>JARCFY010000006.1:103650000-104900000 GCA_029233225.1 Lepidodactylus listeri | reverse complement strand
GGAGCTGTTGATAGCTGTATAAAAACAACAACAAGGTGGGTCTGTTGGTTCTCATTAGGGATGACATTTGGAAGTCCTGGCACCACCACTGGCATAGCCCTGGGCCCAGTAGAATTCAGTGGTGGCACCAGAATAGTCAGCTCCACAGAATGTCTCCATTCTTCGGGGGGGGGGGGGGGGACATTGGAAAGAAACATTCCCAAAGATATTTTGGGCTGGATATCTGTTCTGCCAGTGCTAAGCTTGAGAAATAACACTACAATTATTTTGGATCTGTTTTGTTCTTAGTGCTTGAACAATATCCACATGCATCTACATGCAAAAGTACTTCTAGAGAAGAGTAAAATGGAGGAGGAGGAGGAGATGCCCATGAGTTCTTGTACTGTGAAAAAGGGAGAAAAGGAGTTCTTTCTCTACCTGCTCTATCCCATGCATAATCTTGTAAACCTCGATCATGTCACCCTTCAGCCGTCGTTTCTCCAAGCTAAAGAGCCCCAAGCGTTTCAACCTTTCTTCATAGGAAAAGTGTTCCAGTCCTTTTATCATTCTAGCTGCCCTTTTCTGCCCCATTTCCAATGCTATGATATCCTTTCTGAGGTGTGGCGACCAGAACTGTACACAGTACTCCAAATGAGGTCGCACCATCAATTTATACAGGGGCATTAATCATACTGGCTGATTTGTTTTCAATTCCCTTCGTAATAACTCCCAGCACGCTGGCCTTTTTTATTGCAGTCGCACAACCATCCAATTGGGTATCTTTCCTCCCAAACTGGTAACTTAGAGGTGAGGAAGGCACTTGTGGAGGGAGCCCACAGCTCAGTGGTCGAATATAGGTTTGCCCCACTGGGGAAACCTATGTGTACCCCACCAGAGTATGTGATGCCCCCAATAAGGCAAACTTCCCTAATGCTGTTGCAGATCAGAAAAACACATGGAGAAATAATGAAGACCCTTCTTCTCACATGCTCAGTCTAGCCAGCCCAGACACTCTGGGAACTATGGTCCGATTATGGAATTCCAGGCGCATATCTGATCACACAGACCTGAGGAGGACCTGGGGGAAAATGTTATGTGTAGTTAGGCCCTTACTGTCTGGTACTTTCCCTCATATTAAAGTGGGAGACGCTTGCATGGAAGGAGCAAGATATAGGGCAGGTAGAGAGAAGAGGAGAAGAAGGAGATCAGATTTATACTCTGCCCTTCACTATCTGAAGGAATCTTAGAGCAGCTTATAATCTCCTTCCCCTTCCCCTCCCCACAACAGACACCCTGTGTGAGGTAGGTGGGGCTGAGAGAGCTCTCGCGAGAACTGCCCTTGAGAGAACAGCTCTGAAAGAATTTATGACTGACCCAAGGTCACGCCAGAAGCTGCATGTGGAGGAGTGGGAACTCAAACTATACTTGCCAAGTCTGGTCAGCTTGTGCTTACAAGAAGCCAATTTGGCCTGCTCACCAGTTCACTCCAGAGAGTTGTCATTGTTGGACTTCAGTGCGCAAAATGGCCTTTGGCTGAAAGCAATAAAGCCTTTCTGACTTCTGATATTTCCTATCTGACTTGCTAGTATGTACTTTGTAATTGCCCCTGACCTGGATAGCCCAGGCTAGCCTGATCTTGTCAGATCTCAGAAGCTAAGCAGGGCTGACTCTGGCTACTATTTGGATGGGAGGCCTCCAAGGAATACCAGGGTCATGTCTTTTAAAGGCCTATATAGCCAGGGTCCAACATACCTGAGGGACCGCCTTTCCCCATATATACCCCAGCGAGTACTTCGGTCGGGGTCATGTCACCGACTTTATGTCCCGACCCCCAGGGAGGCCAGGCTCACCGGGACCAGGGCCAGGGCTTTTTCGGTGGCGGCTCCAGTCTGGTGGAACGAGCTCCCGGAGGAGATCAGGGCCCTGCGGGACTTAATGCAGTTCCGCAGGGCCTGTAAGACGGAGCTCTTCCGCCAGGCCTTTGGCTAGGAGCCGCCACCAGTAGAAACAGTAGTAACATCTTAGTGATAACAACTCTAATTTGAGCCGGCCCTGAATGCAGCCCAGGCCCGATGGTTATGGCTGGTAGGACCCAACTCGATAGGAAGCCATCTGAGTAGAAAAACTGGAAGCACTTTATTAGGAATTGTAGTTACAAACCAGTAATTTTCTGGTATTTTATTGTTATTATTATTACTGTTATTGTTGATTTTAAATTGCTATATGATGTTTTAATTGGCATATGCCTTTGTTTTAACTGGCATTTATGCCCTTGTAAGCCGCCCTGAGCCCACGTGTGGGGAGGGCGGGGTATAAAAATAAAGATAAAATAAAAATAAAAGATAAATGAAGTGGAGGCAGGCAATGGCCAACCATATCTGAATGTCTCTGGCCTTGTAAACCCTACAGAGCCACCCTAAGTCAGCTGTGACTTGACGGCACTTTCCACCAATACTCTGTAATTGGGCATTCATACCCAAGTACCCCCCCATCCCCCACCCCAAAAAAATCTGGCAGAAAGCAGCCTTCAGTCTGGCAGTAAGAAAAACCGGTCATGAATTACAAGATCACGTGCTAGTTATCACAGAAGTACGTGAACTTGCTCTGAGTAAATAATTCTTAGTGTGTATCTCTAATTCGCCTGAATCAAAATCAAATAAGTGCAATTGTTAGGAATGCAATCTCAAGATTCCGAGAGTGATTAGTCAAATATTTGCAGCTACACAAGCCATTAGTCATATATTTCAGCAAGAGATCCCCCCCCCCCCACAATTTACTTTATTAATCAGGCATGGGAAGGGCCTTGACTCTCTCATACTGGAAGGTTGTGCAGGTGAGAGGGAGAGAGAACTGGGATTGAAGAAAACTGAAAAGAGAAATAGTTTCCAGTTCCCTATTTCAGAGGCCGATTCTAACATATTCCTCCTCAGAATAATACATGTGAAAACAAACGTCTGTGGTACTGTTAAGTGTATTGGTTTGTCGGCAGAAAACCCCCAGTTAGGCAAATTCCTCTGAAGACTAGAACCAGGCTGCTAGTTGGGGTTGAAGCTGGTAAACTGCGCAAGCCCTTCCTCTGTATCTAGGGTTGCCAACTTCCAAGTGAGACCCGAAGATCTCTTGGAATGACGGCTGATCCCTAGAGGACAGAGATCAGTTCCTCTGCAGAAAATGGCTGCTTTGGAAGGTGGACTTGATGCATCGTATCCCTGCTGAGGTCTCTCCTCTCAGGCTCTACCCCCTGGAGTTGGCAACCTTAACTATACCCCACCTAAGATCCTGCTAGGATGACATTCCCTTGGTGGGGCCAGGGGATCACCTGATTTCAGAGCCCCTAATTCGCCATGGCCTGTTTCCGATGTTGGGGAGCAATGCTCTAGGCTTTGGGCAAAACTGTATGGTTTTGAGGGCCCCCCCAAACCTAGAACGTCACCCCCAATGGCGGAAACATGATGATCACTTCCAGGCTACATCATTGCGGTGTGTGTGCTTTGCACACAGGCCAGAATAACTCCCAGAAGTATCAGGAGTCCCCCGTCTCCCCGGCCTGGCAATGCTAGATCCTGCTGGTGTGGCATGAGAGGAGGCACACGTTTTCTCTCGTGTCATTATCACGGGCTAAGAAGGGAGGTGCTCCACAGCTTGTCTTGGATCTTGCCCAGGCAGCAGCAAGGTGAGAAGAAGTGTATACCTACTGTCATGGCTGCTACCTTGGATCCAGTTTGGTGTAGTGGTTAAGTGCGCGGACTCTAATCTGGGAGTACCGGGTTTGATTCCCCACTCCTCCACTTGCACCTGGCTGGATGACCTTGGGCAAGCCATACCTCTGTACCTGCTGTTCTCTCAGGGACAGCTTGGGAAAGAGCTCTCTCAGCCCCACCTACCTCACAGGGTGTCTGTTGTGGGGAGGGGAAGGGAAAAGGAGTTTGTAAGCCGCTCTGAGACTCCCTTGGGGAGTGGAGGGTGGGGTATAAATCCAATCTCTTCTTCTCTTCTTCTTCTTCATCCATTCCAGATAGGTTGCGGGGGAAATCACTTCCCCAGCAGCCCGCCTTGGATCCGGGGGGAGGCCTCAGCCTCTATGCCCTGTTGTCGGCTGTCCAGAGGATCTGGTTGGCCACTGCATGAGACAGGATGCTGGACCTGATGGACCCCCAGTCTGATCCAGCACAGCTCTTCTTAAGCATCAGGAAGTCCATCCTCAGGTGTACTGAGGTTTAATAGGACAATAACCTTTATTCCTGCTACAACATGGCGTAGGACGTGGCTGATTTAAAAAGGTGTTCCTTGCCTGGATACACTTATTCGGAATTATTATCCCACTTCTCCAAAATCTCCCTCAAGAAGGCTTCCTACAAACCCCACAGAGCCTCGTCTCCTCCATGGCCATTTTAATTTTCCATGCCGGTGACATTTTAAAGCGAGCGAGCATTGCAACACGATAACCTCTCGCAACTGCATTTTGAAGATAACAATCTAGGGAAACCAACCTGAATGATAACCTCTAGCTCTGCTCCGACTGCCTTGTAACTCGCTTAGCTCCTGCTCTCAGCCTTCGCTTCTCTCGCTTGCTTTCCAGTGTCGCTCTGACCTAGATGGCATGTTAGATTAGCCTTGATCTCACTTTTGCTCTGTTTATGCCATGCCGTGCTTTCTGCAAGATCATGGGAATCAGTATATGCATGGCAGGAAGAAGTGCTGACAAGGGTAATTCCACTGAGATCAAAGGAGAACTATAACAGCTGGAGTGGTTTTTTTAAAAGGGGCGGGTGGAGGAGGAGGCAAAAGCCTCGACACATACCTGGATGCCTAGACATAGGCTGGCTGCTCTATCGCTCGGGCACCAGAAAACTTTCTGCTGCATTGTGACTCAAGAAAGTCTAAGACAGGCCTGGACTTCCGGCAAGATTTGCGACCATGGCGGACGCGCTCCTCCGCACTAGCGGGGAGCGCGATCCGTACCCGGCGGGAAGAAGGGGCTTCGGACCGGTGCCGAGCCCCCAGAGACCCTAGTGAAGGGGCTCTGCCTGGGGTGGCACGAGGGGGATCTCTCCCTACGGTGGCGATCGAGGGATTGAGGTCCCCTTTCATCACCCCCATAGGTTCCCCCGTCCGTGGGAGCCGTATGGCTAAAAGCGCAAAACCGAGAAGCAGCAGAGAGTGTGAAGCAATGAGGCTGGAACTGACAGTTACGCTTGGAGAAACAGTGAGTCTGAAGTAAAAAGGAACAGAATACAGCGGGAAAGGAGGGTGGAGTAAAACCCCCCCCCCCTCGAGACTGGCGTACTTACGGGACTCTTTACGTGGCGTTACTGCATGAAAAAACGTATGTTCGGCTTGCTTGATGGCAGCATCGCTCTTTAGAGGATATGAACTTTAAAAAGATATAAGCGCAGTCATGGAATTTGCTCCTTTCGTCCATCTTATCTAACTATCAACAAAGAAGCACAGTCTCAACAATGGCGGGGAAACCGAAACCTTCCCCCAAACTAGGAAGTACAGCTCCGAGTTCAAAGGTTGATACCACGGAGATGAGCACGGTGTTCTCCTCGTTATTGTGACCTCTAGTGGACCAAATGACAGCTCTCAACGTTAAGATGGACAAGATGCAATTGGACCTGAAGGAGTCGAATAAAACTACAGAGAAGCTGCAGCGAGAACTTCTGGAAGTTAAGACTTCAGTTAAAAATCATGATTCAAGACTACAAAAAGCGGAGAAAGAAAAGGCCTTCCATTCTGATCAGCTCTTGAAACTTCAGATGGAAAGATCGAATTTTTTCCTAAGACTTCAGAATGTACCAGAGGATAAAGGAGAAGACCTTAAAAATCTGTTAAGTGAAGCGCTTGAACCAATGACGGGCTTAAAAGCAGCGGAAATAAAAAGCGATATGGATATGGTTTACAGAACCTATCCAGATTATACTAAAAAGAAAAGCCTGCCTGGTGAGATTCAGATAAGGTTCTCCAAAAAGTCAACAAGAGATGTGGTGCTCAGGACCACAAATAAAGCAGTTCTGAAGATCAAAGGAAAAGAAGTTAAAGTGATGAAAGACATCCCATTTGAAATAAGGAAAAGAAGGAAAGCCTATGGAAAACTGACATCTTGGCTACAGTCTGAATCTATTATCTATAGGTGGAATGTTCCGGAAGGACTGAGCTTCAGCATCAAAAACAAGAAATACAAGATTGACTCTGTCCAACAGGCGAAAAGTTTTTTGGAAAAAAGCAAAGAAAAGAAAAAAGAGAAAGACTCAGATGGTTCACTGGCATCGCAAGAAAGTATGTATGGATTTGATAGCTCAAAGAGCGAAGAAGAAACGTCTGACTCGGAAAAGGGAGCAGCAGCCCCAAAAGTACAAGAAGAGACTGTTAAGACAAGAAGAGGACGAAAGAAGAAATAAAGGCTGAAATGTTTTTTGAAACTGCACTTATATATAATAGATTAGGTGTATAATTAAGCATTCCTTCAAAAGAGCATGTCTGTCAAACAGCTTTTTTTTATTTTTCATGTATCATCAGTAACAATTTTATCTAAATATTAGCCAAGGTTTAAAACGCTTCATATGTATTAATGGCATAGCAATATTAAGCAAATGATAAAGCACACTCTGTATAAGGTAAACATAGCTTAGAAAAGTAGCGTTGTAGAATTAGATATAGATAAAATTAATAAAAAATTAAAAAAAAAAAAAAAAGAAAGTCTAAGACAGGCCCGTAGCCAGGAATTTCCATCAAGTCGGGGGGCATTTAAATTCCTGGGGGGGGGGGGGGGAACTGCGGCACTGGCTAATTCAATTCAATGTAATTTAATTAGCTTGATCGGTGCAGTGCCGGGGAGAAAGGTGTGGCACAGGGGGGTGGCAAGAAGAAGCAGTAGCCACAGCAGTGTGGGGAAGTTCATGGCGGCGGCTGCATTTTACCAGAGATTCAGGGGGTCTGGGCCAAAAGGAAGTCATGGGGCCTTGGTAGGAAGTGGGGGGAAGGCCCTGAAATGCCCCACTGTAGCTCCGGGCCTGGTCTAAGAGCATGGGACATGTCATTCCTTAGGAGGGGGTAACCCATGCCCGTGGGTACTGATTTGACTGCCATCAATGAGAGACAGCTTTGAAGCTGAGGGCAGGTTTTGGACTCAGAGTGTGAGAAGAAGCACAAGGTTAGGAACTCTCGAGTAACACACGTCCCTTGGTTTCCAGTTTCATTTGGGAAATCCATCAATCTCTGTATGCCTTGGATTCTGGGTGGGTAGCAGACCCCCCAAAAGTGCATTTATGGTGGATGGGACAACCATGATTGGTGGCACTACATAGGCTGAGGACAGACTGGCAATCTGGAGTGGGATGAATCCGGAGGCAAAAGCTGCGGGGGGGAAATCCCCCGGGGCTGGCTTTCCACATTGGCCAGGGTATTGCACAAGGATGCCGTTACAGAGTGTTCAGACTGTGGCGGAGTGGCCCCAGGTAGGCCGGCCTCTGCAGCTCGTGATAGGGCTGTTTTGGCAATTTGCGCATGTGCGCATGCACTCGTGTGCGCATGAGCGCTCATGCGCAAACTGGCAAAACGCTGCGTTCACACTGCCGCCTCCGCTTGCCTCCCGCCTTCTTCCCGTTCACACTGCCTGGAAGCGGGAGGCAAGCGCAAGACGGCCTCCGGACACCGATTTCTCCCGGTGTCCTTCTAAAGTGCAAGAAAACTGGCTTCAAAGCGGGTAAGTGCGGAAGGGAGCCGAGGGACAGCTGCGCATGTCTGAACAGGCTCCCTTCCCCCGCTTCCCCTGCGGACCTATCCCGGGGCAGATTGCCAGTCTGTCCTCAGCCACAGTAAGCTTGGCAGTGCACAGGTGAAGGGCGATGCCGTGCCTATACTCAGACGACAAATCTTGCTCTGCTGAAACCTTGCTTGGAACGGAACCGGAGTGCTTCTATCCACCCCTAGATATTTCACATTAGGAGAGAATTAGAATCCTGTAATGGTGTCCTCTGTGCTTTTGTCTGGATGTGAATGTTGCAGTGGAGCTGCCTTCTCCATTTGATGCTTATTTGCGTGGGTCATGAAGAGCCGTTATTGGCCATTTTCGTTGTTGGCTGGGTCTGATACTTGCTGCAAATTCAGGTTGTTTTGGCGGTGTGCTTTTCAGTGCCTTTACACTTCCTTTTCCTGCTGACCTTGGCCTCATCTGCCCATGCCACTCCATAGATGTATTGGTTATGGCATTCAAAATGTGATTTTAGCTACTGCGATGACACTATGAATGAGACAGATTGCCACAATCAACTGAATTAAGCAGCGGTGTTGACTGAAGAGGTGAAAGAGGGAGTGCCAAGAAGAGGTGGCAGACAAGGGAACAAAAGGGGGACAATATAATTGCATGAACATGTAAAGTATTTTTCTGTTGGCCCTATCGAAGCAAATATGGAAAATGGATAATATCTGGTGAACCCTTAAGACTTTTTTCATTCTGTTGACATAACCTAAAGCATTGTGCTATATAAATCATAGGAATTAATTCCTTGACTGAAAATAAAAACAGTTTGGCTCAGTAGTTAAGAGTGCGGACTCTAATCTAGGAGAATCAGGTTTGATTCCCGACTCCTCCACATGCAGCTGCTGGTGTGATCTTGGATCAGTCACAAGTTCTCTCAGAGCTGTTCTCTCAAGGGCAGTTCTTGAAAAAGCTCTCTCAGCCCCACCTACCTCACAGGGTGTCTGTTGTGGGGAGAGGGAGGGAAAGGAGATTGTAAGTCGCTCTGAGACTCCTTCAGGTAGTGAAGGGCGGGGTATAAATCCAATCTCCTCCTCCTCTTCTTCTTCCTCTTCTTCTTCTTTTCCAATGTGTATTGAATGAAGCACATTTGCTGAAATCTCCCATTGTTCTGCTCCTCCCATCTCCCCTTGACTAAATTCATGTCATTCCATAAAAGCTGGCCCTGGGCTTTTTGGAATCAGCCACTGACTTATGAGTGTCTGCTTTAACATGCCTGTGATAACAGCCAAATATTTAACATCAATAAATTACAAGGGGCTTCTCGTGGTTAGAAGTTGTGAGAAAAATGTAAATTATTAGTACTGTCTTTATGGGAATGGGTTGAAGGACTCCAGTTTCTTTCGTATCCTTCCCTTACCCTTCTTGTGTCAATTAATTAGTATGTAAGTATTGCCTCATAAGACGACTGAGTTCTGATTCATCTCTTATTGTCTCCTCAAGATTTCCCCTTTGGGTGGCTGGCTGGCTGGAATAAATGGGCCTTTAACATCAGCTCAGGTATAGAAACCCAAGGGGTAAAGCTTTAGGTGGTGTGGAGTTAAACAGGACCGCCTGTTAATTTTATTAGCCTCTGCTTCAAGAAGTGGACACTTAGGACAGAGTGAGTAGCGAAATATATTTTTTGGTGAGGGCTGTGTGTGTGTGTGTGAGCCTGGAAGTCATGGTGACTTTTGCTGACCTCTAGTAGGGGCTTGGACATTTCAGAGAGGTGGCTTTGATATTACCTGCCTCTGCATCCTGTCCCTGGTATTCCTTGGAGGTCAGGGAGTAGGGGGATATCTTTATTCAAAGATTCCATTTGAGAACCGCACTTGCCCAATTTTTCGGCTGTCTCCTGCTAGGCCGAGCCATCTCTCTTCAGAAGCCAGAATCGGATCTGTCATCCTTAAAAGTTCCACTTGTCAGATATTTTGCATACCTATAAGACACAACTGGTTATGCTGAAAGTTGCTCCTAAAGACAAAGGAGTTGGAGCTGGTTAAAAAAAAAAAGTAGGCAAGCTGTAGAACTGTCAAACTTCAGGAAGTGGCTAGAGATCTCCTGGGATTACAACTGATTTCCAGGCAACAGAGATCAGTTAGTTTTAAGTATTGAGCAGGAGGCAATGAATTCAAACAACAGGCTCTTATTCAGTGATATTGCTTAGCTCCAAAGACAGCTCTATGAGAGTGGCACCTTAATTTAGACTGTTCCAACACATACGTTTCAACAATGTAACTATATACAAGCAATACTATTGGACCCAAGCAGGGCTCAGTGATAGGGTATCAAGATTGGCTTCAGGACCAATGGGAGTCTTTATTCATCAGCCAATAATAAATGGAGCTTTAGGATACCAGAGCCCTCTCAAGCTATTGCTGCTTCAGTAATCCTAAACACAAACACAACAGTTAACCTGGAGAAAATGGCCTCCTTGGAAGGTGTGCTCAATGTTATTGTATCCCATTGAAGTCCCTCCCTTCACCAAAGCCCATTCTCCTTGGGCTCCCCCCCCAAAATCTCCAGGTACTTCCCAACCCAGAGCTGGAAAGCCTAGTACCCACTCCCCTGCCCCAAGTGTCCTTGCAGATTTTCATATGTCAAGGAGATCTACTTTACTAGCATGTCAGCTGCATAATATTCAAGGCCCAACAATAAATTCAGAGTTTCTCATATTGATTAACCCCAAACTGAAGATGCCTCCTTACTCTTATATCTTCCTTGTCCCCCACTGCTGACAATTAGATTGTACGCTCTTTAGGATAGGAACCTATATTCCTTTGCTATGAAGTGAAACAATATTTTTATGCCAATGGTGTAGCTGTATTGTGGCACTTGTATTTCCAGCACTTCCCTGCAACTTCCATTAGAGGATCTTGCCTTGACCTAATTGATATACTGTATGCCTATGTTGTGCTCTAAACTATATTGTGCAATTGCCTGAAACGATTAACCTCTTTGCAGGACCGTGTTTGTATTTGTTTTGGATTCTTTATTGGTAAGCAGGGTGATTATTTTGTTTTGTTTTGTTTTTAAGATAGATAAACTCTAGTTTCCATGAGTGCTTTCCATTAATGGGAGCTACCAAGATTATTGTGTTTATAACACAAATTCTTAGCACAGTGACCTTCAGGGAAATGTAAACAGAATGCACATTCATTATTTAACAGGGTGCTTGATATTGACCTGTTGGTGATCATTTGACTCTGCCACTTGGGAAACTAGAAGGCATTTTCCCCCACCCTACCTAGAGATGCTTTATTTCAGAGTTCTGTTAGTAAAGGCCTATTATGCCCGCACAGCTTACTGCAGAGAATCCGAGCAGTCAAGCCTTTAAGCTTCACTTCGGATTCTGTGCCTGCCGTATGCAACCAGTCTTCTTTCTCCAGTGTATTTATTCTGCAGCTACAACCCAAAAGGCTTGACTGCTTGGATTCTCTGCAGTAAGCTGTGTGTGCAGTCCAGCCAGAATTGCTGTCCCTTTGGGGAGCTGATGGTTCCCTACAGGCACAGCTCTGCGTTGCCTTCACCAGCCATCCAGTTTAAACTGGGTGGTAGGAGAGGGCAGCCCAGCCAGGAGGCCGAGCCATCCATTCTTCCACCAATTTGGGACTTGTGCCACTTGTAAAACAAATTTAAATGTAAAACAATGAGGGACACACCGATGAATGGTGGAAGATACAGAGTGGGCGGAACAGCCTGGATGTGGGCTTGGGGGGTGGCCTACGAGGTGCAGGAAAAGGCTGGGAGGAAATCCAAGGAAATCTGTATGCTTTTGAATTACCTTTGGCTTAAAAATGAAACAAGGGGAAAACCGGCACAAAAGCACTCTCCGAAAACCCAGGGAAAGAGTGACCAGAAAGCAAACTGAGCACTGAAGGGAGGAAAAACAATGAAGAACAAAAAAGAAAAACCTGACAGACATGCACAGTGAAAGCGAGACAGAACACCTGTGCATAATAGGCCAATTTGTGTAAACACTAGTAAATGATTGTTGATTTTGGTACATGAATATTTTGGGAGATTAGGCAGGGGGGAATGCAACATAGATCTCGAAACTTGCTGAGTAAGTCATATCCCAACTTGTAGCCCCTGCACAAGTGTAAATCAGGGTAAAGGGACGGGATGGGAAGTGTGTGTGTGCTAAGTGCCATCAAGTCACTTCCGATTTATGGTGACCCTATGAATTAATGTCCTCCAAAAAGCCTTGCTCAGGCCTTGTAAACTGAGGGCTGTGGCTTCCTTTCTTGGGTCAGTCCATCTCATATTGAGCCTTCCTCTTTTCCTGCTGCCTTCAACTTTTCCTAGTATTATTGCCTTTTCCAGTGACTCTTGTCTTCTCATAACATGGCCAAAGCACAACAGCCTCAACTTAGTCATTTTAGTATCTAGGGAGAGTTCAGGCTTGATTTGGTCCAGAACCCACTTATTTGTCTTTTCAGTTCGATGGGATATATTTTGATCCCTGGGCAGTCACACTTTTTTCTCCCTCAGCGGGTGCATGACCAGAAAGCGAGTTCTGTCACAATTTTGGTGTACTAGGTTATATTTTGAGAGAAGGCAAGCCACATATGAACAGAGATAAAATTTTGTGATGGCCTGCTATGATTTGTGTTTTGAGGGGAAGAAAAGTGTATCTCCATGCACACAGCTTCTCCTGTTGCTGGATCTCATGGTGTTGGGCCTGGGAGACATTAATTTATGTCCTCCAAAATATCCTATGGACCCCCAGAAAAAATGTCATAGTGAGACAATGAATATGTTACGTGAACATGTACAGTAGCATCCCATGCCTTCCTACATTTGTTTGGAGTGAAACATTACTGTAATAACATAATTTAGAATGTTTTTCACAAAGACAGTTATCAAAGTAACAGGAAGGAAATCAGAGAAAAAATATTTCTCTATTTCACAGCCCAGGATCAGCATAGGGGTAGTACATAAAAACCTAGTTTCTTTAAATGAAACTAAGTCTTCGGGGTCAGATGAACTGCATCCAAAGATACTAAAAGAACTCACAGATGTAATTTCTGAGCCTCTATCCATTATTTTTGAGAATTCTTGGAGAATAGGTGAGGTGCCAAAAGATTGGAGGCGGGCAAACGTCCCCATCTTCAAGAAGAGGGGAAAGTAGGATCCAGGTAACTACCAACCCGCCAGCTTGATGTCTATACCTGGGAAAGTTTTAGAACAAATCATCAAACAGGTAGTTTTTGAGCATTTAGAAAGGATGGTTGTGATTACTAAGGCTGTGGTCACACACACTAAATAATCCACTTTCAATCCACTTTCATTGCACTTTCCAACTGGATTTTGCCAGTTCATACAGTAAAAATCCAGTTGGAAAGTGCATTGAAAGTAGATTGTTTAGTGTTTGTGACTGCAGCATAAGAGCCAGCATGGGTTTCTCAAGAACAAGTCATGTCAGTCTAACCTTATCTCTTTTTTTGAGAAAGTTACTACCTTGCTAGATCAGGGGGATGCTGTAGACATCGTGTATCTTGATTTCAGTAAGTCTTTTGATAAAGTTCCACATAATATTCTTGTTGACAAATTGGTAAAATGTGGTTTGGATCCTATGACTGTTAGGTGGATCTGCAACTAGTTGACAGATTGCACTCGAAGAGTGCTTGTAAATGGTTCCTCATCCTCTTGAAGAGGAGTGACAAGTGGAGTGCCTCAAGGATCTGTCCCTGGACCTGTTTTGTTCAACATCTTTATCAATGATTTGGATGAAGGAATAGAGGGAATAATTATTAAATTTGCAGATGATACTAAATTGAGAGGGGTAGCAAATACAGTAGAAGACAGAGTCAGGATACAGAATGATCTTGACAGGCTGGAAAACTGGGCTAAAACAAATAAAATTAATTTCAGTGGGTCCCCACCTCTTGTTCTATCTAATCCGTGCTCTCATGGCTGCCAACCTGCAAAGCAGGCGACAGACTACTGTGAGGCAGATCTGGGCAGTCAGAAAGGCCACCAAGCACTGCTCCTGAGGATTCATGATGCACCCTCAGTGCAAGTGCCAGAAAAGAGTGGGGAAAAAAGGTTTTATCTCAGGTGGATTAATTCAGTCATGTGAGTAAAATCATGGTGCCCTGTGGAACTATCAAAAGGAAGCAATGATTCGGCCGAATGGTTCTGCGCATGCGCGAAAATAAGTTTTTTTTAACCCCTACGTATAAGCGTTTGTGCACATGTGCAAGGGCGAAAAATTTTTTAAAACCCCGACACACACCCCTGCGCATCGGTAGTGTAGACACGGGGGAGCAGCTTGATTGCGCTTCGAGGTGAGATGAGTGTGATCGCGATTGTCCAGAACGAGCCGTTTTGAGCCTGCTCCAGCGGGCTCCAGTACGCCCGTCTGAACGCACCCTGTCTCTCAACATGGTGGTTCTATTTAGGCATTTTTGCTGCGTCATCTGAAGAGACCAGGAAAGACCACTTACACAGAAGTGTTATGTATGTATTGGAGCACGCAGGGATCTCTGAGCTGGGGCACATCATGTTCCTATACGAACCTTCTCACTCTCTTTTGCTGTGAAATGTTCCTAGTCACTGAAAAAGGAACACGTCATAACCTGTAAAAGAATGCCCACCCCTGTTTGGATTCCAGCTGAACAGCTATCTCCCCTTTAATCAGTTTGTTCAGCTTAGAAAACTCGCAGTGTTCTCCTGAAGTCACATCACGTTGAAAGAAATGATGCAAAGCTGAACAGATGCTGGGATATAAATAGCAGAAATATACAATTCAGTTGCCCAGCCAAGATGCCTCAAGGGACAGATTTATGTTTGCAAAGTATAGATCCCAGATCCTTACACGTGTGTGTGTGTGTGTGTGTGTGTGTGTGTGTGTGTGTGTGTGTGTGTGTAAACCAAGCTGCCTACTTGCACAAGGTGCTTTAGAGAAGACCAGCTGGCAAATGTTTAGAATTGCCAACCTCCAGGTTGCACCTGGAGATCACCCGCTATTACAGTTAATCTCCAGATGACCAAGATTAGTCCCTCTGGAGAAAATGGCTGCCTTGAAGGGTGGACTCCATGGCACGGTGCCATGCTGAGGCCAGTCTGCAAGTCCCTCTGACAATCACATGCCAACTGTAACAGTTACTTTGGACCTGAAATGCCATGGGTTCCTCTGACTGCAAAGCAGATGCTCTGCCACTGTGCCATCTCCAGCTGGGCATGACATTGGCCAAACTAGTGTGGCACCTTGAACTTTTTTTTTTACACCTCTGCATGCTCCCTCTAAGCTGTGGAGTCTTGTGAGCCAAAAGTCTACTTTGTGAGCCGCTGGAATTAAAGCTATGAGCGAGTGATTTGGCCGCTGCATGAATGCATTTGCTCTGCAGCCAACCCTTCATGAGCGAAGACAAACATGTCTGAGCTGGCAGCTAGAAAACCATGAACTAGCTGACACTAACTCAGCTTGGAGGGAACACTGTCTGAGGGTCATCCTGAGACGGTCAGAAATCCATGTTCAGTATTGAACTTGTTACACCGTAGGGTTGCCACCTGGGCTCGTCTACCTCCAGGTTGGGCCTGGAGATCTCCTGGAATTACAGCTAATCTCTAGATGACAAACATTGTTTCCCCTGGAGAAAATGGCTGCCAAATCCCCAGCCAGTAGGAGATGACGGCCTCGATTGTGGGCCTGGGGATCGCCTGGTATCACAGCTAATCTCCAGACTACAGAGCTCAGTTCCCCTGTTGAAACTTGAGGCTCACTCTCCAAATCTCCAGGAGCTTCCCCACCTGGATCTGGGAACCTGTATCCCCTGCCAGCAGCCAGGGAGGACCTGGTAGCCTCTTGGGAAAACTGTGTTTTTATTCCCTCCACAAACCCCACACTCTACAGGGATCCATGTCAAAGTTTGCTGGAATTTTTAAACCTGCAGCTGGCAACCTTAGGTGGCTGCTGGGAGAGATTACCTCAGTCAACAGAGGGACAAGGCTGGAGACAAGGCTGGAGAATGTGTGGTGGGTTCCTTTGTGACCTGGGGGTGGAAAACTCCCACAATTGCATGTGGACCCATGTGTATACACTCACCACATGCACTGCTTGCCCCACTTGGCGGATCTTCCTGGTGCTCGAGGGGCATGAGATCCACTGTGACTTCTGTTTGGGAGGGAGGGATGCATTCCTGGGTTGGCCTGGGTGCTGTCCTTTCCACAAAGCTGTGTGACAGCCTCCTCCCGGTCACACTGGCTCTGCCCTGGAAGATCCGGCTGAGCTCCTCGAAGTATGGGCAGGTCTGCCGGGAGCTTCCTGATCTTTCGTTGTTGGCAACAACTTTCTTGTATGCCAGGCGCAGAGCCTTTGCCTTTCTGTGGCACTCCTCAGCAGTCCCCCTGAACCCCTTTGCCACCATTCCCTCTGAGATTCTGGAGAACACATGCATGTTCCTGCTGGATGAACCCAGTTCCTCCTGGACCTGCTGTTCCCCCCACAGAGCTAAAAGCCCCAGGGTCTCAGCTTGGCGCCAGGAGATGCCTCTAGCAGCAGCATCCATCACGGCCAAGTTTCGCTTTCCCACCCAAAGCATGCCCAGAGGAGATTGTGTGAAATGAGTTCCGGCACAGGTCACGTGATTCCTAGGTGCTATTTACAGTTCAAGCCAGCCAGCCCCTTTACCATGACACTTCGCTTTAAAATTTTCACCCGAAAATAGCCTTAGCATAACCGCTAAATTATGTAAACGATAGAACGAGCGGCCATTTAAAGATGTGTTCTTTAAATGTTGGTATGAATGAGCGCACATGCAAATCTCGCCGAAGGCCAAAAAAATGGCGGGCGAAAAGCGGAAGCCAGAGGCTTCCACGGGGGGGGGGGGGGGGGGACTTGAAAGTGGCTTGGAGACGGCTCCACGTTTACACCCATTGAGAAATGCGGCTGGAGCCAGAAGAGGACAGGAGAAACCACCAGAGGACCTAGTCTCTGAAAAGCGATGCTTTAAAACAGTATTTGGTGCGGTAGGCGACGGCTGGGGACGGGAGGCAGCTGTGGCTGTCTGAACACGCAGATTTGAGCCGGCTCAAAGCATTTCAAAAGAGCTCAGATCTGTGCGTCTGAGCGCACACCCTGTATGCCTCTGGATACCAGAAGTAGGAAGGGGCAGTAAGCAACTGAGAATGCTTTATGCCTTCATTCTCTACTTGTGAACTTCCCAGAAGCTCTTGGCCGGTCACTCTTCGAAACGTGGGGCTGAAAAAAATCAACTCTTGGTCTGAAATTACTGCATTCTTCTGGTGATCTTAATTCTGTAGTCTGACAATGAGCTGTAATTCTGGGGGATCCACAGGCCCCACCTGGAGGCTGGCATCCCTATCTGGAAGAGTGGAGAGTCGAACCTGGTTCTCCTGATTTAAAGTCCACCACTCAGGACCGTAGCGAGGATTTTTTTTGTTCAGGTGGGGCATTTAAATTTTTAAGGGGACAGTTAAAATACAGTTAATTAAATTATTCTGAATGCCTGTTTTTAAGGGGGGGGGGCCTCTAAGCCTGTTTCTAGCCCTTCCTTTCAAGGAACAGGGCAGCAAGCGTGTCAGTTCCTAAGGGATGGGGAAAGCTCAGAGGGCATCTAAATGCTTGCGGAGTTTCCTTCCACAGGGCAAGAAAGCTTATGACCGAGGTGGTATACAGCAGGAGTGGGGGCTAGCAGAAAGGGGGATTGCTGGAGATGCACTGAAGGTGCCATTCTTGAGGGCCCTTCTAAGCTTTCTTGCCCTATGGAAGGGAACATAAAAAGGCATTTAAATGCCTTCTGAGCTGTCTTTTCCTAGGTCCCATGATGCCTCCTCCCAAAAAAATTCCACAGTGGCAGGGAGAGGGGAGCCCGAGGGCAAGCTATGGCCACTGCTAGCAGCAGGGGCCTCTCCTCAAAAAGAGGGTTTCTGGCATGGCTATTTGGTGGGGCAGGGCTCCTAATTAAGGCGGCAGGGCCCCCAAATGCCCCACTGTAGCTACAGGCCCGCCACCACTGTTACTCGCTACACCATGCAGGTTCTCAAAGCAAGCTGTATACTTGTCCATTGTGAACACACTGAAGTATATTGTGCCTCTGAATACTGCCTATAATGTCAGTGGCTGAGATCCAATGAGTTGTGTGAGCATGCCTAATACCCTCATGAGCACTTTGCCAGTTTTTATTTACTTTTGCAGCTTCTCTCACTGTGTTGGATTCCAGGCATTACCATCAGGAGTGGTTCGTGGGGGTGCTGTGATAAGAAGGAGCCAGGAAAGCCTTGATACAGGAGTGGAAGTCAGCCTCAAAATCATGCGGGCCTCGGCCAGCATTGTATGGGGTACACAGCAGCGACTTGCAGTTTTACCACGTGGGTAGCTTTTACAAGTCCACTGAAGTGGAAGGTCACCTCAGGACGTGTCTTCCACTTTAAAGAATAGTCCTGTAAACCATGTTGTTGTTGTTGTTTTTAAAAAAATAGATTTTATTTAATGTCTTCTCCAAACACAAGACCACCAATATCAAGAAGGCTCATCAAAATACATTGTTTGTCGGCAGCATGTGGAGAAACATTAAAAAAAATAGGCACTTAAACACATCAACAAAGACTTTAGCAGTGCAGTCGTCATTGTAACTATTTTAAATTGCTCTTGAACCATGTTGACAGTAGGCAATTTTGTTGCCAGGAGCTACCCAAGAAGTATCTCAAAATATCTGTGGAGATTATCCGTCGTGTTCTGCATTGAGGGATGCCAGCCTCCAGGTGGGACTTGGGCATCCTCCAGCATTTCAGCTTAGGGCTTCCAGATCCCCCGGGGGGAGGGGGTTGCCCACTCTAGGGGCTGCTGACCCTCTGGCCCAGATCCGGCCGGCGGGGGAAGCCCCACCCCCAAAGTGCCTGGATTGGGCTGATGTACTCAGCGTGATGATGTCCCCCAGAGTTGACATCATCACACTGGGCACGTTGCCAGGGAGACGCTCTAGCATTCAGCCTGAAAACTCTATGGTATCATAGAGTTTTCAGGCCGAATGCTAAAGCGTCCCCTGGCGATGTGCCTGGCGTGGTTACATCACTTCCAGGTGATGTCATCGTGGTGCACACATGAATGTCCCGGACCAGGAGCTTCTCTCCCCCCCTTTCCCCCACTGCAAAGAGGTAAGAGACCTGGCAACCCTATTTCATCTCCTCTCCAGACTACAGATATCGGTTCCTCTGAATGAAATAGATCCTTTGGAGGGTGAATTCTATGGCCTTGACAACACTATCTGCAACCTGAGGAGCCTGATCTCTAGTGATGAAGACAAGCAACATGCTTGCGCATTCATGAGCTGTGTGTTACCTCTCCTGAGCATTTCAAAACCTTGGGCCTCACCCTCGTCAAAAATGATTCACTGTTATAAAAACAGTAGGCGAGACTCGTTAGAAAATATTTGCGATAAGATTGCACAGTGCTTCTGAGGTGGGAATAATATGTTTTCCTGGAACATTGCAGTAGCCGTTGCATTTAGAAATGCCCTGGATTTTAATATGCTATGATGAAATTGGGAAACGGAGATATTTCCCCCCATGCACGATTATGAAAATTCGAAGTACAGATATTTACCCTAAGGTAAATACGCATGTATACACACAGTGTGAATACAGATGTGTATACAATGTGGGCTCTGGAAACATACTCAGAGCTAAGTATAAACTTCTCTTCGGAACTGTGGAGAGTTATATGTCCTGGGGATGCCAGCCTACAGGTGGGGTTCTCCCTGAATTACAGCTCATCTGCAGACTATGTAGATCAGTTCCCCTGGAGAAAATGGATGCTTTGGAGAGTGGCTTCCAGAGCAGTGTAACCCACGGAGGTCCCTGTCCTCCCCCTTCCTGGATCTGGCAACCCTACTCCCCCATCCCCCACTGGTGGCCAGGGGGGCCTGGCAAACCCAGTTATCTTCGTCTACAGCTGTGCTAACTAGCTGCTGTGTTTGATGTCATGAGGTCACTCGCTTCCGTTCCTGCAACAGTTTTTCAGTTAAAAAGAATTGTGCCAGTTTAGTGTAGTGGTTAAGCGTATAGACTCTAATCTGGGATTAGAGTCCCCACTCCTCCACATGCAGCTGCTGGTGTGACCTTGGGTCAGTCACATGTTCTTTCAGAGCTGTTCTCTCAAGGGCAGTTCTTGAGAGAGCTCTCTCAGCCCCACCTACTTCACAGGATGTCTGTTGTGGGGAGGGGAAGGGAAAGGGGATTGTAAGCCACTCTGAGACTCCTTTGGCTAGTGAAGGGTGGGGTATAAATCCAGTCTCCTCCTTGTCCTTGTCGTCTTCATTGTCCTCCTCCTCTTCCTCCTCCTCCTCTTCATCATCTTCTTCAATATTAAATAACAAAATAACATTCAGCAGAATTCAGCTGTGTTTTTAAAAATAAAGGTGGACTGCCCTTCTAAAGCATAGTTGGTGGGGCAGGGTAGAGCATTCACATCATTATGTCTTTAATTTCAAAGGGTTACCAGAAGTTGGGAAATACCTGGAGATTTTTGTGGGTGGAGCCTGAGAAGGGTGGGATTTTGGGAGGGGAGGGATTTCAGTGCAATATAATGCCAGAGAGTCCACCTTCCAAAGCAGCCATTTTCTCCCAGTGAAATGATCTCTGTTGCCTGGAGCTCAGTTGTAATACCAGGAGATCACCAGCCAAGACCTGGAGGTTGGTAACCTTAGTAATTTGCCTTGTGAAGGTAGGGGGGGGGGACTGGTCTTGCTCTGAGGGGAAAAGTGTGGTACAAATCCGGTTTTAAGGTTTTGAGTGCATTTGTATACAAAAATATATTTAGAAATAACCGTTTCCTCTTCAAATCCCTAGCCAAGTCTTAATATTTAACACAGAGATAATCGAACTGCTTCTTTATAGAAATTTTGAGATATGGCAGAATTACCCATATCTATATATCTAATTCCCAAGGTGCCCCCTGCGTGCGGATATCTAAATCCACGTGGGGGGGCACCTGGGGGGCAGGGAGATATTTCTGCAGATGTGGAGAGCTCCCCACATCTGCAGAAAAATCTTAAAACTTAAAAAAAAACTTTTGAGGGGGACATTTAATCCCCCCAAAAGTAAAAGAGCATCCTTTGCACATGCGCAGGGAACACTCATGGAACTGCGGCAGCCCAGTGGTTGGGAGGTGTTCAAGCCTCGCCTCCGGCGCCAGGGGGTGGGAGGGAGATCGGTGGGCCCAGCAAGAGGCGCTCAGGCCTCACCAGTGCCCGTAGGGGGGGCAGGGAAGGAGCCCCCCTTTTTCATTTTAGACCCATGGATCCTTGAGTTTTTAACTTCTGGGGAACCCAGCTCTTGGCTCAGCATCATCAGCTGCCCTTGGTGAGTCTGCCCCAGTCTTGGGTTGCTGATTTTCAACCCTCCTCTGAAGCCAGGGGGGGAGAAGTGGCGGGCCCAGCGAGAACCGCTGAGGCCTCGCTGGTGCCCAAGGGGAGAGAAGTGGTGGGCCCGGGTTGAAGCACTGAGGCCTCACTGGTGCCCATGAGGGGGGAGAAGGCTTACCTGTGGGGGCTTTCTGCTCCTCCACATGGAGCTCCCCCGCCCCCATGAGTATTGCGGGTCCCCGCCTCTTGTAATATAAATTTAAATTATGATGGTGGTGAAAGTTTCACAAGATGTTAGGAGGACAAATATCTTTTTTTTCCAGAATAAATATGACATACATACATTTTTTCAGTGACTACTTAGACCAATTTGACTAATCCTATGAATACATAGGGTTGCCAGCTCTGGTTTGGAAAATCCCTGGAGATGTGTGTGGCGGGGTGGAGCCTGGGGAGGGGAGGGACCTCAGCAGGGTGTTATGCCATAGAATCCATCCTCCAAAGCAGCCATTTTTTCCAAGGGAACTAATCTCTCTTGTCTGGAGATCAGTTGGTACAGTGGGAAATCTCCAGGTGTCGCCACGATGTTGGCAACTCTATGAATATAGCTTTTTCCCAACTATTAGAGTTCAGTGTTTATTCATTTTGGTGCTGATAAAGACTGAAACAGTTCTGACATCTGACCTTAAAAACTCTTTATTATTTAGTTTTTCAAAAAGTAAAGCTTAGCTCAGAACAGATGTATAGTAATAAACTTATCTCATGATGTCAAATGATTAAACACCAGATTCTTTTCATTCTTTCTTTCTTTCTTTCTTTGCATTTAAATATACAATATTTTCCATTAGGGAGGTCACTTGACTGATAACAATTTCTCTACTGTTAAGTTTATTTCTATTTCTATTTGTCAAAAGCTAATGGGAAAAAAAATAATAGAACCTAACCGAGAAGCAAAGCAAACACACAGAAGGCCCCACAATGTTTTGGTTAATGAGCAATAGACGTTGTATTGATTTCAAGTTCATAAAGAATATCATTTGTCAATGGCAATTAACAGACAGGCTAAGATATAATAAGCAGGTCTACACAGTTTAAAGAACTGGTTTAGAAATTTCATCAAAAGATGCAAACGACTGCATCAAAAGCCATTTTGAATCCACTCAGTTATTTTCGTCTTCTACCAGTCCACAGTTCAACTTTTGGGAGAGTTCTCTCCAGGTCTTTAACTAAAGTTGTCAAGTCCAGGTTGGAAAAACCCTGGGGACTTTGGGGGTGGAGCCAGGAGAAGGTGGGGTTTGGGAAGGGGAGGGGCCTCAGCATGGTACAATGCCATAGAGTCCACCCTTCAGAGCAGCCATTTTCTCCAGGGGAGCTGATCTCTGTCAGCTGGAGATCAGTTGTAAAAGCGGGAGATCCCCAGGCCCCACCTGGAGGCTGGCAACCCTATCTTTAACTAAGGATGTTTCAAGTATCAGCAAACAAAAACCCAGGTAATGCGTTTTCTCGGACTAACCAAAATACCACAAAAACTAAAGAAGCCAGCTTCCAGGTGGGACCTGGGGATTCGTTGGAATTAAACTTTATCTCCAAACTGCAGAGATCCGTTCCCCTGGGGAAAATGGCTGGTTTGGAGGGTGGACTCTATGGCCTTGTACGCCACTGAGGTTCCTGTCCTCCCCAGGCTCCATCTGTAAATCTCCAGGAGTTTCCCAGCCTTGATCTGGCAACCTTACAACACAGCATGCACATTTTCAAGTTCTCCAGAATACACTATTGGGCTGGAAGGAGGGACAGAGGTGCAGGCCCTGATTTAAGGCCTCTTGTCTACATCCTGGGCACAATACCCAAGCAGCTCTGACTAGATAAAGTGGAACTGGAGGGAGCTGGTATCGTACAACTCTTTATTTTATTTATTTTTTATTTATTTTGAGATTTTTTTTTATTCCACTCTCCCCAAAGCAGGCTCAGGGCAGTTCACAGGAAGCCAAGTCCAAGACTCATTACAATAAAATCACATTAAAATCATTAAAACAATAAACAATAAAATTCACATAGGTAGCAGCAGTTTCTGTTATAAATCTGTTAGGGCCACAGGGTGGAATCAAATGGGCCCTTTCAATGAACTGGGAACTGGAGCCTGGAGGCCGACTAAGGCAGATAGACTAAGGCAGTCTATCTCCAGTAGACAGAGATCAGCTCCCCTGGAGAAAATGGCTGCTTTGAAGGGTGGACTCTGTGGCATTGTACCATGCTGAGGCCCCTCCCCTCCCCAAACCCCACCCTTTCCTGGATCCATCCCCAAAATCTCCAGGTATTTTCCAACCCAGAGCTGGCAACCCTAGGACACACACCTACTGGACAGTTGGAAATCTCTGAATGGTGTACTTGGGGTGAATGGTCTGCAAAGGTAGCACCTCCTTCCCATGTTGCACAAGGTTTTGGCAGGATAGGACTGCATAGCTGCACAGAATAAAGTGTCAGAAACAACCGAATTTCATCAGCAGTGCCAAAATTATGCCACAACCAGGGGTCCTTTGGAGCCGGAGCAAGGCAGAGCGCCATTCCGCCAGCTCAGGAGTGGGCAGTAGGCCAGCCACGGGTGAATCAGATTCTCTGATCTGATTCTCTGGTCTGATTCGGCCTGCCGCCGAATTGCCGCCGAAATTCGGTGGCAGCTTTAAAAGCGACTATAGGGGATGGGGTTTGAGGGAGAGGCTCCAAACTTGCAGGGTAGCTTCTGGGACCTCTCCCCCAAATATCCACCAAGTTTCAAGGAGATTGGACCAGGGAGTCCAATTCTACGTGCCTCCAAACAGGTTGCCCCCATTCCCTCCATTTTTCTCTATGGTGGGGGAAAAGTGGGTATTTCGGGGAGAGGTCCCGGAAGTTACCCTGCAAGTTTGGAGCCTCTCCCTCAAACCCCCTCTCCTCCATCCCCTCATATACCCTATGAGTTTTTGCCATTGACTTCAGTGACCCATAAGGTATAATAGGGCTGAAACTGACATTCGGCCAGTTATGCTAATGAGTAATGCTAATGGGTATGCTAATGAGTTCCTGCACCTCTTTTTCTACGAAAGGACCCCTGGCCACAACAATCTAGAAATGGACATCGAGGTGTAGGGCTCAAATGCAGGATTGTATGTGATCCATTAGGGAAGCACACAGTGAGTGAGTGATCTGGGGCAAACCTTTGTACACCATAGAGAGCCAACAGTGCCATCCTAAGTAGGTCTACTCAGAATCTACTCTATTCCATCCCAGAAAAGTGTCCTGTTACGTATTGGGACTGAAACATTGTAGGACTGTGCTACTAGAGACTGGTGGAGCTTGGAGCCAAAGAGCAATAGCCCATTAGGACTCCGGCAGTAACCAGTCAATAAGTAATGTTATGTAAATAGCCTATCATTGGGAGTGGGGTGTGTTTGGGTGTGGCAATTGCATGCTATTTAAACAGAGCTGAGGCTCTGGAGTCTTGTCTTGCTCTGTGCTGAAATCACTAATAAAGGAGAGCTGTTCACTAGTAGTGAGACTGCTGATCCGTGGAGCTCACTATTTAACATGTCCTTAGGCTTGTACTGCAATAGTTGCCCTACAGTCTACCCAGTGCCATCTGAAGTATCTCGGGTATCAAGGGCATCACAACTAGTGATTTGCAGGCTATCCTCACACAAAAGGGGCCAATATAGTAAACACAGATGTGTACATGCCCATAGACACTTTGTGTGAGTGTAAAGGGCTGTCTAGTTGTAGCCGACTTACGGCGAGCCCAGCAAGGGGCTCCCAAGGCAAGTGAGAAGCAGAGGTGGTTGGCCATGGCCTTCCTCTGCCAAGACTTCCTTGGGGGTCTCCCTTCCTAGCACCAACTCTGCTCAGCTTCCGAGATCTGACGAGATCGGGCTATACTGCGCCGCCTTTCCCTCCCATTTACAAACCAAATTTAAAAACTGCCAGTCTAAAAATGCTTTGTTAAAATGTCCCATAAACATTTCCAGTCTGTAAAGAATAGCGAGCTGTTACGGTTTCTGGTCAATATTTGTGTAATATTCTGTGCCAGATCACTCCATTTACGGTTTGTGGGGTGAATACATAAATGGGCCGGTGACTCCACATCGTAAAACTCAATGATCTGTGAAAACTCCAACATTTACAATGCCTTTTTTATGTCTCCGTTGTTTTTTATTAGGACACACGGCAAGCTCAAATGCCCATCAGATAAGTAATGACGTTTTATTAGATTTATTCAGCCAGTTTGTACCTCTGTTTTGCCCATAACTCCCATCTGATGCTATTATATCTACTGCTAAAAGGCGGGGGGGGGGGATATCTGTTCCAGCACAAATAGCTGTATTGGAATAATCTTGTTTTTAACAGTGTGAGAAGTCTCGCTAGACCACCAGAGGTAATTTCTATCAGTACCAGCAGAGTGCCCATAGGGTGCATGCAGGGGAAGGGTCTGAACACTGCATCAGTTCAAAGCCCAATTAGACTGTTGTGCTTCACTCATCCATGCTGGAGATGGGAGTAGTTTGGTGCACCCAATTCAGTGCTGTCCCGAGTTCAGTTTTATTTTTATGCATAGTATGTGTTCATTTTGAACACTTTGTTTGATGTAGTGCTTAGGAGGACAGACTCTAATCTGGGAAAAACGGGTTTGATTCCCCATTCCTCCACATGCAGCTACTGGAGGGACCTTGGGTCAGTCACAGGTTCTCTCAGAGTTGTTCTCTCAGGAGCAATTCTCAAAAGAGCTCTCTCAGCCCCACCTACCTCACAGGGCGTCTGTTGTGGGGAGGGGAAGGGAAAGGAATTTGTAAGCCGCTCTGAGACTCCGAGTAAAGGCCAGGGTATAAATCCAGTCTCCTCCTCTTCTTCCTCTCCTCCTCCTCCAAGTAAAGGGGTATTCTGTGGTTGCAGTCAACATGCCAGAAAAACTGGAGGGGGGGATGCGAGGCTATTTTCTCTGGCGGAATTTGACCTACAGTTACACAATCACACCTCCCTTTGAAGCTGCAGGCACAGTCCATCAGGAGTTTTCCTGAGGAAGTTCTTTTATATATGGATTGGCTGTTGAAATTCTAATCTTATCTGTCGTGCTGTTGTAAGATGTAGAGCATTTTGTGTTTTTCAGGACTGGAAACCATACCCTATTTATTTTTAAACTCTTTTTTTTCCTGTTGAAATTGTGTTTATGTTTATGAATTTCAATAGCTTCCCTGTGTCATCTGACATGGTAATTGGATGTGTTGTCCAGCATTTCAGTGTCTTGGAATACGATACTGCGTCCTGTTTGAGTTAGGCTATGTTAAGCCACTCAGGAGCCTCAGGAAAACTCCTCTATTAGCATGCCACAGCCTGGGAAACTCCTACAAGGTAATGACTCAGCCCTACCCCACCTTCCTGAGTAGATATAAATTACCTGCCTACCATTTTTCTTCTCACATTGACACAGAGAGTACTCCATCTCTCTGTGTTATACCTCTGAGGATGCCAGTCACAGCTGCTGGTGAAACGTCAGGTACTACAATGCCAAGACCACGGCCATACAACCCAGAAAATCTACAACTAATGAACTCCAGCTGTGAAAGCCTTTGACAACATACTTATATTATGGCTTGATCAGAACCCTCAGCGTGTGTTTATCCTCCTCAGTTGGCATTCTCCCTCCAACAAAAATGCCAAATTGTCTAGCTGAGTTAACTACTTCAAAGTACAGAAGAGTTTTTATGCTAGCATGCCTCAAGGCTCTACCTTCAGCAATGATGCTAGCAAGATTTAGTGGAATTCCATATTCAGATAGACTCTGAAATTGTGGCAGCAAAAAAGTTATGCAAGAAGTACTCAGTGACATCACTGAAAAGCCAGCCACAAATCAAAACACTGGCAGCCTTATGAATAACGTACATGACGGCTGCTAGCAGGACATTTCAGATTATCTTCAGACAGACGTTATTATTTTATTCAAATGCAAAGTGTTTTTCTTTCTGTCTTGTACAAAGCCACCTGAAATAATGGCTGCCCATCAGTTGGAATTAGCAGCATCCTCAGGCATGTGTAGTTTTAGGAACTCTAGTGCAAAGTGGTTGCACAGGCTTCCTGGCTGCTTGGCATGAACCAAACAGACCAAGTGATCGGTATACACCCGATCACCACATTTGAACATGTTACATTCAACAGCTGACCGTGTTCACAACTCAGTCTGCAGCATTCCTAGTCCTTTCGTCTTACACTTGTACCTCTGACTCCCTCTTCTGGCCGGCTTCTCTGTTTCACAGGAGGGAGTTCTGATGCAAGTGTGGAGAGATCATCTGGATTTTTCCCTTCCAGGATATTTATTTATTTGTTGTATTTATATCTCACCCTTCCTGCACATGGGCTCAGGGCAGGTAACATCAGAGTTACAAACATTAAAATCATTGCCAGAGCAAACACTTAGAACATTCAATTTAAAACAAATTAAAATTAAGTTAACTAAAAATGGTGACATACATACATCTTGCATGGATGCTGAGCTACTATGGATTATTCTTGTGCTATCTATATATAAAGCAAATAGGGCATTGGGCAAAATGTCATGTAGCAATAAAATCATCCAGAACCAAGGGCCCCATTTTAGGGTGCAGAAGAGTTGCTGTAAGATTCACAGCAAAGTTCAGTGGCCTTTTCGGATATACTCCAAAATGAAGTTGCCAAAAAACGAGCCATACATTGTAAGAACATTTGTTGCAGTTGCTCTATGATACCCTGTAATAACTGAAAAACATGTACCCTTAAGTAATCATCACTTGTGTTTTGAAACATCGGTAAGAGCCTTTGTTGGGCTAATTGAGTGGGATTCGAGTTGAGGTTGGGGGCTTTTCTGCTTTCTCATTTTCCTCACTTGTGTGTTTCCATTGCTTGGGTTTGTTTGTTTTGTGGTCACATAGATATTACACTGGTTTATGTCCAGTGTATCTTCCTGCAGATTTACACTGCAGGTTTTTATGCTGGACATAAACCAATGTAATATCAAATCAACCACTAGAGGGGGGAAAACAAGTGCAGATCAGGGCTGGGGAGAGGGGGAATCCCAAGGAACAGGAACACACAAGCAAGGAAAATGAGAATATGGGAAAGCCCTGGATTAGGAAGAGGGAATATTATGTCTCCCCAGTGCCTTTTTCAGTCATCATTTAGCTGTTAAGAGCCGAGAACTCCAAGGAGAAATCCACTTGTAGGGATGAAATTATCCATTGCTACTTGACCCTGGTTGCTAATTAGCACATTTCTGAAAGGAACTATTTCCTCTGCGAGCAAAGTACTGCAGAAGATTAGTAGCAGCATACCAGTTTCAATGAAGCATCTTGTGTGTATTGTTCTGGGGGCTAATTTTATAGAAGGGGGCACACGGAATCTTTGGTGAACTGTGGTGACTCTCAGTGGCCCAGACCATGACCAGATTGAAGTTAAATGGAGCCACAAATTCTCCTAAAAATTGGCCCATGCAGTTTTTTATGTAGCGGGTTCTTTAATCTCTAGAATCTCAAATATTTGCCAGGCATATTGAACAAACAAACAAACAAACAAATAAACAAATATTTGAAGTTTGTGTTCAGTACCCAATGATAGTTTGCTATATGGTAGTTATTTTTTTTTATTCTTATAATAGTTGATCATTTGCATGCAATCGTATCAGCTAGCTGATAATCAAGGGTATGTCGTGATGGCTTTCAAACTATCGATGTTCAGAGAACACAGCATCCATATTGACTTACCTACCAAAAAGTCCTTTGCATTGCAAATAGGGTTTGCCAGGTCCCCCTTGGCCACCAGCTAGGTGTCAACTATGGGGGGGCTCGAGGGCTCGGCCCACCCCCAAAATTTCCCAGGGAGGACTGAGCCCCCCGGCGAAATGGAGCTCTCGCTGCCATGCTTCCCCACCTTCCTGGGCCCTCCCTAGGCCTGCCCGCTGCTGCAAGAGCCTCTCTCTCTCCCCCCTGGCTCCCCTGTACCCACTCCTCCCTCTCTCCCTCCCTCCCTCCAGGTGAGGGGAGTGGCCAGGCAGGGGGAAGGAGAGACAGCGGCAGTGGTGGCGGGGCCATCATCCTGGTGGTGGACATCGTAAGAGGGGCCCCCCCCTGGGAATTAGAAAACTCGATGCCCCTGACTACTGTTGACATCTTTTCTGTCCACTCATTGGCACGGCAAATCAAAATGGTTACAAAACGGGTAGATGTATTGGTCTGTTATACCAACTGAAACAAAAGTCCACTGGCACTTTAAAGACTAACAACATTTACTTCAAAATGAGCTTTCATGAGTCACAGTTCATGTCCTTGGATGAAAAAGAAGAGCAGAGGAAGTGTAGGTTTTTATACCCTGCTTTTCTTTACCTTAAGGAGTCTCAGGCTGCATTCACACACACCAAATAATCCAATTTCAATCCACTTTCAATGCACATTCCAACTGGATTTGACTGTGTGAACTGGCAAAATCCAGTTGGAAAGTGGATTGAAAGTAGATTATTTAATGTGTGTGACTGCAGCCATAAAGTGGCTTACAATTGCATTCCCTTCCCCTCCCAACAGCAGGTACTTTGTGAGCAAAGTGGGGCTGAGGGAATTCTGAGAACTGTGATTGGCCCAAGGTCACCCAGCAGGCTTCATGTGGAAGAGGAGTGGTGAATCAAATCCAGCTCTCCAGATTAGAGCCCACTGCTTTTAACCACACTGGAAATCTTATCAGACATATATCTGGGGAAGTGCTCACTGGCACACAAAAGCTCATGTTGAAATAAATGCTTCTGGTCTTTAAGGTGCCACTGGTCTTCTGTTTTATATTATACTAGGAATAAGGCCCGTTGTGGAAATAAATACAACGGGCTCTAGAAAGAGGCTCTGGGAGAGTGCCCCGGCCTTGGGTACTCAGCGTCAATTTGCTGTGGCGACCTCAGCAGGGTATAATGACACAGAGTCCACCATTTTCTCCAGGGGAAGATCTCTGCCATCTGACGAGCAGTTGTAATTCAGCATGATCTCCATCCCTCCCTTGGAGATTGGCAGCAATGGTTCCCCATGGGGGAATGGGTGGTTTGAAGGGTGGAGTCTGTGGCATTAAACCTGTCTGAGGTCCCACCCCTGCTGAAACCTCACTCTCTCCAGGGTCCACCCCTCAAATCTCCAGGAATTTCCCAACCTGGAGTTGGCAACCCTACCTCCCAGCCAACCATCAATGTATCATTATCTGCCCCCTGGCTTCAGTTTTCCATCTCCTCCCCCTCCCCCCTAGACAGCAGTTGTAATTCTAAGTGATCTCCAGCCCCCACCTGGAGATTGGCAACAGTGGTTCCCCATAAGGGACTTGCTGGCTTGGAGAGTGGCATCTATGGCATTGTATCTGTCTGAGGTCCCACCCCTCCTCAAACCTCACCGTCTCCAGGCTTCTTCCCTCAAATCTCCAGGAATTTTCCACCTGGAGTTGGCAACCCTATCTCCTTCCCAGCCAATCATCAACCTCATTCTTCAACCTTCCATCTCCCCCCCACAGCTTCCATTATGCTCTGAAGCCCTGACTGCTATGTCACATTGGCTGTCATAGGGGGTCCATCTCAGCAGGGTCCGCCATTTTCTCCAGGGGAACTGATCTCTGCCATCTGGAGAATAGTTGTAATTCTGAGTGATCTCCAGCCCTTGCCTGGAGATTGGCAACCATAGTTCCCCTACAGGAAAAGTAGTCTTTCTCTGCAGTGGGGACCAAAGCAGCTTACATCATTCTCCTCTTCCCCTTTTGACTTGCACAACAACCCTGTGAGGTAGGTTAGGCCTAAAGTCTATGACTGGCCCAAAATCACCCACTCAGCAAGAATCTGGGTCTAGCAAATCCTGCTCTGAAGCGCTGACTGCTACGCCTAGGGTACCCAACCTCCAGGTGGAGCCTGAAGATCACCAGGTATTACAATTAAACTCCAGACAACAGATTCCCCCCCCCCCCCCCCCGGAGAAAAATGACTGCTTTGGGGGGTGGCCTCTATGGCATTCTGTTCAGCTGGCCCCAATGAGTTTTCTCCCAAAGGCCAAGATAGATGTAGAAAGGGGCTTTCAGAGAAGCAAGTTTGGTTACCTAGCAACAGGCACTGAGGAGAAAGTTGCCGGCTCTCATTAGGGAAATACCTGGAGATTTGAGGGGTGGATCCTGTGGAGGGCAGCATTTTTTGGGGGGTGGAAGGACTCAGCAGGGTATAATGCCATAGTGTCTACCCTCCAAAGCAGCCATTTTCTCCAGGGGAACTGATCTCTGCCATCTGGAGATCAATTGTAACAGCGGGAGATCTCCAGGTCCCAACTGGAGATTGGCAACCCTAGGGGGAAGTCAGCCACACAGTAGGGGGTTGAAGATAATGGTTTGGTGGTCGCTGGCCCACCTCATTAGCCAGCCAGCCATGGTGGAGCTAAGGAGGAGAGCCTGTTTCACAGTTTATTCTGACAGGAAATTGGGCAAGCTGGCAGTGTGCGGGGGAGGAAGGTATGCTGAAAGTCTATTGTCTTTTCACTGACAGAAGCAGGCCACTGAGGGGACAGTTAGACCCACCTGGCAGTGGGCGGAGAAGAAGAGTGGACTCAGCACCCAGTCCTTCCCCTTCGCCGGCTTCCTCCAGACTGAGGCCGAGACACTGGCCAGTGGCTCTGTGGGCGGGACTGAGGCAAAGCAGCGAGGGAATGCAGCCAGTGGTCAGGGACCCCTTTTGAGTGGCAGTTCTTGCAGCCAACTGATTTTGGTGCCCCATGGAATCTTGCCACTTGAAAACAGCTTTATATATAAGGAGAGATCAAAATGTGGTTGGCTGCATATTTCAGACAATCATAGAATTATAGAGTTGGAAAGGGCCATACAGACCATCTAGTCCAACCCCCTACCCCGTGCAGGACCAGCCCTAAAGCATCTCTGACAAATATTTGTCCAGCCTCTTCTTGAAAGCTGCCAGTGAAGGAAAGCTAACCACCTCCCTAGGCAGCTGATTCCACCTTTGAACCACTCTGACCGTGAAAAAGTTTTTCCTGATATCCAGCTGATACCTTTCTGCATGTAATTTAAACCTGTTGCTTCAGGTCCTATCCTCTGCTGCCAACTGGAACAACTCCTTGCCCTCCTCCAAATGACAGCCTTTCAAATATTTAAAGAGAGCAATCATGTCCCCCTTCAATCTCCTCTTCTCTAAAGTAAACATTCCCAAGGCTCTTAGCCTTTCCTCGTAGGTCTCAGTCTCCAGGCCCCTGCTCATTCTCATCGCTCTCCTCTGCACCCTCTTGATTTTGTCCAAATCCTTTTTGAAGTGAGGCCTGCAGAACTGCACACAATACTCAAGGTGCGGCCTGAGCAAGGCAGTATACAGAGGGGCTATGACCTCTGGCGATTTCGATGCTATAGCCCTTTTAATACAACCCAAGTCTGAATTTGCCTTTTTTGCCACTGCATCACACTGACTGCTTATATTTCGTTTACAGTCCACTCTTACCCCAAGATCTCTTTTGCATACACTACTCCCCAGAAACGTATCCTCCATCCAGTGTTTGTGCTTGACATTTTTGTGGCCCAGATGTTATACTGTGCATTTATCTTTGTTGAACTGCATCCTGTTTGCAACTGCCCACTTCTCCAGAGAATTCAGGTCTTGTTGAATGTTAACTCTTATCTTCTTGGGTGTTTTTTGCCTCACTGCCTGTGATATTATATAAAACATATTTGGTATTTATTTGCATATCTCCCAATGCAGTGTCCAAACAGAGAGAAGCCATGGATTGTGTAGCCTGGGCTTCAGTGGTTGATCTCAAAGGCCAGTGGTTCATGCCTCCCAATTTCCCCAACCTAAGCAAGCCCCCCCACACTCATTTGTAACCTCCAGGAACAGTACATGTCAGTGCATGCAGTGAACAGTCAGGCAAACATATATGAATTACACTGTGTAGCAAAATAAAATAAGTATATATGGAATGCCGGGGGGGGGGGATTCTAAAGAGAGGAGCAGAAAAGCAGAGGAACAGAATCCCTGGGTTTAGACAATGAAATAAATTGTCAGTGCATTCGTAAGCAGAGTTGCACTCTTCTAAACCCATTAACTTCAGTGGACTTAGAAGGAAGTAACTCTGTTTAGGAGGGCACTGTAAAGACTGCTAGGAACCAGGAGAGTTAATTCATCTCTTTAAAAAACAACTTGAAAAGAATTTGGTATTCTGTATTTGACTCTTATTTGATTGGCATGGAATAGTATTTAACATGGGTTATTTTCATTATGGGATGCAGAGTGAGAGGGAAATGAGAGCATATCACCATGAGGTAGGTGGGGCTGAGAGAGCTCCTTGAGAACTGCTCATGAGAAAACAGCTCTGAGAGAACTTGTAATTGACCCAAGGTCACACCAGCAGCTCGGTTCTCCCAGATTAGAATCCGCACTCCTAACAACTGCACCAAACTGGCTCTACAGGGTCACCATAAGACATCTGTGACTTGAAGGCACTTTCCTCCATCAATAGTGAGTGAAGTCAGGGTCCATTAAAACTGGTATGTGGTTTGCCTTGGATTTCAGAGAACTGTGGATCACTTTCAGCATGATGACCTGCAATATTGTGATGGTATCCTTGTCTGGTCTACAGTGGGGCGGAAAGTAATATATGATTTCTTAACTTCATCTTAAACAAATATCAAGCATTGTAAACAAGTTTTGCATGCAGGGTCTTCTACATTTGATTGCAGAGTTTTGGCACTACTTTTAGATCTGGTGGGCAGAACTGAGTGTTTCAGACTGGTGGGTCTAGATTTCATCTGTGAAAACTCAATTGTTTCCATCAGTAACATTTCCTGAAATCCATAATCTCCTGTAGAGGAGATTAGCTGGGAATCTAAAGCAATAATATTCACAGACCTCCATTTCGACTGGCATAAATGCTGCTGTCATGGATAGTAGCCTCTAGCCAGTGCCCAAAATCTTCAGTTCAGTTGTAGAATATATGGTGAAAGTTATCCACAGCTGCTGTTCATAGCCACGTGCAAGAATAGTTGTTCAGATTTTCCAGAAACTGAGACTTTAAAACGGGATTGACTATTATTTAATGCAGAACAAAGTTTGAGTCCAGAGACACCTTTGAGACCAACAAAGTTTGATTCTGGGTCTAAGCTTTCATGTGCATGCATACTTCTTCATATACACTTGTCTAATGAATTGTGCATGCACACAAAAGCTTAGACCCAGAATTAAACTTTGGTGGTCTTAAAGGTGCCACTGGGCTCACACTTTGTTCTACTATCTAATGCAGACTAAACAAAGATGATATCGATCTCTGTATCCTGTTCCATTTCTATGCTAGCTACAAGCAAGACACCTGAATGAACTCCTCAAGAGCAATGATATCTTATGGTACTGCTGTCCTCTTGTGGCTTGGAAAAATACATAGCTTTTGCATTGTGGGATGTTTTGAGGCAGTAAGAGAAGGGCATTTCCCTCATACATTTCCACCAACTGCTTATTTGGAGTGTGAAGAAATGAGTTTTTTCTGGAAGGTTTGAAAGGAGCAAAAACTCCACTTGGTGTTTTAAAGGCTTTTTTCTCTCTGGGCCCAGAGCAGGCAGGAAGGGGAGGAGGCAGTTGAATTGCTTTCCAGCTTACTTCCATACAAATGCTAATCGATCTAGCAGGAGAGAGAATGGGTGGGTCAGGCTCTCCTCCTTACCCAAGCAGGGAACAGAGATTTGGAGGAATAGAATACTAGATAGTCTGCAGGAAAGAGATTTCTGAAGATCTCCAGGAAACACCTCTTTAACCTGGTGTGACTGGGTCAGTGGGATGAGAGACAGATACAATAAAAACTCCTTGCAACAGGAAGGCACTCTCTTTCTTTGGGGTGCTGCGTCCATGAGCACACAGACCTTTCCTCTGAGAAGGCAGACATTTTGACCATGTGGTTGCCTGGAGAGCTGGAAGAAACATCTTCAAGGTAATAGAACTCTGTAGAGATCTTAAAACCCCTAAGGTGAAGAGCCTGTCCTATTTTCTAACATGTGATAGAGCATGTATAGAGAGAGGGACAGAGGATTTGCGTTTTCCACATTTCTTTTGGAATCCCTTGCTTAATTTAGTGCTGGGCTAAAAATATGATTCTAAACATTTCCTTTTAATAAATACTTTATAACTTTTGATGCTGAGAGTGGTTCTCTGTACCACATAGACCTCCACTGTCTTGGATACACAATTTTAAATGGAGTGCCAGAGGGAAGGCAGTCAGTTGGCAAGTGGCTGTTCCTCCAGTGGCACATAAGGCAGTAACCTGTCTCCATGATGACCATGTGCTGGGTAGCAGGAGACACAGAGGCAAGGCCTCAGATCTTGGAAAGGAAGCTGGAAGTCCTGCCCCTCCCAGCAGGCAATTCCTTAAAAAGGGCAGGTGGTGGTGGCAGGCTACCCAAGAGTGATTGAAAAACATCTCCAAGTGTTGAGAAAAACCTAGAAGGGCAATAGGGCCTGCAAGGCAGATCAGGCCCATTCTACTGCATAGAGTATTGACGTTGACTAGAGACTTTACTGTGACACGGCAAATGAAAAACTTGGTTGTTTCCTAATGCTACTTCCAATTACTTATTTATGAGTAGATTTGAGAGCTGCTTCTGAAATCCAGTATGTTTTTTTTGCATTCTCAGAGTCCCAAACTGGGTAACAATTTCTACGAGCCTGAAGCCAGCATTTTGTAGGTAGCAATCTGTATTCTGTCTTCTCCCGGTAGTGTTTTAACCATCTTATGTTGATTCAGAAGCTTGCAGTAGATTGCTTTTGCACCAGAAATTAGAAGTAGAATTGGTATCAACCATATGGTCTTCCTGTCCTGCTTTTCTATAGATTGGATGTACTGCTCTTACAGGCAGAGTAGTATCTGCTTTGTCGTCAAATCTATTCTCCATTCTCGTCATGGCAATCTTGTGACAATAGAAGGGTATTGAAAGAACATGGGATAGTCTACTTTGAGAATTCAGTCTGGTTTCCTTGGTTTTGTTTGAATAAATAAAAGTTTCTGAGTGAGAAGGATGCTTTGTTCTTTTTGTTAGGCGATCTTTAGTTTCCTTATGCCTGTGCATAACACTTTTTTGACAAAAACATAAGAGCTTGCGTATGACTATTGGACTATTTCTACAGACAGAGCTTTTAAGCCACCTCTCCGTAGCCTCTTTCTCCTGCAGTGCAGCACATTCAGCCTTTCTTCACAGAGTCTGAAGTCACCCTTTTCTTGCAAGACTACTTAATATTTTTCAAAAACACAAAGCTTGAGTCCAGTGGCACCTTTAAGACCAACAAAGTTTAATTCTGAGTATAAGCTTTTTGTGTGCACAGCTACCCACCTGAATCTATTTTTAGAACACAGTTTTTCTTCCGTGTTTTGGGCCCTCAAAATCCTGCCTGTGCTTATATTTCTGTCACTCTTTATTTTTGCAAGGCTTTGCAATAATTTCCCTTTCTGCTAGTTTGTGCGATGTCCGGAAGAAGAAGGCGCTCAGCATGGGTTCTGTAAGGGAAGATCTTGTCTCACTAACCTGTTAGTGTTCTTTGAGGGAGTAAACAAACATGTGGACAAGGGGGACCCAATAGATGTTGTTTACCTTGACTTCCAGAAAGCTTTTGATAAAGTTCCTCATCAAGGGCTCCTAAGTAAGCTCAATAGTCATGGGATAAAAGGACAAGTCCTTTTGTGGATCAAAAACTGGCTAATTAAAAGGAAACTGAGAGTGAGTATAAATGGGCAATTTTCTCAGTGGAGGGAGGTAAGCAGTGGGATACTGCAGGGATCAGTACTCGGTCCAATGCTTTTTAACTTGTTTATTAATGATTTGGAGTTGGGAGTAAGCAGTGAAGTGGCTAAATTTGCAGATGACACAAAGTTGTTCAGGGTGGTGAGAACCAGGGAGGATTGTGAGGCACTCCAAAGGGATCTGTCGAGGATAGGCGAGTGGGCATCAACGTGGCAAATGGGGTTTAATGTAGCCAAGTGCAAAGTGATGCACATTGGAGCCAAAATCCTAACTATAAATACACAATTGATGGGGTCCGAACTGGCAGAGACTGACCAAGAGAAAGATCTTGGAGTCGTAGTAGATAACTCAATGAAAATGTCAAGACAGTGTGTGAGTGCAATGAAAAAGGCCAACACTATGCTGGGGGTTATTAGGAAGAGAATTTAAAACAAATCAGCCAGTATCATAATGCCCCTGTATAAATCGATGGTGCAACCTCATTTGAAGTACTGTGTACAGTTCTGGTCGCCACACCTCAAAAAAGATATTATAGCATTGGAAAAAGTGCAGAAAAGGGCAACTAGAATGATAAAAGGGTTGGAACACTTTCCCTATGAAGAAAGGTTGAAGCACTTGGGGCTCTTTAGCTTGGAGAAATGACGGCTGAGGGGTGACATGATTGAGGTTTATAAGATTATGCATGGGATAGAGCAGGTAGAGAAAGAAGTACTTTTCTCCCTTTCTCACAATACAAGAATTCGTGGGCACTCGATGAAATTGCTGAGCAGTCAGGTTAGAACAGGTAAAAGGAAGTACTTCTTCCCCCAAAGAGTGATTAACACATGGAATTCACTGCCACAGGAGGTGGCAGTGGCTACAAGCATGGACGGCTTCAAGAGGGAATTAGATAAACACATGGAGCAGAGGTCCATCAGTGGCTATTAGCCACAAAGTATAGACAGGAACTCTAAGTCTGGGGCAAGTGATGCTCTGTATTCTTGGTGCTTGATGGGGGGGGGGCAACAGTGGGAGAGCTTCTAGTGTCCTGCCCCCACTGCTGGACCTTCTGAGGGCACCTGGTGTTTTTGGCCACTGTGTGACAGAGTGTTGGACTGGATTGGCCACTGGCCTGATCCAGCGTTGGCTTCTCTTATCTTCTTATCTTCTTATGAGCTGACTCCTACTGCCATTCTGTTGGCAGAAGATGGAGGAAGGGCAGTTTCCACTGATTTCCATCCTCCCCATGGAGTGACTTTGGCCTCTTCACAGCAATGCCTTTTGGCAGTTCATAGGAGATTCCAGGAGCAGGGAGGGAAAGGTATGCTTCTGCTAGAGCAAAGTAGGGTTGCCAGCCTCCAGGTGGTGGCTGGAGAACTCCTGGGAATGCAACTGATCTCCAGGCAACAGAGATCAGTTCACCTGGAGACAATGGCCACTTTGGAAAGTGGACTTGATGGCATTATACCACATTGAAGTCCCTCCCATCCTCAACCCCCCCCCAAGCCAGTTTGGTGTAGTGGTTGGCAGCCCAGACTCTAATCTGGGAGAACCGGGTTTGATTCCCCACTCCTCCGCAAGCAGCTGCTGGCATGACCTTGGGTCAGTCACAACTTACTTCAGAGCTGTTCTCTCGAAAGAGCTCTCTCAGCCCCACCTACCTCACAGGGTGTCCTGTTGTAGGGACAGAAAGGGAAAGGAGATTGTGAGTGTAATGTAGTATGTTCTGTGTAACAACCGGCCTGCCATGTGCTCCCAGGTAATGGCACCCGCCGCATGGCCAGAGCACATGGTCAGGCAGAGAGGGGAACGAATCTGGAGGAACAATAGACGTCCGGATTCAAAGCCTCCACCAATGTGGGACCTAGGTTCTCCCTGGGGAGTCAATGCAGCCAAAGGCTCCTCCAGGGAACCTATGACAAACATGCACATATGTAAAGCCCCTATCAGGTCTTTTGGGTGCGGCCGGAGGTGTGGCTCTGGCCAGCATATAATGAGGGCCCTGGAGCCCTGGAAGCATGCTTGATCTGACCATCTACTGGGCATGCTGAATCACTCAATAAAGGCTTCATGATTTCACTGTTCCTGGTCTCCCGAGTCCAGTACTCTTCAGTGAGCCACTCTTGAGACTCCTTCAGGTAGTGAAGGGTGGGGTATAAATCCAACCTCTTCGTCGTCTTCCTCAGGCTCCGCCCCCAAAATCTCCAAATGTTTCCCAACCCAGAGCTGACAACCTTACTGGAAAGGCATCAGCTACGTTTTACGTTCAGGGATTGTGCTGGTTTGGAACAAAATATGAACTATTTTTCTATTTCTAAATTAATGGTGGTATTGCTGTTAACACAAATATAGTTGTTTTCTAAATTTATTCTGTCCGCATTCAGAGGCAGGTAGCCCCTATGCCCTTCTTGTTGTTTCTCTGGGGCAACTGGTTATCTGCTGGTGGGACAGGATGCTGGACTAGATGGGCCAGGGGTCTGGTGCAGCAGGGCTTTCCCTAGTGTCATGCCTCACTCCTGCCTTTTGCAAGTGACAGCCTGTTACACCAGGTGTTGAAAGGCTTTCTTGCATCTTAGTAAACCGCATATCAGAAAAGGGTTTCACAGGTGTATCGTGATAGCAGTGGTGCGAGGCAAATTTCTCCCTGCCCTGCAGGTGTTAAAGGCATTTTGATCAGGAGCCAGCTGTTTCACGGTTTTTTAAAAACTAAATGTTTAATACCGGGAAGGTTGAGTGTGAGTGACAGGTGGCTCCTTTTCTCTAATTTTGCTGCATTATAAAAACAGCATTTAAAATGTAGTCGTTCCCAGGGGTCCTTTGGGGCTGGAGCGAGGCGGAGCGAAGCTCCGCCAGCTCAGGAGTGGCCACTAGGGCAGCCATGGGCTGAATCAGATTCTCTGATCTGATTCGGCCCACTGCTGAATTGCTGCTGAAATTCGGCAGCAACTTTAAAAGCAACTGGAGGGGAGGGGGTTTGAGGGAGAGGCTCCAAACTTGCAGGGTAGCAAGTTTCAAGAAGATTGGACCAGGGGGTCCAATTCTACGGGCCCCCAAACAGGTTGCCCCCATTCCCTCCATTGTTCTCTATGGTAGGGGAAAAGGAACACTTTTTGCGAAATAGCACAGTGTGGTGGTGGTTTGTCTCACCTGGGCTAGGATTTTCCCATGTGTTTCCATTCGGCCATAGAATTCCCACAATCAACCTGAAGCTGGTGGCCACTTTTGAGTCTCCTAGCTTTATTCTCTGATGAGTTATGCCTACCAGCATGGTGTAATGGTTAAAGTATAGGACTAGGGTCTGGGAAACCCAAGTTCAATCCCCACTCTGCCATGGAAGCTTGCTGGGTGACCTTGGGCCAGTCAGATACTCTCAGCCTAACCTCCCTTACATGGTTGTTGTGAGGATATAATGGAGGAGAGGAGAACTATGTAAGCCACTCTCACTGGGAGGAAAGGTGGGATATAAATAAATGAAAGATGGACAGACAGGCCAATTCTTTTATTACAATAGTAACAGGAAGCCAAATGATTTGTTCGTGTTGTTATGATATCTGGTTTGGATCAGGGTCATATGGGAGGGGGGCAGATGGAATCTTTGTCTGGGGGCCCATGGTGGGTCTCAGGCCTCGGCACCCCTGCCTCTTGCTGGCCCCCTCTGATGAAAAGGGAAGGAGAAGAAAAGAGAAAATTACAGAGGAAACCAAATAGACGGAAACAAGAAATGTATTGTGTAAAACCAATGAATGGGATTTTAAAACTTCCTTTCAGAGCAAAAATAATTGCATAAAACCATCCTCCCGTTATGTGGGTGTAAGAGAGGCTATGGAGCGATCGGACTGAAATAAGGAGAACAGGGGAAATAGCGTCACAGAGCAGGATAATGGTAGCTACCACTCTTGCCCAGCCGCAGAGTGCATTAGTGGCCACTTTTTATACCCTATTATATATTATTGTAAATATTTTGAAGGACAAATATTCATATAGCCAAGCATAACTCAAAAGCTAATGGAAAATGAAAAGCCCACGTATGAAAAAGCAACAAAACACCAAGGCTCGGGCCCACAGATCCCCTTGGATGGATATGTTCTTGCTGGATCAGAAGTTCAGACAGTGTGAAGAAAAGAGTAACTTTTTAGAGCAGGGGGCTGGGTGGGTAGTCTGACATTTCCCTCACTGTCTTCAGTTCAACATTACCTTTTTCCCTCCCAGGGTAACCTTTGCAAAGCCAACTCCACAAGTGTCCGGCCCAGTTAGTTGGAACTGGGAAAGGATGAATTCAGCTTGTACCTGTGACAGCAGCATATCTTCCCTCTTCTCCCCAGCTTCATGAATCTGTTATGAAACATTTTTAAATTGATGTGATTTCAGGAGGGAGAGCAAGGTAAGCAGCGGGCCTATAAGTAGATAAATGTACATGTGTCGCTTGACATGAAGTCCAAGATGAGGAGCAATCCAGCGCTTAACTTGCTGTAACATAAAAGCATTGGTCCATGAAAGGCAGTATTGTCTACACACACTGGCAGCAGTTCTCCGGAATCTTAAGCAGAGATCTTTCACATCACCTCCTGACAGGTTCTTTACCTGGAGATGCCAGGGATTGAACCTGGGACCTTCTGCATGCCACTGAGCCACAACTCTTCCACTGAGGTAAGTGGTCAGATAAATTCCTGTTGCCCCCCCCCCCCCAATAGGTGTTGAAAAGCAGTACCACGGGACTTGATCCATGACGTTTCTTAAGATCCAGTTCTCCAGTGTTGGATTGGATGAGATTCTCTTTTATGTAACCTTCACCCCATCCAGTTCTCCAGCCTTCCCCTCACGCTGTTTACCAACTTCATGAAACAACTGGTAGAGGCCATCTGGCGATTTGGAATGAGGTGTCATCAATTTGCAGATGATGTTAACTCTCATCTGTCATAAGAATGTAAGAGAAGCCATGTTAGATCAGGCCAATGGCCCATCCGGTCCAACACTCTGTGTCACACAGTGGCCAAAACCCAGGTGCCAAACCCCAAGAAATGTATTGTGCAAAAAATATTTCACCTGATATGCAAATTCGATGGTGGATGTTCTGAACCACTGCCTGAATGTGATAATAGGTTTCTCAAGGCCGCCTGTATTCAGGGATGGAACTGTTTCCTAAACAAGATGCCAGGAATCCCTATCTGTCTGCCGGATTCAGAGTAAACACGATGATGCGATGAGGGCTTTTCTCAGCTTTGGGAAATTGAAAAGAGTACTCCCCTCCTTCAATCTAGATGCTTCGACTTGAGATTGGCAGCAACTTTATAACGTCAGTGAAAGTTTTCCCTTGGAGCAGAATTTATTTTATTGATTTATTTAATTTCATTTATAGGCCGCTCTCCCCGCGCAGCAGGCTCAGAGCGGCTTACACATTTTAGTGGACCAGGTCCAGAATAAAACAACAACATTAAAACTTACATAATTAAAATACAGTACAGTACAATACTCAAGTATTGTATAAAGTGCTCACAGTATCGATGGCGTACTGCCTAATATTAAGTGCACGCCGGGGTCGTTGGCGATCAGATAGTGACACCTGGCGCACATTGATGGTTGTTGATGGTAGTTGGTAGTTGGGGGGGGGGGGTACACAAAGGCAGCGGCCCCTATTCATATGCCTGGTGGAAGAGCTCCGTCTTACAGGCCCTGCGGAACTGCAACAGATCCCGCAGGGCCCTGATCTCCTCTGGGAGCTCGTTCCACCAGCGAGGGGCCGCTACCGAAAACGCCCTCCCCCTAGTGGCAGTGAGCCTGGCTTCTCTCGGGCCAGGAACGACCAGGCGGTGGTCTAAGAAGACTTAGAGCTCCATCTTTGTGAAGAAGCCTTTGGTGAAACATGGCTTGTTGTCAGCCAGTTTATGCATAAAGAAGAAAATCAGAGAAACCTACATTAGTTCATCCACCAAGCTGAATCCTTGAACTCCTGTGGGATGGGACCAGTGTTCCCTCTAAACTGAGTTAGTGTGAGCTAGCTCACAGTTTTTTAGCCTCCGGCTCACACATTTTTGTCTCAGCTCAGGAAGGATGGCTTCAGAGCAAACTAATTTATGCAGAAGCCAAATCGCTCGCTCACAATTTTAATGCCAGGAGCTCACAAAGTAGAATTTTTGCTCACAAAGCTCCTCTGCTTAGAGAGAGCATTGGATGGGACTATTAAAACTGGGAGATTGCATTCTATGTTATTGGAGTTTCTGGTGTATAAATTGATAAAGTTTAAATATATCTACATCCTGTGGTATGTAAAACACGCCTTGTTCCATTTAATTTCAATATATTTGAATTACATTGGACTGTGTCCTCTTTATTATATCCTTATTATGTTCTGATACAGTTGTTTAAGACTTGTGGTTGTTTATTGTTGGGCACAGATTATTTCCTTTGTTTTGCATACTACTTCTGTGCCACTCTTTGGTTTTGTTTTTAACCTCCAGGTGGTGGCTGGAGATCTCCTAGGATTATAACTGATCTCCAGAAGACAGAGACCAGTGCCTCTGGAGACAATAGCCACTTTGGAAGGTGGACTTTATGGCATTATATGCTGCAGAGGTCCCTCCTCTCCCAAACCCTGCCCTTTTCAGGCTCCACCCCCAAAATCTCCAGCTATGTCCCAACCCAGAGCTAGCAACCCTACAAAGCACTAGCATTCATAATGATTTTGACATTATGGTTCACCTCACAGCACAGGGTGGGGTGAATTAGCATTACAAACTTACATTTAGGTTTAGGTTTGGATTAAAGGTAAAGGTAAGGTTTCCCTTGCTTGAAAGCCAGTCAAATCCAACTCTAGGGGGCAGTGCTCATCTCTGTTTCCGAGCTGAAGAGCCAGCACTGTCTGAAGACATCTCCGTGGTCATGTGGCCAGCCTAACTAGATGCTGAGGTGCACGGAACGCTGTTACCTTCCCACCGAAGCGGTACCTATTTATCTACTTGCAATTTCTTGCTTTCGAACTGCTAGGTTGGCAGGAGCTGGGGCCAGAGACGGGGGCTCACTCCATCTCATGGCACCAGGGTCTCAAACTGCCGAGCTACTGACCTTCCGGTCTGCAGCACAGCATCTTAACCTCTGAGCCACTGCAGCCCCAATAGGCTTGGATTAGGGTTGTTTTATTGGATATGGAATTGCATGTTAGGGCAAGGGCTTGTTTACCTATTTACTGTTGTTCTGTGGTAACATTTCTCCCATTTCACTTTTTGTTTTTGCAGAATGCATACCTAAATGGCTCTAGGACTTTTTTTCATTTCACGACATTGTCATCTCTTACTGCAGATTTGTTCGCCCATGGTCTCTGAAATATACTGAGTCCAAGCGTATGTAGTGAATCAACTCATAGTTTATCAACACAAAAACTCAGACTGGCTTGCAGGGGGTCCACTTAAATGCCGGTACAAGTCACACCCACAAACACACCCAACCCCCGTGATAGGTTTATTTACAGTGCACTCATAACCATAAGTCCCTTTTAGGAACCTGCTAAACCAATTGGCCTAGTCTCGGATCCGCTCTGGCTATTGTCTAGTGATGTGAAGCTCTGGTAGTTAGCCCGACCACATGTGCAGTCTTCGTTAGAACACAACATTCCTCCCCCCATAGTTCAGACCCCTTCTAACATATAAAGTCCCTGAGGTACGCGGGCCTCTGCCTTTCTCTGGCAGAGCGACGTATTTCGGGTTCTGTGGTTTTCTGTTCTGGAACCGTCTCTAACCATTCAGGGGGAACTTCTGGACTCTCAGCTGAGGCTGGCACTGGGAGAATGTCTATACTTGTGTCGGCCGGTGCATTTGGCCATTGCGGTGCTTACAGAGTTACCTGGATGACGCTTCGGTCCTTGACCCCTACCAGTCCAGCTTTCTCTCTGGTCATGGGACGGAGATGGCTCTGGTCGCCCTTACTGGCGACCTCCGGAGACATCTGGATCGGGGTAGTGTGGCGGTGTTGCTGTTGCTTGACCTGTCAGCTGCGTTCAACATGGTCGATCATCAGCTGCTGACCCGCCGCCTCACTGACGTGGGGATACAGGGACGGGCCTTGCAGTGGCTCGTTTCCTTTCTCCAGGGTTGGGGACAAAGGGTGGTGCTCGGGGAGCACCAATCCATGAGGCACCCTCTCAAATGTGGAGTGCCTCAGGGGGCAGTGCTCTCCCTGATGTTCAATATCTATACGCACCCCCTTCCCCAGATTGTCTGGAGGTATGGGCTGGGGTGTCACCAGTATGCTGATGATGCCCAGCTCTATCTGATGTTGGGTGGCCGGTCGGACTCTGACCCACAAGATCTGGACTGGGCATTGCATGCCATAGCTGTTGGCTAAGGCAGAGTCGGCTGAAATTGAGCCTGGTGAAGAGGGGGGTCCTGTGTCTGGGTCAGGGGGGTCTGGGGCGGGGGGTCCCACTCCAGAGCTTCGACAGGAATCCATTGGTGCCTGCGTCGGAGGTAAGGAGTCTGGGAGTGCTCCTGGATCCCTCCTTGACAATGGAGGCCCAGGTAGCAGCCACTGCCAAGTCAGCTTTTTATCATCTGCGGCTGGCTCGGCAATTGGTTCCCTTCCTCGACCATGATGACCAAGCCATAATGATCCATGCGACGGTCACCTTGAGGTTGCATCACTGTAATGCTTTCTACATGGGGTGCCCTTGGTGCAAATCTGGAAGCTGCAGTTGGTGCAGAATGCCGCGGTCAGGCTGCTGATGGGCCTCACTAAGAGGGACCATATCCAGCCTGTGCTAGTGGCACTGTACTGGCTGCCCATAGCATACCGGGTTTGCTTCAAGGTGATGGTACTTACTTTCAAAGCTCTATATGGCCAAGGTCCAACATACCTGAGGGATCGGCTCTCCCCATATGTACCCCAGCGGGCACTCCGGTCAGGGCCCCAAAATCTACTCTGTGTGCTGGGCCCCAGGGAGGCCAGGCTCACTGGAACCAGGGCTAGGGCTTTTTTGGTGGCAGTTCCTGTCTGGTGGAATGAGCTCCCAGAGGAGATCAGGGCCCTGCAGGACCTTATGCAGTTCCACAGGGCCTGCAAGACAGAGCTCTTCCGCCAGGCCTTTGAATAGGAGCTGCCACCGTCGGTACCACATCGCGATTGACAGCTGACAATGTGGGGCCATCCTGGATGCAGCTCAGGCCTGATGGCCATGGAAGGCCATACTCTAACCCTAAAGCCATCTGAATGTTATAATTATGACTGGAAGCACTTTACTGTAATTTTATTGTTGTTAATGTATTTAAATTATGGGATTTTAAACTGGAATTTAAATGTTTATTTGTACTGAATATGGCACATTGTGCCCTTGTGAGCCACCCTGAGCCCGCTTGCAGGGAGGACGGGGTATAAATTTGAAAAATAAATAAATAAATAAATAAATTGTGCGGATGCTTCAGGCTCACCCTCCTCGACTGTCTCCAGAGCTTGGGATTTGTCCTCGCTCTCCCTTGGTATGTCTGGGTCTGTGGGTAGGAGACAATGGCGTAGCTGGTTGATACGGCACCCCCATAGTTGGCTATCTTCTTCGGAGACCTTGTATGACAGGGGCCCGGTCACCCAGACCAACCAGCCTGGAAGCCACATGGGACCCTGTGCAAAGTTCCTGGCATATACCGGGTCCCCCAGGAAGAGCCCACAGGGGGCCTCTTGGTTATAACTGTGTTCTGCTGCTCGGTCGGGGTGCAGGCGGTCTAGCCTAGTGGTGAGATGCCTTCCTATGAGTAGCTCTGCTGGGCAGAGGGTGGCACTGGGGAGATGGTTTTGCCACAATTACCGTATGAACCCTGCAGGGTTCAACCCTTTCCCTAATATTATTTAACATCTACATGTGTCCCCTCAACCAGTTATTCTGGGGGTCCAAGGGTGTGCTGTTGACACCCAGCTGTATCTGTTGATGGATGGACAGACGGACTCCGCCCCAGATATTCTGGTTAGGGCCCTGGATGCTGTGGCTGACCAGTTACAACTGAGCCAGCTGAAAGACACCTGCCTTGCCTTGACCATGGCCAGGGCTAGGGCCAATGGAACATGCTCCTGATGGAGATCAGGGCCCTGTGGGATTTGTTACAATTCTTCAGGGGCTGTAAAATGGAGCTGTTCCACCACATCTTTGGTTGAGGTGGTGAACATCAAATAACATCGCGGGGGCCCCCCCTCAAGTGCTCCATGGCGCTTTTATACCATGGGTTCCAGGAGTGACTGATCTTTTCCATCAGAGTGATCTTCAGCCCATCCCTGGCATGAGCTTACCGTATACTGGATTGAAACCAACCACTAGCTGCCATTACGTATATTAAAAATTGGTATTTGAATTTTAATCTTGTACGAGTTAACGTTTAAATGAATTAATGTTTTATGGAATTGTTTTATTGTTTTATGACGTGATGTAAGCTGCCCTGAGCCTGCTTGTGGGGTAGGGAGGGGTAAAAATCACAAAAATAAATCAATTATATAAGCCGTCCAGGTGGTGGCTGGAGATCTCCCAGAATAACAACTGCTCTCCAGGCAACAGAGATCAGTTCCCCTGGAGGAAATGACCGCTTTGGAGGGGGTGGACTCTGTGGAATCGTATCCCTGCTGATCTCCCTCTCCTCCTCAAATTCCACCTTCTCTCCAGATGCCCCCCCCCCCACAAATCTTCAGGAATTTCCCACACCAGAGTTGGCAAACCTAGTAATGAGGCCTAATTTATGCAGAGTTACTTAGAGCTATGTGGAATCACTGCACAGAGAACAATTTGGAAATCTTTCCCATTCAATATTCTATAAGTTCTAGGGATACCAGCTATGGATGCCAAGTCAGCCCGGGGGGCGGGGGATCCCTCGCTACAGGGGTTCCTGATCCGCCGGCCAGCATTTGGCTGGCGGGAGGAACCCCACCCCTGAAGTCGTCCAGCCAGGATGACTTCTCCAACGTAATGACGTCACCTGGAAGTGACGTCATCACGTTGGGGGCGTTGCCAGGGCGACGCTCTGGCAATCGCCCCAAAACTCTATGATACCATAGAGTTTTGGGGTGATTGCCAGAGTGTCGCCCTGGCAACGCCCCCAATGTGCTGACATCATTTCTGGTGACATCACCAGGCACACGCGTGGAAGGAAGCTCCCGGCGGACGGAGGACTCCCCCCCGCCAGTGAGTAATACAGACTTGGCAACCCTAATGCCAGCTTCTAGGTTGGGGCCTGGGGATCCCCTGGACTTACATCTCATCTGCAGACTACAGAGATCAGTTCCCCTGGAGAAAATGGAAGCTTCGGAGGGTGGACTCTATGGCACTGTGCTCCACTGGGGTCCCCTGTCCTCCTCAGGCTCGACCCCCACCCCCCAATCTCCAGGAATTTCCCAACCTGGAGCTGGCAATTCCCCAGGGGAATTCATGCTTCTAAAGTCTATTGTGAATGTGATGCAGTTTGGGAGATCTTTTGTCTCTTCCAATCTAGAGGTTTGGGTTTTTTTTTGCCAGAGCAGCTGCATTTCCAACTGAAGTTCAATTACAATTCAGAATCTCTGATTTCATTACTCTTGTTCAGGCTAACCTCTGGGCATGACAAGGGTGTGATTTTAAAAGTTGTGGGTTTCCCCCCCCCCAGGCTCTGTGGTGTCATTTTACCACACTGTGCCATCTGTGAATCCTGGGGTTCCCCCCCCCCCCTTTCTGTTATTGGATTGGTGGTGTTCTATTGCTTTCATATGTGTCATTTTCCTTTTAGGGTTGCTGTAATTTTTTACATACATGATGATGTGCCCATTAAAGGAATAAAACATTCTCTTCCCTCATGTTTAATAATCTTTACCCCATCATAGTATAGGATATAAAGTTCTAATGGAGGAACTTATTGAAAGTTCTTTCCAGCCCATGACAGCCTTTACGGTGTTACATATTTCTTGAAGGAAAATGTGATCCTCCTTTCGAGCCAACTTGTTTCCACTGAAGGGCTTTCCCTATAAAATAAAAAACCTCTTTAAAGTGGCAGAACATTATGTTTGGAGTGAAATTTTAAAAACTACTGCAAGCTTTTTATTTTGTTAATATTGCAAAGATGAATACTTTTACTTATAAAAACTCTTTTTTTAAAAAAAAGAGAGAGAGAATTAATTCCTGTTTACAACCCCAGCACATGCACAACTCTGTTCCAATTCTGACAGCCAAACAGCTGTTCCTCCTTCGCTGCCCAGTGTGCAGCTGGGTTCCTCTGTGTATCCACAGACTCGTTTCTGAGCAGTTACCGGGTTTCATGCCGACAGGTGTCCCTGCAAACAGAATGCTTCCAGAAGTGGAATGCAATAACTGTGATCTCCCTTTGGATCTCTTAAAAGAACTAACGAGCCATAATAAATAACTGTATTAATATTCCATATCACAGCAGCAGCCGACCAAGATGTTAATTAGAGAACCGGCCTTTTGAGACAGAAGTCATTTTGAGTGGATTTTGCCCCGTTTCACTTTGTTCTTACAGCAGCCGTGTAGTTGTATGATCAGGCAAAATGCTGCAGAGATTTTATGAGCTCAGAAAAGTATATTTACCAGAGAACTGTTCTAATACTAGACACAGTCCAGTACTCCCGTGGAGCAACCCTGACTGAAGGGTACTCAGAACAGGAGTACATATTTTTACTGCCTCCATGTGTTGTTGATAGCATCAGTTGTAGTTCTTGCTAAATAAATATCAAATTACAATAATATGTATTTTGGGGAGCTAGGAAAAATAACTTAGATAACATTTAGGGCTGCCAAGTCAGCCCGGGGGGCGGGGGATCCCCGGCTACAGGGGTTCCCAATCCGCTGGCCAGCATTCGGCCGGTGGAGGGAACTCCACCTCTGACTTTCCCCAGCGTAATGACGTCACCCGGAAGTGATGTCATCACATTGGGGACGTTGCTGGGACGATGCTCTAGCAATCGCCCCAAAACTCTGTGGTACCATAGAGTTTTGGGGCGATTGCCAGACTGTTGCCCTGGCAACGTCCCAACATGGTGACATCACTTCTGGGTGATGTCACCGTGGCGTGCACGCAAAGCACGTGCGCTGGAGAACCTCCCAGACCCAGGAGGACTCCCCCCCCGCCGGTGAGTAAAAACGACTTGGCAACCCTAATAACATTTGAGCAACAAAGCGAGCGTTTTCAGTTAAACACTATCCATCATCAATTCTATTGTTTAAAACTTTAATCAAATGTTGTTGTTGTTTATTAACATCAATCGGGATTTCTTGAGCAGCGGTGTCATGATCTGTGCCTGCTCGGGGAGACAGGCCTAGTGCAGCCTAAGCACAGGAGAGACCTGTGCAGGGGTAGAAGGCTGACAGCTTAGAATTCCCATGATGCTTGGCAGTGGTGGTAGCCAATGGGACTTTGGGGAATGTGTGAGGAGACTGAACTTTAGCTGTGTGAAATGTAAAACGGGGTTCTTTTCTCTTCTGCGGCCTTTCATCACACAGAGTCAAGCTGAGGGGACAATCTGGTCTGGGAGAAAGATCCCTGACTTGGGGCAGAGTGAGTGCCAGCACAAGCCTGGTATAAGGACGGTGGTCCTTGAAGTAGTAAACAATTAGTCACATTAGATTCAGATATTTTGCCTTTAAACACTGTTATTGGTTTTAATGCACATTGCCTCATTTTCCCTGCCCCAGTATTGTATTAATAAACCCTTTTGTTTAATTGTTCTCTGCCTGGTCATCACACTTATGTTTCTCAGTTAAAAGGAGGCATTTGGCTGGGCTTGGGAGGGTACCCTGGGCCTTCTCAAGAGACCCTGTCCAGGGTGGCAGCAGCAGAAGATGGCAACCCGCAGGGGTCATGACAAGCAGCTACTCCTCTCAGTATTGAATCTGTTCACTAGAACCCTTGAATGTGCTCACTGTGGAACAGTCACACAAGCATCAGAGTGTTTATGGTGCTAGACTAGGATATGGGACACACAGGTTCAAATCTCCCTCACCATGAAGCTCACTAGTTGATCTTGGGCTGGCCATTCACTCTTAGACCATTCCCGCCCAAGTGCAAACCGCTGCATTGGTGTTCTTAAATAACTGAAGTTTGTGAAACTTTCGGCACAACTCTTGGCTTCCCCGGGAGTAGATCCAAATGTAGTGCCCTGTTACCCCGTGCTTTCCAAATTTACTTTTCCTGTGATTTCTCTCCCCTTTGGATCTGAACTTGTAGTTTTCCATTGAGGAATTCCTGAATTCAAATTTTGTTTCCCACCGCCCTTTTCTAATGCTAGGGTCACATGTTCTCCCCTCCTCCTGCCCCCATCCCCCTCGGGTTGTTCCCTGAGCAATCCACTAATTTTTAAAAATTTAGTTTTGATTGTGTTACGATGCTAATGTTTTTTCAAAATAATATTGCAATGTAATAATGTTGAGGGGAAATGGGCAGCAAGGTTTCGTGAAGCCTTCTCCATCCATGAAGTTCTTTTCATTTCCTTTTCTTTCATGATTTAATCTATGTTTTTTGTAGGTAGGTTATGCCACCTTGCACTTGTGTTGTTTCTTCATCCCCCCCTTCCCCCATAGCTGCCTGTTGTGTTTTGAATGACGGTTCAGTCATTCATTATTTGACACTTGTTATGTATTGGAACTGAATCATCCCTGATTGAATCACCCTAGAGACTGGCTGAGCTTGAAGCACAAGAACAATAGCTGACCAGGACTCTGGAGTAAACCAATCAAGTAGTAATGTTTTGTAAATAGCCTATCACTGGGAGTGTGTGTATGGGACAGGGTGGAGTGTTTTGCATGCATATAAGCAGGGCTTTGGCCCTGCTAGGGTTGTCTTGTTCTGGCTTAACTCACTTAATAAACTATGAGCTGATGATTCTACATGTCTGAACCCAGTATATTTCACTGGCGATGAAGGAGGGATCCTGTTGAGCGAGCCAGTTCCAACCAGCACCGCACCACGCATTAAGCCTCCAGTGCCCGGCACCCCACACCACTACACAGACCATGGCTGCTGCTCCAGGACATCTGCCGGAATTTGACCCTGCTCACATAGAGTTTTGGGAAACCTGGGTGGAGCGGCTAAAGTATTACCTCCTGTTCCAGGGCATCGGTGACACCAAAAAGAAGGCCCTCCTAATCAGCGCCTGTGGAATCACCACACTGCAACTCGCCCAGGGCCTCATTACATCCAAGACCCTTGAAGAGGCCTCATACGACAACTTCCTCAAGGTGCCCACCGGCCATTTCACACCTCAACTGACTGATGGCGCACCATGTGGATGTCTTCTGGCACCAACAGAAACCCAACGAAATGGCCACCAACTTCGTTGCGGACCTTCGCCGACTGTACCTCAACTGCACTTTTCCAGACCTCGAGGACACTCTCCTCAACCACTTTGTCATGGGTGTCTGGGAACAGAAACTCTGCTGCAAACTCATCAGCCATATGGAACTCACCCTGGAAGCAGCGCTACATGAGGCCTCCACTTTTGAGAAGGCTCAACATGACCGCCAGGCTTCCACATCCCCAGCCTTCGATGCCTCTGACAAGGCATAAATGCATCTGGTCTGTTGTCTAGACCACCGTGACCCTTGACCCACAACCACCGCTGCACACCTCACAAAGACCAGCATGATGACCCCATGTGCCAGCTGTGGAGACGACCATGAATGCTGTTCCTGCAGTTTCTGCAACGTGACCTGCAGGACCTGTGGAAAGTCCGGCCACATTGCTCGCGCCTGTTGCTCCAGAGGCATCCAGAGATGCCCAGCTGCTCACCAGGAGTCAGCAGAGCTGCACGCAACCGCTGTCCACCAACACCAGGTACTGAATTTGCCCCGTAAAATCCCCCCCATAAATCAAAGTGACTGTGCTAATAGAAGAAGAAGAAGAGGAGGAGGAGGAGGAGGAGGAGATTGGATTTATACCCTGCCCTCCACTCACTTGGAGTCTTAGAACGGCTTACAAACTCCTTTTCCTTCCCCTCCCCACAACAGACACCCTGTGAGGTAGGTGAGGCTGAGAGAGCTCTTTCCAGAACTGTCTTTGAGAGAACAGCTGGGACAGAGCTATGGCTTGCCCAAGGTCATCCAGCCAGGTGCAAGTGGAGGAGTGAGGAATCAAACCCAGTTCTTCCAGATTAGAGTCCGCACACTTAACCACTACACCAACTGGCTCCCTAGAGGGTTCACCCTGCAAGATGGAACTGGACAAAGGGTCCTCCATCTCCATCATCTTGGAAGAGAATCTCTGGAGGCTCTGTCCACAGGGGGGTCCCCACCATAGACCCGCAGGCTTCACCCTCAGAGACTTCCAAAAGAATGAGGTGGCCATTAAAGGGTGGGGCAAATTCCATGTGCAATACAAGAACTTTCAGGGTATGTTGGACCTGCTTGTAGTAGAAGGGCGGCTCACAAGTTTACTGGGACTGGCGTGGTTTGCGCCCTTCGGATTTGCAGTGATGGGGTGCACCATGTGCAGACTTTAACTTTTGATGACTTGTGCAACAAGTTCCCTGCTATTTTTGATGGCACCCTTGGCCAATAGATGGTCCCTACCATCTCCCTACAACTCGACCTGTCAGTGTGGCCCATCCATCTGAAGGCCCACCAGGTCCCATTCGCCCTGAAACCAAAGATAGACAAGGAACTGGACTGCCTCGTGACACAAGGAGTTTTGGAGCCCGTACTGCATGCTCTCTGGGAAACCCCTGTCGTGACGCTGGTCAAGCCCAATAGTGACATCCACATCTGCACAGACTACAACAACAAGGCCCTACAGGACCATGCCTATCTAGTCCCAGTGGTCAGCCACATCTTGGCGTCCCTAGCGGGTGCAAAAACTTTTGGACAGCTGGACTTAGCCCAGGCTTACCAGCAACTCCCCATAGATGATGTGACCACCAAGGCACAGACGATCGTGATGCACAGGGGTGCGTTCCAGGTGCAGTGGCTACAATTCAGGGTCAGTGTAGCCCTGGGAATCTTTCAGAATCTGATGGACTCACTCCTTAAAGTTATTTCCAGGGTCCAACCCTTCTTTGATGATGGTCTAATCACTGCGGCCATGGCTGAGGACTTAGCCAAGAGACTATGAGCTGTCCTGCAATGTTTCCACATCGCCGACCTTAAGGTAAAGTGAGAAAAATGTCTCCTGGGGGTCTTGCAGGTTGACTTCCTGGGGTTCTCTTTGGACACCCAGGGCATTCATCCGGCTGCCGATAAAGTCCGTGCCATCGCCAACACTCCTACCCCCGCTTCGAGTGATCCCTCTGCTGGCTCAACATGACTAGATGCCTCCTGATTGTGCTCTCTCACAGATAAGTGTTTTAAATTATTTAATTGGTTTTTAAACTGGTTTTTAACTGATTTTAGTTTACCACTGAAGCAGTTTGCAGTATCTTGTTTTGTTGAGTGAAAAGCAAGCAACTTTAAGTCGTGACTCAGCAGACGTGGAGGCCTGCAAGTTAATTTTATCTTGTTTTATCTTATTTCATTTTATTTATCTATTTGATCCCTACCTTTGTTTTACCCTTTTTGAGTATAATAGATTCTAAACTGTAAGGATTTGGTTTCTGGCCACCTCTCTTCCATTCAATTCTGTGTTATCATTTTACTAACTAACAACAAGCAAAACTCCCTTAATCATAGTAATGGGCCTTGGCAAGCATCCACGTGAATTGGAGGACTTAAATCTTCAGCCAGCCCCAAACCCAGTAAAGACTGGAGAGTATTTTTTACCCAAGAAGGGAGAGCTAACTAACATCCATATTTTGAATAATTTCTCCCTTGGAAGACATCGACACTGAAGACACTGAGAAGAGGGTAGGGCAGCTCCAACAAGAGAGTTTGACAATGCCTTGAAACAGCTGACTTTGGGCAGGAAGGACAGCATCACAGAGAGTGATTACCCTGAACTTACAGCTCTAACTCACATTTTTGGATCATTAAAAGAGCTGGAAAACTCCTTGGATAAGCTGACATGTGCTGTTTCAAGGTTGGCTGCTGAAAAGAGAAGCAATTACAGGACACTCTCTCCCCCAGTTCAAGGTAGACAGAGAGCTTCGAGATGTAATGAGTGACCTTCAGACACAGAATACTACATGCCACAGAAAGGGTGGCTCGCAGAGTGATGAAGCACTCAGCATTTAATCTTACAACCTCAAAAGGTGTGCCTTACAATCTATCCGTACAAAAATTGTATACTGCCATGGAACTCTAAGCAGCTGGTTTGTAAACATCTGAGAAAAGTGTTAAAAGACGTCAGCCAACCCCTGGATCTTGTTAAGGTGGAAGAGTTATTTCTCCCCAGGCAGTACCAAAGAATTTTGCTCTCCTTTGAGAGTTCTGTTCTCCCTTCCCTGATATTAGCCCAGAAAGAGGATCTGTGCCTTAAAGGAATTTACCCGACAAAAGTGTTTGTCGACACAGAAATCACCCCTCTACTTCCCATGTCATACCAACTAGTAGAACTGAAACAGGCAAAAAACACCACTGTGAAATCGAGAGATGAGTTCATCCAGGAAGCACCTAGTATGGAAGAAGTGTCAGAATTAATCATTTTGGATGAGGTGCTGGAACATTCATCTTGTGCAGTGGACACTTCCTGGTTTGACAACTCTATTGAGACAGAACTATTAAACTCATTTGAAAACCTTCCTCAAGAAGCCCAGCAGAGGATCACAAATAGACTGGAAGAGTTAAGATTGAAATAGCTGAAGACCAAGGTTTCCTCACAAATACAGGATGGGCCAGGACTTAACCATGGCAACAGACAGTCTAAGTCAACAGCTATTCTGGACTGTTTATCTCTGAGAGTCAAAACATCTGCTGCAGAAGGTCTCCATGTTGTTACGGGATTGTCTAAGGACTTTTATAAATCATAAATAGAAAGCCATGACTCCTTAAGGTTGATCAATAAGACTGAGTCTAAGGTTGCTCCACTATCTGGAGCAACAGGGTGTAATGGCTGTTTTTTTTAATGTGAAAAGGGATCCAGAGGTTATATTGCCAATGGAATGGCTAGATAATCCACCCCCAAACAAGGTACAGACTTCCCCCACCAGCCGTCAGACCCTTTCTCTTGGAACTTAAGGGGCTGGCTGTGCAGAATGAAGGAAATAGGTTCAATTGACTTTATTTCTAAATTTGATATCATCTTGGGTCAGGAAACTTGGTGTACAGGGGAGATGTTCCTAAATGGTTATAAATCATTTGTCTTGACAGCAGAGGCTTCCCAACATGGTAGAACTAAAGGGGGTTTCTGTATCCCAATTTCCTCTTCCCTGAAAACAAAAATGGTGGAGCTCCCTCTTTATGAGCAGTTTGCTATGGCCCTGTTACTAAAGTTCCAGGACATAGACTGCCTAATTGTAAATGTTTATCTGCCCCCGCTAGAGACAAAGGGTTAACTCAGATAATTTTTTCTGGCTTTGAATCTTACCTACAGCATTTAACAACGGCTTACCCTTTGGCCTACCTGATTGTGGGAGGGGATTTTAATGCCCGGATGGGTTCTGATTATTCTAACTCCTCCGTGAAGGGTAGCCACTATCTCCAGGGGGCAAACTGTAAAACGCAACTTCTGAATAGGCTCTCAAAAGAAGACACAAAGGTTAACTTTGCAGGTCAATTGGTAAGTCAAACAACAAAAAGAACTAAACTTCAGGTCCTGAAGGGTTCTTTCCTGGGTGATTATCCAGCTGAATTTTCATATTGGTCCAAGGACAGAATGAGTGTTATTGATTAAATAATGGTTTCTGAAGATACAACCCAATATATAGAACATTTTGAGTTTGTACCACATTGTGATAGTGACCATCTACCTCTGGTCTTAGAATTCGACATGCAAAGGGCTGATCTGTGGGTCAAAAATCACTATGATTTCTATTTAGGTCCTTTAGAAGGGGACAGATATTGTTGACCGAAATTGAAGGCTTCTCTGGGTAGGACTTTGGCTGAAATGGTGCAGTCAGAGCTGATTAATACTGTTGCTGATAAGATTGAAGGCAGCAGAGAATATTGAATCCTGCCTAGGTAAATACATACTAATATTGGGAGAACTTCAAAAGGTTCTGAGAAGTGTTAATTTTGGTCCTTCGAACTACAAGTACAACCCTTCTAGATCCTGGTTTGATAAAGATTGCAGAAGTATGAAAATAATCATTCAATGTGAATTATGCCAAATATAGGCTCAACCCAGGTGTAGTTGCACTACAGGACCTAAAATATCAAAAAAAAACCAGTACAAGGCTTTTATTAGGTGCGAGAAACAGTGTAAGCTACAGGCTTCACATTCTCTATCAAGATGTTTAACTTCAGGCTTTACACTCCCGTTCAGTAATCAGGCAAAAGTGCTTTTATTATTAAGGAAGAGGCAAGGCAACCTTGATTAGCAATAAGTGGATGAACAAAATAAAATTCAGTGTCCTTCAATGGTTGCCAAGAAACAAATAAACATTAAAATCAGCTGAAACTTACAGAAACTCCAAAAGATAGGAAAAATCCTGCCCAGCAGACGCGCACTTAAAAACCCCGCCCAGAGCTCTTGGCTTTTATCCTTTTACTGACCTGCTAGGATGCTAACCCTCCCTCTATCCAGTCCAGCTGTTAATTAAGATATCTCAGCTGTGCAGCTCTTGTGAAGCCAAGAATTGGGCAGTTCCTGCAATGACTTGCAAGATTGGTCCTCCCCCTCCTGGCCTCATTCAGTTCTTCGGTGTTGCTGTTTTGTTTTTTTACACACAAGCCGGTTTCTTCCTTACTTTAAGGAAGTCATCAGGCAATCCTGGGAAGAGCTTAGAAAGGCAGCAAGAGAAAAGAACACAGCTCTTTTCTGGAGATTGGCTGCTACCCTCACAGATAGGCCACATACTTCCTGGAATAACTACATCTTACCTAGCACTTGGGAAGTTCATTATAAGAGTCTGTACGAGGATATAGTAGTAAGAAATCCAGAACCTGAGGACATTAATAATCTCCCAACCTGGCCTCCAGTGGATCCCCAAGAGGTGAAACAGCTCATTGATACCCTGAAACCAGGAAAAGCCCCAGACCTAGATCTAATTCCTCCAGAGTTGATAAAACAGAATGCAGATTGGTGGGTCCCAGTTTTAGCCTCATTATTCACACAAATAGATCAAACAGGAAAAATCCCTAAGAACTGGGGAACGGTGGTGATTGTTCCCCTTTATAAAAAAAAAAAAAAGGTAACAAAGATGATCCCAACAACTACAGACCTATTAGCTTGCTTAGTATTGCAAGCGAACTCTATGCAAAACATCTCCTGTGGAAACTCAGGGACTAAATGGAGGTGGACTCTTGTTTGCAGATAAACAGGTGGGATTTAGGGAGGGTTGGTCTACTCTGGACCATTGTGTGGTATTGGACCACCTGATCTCAAAGTACTCCTCTAATTCAAAGGTATCCCTCTTTGCTGCCTTCCTGGACCTGAAATCAGCTTTCGACTCAGTTGCTAGAGACATATTGTGCCATAACTTAATGGAGACAAGTATTGACAGACGATTATTATTTCTAATCCAGGCTCTCTACAATCAGATTTATGTACAGGTCAGGTTTTCCTCGCAGGGGCACTTCACAGATCCTATTCAGATCCACAGATCCAAGGATGTTTTTTAGCACCTCTCCTTTTCAATTTTTGCATCAATGACCTGGTAACATGCCTAAATAAATCTGAATTCCATCCCCCTAAGTTAAGCAATAAATGGGGTCCTCTTATATGCAGATTATGCTGTCTTACTTTCAAGGACCCTGGTAGGCCTGAGGAAAGCTATGAACACTTTCACCCAATATTGTTGTGAAAATAAACTAGAGGTCAATTACTCCAATACAAAAGTAATGGCCTTTGCAAAAAACAAATCATCAAAGACTTATCGTTGGTCTCTAAGCATGATTCCAATTGAACAAGTTTCATATTTTAAGTACCTGGGAGTTTTCTTCCAGGAAAATGGTTCAAGGTCAGTGAATAAAAATACTGTTGTTTCAGAGGCCAAAAGGAGCTCTGGGAAGATTTAAAAATTCTGCTGCCCATCTGCAACCCAGACCCGGCTCCTGCACATCAGGTACTGCTGCTTGAGGACCTGCCCAACCATCCTCTTCTTGTCTCCGATGTGTCCCACCACACTGCCCATTACCACGTCCTCTCCTGTGTTTTGGACTGGGTGGGGAGGGAATAAATATCAAATGGACATAATAATGTTATGAATTGGTGTATACTGTTCAACAATTGTGGGAATCTCTGACAGCCATTTTGTAAGTATGCGACTAAGGGGGGGACTTTGAAATGGTGACAACCAATGCTATTCCCCACAATTTTCGGGCAAAGGTCTATTTAGCAGAACTATTTAGTGTAATTAGAATGAGGGGAAACCAAACAATCAAGTCATTCATCCACCAAAATGAAAAAAGTGCCTAAGGACTGTGCTTTCCATCTCAAAATCCATGTGGTGTCTTGAACTGTTTAAAAAAATACTTAGCATCTGGATGAGATGTAAAAGATTGAGTTTTATGTCTATTTTAATATTAGGAATGATAGAGCAATATCATGTTTTACGTGTTTAAACTTATTTCAGTAAATGCCTCCATTTTAGTGCCTGGTGTATATTTCGAAGTGTGTGCAGCTCTAATATACCAGATATTCTCCTGTTCTTCCCTGTATTCTTTGCTTGTTTGTTTTTCATAAAGAGGCATTTACCAAGTTGTAAATGTATAGGAACATCTGGTTTTTATGAGATGAGTCAAATTCAGTGTGAGCCTATTTAAAATATGGCTTTCACTCACTCCCACCTAAACAACATTTATTTAAGTTGATTTCCATTGCCTCCAGTGAATTCTAATTAAGTACTGTGTCCCCAGGGATCAACCAGCGTGACGTAGTAGTTGAGACCCGTGGACTCTAATCTGGAGAATCGAGTTTGATTCCCCACTCTTCCACATGTAGCCAGCTGGGCAGGGGTCATTTTGTAGAAAAAGAGGTGCAGGAGCTCATTAGCATAACTTGTTTGCATATGCGAAACCACCTGACATCACCCGAAGTATGTCAGAAGGCGAGAGAGAGAGAGAGAGAGAGAGAGAGAGAGAAAGAAAGAGAGAGAGAGAGAGAGAGAAAGAAAGAAAGAAAGAAAGAAAGAAAGAAAGAAAGAAAGAAAGAAAGAAAGAAAGAAAGAAAGAAAGAAAGAAAGAAAGAAAGAAAGAAAGAAAGCTGTCAGAGAGGGGACAGCTACTAATCCAGGCCTCAGAAATACCACTATTCTGGGAGGATAGCTTCAGTGGTGGCTGAAGCCTTCAGAAGGCTAGTCAGAGGAACAAGGACCTTTCCAGGAGAACGGGGTCATTTTGCTGCAGCCATGACACAAGCAGGCATTCCCCCACGGGGAGGGGATGCTGGCACCAACTCCTGGAGCTGCGCTCCCCCGAGCTCCTGCTCGAAATGACCTCTGTAGCTGGGTGGCCTTGGGTCAGTCCTAGTTATCTATTATGCCTCCCTAACCTTGGAAATGGAGAACTTTCTCAAAGACTTTGCTGTTTCTGCTGTTGCCAGTATTTATTGTAACTTTTCCCACCTATAGCCTGAGAACAAAACGTCTAACTGTATTTTGCAAGCTCCAGGATTGGAGCCCCCCCGCCTTCTCATCACCAGTTTGAACGCACTATAACTGTAACCCCTCAACCCTTTCCTTTCATTACTGACTCAAGAACATGTAGACGACTAATAGATCCACTAGAATAATGCCTTTTCTAGTTAAGAACTTTGTTTACAGTTTGAAATCTCTTAGACTCTCACACAAGGTGCCTGTTATGGGTAGAGGAAGGGAAGGAGATTGTGGTGTAGTGGTTAAGAGCAGCGGACTCTAATCTGGATAACCGGGTTCGATTCCCCATTCCTTCTCCACGTGAAGCCAGCTGGGTGACCTTAGGCCAGTCTCAGTTCTCGCAGAACTCTCTCATCCCCACCTACCCCACAAGGTGTCTGTTGTGGGGAGGGGAAGGGAATGCAATTGTAAGCCACTTTGAGACTCCTTAAAGTAGAGAAAAGTGGGCTATAAAAACCTTCTCTTCGTCTACTCTTCATCAGCTCTACAGTGTTTTTTAGTGATTGCTGAGGGGATGCTAGAGCAACAACCAGGGGTCCGTTGGAGCGGGAGTGCACAGGAGCGCAGCTCCGGGAGTGAGGAGCCCAGGGGGCGGGCACATGACCAAGCCCCGCCCCCTCCTCGGCTTCCTCGAGCAGTGCAGAGGCGCAGCGCCCCGGGGAAAGCCCTGCTAGGGTCTTTATTGTTTTTAATGTTTTGTTTTAATATTGATAATTTTATCATCGTTCCTTTTATGACTGTGTGCTGCTTTTCCAGAGACTTGCTCAAGGTGGCATATAAATTTTCTAAGTATACCATTTTTTATCTGGGCACATGGCACATAAGTACTGGAGAAATTTCACCAACCCTTCAGCAGCTTCCACCCCATCAGTTTGGTGTAGTGGTCAGGAGTTGGACTCTAATCTGGGAGAACCGGGTTTGATTCCCCACTCCTCCACATGCAGCTGCTGGTGTGACCTTGGGCCAGTCACAAGTTCTCTCAGAGCTGTTCTCTCATGAGCAGTTCTCAAAAGACCTCTCTCAGCCCCACCTACCTCACAGGGTGTCTTGTTGTGGGGAGGGGAAGGAAAAGGAAAGGGATGGCTGGTGCACATGTCCTGGGTATCTCAAGTCTACTTGAAACCTGGTGGTTTCAAGGGAGCAGGAAGAGAATGAGGGTGTGTTCTTTACGCTTATTTTTATCGCACAAAGTATTGGATGGGGAAGGGAATGGAGGAAGAGCAGGTCAGTTTCACTCACCTGTGGAGTGGAGCCTGAGGGGTGGGTGTTGCCTTCTGACACACTTCCGGTAGGTTAGGGGGTGTGGCATATGCAAATGAGTTATGCTAATGAGTTATGCTAATGAGCTCCTGCACCTCTTTTTCTACTAAATGACCCCTGGCAACAACAGTGAGTGAATGCCTCGTGGCTATTGAGAGTAGCAGTTACTTTTCAAGGGCTCAGTGTTAGGTACAGATAATAAACTGAGTTTTGGTCACATGAAGATGATTACAATCAGAGTATTATCAAATTTCCTCAAATAGTGATAGGGTTGGATCCAGTCAGCTTTTCTACTGTTGAAAAAGGTAGGGGGGGGGGGTTGTCGCCTTTTGACCACCAAAACAGATGTGCTGGGGATCATGGGAACTAAAAAGGCAAAAGCCATGAGGGGCCAGGATTGTAGTGAAGAGGGTAACTAGCAATATTAAGTGAAAAAGCTGGCTAGAATACAACCCATGGCGTATTGTTAACCTTCTAACTGAGGGGAAAACACATGCTTAATCATACTTAACCAGAAATAATGTTGGATATTTTGTTATATTCTTAAATATCTACACTGAACATACATGACATTGCCTTAGACTGAATCAGCCATTAGTCCATCACAGTCAGTACTGTCTACTCAGACTGGCAGCAGCAGCTCTCCCGAGTATCAGGCTGAGGTCTTTCACATCACCTCCTGCCTGGTCCTTTTAGCTGGAGATGCTGGAGATTGAACCTGGGACCTTCTGTGTGCTAAACAGATGTTCTACTACTGTTCCACAGGCCTTCCCCGGGTGGCCTATCACAATTCCACTGAAGGCAGTAGGAGATGCTACTCACTCTGACATGCTGGTGAACTCTGCTCACCTGATACAGTGTGACATTGAATAGCTCTTGACATCTGTAAAGGTCAAGGTTTCCCTTGCTCAAAAAAACTGACTTGTCAGCCGGCTGCAGTGAGGAGGGGGGTGGGCTAAAATCATCCCTCCTGCTCCTCCTCCTGTCACCAAATCCCCCCCCCCCCGGCAACAAAAGCCAGTCAAATCCAACTCTAGGGGCAGATAAAAGCTAATATAACCACAGACTGCTTTAAATAGTGACTGAACCAGATGGGGATAGCCTGAAAAACAAAGCAGGACTCCATCCTTTCCCTACAAACAGGATCATACTTCACCTGCTTTGGTTCTTATGCCATTCAATGCAGTCTGAAAGGTCAATGCTCAGCTGTGTGCAGAATTTATGCTTGTGGCTTGAACAGAGCATTTTATGGATATGGGAGCTCTTATGCACATACAGTCATTGTACAAGCCCTGTCCATTCATTTCATTTGATGCAGCAACAAGATCAGTGGATTGGATCCAATGGAGTCATTGGTAGGAGAAGCAAGGCCGTGTGCTATATTTCTCTCCCTTTCTGACCCCAGGAAAGATGATTCTCAGGATTGTGGGACCTGTATAAACTGACTGTCAGCGGGCTGCAGTGAGGAGGGGGGTGGGCTAAAATCATCCCTCCTGCTCCTCCTCCTGTCACCAAATCCCACCCCACCCCCCCACCCCACCCCGGCAACTGGAGCCCTGTGTCTGGTGTGGCATCCGCTTGGATCCTGCAACCACAAGAATACATTTTTTCCAGAAGTCAAAAGGAACGTGAAAGAAGGAACATGAAACAAATCCACATTCAGCCATATCTTTTGTTGACAAATTGCTGGATTCAACCCACTGTTTGCATTGCACTGATGTTCTGTTGCCTCTGACTGCACAGCCAAACCATGGAAATGTTGGAGCAGAAATACACATAGAACTCATTTTACCAACAGGCAAAGATTCCAAGGTATTCTTTTAAGATCCAAGAATATAGTCCTGAGTCCTGTCCATAGTTTAAATGTAGATGTGCAGTCCCTAGATGGCAGTGGAAATCATACACAAGTAACCACATCTGACTACCAAATACCAAAGAGAATAATAAACCAGAGCTTTTTACAAATGGTTTTTGCAAAATAGGTCTCAATGAAAATAATAATATCCCTTATTTCCCCCCCTGGATATGCATGCATAGTATAATTACAAAAACATATTAGTCTATATTGAATTCTTATATTTTGACACCAAAAACACCCTTACCTAAACAATGTTTTCATAAACTAACACTTATATTCAGTCTTTAATTTAATTTAATTTATGGGAAAAAACTATTTTCACCATAAAATAAGCTATTCTTGCATTTAGGTAGGACGCTGGATTCATCAGAAACTAAGTAACATGTTTGCAGCCTGAAGTACTGTTGAGATCAGTGTCCTACCTAAATGCATTATTTCCCCTGGTTTTGTGTATAGCTCTTTATGAGCATGAAAGCTCTTGTACTACTTTGTAGAATATTTCCTGAGGTAGATCCATTTACGCATTCTAGTACAAGGATTTTTTCATGATTTGATGGAATTTGTTCATTATTATATAGTGTTTACCGGCAACGATATATAGAAAATATTTTCTTTGATTCTTGGGTGTTTGATTCTTGGGCGTTGTGCGTTGTTTCACCCATGCTGAGGGGACCCTTTTTGCTTTTATATTGTTGCTTAAGCCTCGGCAGGTGACAGAAATTATTTTAATTCTACTATTCATAGTTTAGAACAGTTATATTCTTAACTTTAAATAGAGCTTTATCACTAAGTCTAAAAGCTGGCAGCTCATGTTCCACATGACATCCATTTTATCATCCTCTCATAAACTTGAATAACACAGTAAGAACTATAATTATAACCAACCTTGTCCCCAATTGTCCATGCTTGTTCTACAGAATCTACATCTTCCACCCCTCTCTCTTTCATTACATCTCTTTCATTCTCTCACACACAAACCCTCACTACAAAACAGTCAGCTCTGCCGCCGGGGCACAGCTACCATCCAGTTGTAGCACACTTCAATCACCTGTCCAGCCTGCATCCACGCTTATGGCAGCAAACATATAAAGGTAAAAGGTAAAGGTTTCCCTTGCTCGAAAGCCAGTCAAATACAACTCTAGGGATGTGGTGCTCATCTCCGTTTCCCAGCCAAAGAGCCAGTGCTGTCCAAAGGTGTTTCTCTTATGATTTGAGTTCATTCTGTGTAGTTTGGTTTGGCCATGGTTTCGTAATTCCCTTGTTCTGATTGGTTGCACAATAAAGACCAACCATTGGTCCTGAAGCCACCTGTGAGAGTCCTACAGAATCAGTCAACAACAAGTGTCCTAGAGAAGGAAGTTTTTATGAGAAAGGTCTGTTGTGGTCATCTGTACTTCTTATGTTAGTAATTGCTGACACAGCCCCAAGCAGGACAATTATACAGAATTCAAAAAGGGGTCTGTTAAGGAATTGCAACCAATCACCAAGGCAAAGAAAAGGTGCTCAAAATATGGTTCCCAGGGAAAAAGCGGGAAGAAATAGAGTTGGTCAGGGGAAGAGATACATGGGCAGGCACCAGCAGTCTCCCAAGATCAGAGCAGCTCAAAGAGCAAAAAGAACGCCATGAGAAATATAACATAACATTCCACAGACCCAACATCAAGGGTTCACTAATCCCACCTCCTGGGCAGGAGATGGCAGCATTAGCTGACACCACCCCAGGGAGCCAATCATAGAGCTGGGCTTGGGTCCAATAGGACTTTGCATATATCGTTACATGCATATAGTTCGCTGTTGAGAACGTGTAAGTTTGGGTGCCGCTTTGCTGGAGCTGTCTTTAGAGCTGAGTGATGTTCTGAATAAAAGCCTTGTTATTCATCATCTCCTTGTTATTCATCATCTCCTGAATCTCAATACTTAAAACTGGCAATGAGGATGGGATCCCAGTCCTAACCGAGTGGGTGAAATCACTGGTGATTGTTGCAGCAGTTAAAAAGTTCCACAATTTTATCTATGGCCGTGAGTTCAAGATTGTCACAGACCACAAACCACTGCTCGGCATCTTCACATCTGATCACCAAACCATGCAGATCTTGTCACCAAGGATGATGCGTTGGGCCGTCCTTCTCTCCACCTATACCTTTCACCTCGTCCACCGTCCTGGGAAAGCTATCAGGCATGCTAACGCTCTCAGCTGCCTGCCATTGCCTGAACAGCATGAAGCCCTGATCCACGGGACACTCGTTATCGAGGAACTGCCTCAGCCTCCACTCCCCATTGCCGACATCACATTCCACACAAACCGGGATTGCATGTTCAGCCGTGTCTATCACCATGTGTGAAAGGGATGGCCGTCCAGGAAGCTCAAGGCTGAGTTCCAGCTGTTCTAGTCAAGATCAATGGAGTTGTCAGTGAGTAAGGGCTGCCTTCTGTGGGGAAGCTGGGTCATCATCCCTCCCCCATTCAGACAACGGGTGTTAGATGCCTTACATGCGGGGCACCTGGGCATCATAAAGATGAAGGCGATTTCATGAAGCTATGTGTGGTGGCCTGGGCTGGATCAGCAAATTGAACAGTGGGTCCAAACATGCCAGCCCTGCCAGGAGTCGAGGCCTGAAGCCCCTGCAGTATCTGTTCACCCTTGGGAGAAGCCGTGGGGTCCGTGGTCTCGCATCCATGTGGATTTTGCCAGCCCATTTCAAGGCAGAGCACCAGTGTTAGTCATATATCCATATTCCAAGTGGCTGGAAGTGTTCCCTGTCACCTCCATGACTTCGGCCATCGTTGGCCGCTACCTGGACTGCCTTTTTGCCACCTTCGGTTTGCCGGACCTGGTTGTGTTCGACAATGGGGCTCAATTTACATCTACGGAATTCCAGCAGTTGCTGGATGAATGAAGCATCCAGAACGTTACATCAGCACCTTTCCACCCCGAGACAAATGGCCAGGTGGAGCGGATGGTTCGGACTATGAAGGGCTTGCTCTGCAGGCTCAGTGGAGGGAATTTCCTCACCAATCTCATGAGTTTCCTACTCCAGCAGCACACTACATCACATTCAGCCACTGGGAAGTCACCAACCAAGCTCCTAATGGGATGTCAGCTGTCCACAACCTTGAGCCGCATCCACCCAGATCTGGCACCAGACACCAACCGCGACCCTGTCGTCTCTGGGAGCACAAGTTTCTTCACCCTGAGCAATGCCATCTATGCCCAGAACTATGGCGACGGTCCACACTGCGTCCCAGCCATCATCCTCCAAGCAATGGGACCCATTTCTTATGAGGTACAGGACGAGACAGGGCAGGTCCGCTGCTGGCACCTGGCCCAACTCAGGCATCATTGGCCAGCCAGGGAGGAACCATTGCAACACCCCCCCCCGTTCCAGAGACATTGCAACGCACCCCAGTTCCAGAATTATTGCAACACTCCCCAGATCCAGAGGCAGTACAATGCGACCCAATTCTGGTAGACCTCTCATCTCAGCACAGTGTCAGCGCTCAGGAGATGCAGCCTTCAGAGGAGCTCCAAATGTCAATTCCCGCCCAGGAAGCTGCCGGTTACTGAGACAGACAGTGTCTCAACAAGCCAGTTGAGTCCGGTCATCCTCTCAGGCCAATGGTACCACCTTCCCCCGGCGAGCAGTCCCCTGCTCGGGGTGTTGGGACTTTTAGACCACAGGTAGGCCCGGCACCACGCCGCTTAAACTCTGACCCAGTTTTGGACTGGAATGGGCCGGAGGAACCCCCATATTTTCCAGACTTTGACTTACATCAGGACAGCCCCCGGATCGGACACTCTTCAAGGGGTACATAATTGCCGTGACAGTCTGGCCGGGCCAGGTGGGCACCCACGTTTTTAAAAGACTATTTTGTCTAAACCAAGGGGGAAGGAGTGTTATGTTTTGAGTTCATTCTGTGTAGTTTGGTTTGGCCATGGTTTTGTAATTCCCTCATTCTGATTGGCTACACAATAAAGACCAACCATTGGTCCTGAAGCCACCCCAGGGAGCCAATCATACAGCCTGGTTTAGGTCCAATAGGGCTTTGCGTATATCATTACATTGTATATAGTTCACTGTTGAGAACGTGTAAGTTTGGGTGCCACTCTGCTGGAGCTGTCTTGGAGCTGAATGATGTTCAGAATAAAAGCCTTGTTATGATTCATTTTCTCCTGAATCTCAATACTTAAAAGTTTCCATGGTCATGTGGCCGGCATGACTAGACGCTGAGGTGCACCGAAGACTGTTAGCTTCCCACCAACATGGTACCTGTTTATCTACTTGCAATTTCTTGCTTTCGAACTGCTAGGTTGGCAGGAGCTGGGGCCAGAGACAGGAGCTCATGCTGTCATGTAGCACTCGGGTCTCGAACTGCTGAACTACTTACCTTCCAGTCTGCAGTTCAGCATCTTAACCACTTGAGCCATATGAAATCACAGAAATAAAACACACACAATGTTTTCATAGTGAAACACCATGGATGGTTTGCCATTGTCTGCCTCGGCATAGTGACCCTGGACTTCCTTCCAAACACTAATCAAGGCAAAACCCTGCTTAGAGCTTCTGAGATTTGATGAGACTGGCTACCCTGGACCATCCATAAAACTTAAAAAGAATTAGTGTGTGGTTCAAGTTTTGGGAGCAGAGATGAGCTCCAACCCTGGTTTCTGGATTTGAATACTAGCTGGCAGGCCGAGCAAGGGATGCCAGTGTAGTGACTGGGCTCTAGTTCTAACCTCCACTGCTGGCTCCAAAGGAGGTGATTGGGTGATCTCCAGGGCAAGATCACAAAAGATTCATGGAACTGTAATGTAAATGCCTTGTGAACAAATGAAGTGATTTGTTTCTAAAAATCCCAAGAAATATGAATTTTTAAACATAGTGTTTCATGGCCCAAAAACATGGGTCTGTCTCCATTTTTCTCATTAGAGACTTTAACTGATCGCATGTTGTGAATTCTGATGAGAAGTTAGTCCTCGGGCACTGTTCTGTTTCCCACCCATCACATGGGAGCCGCAGGGAGGAGACAGAGGAAACATATCAAAGGAGAAAAAGTGAAATCTGCTTTCTCTGCAATAAGCATTGTTTTGTTCTTTTCCACGTGGTCTGTCTTAAGAATGGGGTTCCTGGTGGGCCATTTCCTGTTCCCATTATGCCCTTTCTCATGAGAATCCTTCTCAGGCCACCCTCCCCTTGCGTTCTCTAACAGATGGCCACATTCAGCAGCACTTTGATGATCGGTGACAATGGGACTCCAAAAGCCAGTTCGAATGACAGAATGTGCAAGAAGTCAGTCCTCAAAGCACAGATGATGGGCATTATAAAAATATAAATTGGACCCACACTAAAAAAAGATACATTTCGTTTTCAGTCAAAAATTGAGAGGAAGTTCAAGTTTAATGTATTTATGAAGCTTTGGCCTGCTAGGCTTACTGTGAAAGGCCACTCACTGCTTCCTTTCTTTCATGTTAATTACAATCATTATCGGAAAAGGGTGTTTTGTAATGATCATAATTAATATTTTTAAAATTCCCCATCAAAACTGCCTATAACAACAACAATAACAACAAACCCTATGATAATTCTTTAGTTTTGCTCACTTTCTTTTGTTATTGCAGTATTGCTTGTCTCTGACTCTGCTGATGTGGGGGGGTTTTACAAGACAGTCAGCATTTTAATAAGGGCCCAAACTGTGTTCCTTAAGGGGAGGGAGGAGAGGGGAGGGGCTCTGGGTTTTCCCGACTGGCGCAAACAGGGGGGGTTTAACCATTAAGCAGACTAAGCACGTGCTTAGGGTACCAGGGCCAAAGTAGGCACCACAAAGTTGGGAAAAGGGTAAAAAGAAAAAAATGAAGATTTGTTTTTTAAAAATGATAAAACTAGTGCAAATTGATTGTGGTGCACCCTAGGGTTATCTTCTATTTTTTGTTGGTGAGGTGCAGTGTTATAGGCTATGTTTAAAAGTAAAGTGCATGTGTTTAGGAGTAAAATGATGGAGCCAAATTCAGTTGTCATGACAGTCATTTCAATGATCCTCTCTGCCCCTTTTTAATTTCAGCCCCATGTAAATGTCAAAAATGAAGGGTGTTCAGTTGAGTGGTGCGTAAAAGAGAAAACATGCAAAAGAGAATGAGCAAAATAATCTGTCTGTTGTAGCCAAGACAGGAAAGGTGACAGATTTCTTCTTACAAACTGCAGAGAAAGATGATTCAGATCAAAACCAGTGTCAGTCTTCAGAGACAAGAAGTGAATCAAATCTATCTCCTTCATCAGAAACAGGCAGTGTTGGTGCAAGCCCAGATTTTCATGATGACGTTGCACATGATGAAGTGCCACAGCCTGGACCTACTTCCACGACAAGATTGAATTGTCCAAGGAGTTTAGAGAACTGACCAAGGATGAAATGAACAAAGCTAAGGACTCAAGGTTGTGGGATGAATTTTATGATGATGATGTGACTTATTGGGTTGCTTGTGGACCTAGCGAATGTCAGCACCACAATGAGCCATTTGACAAATCGTGTCACAATTTCATCAGTGGGAATCCAAAGAGATACTGTTCACAGAAGATTTTTTTGGAATAAAAACCAATGGTAAACACTACAAGAGAGAATGGCTGTTGTACTCTCCTTCAAAAGGATCAGTCGGTCCCAACTCGTAAATTCAAGGAACTTTTGTGGCATGACAACCTCAACTGGGTGTTGGGAAAGCTACAAAATCCTTTTCTTCACACGACCATTAAGATCTGGTCCAGAACAAGGCCAACCCTAGTTAAATCCAGATCCCTACTCAATACCTTCATGGGTCAAAATTGGTTTCAGCCAGCCAAGGATGGTGGCTCCTTTAAGGAGTGGAAATTAGCAAAATTGACTAGACTCATAGACATAATAGAAAAAGGTCATCTAATATCCAAGCTGGAACTGGAACAGAAACATGGCTTCAAAATAGCTTGGTATGAATACCTACAATGTCAACACTTGATAAACAGCCCTTCCATTAAGTCACACATTAAACAGCCTTTAACCAAATTTGAGCAGCTTCTACTGTCTCTAGACAATAAGAAATGCTTGATATCTAAAATTCATCAGATATTATTAGGTGTAAAAAAAGCACCACAATACTCAGTTATCAAAAGGCGTGGATGACTGACATCAAACAACCCATCATGCAACATCAATGGGAAGACATTTGGAGAATGCATGCTTTGATATCGCAGTCCCAAACAGTCCAAGAAATGGCTTTCAAAGTACTGTATAGATGGTATGTGACACCAGTCAAACTCGCACGAATATATCCTCTGACATCTTCAAGCTGTTGGAAGTGATGTGGTTCAAAAGTCACTTTCTTCCACACTTGGTGGGAGTGACCATCAAGACAGGTTTTTTGGACTCAAGTCAACCAGCAAATCAAGGTGTTAACAGGCGACAACTTACATTTGGATCTCACGTTCTCTTGCATCTGTGGCTGGACGTCAGTCTCCTGGCAAAGAAAAAGCAACTAATCATTACTTTAATCATTGCAGCAAAGGCAGTGATAGCCCAAAAATGGAAAGCAAATGTGCCCCCTACAATCAGTCAATGGCTTCATAAAGTATGGGACTTATTCATAATAGAAAAGGTTGAAACTTGTACTAATGTTACTTGCGTTGAAAGTGCAAGACTTAGCTCACTCAATAAATGGTACCCAATACTCGAAAAACTTAATATCGACAGGCTTGACTGGGAAAACCTAAAAGACTCCAAATTTAAACTTTTGGTATATGGGTAATTCAGATTTCCTAAAATTAGTTGACAAAAGGCTTTGAAAACAAATGGCCTGAATAAAGGCTGAAGTAGTTGAGAGAATCTCTGGCACAATTCCTACAACTTCAGGAAAATCATGTCCACCTCCCTCACCCCTACTCCCTTACTAAATTAATAAGAGTGTCCTTTGTGTGCCCTTGTTGCCATCTTGATTGTTATACTTAACCTTTGAAACATCTTCCCCAGAGAGAACCACCCCCTGAGAAATCTGTACTCCTTATGAAAGTAGATTTTCACCCCTGTTGTTTTAATATGTTTGGATGTACATTTTTTTTTAAAAGGATCAGTTTACCATTTTGTTTGTAAACTATTTGTGCCCAAAGGGTCAACGCATTTTGCTGGAAATGAGGGATTCAGTGACTGGCAAAACACTGCTGTAATTGACAACCATGAAAAAAGTACAACTCACTGAGATGCCATGGTGACATATTTAACTCGAAACAAGGCTTAGGCTTGACACAGCCACTGGACACAGTGGCAGTACTAGCAGGGTCAAATGGCTGATTCTAAAACCATTATTTCAGATGTGGAAACTACTGAGGCTGAGGATTCCACTAATACATCCGGGGATGAGGGCCCCTCTAATAGACCTACTCTTTACAGGCGAACTAAATCAGAGGCAAGGCAAACTTTTTTACAGCAGTTCCCCCAGTGCAGTGGACGTTGGAAAATGTAATTAAACTGAAGGAGGATTTAATTATTAACCTTTCCTCCAGGGTGTTCAATGAAGTGGAGGTAGAAATTCTTAATTTGGGTCTTGGGTTTGTCCCCACTCCTAAGTATAATTCTTTCCACACGAGAGTAGACCTATTTAAACTAATCAGGCAGTTGAAATTATGGAGTATTTTTGGGAATTCCATTAGTCAGCCTTTAAATTGAGAACTGATTTTGTTCCAGATATCCAAGTACCCTCCATCACAGTTTTTGAACAATTGGTGTATAAGGATTTGCAAATCCTGGAACATAATTCAAGAACTAAACATTGCAATCTTTCAGTAAAGGAAATGGAAATACTGGATAATATTTCAAAAGATCCCTCCATTATAATTAAACAAGCAGATAAGGGAGGGGGTATTGTAATCATGAACAAAGTAGATTATTTAGAGATGGTTCAAAAATTATTACAAGATGAGAGTACTTATTTGCCTATTGAAGGGGATTTGACAGTGACTGTTTTAAACATTATTAAAACTGTAGTTAGGGAAGGTCTTTCCATGGAGTTCAGAAACTTAAAAACTAGTGAATTCCTAATAAACAATCATTCCAGGGTCCCCGTGTGTTATGCATTACTGAAGGTGCATAAAAAAGGCATGCCACCTCCAGGTCGCCCCATAGTATCGGGTTCAAATTCGGTTTTGGAACCTATATCTAAGTTTATATATTATTATTTGCGACCGTTAGTTCCTATGATTCCTACTTATTTGAAAGATACCACTGACTTTATTAAAATGGTGGAATCGATTCACATTCCCTCAGGAGCAATATTGGCCACTGGATGTATATTAACATCCCGTATGATGAGGCACGGGCGGTAGTAAGACTGGCTTTTGATAGCAGGATGGAATTAATGCCACCGACTCAGTTTTTATTAGATCTGTCAGATATTATTTTTGAAAGTAGTTTTTTCAGATATTATGAGGACTTCTATTTGCAGATTAAGGGGGTGGCCATGGGGAGCGCGTTTGCCCCCAGTGTGGCAAATTTATTTATGGCTAAATCTGAGTTGGATTGGATTATGAATGAGGGAACCAATCTTTTTTTCCTGAATATTTTGTTTTATAAAAGGTTTTTGGATGATTTATTCATGGTTTTTTCAGATGGGAATAGTTTCTCTCTATTTGTGGAGTGGCTGAATAGCATACATCCTACTATTAAATTTACTACCCAGCACAGTAATCATAATATTATTTTTTTAGATACTGTAGTATATGTTACTAGTAATACGGATCTAGCTGTCCGGTCCTGTACTAAACCTACGGACCGAAATTCATATTTACATTTTGATTACCATCATAGTAGACATTTAAAACTTAACTTACCTTATAGACAATTTTTGAGAATAAAACAAAACTGCACATCAGAGGAGCATTTTGAGAGGGAATGTAAGTGTATGATTGAACAGTTCCATAGGAGGGGATATCCTGAGGATGTAGTAACTAGGGCTGCTTTTAGAGCACGAAATAGGTCTTGACTAAGTCTTTTCAGACCCCAAATTAGAACAAATTCAAATAGAGTCACCTGTGCCTTTGATTTCATACCACAAGCAGATAGAATAAAAAGAATTATTCATAAACATTGGCACATAGTGGAAACAATCCCGGGCTGTGAACTGAAACCACTCGTAGGTTTCAGACGCACACAGAATTTTAAAGAGAAATTAATACATTCAGACATGTTACTTTTGAAATCACCTATAAGATGAACCAAAGGCCACTTCTCATGTGGTAGATGCAGCATATGTTCTCAAGCATGGATAACAGACGTAGTTAACCTCACAGGAATGGAGTAATATATTTGATACAGTGTATATGTTCCCAAAATTATGTGGGGGCCACTATGAGATCACTGAGCACAAGGATTACAAATCACAAGTCACGCATTAGATTGCTTAGAGCAGATTCTCCCCTTGTTCCCTACTTTACAGAGGCTGGCCATTCGTGTAATGACTTCAAATTTGTGGCATTAGAAATTATTTGCCCACATAAGTTTAATAATGTGGATTTACAAAAATTATTATACCAACAGGAAACCTTTTGGATACACAAACTGAAAACCATGTGTCCAGAAGAATTAAACATGGAGTTGGATTTCTCCTGTTATTTATAGACATGGGTCCTTTAAGACTTGGGAGTGAGGACTGGCATTTTTATATTTAAATAACATTAGGAGGGGTTGTAGTAAGGCACACAGAAGGGCAGTATTGGAGTACTGATGGCCCCATAAATAACTTGAGAAATAGGACCATATTACAGATGGATGGTGATTAGGCACTCTGAGCCAGAATTTGGTAAGATGATAATTATTAGTTACTTAAATAAATATTGGAATTAATGTTTAAATAATGAAACAATATTTTGCATTTTAGAATGGGAGACTAGCCACATCCATAAAATAAAGATATGAAATGATTACAAAGGGTACTAGGTAAATAAGTACAGTAAATTTTATTTGAAATGGTTTGTACATTTAAGTATGACAAGCAGGAGGACCTGCGATGCTTGTGGGGGGGGAGAGATGGAGCTCCATGTGGAGGAGGAAGCACCCACAGGAGAGCCTCTCTCCCCTCCCTCCCCCTGCCCTCCCCGACAACAGCGGCAGTGGCGGTGAGTCCCACCGCGTGCCAAGCCTCTTCTCATCTCCCCTCCCTGACAGCAGTGGTGTGCGCAGGGAACGCTTTTACTTTTGGGGGGATTTAAATATTCCCCCAAAAGTTTTCTAACTTTTAGGATTTTTCTGCACATGAGGGGAGTTCCCCAAGTGTGTAGAACAATCTACCTGCCCCCAGGTACCCCTCGCATGGATTTAGATTTTCGCACACAGGGGGCGCCTTGGCTATTAGATATATAGATATTAAATGATTGATGTATATTGCATAACAGCTACTGAAGAAGTGGTAGTAACGAACGAAGGACAAATCCGGAGGACTTCGTAGTCAAGCTTTGTCAAGCCTGCAAAATATTAAGTTTGTGGAATGAAATCATCAAGCTTTGTTAAGCTTTCAAAGTATTGTTATTGTAGACATTGGAATGTAATTGGCTTTCTGTTTTGTAAATAATCTGGGAAATAATGAGATAGAAAATTGATGTTAGTAATATCATTATTGTGGTTTCATAACATAGTTATAAGTATTAGATTTAGTAAACATTTTCAGTATGTCTACACCCACAGCTGCAGTTCTCTTTGTTATTCATGACTTAATTCTCTATGGTTGACTTTTTAGGCTTGACACAGCCACTGGAAGAACAAATTTAAGAGGAGTACAATTACTGGGAGAATGTGCTTTGGCATGTTGTAGCAGTCATTTGCACACTGGCTGAACGAGGATTGGCATTCCGAGGAAAAGTGGAAAAATTTGGGAATAATGGGAATTATTTGGGGATACTTGAATTGATAAGTTGGTTTGACCCATTCTTGTCTGCTCACATATCACGGTATGGCAATGCTGGAAAAGGCAACCCTTTGTACCTGTCCAAAACAATATGTGAGGAACTTATTGAGTTAATGGCAAAAAAAGTGCACTCGGTCATCACTGATGAAATTAATGTTTCTGGGTACTTCAGTCTGTCTGTGGACTCAACGCCTGATCTTTCACATGTTGACCAACTGAGCTCAGATACTTGCAAGATGGACAGCCAGTTGAACTATTTACCACATTTTTGGAATTACAAAACCACACTGGCGAAGCTATGGTACAGCAAGTGTTGAAGTACTTATGTGATGATTGTAAACTGGATTTTGCTAAATGCAGAGGGCAGTCATACAACAGTGCTGCCAACATGTCTGGACGTTACAATGGCATGCAACAAAAACTTTTGGATGCAAATCAATTTGCCATTTATGTACCCTGTGCAGCTCATTCACTAAATTTAGTTGGATGAAGTGCTGTGGATTGCTGTCAAGTTGCAGTAGATTTCTTTTCCACTGTACAACTGCTCTACAGATTCTTTTCAGCCTCAACTGCTCGGTGGAGAATTCTCAAAGATTACATTGGAAATGAAAAAGTGTTGAAATCACTTTCAGACACCCGATGGGAAGCACATGCTTTGGCAACTGCAGCAATTATCAACTCTTTCTTCAAGATTCTGGAAGCTTTGGAGGATTTATCAGATGACAAGTTGCAAAAAAGTGACTCTAGAAGGGAGGCAACCAATATTGCAAACAAGATGCAAGAACTGGAATTTGTGTTCATGCTGAATTTTTGGAATGAAACTTTAGAAAAATTTCATTGCCATGTGCTAGTATCTGTTGATTGAACTGATTGCTTTTGAATATTTGTTTGTTTGATGCATTTAAATGCATTCCTTGCAATAAGAGGATGTCTGGATGTAATTTCATTGAGTTTGTATATACTCTTTTTTGTTTCACAACATTGTTCAGGCCTCTGGTGTTGAGCATAAGTATTTTTATGTTGTGGTTAATGACTAAGTGCTGATGACAAACCTGTTTTTGAGTTTGAATTGAAGACCAATACCTTAAGATTCAAATATTTCAATAGCATCAATATAAATAATAAATTAATAGCAAAATTATACAATAATCTGCTCCTTTTAGTTATTAATCACTTATATTTTAACTCTGTGGAATAGAATGTGAAATGCAACTTCTATCAATTAATTAAACACTTATTTTTACTATGTATAATTTCTCTTACTATTTGTACTTTTACTCCTTTCCTATTTGACTTCTTAATACCTATCTTCTTAGCTTGTTACAACTTAAATTCCCCCCTTATCCTATTACTACTTATTTCTAATTCCCCCTCTTCACTCTAATAATAACTGCTATTTTTTCTAAATTTCCTAATTGTCTATTCTACTGTGTTGAGTGTACAGTAATGGATTGATATTGAGTATTAAACTGCCCTGAGCCTGTTCGCGGGGAGGGCGGGGTATAAATCGAAAAAATAAATAAATAAATAAATAAATAAAATAAAGTACAGCCTTTGGGACTCCTGTTCCCTCTCAGGAGAATAGAGTTTACTACTTCCCTTTTCTCGGCGTAACCAATTTTTGTATTAATAAACTACTTTCCTAAATTCCCCCTCCCTTCGTAACTCAAGATTAAAGCATGCAATAGCTTTAAGATTGATAATTGTCTAAATCCTTATGTATCTATTAATTGCTAGTACATTTGTTTGTTTTTATTTTTGCAACCTATATTTAATGTGATTAGTGCACAGTTTAAAATTCTGTGTGGATCCTGCTGCTTTTTTCTGGTGTGTTAGTTTTGATGTTTTCTTTTGGAGCGTTTCTTGCTGCCCTCTGGTGGTTCATTCAGACCCAGGTTTCTCTGCATCTGTAGCCCTGTTGTGTAGTCTTGCACTTGATACTTTCTTCCTTCATTGTAGACTTGAAGTGTGGCAGGGCCAGCCCACTTGTAATTTTGGTTGGCTGACTGTAGCTGGATTGTTATAGGTTTCAGTTCTCTTCTGTTGATGGCTTCTGACAGTAGGTCTTGGTATACTTCTATTTTTATGTTCTTATAGTCTAAGTTACCTTTTTGTTTTGCTTTAGCCAATATTCTTTTTTTAAATTCTGTAATCCAGAAGAGTAAAGATGATATCTCTGGGGCCCTTTCTGTTGGCATTGTGAGGAGCTTCCAGACAATAAGCTTTAATTATTATGAGTGCTTCTCCCATATCAAGCCTCAGAGTGGCTGCAAGCCAACTGGATATAAATGTTGGTAGATCTGCTTCTTCTTCCAATTGTCTGGGAAGCCTCGAAGTTTCAAATTAGTTTGCCTCACCTCCATTTCCAATGTGAGCATTTTAGTTTTTAATTGTTCAGTCTCTTACTGTGCTTGTTTGGTGGCACACACAAAAAATGTCCACTTAGCTCCAGAGCTCGTATGTTCCCCAATCCTAACAGCCAACAGTAAAAGCAACTAAGCGAACTTATGGTAAGTAAAAATAAGGAAAAGAAAGTCCTAATAAAAAACAAAATGGCAAGAGTGAGTATTAGAGCGGCAAGCAGCTATTTTAAGATAAAACTGGCAGAAAAGGCTCTAAGTGGCAAAACGAAAACCGCAGACAAAATGGTGACTGGACTTTCAGAAGAGCCGGTAATAAAAAACACACTGACCAAAAATGACCTGTCTGATATGGAAGAATGCCTAATGGTCAAATTGGGGGCATTACTTGAGCCAATAAAAGACCAACTCACCCAGATAAAAGCATCAATCTATGAAATGAAAAAAATCACGGTAGGGGCTATGATGCTGGTGGAAACAATCAAAGAGGAAAACAAATGCTTAATAAAGTTAAATAACTCTTATAGACGTGTACTGTGAATTCTATTCGCATTATAATCACTTCACAACAAGATTAAAAATATCAACAAGTATATCGATATATCAATATATAAGAGTACAAAAATACATTGTAACAAATCTAAGAATATTAAAGAAAGGTCCAGTGGCTAATGATGAAGGATGCAAAAAGTCCAAAAATTTCCAAATGCATCCTACGAAGATTCTGGATATCTTCTTCAGAGATGGACTATTTTCAGTTCACATACAGGCTCTGATCGTCCTTGTTGCAGTCACAAACACAGCAGAGAAAATGCAGATTTTTCTCCAGTCGTTCGGTGCATGCTGGGCGGGGGAAGTCCTGTTTGTTAATCTTGTTGCTGGCATTTCTACTTCCAAAAAAAAATTTTTTATACATAATTTTTATTTTTTACAAAATTAGTGATGGCTACATATACATATTCCACTTTGTTTTCATGTTACAGAATCATTAACAACATTAACATCCGATACTTTAAACCACTAGAACCTTGCCTTAATCCTATTAGTTCATCCAATCGTAAAACTTAGACCAAACTGCAATAGTGTCGAATCTCGCACATGGGTTTAGTAAATACCCTAGCTTATCCATTTCCGCCCAATTCAATAATATCCTAATCAATTCTACTTGAGTTGGCATCACCAACGATTTCCACATCCTAGCCCTTAAAATACGTGCTGCTGTTACTAGATATGATAACCATCGTTGGTTCACCTTAGCCATTCCTTCTGGCATCATGTTCAACAAAAAAAGTGTCGGGTCCCATGGGATCTCCTCTTCCATTTCTACTTCCAAAATTATTGGTCTTTAAAAATAAATAAATGCCTCTCATTAGCTGCTTGGTGATTAATAAAAATCTACAGGACTATTGTCCAGATTCCCACCCTAAGCTGAGTTGCTCTTGTGTGGGAGCTTTGTGCAAAGACAGAGGATCATATCCTGAGGAAATGTGTGTGTTTACACACACAGCCACAGGCTTCCTTTGCTCTGGTCAGAGCACGTCCAGGATCTGAAACCTATCTTTTTGAAGATGGATAAATCTTAATTTCCTCTGTTTAAAATGTTGTGAGAAGTATGGAAAGCTCAATGTCACCAGTGAGTGCATGATCAGAAAGATTCTATGAGAGCACAGGGCATAATGCTCTAGTAGAAATGAGAGAAGATCTTGTCTGGGGGACAGAAGTTGGTCTACGACAGGAGAAGGGCATTCAAGCGTAGATGTAGAGACTTAAATTCATAGCTCTACAGAAGTGCAAACAAAAGTAACATCCAAATAGTAATAAACCAGACAACCAGTAGAATGTTGCCATTCCACAGGGTCTGTAAAATGGAGCTGTTCTGTCAGGCCTTTGGCTGAGGTGTTGAACATCAAATGATATTGGCCTCCCCTGCTTTAAGTGCTCCATAGCACTATTTTCGTCATGGGTGCCAGGAATGACTGTCAGACTCAAATAAAATGATCCTCTGTGCCTCCCCCCCCCCCCCCCCGAGCTCAGCATACAGTGAATTCAAACGAATTGCTGAGCTGCCGCTTGGTATTTCAAATTGGTGTTCAGTGTTATTTTCCATGAACTGATGCTTGGATTTTAATTGTAGTGATGTTTAATGAGATGGTTTTACTGGTTTTATGACATGTTGTAAGCCGCCCTGAGCCAGCTTGTGGAGTAGGGTGGGATAGCAATCTCAGTTACGGTTGCTAGGCCCCCTGGTCAATTCAGCAGGGGGAATTTGAGAGGCATTCCAGGGGTGGGCAGAGATGCCCCCCAAGCCCTGCCCCCAAGCACAACCAACTGTCTGGCCAGCCCTCTTCCTTTAAAGGGTCTTTTTGTGAGCCAAGTGTGTGCCTGCAACCACCCCTCTCCCTCCCTCCTGCTAGATTTAAAGGGCCTTCCAGCTGATTGGTGGGCCACATGCTCTCCACCGATCAACTGAAGCCCTTTAAATCTGGCAGAAGGGGAGGGAGAGGGATGACCAGGCAGGTGGTTGCACTTGGGGATGGGGCTTGGGGGTGGGGCTTACCCCACAGGCCAGGTGGCCAGGGGCAGATTGGAGCCCCAAAAAGCAGGGGAACCCCCACCCGGACCTGGGGGCTGGCAACACTATTATGCTGCCACATCCACAACATCACACTCTCCATTTTCTCTCACTGCTCATTTCTCTGAAAGTGAGTGGGGATTCAGCTCTGGTGAAGCTTGAAGGATTAAACCTCCTCCCCCTTCCCAGCACAACCCTGATGCAAATTGAGGCTGCCACAAGTCAGCAATTTATCTACTGCATGATATGGTGGTGATCTTTGTATTGTTTCTTTGAGCACTAAGTGTTGCCAAATCCCAGCATCCCCCATTTCAAAATTAGTGGGACAAGGCCTACTGATATTATGGGATAGGGCCTGGTGGTATCCTGATTTTACAATAGGACCCACTTGGTTCCAATCATGGTCAGTTCTGGCCCACATAGCTGTTTGAGTTGTGCTCCTTTGGTGTATACTGTCATAAAGCCTATGCTCCTGCAAACAGGACTGAAAAGAAGCAAGTGGATAAACAATAGTACCCCAGGTTTTCCATGCTCACATTCAAGGAAACAGATGCTCGAGTTCACCCTCCAAAACAGCCATTTTCTCCAGGGGAACTGATCTTAGTCGTCTGGAGATCAACTGTAATAGCGGGAGAACTCCAGGTGCCACCTGGAGGGTGACAACCCTGTCATCCAGACAGGGGAACTAAAAGTGGCTCCATACACTCTGGATGAATTAGTTACTTCATAATTTATTTTTTAAAACATTGTTGATTGTTAGATTTAATGAAACTAAAGTATAAGCAGCCCTCCCATTTGGACTTGGTTCTGACTTCTGTTATTGTGAACTAAAGCAAGTCTCAGTGATGTGGCCAAAACATCTGTGCATATTACTCGTGATGGGTTTCCATGGATTCCATGTAGGTGTGCCTGGCCTTGATGGATGAGGGCCACTCTTCCTTAATTCCTTGAGCACAGCTCTTTTGTTTTCACCAAAGCCAACCACCTTTTGGGTGGCTTTGAAACTCGAAACTTATGACCCTCTTCAGTAAAAGCATGTATGGGATTCAAAAAAGCATTTCAGCTCCTCCCTAAATGACCCCTGCCCCTTGTAGGTCCAGCCCCAGAATTCCTTCACGCACCTAAGCAATCTAGCACTGGGAAATCTTGAAATTAACAAGGCCATATCAGGCCTGTGTACCTAACACTCCCATTGAGGGCAAAGGGAGTTTTCTCTGATAAAACTTACAAGAGTAGAGCATGTAACATATAGCAGCAGAAATGGACGTGGTTTTAAATTGAAACAAGCATAGTGATATTCCCAATGAGAGTTTGTGGGATTTAAATCCTTTTTAAATCTGCTTTGTAATCGGTTTGCCCTTTTCTGCTGTTCAAATCCCTGAATACAAAGCATTCTTATTTTAAGAAATTTGCAAGCTCCTTTTTAAAATCTAGACAGGTTTTAAAAAAAAAAAACTTATCTGGAATAACTGTTTATATCGTATGGTAGTTTATCATTCCAAACACCTGTGTAGGAACTGATGCTGATAAGAGGACCATGCTGTGCCTGTGTCAGTTCTGGCCATTAGCAAGGTGTGAGCAAGAGTGCGGGAGTCACTATCTCTTTGCTCCTATTTAACCAAGATAAGGGATTTATAAAATGGGGCGTGTTCTACTTAGGGCCCAGAATGTAAAATCCTACCTGAAAAGATAAGCGCTTGGAAACTGTAAATTAAATATCAAAACAATGTTGCAGAACATTTAGCTGTAGGTTTTATCAGGCCAATGAGTCATTTTGTGTTCAGGTAAAAAGTTAAGTTTCTTTTTTCAAAACAAACTGGGTGTCCACAGACACCGTGTGTTACGTGACAAAAACAAGAGAGTGTAGATTGCCTTTATGAGAGCCTGGGTGTGAAAATGTTGGAACACGGTTGGCTTAGAACAGGAGTGACCTCCATCTTGCATGGTCTGTTTTATCTTTTTTTGTTTACTAAAATTCCCATGGGAGAGAGAGACAGACAGACAGACAAGTGTATCTATATTGCCATCGAGTCACAGCTGATGGATGGCAACCCTGTAGGGTTTTCAAGGCAAAAGACAATCAGGGGTGGCTTGCCATTGCTTGCCTCTGAGTAGCCACCCTGATATTCTTTGGTGGTCTCCCATCCAAGTACTCACCACCAATGCTCCCTCTAAACTGTGGAGTCTTGTGAGCAGAAATTCTACTTTGTGATCTACTGGCATTCAAGCTGTGAGTGAGTGATTTGGCTGCTGCATAAATTAGTTTGCTCTGGAGCCATCCTTCCTAAGCAAAGACAAAAATGTGTGAGCCGGAGGCTAAAAAACTGTGAGCTAGCTCACACTAACTCAGCTTGGAGGGAACACTGCTCACCAGCAGGGGCAGATCTACTATGAAACTAATGAAGCTTAAGCTTCAGGGCCCCTAATCCTGGATGGGCCCTAAAGCAACTTTTTTTTTGATGAGTGAATTTTTCAACAAAACTGATGGAATTTTTTTTAAGTATTTGTTATTAAAATAAGGCTATTTTAGTGACTGAATCAAAAGCCAATGGGTTGAGGTACTTAATACTGAGCTTAGAGTATGCCCTAATACCTATTTCATAAGGCCAGTACAGCAATTTTAATCAAAATCTGAAATGTAGTGGTAAAAATTTTTTAAAAATGTGGTGATCTGCCACGGAACATCCCCACTGAAGAAAACAGTGGTTACCCAGACCTCCTTGCTGGTGGGAAGGGGCTCACTGTATGGCCCATTTTCAAGGGCTCCACCCCACCACCCTGTTCTCCACCGTTTGGATCTCGAGGTCCTTGCAAGGGCAGCCAAGGCCCTTTGGACCTTGTTGGATGTTGCCCTATTGTGGCTGGTTGAGAAGGGCCCCCTGTAAAAGTGCAAGCTTTAGGGTTCCACAAAATGAAGGCCCACCACTGCTCACCAGGGCCGACCCTAGGGTTGCTAGCCTCCAGGTAGGGCCTAGAGACCCCCCGCTATTACAACTGATCCCCAGACAACAGAGATCAGTTCCCCTGGAGAAAATGGCTGCTTTGGAGGGTGGACTCTATGGTATTGTATCCTGCTGAGGCGCCTCCCCTCAACAAACCCTCCCCTCCCCAGGTGGCACCCCCCAAATCTCCAGGTATTTCCCAACCCAGAGCCTACCCCACCTTAGCCTACCCCCTCTTGTCCTCTGAGATCCAACAAGAGTGGGCTAGCCTTGGCTATCCAGGTCAGGGTTTACAAATTTACCAAGATTGTGTGTTTAGGATTTTAAAAAATCTTGTAGGTTTTGATCCTGTCCTTCTTCCAGGGATCCCTGGTCAACATTCATTGTTTTCCCCTAGTCCAAATTGTTCTCCCAGCAACCCTGTGGGGTCGGTGGCTGGTTCAAGGGCACCCAGTGAGCTTCATGGCAGAGTCAAGATTTAAATCTGGCTGTCTTCTAGACCAGTTCTTCACCCACTGCACCACAGAGGCTCCCTTCTCAGTTGAGGCATCGCTAATCCGTATTAAGTGATGCCACACATCCACTCTAGAAAGAGAACATAAGAAGAGGCTTTGTTGAATCAGCTGTGCGTGTCCTTCTTTCCAAGAATTTCAGCTGCATTTAAGGACTAATCAGAAACTAGGAGAGGATGAACTTCCAGCTGAAGGGTCGGTATGAATAAGGGTCATAGTCAACAAAGTCAAAATTCCGTTCCTGGGTGCCTGGAATAAAGGTTATGGAACCTCCGCTGTAAAGATGTTATTGTTAACAGAGCCACTTTGGTGTAGTGGTTAAGAGCACAGACTCTAATCTGGGAGAACCGGGTTTGATTTCCCATTCCTCCACATGCAGCCGCTGGCATGACCTTGGGTCAGTCATAAGATCTTTCAGAGCTGTTCTTTCAAGGGCAGTTCTCAAGAGGGCTCTCTCAGCCCAACCTACCTCACAGGGTGTCTGTTGTGGGGGGGGGGGGGAGGAAGGGAAAGGAAAATGTAAGCCACTCTGAGACTCCTTTGGGTAGTGAAGGGCGGGGCTTCTTCTTCTTATCTAGGGATATTTGGATGGGGTTTCAATTCTTACACATTTGTGCCACAAGGTACATATCCTCCTTCTGCCATATTTTTACTAGGGCTGACCTTCCGACGGAGCAGGAAATCCCCTTGTAAGTAGATTCCCATAACCAGTCGTCCTCTGCTGTTTAGTCTGCCTTGGCTCAAGTGGGGCTTGCTTGTTCTTTTGATTGGCAACCAGAGTCCTAAAACAACAAATTTATGGAGCGAGACTCACTAGAACAGCCTCCCTCCTCCCAACCTGAAAACCCTTTCAGCTTTATTTGGACTGAAACTTGATGATAGCCGCACCAGACAGGAAGCTCTCCTCTCTCATGTAGCCTTAACAGGATGACACATTTTCTCACAGAAAGTGCAGCCGGGCTGGAGAAACCCATGCTATGGCAGCTCTCAAGGATTTTTTTTTTTAAACTTTCAGAGGAGGAAACTGAGGTGGGGTGTGTGTGTGTTTATGTTCCTTAAATTAATTATTAGGCTGAGAAAGATGGCCGTTTAAACAGCACTTGGGGATCAGATAGATATGCAAGAGCCAAGGCCAGACCGTTCATAGAGGCAACTTAGGCGGTTGCCTAGAGCACCCCCTGGAGAGAACGCTGCGCTGGCCTGCTGCCCCGCCCCACCTGACCCCTCCCGCGCTGGCCTGCTGCCGCCTTGCTTGCCTACCACCCCTTGCTGGCCTACCACCTTGCTGGCCTGTCACCCCCCCTGCCCCCCTCCAAAGCCCTGCAGGCTAGCTGAGGCTGCTGCTCCACTTGCCCAGCTGTGCCTGTGCACTCCTCCTCAGTCACTCATGCCACGTGCCCAGCCACCCAGGGCACCATGTGGTTTTGGTGGATGAGGCAGCCCAGTAGTACAAGGTAGATAGCGTGGATTGGGGAGAGGTAGCCACTGTCCGCCTTCTGCTGGGGACAGTATCTCGCCTGGGGCACCCAGCCTTGCCTCCCCCCATTTCCCGCCTGGCCTCCTGGCCGCCAGCCAGATCAGGATGGAGAGGGTGTTGGAGCCGGTGCTGCTCCTTGGCCATTCCTGCTGCTGCACCTGCTGGCAGCGGCAGAGGTCTCAGTGGCTGCATCTTGCACCCTTCACCGGTAAGCCTGGGGCTACACAGGGCAGTCTGTTACACTCCTTTCCCCCATGGCTGCTGCCTTTGGCGGAGGCTGGCATGCCCTTTCTTCACCTGGCAGGGCCTCTACACTGGGGCTTGGCTCTTGTCGCTGCCGCACAGGTGGGCCCCAGCTGCTCAGGAGGGGCGAGAGCGCCAGCTTCCCCAGCAGGGAGGGGGTGCTAGCTAGGGGATGGGCCAGTAAGCAGTGGCAGTACCAGGTGAGGCCTTCCCACTGGCTGCTGCTGCTGCTGGGGCGGCCCCACGGCTCGCTGCTAGCCTGGAGCACAAGTTGGCAGCCCCAACGGAGGGGGGCTGCAAGGTGGCCCTTTGTGTGTGGGGGAGCTAGGAGTTTTTGACTTGGCAGGCTGCTGCTGGGGTGGCTGTGTTGACGCCCCTGTCAGGGAAGTCCTGGAGGGAGCTGATAAAAGACACCTAATGGAAGGAGGGGGAGTTCAGAGTGTGTTTGGGGAGGAATCCTTGCACACTGCCTCATGGAATAGGCCCTGGTCTCCCTGGAAGGAGGAAGGGCTGGGACAGGCCAGTGATCCCTCTAGGACTCTGGTGGGGTGGCTGGCCATTCTCCCAAGTCTGGGAGGGCAAGGAGAGTGCCAGGGCACTTTGCCTCTGTTTTGGAGCTGTGATGCCTGGTTCACCATCAGTTCAGGGCCAAGCTGAGTGTGGCATCTGGAAATCATGATGAGAGAGATCAGCATGCTTTTCATGTACATCTCGCGGCCGTTGGGGCCACAGTACTCAAGAGACGAGCAGAGGTGGCTTGCCTTCACCTGCCTGTGCACAGAAGCCCCTGCCTTCCATGGGGGAGGGGGTGTCTCCTGTCCCAGTGCCGCTCCTGCTTAGCTTCCAAACTCTGACAAGGTTGGGGTAGTCTGGGCTATTAGGGCTACAGTTTGGCAGCAGAAACTAAGTTGGTCCATTCCCCAAATGGTAGCTGTATAATGCCCAAACATTACCGAATAGCAGCCTTTCCTGTTCCACAGGACATCTTCACTTAGAATGAGATCAAAAGTGTGTGGGTGGGAGATGTTTTAGGACAGCCTTGTCTATATATACATATAGTACAGGACCGCCTTGTAGACATAATCAAATTAAGTACTGTTGACACAACAGTTTCTAAAATGTGTGAAACTCAACTGGGACAGAATTATAGAGTTTGAAGGGACCTCTAGGGCAGGGGTGGGCAAATTGCGGCCCGCGGGCCACATGCAGCCCATCACCGAGTTTTTTGCGGCCTGCCAAGACAGTCAGCCACATGGTTTCAGTCAGGCCTCTGTTGGGCCCGGAGTGCAGAGAAGCGGTGCTCTGGGAGTGAAGTGTCCAGGGGGCGGGCTGAGCCCCATTACCAAGCCCCACCCCCTGCTCCCAGCAGCCCTGTTGGGCGACGAGGAGGCAGAAGAAGGAAGGTAAGTTACCTTCCCTCCCCCATCCTCCTCTTCCTGGGGCTGCAGCGCTCCGGGGAAGCCCTGCCCGCCCCCACCCTCGCCTTCCTCGCCTTTGTGAGCAAAGTTTTTCTTGCATGAAGATCAACAAGAGTAAATATAGATGCTCTTTGACAGAGATTAACTTGCAGGCTGTGATGAGAATCTCAACAAGCAATCTCACTCCTGATTTCAAAAAAAGTGTAGAAAAGTGTGATAGGGTACAATTGTCTCATTAAACTGATTCTAAAATTAAATGTGCTTGCAGCTATAGATGATATGAAATTAGCACAATAAATAAATTGAATAAAACTACCACTCTTTTATTTAGTTTATATTTATTGATTTTTATGATACAATTTATACCTTTTCTGAAATGCAAAGTTAACTAATGAACACAATCATTTTAAAAGGTGCGGCCCTCCGCTAACCTCCGCTCCCACAAAGTGGCCCCCGTGCCAAAACAATTGCCCACCCCTGCTCTAGGGTCATCTAGTCCAACCCCCCCGCACAATGCAGGAAATTCACAAATACCTCCTCCCACACCCCTAGTGACCCCTGCTCCATGCCCAGAAGATGGCAAAAAAAAAAACCTCCTCCAGGATCTCTCTCCAAACAAGCCAGGAGAAAAGTGCTTCCTGACCCCAAAGCAGTGATCGACATTTTCCTGGCTGTGTATAAATAACAGGAAAGAGAGTAGATTGCGCATATGAGATCCAGCTGCACCCAAGATGCCTGAAAACCCAGCTTCTGGCTGCATGCGGGCTGATGTTACTCAGTCTCATCACATGTTACACTTCTGCACTTTGTGCCTGCAGTATTTGGCACATCTGAGAAATGCTCATGCTCAAGGTTGTCTCATGATATCTTGGAGCCAAATGGCCTCACTAATTAACAAGGGACCTGATCCCTGGAGACTCCCCCTACAGCAAGCCTTGTTCTTGCAGGGGATTCTATCTGACTGAGGTTCGTGCCGATGAGCAGCTGTGTACAACACACTATTTTCAAACTATTGTACAGGTAAATTAGCCAGAAAACTGCTGAGGGCTGTCCACAGAGACCCTGTAAAAACCCATCTTGTAGTTGTGTTGTGTTCAAAAGGACTTTTAGGAGCAGACATTGTGTACATGTCTGGAGTATACATTCAAATGTTTTAGCAAATCTGTTTGTCTAACACTTTTTTTTTTTGTCTCATTCTTCTTCCAAGAAGCTCAGGGCAATGCACGTATTTCTCCCTTTCTCCATTTTATCCTTACTCCATCACTGTTGTTAAGTCTAGCATGAAACTGTGTGACTGGTTCAAGACCATCCAGGGAGCTTTGTTCCAGGTTGATTATTTGAACCTAGATCCCTTCTATTCTCATTCTTATGTACTTTAATTAGTGACGTCAGCCACTTCCAGTAACAGGTTGAATACACACCACCTGCTTTAAACTTTGGCCTATCGAGGTCTCTTTCCAACTCTGATTGGCAGCAGTTCTTCAGGATGCCAGGTGGAGGTCTTTCAGGTCATAGACTACCTGAGAGCCAGCTCACAATTAAATAAGAAGGAATTTGCAGTTTCAAATGTTGTGTTTTCCATTCTTCCTAAAACGCATTTATGTTTGGGAAATGGTGGGCACATGGGGGGTGGGGGTGGGGGGGCACCAGAAGGTAGCCTCGCCTAGTGTGCAAAAAAAGCCCAGGCAAGAGCATCAAACATTTGGAGCACATTGTGCTGGATCACACATAGTGCTGGTCAGTCTTATTCAAGGCTGTTAATGACAGGACATTTTAGAGGTCATCAACTCATACGGTAGCCAGAAGTCTGTCCCGAATGAGGTCTGGAGCTGGACTCAGGCTGGAAAGGATCCAAGGTAGATTTGTAGAGTTGCTAGCTCTGGGTTGGGAAATACTTGGAGATTTGGGGCAGGGGGGGTGGACCGTGAGGAGGGAGGGGATGGACTTCAGTGGGGTATAATTATCTCTCTATATAATAAAAGAGTTTTCATGTCTCTCTTGCCTAACATTCCACATGCTCCCACAGCCTTTCGCTGTCTGACCTGTCACTCCTGTACTCGCATGCCATTGGCTGGGTGCTGGGTCTGCTCCTCTTCCCCACCCACTCCCCTTTCAGCCACCGTTCTCTGTCAGAAGCACTGTGTCTTCCAACGAAGACACTTCTCTTGCTCAGCTCCTGTATGGGACTGTTTTCCCTCAGTGGCTGTTGTGAGGAACTCGTAGGGTTGCAAGCTCCAGGTAAGGAAGCCAGTGTAAGGAAGCCAGAGTTTGGGGAGGGGAGAGGAGAGGCCTCACCGGAATAGAACGCCATAGAGGCCACTGGCCAAAGCATTCTCACTTTTCCCTCAGTGGCTGTTGGTAGGCAACCAAGCTTGGTTTTGTCAGTAAAAAGACAAAGGAACAAAACCATTTCTACGCCTTTGTGAGGAACTCATTGGGGCCAGTCCTGCCAGCCCCAGGTTGAGAAATTCCTGCTGAGTCCTTCCGCTCCCCCCCCCAACCCTGCCCTCCACAGGATCCACCCCCCAAATCTCCAGGTATTTCCCTACTCGGAAAGGAAGAGCTGGGAACCCTACTTTCTCCTCGGTGCCTGCTGCTGGTCAGCCAAGCTTGGTTTCTGTCAGTAAAAGGCCCTTTCCACACCTATTTTGGCCTTCAGGAGAAAACTCATTCTGTCCTGAGATACCCCCCCCTACCATGACAACCAATGTGACTTGGCAGTCAGGGCTTCAGAGCACGGTAGAGGCTGCAGGTGTGGGGGAAAGATGAAAAGCTGAACAGTGAGGGGGAAATAAAGGTAGGTTGATGCTTGGCTGGGAAGGAGATAGGGTTGCCAACTCGAGGTGGAAAATTCCTGGAGATTTGAGGGATGCAACCTGGAGGGAAGGAGATAGGGTTGCCAACTCTGCCCACCAACCCAGCCATTCCCTCCTGGGGAACCACTGTTGCCAATCTCCAGGTGAGGGCTGGAGATCACTCCAGCCCTCACCTGGATTACAACTGCTCTCCAGATGGCATTTATCCATTCCCCTGGAGACAATGGTGGACTCTGTGTCCTTATACCCTGCTGAGGTCACCACAGCAAATTGACACTGAGTGCCCAGGGCCTTGACACTCTCCCAGAGCCTCTTTCTAGAACCTGTTGTATTTATTTCCACAACAGGTCTTATTCCTAGTCTGACAACATTGATCAGCCACTAGCCCAATTCTTTAAAAAAATATTGACTATTCCCTGCTGCATGTCAGGGAATGCTTCCAAATAAAGTTAGAAAAGGAAGGTATCCAGGTGGGTAGACAGGTGCAGTGTGGTTTGACTGGCAATTCCAAATAGCCAAAATAAAACAGTCTAGAGAGAAAGAACCTTTCCCTGAGAAATGCTAACATTTCTTTAACTGAACAATTTTTAAACAAAACATCAATTAATAAATCAACAAACAAACCAAAAAACCAATTCATTGAAGAAAAGCAATACCATATATCACTTCATATAAATTATATACAGCATATGGATTATGTTGAAGATTGTAAGTTCTTTGAAACCACTTCAGGTTGCTGCAAGGTATCTGATACCATCGGATACCATGAAATTAAAAGACACCTGCTCCTTGGAAGAAAAGCGTTGGCAAACCTAGCAATGTTCTCTCTAAGCTGAGTTAATGTGAGCTAGCTCACAGTTTTTTAGCCTCCAACTCGCACATTTTTGTCTTAGCTCAGGAAGGATGGCTCCAAATCAAACTAACTTACCCAGTCGCCAAATGGCTTGCTCACAATTTTAATGCCCATAGCTCACAAAGCAGAATTTTTGCTCACAAGACTCCACAGCTTAGAGGGAGCATAGCTAGACAGTATAACAAAAAGTAGAGACATCACCCTGCCAACAAAAGTCCATATGGTCAAAGCCATGGTATTCCAAGTAGTGATGTATGGCTGTTAGAGTTGGACTATAAGGAAGGCCAAGTGCCGAAGAATAGATTCTTTTGAATTATGGTGCTGGAGAAGACTCTTGAGAGTCCCTTGGACTGCAAGGAGATCAAATTAGTCAATCCTAAAGGAAATCAACCCTGACTGTTTCCTGGAAGGCCAGATACTGAAGCTGAAGCTCAAATACTTTGGCCACCAAATGAGAAGGGAGCACTCCCTGGAGAAGACCCCAATGCTGGGAAAGATTGAAGGTCAAAGAAGAAGGGAATGGCAAAGGATGAGATGGTTAGACAGTGTCACTGATGCAACAAACATGAAATTAAGCAAACTCCGGAACACAACAGGAGGGCCTGGCATGATGTGGTCCATGGGGTCGCGGAGAGTCGGACTCGACTGTGTGACTGAACAACAACAACAACAACAATCTGATACCATGAACCAAACCCGAGTAAAATCTGAGCAAGAAGGATGGGATTCATGTTAATTCACCTAATAAGTGATTTTGTCCATTATATACATTTCCCATATCTTATGGTGCCATAATGTGAGTGTAGGCCCATCTAAACATCTCCAGGTAGTGTTAGATGTGGTTTTCTAATGTGGCTAAATGTTAAATCTCAGGGACTTAACAATCCAGTGACCAGAACCTGGACAAGGGATGTTTCTCCTCCCAGACACAGCCCGTTCAGTCCATTTGAGTGATCAGATTAGGTGCAGTTTTATACCCATTCTCTGTCTTTTCTCTTGAAAATGTCCTGAAACCCTGTTTACTCCCCGATGCAGAGAGGAGGTAATCACACATGAACAGACAAAGCTGCCATATCCTGAATTAGACCCTTAGTCCATCGAGTTCAGTATTGTCTTCTCAGACTGGAAGCAGCTTTCCAGGGTCTCAGGAAGAAGTCTTGCACATCACCTCCTACCTGGTCCTTTTGACTGGAGATGCCAGGGATGGAACCTGGGACCTTCTGCATGCCAAGCAGATGCTTTACCACTGAGCCATGGCCCCCTCTCCTTAATCCTGGCACCATGATGGGTGCTGGTAGGGTTGCCAAGTCCCCCATTGCCACCAGCAGGGATGGGGGCCCGTAGGGTTGCCAGATCTGAGCTGGGAAACTCCTGAGATTTGGAGATGAAGCCAGGGGAGGACAGGGACCTCAGTGGGGTATAATGTCAGAGTCCACCCTCTGGAGCATCCGTTTCCTCTAAGGGAACTGATCTCTGTCGTCTGGAGATGAGCTGTAATTCTGGAGGATCCCCAGGTCCTGGAGGCTGGCATCCCTAGGTGATGGTGAGAAGGAAAGTTTTATCCCAATGAAGGGATCATATTTGTCTTTGCATGCTGGCTCCTTCTGCTTTATTAATTACAATTTACAGTGGTGTAAAGAGACTGTTTGAAGATTGTGGAAAGGGCCACCCAGCTTTGTTTCAACATGATCTAATAAAAATAAAATTTATGCCTTACATTCTAAAAGGTTACCCCACCATTAAATACGTCTTGTTGTTGATAGCTGCACTGATTGCAAATCTCTTCTGTCACATGGAACTCACTTGGAAGACTGATGCGTTGTTTTTTAAAAAATGAACCTTATCACGTCTTCAACTATAAACAGGGTTTTGCCATACGGTGCAATATTAAAAAGAAGTTGACTTATGATTTATAGTGAAGTAACATGCAGACTTTTTAAGACTGGGTTGATGACACTCGTGTTTATAATAACAAGACACTTGATTTGAAAGTATTTGGGCAAGATTTCCAATGTGCTAAGTAGGCAGTAATCATGGAGAACTCGGTATGTGAGTCAACAAATTGCTCTCCCATGCTGATCAAACATTTCTGGCATTTCTATTTTTAAAATGTAGCCCTGGTTTAGAGGCACACGGGCCTTGGGCTTGCACATATACACAGTGTGTCTCAGGTTATTTATTGTACTTTCATTTGGCAAAGTCTGGACTTAAAATAACCCAGAGAGGCAGCTGTTCTGTTCCTAATTCTTTACATGTGATTTCAATTTGAAACTAGGAGGAGGAATGAGATACCCATTTAATCACCGTGATTTGGGTGGGAGGAAAACAACTACCGCTGTTTTCAGACGGGTGTTTGAAGAGCTACATTTAATAGAGGTGGCAAAGGATGAAGTTTTAGTACTGTTTGTCAGATTATGAATTAACAAGCTTCTGTGGGTGCATGACGTTCTTCCAAGAGTCCTTAAAGAATTGCAGTTCTAAGTCCCTGCAAAGCCCACTGAGGTCTGTAGGCCTAGGAAAGTATAAGGCTACTTAGAATGGCACTGTTAAACGTGAAATTGCTGGTTTTTTGCTAAAAGCCATTCAACCTATATTTGAAATCTGCCTTTTTAGAAGAGGGCTGGAAGGTTGCCAACATAACTATACTTAAAAAAAGAAAAGAAATCAAGGCAGCGTCAGCGCAGTTACAACCACATTAACCCCAGTTTTGTCCCAGATACGTTAATAGAAAGCATCATTTAAGACAGGCTTATGAAGCAAATAGCAGAGCAAGCCTTGTTAAGGAAGAACCAAAAGAAACTTTTGGTTGGGAAAGTGCTGGAGATTTGGGGGGGGGGGGACAGCCTTTGGAAGGCAGGGTTTGAGGAGAGGGTGGACCTCAGTGGCTGTAATGCCCTACAGCCCACTCTAAGAAGTGGCCATTTTCTCCAGGGAACTGTTCACTGTCATCGGGAGATCAATTGTAATTCCACAAGATCTCCTGGTCCTACCTAGAGACTGGCCATCCCAAGTGTTAACAAGCATATAATGGCATAGAAGACATTATGATCTGATGAAACCCCAACTGAACTGCGAAAAACTCCAAAAAAGATCTCTTCAGAATGGGCAACAAAATGCAAAGGAAATACAAGTATATAGAAGTGTAAAGTATTTGATTGATTGATTGATTGATTGATTGATTGATTGATTGTTGCACTTATATCCCACCCTCCCCACAAAGCAAGCTCAGGGCAGCTCACATTCATAAAACATGTTGCAAAGCACATAAATACACTTAAATACTAATTAAAAACCCAATAAAATCACCCTAAAAATTCAATACATGCAAATAATAATGATAGTGCTGTTGATTCTTCACAAATTTCAAAGATGGAATCCGGTTTTATAAATTTCTCGACCTCACAACATATTGCGCTCGGGACAACTATCTAAGCCGGGTTTCGATGGTGGTAATATAATAAAGTATGAGAAGAAGAAAGCACTTGGGGCTTTTTAGCTTGGAGAAACAACAGCTGAGGGGTGACATGATCGAGGTTTATAAGATTATGCATGGGATAGAGCAAGCAGAGAAAAAGGTACTTTTCTCCCTTTCTCACAAAACAAGAACTCATGGCCACTCAATGAAATTGCTGAGCAGTCATGTTGGACACATAGAATCCACTGCCACAGGAGGTGGCAGCAGCTACGAGCATGGACAGCTTCAAGAGGGAATTAGATAAACATGTGGAGCAGAGGTCCATCAGTGGCTATTAGCCACAAGGTATAGCTAGGAACTCTCTGTTTGGGGCAAGTGATGCTCTATATTCTTGGTGCTTGACGGGGGGGGGGGGGGGGGAACAGTGAGAGGGCTTCTAGTATCCTGGTCCCACTGGTGGACCTCCTGATGGCACCTAGTATTTTTGGCCACTTTTGACAGAGTGTTGGACTGGATGGGCCATTGGCCTGATCCAACATTGGTTTCTCTTACATTCTTAAGAAGAGATTGGATTTATACCCTGCCCTTCACTACCCAAAGGAGTCTCATAGCAGCTTATAATCCCTTTCCCTTCCCCTCCCCACAACAGATACCCTGTGAGGTAAGTGGGGCTGAGAGAGCTCTTTCAAGAACTGTTCTTAAGAGAACAGCTTGAAAAAAACTTACGACTGACCCAAGGTCACACCAGCAGCTGCATGTGGAGGAGTGGGGAATCAAACCCGCTTCTCCCAGATTAGAGTCCGTGCTGTTAACCACTACACCAAACCGGCTCAAAACATCAAAACTTTCCTAACTGGATAGAAGAGGAAATTTGGGCAGAGCTAACCTAAGTGTTTCTGTGGTACTCCATATGTAATGCTGTCCTGACTTTTATCATGTCACCCCTCAGCCATTGTTTCTCCAAGCTAAAGAGCCCCAAGTTGTGTAGATCTGTGAGTATGAATGGAAGAATGGAAGGCAAGAGGGACTGCTTGATTTTTCCCACTATCTCTGACGACAGGAGGAAGGCAGAGGTCCCATAACTGGTTCTTAGAGTGTACCAAATCTGTGACAAATATAGAACAAGAGCTTTTCAGCTTTGATGTCAGATCTAAGAACTTGCTAGTAAATACAGCATGTGGAAATTACACAATTGGAGAGCTTGATTTCTGTTGCACATTTAAATTATATGGATCAGGGGGGCATGTATCTTACAAGATAATTCTCTGTGTGTTTACTCAGCAGGAAGCCCCACTGAAGTCAGATGGGAGAGAATCAGGGGTCCGTTGGGGCCGGAGCGAGGCGGAGCAAAGCTCCGCCAGCTCAGGACTGGCCAGTAGGTTAACATTTTTTCCCTCCATAGAGAACAATGGAGGGGATGGGACAATCTGTTTGGAGGCCCATAGAATTGAACCCCGTGGTCCAATCTTCTTGAAACTTAGTGGGTGTTTCGAGGAGAGGCCCCAGCAGCTACCCTGCAAGTTTGGAGCCTCTCCCTCAAACCCCCTCCCCTCCAGCCCCTCATATACCCTATGAGTTTTTGCCATTGATTTCAATGGCCCATAGGGTATAATGGGGCTGAAACTGACATTCCCTGTCTGACACACTTCTGGTGATGTCAGGGGACGTGGCATATGCTAATGAGGTATGCTAATGAGTTATGCTAATGAGCTCCTGCACCTCTTTTTCTACGAAAGGACCCCTGGGAGAGATGTGAAAGTTTGTGGCCTAACTGAACACCTTTTGGCACTGCCTGTAGCCACCGGGGGGGGGGGGAGATGTTAGAGGTGACCATCCCCAAATGTGCCCAGCCCCCTCTGGGCCCTCCCCTCCCGATACGACTCCCCTTGGGAGCCTGGGGGACATATCAGCCCAGTTCAATTCCAACTAGAACTACAGACATTCTTGAAATTTGCAGTGCCATTTGAAGCTGAAATCACCCCTTCTAAGCCCACTGAAATCGGTGGGCTTAGAAGGGTGTAAGCAGGGGTCATTTTGTAGAAAAAGAGGTGCAGGAGCACATTAGCACAACTCATTATTTTAAGTATTGAGCAGGAGGCGATGAATTCAAACAAACAGGCTTTTATTCAGTGACATTGTTCAGCTCAAAAAGACAGCTCTATGAGAGCAGCACTTTCATTTATAATGTTCCAACACATAACTTTCAACAATGTAACTATATACAAGCAATACTATTGGACCCAAGCAGGCTCAGTGATTGGGTATCTAGATTGGCTTCAGGACCAATGGGAGTCTTTATTAATCAGCCAATAGGAATTGGAACTTTAGGATACCAGAGCCCTTTTCAAGCTATTACTGCTTCATAGTCTAAACAAACACAACACCTTAGCTTAACTTATTTGCATATGCCACGCCCCCAGACATCACCGGAAGTGTGTCCAAAGGCAACACCCACCGCTCAGGCTTCACCCCAAAAATCTCCAGGTATTTCCCAACTCAGAGCTGGCTAACCAGCTTTACACTTTGGCTAAAGGCACTTTAGGTTTCCTTTGCTCTTGCAGGGAAGCTACCCTGCAACAAGCATGAAAATACAGATCAAGTTAGTATGCTTTTGCTTTTTCCCACAGTGCATCACCATATGTGCCCGCTCCTGGGCTTGTTACTCCCAGAATGGCGTTCCTGTGTGTTCCTGCTCGAAATGATCCCTGGGTGTAAGATGGCTTGGAACTGAAGTCTCCTATTTCCCAAAACTACATTGTTGCGAGCAACCCCTTTGGATGTGACAAAATGGTCTTCTGTCTAGGCTTTGGTGTGGTAGTGTCACTGGGTGAGAGAGCTCCTGTGATGGCTGTGGAGGGCTGGTGGCTACTAGATATGCTCTCTGTGGAAGGGAAGTGGCAGGGGAAGGAGAACGTGCCAGTTTTTGCAGCTTGCTGTCAGGGAGCAACTGGGGGGCTGTATCATGCTGGCTTTGTAAGAACAAATGGTAGTGTGCAATGCTCCCTCAAAGCTGTGGAATCTTGTGCGCAAAAAATCTACTCTGTGAGCTACTGGCATTAAAGTTGTGAGTGAGTGATTGGGCTACTGCATAAGTTAGCTTGCTCTGGAACCATCCTTCCTGAGCTAAGTCAAAAATCTGTGAGCCGGAGGCTAAAAAACTGTGAGCTGGGTCACACTAACTCAGCTTAGAGGTAACAATGGACTGTGAAGTCTGGTCTTGGGTGTCTGACTCCTCCACCTTCTCAGCTTCTGTATTTGTAAACCAACAGACACCCCCCTCCCAAGTGTACAGAATTCTCTCCCCACAAGGGAGCAGACCCAGTCAAAGAAGAGTAGGTTTTTGTACCTCATTTTTCTCTATCTGAAGGAGTCTCAAAGTGGCTCACTGTCAGAGTCTCTCAGCACTCAACAAACATTCCTTAATCAGGATCAGTTTATTTTAGTCAGGTTACTACATTGCTCTAACACTATCTGTGTTAAGACTAAAAAGGGAAAGCGGGAATGGGATTTTATACAGGGTTCAAACATGGATTGTCAGATGGCAACGAGCCAATGAATGCCGGTTACCATCGCATGGAAAGTAATGGCTCTGAGTTCCTAGTGGGAAACTCACAAGAGAAACTGGAGATCTTGTCAAAACAAAGACAAATGCTAGAGGAGAATCGAAAGCTAGCATCCTAGTGTTAACTACCTCCCCACTCCCTTCTTTGGCACCCAGCCTCTTTACCCCCACCTTTTATTTATGGCAGGCTAGCTGACATTCTGCCCCCCCAAACAGGCCCCTCCCGGCTTCAAAGGGTACAAAGAGTGGAAAGCCCGTAACAATTCAGGGGCATTGACATGGCAATCCTGGACCCATTTGTTTTCTTCAGGACTGAAATCTTTCTACCCAACCCAGTAGAATAGACAGCCATGCTGTATTCTAGAGTCCAGAATCCGTGCCACCTCCTGATGCGGCTCGTCATTCAGAATCAGAGGCGGGGGGGGGGGGCAGGGGAACGGGGATGCCAAGCATTCGGCCCCAGATCTCGCCTCAGGAGGCTGAAATGAAAGATTGGATGAATGCTCTTAAGAGACTTAAGCAGGGCCAATTCAACAGTCACTTTGTTGATTTTATGCACTACAGGGAAAGGTCCCACATAACGCCAACCCAGCTTCCTACTGGGTTGTAGTCCCTTTAAGTTTTTCGTGGACAAATACACACAATCACCTGGGTTTATGTCCCAAGGTTCAGTCTGGTGCTTGTCAGCCTGAGCTTTGTAATCCACTTTGACCTTATCAAGTGCCTCGTGAATCACAGACCACTGGTCCTGCAGACCGTGCCACCAATCATATAAGTCTCCCCCCTTTGCAGGGGTGTCATCAGGCATCACAGGGAGGGAGGCCCCTTCATAACCATACAAGGTCATAAACGAGGACACCCCTGTGGAAGAATGCATTGAGTTGTTGTAGCTGTATTCTGCATAAGGCAACAAGTCCACCCAATCATCCTGCAGATAATTGGTAAAACACCTGAGAAATTGTTCCAGCGTTTGATTAACTCTCTCCATTTGGCCATCAGTTTCTGGGTGATAAGCACTATTGAATTCTTGTTCAATGTCTAACAGGTGCAAAAGTTCTTTCCAGAATTTGGCAACAAATTGTGTTCCTTTGTCCGAGATTACCTTCCTTGGAAAACAGTGGAGTTTAACGATGTGGTGCGTAAACATCTTTGCTAAAGCTTTAGCAGGGGGTAACTGCTTGAAAGGAATGAAGTGAGCTTGCTTCGAGAACGAATCCACCACCACCCAAATCATTGTCATTCCCTTACTAGGAGGCAAGTCAGTAATAAAATCCGTCAAAATCACTTCCCAATGTCTGGATGGGGTTTCTAAAGGTTTCAACATCCCAGGAGGTTTCCCCCCTTGCCTTTTGCACATGAGACAGGTAGGGCATGAAGTAACAAATTGGGAAATGTCTGCCCTCATATGCGGCCACCAGAATTGATGTTGCAGCAGATGCAAAGACTTCAGAAACCCAAAATGTCCAGCTAGTTTGGATTTGTGGCCCAAGCGCATCACCTCCCCCCGCATAGAAATAGGCACGAATATTTTGGACCCCTTATACCAACAGCCGTCCTTGTGTTCATCCAATCCCGTCTTGGAAGCAATTTCCTCCCAGTCTTTGTCAGACACACCATCCTTGAATCGGGTACTCCATGGATGCACCTCCTTCTCCCCCCTTGCTTTCACCTGAGCACAGGTCAGGAACACCCCTCCCAACTGCGAGGGTGTGAACATAGAGTCAATCACTTCTTCCCTCTGACTCGCATGTTGAGGCAGGTGCGATAGGGCATTGGCCAGAAAGTTTGATTTCCCCAGGAAATGGTGGAGGGTGAAACAAAATTTAGAGAAAAACTCCACCCATCGGAGCTGTTTAGCATTGAGGCTCCGGGGGGGGGGGGGGGGGTGTAATGCATCTAAGTTCTTATGATCAGTCCAAACTTCAAACATTACTTGCGCCCCCTCTAGCCAATGACGCCACATTGACAAAGCCAATTTAATAGCCACAGTCTCCTTGTCCCACACTGACCAATTACACTCAGTAGTGTTGAATTTCTTAGAGATATAAGCTAGGGGGTGGAGCTGCCCATCCACTCCCTCCTGCAAAACTGCCCCCCCATTGCGATGTCCAATGTGTCCACTTGAACAATGAATATTTTATTCTCATCAGGATGGGCAAGCACCAGCTCTGAAGTGAACAGCTTTTTTAGCATCTCAAATGCGTGCTGGCATTCCTCAGACCAGTTTAACTTGGCCCCGGGCTTTGTACTATCCACACCCTTACCCTTTGTTTTCAGCAAGTCAGTGAGGGGGAGGGCTATCTGGGCAAAATTGGAGATGAAGTTTCTATAAAAATTTCAGAAACCTAGGCACAATTGGACATGGCGCCGGGTAGTGGGTGCCTCCCACCCTACCACATCAGCTACCTTCTTTGGATACATCTCTAAGCCCCTATGGGAGATACGGTAGCTTAGGAAATCCACTTCCTCCTTATGAAACTTGCTTTTGGACAGCTTGGCAAATAGTCTATGCTCCAGGAGGGTTTGGAGGACCTCTCGCACTAGTTTGACATGTGATTCCTTATCGGGGAAGTACAAAAGAATGTCATCTAAGTACACTAGTGTCCCCTGGAATAAGCATTTGTGTAAGACTTCATTGATCAGATTTATAAAAACTCCAGGTACCCCCTGGAGGCCAAAAGGCATAACAAAATATTCAATTTGCCCCAGGGGAGTGTTGAAAGCCATTTGTGAGGCTTCTGATCAAATCAATAAGCCAGACCTTTGATGAAGCAAAGAGTTCTTTTATTTTTAATGATGGTTCAGGTACTCAATGTTTGTTAGAGATGCTTGGTTACAGACAGCAGGGATTAATATACCCCCCCACCTTCAGGTACAAGCAGGCAGAGGGCCAATCAGGATGAATACAAAAAAGAAGCGCGAAAATCTCTAAGCCGTTAGTTCTCACAGAAAAGGTGCAAAGCACTAAAAATTCCCCCCATGCCCTGTAGTGACCTCTAATTGCAGTTCGCAGGCCAGGCACCTGGCTAGAACAACAGTTCAACAGTTCTCCAAGGTTACACAAGCAGATAAAACATTCGAGTCTCCGGAGAAAGAAAAGGGAGGTGACGAGACAAGATAGCCAGACTGTTTATGTGATGCGATGGAATGCGGCAAGCCACCCTCCCGGGAAAAAAGACACATTAAGCAGGACATGCAATAAAGCTCAAGGCAACTCGTAAATTACTGATAGGCACCCCAGATACCGACAATTAATGGCAGAGACTGAAGCAGACTCTGACACCATTTTAGATTCATCCCCCTCCCTAATGCGCACTCTAAAGTGAGCATACCACAGATCTAGCTTAGTGAAGATTTTTCCCTTGGAAGCCTCTGCTAACAAGTCTTTGATCAATGGGAGGGGGTAAGCATTGGTAGCTGACACTGCGTTGAGCCCCTGATAATCCGTGCACAATCTGAGCCCACTATCCTTCTTTTTCTGGAGGAGAACAGGAGACGTGTAAGGGGAGGAGGCGGGACAGATGAAACCTCGTGCCAAGTTCTTGTCAATGAACTTTTGCAGCTCCTCTTTCTCTGCAGGGCTCGTGGAATATAACTTTCCTTTTGGTAACTTGTGCCCTGGCAGTAGTTCAATAGCACAGTCACAGTTCCGGTGTGGGGGGGGGGGCAGTTCATCTGCTTCCACCTCCCCAAAAATTTTAGCTAAGTCCTCATACTCGCGGGGGACCCATTCTCCTCCACTAAGCAAGGAATCACTGGTTCTGCTGGAGGAGACTCACCCCATTCAGGTGACCACATGTGGGATTTACACCCCGGGTCAACAAAGTGCACCACCCTTTTGCTCCACTGAATGTAAGGATCATGCCCACACAGCCAAGGGCTCCCTAACACCATTGGGAACTGGGCACTGGGATTAATCACAAAACAGTGGTGCGCCCAATGTGTTCCCATCCCCATCAGCAAGGGGACCATCTGGTATTTACATAGCTCCTGCATAGAGGAGCCGTCCATCTGGACAAAAACTAACGGCTCTGGAAGTCTTTGGACTGGGGTGGGCTGGTTATGTCTCTCACACAGCCCGAGTCGATCAGCGCCCGGACTCAAATTTGTGTGCCCATGTCTCTGTTTAAAATGGTCACAGTCACAAACAGGATGGGGTCAGAATTGCTTACCATAGGTGGCGCCTGCGGCTCTTGGACCTGTTGGTTTGCGCCTCTTACAGCAGGTCCTGGCCTTTTCCCAATGGCTCTTGTGTTTTCTTGCTGCTTGATGAGGTGCCTTCCAGTTGAGCTCCCAGTTGCAGTGCTTTTGGGAACTTTCCTTTCCCACCGCCCAGTCGCTTTGGGGTTCCCGTAGTTTTCTTCTCTTCAGCTTTCTGAGAGGTTGGAGTTGCGCTCATTGGGCAGGCTGCCGTGAAATGGTCAGCGTCTCCACACCTGAGGCAAAGCTGCTGCTGAGGCATCCACTGTTTTTTTAATTGGATCCTTTCCTCTGGGCTGGGTTGTCTTCTGTCTCCCCCCAGATTTTAGAGTACACCCATGCATCTTGATCATCTGCAGGTGGTTCTCCGCATTGTCTGCTTCTCGCATCCAGGCAGCCAAGGGTGGGGGGTTGCACATTTCGCAGAACCATGTCAAGAATCTGGTGACTGAGCCCCATCTGGAAGTGTTCCATCAACATGGGCTCTGGCCACCCCTGGATTTTCGCTGCGATCATTTTGAACTCTTCTGAGTACTCCGTATGGTTGCCTTGCTTCAAGGTACGGAGGTGTGCCCTCGCCTTCTCGCCCGCCAGTGGATCTTCATACTGCCTTCGTAGTGCCCACATGAAGGCCTGTACATCCCGTAGCTCAGGACCCTGGATCTCATGCAAACCCACATACCAGTCTGCTGCCTGATCCCTCAGCTTCACGTCGACAAACTCAACGCGGTGCTCATCCTCTGGGAACAGATGGCCCCAGTCTTTTAGGAATCTGTGTACCTGCACTAGAAAGAATGCCAACTTCTCAGGGGTCCCATAGAATGTAGCTTCAAGCAACTCCGTGAATTGTTGCAGTCTGGGGACCCCAGGAGCTGGGGGTTGAGTCGGTTGCCCTAGCCCCACAGGAACCCCAGTTGTCTCAGCGGGTGCTGTAGGTTGTGCAGGAAGGGCTCCCAGTTGCCCGGCTGGTGGCCCTGTCGGTGCCATGGCCGCCCCTGGCTAGAGGGAAGCCTGTTGCCTCAGTTCATCCCACACTGCTTCCGAACTCATTTGGGGTAATCTAATCATTAGTTCAAAAACCTCTTGCTGCACTTGCTCCCACAAGCGCATTACCATGCGCTCGACTAGCTCTTCGACCTCGCCACTTCTACTCCGCTCCAGCAACTCTGGACAGCTGGGGATCACTCGGTCATAGTGGCTTGGTACAGCCACCTGAGGAGTCAGCATCCACGACTCCCTCGGAGCAGTAGAGAGGTGCGCCCACGAGTACAGGTCTCTCCTAGGGGCTGAGCACCTTCCACCAGCTCCCAACCTGGGGCTGGTGTCTGCGTCCCTGTCGTAGGGACCTCGCTCACTGTGGTGACAGGAATCTCTGCCTCTGTGACTAGCTGGTCTCCACCGTTCCCCATGCTCATGTTAAAACTCACAAGAGAAACCGGAGATCTTGTCAAAACAAAGACAAATGCTAGAGGAGAATCGAAAGCTAGCATCCTAGTGTTAACTACTTCCCCCTCCCTTCTTTATGGCCCCCAGCCTCTTTACCCCCACCTTTTATTTATGGCAGCATAGCTGATACTCACAATCCCCTTTCCCTTCCTCTCCCCACAACGGGCACCTTGTGAGGCAGGTGGAGCTGAGAGAGTGCTGAGGCTCAAGGTCACCCAGCAGTCCTCATGTGCAGGAGGAGTGGGGAATTAAATCCAGGTCTCCAAATTAGAGTCCACCTCACTTAACCACCGCACCACGCTGGCTCTTGTCCCAGAGACTTCCCACTACTCAAAGAAGTAAGACTGGGTATAATGAAGTAAGTAAATAAATAAATAAATAAAGGTGGGGAGGGGGAGAATCCCAAAACTAGCCTGGCCCAGAACATGGACAGCAGTTGAGAGTCAGTTAAAGAAAAATGGGGAGGTGGAAGATGAGTCCACTTGAAACCCAGAGAGCCTAGAGCAGGGATGTCAAACTCATTTGTTATGAAGACTGGATCTGACATAAATGAGACCTTGTTGGGTCAGACCATGTGTGTCATAAAATGTAATGCCAGGTAGCGGAGATATAAACTTTATAAAGGACACAAACATAAAAATTTTTTTTTTACTTAAAATAAAAATGTGCTTAAAACATTAGCACTCTTGCAATATTTTGTTTATTTAACAGTATCTGATAATTGACATCTCTTGCTCTGAATTATTGCATCAAAATGCCTGTGCTGTTGCAATCTTGAGCGTGCTGTTCAAGTGTGTATCTGTAAGCTGCAAACCTATTTTTGATTTATTGACATTCACCACAGAAACCCCATGCTCAGAGTTCTGAGTCTAGGACCCAGGGGAAAATATGAAATGGCTGAGTGATTGAGAGAGTCTGGCAAAGCAAGCTATGATGCAGCAGCAGCAACAGAACTGGAAGCAGGAGATGGCCAGTTCCAGTGTGGGCCTGATAGAAGCCCTCTGGGGGCCTGATCTGGCCCCTGGGCCGCATGTTTGACACCCCTGGCCTAGAGGACCCTGGAGGGAGTCTGAGGGAAGGAATTTCCAGATTGTGCACCCTCCTGTGCTTCCTTGAAGGCATCCATCTCGTAAACACCAATAGCAACACTAAACATTTGTGTGGTGCTGTGAGAGTCCTACAGAGTCAGTCACCAACAAGTGTTCTTAAATAGGAATACTTTATTGAGAAAGGTCTGCTATGGTCATCTACACTTCTTGAATTAGTAATGGCTGACACAGCCCCAAGCAGGACAATTATACAGAATTCAAAAAGGAATTGCAACCAATCACCAAGCCAAAGAAAAGGTGCTCAAAATACTGGTTTACGATTCCCAGGGAAGAAGCGGGAAGAATTAGAGTCAGACAGGAGAAGAGATACAGGGGCAGGCACCATCAGTCTCCCAAGGTCAGAGCAGCTCGAAGAGTGATAAACATGCCATGAGAAATATAACATAACATTCCACAGACCCGACGTCAAGGGTTCACTCATCCCACCTCCTGGGCAGGAGATGGAGCATTAGCTGACAGGTGCATACATGATCTCATAATCCTTTAACCACCCTGTACAGTAGGTGAGTATTATCATCTTCATAGATGGGGGGGTGTTTTTTTGAGAAAATGTGGTTTATAGGGTTGCCAACTCTGGCTCAGGAAATTCCTGGAGATTTAAGGGTGATGCCTGGGGAAGGTGGGGTTAGGGAAGGGGGAGGGACCTCGGCAGGGTATACTGCCACAGAGTCCACCCCTCACCCCAAAGCAGCCATTTTCTCCAAGGGAACCAATCTCTGTAGTCTTTGTAGTCTAGAAACCAGTTGTTATTCCAGGAGATCTATGTGCCCCACTTTGAGATGGGCAACCAAGTGGATTATCTGAGGCCCCGAGTGAGGTTGTGGTAGAGACAAGATTCAAACTGGGGTTTTCCTGATCCATCGCTTGGTCTCTTTCATTTGAAATGTGCTGCTGGAGGAGAGTTTAACAAATACTATGGACCACTAAAAAGACCAATAATTAAGTTCGAAATCCAGTGAAGCCTGAACTCTGCTTAGAAGTTGAAACGGCCAAACTGAGGCTATTGTACTTGAGTTACGTTATCACAGGGGTCGTTTTGTAGAAAAAGAGGTGCAGGAGCTCATTAGCATAACTCATTTGCATAACTCATTTGCATATGCCACACCCCCTGCCATCACCGGAAGTGTGTCAGAAGGCAACGCCCAGTGCTCAGGCTCCACCCCAAAAATCTCCAGGTATTTCCCAACTCAGAGTTGGCGAGCCAGCTTTACACTTCGACTAAAGACACTTTAGGTTTCCTTTGCTCTTGCAGGGAAGCTACCCTACAACAAGCACGAAAATACAGATCAAGTTAGTATGCTTTTGCTTTTTCCCACTGTGCATCACCATATGTGCCCACTCCTGGGCTTGTTACTCCCAGAACGGTGCTCCTGTGCACTCCTGCTCGAAATGACCCCTGCATTATCAGAAGACTCACTAGAAAAGACAAAAATGCCAGGAAAAGTTGAAGGCAGCAGGAAAAGAAGAAGGCCCAGCATGAGATGGATTGACTCAACCAAGGAAGCCGCGGCCCTCAGTTCACAAGACCTGAGCAAGGCTGTTAATAATAGGATGTTTTGGAGGATATTAGTTCATAGGGTCGCCATAAGTTGGAAGCAGCTTGACAGCCCCTAACACAACACACACACAGCTCAGTCTCTTGGCCACTGCCATGTTCCTGTTGGAATCAGTGGGACTTACTTCTGAAGAAACATGGAGGGGATCCGGCTGTAAGGCTCCAGTCCAACGATCATTGATTAAAATAAAGCTGGACTGAGCCCAGAGTATACTTTTCAAAGGAATTCTGAACCTCTGGGTAATTACTACCAATCAAAGCATATAAAAGCCAATCGGCAATGTACAGCACTCAGCTTTTAAAAAACCTGATTTTTTAAAAAAAAAACAACTTTCCAACACTTGGGCAAGTTTCTTCATTTCTGAGATGCTTCACGAAAGCCAACTACAACAGCTTTCCTTTTGAAGTCTTCTCTTTAAGAGCAATCCATTTTCATATGTTTACGGGGGGGGGCATTATTTCCCCCCCTCTAAAGTTTTCCTCTGTGGATGTGAATTGATGGGGGAAGTTGCAGTGGGTGAAATGTTTTTCAAAATTAGTAACATGCATAAGGCTAAATGACAACAAAATCCTGGAACAGGGTGTAATTGGACAGAAGGACTGTTCCAGCTCACAAGTATTTCCTTGTCCGATGTTCATTGAGAGAGAAACTGTGTGCGTATGAAATGTTTCTATTCTGTAGGGATCTGACCCACGTCATGTTGCACATTCTAAACCAGTTCACCAGATCACATTTAAGATCAAGCGTTGTCGCAGCAAAATAAACTGGAAACAGCATGCGTTTACATTTTTATTGGATTTACAGCCAATCCTGTTCCTTATGCATAACGTGCATTGGAGCATGGCTTCATCTAAGTCAGTGATTCTCAGGCTGTGGTTTGGGACCTCCAGGTGGGTTGTGACTCTCACAAGTGGGTTACGGATGGGAGCAGGGTGAACTGGGAAAGGAGGCTCAAGGAGGCTCAGAGACAAAGTTGGAATTGCCTCTTCACTTGGTGCAAAATGGCCACGCAATACAGCCCTTTGCTCAATAACGCTGTAAAGGTGTACATAGAAAACAGGAAAAATAATACCAAAATTTGTTCACTATTAACTGATACAAGATTCTTGGATATTTTTTTTTTATGTAGGGGAGGAGGAATGTTGCATGGAGATTCCTCTCAAGTTGATCCTGAAAATACAATGACCTTTGAAGTTGGTCCTTGAAAAGGTCAAAAGGGGGAGGAGGAGATTGTTTTTTTCCCCCACCCCCAGAGTGGAAAAACAGTCCCCAGCAATAGAATCTGTGTTCTGGGACTGGAATGACAGGTCACAGAGTGGAATGACAGCCCCTGGGTGTTGCAGAAGCATTCTGGGACTATCATTCCACTCTGGGGTTAGCCCAGCCCAGGGGCATTGCTAGGGGGGTTCCCAGGCCCCCCTAAATTTCTGGGGAGCCCGTCCCTAAATCCCACATGGCTCCAGCTCCATAGATAGTGACCATGGCCTGTGAGATTACTAGCTCCTCCCTATGATGTCATTGGGTCCCAGTTCTTTTAATGACTTAGCAATGCCTCTGGCCCAGCCCCAGCCCCAGTCCCAGCCCCCCCCCCCCGGGGAAATTGGAAAGTCTACGCCTATGCCTGGGACCTTATTTTACAAAGGGCACATTCTGCTACTGAATTCCTCCCTAATAAATTGATACTTGTTTAATGTTGCTGCTATTGGGTATTTTGATAGCCGTATACATCTGGATTTGCCATGGATCCAGTGTTTGCAGAGTGTTAGATACTGTATAGGACTCAGGTGTGATAAATTCCAGAACCAAAAGCCTTGTAAACTAGAGAGTATGAAAAACTTCACTCACAGTTTGGGAGACAGCTTCTATTTGGTAGCCATTTGGTGGGAGCTAAACAGGTTCAGGGATCAGCTCGCCTGTATTTGGCACTGGTGAGCACAGTAGTTCTCAGTTCTGAGCGATGTACACACCTTGATAGAATTAATGAGTGAAATTAATAGAAAAGCTGGTCTGCCTTAAGAATTCTCTCACTTGCCCTGACCTGGATAGCCCAGGAAAGTCTGATCTTGTCAGATCTCAGAAGCTATGCAGGGTCAGCTCTGGCAAGTACTTGGATGGGCGACTTCCTTGGAATACCAGAGGTGGAAGGTGGGGTAGGCTTTATTTAACCACCTCTCTAAATACCCTTCAGACCCCCAGTAGGTGTCAGTCATCAGAGGTTGCCATGACTTCCAGGTGCACACACACTCACACACAGACACACACACAGATATGAAAAATACAAAAAAATCCCCTCCCCAAGAATTCTCTCACTTACCAGTTGCACGTTATCCATACAATAAATTTTCAGGAAACTATAAATAGTGGGCTGGATCCATTGATGCAAGGAGCCTTGGTCTGGGAGAAGATTTATCATAAGAGAATTGTTGGGTTCAACTCTTTGATTCCTAAATATAGCCATCAAAATATTGGCCCTTTTGATGATATTTTGATTTTTGGTAAAAAAAAAAAAATTGTAAAAATTAAGACTAAGAAAATAGTGTATATTTTTGTAAAGAGGAGCAACATTTTTCTGGCCTGCTGTCTTCATGCTCTGGAGAGTCAGTCTTCTTCTCAGGGGGCTTTGAACAGGTTGACAAAAAGCAGAGTTTGGACCATTTGAAATTAGAAAGAGAAGAAAGGCATATAGAAACCTGACTTTGTGGTTACAATCTGAATCGATCTCTTATCATTGGCAAGTTCCAGGGGGACTACAGTTCAGCTACAAAGATAAAAAATATAAAATTGACAATATGGAACAGGCAAAGAAATTTTTAGATGAAAATAAAAAGAAGGAAGCTGAAGCTGCACAAGAAGATTCACTGACGTTGCAGGAGAGTATGTATGGCTTTGATGACTCAGGAAGTGGAGAAACATCAACCGAGGACTCTGACTCTGAGAAAGGGGCAGCTGCCCCAAAAGCTTTAAGTAAAATGCAGAAGAAAAGAAGAGAACCAAAGAAAAAATAATGTTGTAACTGTAAACCTATTTACGCATCATGTATTAATGTAAACGTAGTGTAAAAATCTTTATATCTGTTAGCGAGACAGGAATTTCAATATGTAATAATTGTATCCGCAAAAAATTTAGTTTAAGCGGCGATACCAAGGACTAAAATCGCTTTTTAGACATTTTAACTTCAAATACTCTGTAACAAATTGTCCATCTTGTATACCTTAGGGTAGTTTAGGTTTTTTTGTAGTTTTAGTATAGGTGTAGGGTAAAAAATTAAAAAAATAATAATTTTTAAAAAGCAGAGTTTGGAGAGTCATGTGACCTTCATCATAACTGGCAAAAGGCCCAATATTATTCTCATCACCAGATCTTTCTTTTGACTACTCCTTTGGGGGAAAGGGCTTATAACTTATTAAGAATAACTGCCAATTGTTTAATGATTCGCATTCTTTAGACTTTGAAAAAAACCACGACACACCTCATTGTTATGCCTTTTTGTTGAAATTCCAAGGGAAAACATACCACCAACCTTGGTATGAAAGTAATTTCATCAAACAGCTTTCTTTCCACTCCCAGTGCTTTGAGCTGACTGAGATTTTCATTACTAATTGGCTTATTAGCTTTTTCAACCATTAATGTTCTTATTAATATTTCAATAGGAAATGCAGAGAGATGGGTTGAATATCACATTTTGGTCATAAAAACAGTTCGGGGCCTTATGGAATTGCATACAATATCGTTAATTATAGCCTGTTCACTAATAGCTTGTTTTAGATTGTTTGGGAGCTTCCATGTGAGAATGGGATTTTTCTGGTTTCCCTGTTGCTGGAATAGATACAGACTGTTAAATCCTGGGGTCGTTGCATGGAGAGTCAGCGATCCAGCATAGTGAACAGCGCTGTTTATTCAGTATACACGATACAACAAACAAGGCAAAAAACGGCCAACCTATATACAGAGGCATAACAATACCTAGCCCAAACCCACAGTCCTACTGGAGGGTTTGAATTTCCCGCCAGTGATCTCATTGGTGCCCTGTAGGTCTTCTAGGATCCTGGTCCCTATTGTGTTCCTGGACCAAACTCAGGACTACATGCGCTAGCCCCCTAGTGTCGGCCAGTGGACACAACACAAAGTGTAGCAGCAACAGAGCTTCTACATGGCAAAGTTTTCTTCAGTTTCCCTGCCCCGCCCCTCTCCCAAAGCGGCTACACTCCTTCCCTTGGCCACCAGGACTTTTGAAATTTAAAAACAAATAACATGAGAATAGCAGCGTACCAATATGCCAGTGTAACTATAGGAGAGCAGGTTCTCTGAATTCCCAACTTTCATTTAAAGCAAAAGTAAGTCTCTGACATTTTCCCGGGCAAAGAGATTCCTCTTTCCTTATATATCTGCAAGGGAACAGACTAGAGACTTACTTTTCTTTCAAACTAAAGCAGAGAAGTCAGAGAACACGCTACACCTTTTGTCACAGATATTCTGGATGGACTCAATCAAGGAAGCCACGGCCTTAATTTTGCAAGATCTGAGCAAGGCTGTTATCAGTGGGACATTTGGGAGGACATTAATTCATAGGGTCGCCATAAGTTGGAAGCAACTTCCCTGTCGATAATAACACACGCACAATACTGGACAGGAGTGATTGCATTTTGGTTATGTATGCGGCAGCTTTAAATAGCAATACAAGCAACAAAAGTAAAAAGCACAATTGACATCTTTTTGTAAACATATGACTGAAAATGTCTTTGTTGCATTTCAAGACTTCTGGGGGGGGGGGGGGGGAATGCAGTTTTCCACAAGTGTTTCTGAACTATCTTGAAGATTCGGGTAAAAAGATGGGAAAGATCTTTGAAAGAGCCATTTGCCTGCCAGATCTTACCTTGTGACCTTTAATAAAACTTGGAAGTGAAAGAATGCAGGGCTACAACTTAGCAGGTGGTCATTGGACACAGATGCCAAACAGGATAGCTCTTCTTACCAACAATAACATCTGGCACTTTGGCAAAGCTTCTTGGCTAGCTGATCTGAGAGCTGTTTGCTTCTCCAGATTGTTCCATGCTCTGTTAATGCTGATTTCTATTTTGGGTTGAGAGAGGCCATGTCATACAAACGTCTTGTTTCACCCAATTTTCCATTTATTGCATCATTCTGGCTTATGACCGTATTCTTGACTTATCCAAAACTCAGAGCTTATTCAGAGAGATCCAGGGAACATCTGTAAAGATAAAAAAGAGGAAGAAAAAGAAAGGTAACTATGTAAACCACCCACCAGATTTGGAAGTCCTAGACTGCCATTAAAGGTACAGGAGCATGGCCAGGAAAAAATGGTAGGAAAGCTTCATGGTTGCTTCTCCACACCTTGGCCACCAACAAACGCTATCCAGTGCATCATTCAGCCAGCCTACTGGTTCTACTCTGTATATGTTACCAGAGCTCTTGGGGACCTAATTTGAGCATGTGACGTCCCCCCTCCAAAATATCTGGTAACTTATAAATAGGAGCATGTCCATATCTCAGTGTTTTTTCCAAAATCACAGTCCACGTAACACTCTTCAGTTCAGAAGGAAAACACAGGGTTGGCTCATATAACAGGAACAGGAAATGTTCATGGGCCTGGATCTTTCCCATCTTCTTCCAACAGCCCCTTGTGACCCTCCCCCCAAAGGCTGATGCTGGAAGTCAGAAGAGCCTCATGGATAAAATACCAGAAGGCATTGTGAACTGCAAAATCAAACTATAGAAGTGAGTATTGGATAAATTAATCTATAATGAGTAAATGCCTAATAGAACCTGGCAGTGATTTTCTGCAAATGGAAGGGGGCAGTTTTGGCCAGTTTCCTCCCTTAAGATTCAGACTGCCAATTTGCCATTCATAAGCTGTGATCCTTTAGATCCAACATAGCTGCGAATGCCTTATGGATCTAGAGGGCACGATCAGACAGCAACATCTGGGAAGTGTCCCACAGTCATCTGTAACCCTTGCTGCTCTGCCACAGAAGTGAAGTTAAAAGACACCAGGGAAAGTCTGGCTCTAACTGGTTCCAATGGGCCATGGACAGACTTTCCCCTGTCTGATTGTGCAAGCACGCCCTCATGCCATCAGGATGGTCTGAACATTCCATCTCAACTCAGTGCCATCCCCCCCCCCCTTTGCAGTATGCGCATAATCGCATACTCCATGGGGAGCCCTCAGTGCAAAGGTGTGATTCCTTGTTTATGCACAAGGGAAACAAACCACAAAAAAAAGTCTCACCCATGGTGGTGTCTGATCACACAGTGATGGGCTGAGCCCGCAGCACAAATGGATGTATGATCTCACAACTGCATGTCAAATTCCTCCAGAAGAAATAGCCTTGCTTCCCCTCCACTCCAACTGGCATGTGTGACTGCAGCCATATTCTTCTTAACGGTCTCTTACTCACCCACCCACCCCCCACCCCCGGCAACATTTTGGAGAGATCAATGGACTGAGGCAGGAGAAGGGAAGCAGAAAAGTTCTGTTTAACTAATGGAAATGTCTTCTGTTAGTGGAACACCACCACCTCCCGATCCACCTTACAATCTATTCAGATATGGCCTTGCTGGCTAGGCGGGGTATAAATCCAAATAAATAAATGATCTTTTGTGTATGTAATTGCCTGACCTGGATAGAACAGGCTAGTTCCATCTCATCAGATCTTAAAAGTTAGGCAGAGTTGACTTTGGTTAGTGGATGGGAGACCTCCAAGGAATACCAGGGTCATGATGCGGAGGCAGGCAATGGCAAACCACCTCTGAACGTCTCTTGCCTCGGAAACCCCTCCAGGTCTTGCCATAACTCAGCTGTGACTTGACAGCAAAAAAAAAAGTAATAGAAATTACTCTTTATTATTTATTTATTTATTGGTTCAATTTATATCCAGCCTTGCCTGCACAGCAGGCACAGCAGATTACAACTGGATACTGCTTCCAGCATCTGTAAATAACAGCTTCTGGACATAAAATGATGTTATCACCTCCCTAAGATTATCCTGTAAAACTTACCTGTAAAGAGAGTCAAAATATTAGAGGGTTGGTGTTTTTTTTTAAAGATAAACTAATATATTTTTATGCAAACATCTGTCAAATAAACTCTTGATTTTTTTTTTAAAGGTCAGCTTTATCCCAGTTGTGGCTGGCTGGAAAACAACAGTATGCTGAGGATGAAATTACTTGCCTCCACTGATAGAATACAGATGCAAATCCTTCAAAACAGTGTATGGAAGAAAGAACCTGAGCATCTGTACAATGATTGAACGTTCTTTTGTGACCCCTGGTGGTGAATTCTAATAATGAGTCTTCAAAATGAAGAGGGGAAATGCAGCAGTGTCACTTGCTTGTTTAATTTACTTCCAGTAAACTGAAAGGAGAATGTGCATTATGTATTCACACCAGTTATTACACTTTTCACATCGGCATATTACCTGTGTTTTATACCATTATGCGCTTTAGTATTCAAACGTGCCAATTTCCTGCTAACAACCCCCCCCCCCCCAAAAAAAACCCAAACAGGCTGTGGAATCGAAGCCATTCATTTCTTAGTGATCCCAATAAAGGATCATCTCTTTGTCCCCATAAGAGAAGCTTTGCTGGATCAGACTTCCTATCTAATCCAGCCTAAGCTAGAAATATTGCAGTTTAAGACAAACTCTGCTTACAAATAAATAACCTGAAAGCCTAGAAAGTCAATAAAAGTAGGTAATGTGTAAATTGCTCTGACCTCAATGACCTAGGCTAGCCCCATGTTATCAGATCTCAGAAGCTAAGCAGGGTCAGCCCAGGTCAATACTTGGAAGGGAGACCACCAAGAAATACCAGGATTGTGATGCAGAAGCAGGCAATGGTAAATTACCTCTGAATGATTCTTGCCTTGAAAACCCCAGGGGGTCGCCTGTGATTTGACAACAAAAAATAAAAACGTGTCAATTAATCTATAGTACATATATGTTTGGATCTTATCTTAATTTCCCACAAACAGAAGGGGGACAATGTGCAGCTATAGCCACAACCTGGTGAAACCAAAATACTTGGGTTTATGATAACGTAATTGCACTGAAATGACCTGGCCTTTAGAACACACTGTGAGTTGCTATTTATGGCAGAAATGGACAAATGGACAAGAAAATTGAACAATCAAGACTCAGAAAGGTTTCTAGAAGAATGGAAAGACTTGAAAGAATATCTAGAACCACATTGGGATATGAAAAATAATATTTTTACATTGTCTAACTATTGATTTTAGATGTTTAAAAGAAGAAACAATTCTTTTAAAGGGAAATATACTAAATGTTTGAAATGACAAGAATGGAAACTAGAATACATATTACAGATATTTAGATAATACTTTTAAATGTTTAAAAACTTCTTTTCTTTTTATTGTTATAACTAAATATGTTACCTGTAAGAGTTAATACTTTAAAATCTTTATAACTGCTATTATATATATAATGGTATAGGTGAGGCGGGAAGTCCTAAAGGTTTTGAATTGTAACTGGAATACATAGTTATATAGAAAATTGGAAAGTGATGATAATATTTAGTAACTGTGTAAAATTTTGAATAAGGAGAAAAATAATAAAATTTGTTTAAAAAAAATTTTTTGTATAAGGAGAAAAATAATAAAATTTGTTTTAAAAAAATTTTTTGAATAAGGAGAAAAATAATAAAATTTGTTTTAAAAAAAAAACACACGCTGCGAGTCATCTCCTTCAGAGGTCACTTGTTCATTCATTGTATGTTTATTTCATGTTACACCCTGACATTAAACTCTTCACTTCCAAGCACGTGCACTTCTCAGTATGGTGCCAGTGACCTATTCACATGGTTTCATTGTTTTATGTGCCCCCTTAAATTGCTAGTTTCCTGGGAGTAGGCCCTATTGATTAGTGGGACCCGCTTGGGATTGGTGCCTACTTTGCTGGAAATGTGTGCTTGTTAAGGAGAAGAAGAGAAGAGATTGGATTTATACCCTGCCCTTCATTACCCGAAGGAATCTCAGAGCAGCCTACAATCTTCTTTCCTTTCCCCTCCCCACAACAAACAGCCTGTGAGGTGGGCGGGGCTGAGAGAGCTCTGACAGAAACTGCCCTTGAGAGAACAGCTCTGAAAACACTTTATGACTGACCCAAGGTCCAACCAGCAGCTGCATGTGGAGGAGTGGGAAATCAGAGTCCCAGTTCTCCCAGATTAGAGTCCACCGCTCCTAACCACTACCCCAAACTGGCTCTCATGATATCATTCCAGGAAGGGCAACAACAGAGACAGCAACAATGTGATCTGGAAAGAGAAAAGGATCTGCACAGTTTAAGCAAGGAGTGGCTCGGTCTATATTGTATGAATTCGTTTCCATGCAGCGTAAATGGAACAATTCATATGCATGAATTGGTCACGAAACCCTGGTTAGTAAAGCCATATGAAGGTTAAAACAGAAAGTGAGGTTGGGTTAAATTTAGTGTCTTTCACAGTTTTCAGAGCTGTAGGGAGACTAATAAGTTTCCAAACCCTCCATCTGCAGGCCCATCCATGAAGACTGGATAATCCTTTTCATTGGCAGCTTTCGCCAGTAGGCCGATCACTCCCGTAATCTGGAGGTGCGCAAGTAGAAGAGCTAAAAGCAAATGGGAAAAGAAACAGAAGCACAGAGGCACTAAGAAGAGGTCACGTTCCTGATTGTTACCATCTGGGGTGAGGTCCCACATAACACAGGAATGGGAATTGCGCGTATAAACACGGGCTAATTGGCGAGCAATGCAGAGGAACCTGATCCTGCATTAATGAGAGAGCGGCCACAGGGCCACCAAGAGACAACTGCTGGAGGAAGCTCCTGTCACGCATTTTGGCAAGTGTCATCATTAGCCAGCCTGACCAGGCATCACTTGGTTTCCAGCCCTTTTGCTGGTGGGCTGTCAGTTTCCCACGCTGAGAAATAAATGGCAAGTCAAAATTGTCATGAAGTGAAAAATCTGATGCTTGACAGGCGGTTAATAATCTTAGGAAACCCTTTGTGAATATGTGCTACGTTTATTATCATACGTGGTCTCAGAGACGCTGATGTCCATATGGAATAAAAGAGGTTGGGGAGAAATATATATATACAAGATGCAGGACCCGCGGTACTTGCTGGAGGAGAGAGAGAGAAGGAGCTCCAGGTGGAGAAGGAAGCAGCCCCGGCTGCCAATCCTTCCCTCTGGCTCACGCATTTTTATCTTAGCTCAGGAACATAGGCGTCAACTATGGGGGGGCTCAAGGGCTCGAGCCACCCCCGAAATTTCCCGGGGGGGACTGAGCCCCCCTGGCAAAATGGAGCACCTCACCGCCACACCTCACCGCCACACCTCACCGCCACGCCTCCCTGGGCCCTTCCTAGGCTCGCCTGTCACTGCTGCCATTGCCTCTCCCCCCCCCGCCTGGCCACTCCTGCCTCCTTCCCTCCGTCCCTCCCTCCCTCCATCCGGGGGCCAGCTGGGCAAATGCCCAGCGTGGTGGCATCACCTAAAAGTGATGCCATCACGCTGGGCATGTTGCTGGGGCGATGCTCCAGCAATCGCCCCAAAACTCTATGGCACTATAGAGTTTCAGGGCAATTGCCAAAGCATCACCCTGACAATGTGCCCAGCATGATGGTGTCACTTCCGGGTGATGCCATCACACTGGGCATTTGCCCAGCTGGACGGAGGGAGGGACGGAGGCAGGAGTGACCAGGTGACTGGGGGGAGGTGGCGGTGGGGGCGGGGACATAGTCCCGGTGTGCATGCATGCTTCATGCGCGTGCGCACACAAAAGCCCCCCCCCGTGGATTTTAAAACTCAATACCCCTGCTTAGGAAGGATGGCTCCAGAGCAAACTAATTTATGCAAGCGTGAAATCACCTGCTCACAACTTAATGCCAGTAGCTCTCAAAGTAGAATTTTTGCTCACGAGACTTCACAGCTTAGAGGGAGCATTGCTACAAACCCCCCCCCCCAAAGCACTGGTCCCAGGAGTGCCCTTTTTCTCCTTGGCTGCACGGGAGCCCGCCTCTGACCGGTCTTTGATCTGAGGGGTCCCTTGCAGCTGTCTCCAAAGTGCCACGGAGCCCACAGGGCACTTGCCTCTCCTACCCTTCAGCCAGGGGCAGCAGCAGCCCCACGGGAAGGGTAGCACCGGGCAGGCGCAGAGCGAGCCCACCTGCCCTGTCACAGCCGCAGGCAGCTGCCGATTGGTCCAGCAGACCAGGCAGGGCCCACGTGACACCCAAGAAGCCTGCCAGGTGCCAAATTAAAAAACCTAGAAAGGTGAGAGCCTGGAGGGGAAGGTGGCGGCACGGTGCCTCTCTGTCCTTCTCACCCACCCGCCCAGGGTGTGATCCCTCTCCTCCCCCCAGAGCCCCACCTGGAGTCAGAGCCCACAGCACTGGGGCTGCAGGAGCAGGGTGCCATGCTCTAGGGCACGGAGCAGAGCCACCGCTGCCTGCCAGGAAGGCGAGGAGGATGTCTCTTGTAAGTGGAGCCGCCGGGCCCACTGATCTTCCCCCCCCCCCCAGCACCGACTCCCTTCAGAGTGCTGAGCGGCTGAGAGCTGCTTGGGTCACCAATTCCCCCCACCCAACCCCTCGGCTCTGAGGCCTGAGCATGCTGGTGATTCCTTCTCCCCCACCCCCCCGTGATTCCCCTCCCAGCTCCAAGGCCCAAGTGGCTGAGGGCTGCTTGGGCCGGTGATTTCTCCCCTCCCGGTGATTCCTCCCCTGGCTTCAAGGCCCACACAGCTGAGGGCCACTTGGGCCAGCAATTTCTCTCCCCCCCCCCCCTGCTCAGCCCGAGCAGGTCTCAGCTGCCGGGCTGCCTCAGAGTTCCAAATTTAAATCCCCCCGAATTTTTTTTTAAGTTTTCAGATTTTTCTGAACATCTGGGGACCCCTCCACATGTGCAGAACAATCTCCCTGCCCCCTAGGTGCCCCCCGCATGGATTTAGATATCCACATGCAGGGGGCACCTTCGCTATTAGTATATACAAGAGGCGAACCCACGATACTCGTGGGGGGAGTATTCCTGCCCTCCACCCCCTCCCCTGTTCACCGGATGGCAGCGCAGCAAGGCCCGAGGCCCACCAAGTCACCTCCCACCCTCCCCCTCCCCTGTTGCAGAGACGGCAGCGCAGCAAGACCCGCCAAGCCACCTCCCACCCCATTGCAGAGATGGCGGTGCGGCCTGCCAAGCCGCCTCCCGTTTCCATTCCCGAGGTGGCAGTGCAGCCTAAGGCCTGCCAAGCCACCTCCCACTCCCTCCCAAACAGTGGCCAAAGCATTCTCTGTGCATGCACAGAGAACACTTTAACTTTTGGGGGGATTTACATATCCCCCAAATATTTTTTAAAACTTTTCAGATTTTTCTGCAGACGAGGGGAGTGCCCCCTGTGTGTAGGGAAATCTCCCTGCCCCCCCCCCACGGATTTAGGTATCCGCACGCAGGGGGCGCCTTCGGAATTATAGATAGGAGGGGGACCTGCAACAAAATGTTGCATAATGTGTTGTGGCCCTACCATAGTCTTCGTTGCCAGCAGTCCCCGCAAGGAATTTGTGGGGAGGGGGCATTCCCCCACCTTTGTTTCCCTCTCCCACATTGGTTGTCAAAGTTCCCTTCACTGTCTTTCTGTATGTACCCCTAATCTACCAATCTTCCCTCCCCTCCCCTTCTCCTCTCACCCCTTCTATGTCAGCTTTCTCTCCTGTCTCTAGCAATCCTTTCTTACCCCCTTTCTCCTCTCACCCCTTGTATGTCTCACCCCCTCTTACCCCTGCCCTTCTCAGACACTGTCCTCTTTCTCCCACCCCCTGTCTGCCCCCTCTTTCTCTCCACTATTTCTCTAAACACCCCCACAATCTCTTCCTCTTTTTCTCCCCCTCCCTCAGGCAACCCTCAGACAGTCTCCTGTTCTTTTTCTTTCTCTCCCCGCAACAGACAATCCCCTATTCTTTCTCTCTCTCTCTCTCTCTCTCTCCCTTCTCAAAAAACTCCACTTCTTTCTGTTTCTGGCAAGGGAGAGGGGCTGATGCAGGCTTCGCCTCCTCAGACTTCAGCTGACCAGCGGTAGGGCCAGCTTCCTAGTGGCAGTGTTGATGGTTCTTGCTGCTGCAGTCCTAACAGCAGCAGGGAGGGTTATTGCCATGGCGACTTCCCTCGCAGCCCCAGCAGCTTTTCCTGTGCCTCCTGTAAGTCCCTTCTCTGCGCATGTGCAGAGCTGATGCCAGTAAAAACCCTGCCTTTTACTGACAGTTAGACACCCCCCCCCCCGAACATTCTAATCTCCTCACAGTTGATGCCTGGAGCTGATGCCATTTCAAAAGGTATTGGGGGGGATTCAACGGTCCCTGAAGTTTTTTTTTTAACTTTTCGGATTTTTCTGCAAACCGAGGAAGGGGCCTGACTATGTAGGAAAAGCTGTTGGGGGAGAGGGAGCTCTCTTTTGGCAGAAATAAGTATCCACACAGGAAAAAAAACTCTCAGAATTAGAATACACACACACAGTAATTACACTAGGGTTATTCATCATTTATAAACATGTTCAATGAAGCAAGTTCTTTCCTGTCCTTATCCTTCCTGCTCTAGTCCTCTTCATGGGTTTCCTGTCAGAAAGTGGACAAAATAGTTGACTTTGTTCAAGCTGATAATTAAGGCAGGAGTCAACGAGCAATCTTATCTGCCTTAGATCTGAGCGACATAACAGTTTTAAATAACAGTATTCCACAGTGCTTTTGCAGAGTTTAAAACACTTCATATACATAATCTCCATACTGCTTACAGAAGCCCTGCAAGGAAAGGAAGTACTAGTATCCATAGACTTAGGCTTGGCAACCTCCAGGTGGTGGCTGGAGATCTCCTGCTAATACAACTAATTTCCAGGTGACAGACCAGTTCACCTGGAGAAAATGGCTGCTTTGGAAGGTGGACTCTATGGCATTATGCCCCAGTGAAGCCACTTCCCTCCCCAAACCCTGCCATCCTCAGGTTCTACCCCCAAAATCTCCAGGTATTTCCCAAACCAGAGCTGCCAACCCTACCTGGACTGCAAATGGGGGAATGAGGCTTAGAGGGAGCAGTTTGCCTAAGGCCATATTGTGACTTCCATGGGCTTTGAGCTCAGGAATGAATATTTCACAACTCACTTACTGTCTCTGGAGATAAAGAGTGGCACACCATATTATTTTGCATTGTGCACAGGGCCACATCTCAGCCCAAGAAAGGGAGGTGTGCCTAAGGTTGCCAACCTCCAGGTGGTGGCTGGCGATCTCCTGGGATTACAACTGACCTCCAGGCAACAGAGATCAGTTCATCTGGAGAAAATGGCCACTTTGGAAGGTGGACTCTATGGCCGATGATTTTATGATTGTACTTCTTTTGTTAAAGGTTATTCCTGTGAGAGTCCTACAGTACAAACAAGGAGACTCATATCTGTAGATGTAGAGTTACAGACACATCATGACCACACAATATAGATTAAGATATCATTTTTTGGATGGACTGTTCATTGACTTATCCGCGGCTCTTTGGTAGGTAGCTTTGTTCAATAATGCCCTTCAGTACAGGGCAATCAGTTTTTCACGCCTACATGTTCTCACACAGGCCAATGAAATCCTCCTCCTCCCCCACACACACAGGAGTCCACTTGGCATATAGTTGTTTAAATGACAGTGAAATCAGACGCAAACCATCTAAATGAGTCCTAAATAATTGCTGCGCTTTAAAACCGTTGTGCTCGTGTTCATCCAGGTTGTCCTTAGCAACGTTAACGGCTGCCAGTCTATTTTGATCATCGGTATTTTTCTGTGTACACAGTTCTGCAAAAACACTGTGGCAGGTGTTTAAATTTTTTGGTGCTGAACCAAACAGACCCACTGCTTAGCTCATGTCTGATCAGCACAGTCAAACATAGTTAAGTTTGACTGTTGGACACGTTCACCACAAAATTTGCAGTATCCTTAGAAATTACATGTCTGAAAATGAAAGATCCATACCTTGTAGCCTGTCAAATGATATCCATTACAAGTATACAAAGTTCCCTTTACCAAAAGAGACATCCAGCGTTCTTATCATCCTGGTCATTTGTTGCCAGCATCCTGTTCCAGCTTTGAGAATTACTTATGAGTGAGGCAATCCCACAGGCTTTCTTCCAACGTACAGTTCATTAACATTCTTCCTGGTTTTATGATCAAAGTTTTGCAGTCCGTTCCATTCCACGGTTTTCTTTCAATATATTCCAACTCTTTTACAAACTCAATGTGTTGTGTATTTTTCAAGAGACCTTCTTGAACTTTTTCCATTAGATCTAGAGGGTGAAGAAGTGGACTTCTCCATGAGTGGGAAAATGGCTTTAAATTGGTTGCGGAGCAGGATTCATTTTTGGGTCACTACAACTTAATAATAATCAGCAAACCCATATTTAATTTAGGCTTTATTGATTTTTGGTTTCTTGGCCATAGGGTTTCAAATGGTATGTTGCTGGAGTAACTTTGATATCACATTAGAGCTTTGCAGGATGTCTAGCTATGATTGGCTTAGCTGCTATGATGTCATAGAGGGGCAAAAGTAAATTAGTTCACAGAAGTATTGCCAACATGTGATGGGTTTAGATGACCTATGTGTTTTATTGTGAGCAGTTTTAGTGGCTTTTACTGGGTCACAAGCGAGTGCCAGCTGGTGCTTGTGGTATGTAATGCTGGAAAAATTGAACATAACTCTGAGAGCCAGTTTGGTGTAGTGGTTAGGAGCACGGATTCTAATCTGGGAGGACCGGGTTTGATTCCCCACTCCCCTCACATGCAGCTGCTGGTGAGACCTTTGGTCAGTCATAAATTCTTTCAAAGCTGTTCTCTCAAGCTCTAGAAAGCTCTTTCGGCCCCACCTATCTCACAGGGTGCCTGTTGTGGGGAGAGGAAGGGACAGGAATAATAAGCCACTCTGAGACTTCTTTGGGTAGTGAAGGGCGGGGTATAAATCCAGTCTCTTCTTCTTAATGCATGCTTTGATGTGTACACAGAACATATAGCCTCATTTATTTCCATGGAATGTATCTACAATGCCATTCCCACCACTTGTGTACGTGGACCACCCACATGAATAATGATCTTCCCAGTCGTAGTGGATGTTAAAGTATGAGAAAGAGTTTTACACTGTAAATTTTCAGTGTTCTATATAATACCTGCTGCAATTTACTGGGGTTTAATTAGCCATGTGGGGCTCCTGAATTCCCCACTGCAGCAAAGACATTTTCAGAATTTCAGTAGGAAAAAATAATTTAAGTGGCAGTACAGTAACTACAGATATCAAGGAGGTGTTCAGTGTAAATGAAGTTGATTGTAGAATATGGAATTTTTCCAGGACTCTTCCTTTTTTGCCAAACCGAGCCCTTATCCATGATCTGTAATTAATCCAAGTATCATAAAGTAAAGCTGATTCAGTGAGAATTGTTATGTTTTTGAGTTAAATTGCAGTTAAAGTTTTCAGAAAGCAATAATTGGACACTAAGCGAAGAAAAATGCGTCCTAATCAAAATGCTGCTCCCCTGCTTCTTGAACATAGCCATATTGTAATAATCTAGCAAGTGAGCTGTCTGTCGGATTCCAGAGTCTTTGGTCTGCAAGTACGGGAAAGCAAAAGTGTAAATTTAGCCGCAGGAAAATTTTCTTGTTATTGGCTGCGTGTAATAAAGACCCCGTGAGATTTACAAGGAAATTCTTAATAAAATGTTGACTATAGAAGGAACAGATTTCGAAATGTTCTCCATCCAAAGAAGTACATGTGCAAACTTTTTCATATATCAGCCTCCACCGACTTTGGGGTTTTGCTTGTTCAGTAATGAAAGATGGAAATAATAGGTTTCCTTTGTTTTTTACCTATAAATCTTTTTCTAAGTAAGAAAGAAATGAACTCATGTGGAAGGGAGATTGGATCATATCGTATTAAACTGATCATGGCTTGGTAATGGAAAAAGGGGCGGGCGAAATCTATACTTGCCAGTGCATAAGAATATCATTCCCTAAGAGGTTATGTCCCATCAGATTGACTGTTTATATAGTTATGTTGTATCTACACTGGGATTGTTTGTATATGTGTATTAGTAAAGGTAAAGGTTTCCCTTGCTTGAAAGCCACTTGAATCCAAGTCTGGAGGGCGGTGCTCATCTCCATTTCCAAGCTGAAGAGCCAGCACTGGATATGAGGAAAAGCTTTTTTACAGGAAGAGTTGCGCAACAGTGGAATCAGCTGCCTAGGGAGGTGGTGTGCTCCCCCTCATGGGCAGTCTTTAAGCAGCGGCTGGATAAACATTTGTCAGGGATGCTCTTGGCTGATCCTGCATTGAGCAGGGGGTTGGATTAGATGGCCTGTGTGGCCCCTTCCAGCTCTGTGGTTCTGTGATTCGTATCTACTGACTTTGGTCTTTGATAGCAGCCATGATGAAACACTGAGGGCTTTTAAAGAGCTTATCTATTTTCATTTTTACACTGTTGATTTTGAATGCCCGATAGGTAAAACATTCATTCTTGACTTCTCACTTTTCTCTCCACTGAGAAACGCCTCAGTACCAGATCATACTCACGTCACTGACAACATCGCTGCAATGCTGGCCTAGGTCTGCCCCCACTGCTGTTAAGTCCCCCCCCCCCCGCCTGCCCCCACCTGATGCCAGAAGGGACTTGGCAGTCTTGCTCCCACCAGGTGTACCACTCAGGCCAAGTCCATTGCAAGAGATCCATTAATAGTAATCAGATAACAAACCCACAGCAATATTTTCTTTAAATGTCTTCCCCTGTGCACAGTTCTCTCTCTCTCTCTCTGATTTCTGGAGTTGACATTTCCTCAGTCCTCCAGTCTTCGATCCCCCCGTCTAATCTGGATTTCCAGATTAGTAACAGCTGTCTTTTTGTAATAAATGCTGCTCATCTGAGAGACTTACGGCATGATCGTAAACGTAATAACGGAATGGTGGTGTGTGGATCTGGAAGGATACTTCTTCCATGACCTCATGGCACTGGAACATTAGGCCGAGATCAGACAACCTGTTTTGACACATTCCTTTATTTCTGTTTGGGCAATCCAGTCTCTGATGCACATGCCACAGACAAATGGTCATGCCTTATAACAAAGTGAAGCACTTAACATGAAGCATGCATACGTCTATGAGCACATGCAAACTCTTATTCGCCTCTCAAGCTCATTCTCTGTTTACCTGAGCTGTTATTATAATGCACACACCATGGTGGTCTCTTAGACTGCGAGGCGCAGGCTGTTAGGGAAAGGACAGTTACATTAACATGAGGCACCGTCGCACCGGGGGTACCCGTCTTGTCAGTGTCTCCTGCAGTGATTAAACACAGGACTATTTTTCCTACATTAATGAAGCCCAAGGATATTTGTTTTGGTTTCATCACTCTCACCTCATTAGGCATGGGGGAAGTTAACTTATACACTGGGCTGGTTTTGCGTGAGGTTCTGTTTACTCTTCATAAATTAACATGCTAATTTGCCGTAATAAAATTCATGGTTTACAGAAAGATATCAAACACCGTCATCCATTATATTCCTTAATGCCACAGCTTCAGACTGTGCGGCTAACAGCTCTGTTTACAAAGGAGCCGGAGGGAGCACTTAAGGACCACGAATCACATCCTAAGCGGGCTCGGTTTTAAGAAGCGGGCCAAAAAGGGTCAAAAGGAAACAGATATTCCCATTTCGTATCAGACCACAGCTCTTGAACCATATACTCAAAGGGGGGAAGAAAAAGGAGGAGGAGGAGTTGGTTTTTACATCCCACTTCTTACTACCCGAAGGAGCCTCAGAGAGGCTTACAATTGCCTTCCCTTCCTCTCCCCGAAACAGACACTGTGTGAAGTAGGTGGGGCTGAGAGAGCTCTGAGAGAATTGTGACTGGCCCAAGGTCGCCCAGCTGGCTTCATGTGGAGGAGTGGGGAATCAAACCTGGTTCTCTAGATTAGAGTCCACCACTCTTGACCACTCCACCAAATTAGCTCTCAGAGTGGAAGCTTCCCGGGTGAATGCAGGCCCGGCTACCCAGCGGGGTAAACTGACTGGCATGTCAGACAAGGGACACTCAGGTTCACATCCTCACTCGGTCAGGAAACATACTGGGGTGCCTTTGGGCCAATCACTTCCTTTCAGCCTAACCTACTTCCTGGGCTTGTGAGGATAACAATGAAGGGGGGGAAACAATGGATGCCGCTCTGTGCTCCTTGGGGAAAGGGCAGGATAAAAACATAATACATAGCAGAGCCACTAACCAGCCAAAAAAGAATTCACTTGGCTAAGATATTTTTTTCTTTTAGGCCAATTGTCAGAAGTGCAGTGTTATTTCCCACGCACCAAAATCTCTCTCCCCCCCCACCCCACACACACACATATATCTGTAAATTTAGTGTTATCAACCTCCAGGTGGGGCCTGGAGATCCCCCAGAATTACCATAGATCTTGAGATAACAGAGATGAGTTCCCCTAGAGAAAAGGGCTGTGCTGGAGGGTGGACTGTATGGCGTTAGACCAGGGGTGGCCAAACTTGCTCAACATAAGAGCCACATAGAATAAACCCCAGATGTTTGAGAGCCGCAAGACATGAACAAATATTACACACACATTTTTATTTTAAAAATATGCAAAATTTGCTTTTTATTAAAATTAAACGAGACAGCCAGAAATAAAAACAAAAGGGGGTAAAACGGATACTGATAATGATATTTATTTGTCCAATGATATTTTTTGTTTGCTAATGAGATTTATTTGTCTAAGAGAGAGAGAGAGAAAGAGAGAGAGGTGGAAATAGTATGCCTCCCCTTCGCTTCCCCAGCTGCCCTGTTGGGAACCGCACAATATGTATGAAAGAGCCGCATGCGGCTCCTGAGCTGCAGTTTGGGGTGGCCTTGCATTAGACCCTGCTAGAGTCCCTCCCCTCCCCAATCCCCACCCTCCCCAAGCTCCATCTCCAATCCTCCAGGAATTTCCCAGACCAGAGTTGGCAACCCTACACAAATTTTAGTGACTAAACCAGAACGACAGTGGAAATCGCTTTTAAAAGCAATAATTAAAGCAGCAGGAAAGAGGGGAAAGAGAAAACAAATCTCCAAACTGCAAATATCAATAACAAAACAACAATCTTAAACCATAGCCTTTTTAAAATAAAGGATTGATTTATATCCCACCCTATCCTGTGAATGGGCTCAGGGCAGGTGACAGTATATAGGTTAACAAACATAAAAAACATAAAATCTAAAACAAGTTTTGAAAAGTATTGGAGTCGGGAGTCCATGGAACAGTGAAACAGCTAGATCTTTATTGCTGGTCCGGGTGAAGCATACAACCCAGGGCTCCGAGCCCTCCTTTTATGCTGGTCAGGGATAATCCCCTGACCTCGCCCAACTGGCCTGATAGGCTATTATCAGTCTATTTACATCTCATAGGTTCCCTGGGAGAAACCTAGGTACATGATTGGTGGCCGGTTCGAATCCACCTGGCCTTTGTTCTACCTGGCTGAAGCTCAGGTAGTTTCTTGGCCATGTGCTCTGGCCACATGGCGGTCGCCATTACTGGAGCACATGGCGACCACATGGTCAATACATAACAAGTTTAAATAAACTCTGGCAACAGGACGAAGAATTCAAGTGCCTCGTACAGTTGGCAGTCTTCTAGCAGGGTCAGTCTGGACGAGACACAGTGACGAAAGACTGTGAGCAGGGGAGGCCGGAATGGAGTGGATGTCCGCTGCCTCAACCGAAGTAAATAAATTTGAAAAAATTCAGCCATAAAATAAAAAAGTTTGAGTTCAGCAATCACCAATCCCCTCCGAAACAACACTAACACTATCTGTCCGCAGAAGGTTTATAAAGATGAAAATCTCCTAGAGCTTCGAACAAGTTGTGGCTGATATACCTAGTGCTAATGTGGTATTTGATATCTTGGTGGTCGTCTCAGTCTTTGCCCTGACCTCGATGGCCCAGACTAGCTGGATCTCATCAACTCTTGGCTGCTAAGCAGGGCCGGCCTGGCCTAGTATTTGGATGGGAGACCACCAAAGAAGTCCAGGGTCGTGACATCGAGGCACACAATGGCAAACCACCTCTGAACGTCTCTGGCCTTGAAAGCCCATGGGATCGCCATCAGTCAGCTGTGACTTGATGGCAAAAAGAAAAGATATGAATCTCTGCAGGTGGACTCTGCAGTCACTCTCCTTCCGTGGGGGAAATCATTGTCCCTTCTGATGCTCAGGAAGTACTGTTCAACCATGGTTTCCCTGAGCCCTACCACTGGGGAGTAGGGTTGTCAGTTCCAGATTTGGAAATACCTGGAGATTTGGGGGGTGCAGCCTGAAGAGGATGGAGTTTGAGCAGGGGAGGGACTTCAATGGCGCCCAATGCCATGGAGTCTACCTTCCAAAGCAGCCATTTTCTCCAGATAAACTGATCTCTGTCACCTGAAGAACAGGTGTAATAGCAGGAGATCTCACTTGAGACTCCGATATTAAAATGCGGTGGGGGAATGAACTGTAGTAGCGGTGGGGGGGGGAGGCATCCATCTAATTTCTCACAGTGCTGCTTTGTTAATGTTGGGGTTTTTTAAAACAAAAATACATTTGTAATGGACTTGACTGCATCTCTAGGCAGGCTGTGGTAAGACGAGCATCAAGGATAAACAACTGGCAAGGGATTCATAATTCGAAATCCACCCAGTGACTCTTTCAGCTTTTACTCCAAAGTCTTTCAGAAATTAGAAACTGTTCACCAGATGTTGGTGTGTGTGTGTGTTTTTTTAAAAAAGGAAATTCTAATTTAACTGCTAAAAGGTTCATTGTTATAATACTTTCCTCCAGAAAATGTCTGTGTCTTGTTAACTGTTTATTGAATACCGTAATAGCATTACATTTACTGTTAACTGATATTGACATTTTTGAATAAAAAAGGGGGCTTGGAAGGGCAGCTCCCCCCCCCCCTTTTTTAAGAAAAAAGTTCAGTGAGGATCAAATGCGAACATCTGGTAGGAACCTTATGTGTGGCACTGAAACAAAAAGCACTTTTGGCAATGTCTCCCCTGTGTGTACTTTAAAAAAAAAAAAAGCATACAGCTTTTGTAGCCCAGAGTATGATTAACAAGGAGACCTTCTTGCTATCAGGGAAATGTTTAAAGACAAGTCACCAATAAATCCGCAGTAAGGTGGCTAGTGAAGCTAGGTTACGCGAGCAATGAAGCAGCTGTTCCTGAAGCAATAAGCCAGCTGTTTGGCATGGCAGAGGCCTTGCTAGCATTATTAATCGTGTTATTAAAAATAGAAAACTAGCTCACAGAGGAAAAGCTGGGGGCAGAGGTGATTTTTAAAGAATGGCAGTCCCAGCACGGTGAAGTCTGTGAAGGCGATAATGAATGTTCCAGGTTTCAGAATCACCCTGTTTGAAAATGGTGGTTGGAAAAAGGGGTATCCAGTCTCATGACCAGGCCATGAATAAGTCCGCTTTCCAATACACCGTTTTGTTGCTGTGCCTTTTGCAGAGTTTTGTGGAACACAATTAGTTTTCCATGCCCTCTGACTAAGATAAGATGAGATGCTTGGATTAGATACGTTGCTATTATTCCCCAGTGCCATGTCACCTGGTATCCTAGACCCCTAGGCCAATCTGGGTCCTTAGAACTGTGTACCTCCTAGGCTCCCCTCCCCCTCAGTTGTCCAATTCATGAGGTGAAGAACAAGAATGAACTCACCCTTCCTTTATAAAACCACCCACGGTTCAGGAGACTGGTAACATGTGCCACAAGCTACTGATGAGTTCCTATCCTCCATTTGGAAACCATTGTCCAAAACCCTGTGGAATTCAGTATTACTACTTTCACTCTTTTTCTACTGAGCATTAAGAAGTCTCCTCAATCCCAGTGCTTGCAGACTTGCTTGCTTATTATCTACCAACACACGAAGTGGCTTCATGTTGAATTGGATCACTGGTCCACCTTGCCCAGCATAGGCGTCAACTACGGGGGGGGGGCTCGAGGGCTCAAGCCACCCCCAAAATTTCCCTCCGCTGCGCCTCCCCGGGCCCTACCTAGGGCCGCCACCGCTGTCTCTCTCCCCCCCCCCCCGGCCTAGCCACTCCGTCCTCTGTCCATCCATCCAGGCAGACGGAGGGAGGGACGAAGCAGGAGTGGTCGGGGGGGAGGTGGCGGCGGCGGGGATATGGTCCCGGTGGGCACGCGCACTTGGCGCGCATGCACGGAAGAGCCCCCGCTCCCCCCCGGGATTTTCCAAACTCGACGCCCCTGTTGCCCAGTACAGTCCAATTGGATTGGGAGACATTCTCCAAGGTCTCATGAAGAGGTTTCCCCAAGTTCTGCTCCAAGAGATGTTTGCTGATCTCTTCCTAGCCCTTTTAGAGTATGTCTGAAAGCTGACATAAAGAAAATTGATTTCATTTGCAATATGGTGGAGGAGATGATCTTTGGACTGCCAAAACAACAAATAAATGGGCTCTGGATCAAATCAACCCTGAACTGTTCCTAGAAGCTAAAATGACTAAACTGAGGTGATTGTACTTTGGCCACATTATGAGACGACAAGAGTCACTGGAAAAGACAATCATTCTAGGAAAAGTTGAAGGCAGTGGGAAAAGAGGGAGACCCAACATGAGATGGACTGACTCAGTCAAGGAAGCCACGGCACTTCATTTGCAAAACCTGAGCAAGGACATCTTGGAGGCCGTTAATTCATAGGGTTGCCATAAGTCAGACACAACTTGATGACACTTAACACATGTACACTGTAGTTTGTGGTGTGGCTTTTGCCAGTCTTGAACCCAGAACCCAGAGCCAGGAATGGAATTTAGGAGGACCTCTTATGCATGCCATGCCCTTGCACAGAAGTCCCTTCTTCACATCTGAATCCCCACCAACTGTAGTTCCTTCTATAGTGGGTTCTTCGTTGACTTGTGGACCATTTAGAAATCATTCCTGGGCTCACTGCTTTGTGTTGTGGCTACTAGCAGGTGTAGAAGTGGCTTAAGGTTAGCTTTAACTACTGTGATGTAAGTTATTTTGACTCTGTCTTCATCATGCATTTCTCTTGAAGTGCTGGGTATTCATTCAAAAACCACAAAAAATGTGTTGGACTTGAGCACTTTTGCTCCAATGTTCTATTGGTAGGACGGGAAATTAAATGGCTTCATGGTGGTGAAATGCATCTCCTTGTCACTCTTCTCGGCTTCATTACTGAGCTGCAAAATATGTGCTCTGGGCTAAAATTTAGTAATTTTGTTCACATGACCAAAGGCAAAATTTAATATTCAATTCTGAAACACATTAACAATATGAAGTGGCTAAGGCATAAAAGTTTAAAATAATACATGGTTTAACAGCTTATATTTAATTTTTTATAACAAGAATGTCTCTACAATTTCAAATTGAAACCCCAATAAGAAAAACGAGGCTTTTCTAAAAATAATGTTGAAATGTGGCTCTTCGTTTACAGTCAAGTTACAGTCTGTAGATTTCTGCATTTCCCCAGCAAATGGCAAGTTAAACAATATTTGCAGGCAGAATAAAATAGGCATGGAAAACTCCCTTCAGAGCCTCTCTATCACTGAGATATAAAAATAACGCTCCTCCAGTGTTGCTTTTTGAAAAGTAAAGTGTAGAGCCCCTTATGTTGTTGAAGTTAAGTGGCTGTGGAAGTGATCCAAGCCTGCGTGGGAACGAATTCAGAGCTTTCTAAGGAAGATGAGGATATTCAAATATTTTAAGAAGCATGCAAGTATAATGCAGCAAATATGTCTGGCTTGGAACTTATGTGATTAAAATATGGAAGATGTAGAGATGGCCACAGGAATAAACAGCTTTGAAAGGGGATTAGATAGATTCATGAAGGATAAGTCTACCAATGGCTACTAGGCATGGTGACTGAGGGGAACCTCCACAGTCAGAGGAACAAATTCTCTGGATCCCTGAGCCAGGAGGCAATGTCAGGGGAAGGTTTCAGCCTCTATGCTCTATTGTTGGCCCTCCAGAGGAACTGGTTGGCCACTGTGTGAGACACAGTGCTCCAGCGGGGGGATTTGGGGTGAGCAGGGATGCCCCCAAGCCCGCCCCCAAGCCCTGCCCCCAAATGTGACCACCTGCCTGGCCACCCCTCACCCTCCCCTTCTGCCAGATTTAAAGGGCTTCAGCTGATCAGCAGGGACAATATGGCCCACCAATCAGCTGGAGGACCGCACCGCCCTTCTTCCTCCCTCCTGCTAAATTTAAAGAACCCTCCAGCTGATTGGCGGGCCATGTGGTCCCCGATCAGCTGAAGCCCTTTAAATCTGGCAGGAGGGGATGGAGAGGGGTGGATGGTCACTCTTGGGGGCAGAGCTTGGGGTGGGGATTCCCCAGCAGCCAGCTGGCCCAGGGCAGATTGGAGCCCCCAAAAGCAGAAGAACACCCTCCCGGACCTGGGGGCTGGCAACCCTAGTTTGAGACAGGATGCTGGACTAGATGGACTATTGGTCTGATCCAGCAGGGCTCTTGTTCTGCTTTTATGTTTTCTGTGAAAAGGATTTGTGCGTTGCTGTTCTCTTGTTATGGTGAAACGTACACATTACACTTGAACATTGGCTGTAGCCTAGATAGGATGACTAGGAGAAAAATGAAATAACTGCCCTATTTTGTCCTGTTTGAGACATGCTTACAATTATGACCACTAGATAAATTAGGCAGCATGGTGTAGTGGTTAGAGTATCTGACTAGGATCCGAGAGACCCAGCGTCAAAGTTTGCTGGGTGACCTTGAGCCACTCACATTCTCTTAGCCTAACTTCCTCACATGGTGGTTGTTGTGAGGATAAAACAGAGTTGGGAACAACACTGTTGTAACCAGCTTTGGGTCCTCATTGGGGAGAAAAGTGGGGACTTCTATATCTCTCACACCTGCACAGAAGCCAGAATTTTACCAAATACAGATTTCCTCACCCTTCCTCCAAAGCCATGTTCTATACAACTGTTAACTGGACAAGAACACTTTGCCTTTGATAACCCTGCTTACATTTGCTTTGGTTGACCGAAACTGAAGCTGATAGAAAGGGACATGTTGTTGTACAGCCAGCTCCTGTGCCTGGACTGACAACCTGCAGGCAGTGGCTAGAGGTCTCCTGGGATTACAACTGAGCTCCAGGCGACAGAGATCAGTTCCTCTGGAGAAAATGGCTGCCTTGGAAGGTGGACTCTGTGGCATTGTACCCCATTGAAGTCCCTCCCCTCTGCAAACCCCACCCTCCTCAGGCTCCACCCCCCAAATCTCCAGGTATTTCCCAACCCAGAGCTGGCAACCCTAGGTGTCAGAAGTAAGTTCCACTGGGCTACAGAGGCCTTGCTGTTTAAGGCAGCGATCTCAAGTGAGACCCAGGGGTGTAGAGTTTAAAAACTCCCGGGGGGGGGCTCTTCCATGCATGCGCACTTTGCGTGTGTGCCCGCCCGGACCATGTCCCCTCTGCTGCCGCCGCCTCCCCCCGCCTGACCACTCCTGCTTCTGTCCCTCCGTCCATCCAGGGGCCAGCTGGGCATTTGCTTAGCTGGCCCCTGGACGGACGGAGGGAGGGTCGGAGTGGCCAGGCGGGGGGGGAGAGAGAGACGGCGGCGGCCCTAGGAAGGGCCGAGGGAGGCGCGGTGGAGGGCGCACCGTTTTCCTGGGGAGGGCTCAGTCCCCCCCAGGAAATTTTGAGGGTGGCTCGAGCCCCCCCCCCCTGTAGTTGACGCCTATGGTGAGACCCACTGAAATAAATGGGATTTTGAAGTAAATGTGGTTAGGATTGTTTTGTTAGTTTCATTGCTTTGGATGAATTTAAGCATGCCTGGACTCTGCCTTTTGGGGACTGTTCCCATGTTGATTAAATTGAAGGAAAGACACAAAATAAAACTTGTCCACCATCATTCACCTGATGACTGTTTCCAGATATTAATTTAGGACAGATGCCCCTGTTCCTAGATGCTTGGTTAATGTTGTTGTATAAACAAGTAATAGCAACAGATGCTTTTTTAAAAAACCCTGCTTTTTAGCAATATAATTTTGAATAAACTGCATTTTAAATCTTGCTGAGAATATTGCCTTCTTTACCGAATGGGCAGCTCTGGGCCAAAAAGGCACTGGATGCATCAAACTTTTGTAGCTTTTGCAACAGGGGAAGATTCTGCAGGTATGTTGGAAAGCTACAAAGTGATATTCATTTGTACAGCATGTAGTTGTCTTTCACTGGGCACTTTCCCAAGCTTATGACATAACTTTAACCCTCTGGTGGGATGAATCCTTTGTCATATCTAACAGGTGTAATTTTGGCCTATCCCCCCCCCCCTCCCCAAGATATGGAATATTGAAATTCAAAATAATGTATAACTGGCACTTACCCATTCGTTTGACTACAACAATGCCCTTTTTGATCCTGTGGGCAAGTCTGAAATTCTGACACAGGGCGATGGGTGCAGCCACAGATGGCTGCCACGGGAGGCAGAGCCAGACACAAAATGGCGGCTGAAGGAGGCAGAGGCACAGAGAGGGGGGAGGGGGAAATGAAGCCCCGGGATGAAGAGGAAGAGGAGGAGGAGGAGGAAGTAGTAGTAGTGGTGGAGGAAGAAGGAGTGGAGGAAGAGGTGGTGGTGGAGGAGGAGGAGGAGATTGGATGTATACCCCACCCTTCACTACCCGGAGGAGTCTCAGAGCGGCTTCCAACCTCCTTTCCCTTCCCCAATCCACAATAGACACCCTGTGAGGCAGGTGGGGCTGAGAGAGCTCTTTCGAGGACTGCTAGTGAAAGAACAGCTCTGAGAGAGCCGTGACTGACCTGAGGTCACACCAGCAGCTGTATGGGGAGAAGTGGGGAATCAAACCCGGTTCTCCCAGATTAGAGTCCGCCCTCCTTACCACTACACCAAACTGGTGCATTAAAAAAATACACTGGGAAAGAAGGATTAGAGACAGTGGCAGCTGCAACTGAAACGTTAAAAAAAAATCTGCACAGCCAATCAGATCTCCAATGATCACTAACCCTACTGGGCATAAGCCCCATTCACTTTCTAAAAACATTTGGCAAACACTGCAAAAGGTGTTCGTGGGTGCTATGGATTTTTGCCCAGAGCCCCACGATCACTAAGATTGCCTATTTAGGGCCATAGGCTAAAATCCACAAGGCAAGCTAGTTTGTTTGCAGCACCAATTCACAAATCCACCAGTATCAATGCTCACAAGCAAAAGCAAAGATCTCTTTCTGTTTCAAAAATGCCTGCATCTAGGGCTGTGGTCTCTTTAAGACCTGAGCATCACAGTAGTAGGAAATTCTACAAGTATTTCATAAGGCACATCTTTAAATTTCAGGTATCTCTTGTACTGTGGTAATAGAACTTTTTTTTTTAAAAAAGGTGGGTTTTTGTAAGAAGTTGTGGTTTTTAACAAGGGCTGTATTTTTGTTTGTTGACACACGATATGTGTGAGCAGGGTGTGATACTGGACTGTAGTCACCTTTTCTTGTAAATGTTTTCGGTACTTCTAAGTCAATGTTTACACTATTTCCATAGTTCACACATGTGCAATAACAGCTGGGGCTTGCCAAAAAAATGGATTTGTCAAGTGGTGTATATGCAGTAGCTTTAAAACAAACCCAGGTGCCCTCGATCCCTTGCACAGAATAAATAGAGGCACATAACCAAGATATGCATAACCTTCTTCTTCTAGAAATAATCCCTCTCCTCTGGGAAATAATGATCTTAAAATGCTTAAGCTCTCCTCTTTGAAGGAACAGACTCAATCCACAGTGGAATACCTGAGATTCCCTACACTACCGCATTTAATGCAGTTGTGGTAAAATTCTAAACACATTCAGCCGTGAATAAGCGTTATCGAGGTCAGCAGGACTTCAAACAGATCCATACACTGTGACTGGATCTTGGGTTGTGTGAATAGTAGCCCATGTAAGGGGTCAACTCCCAGGGTTAAAAAAGAGTACTCTCAGTACAGCCAATATGTATGTAGGGAGGTCATACTGGAGTTATGGAAGTCCTAACCTGGAAAGTACTGGAGTTGGGAGGCCGGTGATCGTGAAATCAGCATAGTGGTTTATTGTGGGTCAAGATGGAACATGGGGACAAAGGGATGGGGAGTCACTTATATTTACAGGTAACCACACCTTGACTGTCCCCCCCCCCAAGGGGGATTGGTCCAACAGGGATTATTCTCCCGCCAGGGCTATCATAGGTCTGTTCGAATATCCTCAGCCTCTGATAGGGGGGCCGGCAGGATCCCTAGGTCCATTGTTCTATGGGGAAGGAAGCTCTGTTGTTATCACATCCCATTACAGGCAACATGCCCAGACATGTTCCCTGGCTGCAGACAAAGAATCAAGCACCGGACATAACATTACCCATGGAAATGGCCACTGCATCTTTCAGGAGTTTTCTTCTTCCATGTTACATTGCTCAGCTGGTTACACAATTCAATTGACTCATCCAAATCAGAACGTTCTGCAGCTTGGATCTGTTGGACCGATATGATATGAGCAGAGGTGGTAAAACAATCCAGATTCATAGAGGAAAGGCCTGTCTGTCTCTCTCCCTCTCTCCTCTGTCATCTATCTACTGGGTTTCTACTCTGCTGTATAATCTAGAAGGGTCCCCAAAGCAACATACAGAGAATCATAAAATATCCATTTGTGGATGCTTCCATCTCCTTGACATACCAATGTTCTGGGATGGTGTCTCACCTGAACCTGATTTCACATTAAACCCTTTGGTTGTTCCCCTTCTTTATCATCTAATCTCATTCTCTGGACTGCCGCTATGCTTTGTCTTCTTTTTGCCCCAAGACTGCTTTTGTTTTTCTCAGTGTCCCAAGGCAGAGACAGGAGCAAGAGCATTGTAGCTCTGGACACCAAAGCTAATGTTTATGCCAAGAACTCTACCCTACCCTAATCCAGATTTTTGAAACAAAATTTGGAAGGATCATTATCTCCAGCCATATCATGGGCTGTGATGTCCTGAATCCTTAAGGTTTAGCAAGGGCATCTTCATCCAGATCCAGCTTGTGGGCTTTCCCACATTCTCATTTTCCTCTCTTGTGTGTTTCAGTTGCTTAGAGATTTTTTTCTGTTCTGCATGTGTTTTGCTCCCTCTAGTGGTCGATTCAATATTACATTGCTTTATGTCTGGCATAAAAACCTGCAGTTTAAATCCAAAGGGAAATATGCCAGACATGAAGCAATGTAATATCAAATCAACCACTAGAAGGGGCAAAATGTGCAGAACAGGAAAAAAATCTGAAGCAACAGGAACACGGGAGCGAGGAAAATGAGAAGGTGGGAAAGCCCAATATTGATTTGCAAAATATTTCAAGCATATTTTGAAAAATCTGAAGATTAGAATCTTTTAAAAGAACATTGCCTATTCCTGAACATTAAATCCACAGTTTAAAGAATCATTGAGGCACTGCAGCTGAATAGGATAGAAAGAAACATATTCCATCCTACAATCCTAATTAATCCCCCAGAACAAAGATCCTTATATTATCAAAGTGGCCGGAACTCTTTAACAAGTATTGCATCCCAGAGTGGGAGGTATGTGTAAGGAACTTGGGTCAGGGGAAGTGCTTCTCACAGCGCATGTTCCCTGCCCTTGATCTCCCCTTCCGGGACAGTGTATCATTAGAGGTTGAACAGCAAATTCCTCCCCCCATTTTGCTCCTCTTCTTAATGGATGAGTGCTGATTAGACCTTTTTTCCTGGTCTTCTTTTATACAATTTGTGAACTAATTTGCAAACTCCTGCATTTCAACAGACTTGAGTCCTCCAACTATTTAGCAATCCATATCTTGTCTTTGGGTGGTCCCACTTCACTACCCTATGGGTAGTCAAGGAACCATCACATTTGCTATTAGAGAGAGTGATTGTGGTGATATGTGGTTCTGTCATCATTCTGGACAGGAAAACAACACCATTTTGGAGGACTCCGCTCTTGATTAGTATCGGAGAACTATTGTGTCAGGGTTTTTTAAAATATAGATATATATTATTTTCTTATCACAAAACTAGATAAACTGTGGTGAATTCTGAATGATTTATAGCCAGCCTGGTGTCATATTGCTGAAGTGAGAGACACAGACATACAAAAATACCATTGCTGGTGAGGTAAAATGTACAGAGGACATCGATCTGTAAACAGACAGACACACTTGGAAATGAGTGTGCTGGGTTTATTCTCTTTGTGCATATTTTGAGTCGCACGCTTGTATTTAGCCACAAAAATAATTCTCCTGTTTGGAGGTTCAAAAAAAAGTCATTCAAGGAACATTTTTTGAGAGAGAATTTGTTTGCATGTTTAATTCAGATCTTTATATCTTGTGCCAGCTGGGAAAGCAGTGCTGAAATATAGCAAGTTTACTACTGTGAAGAGCAGCAGGAGTACTGCAGGCCTACTGTGTAGTCCTGAGCAGAGGTAAGTCCTTTTAAGTAGGTCCAGAAATACTTGGATATTAATAATTTATGACCACCTACTCTGCTTCATGATGGGGAAGCAGCAATAGCAAAAACACTGTAATAAAATTAGAGAGAGAGAGAGAGAGAGAGATGTGAATATTGACAGAAAATACAAAACATAGTAAATAACATTGTACAATAATAACAAATGTTCTAAGCATCAAACTGCAAATCATACAAGTAAATCAGAATTAAGATGGGAAAATCAAGTATATAGAAAATTGTGGTCAGAAGAGTCAAGATCAGGAAAATCAAGAAGGGTCACACAATCACAGATAAATCCATCAGAAATGAATCTATTACTGGTATAGCCTCCTATCAGCATTAGATAGATTTCTGATTGATTTTCAGCTTCACATTTTGAATGGTGCCCATATAAGAATGCATGCAGACAAACGACTATTTTGGAACGGTTATCACCTTCAAAAGTTCTTACAAAGTAATTGAAGTGATTATTTATTACTGAAACTGATATTAGTTTCACTGAAGAAGTTTACCGAAACAAGGTCCTTTATACCCGGAATCCTCATGTGTCTCTTCTTGATTCTCCTGATCGCGACTCTTCTGACCACAATTTTCTATATGCTTGATTTTCACATCTTGATTTTGATTTACTTATTGTATGATTTGCAGTTTGATGCTTAGAACAGTTATTATTGTACAATGTTATTTACTATGTTTTGTATTTTTCGTAAATATTAATATAGTTTCAGAGAGAGAGAGAGAGAGAGAGAGAGCATTTTATTACAGTGTTTTTGCTATTGCTGGTTCAGTATATACACTGTAATTCTTCTTGTGATGGGGAAGATCTCAGGAAATAAAGTGAAAACTCCAAGGAAGGAGCCCCTAACTGTCAAAATTTATTTCCCTCTCAGAAAATTTAAAAACTCTGGGCCTGGGAAGGATCCCAAGATGGTAGCCACACAACATTCCGTAGATGAAGAAGATGCTTCTACAATGACCACGAAAGACTTGATGGACCAAATGACCGAAATGGAGCATGGATTAAAGAAATCATAACTTATCTAATGAAGCCCTTGACTCTGCAATTAAAAGAACTCACAAACTCTCTGAAAGAAACTGCTCAGGTAGCCGATACAGCTATGGAGCGAGGCACTATTCTCCAGGAGGAAGTGAAGCAACTCCGGTGTTCAGAAATCCAAATGAAAGATCAAATAACAACCCTGGGTCTCATTACAAAGCAAAATAATATATGCTTTAGAGGCATCAAGGCGGTGGAAGAAAATACCGTACCAATCTGGCCATATTCCTTTCCTCCTGGCTTGCTGGAGCCCTGGAACTGCAAGAGGGGGCTGCCCCTGTAATTGTATGGGCAGACAGAATGGGTTCTCCCCCCTCCCCTCATGCTAAATTTCTAAGTGATATAATTGTAAACTTTCTTTTATCATCACACCAAGCAACCAATTTTAAATGAAGCTCATAGCAAGGGGTTCCTTCTATATAAAGAAAAAAACCTCAGTCTTCCAAGATCTTCCAGCGGAAATATTCCAAAGAGGAGAGCTGAAACCCATCACTACAGCATTAAGTAAAGTCAACGTTTATTACCCCTGGGGATTTCCATTCAGCCTTTCAGTCCAATAAAAATGATCCCATCTCCAAGTGAATGACATCAACTCCAGAGAGACCCTTCTTCAGTCATTAAACTTAGAACTCATGGAAGATCAAACAGCGAAAAGAGTCAAACGCCTGACAAAGAGTCAAGAAAAGAACTCGGTCTTTACAAATGGAATAAGATCCCGATCAATAAATCTCCATGAACTGGCAAGATTAAATCGAACTGGTCAGTGATAAGTGGACATAAAATTTCTCTTCTTCAGCTAGAAATCATTCATTAGTATTCTTTGTAATAAAATTATGGAGCTTTCCAGGGGGAGCTTATACTTTCTATGACCTCCCATATTTTAGGGAACCCCAGATCAAGGCTCTTAAACTGCCTTGTAGGCCTGAACCATCTTTTTGGGTTTCTGTAGAGCTACTTGGTATACGAGAGCTAGATGCTTGTTCTCAATGGCTGTTTTTTTGTTTTATAATGTTATTCAGATTGAAGAAAGACAGGGATTTTTATCATTTCTAAAAAAGAGGTATTGACTGAGCTGAAAGAAAGCGCTCTAAATATCTTATTTTTAATAAGAATTTTATATAAGCTATCTACTGCAAGAGTTGAGTTGCCGCTGTTTATTATAATAATTTTAATTATAATGCTGTTCAGGTGAAGGGGAGACAGGGACATTAGACTTTCTACCATTTCTCAAAAATAAATTTTGACAGGGCTGAAAGAAAGCAATTTAACTAACTTGTTTATTGTAAGACAAGCTGTACAAGCTATTTACTGCAAGAATTGAATTCCTACTGTTCACTATATATTTTTTTCAATATCAATGCCTAAAAATACATGTTTTATTTTGAAGCACCTTACTATTAATAGTGAATGCTGGCAGAGATCACCCATACTAACTGCAGTGTCTTTCCAAGCAGGCCATAGTCACTATCTATGGAGCTGGAGCCATGTGGGATTTAGGGACGGGCTCCCCAGAAATTTAGGTGGGCCTGGGAACCCCCCTAGCAATGCCCCTGGGCTGGGCTAACCCCAGAGTGGAATGATAGTCCCAGAATGCTTCTGCAACACCCAGGGGCTGTTATTCCAGTCCTGGAACGCTTCTGCTACTCCCAGGGGCTATCATTCCAGTCCCAAAACACAGATTCTTTTGCTAGGGACTATTTTTCCACTCAGGGGGCTGTCATGACAGTCCTAGAGTAGTCTATCGGGGCCCAAAAACCATACTGGAAAAACCATTCTGCCTTTTCTTTTCAACTTTTTTTGGGCTGCAATGCATTTTAGCAGTGCTCATGCAAGTCAATTGACATTACTGGCTTCTATTATCTCCAATTGGCCTTGAAGCCTCCCCCATTATTTCCAATGGGCAATCCTGTCATTCCTTTTAGTACATCCCAGTTGGCTGCCCCTTTGAAACTACCACACCATTTTAAGTAACAGCAAAACGAAGAGCATGAACATAGAGTGCACATCCCTTACCAATGTTCTCTCTGGTCTGCACGCAGAACAAAAGGAAATTTTAAAAGGCCTCTGATCTGCATGCCCCCCCCCCATCTCGTTTGGATGGCTTACCATTTGTTCTCTATGGTAGGAAGTTAACATTTTTTCCCTCCATAGAGAACAATGGAGGGGATGGGACAATCTGTTTGGGGGCCCATAGAATTGGACCCCATGGTCCAATCTTCTTGAAACTTAGTGGGTATTTCGAGGAGAGGCCCCAGCAGCTACCCTGCAAGTTTGGAGCCTCTCCTTCAAACCCCCTTTCCTCCAGCCCCTCATATACCCTATGAGTTTTTGCCATTGATTTCAATGGCCCATAGGATATAATGGGGCTGAAACTGACATTCCCTTCCTGACACACTTCTGGTGATGTCAGGGGACCTGGCATATGCTAATGAGTTATGCTAATGAGTTATGCTAATGAGCTCCTGCACCTCTTTTTCTACGAATGGACCCCTGTGAATAAGTCCCATACTTTATGAAGCCATTGACTGATTGTAGGGGACACATTTGCTTTCCATTGTTGGGCTATCACTGGCTGAGGACAGACTGGCAATCTGAAGCGGAGGCAAAGCGGAGGGAACTGGAGCGGGGGGAAAAACCCACGGAGCTGGCCGTTCACACTGGCCAGAGCAATGCGGATCAGCGGCGATACGGAGCATTCAGACTGCCACGGAGAGTTCAGACTGCCGCATAGCCAGCGCGCACGGCTCGCGCGTGCCGCTGCACTTTTTTTTTGTTTTCCTTTGATGTTTATCGCATATGCGCATATGCGCATATGCGCAAAACTTTTTGCCGGTGCGTTCACACTTCCTCCGGATGCCTCCCGCTTCTTCCAGTTCACACTGTTTGGAAGCGGGAGGCATGCGGAGGAAGGCCCCTGAACACCGGGAAAAACCGGTGTCCGGGTAAAGCAGAAGGAAAGCGGCTGGGAGACGGGTAAGTACGCAACGGAGCCGATGGGCAGATGCACATGTCTGAACGTGCTCCTTTCCTCCGTTTGTGAAGCGTGCCTGCCCCGCTTCAGATTGCCAGTCTGTCCTCGGCCACTGTCTTTGCCGCAATGATTAAAGCATTGATTAGTTGCTTTTTCTTTGCCAGGAGACTGACGTCCAGCCACAGATGCAAGAGACACAACATGGGATCCAAAGGTTAGTTTTAGCCTTTTAACATCTTGATTTGCTGGCTGACTTGAGTCCAAAAAAAACTGTATTGATGGGCACTCCCACCAAGTGTGGAAGAATGTGGCTTTTGAACCACATCTCTTCCAACAGCTTGAGGATGTCAGAGGATATATTCATGCGAGCTTGACTGGTGTCAAATACCATCTACTTTGAAAGCCGTTCCTTGGACTGTGATATCGAAGCATGCATTCTCCAAATGTCTTCCCACTGATGTTGCATGATGGGTTGTTTGGTGTCGATCATCCATGCCTTTTGATAGCTGAGTATTGTGATGCTTTTTACGCCTAATAATATCTGATGAATTTTAGATATCAAGCCTTTCTTAATTTCTAGAGACTGTAGAAGCTGCTCAAATTCGGTTAAAGGCTGTTGAATGTGTGGCTTAACGGAAGGGCTGTTTGTCAAGTGTTGACATTGAAGGTATTCATATCAAGCTGTTTTGAAGCCATGTTTCTGTTCCAGTTCCAGCTTGGATATTAGATGTCCTTTCTATGTCTATGAGTCTAGTCAATTTTGCTAATTTCCACTCCTTAAAGGAGCCACCATCCTTGGCTGGCAGAAACCAATTTTGACACGTGAAGGTACTGAGTAGGGATCTGGATTTAACTAGGGTTGGCCTTGTTCTGGACCAGATCTCAATGGTCGTGTGAAGAAAAGGATTTTGGAGCTTTCTCAATACCCGGTTGAGGTTGTCATGCCACAATAGTTCCTTGAATTCGGGAGCTGGGACTGATGCCTCTTCAATCAGCGACCAGTCCAGCCTATGTGAGCTATGGTACTGACATAGCAAGTTTGCTAAATTTGCAGCTGTATAGTAAATGGCAAGATCAGAGACTGCCAGGCCACCCATTCGGAGGGGTCTTCGCATGGTCTCATACTTGATCCATGGCTTCTTGTGTTGCCATAGAAATTTGGTGACATTACATTGTCATTTGTGTTGCATAGATTCCGGCAATTCTACAGGTATCGCCTGCAAGCAGTAGAGATATTTAGGAAATATCCGGAAAGTACTGATATATAAATATATATGTCTGGAAAGTTCTGATTCTGTCCAACAGGGATAACTTTTTAAAGTTCCAGTTCTTGAGCATTGTTTGAATTTCCTTGTTGATTTGCAGATGATGGAAGGAAGGAGAAAAAGTATGCCTCCCCTTTGTTTCTCTAGCTGCCCTGCCGGGAGCTGCACGATATGTGTGAAAGAGCCACATGTGGCTCCCAAGCTACAGTTTGGTCACCCCTGGTCTAGGGGCTAAATTGTTAATGTAAAGATTAAACAAGGTAGGAGCAAGGACATAACCTTGTCTTATGCCCCTCCCGACCTCAATGAGAGCAGATAAACAGCCATTTACACCATAACGGACGCTAATCTGAGTATTAGAGTAAAGATGACTAATCATAAAAAGCTGGTATATTTGTCCTGCATAGCTTCTTCCAAAGTCCATCCCAAAGGACCATATGGAATGCAGATTTTAGGTCAAAGAAAGCAATATATAACCGAACCAGTTTGGTTCTTGTATATTTCATATATCCAGGGGTCCGTTGGAGCGGGAGCGCACAGGAGCGCAGCTCTGGGAGTGAGAAGCCCAGGGGACAGGCACATGACCAAGCCCTGCCCCCTCCTCGGCGTCCCTGAGCAGTGCAGAGGTGCAGCGCCCCGGGGAAAGCCCTGCTAGGGTCTTTATTGTTTTTAATGTTTTGTTTTAATATTGATAATTTTATCATTGTTCCTTTTATGACTGTGTGCTGCTTTTCCAGAGACTTGCTCAAGGTGGCATATAAATGTTCTAAGTATACCATTTTTTATCTGGGCACATGACACATAAGTACTGGAGAAATTTCACCAACCCTTCAGCAGCTTCCACCCCATCAGTTTGGTGTCGTGGTCAGGAGTTGGACTCTAATCTGGGAGAACCAGGTTTGATTCCCCACTCCTCCACATGTAGCTGCTGGTATGACCTTGGGCCAGTCACAAGTTCTCTCAGAGCTGTTCTGTCATGAGCAGTTCTCAAAAGACCTCTCTCAGCCCCACCTACCTCACAGGGTGTCTTGTTGTGGGGAAGGGAAAGGGAAAAGAATGGGTGGTACACATGTCCTGGGTATCTCAAGTCTACTTGAAACCTGGTGGTTTCAAGGGAGCAGGAAGAGAATGAGGGTGTGTTCTTTACGCTTATTTTTATTGCACAAAGTATTGGATGGGGAAGGGAATGGAGGAAGAGCAGGTCAGTTTCACTCACCAGTGGAGTGGAGCCTGCGGGGTGGGTGTTGCCTTCTGACACACTTCCGGCATGTCAGGGGGCGTGGCATAAGCAAATGAGTTATGCTAATGAGCTCCTGCACCTCTTTTTCTACGAAATGACCCCTGCATATATCTGCAAGGACCACACAATGTTCCATTTTTGACACGCCCCTTCAAAATCTAGCTTGTCTATTCCCAACAAATGTTCCGAGTCCATCCAAGTTTTTAACAGTGACTAAATGGCTTGCATAAAGCTGGTCAAAAGACGACAACAGGTTTATAGGCCTGTAATTCTTTGGGTTGTGTTTATCCCCTATTTTATAAATAGGAACCACTATAGCCTTCTGCCAGGTCACAGGATAATCAATGGTCCGAAACAAGTATGTAAAAATTGAGGACCAAAGTTGGGGTTAATAAATAAGCGATATTTGTTTAGTCTGGAAATCAGTTGTAACTTCGGGAGATTGTCCCTCATCAGGAGAGTATATAGAAAAATATATAACACTGTGTGTAACAAATGTATACTTAAGGTAAATTAATTTTGTTTTTTTTATTTTGTTTTATTTTTTTCTATCCTCTTTTATAAATACTGGTGTCAACTAATTCATAACATAGATTCACCGCAACAATATATCAAAGTGCAGGTTTACACTACGTACAAACATTCAAACAGCACCTTGTCAGTTTCACAAACAGTCTTCCACCGGACTAGAGCAATTCACCCGAATCAAATCCTTTTTTTTTTTTTCTCTCCAGGGGACCGGCAACCCTCCTTTTAAGGCTGATTTTACATCTGACTTTCCCGCTGGAATCATTCTAGTTCCAAAAAAACCTGCCCACACCTCTGTGCGGTGTGAAACCGTGCTGCTACTGAAATGTCCATATCTACTAATTGCCCTCCTGTGGTCAAGCTAGTATAATACCGCTTTATTCTGCTTTAAACAATTGTGGTTTCTTAGTGCACTTAGACCCCCTGGAGTGAAATTTCACACCACTGTGAAATCAGCACAGGAAAAGACAGCAGTCAAACTACTTTAGAGGGGAGGTGTAAAATCAGCCAAAGTCCACTGAAGTCCATGGGTTGGGTCCAGCACAGTGTTTCCATGGTCCCGAGGACTCCAGCGGTTAGAGTTCGGTTATTAGTCAGGCTTACACATTCCACAGTAACCATATTTGGACTTTTCAGAACAGATCTATTTAGGATCTAGACATGTTTAAGTTGATCTAAGTTAAGACAAGTCATTCTTAAACTTTGATGCTTTATAGACCACTGTTTTTGCTTGTAGTTTGCTTGCTTGCTGGTTTGCTTAAAACACCTATATGACACCTCTTTAGAAACCTGATCAAGGCAGTTAACAAAATAAAACAAACTAAAATAATAAAGACATAAAATGGTTAGGGCTAACAACCATTAAAAATCAGCCAATGAAACACACAGAAGCCCAAAAGAAAAAAAGGCCATGATTTTTTAACCATACGGATGCCAAGTGAGAGGTTGCTTGAAATGAATTCCTGTTCACCTCCTTCTGCATGCCAACGCAACAGTACTGTTGATCTAAAACAAGAGAAGGAATGCTTCAGGAGGAGGAGGAGGAGGAGATTGGATTTATACCCCGCCCTTCACTCAGAGCGGTTTACAATCGCCTTCCCTTCCTCTCCCCACAACAGACACCCTATGAGTTAGGTGGGGCTGAAAGAACTCTTTCGAGGACTGCTCTTGAGAGAACAGCTCTGAGAGAACTTTGGCTTGCCCAAGGTCACCAAGCTGGCTGCATGTGGAAGAGTGGGGGATCAAACCTGGTTCTCTCATATTAACGTCCGCGCTCCCAACCACTACACCAAACTGCAAGGGGGACAAGGAAGGATTGCTAGAAAGTAAACAGGCATTGTTAGTTTTGGTCATAGGAACTGAACTTCAGGAGGAATGATTGCCCCCTTTTGTCTGGAAACTTCCTTTGCTTATTTAAAACACCTATCTGGGGGGGGGGGGGGAGGCAGGGCCACAGGATCTTACAAAATATAGTCAAATTGTTTCTTATTCTGGTATTATGGATCTGCCTAAAAGCCAATCGTGGTTTATATCTAAGTTTTCCATCTAAATTGGGCTTTGAATTGGTTTCACAGCCCATGACCTGTGGATGCAGAACCAATAGTACTCCGCACCTGGAAGGACAGAGCTAATAAGCCCCCCGAGAGGCCTATTTCCATGAGATTTGCCCTCTTGCAGAGTCCATCAGCTTGTGCGGTATTATAGAAATATGGTAAGAATTAAGCCAGTGGTATTCAAACTATTGTTTTCAAAACACAGGGCAAAAATAATACACACCACACACATCCCTTTCAGACCAGTAAAATGAAGGGTTTCCCCCTCCTCTTTCCTACTAATTTTCTTTTTTAAAAAAATCTGCAAGGGGGAATGCTGCAGGAACGTTGTATAAACAAATGTCACTTTGGACTGTTCAACAGTCAGTTTGGCTTTTGTATTGTTTGCATTTGATGTTTCTTCAAACACATAACTGTACTGATGTGGTTGTACAGAGAATCCTGGTAGAAAGGATCTTTAAAAAAAAAAAACTTTAATCATTGTTATAAATAGTGTACTTTGATCCCATGTGCAATTAGAAAAATGTGATTTCCCCCCACCTCATTTCAGTACATGGAAATTGCAGGTGCCTGAGTCCCTGCTTCTGTAACCTCTAGGCTGGATTACTTACAACACCTTCTGGGGCTGCCTTCTGGGCATGGAACAGGGGTCACTGGGTGTGTGGGGGGGAGGTATTTGTGAATTTCCTGCATTGTGCAGGGGGTTGGACTAGATGACCCTGGAGGTCCCTTCCAACTCTGTGATTCTATGATTCTACGTCCTTAAAAAAAGCTGAGAAGCTTTAATTAGCACAAAATTCAGCCACCAGTCGCTACCTGCATATTTCACAGGTCTTTTAACCTAGACCTTTCTGGGTTCAAGTCAAGATGCTAGTTCTTTGCATTAAAGACTTCCATGATGTACAGCCCACACGCTTGAAGGACAGAGATGCCAGCCTCCAGGGGGGACTGGGGATCCCCCCCCGAATTGCTGCTCTGAAGTCTGCAGTTCCCCTGGAGAGAATGGATGCTTTGGAGGGGGGAACTCTATGACTTTGTACCCCACTGAAGTCCCTGTCCTTCTCAGGGCCCATCCCCAAATCTCCAGGAGTTAACTACCTTGGATCTAGCAACCCTATCCGCCCATCCCCTGCCAGTGGCCAGGAGGGACCTGGCAACCCTACTGAAGGACCTCTTCTCTCAGCAGAGAACCCACATTCTGACTGCATGTCTCCACCTCAGTCCCAAGCCTCTTCTCTTGTTTGTCCACCCTTGTAGGAAGGGTCTGCCTGAGGAAATATGCAGGCACCTTCACCGACAGCTTTCTGGATAGGCTTGTAAAGCAGTGTTTCCCTACAGGCATTCTGATGGCTTCTTTTGATGCTTAGTCTTTGGCTGAAGTGGTCTTTACAGCTTTTATGGTTGCTGTGTTGATACTTTTCACCTGCTGATGGTATGTTGTGTAGGTTTTCTCCATTTGCTGTTTTAATGAAGTGGTTTCAGGACTGTTTGTTGGTCACTTTGAGGTTTGTAGGTAGCGGTCGACTGTCAATTAGATAGGAACCTCCCCCCCCCAATAATATGTCTGAGCCATAAAAGCCCAGTGGCATCCCAAGGGCAGAAATAAATAGCTGACATATTGCCCCCTTTACTACTTAGGGATACAGCTCCCGAATCTGCCATTTAAGATGGTCCAACTCACCCAATCAAAACAACCAGCAATATCTGCACAAAAACATTCTCAGTACATCAACCAGAGAACTCCAGTTCTGCATTAGCCCCCAGGTCCAGGTGGGGTCTCCCCTGCTTTTGGGGGCTCCAATCTGCCCCTGGCCAGCTGGCCGGTGGGAGAAGCCCCGCCCCCAAGAGCAACCACCTACCTGGCCACATCTCTCGCTCCCTTCCTGCCCGATTTAAAGGGCTTCAGCTACCACGTGGCCCACCAATCTAGCAAGAGGGAAGGAGAGGGGTAGTCATGGGCTGCATGCTAGGCTCACCAAAAGACCCTTTAGGGAGGGAGAAGGGTGGCTGGGGGGTGGCCGCTTTGGGGGTTGGGGCTTGGAGCAAGGTTGGAGATGGAAATGTACAAAATCCAGACTTTCCGCATCCTCCACACTGGAATTAAAACAGAGATATAGATCTGCCCGCCGGCTGGGGTAGTAGAAGAAATATTCAGGTGTGTCTCCCCCCCCCCCCCCCCCGGCCAAAAATTGCCTGTCCCTTGTCATTGCTGTTTGGGTCATTTAGTTGTACATCGCAGAGTTTCACCTAAAATGGCATTCTCCCATAACTCAAATACTCTATCCGTGAATATAACATTCTTTATTTCTCACAAGGCTTGTCCAACGACTGCTATTTCAGATGGCGAAAAAATATGTGCCAGGTTTGTACTTTGGATGTTTAAGAAGCTTAAAACCATAAAACATATAATGCGGCTTGAACTTTCTGGTGTTATTTTATCAGCAGAAAAGCAAAGTCTTTGAGGCTCGGCCTTTTGTCAGAACGTAAATTCCAGCTTGTAATACTTGGGCTGTGTGTTTCAGGAAATCAGTCTTAACCTATTAGCATGTCGTTTTCCTTGGAGAAGAGCCATCTTCACACTGGGCCTTCCTGTCACTGTTCCGTGTCCGCGACCCAGCCTAAGGCAGCCTTTGACGGCTCTCAAGCCATTTCCTGCATTCTGCTGGAGCACTAATTGAAAATTTGGGTGGCCTGGCTTATTTATTTTCATGGAATGTAGCAGGGTTATATTTTCATGGCACTTTCTCAGCGGTGCAACGTTTCAATTTCAAAATCACTGCCGCTTGAGGGAAAGTGCGGTCGCGCGCGCCCTTGCACCAAAGGAGACGGCATACCTTTGATTAATCTTTACCCTCGTCTTTATTTGAGTCGATTTGGTGGGGAAGGGGGATAAGCATTTGGTGTTGCTTTTGTCTTTCGAGATTAGAGTCGTTTAGAGGAGCATAAAGGCGCGTTGGTTTCCCATGGCGTGCACACACATGCTTTCCGTGGTTGCCTCTGGGAAACAGATTTTGCGGGGTTTTGGAGACATCCAGAAATTGTTTGACCAAAGGCGATGATTGGATAAAAGAAATACTTTTGCAAACCAAGAGCAGTAATGTCTCTGCCACGCTGTATTCAGCTCTCTTTCAAACTATTGCCTGTCTTCAGCCTTGCAGGTTGTATGATGGGAATCCTCTAGAAGCTTCTATTTACTCAGGGTTTGGGGGTGTTTTAAGCTGTTTTGTGGTCCATTTGGGATGCCTGCCTCCAGGTGCGGCCTGGGGATCATCGGGAATTACAGCTCATCTCCAGACAACAGAGATCAGTTCCCCTGGAGAAAATGGATGTTTTGGACGGTGGACTCTGATATTGTACCTCACCGAGGTCCCTGTCCTCCCCAGGCTCCATCCCCAAACCTCCAGGAGTTTCCCAGCCAGGAGCTGGCAACCCTACCCCCCAACCCCTGCTGCTGGCGAGGGGGGACCTGGCAACCCAATGTGACTCTGAGGAATGTTTTTATTAGTATCAGTTCAGACAGCTCTGTTTTGTTTCTATGTTCTTTTTATGCGGTATCGTGTTTTTATTGACCTGTTTTTAAGGCCTTGTCTTGTTGTTTACTTGTTGGTAATTTATTATTTTTGTTTTTAGTCACCTTGAGCAGGTTCTGGAGAGGGGGCATGTACATACTCCACGCAACATTGTTCAACATTCAACACTTGCTCTCCCAAACAATATCCAATCTTTCTCCATGTCTCCCCTCATATAATTAACGTTGGCCATCATCCTAGTGCTGAACTTGTGTGGCCTGTATGGATTGCTAAAAGAATGCAACGCCACAAAAGCTTAGTCTGAAACCGATGCTACTGTATATTTTTGGGAACCGGTTCTTAAATCCCTCTTTAAAAAAAACCTTAAACATAATTTCTTGTGGAATTATCACTTTCTTTGCTACTTGATCACCATCTCTTGTATTTTCATGTTAAATAACTGTTGTTTTCAGAGTTGTTTTCTTCATTAATCTTCAAGTTCAAATGGACTATTAGTATCATTTAGTTAAATTATTAGTTCAGTGATTTACTTACATTTTTTTCTGTGTGCCAAGTGTAAAGATTTACAGTTTAAAGGACCTAAAGAAAATAATCCTGTTCCACAATTAGACATTTCTATGCAATAATTTAATAGACTGAATACAAATATTAAAACATGCCTCTCTTCCATTGCCAGTTTGGTGTAGCAGACTCTAATCTGGGAGAACCAGGTTTGATTCCCCATTCCCCCACTTGCACCTGCTGGATGACCTTGGGCAAGCCATAGTTCTGTACCAGCTGTTCTCTCAAGGACAGTTGTCTCAGAGCTCTCTCAGCCCCACCCACCTCACAGGGTGTCTGTTGTGGGGAGGGCAAGGGAAAGGAGTTTGTAAGCCGCTCTGAGACTACAAGTGAAGGGTGGGGTATAAATCCAATCTCTTCTTCTTCTTTTTTTGCCATAATCTGTTTTATCAGCAAATAAATGATTTACATTGGGGTGCAAGCAGTAGCCGGACCCATTTAGGCTTGCCAACCTTCAAGGGGCACCTGGAGATTTCCTGCTTTTACAGCTGATCTCCAGATGACCAAGATCAGTTCCCCTGGAGAAAAGGGCTGCTTTGGAGGGTGGACTCTCTGGCATGATATACCCTGCTGCAGGTCCGTAGCCATGACTGATTTGTTCAGGGGGCATTTAAATTTTTAAGGGTGCAGTTAAATTAAATTAATCGAATGCCTGTCTTTAAAGAGAGAGGCTCCAGTTGCTGGAGATGTATTGAAGATGCCACTCTTGAGAGCCCTTCTAAGCTCTCTTGCCCTGTGGAAGGGAACTCAAAAGGCATTTCAATTCCCCCTGAGCTGCCTTTTCCCAGGTCCCATGATGAACCCCCCCCCAAAAAAAAATTCACAGTGGGAGGGAGAGGGAAGCTGCGGGCAGCAAGCACTGGGGGGGGGTCTCCACAAAAATAAGGCTTCTAGCATAGTTATTTGTGGGGCAGGGCTTTTAATTAAGGGGGCAGGACCCTGAAATGCCCCACTGTAGCTATAGGCGTGACTTGCTGAGGTGCCTCCCCAAACCCCGCCCTCTCCAGGCTCTACCTCCAAAATCTCCAGGTATTTCTTAAACCAGAGCTGACAACCCAGCCCATCATACTGTGCTTGCAATGCAAGCTGAGTCGGCTATGACAATGCCAGCCTGCCCAGAAAAAGCTGTTTCAGTAGGATTGCTGTGGACATATGGGAAGGCTAGGCTTGAACGTGCTGATTTCTAGCCATGTTATATAAGTAAGCTTTAGTATCCGAAATGTTTTAAATATATCTGTGCCTTTGACCATATGCAGAGTGGCTTCTCTGGGTTACTAAGCATAGCCACCTCAGATCAGAGCGAATGCTGGATGTACTTGGGTAAAGACGGTGGTTGCCAATGTCCAGGCAGGCACGGGGTTCTGGAATTAAAACGGATCTCCAGACTAGAGAGATCAGTTCCCCTGGAGAAAATGGCCGCTTCAGAAGGTGTACTCTATGGCATCCCTTGCCTGTCAACCTCCCTCCCCTCCCCAAATTCTACCCTCCCTGGGGTTCTGCCCTAGCGTTGCCAACCTTCAGATGGTAAGAAAGAACAAAAAGGCTCTGTGTATGCTGCTACAAATTTTATACAAAGAAAACTTAAGAAAACTAACACCACTATTACAGTACTATAATAAGCCTATACAGAAGTACTCTATTGTAGATATATACGTCTGACGAGAATGTGCCCAGCGCAATTTGGGGACCAAAATGGGAGGAAAACCTGCCTCCCTTAGGGGGATGGCAACCCTAATTCCCCTGCAGAAAATGGTGCCTTCACAGGACAGACTCTGTAGCAATATGGAAAAACTGATTATGTTGTAGTTTCTGGGAGGAGCCGGGAATTTGGCAAGTGACAGTGACTGCAACCATGAAATTAAAAGATGCCTGTTCCTTGGGACTGTTCCCTGGAAGGCCAGATACTGAAGCTGAAGCTCAGATACTTTGGCCACCAAATGAGAAGGGAGCACTCACTGGAGAAGACCCTGATGCTGGGAAGGATTGAAGGTCAAAGAAGAAGGGGATGGTTAGACAGTGTTAGACAAATGGTTAGACAGTGTTATCGATGCAACAGACATGAAATTAAGCAAACTCCGCAGGATGGCGGAAGACAGGAGGACCTGGCGTGATGTGGTCCATGGGTAACAAAGAGTCGGACTCGACTGTGCGACTGAACAGCAACAAAGGCTGTAACCTGGCTAGCCTGATCTCGTCAGATCTCGTAAGCTGCATAGGGTTAGCCCTGTTTAGTATTTGGATAGGAAACCAGCAAGAAAGTCCAGGGTGACGATGCAGAGGCAGCTAGGGATGCTAGCCTCTAAGTGGGACATGGTCACCCCCCTGAATTACAGCTCATCTCCAGACTACAGAGATCAGGGTCTCTGGAGGAAAGGGATGCTTTAGCGGCGGGGGGGGGGGGGGGGGAACCTATGGCATTGTACCCCACTGAGGTCCCTGTCCTCTTCAGGCTCCATCCCCAAGCCTAGGATTACCAGCTCTGGGTTGTGAAACACATGGAGATGTGGGGGTGGAGCCTGGGGAGGGCAGGGTTTGGGGAGGGGGTGGGCCTGCAGCAGGGTATATCATGCCACAGAGTCCACTCTCCAAAGTAGCCAGTTTGTCCAGGGGGAGTGATCTCAGTCATCTGGAGATCAACTGTAAGAACAGGAGATCTCTAGGTGGCACCTGGAGGTTGGCAACCCTACCCAAACACCCAAGAGTTTTCCCCAACGTGGAAACGGAGGGGGCCTGGCACCACTTCTGAAGGTCTCTTTCCTTTAGGGTTGCCAGGTCTGTGTTGGAAAATACCTGGAGACTTTGGAGGGGGATCCAGGAGAGGGCAGGCGAGGTTTGGGGAGGGGAGGGGCCTCAGCATGGTCCAATGCCATAGAGTCCACCCTCCAAAGCAGCTATTTTCTCCAGGGGGGCTGATCTCTGTCAGCTGGAGATCAGTTGTAAAAGTGGGAGGTCTCCAGGACCCACCTGGAGGCTGGCAACCCAACTTGCCTTGAAAACGGGGGGGTCGCCCTAAGTCACCTATGACTTGACAGCAAGAAAAGAAAAGAAAAGAAAAGAAAACAAAAGAAAAGAAAAGAAAAGGGGGGAGGCTGCAACGCGGGAGGGGGAAGAGAAGAGAAATTGACAGCCCCAGCTCTATTGCTCTGGACTCGATAGAAGGGGAGGGAGGGAGGGATCGATTCGTGCAGAAATCGTTTCTGCGGACTGGTTGCCTAAGACGGAAGAGGGCGGGAGCCGGAACGTAGAGGTAGACCAAGGCGCGAGTTCTGCGCGGGGTGTTAACTTCCAGTTCCCATTTGCGCTCCGCCATAAGCGGGGCACGCAAGAGGCTACCGTGAGAAGCGCGCCTCTGCTTGAGGGGGCTGCCGCGCTCTTTCGACGGGCAACCGGACTTGCTACGTTAAACGTCAAATACGTGTGATCTCTTTGGAGGAGAGTGACAAAGTCGGATACGCTCGCCTGAGCCGGTGAGTGACTCTCCTCCTCTCCCCCCCCCCTCCCCGTGAGTGACCGGGGTCCGCGAGAGCCTGCTGTTTTCCAACGGTTTCCTTTTGCCTCGCGCGGACGAGTCGGGGCGGGGGGGGGGGGGGGGGAGAGAGAAGCGTTCTTGGGTAAATGGCATCGTTTTGCGTCGCCGCCCGCCCCGGTCCCTCGGCGTAGTCCCTTCTCCAGTGATGCTGCAAGGTCCCGCATCTCCGAGGCATCCCTGACCACCACCACCACCCCCCCGATTCGTGTTCTTGTAACCAGACTGGGCGTGCGCGGGTAGGTTGCGGTGGTGCTCTGCAAATGCCTTGCATGCTGAAGGGTGCATGGAGTAACTATAGGAGTGGCATCGTGGAAAGAAATCCACCCGTGACTTTGCTCTTGCGCAGTGGAGAGGCAGTGGAAGCCCAGCTGAGAGTGTGAGGGGATGCTTACGTCGTCGTCCCCCCGAATCCTGCAAATGGAAATCCCAGAGGAGGTAGTGATGGCCACAGGAACAAACAGCTTCCAAGCGGGATTAGGTAGATGCATGGAGGAGCAGGCTCTCCATGGCTACTGGTCATGGTGACTGAGGGGAACCTCCACAGTCAGAGGCAATCAACCTGTGCATCCCAGAGCCAGGACCAATGGCTCCAGAGCAGAGCGTGATTGAACTGTGGAATTCACTGCCAGGGGATGTAGTGGCGGCCACAGGAACAAACAGCTCTCAAAGGGGATTAGATGGATTGATGGAGGATAAATCTGTCAATGGCTACTAGCCCTGGTGGCTGAGAGGAACCTCCACATTCAGAGGCAGTCAATCTCTGAATCCCAGAGGCAGGAGGCAGCATCAGGGGAAGGCCTCGGCCTCTATGCCCTGTTGTTGGCCATCTGACTCCAGAGGAAGGGGTTGGCCACTGTGTGAGACAGGATGCTGGACTAGATGGACTGCTGGTCTGATCCAGCAGGGCTCTCCTTATGTTCTTATCAGGGGCAGGCCTTGGCCTCTGTGCCCTGGTGTTGGCCATCCGGAGGAACAGGTTGGCCTCTGTGTGAGACAGGACGCAGGACTAGATGGACTATTTGTCTGATCCAGCAGGGCTCTTCTGTTCTTTTGAAAGTAGCATGTTTAGGAAAACAACTAAGTTTAGGCAGTCTTTTCACTTGGGAGGTAGAAAAGAGCAAGAGTCCAGTAGCACCTTAAAGACTAACAAAATTTGTGGCAAGGTAGGAGTTTGCGTGAATCATTGCTCAGAAGTGAGGAATGACTCTGGAAAGCTCCTGCCTTACCAGTTTAAGGTGCTCCTGGGACTCTTACCCTTTTCTACTGCTACAGACAGACTAACACAGCTACCCACCTTGATCTGTTCTCTTGGGGGGAAGGGTTAGCTTTCTTCACCCGGGTTCTTTTCCTGTTGATCTCTGTCCTGTGCCCTGACCTGGAAGGCCCAGGCTAGCCCAGTCTCATAAGATCAGGGAAGCTTGGCCTGGCTGCTATTTTGGTGAGGAGTCCAGGGTTCTGTGATGCAGAGCCAGGCAACGGCAAACCACCCCTGAATGTCTCTTGCCTTGAAAACCCCATGAGGTCGCCATAAATCGGTTGCAACTTGACGGCATTTTCCACCACCATCTATACTGTATTGTAGGGCAATCAGCTTTTCGAGGACAGAGGAAAAACCTTCCTGTGATCAGGGGTCCTCTCGTAGAAAAAGAGGTGCAGGAGCTCATTAGCATAACTCATTAGCATAACTCATTAGCATATGCCACGTCTCTTGACATCACCAGAAGTGTGTCAGGGAATGTCAGTTTCAGCCCCATTATACCCTATGGGCCATTGAAATCAATGGCAAAAACTCATAGGGTATATGAGGGGCTGGAGGAAAGGGGGTTTGAGGGAGAGGCTCCAAACTTGCAGGGTAGCTGCTGGGGCCTCTCCTCGAAATACCCACCACGTTTCAAGAAGATTGGACCGGAGGGTCCAATTCTATGGGCCCCCAAACAGGTTGTCCCGTCCCCTCCATTGTTCTCTATGGTGGGAAAAAATGTTAACTTTTTTCCTCCCATAGAGAACAATGGAGGGAATGGGGGCAACCTGTTTGGGGGCCCGTAGAATTGGACCTCCTGGTCCAATCTTCTTGAAACTTGGTGGGTATTTCTAGAAGAGGCCCCAGCAGCTACCCTGCAAGTTTGGAGCCTCTCCTTCAGACCCCCTCCCCTCCAGTTGCTTTTAAAATTGCTGCCGAATTTCGGCAGCAATTCAGCGGCGGGCTGAATCAGATTAGAGAATCTGATTCGGCCCACGGCTGCCCTAGTGGCCACTCCTGAGCTGGTGGAGCTTCACTCCGCCTCGCTCCGGCCCCAACGGACCCCTGGTTCTTCCAATAAAGGTAAGAGGGAGGGGAGGAAAGGAAAGGAAAGGAAGAAAGAAAGAGAAAATAGATGGGGGAGGGAGGGAGAGATGGTAGCAGGGGCTTTGAGAATGCATTTAAAGTTAAAGTTACTTTCTTTCTCTGCTCCCCCCCCCCCCAACCTCAAGCCTCCCCAGGGAGAGGAACGCTGGCTAGAGAAGGGAAGACCAGTCTTGCTTCCCCTGCTGCCCTGCTGGGAGCCGCACAATATGTGTGAAAGAGCCACATGTGGCTCCCGAGCCACAGTTTGGCCACCCCTGCTGTAGACTATAATAATAATTATTATCATATGGCATTGTGTGTAGAATATCCAGGAGATTCTAAGTTTGTCTGACAGAGAGAAGTTCTAGCTCTGTTAGCCTTATGCACCATTAGGTGGCGAGTAAGACTTGTTTTTAAGGCAAGAGATGTTTCAGAGGTGGTTTGTCATGGCCTGCCTTTGCATCTCAACTCTGGTATTCCTTGGAGGTTGCCCTTCCAAGCCCGACCCTTCTTAGCTTCCAAGATCTGACAGGATGGGGCTAGCTCGGGCTATCCAGGTCAGGGTGCTGTAGACTATGAGAGTGTAAGACTGTGGCAGACTAAAGCAAAGATAATTGGGGTGGGGACTGGGGGGAAATATAGAGTGGTATAAGGAAGGCAGTTATCAGTCTGGAAGAATAAAAACAGACAGAGAGACGGAGTAAAATGATGACGATGGAAGCATTGTACTCCTGAAGAAACAAGACACTGTTGGAAAACCGCACATGAGGTTAAGGGCATATCAGTAATTAACCAAAGAAAAGTAAATATTGGGTGCTTCAAAGAGAAAGCCTGAGAGGACCCTGGCATTAGAGCCCACATTAGTAACTACACTAGACAGCCAGCAATCCAGGGAATTTGCAGAATTGATTCAGTGAACAAATCTTTTAAAAAATGGGAAGAAACTGACAAGCCCTTACAAAAGCATAAAAGCAGATACCACATTAAAGACACAAACTTTGACATGCAATGAAAAGGAAGAAACTCTGTTTGAATTTATGGTGGATTAATAACTGTCCAGAACAGTCTGACAAAGGTGTGTACAAAAAGAAATTGGAGGGAAAAGAAACATAATTTTACTGCATTAGAAATGACACGTCTTTAGTAGACTAAAAGCAGTGCATTGTCAAATACAGAACATTAGTTAGGGTTCATACAATAATGGGAAGTATTAGAAAGCAGGGCAGATATACAACAGAAAGGCGGGGAAGATAGCTGAAAGCAGTTGACATAGTTTAAGAGAATGCTTACCTTCATGTCCTAAAGGAAGGAACATAACAGTGAAAGCAATTCTAAGGGAGGGTTAATTGTGTTCAGTTCTAGTGGTCATGCATTAATGGACCAAGGAGCTGAACTTTGGCAGGATGAGGCTCCAGATGACCATTCTTTAACAAAAAAGGTCGCAGCTGACTTATGGTGACCCTGTAGAGATGTTCAGAGGTGGTTTGCGGTTGCCCGCCTCTGTGTAGTGACTCTGGCATTCCTTGGCCGTCTCCCATCCAAATACTGACCAGGGCCAACTCCACTTAGCTTCCAAGATCTGACAAGGTCGGGCTAGCCCAGGCTATCCAGATCAGGAAATTAATACATTTTAAATTCAAATACATTATAGTTAAGAAGTTTAAGTACTTAGGTGTGGGTCCAGTGGAGTGTTTCTTTTGGCAGAAGGATTCCATCCACTGAATATGACATCTCGACTCCCTCCTCCCACCAAAGCCCCAAAGGGTCACCCAAACACTGGTCCTGCAGGAGGCAAGAAAGGCATGCTGTATAGATGGAAATCCTTCTTTTCTGGAAATGCTCCATTGGATCTCGTCCCCAGTACTTGATTAAGCAATCAGTATAGATGAAAGTTAAAGGTAATGATTGAAGTTAAAGGGAACTTTTAATTTGGGTGTGGGGGGGAGTGTGTGGGAGGTGTAACAAAAAAGTAGCACCAGAATACACAAATCAAATCATGGCATGCACACCTTTTGTGGATCTACAGTAATTTGTTAGAACACCCTCAGTAGATGTAACATTTTAGAGAACAGGGGCGGGGGGGAACCACTTTCCACCATGTAGGGATGCTTTTCCCATTCATGTGTCCGCCAAGGAAAAAAGAAACTCCTGTATATTGTAGAGAATTTGTGATGTGCTATAAGATGCCTGTTTGGTTCATGTGGGTCACTGGCCCAGCCAACATGAATGGGAAATGTGCCCTAGACTAAATTTGGCGTTCTTCTACACATTGCAGTGGAAGCTCAGTCGTAGTGAACAAGCTGTCTTTCAAGGAAGCTTGTCTGCTGTTACTGGTCTTCAAAGATATGCTTCCAATGAATCTCAGGGTTTCTCAGGAGCATGGTTTGTAAACAACTAATTTAAGGCTATACCCCGGATAATGCAAATTGCTGGCTCAGTTGTGTCCAGTTCTGCAGTTGCGTCCATGGATGAGAAAATGGATTGCAGGATATAGTGAACAGAATAGATGAATTTTTGGTGCTACCATTTTGCTGTGAGTTACACGGGGGTTGAAGCAATGTGGGAGCTGTTTTTGCTTTATGTTGACAATATATCATACCTTTGCCTCCGGCATCCTGTCATGTTCTTTAATAAGAGGAGAAAATGTGGACATCATCATAAATGGAATAGGTTAGATAGGTCACAGAAGTAAACAGAGTAGCCTAGGGGGGGGAGCCCTCTTACATCACTGCTTAAACCAGGGTTCCCCCAATATGGTTCCCGTGGGTGCCCGTGGTGCCATGGTGACCCTCTGGCCCATAACTAACACGGGGCCCGACCCCCTAGTGTTTTTTTCTGGGGCCCCTCTTTCTCAGGCTGCCCCCAAAGTGCCCCAACTTACTGCCTGCACTGTGCTTTGATTGAATTAGCTGGCGGGGGCCCCCCGAGGCCACCCCCTAAAATTCCCTAGCTACAGGGCTGGTGTCCCTGGACACCTTTCTTAGCACTTGTCAAGTGTTTTTAAAAAGTGGGCAGGGCCAGGTAGGTCATTTGTCCAGCAGGGCTTCTGATAAGCCATCGGAGATCTGGCTATGCAGATTTTCTAAGAAGTTGCTTTGGTGGCAGCCGCTGCCACAGCATGAGGGTCTTCAGTATATGACAGAGGATAAATTGTGTGTATGCTAAAAAATATTTTGAACGAAGTGTTCATTTTCAAAACTCTCCTGTTAAGCAGAGCTTCTCCCTGAAAAGTTAAAGAGTTACTATTAAGAGTTATGGATGACTTCACTCCCTGAGATTTTGTGGCTCTGCTTCTTGTGGCAGCTGTTTTGTGATTGTGCCCACTGCCCAGTGTCAGAATTCCAAAGGTGCCTGCAGGCTCAAAAAGATTGGGGACCCCTCTGGCTTAAACCCTAGGTTTTCAGCATCCCTTGTTCTTAAACACAATAGTTCAGTACATGGTAGCAAGACCCTAGTCTGGCCTGCGGTTTGGGCAACCAGTGAGGACATGTGACACAATGTTGGATGTTTATCCATTTTGTTATCAGAAAGTTTAGCCAAAATGTTTTACGGAGGAAAGCCACCCACCAGAGTTTCTGTGGTTCAAAACTCCCTTGTTGTTTCCAGCCTCTAAGAAACAGCTTCCTGGAAATTAGTATTTTTCCCATGGATTGGTAAGCCTAGTTTTCAGTTCATATCTATGACCATCCTGCGTGTTAAGCTCCACCAGAGGTCGTGTATATTTTCACTGGGATGTTCCCTTAATATTGCATTTAATGTGACCTTTCATATGTTGTAGGAGGGGTTGATTTGCAGAGGGGCGACTGGAACCAATTTTAATTGCAATAAAAACAAACAGAAAGCTTGAGCAAGACAGGGGTACATTGTTTTAACAATCACTTGCTTTCATGATCCCATTACCCCTTTCTCAAAATATTCCAGGTAGGGAAATGTTGACTTGTGAACAAAAGTTAATGTTCGTGGGTAGTCTCTAGATAAAAATGGACTGCTTATGTAAGGCTTTTATGCATGTGCACCTTTGAGAACATTCTGCTGTACTCAGTGGGACTTACTTCTGAATATGCACAGATAGGATAGAGTTGAACAGGGCACATTACTGAAGTGCCAACAACAATATGAAGCAGATTACACAGTGAAGGGGAAATAACAACAGCAATAAACTGTATAATAAAAATCACCATACAGCCATTAAATGAACATATACCATCTATTAAGATATAGTAGTTATCAAAATCGTAGAAACCAGGGGTCCTTTGGGGCCGGAGCGAGGCGGAGCAAAGCTCCGCCAGCTCAGGAGTGGCCAGAAATTCGGTGGCAACTTTAAAAGTGACTGGAGGGGAGGGGGTTTGAAGGAGAGGCTCCAAACTTGCAGGGTAGCTGCTGGGGCCTCTCCTCGAAATACCCACCAAGTTTCAAGAAGATTGGACCAGGGGGTCCAATTCTACGGGCCCCCAAACAGGTTGCCCCATTCCCTCCAATGTTGTCTATGGTAGAAAAAAAGTAACATTTTTTCCCACCATAGAGAACAATGGAGGGGATGGGACAACCTGTTTGGGGGCCCATAGAATTGGACCCTGTGGTCCAATCTTCTTGAAACTTGGTGGGTATTTTGAGGAGAGGCCCCAGCAGCTACCCTGCAAGTTTGGAGCCTCTCCCTCAAACCCCCTCTCCTCCAGCCCCTCATATACCCTATGAGTTTTTGCCATTGATTTCAATGGCCCATAGGGTATAAGGGGGCTGAAACTGACATTCCCTTTCTGACACACTTCTGGTGATGTCAGGGGACGTGGCATATGCTAATGAGTTATGCTAATGAGCTCCTGCACCTCTTTTTCTATGAAAGGACCCCTGGTAGAAACTGATATAGAATCGTAGAGACTGGTTACATAAACAAACAAACAGAACCGCTCTTCATAGTGATATTAAACCCTGCTGTAAACTCTTAATGATGTTCCAACTTCGATGCGTCCAAACGGCAATAACAACTGATAGGATTCTTCCTCAAACCAAAGGTACTCAATAAACAGTGCGTTCCTGAATGGCTTAAAAGTTCCTGCCGCTGATTTTAACATCACAGAAGAGAACCCCGGCTTTATTGTAATTCGAAGAACTAAGAAGACGGAAGATGACTTGAAACATGTGGACTTCACGCGTTCGCTGTGACTGGAAGAAGCAGTAGCTGCAAATAGAGGAACACTGATTAGAGACTTTTGGAATTTAAGCGAGAGTGAATATTGACTTTTGAGAAAGGGATTGTGGAACGCGGCAACCTGGAAGCCAGCAAATGCGCTTCTGTAATTTGATATAGCTTCTACGATTTTGAGAACTACTGTATCTTAATAGATGGTATATGTTTGTTTAATGGCCCTGTGGTGATTTTTATTACACAGTTTATTGCTGTTATTTCCACACTACTGAAGTGACAGCATCTGTTAGTTCCAGTATTGTTCAAGCACTCAGCTGTATTCAGGGGTCCTTTCATAGAAAAAGAGGTGCAAGAGCTCATTAGCATAACTCATTAGCATAACTCATTAGCATATGCCATGTCCCCTGACATCATCGGAAGTGTGTCAGAAAGGGAATGTCAGTTTCAGCCTCATTATACCCTATGGCAGTGGTGGGCGATTGTTTTGGCTCGGGAGCCACTTTGTGGGAGTGGAGGTTAGCGGAGGGCTGCACCTTTTAAAATGATTGCATTCGTTAGTTAACTTTGCATTTCCGAAAAGGTATAAATTGTATCATAAAAATCAATAAACATAAATTAAATAAAATAGTGGTAGTTTTATTCAATTAATTTATTGTGCTAAGTTCATATCATCTATAGCTGCAAGCACATTTAATTTTAGAATCAGTTTAATGAAACAAATGTACCCTATCACACTTTTCTACAATTTTTTTGAAATCAGGAGTGAGATTGCTTGTTGAGATTCTCATCACAGCCTGCAAGTTAATGTCTGTCAAAGAGCATCTATATTTACTCTTGTTAATCTTCATGTCTTGGCAGGCCGCAAAAAACTCTGTGGCGGGCCGCATGTGGCCCGCGGGCCGCAAATTGCCCACCCCTGCCCTAGGGGCTATTGAAATGAATGGCAAAAACACATAGAGTATATGAGGGGCTGGAGGAGAGGGGGTTTGAGGGAGAGGCTCCAAACTTGCAGGGTAGCTGCTGGGGCCTCTCCTCGAAATACCCACCAAGTTTCAAGAAGATTGGACCACGGGGTCCAATTCTGTGGGCCCCCAAACAGGTTATCCCATCCCCTCCATTGTTCTCAATGGTGGGAAAAAGTGTTACTTTTTTCCTAATATAGAGAACAGTGGAGGGAATGGGGGCAACCTGTTTGGGGGCCCGTAGAATTGGACCCCCTGGTCCAATCTTCTTGAAACTTGGTGGGTATTTCGAGGAGAGGCCCCAGCAGCTACCCTGCAAGTTTGGAGCCTCTCCCTCAAACCCCCTCCCCTCCAGTCGCTTTTAAAGTTGCCGCCGAATTTCAGTGGCTGCCCTAGTGGCCACTCCTGAGCTGGCGGAGCTTCACTCCGCCTCGCTCTGGCCCCAGAGGACACCTGGCTGTATTAACAAATGGACAAACAAACAGAAAGGAATCCCACATGGTGCCCACGGGCACTGCACTGGGGAGCCCTGGTTTAGAATGTTCAAACCACTTTACAATTTGGCTGATATTTACGACAATCTTGTAAAGCAGGTCTGATTTATCTCCATGCTGGACTGAGTCTGAGAGACAGTTATTTGCCTAAAGCCAAGTAGGGGCTTCGCTGCTTAGTCCCTTGACCGCTGCAGTACATTAGCTCCCTAACGACTAGGTTTTTTTTGTAAAATCTGAACTGATGTCATCTGTATTCATTGTAATGGATTGACAGTGCCGTCCTCTGCAAAGCTGCTGCAATCTAAGCCGGTTGACATCGGTAGGCTTAGACTGGAGTAACTCTGCACAGGACTGCGCTGTAATTTTCTTAGCCTTTGATGGAGAGACACGAAGGGGAAGCTTTTGCTCTGCAGCCATCCCTACACTAGTTCAGGAGGTGCGCAGTCTTCCTGGCCAAAGGCTGGGCCTGCTGGTCTGTGTTCTCGGCAAGGCTCGGGATTCCCTGATCCCCCCCCCCTCGAAACCACACAGCACTCCGGCCAGCTGTAAAGATAGAAGGGAGGAGGAGGAGGAGGCGACAAGCGGCTTTCTTAAATACACACACACTTTTCCCACCCCTGTCGTCCCAGTACCTCAGCTGAGTGACAGCCCCTGGATGTTGCGTGCGAGGGAGTTCAGCTGGTGCTGTGTGGTCTGGCTGTGTGGTCTCCGGCTTGGCCGAGAGGCTGCTAACAGGGTGGATGAGAGAGAGCAACACTGTTTACTTTAATTTATTTCGGATGCCGGAACTGTGCCCGGAGTTTCTCCTGAGCTTGATTCCACAGTTAGTGGCAGCAATCCCTCACAGCTGTGGCGCAGTCTGAAATATGCGCCGAACTCCTCTGCCGAGGGCTTTTACAGCATCTGCTTCAAGTCCAGCCGGCTAATCCCCCTGTGACTCTGAAATGTTAATGGCGCTGCTGAGTGCTGTGATTATTTTGGTTTTACTATGTCAAGAGAGAGAGAGAGAGAGAGAGAGAGCCTGGAAGATGTGCTTTTTGTGGCATTTTAAAAGGAAGGCGTTTAAGATATTGACAAAATATATAAGTACAGGAATCGCAAAGTCTGCTAGATTACACGTTTTAAGAGATCTGTGAGGTTTTAGGTCATTCCTTTAAGGGCAGTCAGAGGTTTGAGTAACATAATGGAGAAGAGGCTGTGATGTGTGATTTTGAATTTTCTAATGTTTCTAATCTCGCTCGAATTTGGTACTGGGGCCTTTTCAGTAATGCAGGTTTTTTGCTTCACTTCTAGACTGATTTGGGTATAAAGTTACAACATTTTTATTTTATTTTATCATTGCAGTGGATTGATTTTTTTTAATACTGTAGAGCTTGGTGTGGGGATGATCAAGTTGGATGCTGATGTCAGAAGAAATGAAAAATGTTTGTGAAGATTAACATGACTAATAGTTGGACATGAAATGCTGGACAAGACAAAAATTACTTTCAGTTATTCCTGTTCTACAGTTAAAAATACCTCTTATGTACTTAACTTTTCATTGTAAGTAGCTTAGAGATGTGTTTTAAAAACCAAATACAACATTCATGACCAGTTTTTGTTTAAAATGACAAGTCGCCTTTCATTATTTAAATAAACAAGCATATACTCTTAATATGACTTGGAATTCCTGCATTGTTTAGCTTATTCATTCCTAGTCTTTTTCTGGCAAGCTTGCAGGAATGAACTTTGTGTTATTGATGCAGCTATGAAGGCTGTAATATTTCTAGCAGTGTTGAAGGTTGTAGCAAATATATAGTTCTATCGATCTCCAGAGAGGCAGCAGAGGTGTTGAACTCCTTTGTTACAAGAGCTAGATCTGACATAAATGTCACTTTGTTGAGCCGGGCCATGTGTGCCGTAAAATGTAACACAAGGTACCAAAGATATACATAAAGATTATTTCAGTTGCCGAATGGCAATAGCAGACATGATTGTGTAAAATGTGATCTGCAGGGGGTAGTAGACATGGAGATATCAGCATTGGTAATAAGACAGAAAACCTAGGTCTCAGTTTGGTCCAGGAGGATTCAGTCCAGGAAGATGCAAAGAATAAATGGAAATAAGTCTAAAGAAGTGAGCAGTTACTCACAGAAGCTCATACCCTATCACAATTTTTTGTTAGTCTTTTTAAGGTGCTACTGGACTCTTACTCTTTCTACTGCTATTAGAAACCACAACATTCAAAAAACAGTGGGGGAACATTTTAACCTTCCAGGACATTCAGTTACTGATCTAAGAGTAGCCGTTCTCTTACAAAAAATTTCAAAGGGAGATTAGAAAAGAAAGACTGCTGAATTGCAATGGATAATGAGCCAAAGCATCTTCCAGGACTGAAATGAGACCAAGCCAACAGAAAGACTCAGTTATATGTGTTGTCTTCCCTTCCCCCACTGAATTGAATTGTTAGTCCCTTGTCTTCAACAAATTGTAAATCGCTGCGAGCCGGCCTGCGTGTGGGAAGCAGCGATCAATAAATCGAATGTATAAAATAAAATAAATAAAGCTTTCTCCTCTGATTACCAGTGCCAGCTGTTGTCATTTGGTGACTGAAATCACTTCACTCTCCAAGATATGAGGACAGATGGACTCACATTCTAGCTGTATCTGAAGAAGTGAGCACTGACTCAGGAAAGCTCATGCCCTGCCACAAATTTTGTTTGTCGTTAAGGTGCTACTGGACTCTTGCTCCCTTCCACTAATAATGTTTGCAAGCTGCACTGTTAGGTTTCTTCCCCCCCTCCATCTGTTAGAACCGGAAAGGGGGATCTCTCTCTCTTACTCTCTCTCCCCTCTCTCCCCCCTCCCTCTCTCTGAAGAAGTGTTACTTTTTTCCTACCATAGACAACATTGGAGGGAATGGGGGCAACCTGTTTGGGGACCCGTAGAATTGGACCCTGTGGTCCAATCTTCTTGAAACTTGGTGGGTATTTCGAGGAGAGGCCCCAGCAGCTATCCTGCAAGTTTGGAGCCTCTCCTTCAAACTCCCTCCCCTCCAGTCGCTTTTAAAGTTGCCACCGAATTTCGGTGGCAATTTGGCAGCGGGCCAAATCAGATCAGAGAATCTTATTTGGCCCCTGGCTGCCCTAGTGGCCACTCCTGAGCTGGCAGAGCTTCGCTCCGCCTCGCTCCGGCCCCAAAGGACCCCTGGTTTCTACGATTTTGATAAGTGTTTGAAGAAGAAGAAGAAGAGTAAGTGTTTGAAGAAGAAGAAGAAGAGATTGGATTTATATCTTGCCCTTCACTCACTTGGAGTCTCAGAGCATCTTACAAACTCCTTCCCCTTCCCCTCCCCACAACAGACACCCTGTGAGGTAGGTGGGGCTGAGAGAGCTCTGAGACAACTATCCTTGAGAGAACAACCGGTACAGAGATATGGCTTGCCCAAGGTCATCCAGCCAGGCGCAAGTGGAGGAGTGGGGAATCAAACCCGGTTCTCCCAGATTAGAGTCCGCGCACTTAACCACTACACCAAACTGGCTTGAGAATCAAAGCTCTCTCTTGTCTGATAAAGGGAGCTTTGACTCTTGAAAGCTGACACCCTGAAACTCTTGTTGGTCTCTAAGATGTGACTGGACTCACATCTAACTTGAAAGCAATGAAACACAAGCGCAAGGAAAGGACAACTAAAATGGTTAAAGGGATAGAACACCTTCCCCATGAAGAAAGGATAAAGAGGTTAGGGCTCTTTAGCTTGGAGAGATGATGACTGAGGGGTGACATGATCGATGTTTACAAAATTATGCATGGGATCAAGAAGGCAGAGAAAGAAGTGTTTTTCTCCCTTTCTCACAATACAAGAACTCGTGGGCACTCAATGAAATTGCTGAGCAGTTGGATTAGAACAGATAAAGGGAAGTACTTCAGCCAGAGTGTAGTTAACATGTGGAATTCACTGCTGTAGGAAGTGATGGCAGCTACAAGCAGAGACGGCTTCAAGAGGGGAATGGATAAGCATATGGAGCAGAGGTCCATCAGTGGCTGTTAGTCACAAGGTATAGGTGGAACACTATATCTGGGGCAATGATGCTCTGCATTCTTGGTGCTTGTGAGGCATCAGTGGGAGGGCTTCTGGAGTTCTGGCCCCACTGGGGGACCTCGTGATGTCACCTGGGTTTTGGCCACTGTGTGACCCAGAGTGTTGGATTGGATGGGCCATTGGCCTGATCCAGCATGGCTTCTCCTATGGTCTAATCTAATGTGCTTCAGTTTTCATGGTAAGTGTAGCTGGGAATATTTCTTATGCAAATGCATTAGAATACCAGTCTACCACATCAGTTATGGAATACGTAGGGTTCCTTGCACACCTAGGACATTCATTTCCCAGTCAGCTGTCGATTGACTATGTAGTAGACCTCAGTGAAATATTCCACAAAGCAAAAGGCAGCTTTCCTTTGTTTCATTATGTCATCACTTCTTAGCTGGGGCAGGGCTGCTTGGTCAACTGTTGGCATCTCTAGACAGTCATCAATGCCTAACTTTAAAAAAGTTAATTTCACTGTCTTGTAATTCGCTTAAGTTTTTTGTAATCACCTTAAATATCAAATCAATTATGGAAGTTTAAAAAAAAAAAGTTAATGTTTTAAACATACTTGGCCATATTTCACTGGTCATTTGATCAACTGTTTTTTAAAAAGGAATCAGTCCCATGGCAACTCTTAGCTTAAGTATATCACCAACTGGGTGGAATTATGACTAGTACAATGTTCCCCACCTTCCAAAATAAGAAGGGCCTGTGTATGAAAACAAAGTGGTGGTAAGACATGTAGAGCTTTTCTTCTGAAAGGATTTGAAATACTCCATTTTTGCCATTTTGAACTTCTGTAACCAAGCAAGTCCACTTCAAACTGGGTAAATGTTTCTGGAGCAGCCCACTCTTCCACTTGAACTGGAAAGCACCTACTTGTAACCAAAGCTCCCTCTAAGCTGTGGAGTCTTGTGAGCAAAAATGCTACCTTGTGAGCTACTGGCATTAAAGTTGTGAGCCAGTGATTTGGCTGCTGCATAAATTAGTTTGCTCTGGAGCCATCCTTCCTGAGCTAAGACAAAAATGGGTGAGCCAGAGGCTAAAGAACTGTGAGTTAGATCACACTAATTCAGCTTAGAAGGAACACTGCAAAGTTGTAAGGTTGGCCTCCTTCCCTCCTGGAAATGTGATCTCACAATCTGACTTTGTTCTGGAATCTTTCACTTTTTTGGGGGGGGGGGGGGTAAAGTCCCCAAGCACTTTCCTTGGTGACTAAGGTAAGCCGTTCAAGAACAGAGTTTGTTAGATCAAAGCCAACACAATTCTGTTCCAAGCGATTTGCCATTAAAATAAGCTTTGCAAGATCTGAGTTGCCTGATCAAAGCCCAATATTATTATTTTATCGTTACATTTTTTTTTAACTTGCTGTTCTCCCAAGGAGCCTGCTTGGCCTGCTGTCACTTGGTCCCTCCCTTCATCGATGCCCCATCATTTTACCAAAAAAAGAAGACAACAGAACTGATAGGCCAGTTGCTAGCTGGCTCCCTCCTTCTTGGACTTAATGGCAAGTCATCCTGTTGGAGGGGATATATAGAAAACTTTTCCTTGAGCAGCAGTTGGAAGTTTACAGTGTTTTGCTATTTTCTCTGAGTAAAATTTATTGTGAGAGGTATCCTTTTGGGGCCAGATTTAGCCTCCAAACCTTCAGTAGCCCACACCTGGACCTACCCGCCACTCGCTGAATGTAGCTGGGGGTACACACACGTCAGTATCCTCTTTGGGTCCCCAGCAAAGAGAAAGGCAAGGAGTAAATGGAGTAAATAAATAAAATACAGATATGTGTTTCTCAGTGGTACCACTTTCAATATGTACTGAAAAAGAGCTGAACACAATCAGGTGCTGTGATTTAAAAAAAAATCCTTTGAAAGGGTTGATTTTGCTTCCAGCTGGCTATTCCAGAGGGATGCTGCCACACAAGAGAAGGCCCATTTTCTGGTTCAGGCCAGATGGGCAAAATGAGGAAGTCAGCTGAAAACACTACGTAGGTCTCAGGGGGCACAGAGGTGTCTATCAGAAGAGGGCATGGCATGATCATAGGGTCGAAGAAAAATGACACTAATAGTCAACTAAATTCTTCAGTTATTACGATCAAAGTTGTGTTGCTGCTTATTTCAGCTCTAGCATGTTATCTAAATGCATGAAAGCAGCATTACCAGTGACAGTTACACAAGCATGTGTTGCCCCAGCTTTCTATCTTTGCAAAATGCCCATCTAGTTTGGCGATTAACGGTAGGGTTGCCAGCCTCCAGGTGGGGCCTGGGGATCTCCCGCTTTTACAACTGATCCCCAGCTGGCAGAGATCAGCTCCCCTGGAGAAAATGGCTGCTTTGAAGGGGGGACTCCATGGCATTGTACCATGTTGAGGCCCCTCCCCTCCCCAAACCCCACCCTCTCCTGGCTCCACCCCCAAAGTCCCCAGGTATTTCCCAACCCAGACTTGGCAACCCTGATTAACGGACACCAGTCCAAATCAAGATGTCTAACGCTTTGGGTCTTTGCTTCATACTCACCATTCCAGTGAGGATTTTTAAGTGCTCTGCAATAAGCAAAGAGATACTTCAGTAGAAATATTAGATTTTGAGAGGCTCAACATTTTTATTACATGTATTTATTCTATAATACGAAGAGGTACAGCATTCCAGTTTCTGAAATCCAATAAAGCGTGCTCCAATATTTTATAATATTACTGTCTCATACAGTCTTAATTCCATTGCATCACCTGAATACCTTGGCATTATGGAATAAAGTGAAACTGGGGGAAAATATGAGAGAAAAATAAATCACTGAAAAATTTACTGCTTTATTTTCTCTTCGCATTAATATTGCTTTTCTTAAAATTTCACTACTTTAGGTCTTTTATTTTGATCTTGGGATTATTCTACGTTCCCTGGTAGCTTCAGATGTCTCGTGTTACTGAATAAATTTGTGAGCCTAATCTTGTTCAATCCCTGAAGCCAAGTAAAATTGGTTAGTGGGGTGCATTCTTCCAACCAAGCATTGTATCCATAATTTATCATTGGTAATATTAGTTAGGCATCCTATTTCTGCATCCATCCAGCTTCAGTTCCATTTCAGCTCGATGTAAACAAGCTGGGAATTGGGCCTAGGTCACCTCTTGTGCAATTTCTGGGATGTTGCTGAATATAAATAATTTCTCCTTTGCCCACTTGATGGGTTTCTGTTTTTGCGTATTGGTATGCCAGTATGCTGTTTGTGTGAGTTATGGTTCTGTCAGGTTCCAGAGTTTGTTTCCTAACAAATAATTTGATTTCTGTAAAACAAAGATTGAATCTAGTGGCACCTTTAAGACCAACAAAGTTTTATTCACGGTATAAGCTTCTGTGGGCCAAGTGCACTCCCTCAGATACTTTTTTGTAGTTTCAGAGGGTAGCTGTGTTGGTTTGCCGTCGGCCAATTAGATTTGAGTACAGTAGCACCTTAGAGACGACAAGAGTCACTGGGAAAGACAAATCATGTTAGGAGAAGTTGAAGGCCGCAGGAAAAGAGGAAGACCCAACAGGAGATGGTTTGACTCACTGAAGGAAGTTGCGGCCCTCAGTTTGCAAGACCTGAGAAAGACTGCTAACAATAGGACATTTTGGAGAACGTTAATTCATAGTGTCGTCATAAGTTGAAAGCAACTTGATGGCGCTTACCACACACACACACACACACACACACACACACAGCACCTTAGAGACCAATTAGAGTTTGGGGTATAAGCTTTCGAGAGTCAGAGCTCCCTTCATCAGACACAAGAGAGGAGAAATGTAGATTTGAGTCCTTTTATCCTAGACCAGGGGTGTCAAACATGTGGCCCGCAGGCTGGATCAGGCCCTTGGTGGGCTCCAATCTGCCCCCCAAGGACCTGGCTGTTTTCTGCTTCCTTTTCCAGTTCTGCTGCTGTTGCTACATTGCATCTTGCTTTACCAGACTCTTGCAATCGTACAAGAGAGATAGATAGGCAAACCTCTCCTGTGTGATTGAGAGAGTCTGGTAAAGAACCTTCCTCTCCTCCTCCCAGGGGGTGGGAGGGAACGAACCAGAGCTTGCTTCCTGGCCAGGCTGCCTCAATCATATACAGGAGACATCTTCCCCTCCATGGGCTGAGGGAGAACTTGCTTTGCTTGACTGCCTCAATCACATGGGAGAAATACCAAGTACTTTTTAAATCAACAAAGTATTGTTCAAGGTATGAGCTTTTGTGTGCCTTGTTACAGTGTGTGTGTGTTTTGTTCGACCCCTTATGCCAGGGCTCTCCTGGGTGCAACTGGGTGCCTCTTTTCACTGTATTCATGCCCTCATGAGCTAGTCTTTCTCAGTAGGAAACCAATGTGAACTATTTTAGAGGAGGAATAACAGCAATCCAGTGAGGTGGATGTGTGTGTCCAGACCAAGTTCACCCAGCACATTTCCTTTGTAGGAAGTTGTAGTTATTTCTCTGGAGAAGACTTTAGTTTTGTAGACAAACACATAGCCCTCAGTCTGTGTCAGGATGCCTTCTCATGTTCTTGACCAGCACATGAAGCAACTTATGGACAAAAGGTTGCAGTGGCCAACCATTTCATGTTTTCCCCTGGGTACTAGGCTCAGAACACTGAGCATGAGATTTCTGTAATGAATGTCAATAAATCAAATGTTGGTTTGCAGCTTACAGATACACACCTGAACAGTATACTCAAGGTTGCTACAGCACAGACGCAATAATTCAGACTGGCAAGAGGTGTCAGTTATCAGAGACTGTTAAATAGGCAAAATATTGCAAGAGTGCTAGTGTTTTAAGCATGTTTTATTTAAAAAAATTTTAAAAATCTTTAATTTGTGTCCTTTATAAAGTTTATATCTCCGCTACCTGGCATTACATTTTATGACACACATGGCCCGGCCCAACACGTTCTCATTTATGTCAGATCCAGCCCTCATAACAAATGAGTTCAACACCCCTGTTCTAGATCGAAAAAATTGCCCAGTAATCTTACAGAAACCTGTGGAAGAGCATGACACTGTGAATGGGTTAATGGAATTCATTGATCAAAAAATTTAAACATTGCATGAATATACAGCCTGATGCTACATAATTAAAAACTAATCCTTATTTCATGATGAATAACCTTTGGATTATAATGTATCTTAAACAGTAAACTATCTTCAGATAGATTTCTCCTCAAAAAGCATTTTATTTTTAAAAATCCAACTTAAATTTTAAAAAATCCAATTTGATTTTAAAAAATCACTGATTTTTATTCCCCCTGCTTTGAGGTTTTGTTTTAAAATCCTTATTCATTTATCTTGCAACTTCATAGCTGACTTCATTGGTTGGCTGCATTCCAGAGTGACCACATGGTGCTTGGTTGCCTTCTTCCTTAGAGCGGCAGGTGAGACTAACCCCTGAAGCCTTGCTGTAAATGGTGCTTCAGCAGCGGCCCGTCACTCAGTTTGTATAAATCTGGATGTAAACCTTCTGGATAATACGCATCTTCTGCACAGGTTGTGTGTTTCACTAGACAGAGTTTTCCCCATGTGCTGCAAGAACCAAGCAGAAGCCTGTTATAAGGACATTACATCTGTAAAGTACTTTTCAAAGTTGAAAGCGCTCCAGAGATTATTAAGTAGGTATGCAAATATATTCTGTACGCTTGCCTATCAAGTTAACTGCCCATGATGGCAGTCGCTCCTTACATGGGTAGCTGACGTGGACACCTGCCTGCCTAGAAGATGGCTGGTGCTTGGAGGATTCCCCCCCCCCACACACACACACACAAATGCAGAACTTGCAGTCATTTGGCAGATGATGCTTTTGTCTGCATGAAGGTGAACCGCACTGATGCTTTACTGTTGGTGGAAAGCAGTATCTGTACCACAGCACGCAGTCCTAGGGTTCCCAGCGTCCCGGTGCTAGCTAGAGATCTCTGGGATTACAATTGATCTCCAGGAGACAAAGATCAGTGCACCTGAAGAAAATGGCCCGGGACTGAGGAGACCCAGGTTCAAATCTCCTCGTAGCCATTAAGTTGACTGGGCAAATATGGGCCTGTCAGTGCCTCGTGGCCTAACCTCCTTCCCAAGGTGATGGTGGTGAGGGTACAGTTAGCCATGGGGAAAAGATGTATGCCACCTTGGGAGGAAATGGGGCTAAAAATGTGGCAATCGTCATCTGAGTCTCTGCCCCCCGCCGCTTGATAACGCTGAGATCTACATCCCAGCTAAGGTTACCGACGTCCAGATGGTGGCTGGAGATCTCCTGGGATCAGAATCGATCTCCAGATGACAGAGATCAGTTCACTTAGTGAAAATGGCTGCTTTGTAAGGTGGACTCTATGGCATTATCCCCCATTGAAGACCCTCCCCTCCCCAAATCCCTCTCTCCTCAGGTTCCACCCCCCAAATCTTCAGGTGTTTCCCAACCCAGAGACAGTGACCCGATTACCAGCATGTATCCTACCACTCTGCTCAGCAGAATTTGAAGTCTTCCTCCAATAAATGGCTTTTCCACCAGTGGAGGTACTTGAATGTGAGTGGCATGGCTTACGGTGCAGGTGGAAAGCTCCGTCAAGTTGCAACTCCCTTCTGGCAGCCCCGTAGGGTTTTCAAGGCAAGAGACGTTCAGAGGTGGTTTGCCATTGCCTGCCTCTGTGGAGGGACCCTGGACTTCCTTGGTGCTCTCCCATCCAAATACTAATGAGGGCTGACCCTGCTTTGCTTCTGAAATCTGATGAGATTGGACTAGCCTGGGCCATCTGGGACAGGGCTATGGCGTAAGGGACGCAAATTTTTGTTTCTCTCTTCCTTTTCTGTATGAGATAGTTTGCACCTTAAAGCCTGCGCCTCCATCTCTTAAAACAAAGTAGGAGATTGGATTTATACCCCACCCTTTCCTTGGAGTCTCAGAGCGGCTTACAATCTCCTTTCCCTTCCCCATAGCAGATACCCTCTGAGGTAGGTGGGGCTGAGAGAGCTCTTTTGAGGACTGCTCGTGAGAGAACAGCTCTGAAAGGACTTGTGACTGACCCAAGGTCACCCAGCTGGCTGCATGTAGAGGAGTGGGGAATCAAACCTGGTTCTCCCAGATTAAAGTCCGCGCTCTTAACCACTACATCAGACTCTATATTTATGAAGGCATTTATACTTTTCATAAATATAGCAAACAGTATTTTATATGTGAACAAAAACTGCGGTCAGCTGTGCGAGCCCATTGGGAAACAGTCAGAACTATGGTATTGTAATGCCTTTTATGAAAACCCAGAGCAATGTCATAACATTTTTCATTTCCTTAGAACTTTTTGTTAGGCTGGATAGTAATAAGAAAAACAGAGATAATGTTGGGCATGTTCCGTTCTACACGAGGGTTTTACAGACTCAGATTAAGACATGCTAGATCAGGGGTGTCGAACTAATTTGTTATGAGGGCCGGATCTGACATAAATGAGACCTTGTTGAGCTGGGCCATGTGTGTCATAAAATATAATGCCAGGTAGCGGGCATATAAACTTTATAAAGAACACAGACAAACACAATTAGAAGTTTTTAAAAAACTTTAAATAAAACATTCTTAAAACACTTAAAACCTACTTTTGATTTATTGACATTTATTACAGAAATCTCATGCTCAGTGTTCCTAGCCTAGTACCCGGGGAAAAACATGAAATGGCTGGGCACTGCAGCCTTTTGTACATTGGTTGCTTCATGTGCTGTTCAAGAACATGAGAAGGCATCCTGACACAGACTGTGGGCTATGCATTTGTCTACAAAAGTATACTCTTCCCCAGAGAAATAACTACAGCTCCCTACTAAGGGGGTGAACTTGGTTTGGACACACATTCTCAGTCTAATCCACCTCACTGGCTTGCGGTTATTCCTCCTCTAAAATAGTTCACATTGTTGTCTTACTGAGAAAGACTGGATCATGAGGGCATAAATACAGTGAAAAGGGGGAGAGAACCCAGTTACACCCAGGAGAGCCCTGGCATAAAGAGCCCATCAACACACACACACAAAACACACACACACACAAAACACACACACACACACACACATTGTAGCAAGGCACACAAAAGCTCATACCTTGAACAAAACTCTGTTGGTCTTAAAGCTGTTTGGTATTTCTCCTATGTGATTGAAGTAGCCCAGCAAAGCAAACTCTCCCACATTTCCTCCCTCTAGGGTTGCCAGCCTCCAGGTGGGGCCTGGGGATCTCCCGCTTTTACAACTGAACTCCAGCTGACAGAGATCAGTTCCCCTGGAGAAAATGGCTGCTTTGAAGGGTGGACTCTATGGCATTGTATCACGCTGAGGCCGCTACCACCCCAAACATTTCCAAACCCCGCCCTCTCCTGGATCCACCCCCAAAGTCTCCAGGTATTTTGCAACCCAGACTTGGCAACCCTACCTCCCTCACTTCAGGGAGGAGCCTCAGCCAGTGGAAGGAAAGAAAGGCTTCCCTTTGTCTCCTGCAGCCTGGCTAGGAAGCGAGCTCTGGCTGTTCCCTCCCTCCCCCTGGGAAGAGGAGGGGGAGGGCCTCAGCCAGTTATTTACCAGACTCTTTCAATTGCACAGGAGAGCTTTGACTATCTATCTCTCCTGTGCGATTGAGAGAGACTGGTCAAGTAAGCTGTAACATGGCAGCAGCAGCAGAACTGCAACTGGAAGTAGGAAACAGCCAGGGCCTTGTGAGCCTGATTGGGGCCCTCCGAGGGCCTCGTCCAGCCCACATGCCGCATGTTTGACACCCTTGCGCTAGATGAAGGTTGCACCAATGTTACTAAACTATTTATTTGGTTCATATATGTCAAACTTTTCTTCCCAGCATGGCTTATATTATTCTCCTCTCCATAGGGTTGCCAAGTCTTGAAAACTCACCGGCGGGGGGGAGTCCTCCTCTCGCCTGGAGTTTCTTCTGGTGCGCGCGCTTTGCGCGCGCGCCCATCGACATCACCGGAAGTGACGCAGTACGTTGGGGGCGTTGCCAGAGCGTCGCCCTGGCAACGCCCCCAACGTGCTGCGTCACTTCCGGTGACGTCATTACGTCGTCCTTGCTGGACGACGTCAGGGGTGGGGTTCCCCCTGCCGGCCAAATGCTGGCCGGCGGATTGGGAACCCCTTTAGCGGGGGATCCCCCGCCCCCCGGGCTGACTTGGCAGCCCTACCTCTCCACTATTTTATCCTCACAAAAACCATGTCAGGTAGGTTAGGCTGAGGTCATTGGCGCTTTCACACATACTAAATAACGCACTTTCAATACATTTTCAGTGCACTTTGCAATAGGATTTTATTGTGTGAAATGGCAAAATTCACTTGCAAACGGTCGCCGAAGTGGATTGAAACAGCATTATTTAGCATGTGTGACCACCCCACAAGCCTCCATGGGATGAGTGGGGATTTGAACCAGATCCTAGTCGACACTCTGACCGCTAGACTACCCTGGTAAACATGGTGTTGTTATTCGTGGTACACTGCATGTTCTTCAAGTGGGGTTAAGTTCGATGAACGTGGCATATATTTCGCTTTTCCAAAAATTACTTACTAGGGGCCACTGTGCTTCTAATCTAGTCTTAACTTCATTTTTTGGGGGGAAAAAGCAACCTCACACTTGTGTTGCTTAAGGAATCTTAGTGATTGAGAATTAAATACCTTTAGCTAAATAATCGTCCTTTCAAAAGCTGGCATTTACAAATGAGTATTTTCAATATGGTTGTTGCTATGTCAATAATTGAAGTATTATGTTTTCTTCAGGTTCAGGTTACAGAAGATCTGATCTTTAATACAAGAAGAAGAAGCTATTATGTCTCATACACGCAAGCCCCCCCTCGTGACGGGTATTTCTCCCAATGAAGGTATTGCCTGGACAAAGGTCACAATTCGAGGAGAGAATTTGGGAACAGGCTCAGCAGATCTTATAGGTAAGTCAAGAAGGCTGTTTAAGTATGACTATCTAGAGTCTCAGTCAGAAAAAAAACCCAAACCCTAATTGCTAGACAGTTTTGGTAACTGTATGCTAAAATGAAAACGCACAACAGATTACTTTCTTTTCTCATGAGGCTGACTAATGTAAACAAGTTTGATTCCCCACTCCTCCACATGCAGCTGCTGGTGTGACCTTGGGTCAGTCACAAATTCTTTCAGAGCTGTTCTCTTATGAACAGTTCTCGAAAGAGCTCTCTCAGCCCCACCTACCTCACATGGTGTCTGTTGTGGGGAGGGGAAGGGAAAGGAGACTGTAAGCCACTCTCAGACTCCTTCAGGTAGTGGAAGGCAGGGTATAAATCTAATCTAATCTCTTCTTCTTCTTCTTCTTTGTTACTGGATGTGCATGCTGATGTGCAGGTCTGTAGCTAAGGTTCTTTTAGTGTTGCCTGTTATGAATAGCTCATTCTAAGTCATGATTTTCAGATCCTTTACTTTGCCAGTTACTCAGTATTTCTTAAGGTTTTGAATTTGGATCCTTCTTCTGGATTTCTGGCTTCTAGTTCTTCTAACAACTAATAAACTGTTCAGTGGGTGTGGAGAGGCTTGTCTGTAGTTAAGTGGAGACTAGTAGTGCACGCAAGGGTCTGAACAATAAGTTGTTAACAGTTATCGGAAGATGGCCAGAGCCATGTCTTGTACCTTCTTAAAACTGTACACAGGGCAGTTGTCACGAAAACTCCACGAAAACTCTCCTTTAGTTTCCTTGTCCCCGGTAGGGATGCAGCGACCCTCCGGTGGCATCCAACCCAATCAGAACTCGGCAGGTGGGGAGAAGGAATAGCCCATCCAGGTGTCCTCTGATCCTTTTTAAGGCTGTGTCCTTCAGTACTGAATACCAACATCTGTTTGGAGTGCTACCTGGAAAGTACTTTGCAAATTGCCTTTTGTCTGAATCCATAAATGGAGCAGCCAAGTCATATTTATGGACCAAGAAAGTTCCAGGTATTTGTGATAATACTGCTGTACATCCATTCCTGTTACTTCTGTTTTGTTTGGTTCTCTGCGCAGGTTTGACAATCTGCGGACATAATTGTATTCTGACTGCTGAATGGATGTCTGCCAGCAAGATCGTGTGTCGAGTCGGTCAAGCTAAAAATGATAAAGGAGACATCATTGTCACAACCAGGTCCGGAGGCAGAGGGACTTCAACTGTTTCCTTCAAACTTCTGAAACCTGAAAAAATAGGTATGTACCTCTTATGTAAAAAGCTGTCCTTTCACTTCTATACTTTGTAGTCCAGACTGCTTCAGTCAAGAGGTCTTTCCTAAGTTTGGTCCTGTGTGGATCATCTACATGCAAAGCATGTGTTCCACTATTGGCTCCTCCTCTGAGAATCTTCTTAAATTGAAATGCATAAGTTCTGCTAGGTTGTAGATCTAGTTTTAAGTTAACCTGTTCTCATAATAACATGAATCTTGTTGGCTCATATTTAGACATGAGCCCCATTTGAGTCCCAAATAATCATCTAATTTTTGTGTTCACACGGCACGTTATAAAACACCTTTGTAAAATGTGTTGTTGTGATTAAGAGAGGTGGACTCTAATCTGGGGAACCGGCTTTGATTTCCCACTCCTCTGCATGAAGCCTGCTGGGTGACCTTGGGCCACTCACAGTTCTCTCAGAACTCTTTCAGTCCCATCTACTGCACAAGGTGCCTGTTGTAGATAGAGGAAGTTAATGTGATTGTAAACTACTTTGAGACTCCTTGAGGTAGATTATTCACAGATTTTTATGAGGTTATTCAAGGTTTATTAGATAACATAAGATTGATAAAATAGGATAAAAATGTTAATATATTATGAGAAAATGGTAGAATGTTGAGTAGGTGGTTATAGTGGTTTTTAAAATTATAATGTTATATAATTTTCCTAAAAATTCAAGTATTTAAATCAAGGATTGTCCTTTATATTTCCAAAATATGCCCCTTACACTATGTTTTGGTAATTTTACCTTTTATTCTTTCCCCTTACCCCTTTATTAAATTCTGTATTCCCTCAAAAAGTTCAAATTAAAAATTATTAAAAAAGAGACTCCCTGAGTAGAGAAAAGTGAGTTATAAAGTCCTACTCTTGTTCTTCTTCCTACTCCACTTTTGCACATGTCTAAAGACATGATAGAACGTGGAGGACTGAATCTACCTTTTCACCTGTGTTTGTAGTTGCGCTACTGGTACAGGAAAGCAATTTAAAAGGCCATGTGCTTCAGCCCAGATGAAATGCTTTGATAGCCATATGGCTCAGCTAATTTTATTTAGTAACATTAGCAGACAACAATGGAAGCAGTGCAGGGGTCTTTTTCATAGTTTTGTCCTGCTGCTTCCAAACTATTGTCTGGGCATGTATTTTGTACTCATCAAGCTTCTTCAACTTAATTCAGCAGAGCACGAGCTCACGAGGACGGACAGGGCTTATTGTTACAAGGATATGTGTTCTGTTTTCTCTAGGTATCTTGGATCAGTCTGCTGTCTGGGTTGAAGAAATGAACTATTATGACATGCGCACTGATAGGAACAAAGGGATGCCCCCGTTGTCTCTGCGTCCAGCTAATCCTCTTGGTATTGAGATAGATAAGTGAGTACCAAGTAGTGTTGATCCGCCTTCTGAGCTGTTTTCTCTGTACGAATTCTAGAAAGATTTTCAACATTTGGGGAGTAAAGAAAGCACGGGTAGAGAATTTGACTTGGTTCCTAGACGTCTACTGTTGAATTCCTGCCTCTGCCACAGATTCACTGGATAAATTAAACTCCTTCAGGTTTATACAAGTGGGAACCCGCAAGGACTTGCGGGAGACATCTCACTTCCCCCTCTCCCACTATTTCTTCTTTCCCTTTCCTGAAAGCCCCCATTGTCTCTCCCCTTTTCCTGCTTCCCTTTCTCCTTATGGGTTTGCCAACCTCCAGGTGGGGGTTGGAGTTCTCCTGGAATCACAACAGATCTCCCAATTATAAAGATCAGTTCCTCTTAGGGTTGCCAGATTGAGGTTGGGAAAGCCCTGGAGATGTGGGGGTGAAGCATTGGGAGGGAAGCAACCTCGGCAGGGTATAATGCCATAAAGTACACTCTCCGAAGCAGCCATTTTCTCCAAGGGAACTGATCTCTCTCATCTGGAGAGTGGTTGTAGTTCCAGGTGATCTCCAGCCCCACCTCTAGGTTGGTAACCCTAGTTCCCCTGGAGGAAATGGCTGCTTTAGGGGGTGGAGATTATTGGCATTATGCCCCTCTGAGGTCCCCCCTCCCCAAGCTCCCCCCCCCCAATTTCTAGGAATTTCCAAACCTCTTTCCTGGCTCTTGGCAATCAACAAATTCTCTCACCACCAGTCTAAGATTCTACTTTACAAAAGGAGCCTGCTTTATCCCCTCAGCAATCAAGGTCTTCCAAGGAAAGGTTGTCTCCCAGCTCTTACACAGTTCCCACAGTTCCCACCTCTGTATTTATAAAGAAGGCGCTTACTGGAAGCGGTCCAATCAAGTTCCTATGATCGATCCTTGGAGTCCTGCAAAGTATCCCGAACGCCCTTGTTATATTAGAGACTGGGCTGATCCCCTTGGAAACTCACATGTGGCTACTCACATCTAACTGTTGGCTAAAACTCACCTTCAGTCCGGTGGGCCTAGAACCCCCGATCTTTGCCGACAGCCACCATTCAACCTGGCAAAGAGCAACTGAGGGGAAACTCCAGGAGCATGGCCTCTCCCCTTGACTCCTACTGCACCTTGGATACCAAAAAGCAAAAGAAACAATTAAACAGCAGCTCTGGGATCACGCCGTACAATTAGATAGGGTACAGATACAGAAATATCCAATTATTCTGCTTCATACCAGATGCTCCCAACCAGCAACTTTGAGATCTCCAAATATCAGAGAACCTTTCCCTTGCATGCTTTAACGTTCTCCCCTTAGCCCTCCTGGAAGGCAGATACCGTCGCCTCCCACTCCCCCAGAAGCTCTGCCCAGGCCACGCAGGGAAAGCAGAGCCTATCGACCATGTTCTTGCTGCACTGCCCATCCTACGATGACATTCGATCTCAGTACACAGCCCCAGTCCTTTCAAGTCTGCCAGGAAGATCTGAACAGCTTTACGTCTCCCTCCTTCTTGCAGATACCTCCCAGGAGGTCACAAATAGAGTAGCTAAATTTTGCCTTTGGGCATGTGGGAAACGCAGGCAGCTGACCGAGTCTTAAGAATAACCTCCCTGTCTCTGTCCCCTCACAACCAGTGCTCAGCCTTATATGATATTCTACATTACTGTTTTTTAAATTATTCTTATCCTTTTCCCCCCAATTTTGTTTATTGGATTTTCTTATTTTTAACAAAACATCACAACAGTAAGAACAACGAGAACAAATACTTATTATTACTCATCTTGTATCGAAATAAACGTTGAACTTTGAAATAAACGTGTTAGGTTTTCTTTTCCCGCCACCTTCAGCTTTCCCTAGCGTCGCTGCCTTTTCCAGTGAGCCTTGTCTTCTCATACTGTGATTGAAGTAGGACAGCCTCAGTGCAGCCATTTTAGCTTCTAGGGGGAGTTCAGGCTGGATTTGATCTAGAACCCACTCGCTTTTCTTTTTGGTGGTCCACGGTACCCGTAAAACTCTCCTCCGGTACTGCATTTCAAATGAACCGACTTTCTTCCTCTCAGCCTTCTTGATTGTTCAGCTTGTGGCATGTCCAATCTATGGCATGAATCAGCTTGATCTTGCTAACTCCTCCGTGGCTGCCCTCCCCAGTCGTAGTCTCCTCCTGATTTCTTGGTTGCAGCTTCCCTTTTGTTGGTGATGGAGCCAAGGAGGAGAAAATTGGGAACTCCCTAAGAAAGCAAAAAAAAAGAAAACGGTAGCAATTTAAAAAATACCTCCCTCCAGGCTTATGAGCTCTGAGCAGAGGTAGAAGAGGAGATTGGATTTATACCCCGCCCTTCACTCGGAGTCTCAGAGCGGCTTACAATCTCCTCCCCTTCCTCCCCCCACAGCAGGCACCCTGTGAGGTAGGCGGGGCTGAGAGAGCTCTGAGAGAACTGCTCTTGAGAGAACAGCTCTGAGAGAGCTGCGACTGACGCAAGGTCACCCAGCTGGCTTTATCTGGAGGAGTGGGGAATCAAACCCAGTTCTCCAGATTAGAGTCCACCGCTCTTAACCACTCCACCAAACTGGCTCTCTGCGCAGCCAATAAAATCTCCAGTGGCCAGTCAGAAGCCTTCCTAAGGATTGTGGCTAAGGGGAAGATGGAGGGCCCTTGGGTCAGTCACAGTTTTCTCCGAGCTGTTCTCTCAAGATCAGTTCTCTCCGAGCTCTCTCAGCTCCACCTACCTCACAGGATACTTGTTGTGGGGAGAAGAAGGGAAGGCAACTGTAAGCCGCTCTGAGACTCCTTCGGGTAGTGAAAAGCGGGGTATAAAAAACAAATTCTTCTCTCTTCTCTTCAGATTTTTGTGCAGAGCTGTGCAGATTTTTGTGCAGCTGCCACTATAGCACAAAGAGCTTCTCTGTGTGACTGATGGAAAGCTGGAGCAGCCATTTTGTGGCTGCACCGACCATGCTGTATCAGACTTCCAAAGGTGCCCACAGGCTCAAAAAGGTTGGGGATCCCTGGTCTTGAGTATAGGTTTAGGTAAAGGTTTCCCTTGCTCAAAAGCCAGTCGAATCTGACTCTAGGGGGCAGTGTTCATCTCCGTTTCCAAGCTGAAGAGCCAGCACTGTCTGAAGACTATTTCTGTGGTCATGTGGCTGGCATGACTAAATGCCAATGCGCAGGGAACGCTGTTACCTTCCCACCGAAGCGGTACCTATTTATCTACTTGCAATTTCTTGCTTTTGAACTGCTAGGTTGGCAGGAGCTGGAGCCAGAGACGGAAGCTCACTCCGTCATGTGGCACTCGGGTCTTCAGCTGCTGAACTATAGACCTTCCAGTCTGCAGCTCAGCGTCTTAACTTCTGAGCCACCACAGCCCCAAGTCATGAAAGTTTTTACTGAGCACACAAACCCCTCAACCTTGTTTTTCAGAGGAAATAAGTCTCGCCTGTTCCATTGGGTGATAAGTTTCAGTGAATCTTCCAAAATGCACCCAGCTGTGCATGTCCTTCGCCCAGGCTCACGCCGTAGTTCACAGCATTGCAGCCAAAGAGTTGCATAGCACCTTAAATACTAAGTAGTTTTTTATGTGGTACATGTTTGTATGCAGGAGCCTTCTTCAGAGGAACAAGGCCGATCAGATAATGAGTTTGCCGAAGCAGAATCTTGTGTCTGCAGCAAAGCAGCCAACTCTGCTGATTAAAACTAAACTGTAGCCGTTGTGCTGTTCTTTCTCAGGTTATGAAAACGGCATTCCTTTAAAGTTGCACAATCACTCTTCCTCGTTGTGCCTCATATGGCTGGAAATTGTCTGAGCTGGTGCATTTTGTGCTCATTTACTGCGCCATTACTGGGAAATTGTTGAACGTGAGCACGGAGTGAAATGCTCACAGTGATTCCGAACTTTAAAAACGGGTTTGCTCTGGAAGGTCTAAGTTGCTGATCATATACTGCCACCTAATGGAATGTGGGAATCCTCCTTTACGATGACAGGGAGGATTATTTCAGCAAGGTAGTCCGTTTGGTTCTGTATGTAAATACGTGATGGCTCTAGTGCTTAAATCCTTGCTTGGGTAGCTGCAGGTTTCAATACTGTATTTTGAATTTCTGCATTGGAAGGAATGCTGTCTAGCTAACTGCAGCATTTAGGGAGTTGTGCAACTAGATTGTAGGTATATTTAAGTGAGAGGTGCTTAAATAGCTGCCCTGACCTGGCTAGCCCAGGCTAGCCAAATATCATTAGATCTTGGCTGCTAAGCAGGGTCGGCTCTGGTTAATGTTTGGATGGGAGACCACCAAGGAAGTCCAGGGTTGCCCCACAGAGGCAGGGAGTTCCAAACCACCTCTGAACGTCTCTTGCCTTGAGAGCCCTATGGGATTGCCAGAAGTCAGCTGGGACTTGACGGCAACAATAAAAAAAAAATTAAGTAGCTGTTTAACTTTCCTATTGAAATGAATGTGACTTAAAAATGCTCAGCTTTGTCTAGGCCGGGGGCTGATTGCATATTCCCTGTCTGTCACCATTTGCTCTTTCTTGTTCCCTTCTGTGTCACTCGGCTACAGTCAGCAGCAATACTCCCTCTGAGTCTCGTGAGCAAAAATTCTACTCTGTGAGCTGCTGGCATTAAAGTTGTGATCGAACGATTTGGCCGCTGCATAAACCAGTTTGCTCTGGGGCCATCCTTCCCGAGCTGAGACGAAACTGTGCATGCCGGAGGCTAAGAAACTGTGAGCTAGCTCACACTAACTCAGCTCAGAGGGAACACTGGTCAGCAGTAGTTGTGTTTTTCCCATACAAGTGTTAAACTTGTGTTGTGTCCAGAATTGTCGTTGGCTGCCTTGTATTCTTTTTTTCCCAGACAGCATCTTTGTCCTCTGTCCTCCCACTGGGGGACGTCCTTGTTATCACCTTTGGGGTTTGTCCTGTTTAGTCTGCCCCGGCATCCTTTCTGCTGGTCTCCTGCATGCATGAGTAACAGAATACAGCTGGTACAAACTTTTGCTCCTCGGAGTCTGGCTGATCCCAGACAAGGGGGATGTGTATGGTGACTCTGGGTTTGTTTATGGTGGTTGCCATTCAGTCTTTATTTACTTAAAATGGCTCCCCTGACCTGTAAAATCCTCTGGAATCTAGTTCATGTTCCCTTTTCCCCCTGAAGATATCCAGTAGAAATGACTGGCTTGAATTCCTAAATACAGTTTACATAGTCGTGTACTAGAATGAGTACTTCTGTATTGTTGATAATGTTAAACGTTTTGTTTTGGAACGACAGATTTTACATTTTTTAAAAAATGGCTGAACCTTGCTTCAAGGAGTAAGTTCACTGAGCCATTTCTTCTAGAGTACTGGCTTAAACCGGTTTAGTTGTGCTTGGTGGTAGGTAAGCTTGTTGGTGAGTGATAGCAATGAACAAACTCCCCTGAGGTGAGTTTGGAACTGGCTCACATTTGGGCTCAACTTCAGACCAGGATCATATCAGCTGATCTCCTTGGCCGATTTCACACTAGCGTTTGCCCCAGGTTTGCCCTCATGCTTGCACCGGAGCTTCTGGTTGATTTCACACCAGTTGCTCTGGGTTCACATTTTGCTCTAGAGTATCGCCCTGCTGCACCGGAGTTTCCCTGGAGCAAACAAATCCTGTTTTTAGAGGATTTTCCTGTTTGCTCTGGGGGAGAACCCAAAATGAAAACACGCCTACTTGCCTGCCTTTCATCAGGGCCGCCCCATTGTGGGAGTTTCTAATTTTATTTGGAGAAAACCCTTCGTCACGCTATATTGAAAGGGCTGAGGTTCCAAGTGGGAAAATGAAGAAAATACTCCGAAGGAAACTAGGGGGGGAAATTCTGGAGAGAACGAGAGGCAACTGGCCAGTGCAAAATCGGCCCTTATGTCCTGATAATTGCCTCAGGAATGTGGCAAGTCCTGGAGGCCTCCTAATCATCTCATGAACTAGTCACAGTCTTGGCTGTGAGGACTCTAAGGTGCTGTGCATGAGGACAAGCACATATAAGAGGTGCCTGCTGGATCCTGGAGTTCTGTAAGAATAGCGTCACAGTAACAAAGCACAAGCCATGAAACATCACATTTTTTTCCAGGGGTCTTGGCATCCACAAGGCTGAAGCAGGGAGGGTTGCCAGGTCCCTACCTTTAGCCGGCAGGGGGCTCCTGGTTCTTTTCCAGAAGTGACATCATCGTGCTGGGCATGTTGCGGGGGGGGGGGGGGGGACACTCTAGCATTCGGCCAAAAACTCTATGGTCACCATAGAGTTTTTGGCCGAACACTAGAGTATTCCCCCCGCAACATGCCCAGCGCGATGATGTCACCTTTGGGTGATGTCATTGTGCTGGGCACGTTGGGCATGGCACAGCTCTTCAGAGGCGGGCTCCCCCTGCCAGCCAGTTGGATCAGGGGGCCCAAAATTGGGTGAAAACTGACCCCATTGGGGGGATGGCATCCTTAGCAACAGGGTCTGGTGAAGGCCAGAGCAGAGCCCTTCTCGCTGCCTCTGCTACCTGGTTCAGGGTGTTCTTTTTTCTCTTCAGGAAAAGAAAGGGCATGGCAACTAGGGCTTATGATCAAACTGATTGCAAGCGGAGCCCAAACTTCAGAGAGGGTTTGGGTCACCCAGGGAATGTTTATACTTTGAGCGCCATAATTCTGGATTTCAGCAGCATCACTGTTTTCAATGTATGGTGACATTGGCCTCTCCCCACCTCCCCGCCCCCCAATCCACAAGTATTTTAGCTAATGCTTTCACAAAACTGTTTATAAACTGCCTCAAAAGATGTTGTGCAGTAATTCTGTTTCAGATAGCAGCCCCTACCCTCAGGCTTACGTTCTAAAAATCCAAGAACATCAGGCGGGGGGAAGAAGATGAAGAAGAAAAGGGAGAGGTTAGAGCTTAAAGGCATGATGAAAGAGACATTTCCAGGCACCATTGAAAGACTTTGTAGAGGTATGGGTATCAAGGAAGAGCAGAAGGATCTAGAGAAGGGAAGAGAGAAAGAAATGAAATAGTTGTAACTAAAGTTCAGGCTATCGACAGAATGGAAACGAGAAGAAGATAGAGGTAAGGAAGTACCAAAGAGTAACAAAAGATTTTAAAATAGAAAGCAGTAACTTAGGCTGCGTCCAATAAGAACACAGAAGCCAATGAAGGGGAATTCTCCATACTGAAAGTTAAGATATAAATTCAGTAAAGGGAAAAAAAACATGAGCAAGATGAGATATGGAAGAACCAGACATGCAGATGATGAAGCTAAGAGAGAGGTAAATGAGAAAGAAGAGGATTACAGTAATCAGGATTGCTGGATTCAAGTCCAGAAGCACCTTTGAGGTCAGCAAGATTTGGGGGGTATAAGCTTTTGAGAGTCAAAGCTCCCTTCATCAGATGCGCTATGACTCTCAAAAGTTCATCCCGCCAACATCTTGTTGGTCTTTAAGGTGCTGCTGGACTCGAACCGTGATCCGCTGCTGCAGACCAACACGGCTACCCTCTGAAGTAACCGGGGTTGGAAAGGCCAGAGGGGGACACTGAATTTCTCAAGCATTTACCAGTTTACCATGCACTAGTTTACCAGGTGCTTTTTCTATATCTATGAATGGCAAATCGATGAAACCAAGAAGGCTTTTGTCTATCAAGACCTCCAGGGTATAAGGAAGAGAAAACTGAAATTCAGCAATACCATTGGAGACAGGAAATGCCAAATAAAAGAACAGAAAATTGTTCAAAGATTTAGGAAGGAAGAGATGGTTAAAAAGATGGCTGAAATTCCCTGACATAACAATATTAAGACAGACTGGAAGGGATCTGATGCTGAATTGATAGAAAGAAAACTGAGTGAAGGACAGATCTACAAAGTAAAGGCTAAATGAGAAATAAGAAAGTAATTAGAAAAGAACAAAAGATCTGAGAAGACAGGAGAAACAATAGCCGATGTATAGCGAGAAGACTAGATGGCAGAAGAGAATAACATTTTTAAAATGTGCAAGCGATGAAACGGGAGCAAGAGATTTTAGTAACGATTACAGAAGAGAACTGGATAGATTGAAGACAGGAAAATCAAGATGAACCAAATGGATTTGATCAGAAAACACACAGGACTTATACAATACGTTCTTCGGAGCAGGGGAATAGTTACAAAAATAGCAAAGGGAGGGAGGAGGGAAATGCTAGTGAAAAGTAGTGACAAGTAGAGCAAAAATAAACAGGAACCTAATGGCACTCTTAAGACGGGAAGGGAAAACAGGAAGATCAGGTGCTGATGTTAACAGGGAATAACGGGCACAGAAAACAGAAGCAGGGTAACAGAAAGGAAAGAAATAACAGAAGAAGAAAAGTGCTTCCTATTAACAATCATAAAAAGAAAATGTCTTAACAGGGAAATTACGTTCAACATCTTGTGTTTAAATTAGGGTTTCATGAAGAAGGTGCTACAAATGGTTGCAAGATGATATTGAAGCACTAAGTACTACATTAACAATCTCACCCAAACCTTGTTTATGAAGGCAGAGACTCCCTAGTGTCAGCTAGTGCTGCCATCCTTCCTAGGCCGGAGTTGCCATCTCCTGGCTCCCTACGTAGACTGGGTGGCCCTGCCCCAGCTGCTGTCCCTAGACAGAACTGCCTGGGAACTTTGTAGCTGTAGGGACACACAGATGGGTGTGGTAAATGAAAAACCCTGGGTTGAAAATTGGAAATGTCAGGTCCCAGCACTTTTAAGGAAATAGCCCTAGCTATGTGTAGTCGTTTGTAATGATTTCAAGTTATAAGTGTATGTTCCTTTAAAATGGTTGGTAAGTGTCAGAAGAACCGGGGGGGGGGGGGTGAAAGAGGGAGATGAGTGAGTGAGGTGATTGGTTGGAGGCAGTAATTATGGAAGGAAGCCTTGAGCTTTCCTGAGATGTGCTGTCAACAACTGCCCATTTATGAGATGTGTTTGCTGTAACTCGCAAGCGTGCATATAACCTATTTGAAGAGACATTGTTTCAGTTACTGAGGAAGTTCTTCGAAACGGGGTTCTTACTATCCGGATTCTTTGTTTATTATTCTTCATACATCTTCACCTTAAGAGGAAATTTTTCTACTTTAAGATTGGACGGGATTGTACTCATATGGTTGTATTGGTACCAATACTTTGGTCATTACTGAACTAGCGTCAGCGTCTTTTTCACACAGATTACTGTTCCCTTGTATACCTACACTGTGTGTTCCTCTTTGGTTGCTGTTGGTGCTGTATTCATGACCATTTACTCTTGGTGAAAGTTAGTCAACAGACTGTCACAAAGCCCAGGACTCTTCCTCCCTTTTGAAACTTATTTCAGCTCTCATTCGTTCCATCGTTAAAACAAATAATACCTTAATTTTTCTTCGCTCTTGGATTTACCTCAGAACATGTGATTGCGTAATACGTCATTTGCACTTATTTATCCATTGGCGGCAGTGTCAAATGGTGACTTGCTTGTGTGAAATCTCCTTCGAAGAATAATAACAATAATAGAGAAGGCTTTCGTATAGTACAGGGGTGGCCAAACTTGCTTAACGTAAGAGCCACATAGAATAAACGTCAGATATTTGAGAGCCGTATGACATGAACAAATATTAGACATGTTTTAATTTAAAAATATGCACATTTGCTTTTTATTAACATCAAGTGAGACTGCCAAAAATAAAAACAAAAGGAGTAAAAATAGATATTGATAATGATATTTATTTGTCCAATGATATTTGTAGGCTGGGGGGGGCTTTGAGGACACATTTAAAGTTAAAGTTGCTTTCCCTCTCTGCTCCCCCCTACCTCAAGCCTACCCAGGGAGGGGAACACTGGCTGGGGAAGGGAAGACCAATCGGGGAGGTATGCCTCCCCTTTGCTTCCCTAGCTGCCCTGCCAGGAGCCACACTATATGTGTGAAAGAGCCGCATGTGGCTCCCGAGCCACAGTTTGGCCACCCCTGATATAGTCCATTGTTACCTCAAACACTGTGCTTTTCAATGGAGCTGCAAGTCATCTAGGGCTGGATCTCGTGTGAATGTTCAACACTCGATGAGTGCACCGTCAGCTGGTGACTTCAACAAGTGAATACGCACTTGAGGATCAAAAGTGTTGTGTGCAGAATTTTCACATCCTGTCCCCTCAGCCCAGCCACACTGTTGGTGTTCATACAGCAACGTGCCCTGAATAATTAAGTGATAGGTTGCGTGCATCCGTGAACTGGCTATTAGTAAACACTTTGTATGGCAGCTTGCCAAAAGTGCAAAGCCTCTATCTCCACACCCTTGTCAGTGAAGGCTGCCAGAAAAAGAAAAGCATTTGAAGCTAATTTTTCTTGCTGTGATGCTTTTATTTTGCTTTTATGATGAATTAGATATATAACAGTGCTTGACATTTTCCAGGATTGTCAGCCTGGTTTCTTTGGTTACTAGCTGACGTTTGCCACCCAGTGTGGCTACTCTCACCACTCAACTAAGACGGACTTCCTAACCTCTCTGCTGTTACTGTTACAGCCGGCCTGTGATGCTTGAGATAGTAAGTCAGTGCCTGGGAATTGATTTGTCAGCGGAATGTAACCAAAACATAAGGTTATGTGAGTGGAGCCAGTTGTCTCTCGTCCAGCCAACCTGACAAGCTAGGCTATGATTATCAAGGCAACTTCTATAACACAGGGTTTTTTTTTATGTTAATGGAAATGTATCCAGTGCTGTCGGTCTTGTTGTCTCATATTGATTACTCATGATTTCTCTTTAGTGTGCTTTTTTGGAGATACGTGTCTTCTAAGACTGGCCCTTTGTAAGCAACTGGAATTGAAAGTGGGCAAACCAACAGATTCCTACCCTTCACCCTCCAAATATGGGATCAGAGGCGTAATCACATTGCCCCTTCTATCTCACCACTTTCTACTTTCTTGTGCCAATCTTGGTTCATCCCAGGTCTTTCTCCTATGTTCTTTACATGTTGGAGGTCTTCCAAATTGTCTCAGTTGGTTGATGTTCTTAAAAATGGCCTTATCTTAGACAAACTATCCTTGGATTTTAAAGCTAATATTCCTCTACCTTGGTTTGAATAACTTCAGCTCAAACGCCTGGTAGATTTTCTGTTGCGCAAGAGCAGACTTTGGACAGTGGTCACTAACTCTGAACATCCGCGCTTGCAAAATCAGAAGGGCTCTACAAGTCTAATATCCATTTCGGTTTCTAGTTCTCCTCTTCCCTCCTGTGTCAAGGCTTGGCATAAGGAAGGCCTTTCTTTTATATCCAATAGCCAGTGGTCCTCTATCTGGAATCATAATGCCCCCCTATAAATCGATGGTGTGATCTCATTTGGAGTACTGTGTACAGTTCTGGTCGCCACAACTCAAAAAAGATATTATAGCACTGGAAAAAGTGCAGAAAAGGGCAACTAAAATGATGAAGGGGTTGGAACACTTTCCTTATGAAGAAAGGTTGAAGTGCTTGGGGCTCTTTAGCTTGGAGAAACGACGGCTGAGGGGTGACATGATCGAGGTTTATAAGATTATGCATGGGATAGAGCAGGTAGAGAAAGAAGTACTTTTCCCCCTTCTCCTTCTAAGCTGTGGAGTCTTTCGTTCCCCAGCCTCCCCACCGCTGCAGGGGCTGGGGAAGGAGAGAGAGGGAGAGGGAGAGAGAGTCCTAAACAGTAGAGTCTCGTGAGCAAAAATTCTACTTTGTGAGCTACTGGCATTAAAGTTGTGAGTGAGCAATTTAGCTGCTGCATAAATTAGTTTGCTCTGGAACCATCCTTCCTGAGCTATGACAAAAATGTGTGAGCTGGAGGCTAAAAAACTGTGAGCTAGCTCACACTAACTCAGCTTAGAGGGAACACTGGCAAGGCATGCCTTCTTTCTCTCTCTTTCTTTCCCCAGTCTCCTCCCATGTGGCAGCAGGGAGGCTAGGGAAGGAAAGGGAAGCTGCCCTGCTGCTCCTGGTCAGTTTCACTCCCCACCAATCAGCTGTTAGGTGGGGAGTGAAACTGACCAGAAGAGGCAGGGCAGCTTCCCTGGAAGAGCCCAGAGGGGCAGGGATAAGGGACTTGGTGCACTGGGGTGGGAGCCCTAGGAGCTTGGCATCCCTTGGGGGTGGGGCAGGGCTCATCTGTGGTGGGTCTCTGCCCCCAAATTCCTTACAGCAGCTATGCGCCTGGGTCAGTTCTAATTCCAGGAGATCCAAAGGCCTCACCTGGAGGTTGGCAACTCTAGTTGAATGGCTGGGATGGGTGATTTTTCTTTTTTGTGAGCACATTTTCTTTTGGCTGGATCTACACATCATTGGATACTGCGCTATTATAATCATTCTGTTTGTCTTGTTCACACAGGAAAATCCAGGAGGTAAACTATTATGACAGTGCGATGTGTAGATCCAGCACATGTAGCCTTTGTTTTTGTAAATTACTCATAATGTGGTTTTTGTTCTTCTTTCAGAGGAAGGTTTCCTCCAAAGGAACTGGAAGCTCTGTTTCCTGGCATGAGTGCCGATTTTACCAGTGAAAATTTTTCTGCAGCCTGGTATTTGATAGAGAACCATTCTACCACCAGGTTAGTAGAGATGAAGTTTGTATCTTAATGTCCGGTGGTGCCATTTGTATTTAGAGTGGTTGCCAGTCAATAGCTGCATTTGTGTTGGTTCAGTTAGGCAAGATTGTGACTCTGAGAGTATAATCGATTATTCTTTGATTTATACCCAGTTCAGGCAGCAGAATTTGATATATAAAGTCATATATTGTTTTAAAAACTCACAATTTAACATGCCTGTTTCCCTGATGTAAAGGGAACTGAAAAGTATTCCAGTTAACCAAATCTTTGAATTGCCTTAAACTGTTGCAGCCAACAGAACTAATTAATAGTCCCATACAGGTAGAGGGGTGTGTCTGTATTGTACAGCTTATGTGGGCATAAATGTATTGGTGACTCTTATTACTATTGTCAGTCAGAAATCAATAATTATGGCCTTGGCCTGGATAGCCCAGGAAACCCCGATCTTTTCATATCTCGGAAGCTAAGCAGGGTCAACTCTGGCAAGTACTTGGGAGATTTCTTTGAAATACCAGAGGCGGGAGGTGGGGGCAGGTATTATTCAGCCACCTCTCTGAATATCCTCTAGGCCCCCAGTAGGGGTCAGTCACCAGAGGTCATCATGACTTCCGGGTGCACACACTCTCTCACACACACATATAACAAATCCAAAAAAAATACCCCTCTAAAAGAAATCAGTAATAATGCTAACTAATTTTTTTTGCTGGAATGGAAAACAAGAACAAAAATACAAATTCCGTGCAATGTTTAGTATGAACTTGATTGTGAGATTTTGTGATAAAAGAAGTCGATGATCAGCTGCTTTGACCAGGGTTATATAAACCTGGATATCCCAGGCTAGCATGATCTCGTCAGATCACAGAAGCTAAGCGGGGTCATCTCTGGTCAGTATTTGAAAGTGAGGTCACCAAGGAATACCAGGGTCATGATGCAGAGGCAGGCAGTGGCAAACCACCTCTGAACGTCTCCTGCCTTCAAAACCAGTGGGGTCACTAGAAGTCAGCTGTGACTTGACAGCAAAAAAAAAAAACCATTACTGCCACTGATACTATATGAGAGATGGCAATTTTGCCATCACAATTACAGTGCGACAACCATTATTTCATATTTGAAACAGCAAAACTGTTTCTTCCTTTTGTTGCACAGAATCCGATCCTGTAGACAGTAGCCATAATTCATAGTCAGAGTTGATTATTATGTATTTACTTATTTAAATTAAATATCCCTCATCTTGGCATGTTTGCTGAACCAAGAACATTTGTCATTCTGACAAGAATAAATAAAAGTACCAGGGCAGAAAACCAAAATCTTTAAAGGCAAAGATCTAATTATTGTTTTAGACTAGTAACAGCAACCATGAGATGAAAGATATGTATGAATGGCATTTGGGTTTGTTGTATCTATCATGCAACTAAAGGTGATTTTGTTAATTTGTTTTGGGTTTTTTCCCAGTCCTCCTTTCTGAACAGAGAATTTCTTTCTAAGTATTTTTAAAAATGTTCGCTGTCTAGTCATTTTTTAAAAGTTAATGAACTGTTCATTACCCTGTGTTTTATTTTCATATAAGATAAATTGAATATGGTTATTTTTTTATGGGAGGGGACCCCAGCTATTCCCAATTGTTGTGTAAACATCCTTATCTTTCCTTACCTTCATTTTTCTTATTGGTTCCAAATGTTTCTGGAAGTGGATTCACAGAGCCATGTTTTTCATATGTGGTTGTAGTTGTCACGTGATGGCCTGGTAATTTACAGTTTCATCACTGGTTGACAAACCCGATAGGTATGCTTTCAACCTGTGTAGGAAGCAGGGGTCCGTTGGCGCCGGAGCGAGGCGGAGCGAAGCTCTGCCAGCTCAGGAGTGGCCACTAGGGCAGCCATGGGCTGAATCAGATTCTCTGATCTGATTCAGCCTGCTGCCGAATTGCCGCCGAAATTCGGCGGCAACTTTAAAAGCCTCTGGAGGGGAGGGGGTTTGAGGGAGAGGCTCCAAACTTGCAGGGTAGCCGCTGGGACCTCTCCCCCAAATACCCACCAAGTTTCAAGAAGATTGGACCAGGGGGTCCAATTCTACGGGCCCCCAAACAGGTTGCCCCCATTCCCTCCATTGTTCTCTATGGTAGAAAAAAAGGTAACATTTTTTTCCCACCATAGAGAACAATGGAGGGGATGGGACAACCTGTTTGGGGGCCCATAGAATTGGACTCCGTAATCCAATCTTCTTGAAACTTGGTGGGTATTTCGAGAAGAGGCCCCAGCAGCTACCCTGCAAGTTTGGAGCCTCTCCCTCAAATCCCCTTTCCTCCAGCCCCTCATATACCCTATGAGTTTTTGCCATTGATTTCAATGGCCCATAGGGTATAATGGGGCTGAAACTGACATTCCCTTTCTGACACACTTCCAGTGATGTCAAGGGATGTGGCATATGCTAATGAGTTATGCTAATGAGTTATGCTAATGAGTTCCTGCAGCTCTTTTTCTACAAAAGGACCCCTGGTAGGAAGTAATGGAGAGAAATAAAGGTCTAGCACACTTTTGCCCCAGTCTTTCTCAATGTGTAAGTGTGATCTTTGAAGGCTTGATTATTTACTGTTTAATTCCATGTTTGTTGGAGAAATACCACCTGTTTTTTCCTCCTCCCTCACTTTCAGTTTTGATCAGCTCAAAATGGCAGTGATGCATCTGAAGAAACAAGCCAACAAGAAAAATGAGGGAAGTCTGGCATATGTCAAAGGGGGTCTCAGCACCTTTTTTGAAGCCCAAGATGCCCTGTCAGGTAAGCATTAGGAATATGAAAGGAATGTCCTGAGTTTAAGTTTTGATACAGTGATCTCTAAAAACTCTTGAGGGAGGAAATGGATTTGGGCAGATTTTACTATATTTTAGGTGGTTAAGGCTGCTAGTGGGGGGCTGAAAAGTCAGGTGGAGTGCAAATTGATAGAGAAAAACAACTACTAAACATTTGAAATGTCCACCTGTCAGAAACTGTAACTCATTCTTTTGATCGGCATTTGCCATATGAGTAGCTGTATGTGTTAGTCCACTGTGGCAGTTTAGATTGGTGCGGCTTCTTCGTATGATTCAGTTAGAATTTGTATGCCAGTTAGTATCATTATTTGATGAGAATTAAATATACAGATGGTGTTGTACTAATGACCTCCGCCATAGTTTGGACCAAGTCTCTGAAACTGAGGGTCCTTGTATGAATCAGTTATAAGGATCAACTGGAAAATGTTCAGTAATGTATAAGGAGGAAAGAGTTGCATTTCCAGCAGCGTTGCGGAAGGTACAAAGTTACAATCTCAGTGATACAGGGAAGGCTCAGTCTGTGTGTGTGTGTAAAGTGCTGTCAGGTCTCAGCTAACCCCACCCCGTAGGGTTGCCAAGTTACTCATGAATTTGAGCAGGGGAGTCCCACTCTGGGACCCTCGCACGCAGCGCGATGACGTTGCCCAGAAGTGACGTCGTCACGCCGGGCACATCACTGGGCAACACTCTGGTAATTGCCCTAAAAATTCTATGGTACCAAAGAGTTTTCAGGGCGATTACTAGAGTAGTGCCCTGCAACGTGCTCAGCGTGATGACGTCACTTCTGGGCAACGTCATCGTGCCGGGCACGTTGGCCTGATGTGGCCATTTTGGGGGTGAGCTTCCCCCCGCTGGCCGAATCCAGACCAGCGGATTGGGGACCTATTTAGCGGGGGGATTCCCGCCCCCAGGGGGACTTGGCAGCCCTACCACCCCGTAGAGTTATCAAGGCAAGAGTCTAACAGGTGTTTTGCTATTGCCTTCCTCTACATAGCGCCCCTGGAATTCCTTGGAGATTGCCCATCCAAATACTAGCCAGGGCTGACGCTGCTTAGCTTTTGAGATCTGATGAGATTGGGCTAGCCTGGACGGTCCACGTCAGGGAGGCACAGTCTAGAGTTGGGAAAGCATGACATATTTTCAGTACCTCACTTCTGAATTATTGGGATGAGTGTTTTTATCTATTTAAAATAGGATTCTTGACTTTTAATCTGCTACTTCCCACCAGGTATTTGACAGTATCATCAACCCGCCCGCCCCTCCAAACACCACCAGTAAAAAAATTAGGACACCCCATACAAGATATTTTTATTTATATAAGTAATATTTATGAAATACAAAGGGGAAAACAGGTTCTCAAAAAAGCATGAATTTTTATTAGATCCCAGTTGGTGGTGGTTGGGCTATTTTGAGGACTAATTTCTCACCTGCCTCTCACTATTTCAGCAGGGCTCCCTCTGTTGTTTAGTTCCAGAAAGCTCATGGCATACATGTAATTTCATGGATGGAACAGTGTTGTTGTTGTTGTTGTTGGCTTTTGCCCCATGTGGAGCAGGGGAAGGTGCTTCTGCTTGGTTTCTATTTGCTGTATGCAGCTTTTTTTTTTTTAAGAACCTGGGGAGAAATCTTGGCTTTGTGATTTTTATCTTCGAGGATGGATGAGCAACATAAAACAATTCTCCTCCTCTGGTTGTCGGAAGCCAGTTCAAGTAGGGAGAAAGGGGGCTGCCTAAAACTCCAAATTCTTGAATGCCCCCCATTTGAATCCAAAAGTTCTAGTTGCCCCCTGAGATTTGTAGACCAGGCTGCAGGGGGTGGGGGTGGGATGACCCTGGATAAGAATCACTGTGTTAAGAAATAAATCTCAGAAACGTAAAATTGTGCTTATGAAGCATTTACAGTATGTGACCGCATTTATAGGCTTTAATTGCCTTTAATGTTTATATCGTGCAAGGAAATGTGGAACTGGAGGGTGAGTATGCTGCAGCTTAAAATTGGACTCCTTGGACTCAAATGTTTGAACTATACAGAAAAAGAGGCGGCTGTTTTTTCATTTAACTGAAATATTGTCATTGTAATTAATCCTAAATGTTTTCATTTTTATCTATCGTATTGTTTATTAGTTAAAAAATCGAGATGTTTTACAATAAATTAAAACATTTTCTCGTTTTTATCTATTATATTGTGTTTATCCGGTGTCCTAGGGGAGGGGGCTCTTCTTCATAATTAATCTTCCAGCAAGGGGATTGGATTAAGCATGTCTGTCCTGTGCTTTGGTCTCGTTGCTAGTCTTTACATCTGAGGAGTCTTCTGAGTGGCAACATCCATGTCTTCCTCCCAGCTTTAGCTTAAGATCATACAAAAATGATATGGTCACATCAATATAAACAGGGAAGAAAAAGGAAGGAATCCTGGTATACTAGAAATTACGAAATTTGCATTTTTAATACTGTTATTGCAACAGAACAGGGATGCAGAGAGGCATATCAAATCCCACAAGCTGGTTTTGCTCGCCTTGCACAATCCTATCGAATTTTAATCGCACGTATAATAAAACCTTGCTCAAAGTTTCATGAGAACTCCCTCCTGGAGTCATCTGTTAGAAGAAGGTGGTTTAAAAATGCTCTAAATGAAAAAAGTTCCAAGGGTTACCTTTCTTTTTGGGTTCTTTAAAGCCGTTGCTGCTAAAATAGTACCAGCTTTATTATGAAGTCTGGTCCCTCAGGACAGTGTTGGTTTATGTGGCAAAACCACTTTGGCTCTGCCAGGGGTGTCAAAGTCATTTGTTATGAGGGCTGGATCTGACATAAACGTCCCTTTGTCGGGCCAGGACACGCGTGTAACACAAAGTACTCTCTAGTACTCTGTGTTACATTTTATGGCGCGCCTGGCCCGGCCCGACAAAGGGACATTTATGTCAGATCCAACCCCCATAACAAATGAGTTCGACACCCCTGGGTGGCCCTGAAAAGGCAGAAGCTGATTTTTGTCACAGGAGAAGATGCCAGGAGAGCAGGTAGACATGAACCATGAAATAAATTAGGTTCATCTTTTACTGGATCTACTTAGACTGCTACTGAAATTTGAAAATTCCCATGCCCTCTCGCCAGCTTAAGGTGGGCCAGTAAAAGGTATCGGTCTACCTATCTGTATCTCTGTTGTTTTTTTCTCTGAGTAACCACGATCTGCTAAACTTGTCCCCAAGGACATATTGGTAGAACAGCCCTTGATTTTTCCATTTTAGATCTAAAACAGTTTTTTTTGGAGATGTTAAGAATTTCAAATTGATTTGGGTATAGAGTTGCCGGCTCCACTTTGGGAAATTCCTGGAGGTGGAGGCTGGGGAGGGGAATGAACTCAGCAGGGTATCATGCCATAGAGTCCACACTCCAAAGAAGCCATTTTCTCCAGGGGAACCGATCTCTGTGGTGTGAAGATCAGTTGCAATTCCAGCAGATCGTCAGGTCCCACCTAGGACTTGGCAACCCCACTTGGGCAATGCCTTTTAATTCAAGCTTATTAAGTTAAGCACAAAAATAATTAACAGTGCTGCCTTTAAAAAGTATGAAAAGGTTTTTAATTCCTTATCCTTACATGAACAGCAAGTTAAAAGGATAGTTCTACAAAACAAGGCTTCCTACCCTCTTGGTATAAAGGGAAGTGATGAATAAACAGGGGTATGCTGCAAAGTGATGATAGCCAAGGAGCGAGCCAATCTGACTGGCCCCTGCAGTGGTACCCATCAGCTCAGACCTGACCAGCGTTTTCCATGATGGGTGTTGGCTTACTCTTTGCCCCCTCCCCCAAACTGGCATTGGTGCAGCGGAAGGCAGCTGGTAGGCTGACACAGATTATCATTGCCTCTGAAGGGTTAGGACTAAGTGACTCCTGAGGTGCTAGCTGAGCTGTTGCTTGAAGCTCTGGTCACCAGCAGCCCTCAAAAGCAGTGGTCCCCCAGGGAGTTTCCCCAGGAGTGAAATGGCCAGTCCCACCCCCTGTAGGCGAAGGCCTTTCGCACCCTATATGGCAGATGTTTCGGTGAGAGTTCTCTTGCTGACATTCTCAAACAGTTCATTTGCCAGAGATCTTAATAACTAAACTAGAAGTAGTCCAGCTGCTGGGTTGGGTTATAATTAGAGATATGAATGTCCTGTACTGATCCGTAGTCGTGAGTCCCACCTGCAGCATCATGGCGAACTACATTATACTATATGAAATGAACAGCTGTATATAAAATATAACTTCTAGGTTAGTTAGATGACCAAGTGGGAAACTATGGCCCATGAGTTCACAACTTTGACTGCCAAAGAACACAGTGTAAGCTAACTGCATAGTGGAATTTAGAAGCCTAGAGTATCTGGCTCCTATCACTGAGCTCGTTTCACTAGATTACTCATTCTTTTGTAGCAAACGCGTACTTTTGTAGCAAACGCGTACGCGTGCTTAGATCTAACAAGAATGTAGTTCAACCATAGAGTTTCACCGATTAAAATAGGCAGCATTTTAACAAGATGTTTTTATTCCAGCAATCCATCAAAAGCTGGAAGCAGACGGGACAGAGAAAGTAGAAGGATCAATGACGCAAAAGCTAGAGAATGTTCTGAACAGTAAGTGTTATATACCCAGCTTCCACTATTTTTAGAGTTTAGGGTTTTATAGCAAGTTCAAGCATATTCTTGGAATATGAAGTCCAGTAAAAACCAGCTTTCTCTTGATATTTACATTCCCAAATCAAAGATACGTGAGCTTTACCAGTTGAACTTAGGGACATTTTTACAGTACATCTCAGTTGCTGATGACGTGAAGAAGGGAACCAACTTCTGATGCTCAGCAGTTCTCTAAGATGGATATGGATATTTAAAACTGACAGATGTGCATAGAAATGCTGATGGTAAATAGTGTGACATGATTAGAAGCACATTTCAAGAGGCTTTGTACCTTTTGTTAGCATATTATGCAGCACTTTGCATTTCAATACATTTTGTACCTTTTGTTAGCATTTTATGTGGCATTTCACATTTCACACTTTCACAAAGCACTTCAGATCTCTCCAAGATCATATTTCAAATATATGATGTTGCAACTATGCATTGTTGATGTATTATTCCAATAGTATCAAATATTAACCATTTACAGTACAATCTTGTGCAGTTTGGGACTGCCTGGTTACTCTTCAGCCACTCCCAAGTTACAAGTATTTTAAGTGATTTTCAGTTTTTAGTTAGTAAAATTTGTGGTAGCTTCTTGTAAACTTTCCAAGAATGTTGCGTGCCTGAGTTTATCTTAATTAACAAATGTACAAGGGCCTCTTGCTCTGTCAGAATTCATCCTATAATTAAATTAATACAATTCAGAATTTTTCTCTTTTTTTAAAAAAATATGGATAATCCACCATAAATGAAAAAAATAATCCCACTTTTCCGGAATAGCATTTCCAGGATAAAAAAGTTGTATAGACGTATTATCCTAAATGTGCAAAATACCGTCTATGCGGAACTAATGGAGTTTTTATATTTATATATGCAAAAGAGATTATTAAATTTGATAAGTGCTTCCACTTTGCCCAGTGTTATTCCAGGATAATGTGTTCTCCAAAACTGGTGATTTCGATTGGCTTAGATTGGAATAACTCTGCATAGAGATGCAGTGTAACCCCCATATTTAAGGCAATGGCTTTTAGACTGCCTGACTGTTTTCTATCAGTCTCTTTTATATTTTTTGCGTAGTAAAATGCTGTCTCTGAAAATAGAAAGAGCAGCTGAGCACGTGGCATTTTTCAGTGAAAAATTGTTCTCAGTGATCAAATGCATATTACTATTTAAATTGTTCGAAATGGTACCACTTTCTGTGGTTCTAGTCACATTAAATGTTGGCTTGGATCTTAACATTCTAGTTTGTTCTTTCCCTTTTGCGCAGCATTTTTTTAATATACCATATAATTAAAAAGATATGGAGATGTCTAGAGGAAACATTAACGTATGAAGGAATACCCCTTTGTGATGGTCAGTTACAATGTATCTTGCAGTTCCCTCGGTGTGACATAATTCATTATCGGTTAGAGTCAGGTCCGGTAGCACCTTAGAGGCCAACGAGATTTTGGGGGGAATGAGTTTTCAAGATTCGAAGTTCCCTTCATCAGCTTTGCCTTTCAAAAGCTTATACCTAAAACATCTTTTTGATCTCTAAGGTGCTACTGTTCTACCCCAGACCAACACGGCTCCCCTCTGAAACTATACTTAATAATCAATTTCCTGTGAAGAGATTCTGTATAATTGGATTAAGGATCAATGCGAAAAAAAATCCTAGTGTGTGCATCATCAGATTTTAAGAGCTGCATTAAATTCTCCGAATTATGCAGAAGTGTTTTCTTTTGTTTCATCGTGTTTTCTTAAAACTTCTGGGGAAGCAATGTTTACCTTAGAGTTATATCAATAAGCACGAAACTGCATCTAGGTAACAGTCTTCGTGTCTGAGTTTCTGAACATATATAAAATGAGAAAAGTGACATGAAGGTATTTTGTTCTTTGGTCAAGACAGTGTGTGTGTTTGTGTGTGTGTGTGTGTGTGTTTAAAGTCAAAATGAACAGCATGGATTTTAAATATGTCTCAGCACTGCTGTTAAAAGTATATGCTTAGGATATATCAGATTCCTTTTGTCCTGACTGCGCAGAATTTCTGACTTGCACCTTACGCTGCTGACCTTATGTTGAGAACTCTTTTGGCTCTTGCTACCAGCAAAGCAAATTTTTGCCAGACTTTCTGTCACAACTTGTAATGTCAACATGTCAAGTCATCTGGGAAAGAACCTAATTTTTTTAACCAATCAGCTTGCTCGGGGTGATCAGTATAGGACTTTTGGAGGTTCGAGCAGATGCCCAACCATGGGCTATAGGTTTTGCTCTATGTGATTTCCAGCTACTCATTTCTGCAACACTTTGCAAATTACTTAGGTGCACATGAGACACCCAGTCTGGTCTGAGAAAAAAATGGCTTTCAATACAGCCATTGTGATACGATCCTGATAGTTGAAGGAGTGCTGTTAATCCACTAACTACAATCACTATATTTTGTTAAACACTTTTATTTGTGAAAGGTCTGTTGACCATATAACAAACTTTGTTGTTACTTTTAGGGCTCACGAAACCTGGTGACAAAATTCAGTTTACTTCAGTAGTGCAATACAAGGCTAAAATTGTTATGAGTTAAACAAGTTCAACCAACTGTTAATTTTAGCTTTTTATGTAAGAAGTTACCCTTAAAATACTCTCTTTTTGTCTGGTTATATTTGCTCTAATCAGACCTAGTATTTCATTAATTGTTACAGAAGATTTTCAAAAAAGTTTCTGAACAGTTTGTATTCTTCTTAGCAGTGGGAAGAAAACTGGTTTTGAATGTATTAATAACCTTGATGTATTAAAATTACTAAAATGTGATTAAATCTATTTGAATTAACTATAAATGTGTGTTTTAGATAATCTGGATTGGTGGGTTTCGAAGAATAATGGTGTGCAGCTTCTACATCTGATCAGTTCTATTTTAAAAGCACTGGTTCAGCGGAAAATAATTATACTTTCACTTAGTGTTTTAGTATAGGCATATTATTTTATTTCCAGCTACTCATATTTTTAAATGTCTCTTTTAACCAGAAAGCTTAATTCAATAATTCATAATTTTATTTTAGTATTTCAGAAGTATACAACTTTAACAATACTATCCTACAAGCTGTTAGACATCAGGTAGAGAGAAAGAGCGAGTTTGTGTATGTGTGTGTGTGTGTGTGTGTGAGAGAGAGAGAGAGATCGTTTGTGTGTGGTTAACTAACAACCTTAAAATGTAGTAGAAACCATTCTCCTGACAAAATAAAGTATCTTGCATTAGGGGCTCAAAATCTCAGCAATGTTCAAAACATTATTTAGATATAACAATTATTTTACAAAGGCTACTTTTAACATGAGCCGGCCACCCACAGTGTTGACAAGAGAAAATGGCATGCAAGCCACCCAGCGAGTCTGATGTAATTTTTTTCATCTTTGCTTAAATTATAGTCACTAGACCAGATAATGTAGAAACTTTTTACAGCCGGCTATGGAAAGGGGAGAAAGGGTTCCTCTTTTTTCCCCTGGTAAATTAAAAATAAGTCAAAAGTTTTTTGGGTGGGAATCTAAAATATTTGGCATGTATACATCTTTAGTATAAGGGAAAGGCATTATTTGCTAATATGGAGCATGCTTTTGTTTGAAGCATTGCTGCATTGTGATATGAAAATGAAACGCGGTTTTCACTGTAACAGTTGAAAGTTTCAATATGTCCTCATCATGTAAATAGTTTAATGCAGGAATTCTCCATTGCTTAGAACTGCCCTTATGTTTCTGATCCTGGGTCTGCTGAAGTCAGTCCGTGTTGCTCGCAAACATGAAAGCAGACTCAGATCCAGACAAAAAAGTCAGAGCTCTGTTTCAGTAAATTATTTTTCAGTTTTGATAACTTCTCCAAGTTGAATCAATTAATAATGATTCCCCTTTTGGGGGGGGGAACGTTTTTTCTCGAAAGCCAAACAACTTTGTATTATTCCCCCCACACACACTGCGGATGAATAAAGTGTAACTTATACCACTGTTCTATCAATGGTATTTGAATGCATGTTTGTTTCACTTTATACAGTCATAATGAAAGGAATATATTAGGGATGATCAGGTTACCTACAGGGTATAGATAGAACTGTAAAATTCATCTCTGTCGCCAAAGCAAACTCCAAAGGAAACTGAAGTTGCTTTTGATTGTTCTGAGGCTTCTGCTGCGTGGAAAAGCGAAGCAATGAATGCTTATAATTTTTTTTTAAAAAAATTAAATTTGATACAAACATTTGTGTTTGTATCCATGCAGCTGTAATCACTAGAAGAAGCATGACAAATCCACTGAATAAACTTGGTGCAGGGTACGCTGCTCTTTCCCATTTATTTACATGCTTATCCCCCTCTTGAAAACAGGAGCAAGCAATACAGCAGACACACTATTCCAGGAAGTGTTAGGTCGCAAAGACAAAGCCGATTCTACAAGAAATGCCCTCAACGTTCTCCAGCGCTTCAAATTTCTTTTCAATCTTCCACTGAATATTGAAAGAAATATTCAAAAGGTAATTTGATCGTTTGAAATACAGGATAAGCGATTATCTTGCACCCCAGTTTGCGATATATTTCTCGTCCTAATTAATTTTTTTGTGTGTGTTTCTGAAGGGTGATTATGATGTAGTCATTAATGACTATGAAAAAGCGAAGTCATTGTTCGGGAAGACTGAGGTTCAGGTGTTTAAAAAATGTGAGTTTTGGATTTCGTTAAAGTCAGTTGTGGTTTTAATGGGAAACATTAATAATGCAGAGCAACTTTAGGACGTATACAAGGTTCACCTTCTGTGTATGTATAATCTTCTGTGGCATTTGGAACAATTAGCCTGGTGAGGTTTCTCTCTTAAAAATATATAATGGGTTAGGTCCAAAGATTTACTTCCTAAGTAAGAAGGAGTCGTCCTTTAACAGAAGAGAATTCTTGGATCCAGCCCATTATTTTGTCGTGCATATAACAAGTTTTATGGGATATAAAACAGGTTAGGGACATCTTTTTTGAAAAAGGTTCTTTAAGAGTTGCAGCATGATGTTTTGAAAATGATTCAATGCACATTGTTTCAGGTTAAAATTAAAATATAAATTATTTATGTATGAAATTTTCTGTTCTGAATAGGGAATGTTTTTTGTGTAATTCTCTAAGAATAAATGGGTTTGGGTTGCATATATTTATGCATTAATTATGTTAGCATTATATCATAATTAGATATTAATTTTAATTAATATTTTCATAGATCTCTAACCAAGCTGTGTCTATAGCACTGGTACAGAATTTAAATTTAATTCTTGATTACTCCACTATTATAACAGAATTCTAGTTGCCATGCTCTTTCCAACAAAGGTGAGACAGGAGGGACGGAGACCTAATAAAATCGCCCAAATATATAATGGAGGGGGGAAAGCAAGAGCAAGGTGATATTGATATAAAACTTGCAATGTGGGCTAATTTCAAATGTGTTAAAATTTAGCTCACTATTTGACTATTACATTAAATTCATGACATTTCACATGCAAAAGAGCAAATTTTATCTTATTACTTTAAAACCATAGATTATGCAGAAGTTGAAACTCGAGTTGAAACATTAAGGATGCTACTTCTGGATAAACTGCTTGAAACACCGTCAACTTTACATGACCAAAAACGCTATATAAGGTGATCTTCTTTCATTCATATTATATCATCATTTTTTTTTAATGTGTGTTGTTCAGTTGCACAGTCGAGTCTGACTCTTTGTGACTCCATGGACCACGCTACGCCAGGCTCTCCTGCCCTCCATCGGCCTCCAGAGTTTGCTCAATGCAGACAGAAACATGTTTAATGTGTAGACAGGAACATTTCCTTGGTTTATGCTCTCCTAACATTTTGAACATTGCTTCGTATTTAAATAACGGCAACTTCTCTGTGTCATCTTTCGCTGTTTCAGTGTCTGACATGAAAAGCACAGGCTGTTTTTCTTGCATTATCTTAAACGCTTAATTATGTCTGACTTCTGATTCCGCTGCCTTGCAGCGGTCTGATGACAAAGCTTATCTGAAGAGGCAGTACAAATTCAAGACTGCCACCTATGTTGTTTCAATATATCATGTGTTCCTTTAATGGCAGGCCTCTTTGGCTCATTTATTAAATGTAAGATGTGTACAGTACGAATCTTAAACCATTTCCATCTGAAAAGGAACATTAAAGACAGCTTTGAAATTAACAGTACAGTCCCTAATTAAAAATGATATAGAAAAGCTTTGTAACCTTTGTATTGCTTTTCGGTACTATAGGCAGTTCATTTCTCCCTTTCTCTTGGAATACACAGGCAGAGGGGCTTTGAAAATGGGTAGGTACTTAAGTAGTTAATCAGAATTGCTCCTGCAGCGCAGAGGACCTGAATACTGGTATGCTACACAGTGCATTGCAAATGGACAGTGTTATCGCTGGGAGCTAAATATTTTAGTGCCTGTTCTTTGTCCACCTGATGGCCTTAAGTAACGTACATCTACCTGTGATAAGAAAACACTGACCATACTTGTAGCTGCCACCACCTCCTGTGGCAGTGACAGTCAGACAGATTTTATTGTATTTAGCCATAGGCCATTACAAACCAAAACAAAGTACATAAAAATTGTATAAAATAGAATATAGTCTAAATATTATAAAACCATAAAACCCTAGTCTAAAATATTATAAAACCATAAAACCGAAGTTATGAACAGTTAATTGAATCACAGCATACCCACTAATTAACTAGTTCCCCTGAGACCAGCGTTGGCCTGTATTTTCTTTGCACCCAGGGCAAAGAAAGCCATTCTGTGGGATATATCGGCATTGGAATCAGCTAACAAAAATACAGTCTTCTCATGGTCTGAGTCAAAGCTTAAAACTGATAAAATACCAGAGAGAAATTTTAACCTAGGTTGGGTATACAATGAACAATCAAGGATGTAATGGGGGAGATCCTCAATAACAGAAGAGCCCCAAATGCATAAGCGCTGTTCCTTGGGTGTTCTGCTATAGCGGCCAGCTAGTTCGGCTGTTGGCATTGATTCAAAGCACAGAGATGCTCTGAGGTTATGACTATTTATATTGACCAGGTAGGGAGGATAAGAAAACACTGGAGACGGCTTTTAAAGCTAGTTCCCAAAGCTAATGCCAATTTCTTTTAAATGTGCTCTAGAGGGGGCAGTATGTGAATACAGGTACTAGTACTAACTGATCTACCTTAATGGTTACCTGACAGTGATTGGAGGAGATGTAAAGTGCACCTATACAGTAAATTCATCTCCAGGTAACCTAGTAAACCAAACCCTTAAGGTGCAAAGTACCCAATAATCCATTTTAGAGCAAGACCCTTAGCAGTGTTTTGGTCAGGATCAGACCTTCCTCTGGCTAAAAAAGTCCAATTCTTATTTAGGAGAAGCATGTACTCCTTCATCACCTCTTATGACATAGCTTGGAGCCCTGTGTTTGCAGTGTCCGAAGTGTGCTGTCCTTCTTGCTTCATTTATTAAGGGGGGGAATGCACAGTTTTACCCTCCTCACATTTGAGGCATCTGTATAGCATAGGGTTGCCAAGTCCCGTTCCCCTTCCCCCGATTACTGGGGGTACAGGGGATAGGCTTGCCAGCTTCAGGTGCGAGTTCTCCCAGAGATTTGGAGGTAGAACCTGGGGAGGACAATGGGGTACAATGCCATAGAGTCCGCCCTGCAAAACATCCATTTTTTTCCAGAGGAACTGATCTGTGTAGTCTGGAGATGAGGTGTAATTCTGGGGGATCCCCTGGTCCCACCTGGAGGCTGGCATCCCTAGATCCTGTTACATCTTGGCGTGTGCTTGCTGCTCCAGCGGAAGAGCAGAGGATCCGCGGCCTAGGTTAGCATCCAAACCAAGGTCTTCTGGATACCCTCTTTCCCTGACCTAAACCCATGAGGATGGGTACAGAATAAATGTTCAGACAGTCTTTAGAAGACAGTGTACTTAAAGGAAATGGAGCTGCTCCAAGGATATAAAGAATTTGTCAGTCTCTCTCCCCCTCTCAAGAAGTGAAGGGGAAATGAAGAGCCAGCAACTCTGGGTACCATGGAAGGATGCAGCGTGACAGAGCAGGCCCCGGGAGAAGTTCGGCAACCTTAAAAAGATATTTTTACAGTATCTCTTCTCTTTCTGTCCCCTGCAACACAGAGATTTTTAAAGGAACTGGATAAATTGAAAGGATGAAAACCTTGACTACTGGCCAGTGTTAAAGAAATGTGCTCTGGCTTAACTATATCCCTTTATTTATATAATGCCAAACTCCTCAACAGACGTATACTGAGTGGAGACTTAATGAGGCTTAAAACGATTCAGCTTACTTTGATATTTCTACCAGGATGATAAAAGCTCTTTTTCTAAAAAGGAAAACATTCTGTTCATCGGTAGTAGGAGTTCCTAATTAGTGTACAGTTGGGTATCTTGCTATATAGTCTGCTGCAGCCTTGGAATATACTGTAGTAGTAGGAAAACAAATCTTCCCTGCAAACACGGCTGTGAAAAATGTACCTATATTATGTTACGGCATGGTTCACGCATAACAAACCGTAGTTTGTCAGTACGGGAAGGATGTGATAGAATACCAAAGCAAGCTGAATCATTTTAAACTCTACGTCAGTAAACGAAAGGGGGAAAAAATGAAAGGGGAAAAAATCTTGCTCTGGGATCTAAATCATTCTTCATTAATAACGGCACACTTTGGTGGCAGTAAAGACGTCTCAGACCTCTTGCCACCGAAGCTATTGTTTTGTATGTGAAGAGGCTGGTTCTTTGCAGTGGCTCAGAATGTTTGCATTTGAAACAAACCCGACTGTCTGAGATAGTTCTGCTCAGGAACAGGACCGCAGCCACTTAAAAGCCTGCAACATACATTGATGCAGTGATGGGCATTGCTTATGGCTAGTTAAGAATCTGCTGTCATTATAATGCTTTAATGGTTGTCCAACCCTCAAGGTTTCAGAGCAGACACTTTCAGAATTCTGGGGGTCCTCTTTTTTGCAAGGGGGGGGTGATGAAAAAATACAGGCCTGACATGTGTAGGATGTTTCCCATCTGAATCCTCATCCATTTAAACCTTTCGCAGATATCTTTCTGATCTCCATGCAGAAGGGGACCCAGCCTGGCGGTGTATTGGTGCCCAGCATAAATGGATTCTGCAGCTTATGCACAACTGCAAGGAGAGCTACGTGAAAGAACAGAAAGGTAAATTTGATTTATGCTTAAAGAAGTGACTCTGTTGGGACCAAAGGGTACAATATAGCTGTTCTTTCTTCTCTTTCTTTTTTTTTTTGGGGGGGGGGTGGTGGTGGAGAGGAGCTGCCTCTGAGCCAAGCCACCTGTAACACGAAGAATTTATTATCTGATCCCCAACACGTAAAATATAATGTCAAAAAGCAGCCAGCAGTGGGGAAGAGGATATGGATAGGGGCCACAGCACCGAGGAAGGGCTTTGATGTCCCCTGTGCCATTCCTTCATTCAAAAATAGGCTCTCCAAGCTACTTCTAGGCCCAACAGGGAGAAAAGAAGTATCTGATATATTGTACCTAGAAGCAGTGAAAGACAGGTACAATACAGCTATCTGTTTTTCTCACTACATGTGGTAGAAGCTGCCTTTGGGAGGGTAGTTTAGATTAGAGAAATGGCAGTGGGAGGGGGGGAAAAAGTCCGACCCCTTCTGCATCCTTCCCCCTGCAGCTGCCTTTTTACATACACTGCAGATTTGGGGGGGGGGGGGGGGGGGGGGGCGTTATCCGATCACAGATTGCCAGCATCACATGTCATTTGGTCTGTAAAGTTCATAAAGCGTTTTAGCTATACCACTTTGGCCAGTGCTTTTTTAATAAGGAGATTAACAGTTTGGGGCTGCAGTGGCTCAGTGGTTAAGACACTGAACTGCAGACCGGAAGTTCGAGACTTGACTGCTGCATGACGGAGTGAGCTCCCATCTCTGGCCCCAGCTCCTGCCAACCTAGCAGTTCGAAAGCAAGGAATTGCAAGTAGATAAATAGGTACCGCTTCGGTGGGAAGGTAACAGCGTTCCGTGTGCCTTGGCGTCTAGTCATGCCGGCCACATGACCATGGAGACGTCTTTGGACAGTGAGTGCTGCTCTTCGGCTTGGAAATGGAGATGAGCACCATAGCCCTAGAGTTGGATTCAACTGGCTTTTGAGCAAGGGAAACCTTTACCTAACAGGGTTTTCCCCTATGAACTCTTGTGATCTGGTTTGCTGTTAATGAGGGCAATATGCTGAATCGAGCTCACAGCCTTCTGTACTGGCCAAACCAGAAGTGGGCGGGCTTTCTTCTTCCTGTGTCCCTTAGAAGTAGCAGTGGCTAGGAACTTGTTCTCCTGGAAACAATCTCCAGCTACTGCTTGCCTTGCAAGCCAGTTTCTTCTGGGGTTCTAGATCTTGCACAGCACTTGGTTCCTCTGTGAGTATTGTTGAGGTGCAGTGCCTATTGAAAGTGTAGGGTTGCCAAGTCCCCTCTAGCCACCAGCAGGGGATGGCAGAGTGGAGGTCGCCAGAGCCAGGTTGGGAAATCCCTGGAGATTTGGGAGTGGTGCCTGAGAAGGATAGGGACCTCTGTGGGATGTCCAGCTGTCCTTGACCCAGGCCGGGGCCTTCTCGGTCCTGGCCCCGACCTGGTGGAACTCTCTGCCAAATAACACCAGGACCCTTTGGGATCTTATGCAATTCCATAGGGCCTGTAAGGCAGAGATGTTCCTCCAGGATTTTGGTTGAGGGCAGCAACAGTTTCTTCATTGACTAGCACCTTTCCTTCCCCCCTCCCCCTGTTCTCAGTTTCCCTCTCCCCCTGCCCAGAAAATGGCCAGGTAGTCCAGAACTGGAACAGAAAAAATTATAGGACGCCATCTTGGATTTTTATTTTAATTCTTTCGTTTTTATTAAATTGTGTATTGAACTTTAATGTTTTGTATATTTGATGGTATTATGCCTCTCTGTACATTGCCAAGAGCCCGGCGTAAGCTGGGATAGGGCAATTTATAAATCAAATATATAAATACAATGCCCTAGAGTCCACCCTCCAGGGCATCCATTTTCTCCCGGGGAACTGATCTCTGTAGTCTGGAGATGAGCTGTAATTCCGGGGGATCCCAGGTCCCACCTGGAGGCTGGCATTCCTATGAAGGTGTTGAAAGAAATGTATCTCTCACCTCCATCATCAGTCCATACAGACTGCAAGAAGTTGAGTGCGCAGTTGCTTAGTTAAGAAGGGCACTTGAACTGGCTTTGATTTGTATAACTAGCTGCCAAGATATAAGGGGGAGAAACAGAGTTGCTGTCAGAACATCAGTTTATAGTGCAATCCTGCCTTCAGAATGGTGCCATGAATCAGACTATAAATACTTGAATCAGGACAGCAGAGTCAGTACAGTCCCCGATCAGGGGCAAGCCCGACCTGCCCAGGAATTGTGCTGGCTGCAATTCAGATCTCAGTGAAAATACAGCCCCTGTATAGGTTCTTGTGTGTGAGTCTATGCATGCACGCGTGCACTTTCCCTCCCCTGAGACTGCATAGATGCTGCCTTTCTTCTCCAGAGTAATGAGAGCAAAGTCCTGCCCCGTTTGAGGCTTAGAGAAGTTAAGAGTGCCTGCATGCTCAGAGACCGGGGGTCCCCAACATGGTGCCTGCTGACATCATTTCTGGTGCCCGCCAAGTGTTTTTAGGAAGTGGTTGCAGCAAGGCTTCTGTTGGCAGCAAGGCTTCTGATTGGCTATTGGAGATTTGATTAGCTGTGCAGATACTTTTTTAAAAAAATGCTGCTTTGGCAGCAGCTGCCACCAGGGCACAAGTATCTATACCAGGGGTCCCCAAGGCACAGCCTGCGAACACTTTCCTTGCACCCGTCCCAGTAGTTGCAAGAGTGGGTGGGTCCAGTTGCAACCCCCCGGGACTGAAAAAAAATTGCTTCAGCAGCAGCAGGACAACCACCGCACAACAGTCATCTTCATGGAAGATAAAGCTGCTTGGCCATTCTGCTGGAGGGGGGGGGGTAGAAGATTAAATTTTAGCTTCTCGTTCGCAAGCCTGCTGTTTTCAGTAGCTGCTGCAGGCAGGCAGAAAAACGAAATGGCCAGCATGTTCAGGAATAGCCATTCATACTCAAATAGGGTTGCCAGCCTCTAGGTGGAGCCTGGGGATCTCCTGCTTTTACAGCTGATCCCCAGCTGACAGAGATCAGCTCCCCTGGAGAAAATGGCTGCTTTGAAGGGTGGACTCTATGGCAATGTACCGTGCTGAGGCCCCTCCCCTCCCCAAACCCCACTCTCTCCTGGCTCCACCGCCAAAGTCCCCAGGTGTTTTCCAACCCAGACTTGGCAACCCTATTAACTCAAATATGCTGGCATCCTCTTGTCCCTGAGCTGCTGTAGCTAGCTGGGGCCAAAAAAGCCTGGCTGGCTTGGCAGGGGGGGGGGGGAGCAGCAAAGCCGTTCTCTCCCCTCCGCAGCCAGTCAGTTTCTTTTCCTCCTGAGCAGCAACGCCAGAGAGGAGAGGAGACTCATTGGCTTGAAGGAAGGGGAGAGGAGAGCCTGTAGAAGTAAGCTTGTGGGGTTTTTTGGTTGGTGCTGCCTCTTCTGGCGGCCATTTTGTTCTTGTGCCCACCACCCTAGGTCAAAAACCCAAAGGTGCCCACAGGCTCAAAAAGATTGGGGAACCCTACTCCATATTGTTACTGAACAGTGGCAATCATTTCGTGGCTCACCCTGCCTCTAGTGGCGGCCATTTTTGGTCACCATTTTGGCACCATGCTCACTGGGCCAGGTCAGAATTCCAAATGTGCCCACAGGCTCAAAAAGGTTGGGGACCCCATCACCACTTTGTGTGAGCGCGTATGAGTGTTCGCCCCTTCTCAGCCCAAATGAGAGATGAAGCATAAGCACTGCAACCGTGTCACCCAACACCGTGTCACCCAAATACGGTGAGACTCATTTGCATCTGCAGTAGAGAGACAGAGGCATCCCAGAACAAAGAGAGGAGACGGTGCATTTCTGTGCCTGTTTTCCCCTGCTGCAGAAATGCAGCAGCATGCTGCGACTGCTCCCTCGGCGATCCCTGTTTCCTGTCTCCTGTCAGTGATAGAAGCAGGGCTTCAGACTATTCCTTCTCGCTCTCCCCCTCCCGCCCTTCCAGTCAAACAGCCCTGCAGACGTAAGAACGGAGAGGCCATAACATTTCGAAACTAAAAGTGCGGTCCTGTGCAGAGTTACTCCCCTTTATGAAGCCTTTCGACATCAGTGCTGCATAGGGTTGCCCTTTATGTTGAGAAACCTTGCATTAGTCCTAGGCTAATCTGATATGTGTGCAAAGTATATATAATGTATAAAGTACCTGTATAAGTTTTTAAAATTTCTTGATAGAGCAATAATCGGCTCTGGTTTTATACATGTGTTTCGATGGCAACCCTTTTTTTTCTAAAGCAAATAGTCATACTGGTTCTTGTTTTTTTTCTTTCATGCCAACATTCTAGTAGCTGACTCTTGAGGCTGAGTGCTAGGAAATCAGCCCGTTCCTAAGACCACCTTGCTTTTTCTCCCCTTCTTCTATTCACCTTGCAATGAATGATCTATCTTTGTTTGATCAGACAGGCCAACACAGCCTGTGTCAAAGGGGCATTTTCAATTTGTTATCCTAGCAGCTGGTTCTCCTCTGTTGCCTTTGCGTACTGTACATCTGGAAGAAGGCCTCTTCGCAGCTGGGAGCTATTTCATGCCTAACTCACATCCCTTATTCCTAATAGAAATATTCTTTTGACAGCCAGTGTCAAGTGAAGCCTTAAATGGATATTAATTAAGAAGTTAAAATGTTAAATCATTGCAAGCCACGGCATTACTTTTCAGGATGTCTTGTCAGTTTAGCAGCATTTTAATAATTTCTGAAGCAAATCTGCCTTTTTCGATCCCTGTATAAGATGAGCCTGGCTACAAGTCCTTTTATTTAAACTTGCATATTGTACATCTTGTACATTTAAACTTTAAATGTACATATTGTACATTTAAACTTGCATGTTGTACATCTTAAAAATATAACAAAAGGAAAAATAGGCAAAGTTCCGTGTTAATGGGACAGGCATGTGAGCCGAAATCCATAGGAAATGACTGTAAATAGGTTCAGATTAAACAGGTTGATCTGAATTTTGACCATTTTAATCCAGACCAGTGCTCCAAACTTTGCTTCTATGTAACTTACAGTTCACTGGTATTTATACTGAGCTTGTTCCTGGTATATTCCACCCAATGGTAAGGTATGGCAAAATAGGTACAAACCCACAGGTTGGTCATATGTGAAAGCATGAATGTGAATGTGAAAGCAGCCTGTATGATCTTCTTGTATCCTAGAATTTAGCTCCCATATAGGCACAGAGTCATCCTGCATCCATTTGAATGGGGTACCATCGTACCCCTTCCATGTGTGGGTGGGGGGAGGAGATAGCATTCCCTCATGTGCTAGAAAAGAACAGTGGGAACTGAGGGCCACTTCCATTGGCATCCAACACTGTGACCTACAGTTTCTCCTTGCACTGATATTAAAAGTTAGTTGAGTTCCCATCCTAAAGTGTGTTTGGGCTGCTAGTGTCCTAATGGTGCAATCCTAAACAGAGTGACACCATTTTAAATCCACTGAAGTCAGTGATCTTATAAGGGTGCAGCTCTGATGGGGGTGCACTGTAAATCTTTGTATCTTGAAAAATCTTTTTTCAGACTTGCTCAGTCATTTCTTGAAATTATATTCCATACATTACCTTTTTGTTTTAAGTATTTGCATTGACCAGTTTTCGGGGGACCATTCCTCACAGTCTTATGGATTAGAACATACTCAGCTATTTGGGGTACATTTTCAGGATCAGACGGTTTAATTAAAACGCAGAAAGAAGTGGCACAAAGTCTAAATATGGTGTGTATGGCTGCACAGTGTGAGCAAAATCTGTTTAAAGGGGAATTTTAAAAAATACTTTAATCACTGCAGATATAGTAAAACCACTGTGTTAGGTACAAAAATACCATTTTTAATGTACCGCAAAACTGTATCTAGAATCCATGGAGCCATATCAGCAGTTGTGACATTAAAATTTTAAATGTGAGGTCTTCCTGGGCAGCCCATCTTCGTTTCCAGATATAGAACACATACTGGGAACAAACGGAGCATTTTGAAATGTATTGTTGATTCAGGTTAATTTTTTAAAGGAACTTCCTTAATTTCTTGCTCCGGCAGATTGAAAGTCTTCTGTGTGGCGGGTTTGAAAGGAACCCTGTCCTCCTTGTGTCGGTGGCAGGCTTCAGGCATTGCCTGTTTGGTCAACAAGCAACAGTGGGTGGTCGGGCTGTAGAACAGGACAAGGGCCTGCTGTGCGCAGGAAAAAATGTTCAAAGGTGTTTAAGGGCGGCAAGGAAGTCTGCCGCCCTTCAGAGAACCCAGCAGCCATGGATCAATGTTCCTCCGAACCATTGTAGTCTTTGTAGGATCCTGCCAGCCATACGTACAACAGAAGAAAATACTGTTTCTCCGTTGCTTTATGATACAGCTGGCTATTTTTAAACAAATGTTATCTAGCAACAGCATAATTCCATTACAGCAATTTTGAACTATTATGAGCAGATAAATCTCCCTCTCTGTCTCTCTGTCTGTCTGTCTCTATCTCTATCTATAAAACCAAGTTATTGAGCAACTGATTTGAAGGGGGGGGGGGGGTATTTTAAAGACTGATGTTTTATCTAAAAGAAAGATAGAGTTCCTAGTTAAAAAAAAAATTAAGCCCAGTCACCCATTCTTATCAACCTTTAGAAGCTGGAATTGTTCAGATGACAAAATAACTTGTCATTGATACAATGCACATTTTCTCGTTGATTTTTTTGGGGGAGCCATCAAGCACCAAAAGAAACGTAACATTTCTAAATTATTAGGGTTTTGAATTATAATTGTACATTTGCCAAATGTGGACAAATTTCACTGGTTTTTGCACGGTGGCAGTTAACAAACTTTTGAACGCTAAGGAAAAATGTATTGTTGATTTGGGTTAATTTTAAGAGGACTGTGTTGAAGTCAATATGCGCGTTTCTTAGAAGTCTAGTTTTTCCCCGTTCTGTGTGCAGTTGTTTGTGTGTGTGTGTGTGTGTGTGCATGCAGACATAAATATATACAAAAATTATAAAATCTCTCAACAGCATTTAAATAGTAAAACTTTGACCCTTTTTAATAAAAAAGGTTAACATTCTTTAATATCACTCGGTGTATTTTTATAAATGGTGTATATTTTATTTTACGCGGTTCGTGATCACGTATACATTTTGTATGATGTACACACCTTTTTAAAAAAAAAAAAATTCCCCACATATGGAATATCATTGTATTCCTTCCTGGGCGATATTGTGAACCCCAAAAACAATCCCTCGGAGTCTGGTGTCAATAATAGCTGCAGGCCGGGACGTGGGGGAGGTGGGCAACAGGAGAGGTTGGCATTTCTATTCAGCATTTAAAGTCGCACCGTACAGCTTTATATGGCCGTACTTTTTCTATTTTGCTGGTTGGCTACTGATGTGCATAGCAACTGTTGCTTTTCCAGGCTGTGGTGTGCAGTCCTGAAGCGCTATCTCCTGGACAACTTGGAAAAAAAGTCAGCTTTGGTAATGTACTCCAGATGTTCATTAATCCTGAGGGTATACGTGCCGTTGTAGTTCCCTGCTCCTGTGTTGTAGTTTCTTGTAATGCTAGACAACCAATTAAGAAATTAGTTTCATGTTAAACTTTCTTTTCCTGGTACCAGCGCAAAACTGATGATGTGGTTTCTAGTGGAACAAGAGAGTATTCTTTGCCCTGTTTTCTATTATTAGTGAATAAACAAACTGTCGGGTGTTTTAGCATTTGCGTGGCAATTTAGTATGTTTGTGCTCTCACCGTATCAATTTAGTATCCGACAATCTATTTTGAGTGAAACTGCAAAGGGCCACTGTTCAGTTTGGTGTATCGGTCTGAAACGGGCATAACAGAGAAATAGCCATTTTGGGAAATCCTGTTTACAAGAATCCTACGTTTTTTGGTAAGGTACAGTGAATGAATGAGAAATCCATGTGTAAATACCAAAAACATGGAGTTTACAGTTTTTGTGCAACTAATGCCTGCTTTGTAAAAGCTGCATTTTAAATTAATGTTCTGAAACTTTAAAAAAAATCACCCTGATGCTAAAATAAGTTTGTTTTTCGTGTGATTAGGCAGAGAGAGAGAGAGAGAGACTATATCTTTCATGTGCAAAGAAGTGCATTTCCATTGAAAATACCCATGCCAACTGAATAATTTTGTTTTGTCTTACTATTTTCTTCCAGTGACTTCAGGAAATTTACAGATTATTTAGCTTAGTTCAAGAAATGGAGCCAAGACCATATGTATGTAAAATGAGTGATTCAAAGCACTTAGAATTTCAACAAGGTTTCTAGAATACCCTCGTGAATTTTGGATTGAGGGCAAAAGAATCATAATTAGCATGCTTTCCTCTTTGTTTGTTTGATTTGGTTTTCCTGTTTAAGAGAGGTTAGGTTAACACTAATTTAATTAGTTTAAGTCATTCTGCAAATATTGGTTGAATACCCACACTCCCAATAAATACATCTGCAGTGGTAGAGATGTTTTTCCACTGCTTTTGCAAATTATAGATTTTCCATTTTGCCTTTTCAGCCTGGTTGCCTAGTCTTTTTCATTAATTCTGTTTTGCACTATGCACTAATCCTGTTTTGCACTAATGAACAGCTATTCATTAATAGCTGTTTGCCCAGGGCAAATACCAGTTCCCAGTGTCTTCTCCCATCCCCGTGCCTAAATTTGTCTATGAAACAAAGGAATAAGAACATGAGAGAAGCCATGACTCATCCAATCCAACACTCTGTGTCACATAGCAGCCAAACCCCAGGTGCCATCAGGAGGTCCACCAGAAAAATGAGTAACCACATTGGTCAATTGGTTTACATTGGTCTGAAATGATTGCATATGGTGTTTATTCAGTACATATTGGTGTGGTATTTAAACAAACTAATAGAACGTTGGAATTAAAATATTAGTGTACAGATTTTTCAGTTAGCACAGATGAAACAAATCTTGCTGCAATTGCAGCGGATTTCTGTAAAAAGTGAAATTTCTGCTCACAAGTTGGGTTTCTGGTTGGTTGGGCTGGTATTCCAGAACAGTGAACCAGTTCATCAAAATCCTCACTTTTCTCAAAACAGAACAAAAACCCTAAGTCTCCAGGTGCCATCGTATCTTCAACAGGCCCCTAGAGTCATGTGAGCTATACCTAGTTGCAGTTCTGGCAATCCGGTCTGTGCCCGACCTGGTCTCTGATGGTCCTGCAGGCACATTTGTCACTTGAGTGTCTTGGTATTGCAGGAAATAAGTATAGGGGAAAAACAGTAGTCCCAGTGGAATGTAGAATATAATTTATTGTGGTCCACGACCAGATACAAGTTCACACAGCAAATCGTTTTGAAGTCCCAGTGGACTTCAAGATAAACCGTTTCGTATAGAAAGTTGTCATTACACTTCTGAAATTAAAACTATTACTCGCGTCCTGTATTTTTCAACACTGACCCTATCAACCTCCATCTGGGTGTGTCTGTTGCATGTTTATGGCGTATGTCTGTATGCTTATCAGAAACCCTTTTAAACAAAACATTATAATAATCCCCCAAATGTACAGTTTACAAATATCCACCAGACCCTAAAATAAGATTATTGAAATATACTAATTATTGGTATTTTTTTCTGAAATATAACTTACTATCAAAGGTTTTTTGGAATAACATACAATAACGCCACGGTGTTTTCCTTTTAAGATACCAAAGCTCGTTTGAACAGGATCTTAAAACACATTCCATGTTGTAATCTAACAGTACAGTCTTGGTCTTTTTTTTGGAAGGAAGCCAGGAGAAGCTAGCTTCAAAGTACTTTGAAAGGTGATCAACATGAGTCATTAAAGAGAAGGGAGACGTGACTGTATAGAAGGAAGAGATGATTCTCACAATGGTGTTCTAAATCTGAACATCAATAGTGAAAATACCAGTGATTCTTGCTAGAATTCTGGAAGCCAGCCAGATGAAGGACGGACAAAAAGGAAATACTTTTTTACCCAGAGAGTGATTCAAATGTGGAATTCATGGATTGAGGATATAGTGATGGCCACAGGAATAAACAGCTTTAAAATGGAATTAGATATTCATGTAGGATAGGGCTATCAGTGGCTACTAGACATGGTGAATTGAGGGGAACCTAAGAGAGGTTGAGAAGAAGAAGAAGAAGAGATTGGATTTATACCCCGCTCTTCACTACCCAAAGGAGTCTCAGAGCGGCTTACAATCCCCTTTTCCCTTCCCCTCCCCACAACAGACACCTGTGAGGTAGGTGGGGCTGAGAGAGCTCTTTCAAGAACTGCTCTTTTTCGGACTTCCGGCAAGACTTGCGACCATGGTGGACGTGCTCCTCCGCAACTGCGGGGAGCGCGATCCGTACCCGGCAGGAAGAAGGGGCTCAGGACTGGTGCCAGGCCCCCAGAGACCCCAGTGAGGGGGCTCTGCCTGGGGTGGCACGAAGGGGATCTCTCCCTACGGTGGCGACCGAGGGATTGAGGTCCCTTTTCATCACCCCCATAGGTTTCCCCGTCCGTGGGAGCCGTATGGCTGAAAGCGCAAATCCGTGAAGCAGCAGAGAGTGCGAAGCTTTGAAGCTTGAACTTATAGTTACGCATGGAGAAAACGTGAGGCCGAAGTAAAAATAAACAGAACATAGCGGGAAAGGCGGGTGGAGTGAAATCCCCCCCCCTCGAGACTGGCGTACTTACGAGACTCTTTACGTGGCGTTACTGCATGAAAAAAAGTATGGTCGGCTTGCTAGATGGCAGCATCGCGCTTTAGAGGATATGAACTTTAAAAAGTTATAAGCGCAGTCGTAGAATTTGCTTCTTTCGTTCATCTTATCTAACTATCAACAAAAAGCGCAGCCTCAACAATGGCGGGGAAAACGAAACCTTCCCCCAAACTAGGAAGTACAGCACCGAGTTCAAAGGTTGATACCACAGAGATGAGCACTGTGTTCTCCTCGTTATTGCAACCTCTAGTGGACCAAATGACAGCTCTCAACGTCAAGATGGAGAAAATGCAGCTGGAACTGAAGGAGTTGAATAAAACCACAGAGAAGCTGCAGCGAGAACTTCTGGAAGTTAAGACTTCAGTAAAAAATCATGATTCAAGGCTACAAAAAGCGGAGAAAGAAAAGGCCTTCCATTCTGATCAGCTCCTGAAACTACAGATGGAAAGATCGAATTTTTTCCTAAGACTTCAGAATGTGCCAGAGGATAAAGGAGAAGACCTTAAAATTCTGCTAAGTGAAGCGCTTGAACCAGTAACAGGCTTAAAAGCAACGGAAATAAAAACCGACATGGATATGGTTTACAGAACCTATCCAGAGTATACTAAAAAGAAAAGCCTGCCTGGTGAGATTATGATAAGGTTCTCCAAAAAATCAACAAGGGATGTGGTGCTTAGGACCACAAACAAAGCGGTTCTGAAGATCAAAGGAGAAGAAGTTAAAGTGATGAAAGATATCCCATTTGAAATAAGGAAAAGAAGGAAAGCCTATGGGAAATTGACATCTTGGCTACAGTCTGAATCCATTATTTACAGGTGGAATATTCCGGAAGGACTAAGCTTCAGCATCAAAGATAAAAAATATAAGATTGACTCTGTTCAACAGGCGAAAATTTTTTTGGAAAAAAGCAAAGAAAAGAAAAATGAGAGAGACTCAGATGGTTCACTGGCATTGCAAGAAAGTATGTATGGATTTGATAGCTCAAAGAGTGAAGAAGAAATTTCTGACTCGGAAAAAGGAGCAGCAGCTCCAAAGGTACAAGAAGAGACTGTTAAGACAAGAAGAGGACGAAAGAAGAAATAAGGGCTGATGTTTTTATTGAAAATTGCACTTATATATTTTATATAATTTGTATAATTAAGCATTCCTCCAAAAGAGCTTGTCTGTCAAATAGCTTATTTGTTTTTTTTTATATCAGCAGTAACAATGTTAATTGAAAATTAACCAAGGTTTAAAATGCTTCATAATTATTTGTTGTAAGGTAATATTAAGCAAATGATAAAGCACACTCTGTATAAGGTAAATGTCGCTTAGAAAGTAGCGATGTAGAAGTAGATATAGAAAAAATCAATAAAAATCTTTTTTTAAAAAACTGCTCTTTTTCAAGAACAGCTGTGCCAGAACTATGGCTTGTCCAAGGTCATCCAACAGGTGCAAGTGGAGGAGTGAGGAATCAAACCCGGTTCTCCCAGATTAGGGTCCGCGCACTTACCCACTACACCAAACTGAAAACCTCAGTGAGGCTGAGAACCAGTGTGGTGGAGTGATTAGGAGCTGTGGACTCTAATCGGGAGCCCCACGTTTGATTCCCCACTCCTCCACATGAAGCCTGCTGGGTGACCTGGGACCAGTCACGGTTCTCTCAGAAATCTCTTGGCTCCACCTACCTCACAAAGTGCCTGTTGTGGGGAGCGGAAGGGAAGGTTATTCTAAGCCTTATGGTAGAGAAAAGCAGGATATAAAAACCAACTCTTCTTCATCTTCCTCCTCCACATTCAGAAGCACTAAACCTCTGAATTACAGAGCCAGGAGGCAACATCAGTCTCTGTGCCCTGTTGTTAGCCCTCCATGGTAACTGGTTGGCCACTGTGGGAGGCAGGATGCTGGACTAGATGGACCACTGGTCTGATCCAGCAAGGCTCTTCTTATGAATGGTACCTGGGTATATTGAGGCTCGTTTGCCTCAGAATGCTCATACAGGTAATTGTTTTAGGCTTGGCAGATGGTTGGCGCTGCACCATGAATGGGGTCTGTCCTCACCTTTCCCTCTGCTGGCGAATTGCCTGGAAAGAGTCTGAAGGGACAGCAAGCATGCTCAAGAACTCCGCATGTGGCGTGACCCATAGAGTAGGGAGAGTGACTCCACCTAGTTACAAGTTTCTGTGCCTCCCCCTTCCCCTTAGGGTGTACCCACACAACAGAATTCGTCTGTGAGGTGACACAGTCTAGTCATTGTGCTAATACTTACTGAACACTTGCAGGGAATTGCATTCAAACTCTGCCTGCCCTTTCTGTATGGACTGCTCTGTGGCCAGCAGTAGGAAGGGGACTGGAACGGAGTGGCTGGCAGTCACCCCAAAAGATGTTTTTGTTCCCTGTTTCCCCCACTCGCAAGTGAGGTTACACTGGTTCGGCTTTTGTCAAAATCTTTGTGATGGTCTGCCAGCATGTCTTTAGGAGGGGCGCATCTCCACACTGTGCATTCTCTTGTGCCTCCCTACCAGGGCCGTAGCCAGGATTTTTTACTTTGGGGGGCATTTAAAACAAGTCGGGGGGCACTGTGTCAGGAGCGACGAGAGAGTAAAAGTTTTTTTTTAAGTGACGAGAGGCGGGGGGCTGCAGTAAGGAGCAGGCGTGCCCTGTGGCAGCATGCCTCGCCTGCAGCCAGCCAGAGGTCCACTGCCGGCAGGCAGGGCAGGGTGACAGCTCAGCACGGCTATGTCAGACACGAAAAATAAAATAAAACAAAGCAGCTGGATGGGAAGTCGGGAGGTCTGGGTGGAAAGTCGGGGGGCCCAGCCCCGAGTTGCCCCGCTGTATCTACAGGCCTGCTCCCCATGCAAGGTTCAGTGCAAGCTAACACAGGTTGAGGGGGGAAGAGTCATTAATCAGTGCCCAGTGGGTAGCATGTTTTTATTTTTTTATTTTTATTTGTTAAATTTGTTGTGGGGTGGAGGGGAAGACCAAGGTGGAGCTCCAGCCTGAACTCTCCCTAGAAGCTAAAACAACTGAGAAGCTATCATGCTTTGGTCGTGTTATGAGAAGACAAGAGTCACTGGAAAAGACAGTAATGCTAGGGAGAGATGAAGACGGCAGGAAAAGAGGGAGACTCAACATGAGATGGACAGACTCAGTCAAGGAAGCCACAAGGGCCCTCAGTTTGCAAGCAACCTGAGCAAGGCTGTTAATGAGAGGATATTTTGGAGGTTGTTAATTTATACAGTCACCAGGGGTCCGTTGGAGCGGGAGCGCACAGGAGCGCAGCTCCGGGAGTGAGAAGCCCAGGGGGCGGGCACATGACCAAGCCCCGCCCCCTCCTCGGCTTCCCCAAGCAGTGCAGAGGCACAGCGCCCCAGGGAAAGCCCTGCTAGGGTTTTTATTGTTTTTAATGTTTTGTTTTAATATTGATAATTTTATCATTGTTCCTTTTATGACTGTGTGCTGCTTTTCCAGAGACTTGCTCAAGGTGGCATATAAATTTTCTAAGTATACCATTTTTTATCTGGGCACATGGCACATAAGTATTGGAGAAATTTCACCAACCCTTCAGCAGCTTCCACCCCATCAGTTTGGGGTAGTGGTCAGGAGTTGGACTCTAATCTGGGAGAACCGGGTTTGATTCCCCACTCCTCCACGTGCAGCTGCTGGTGTGACCTTGGGCCAGTCACAAGTTCTCTCCGAGCTGTTCTCTCATGAGCAGTTCTCAAAAGACCTCTCTCAGCCCCACCTACCTCACAGGGTGTCTTGTTGTGGGGAGGGGAAGGGAAAGGGATGGGTGGTGCACATGTCCTGGGTATCTCAAGTCTACTTGAAACCTGGTGGTTTCAAGGGAGCAGGAAGAGAATGAGGGTGTGTTCTTTACGCTTATTTTTATTGCACAAAGTATTGGATGGGGAAGGGAATGGAGGAAGAGCAGGTCAGTTTCACTCACCTGTGGAGTGGAGCCTGAGGAGTGGGTGTTGCCTTCTGACACACTTCCGGTATGTTAGGGGGTGTGGCATATGCAAATGAGTTATGCTAATGAGCTCCTGCACCTCTTTTTCTACGAAATGACCCCTGACGGTCACCATAAGTCGGAAGCAACTTGACAGCACTTAACACATACCAACACACGCTAGGCTGAGCTTGTGGATGCTTAGTTGTGTGGGGTGCATCGTCCTTTCATCCCCAGTTGGAGGAGTGGAGGCTTCAGCTTGGAGATTGTGTACCGAGGTCAAGTATTTTATTGTACTCCTCCTGAGCAGAGGAGTGTTAGAACTGTGCTGCAACAATGTTTATTCTCTTCCTTGGTGGTTTGCAGCAAAGTGGCCCTTTGTCTGTGCAAACTGCCCTTTTTCTAGCTGAGAAGACAGAGAGACGTAGCCCCATGCTGTGTGCCCCAACATCTGAAGTATCAGTGTACAAGTTTATGTAGAGCTCAAAAATACTACGATTGACTGCAGACTTGCTCGACATTCAGAGACGAGCCGTGACTTTTCAGACGCTCTAGGAAGCAGGCAGAGGGACTGTGTTTTTGTTTCCTTTGAGTTCAGTGGAGGCGTTTATGGTTATGCCAGTGATTTTGCTACCGTGATGTCCAGCGCCAGAGCAGGACATGACTGCGAGGGCTTAGGATGGTCATTCAGCCCTGCGTCTTGCCCAGCAGAGCTAATGGTGGACCTCCTGAGGGCACTTGGTATTTTTGGCCACTGTGTGACAGAATGTTGAACTGGATGGGCCATTGGTCCGATCCAGCATTGGCTTCTCTTATGTTCTTATGTACGGCCCCATCGGTGGAGTAATATGCTGGCGCCTCTCTGAGTTACGCTGGTTTGGGCTTAGTCGCACTCTGAAACCGTTTACAGTCTGGCTTTAGGATTATTTTGTCGTCATCTTAACATTCAATAGAAATGCTTAATTTTTGTAATCAAGGCGATTGAAGAACTAAGGAAATAGATGCTGCTGGAAGTAGGATACAGCAAAGTTGGGAAGAGGTATACAGGTTGCAAATGAGGGTATTTGCAGAAGGGAACAGAGAGATCTTGGAAATAGCCCTAGAAGAAGAAGAAGAAGAAGAAGAAGAAGAGATTGGATTTATACCCCGCCCTTCACTCCCCAAGGGAGTCTCAGAGCAGCTTACAAACTCCTTTCCCTTCCCCTCCCCACAACAGACACCCTGTGAGGTAGGTGGGGCTGAGAGAACCCTTTCTCAAGCTGTCCTTGAGAGAACAGCTGGTACAGAGCTATGGCTTGCCCAAGGTCACCCAGCCAGGTGCAAGTGGAGGAGTGGGGAATCAAACCCGGTTCTCCCAGATTAGAGTCCACGCACTTAACCACTACACCAAACTGGCTAGAGGGAATACTAGGGAAGAAAGGCAGGAAGCACAGGTTGCATTAAGGTAATAATAGTAATGTTTACCTAGTGTTCTTGGATGTATTTGTTATTGATTCGGGGTCAAGCGTCTGTATATTAAGGAATGTCATAGCATGTGATGAAGTGCATAAGTCAACCCTGCATTTACAAACCTGGTTTCCTATTTGCTCTTGGATGTTTGTTCCTAGGGATGCCAGCCTTCAGGTGGGACCTGGGGATCCTCTGGACTTACAGCTCACCTCCAGACTACAGAGATCAGTTCCCCTGGAGGAAATGGATGCTCTGGAGGCTGAACTCTATGGCATTGTAACCAACTGAGGTCCCTGTCCTCTCCAGGCTCCACCCCCAAATCTCCAGGAGTTTCCCAGCCTGGAGCTGGCAACCCTACACCGCCCCCATCCCCTGCCAGTGGCCACCAAGTGGGGGGAGGCTGGCAACCCTGTTGGCTCCTGATGACATTTCTGAGGCTCACTGCACCTAGAACAACATTTCGTCTAGCTAATTTGACCAAAAAGTGCAGTTAAAGTGGCTCAAAGGAGTAGATATTGATAAACCTTTATTTAAAGATGTTCAGTTTCTGGAAATGTTGAAGCCATAGGGGGGAAAAATAAAGTCCCGAGAACAGCAGAAATGCTTGTGTCCACAGAAACCCTGCTCTGAATCCATGGAAAAGTGAAATGAACACAAATAGTGGCCTTGACTAATTTATGTTTTCTTAATTCTCATGCATTTTCTCCAGTTGTTTTTTTTTGTTCTGTTCTGTTTCTGTACTGCCAAAGGGGAACAATGACATGTAGGCTCCCCCCCGCCCCTCTTTACAGTTGGTGTCATAATTAATGAAAGCCCAAAAGTATTTTGTTTGTTTTTTAATTTCTATGACTGGCTTTTTAGGGTCTGCTCAGACCCCACAGTGAGTGAGTAAATTACGTTTGCTTGGCCATTGCCTTGGTTTTGCTTTGAACACTTTACAGGTCCATCGTACAGAAGCAGGGTGACTGAATCTCTCTTCATTGTAATAGAAACCAAGAACTTCCTGAAGGGCTCTCTGCAAATACTCTGCTGGCAAACTGTTGATACTGGCTGGTTTCCAACATTTCACCTGCTAGAGGAACCATAACAGAGCTATATTATAAAGCCTTGCTGTCCAATATATGAAGGCAGTGGGCTTAGTTCCATCCAACTACTCTCAGAGAGAGCATCCTCCAAATTCCCAATTTTAAAATGTGTTGTTAGTTAATAGGGGTATCATCTTGTGTTTAATAGTCAGTGTTTAATTACTTGCTGATTTGTATCCTATGCTTTTGCCGAGAGGCTCTGCACAAGAATCAGGCCTCGCTTACTTTTTCCTAGAACAAAGTTGGGGTCCAGTGTGCATGCACACAAAAACTTATACCCAGAATTAAACTTGTTGGTCTTAAAGGTACATGCCCTTGGACTCAAACTTGTTTCAGCTGCTTCAGGCCAGCATTGCTGCCCAGCTAATCTTACTTTCCCCAAGTCATCCTCAGGAGCAGGGGTCATTTCGAGCAGGAGCTCGGGGGAGCTCAGCTTCGGGAGTTAGTGCCAGCCCCCCCCCCCACAGGGGAATGCCTGCTTGTGTCATGGCTGCAGCAAAAGGACCCCGTCCCCTGGAAAGGTCCTTGTTCCTCCAACCAGCCTTCTGAAGGCTTCAGCCACCACTGAAGCTATCCTCCCAGAAGAGTGGTATTTCTGAGGCTTGGATTAGTAGCTGTCCCCTCTCTGCCAGCGCACACTCTCTCTCTCTCTCTCTCTCTCTCTCTCTCTCTCTCTCTCTCTCTCTCCCCTTTCTTTCTTGCCTTCTGACATACTGCTAGTGATGTCAGGTGGTATAGCATATACAAATAAGTTATGCTAATGAGCTCCTGCATCTCTTTTTCTAGGAAATGGCCCTTGCTGAGGAGTGTAGTGACTTGCTGAAGATCGCCTAGTAAACTTTGTATCTGGTTGAATCAACATCTCCAACAGTGCAATGCTATGCAGGCAGCCTAATCTAAGCCCACTGATTTCACTGAGTTTAGGCTAGAGTAATCAGGCCGACCACCTGAAGCTATAAGAATGTTGTACTTTTTCTAACTGTGGAAGTGCACTGCAGATTGTGGTTGCACAGGTGTTGCTGGAACTTTGTGGCCGTAGACTGTGACAGAGCTCTTCCTCTCTGCTCAACCACATTGTGTTACATGCAACACTGCTTTCATTTTTAAAATTAAAAGTCCCTTTGATGTTGTGAACCCTCCTGGCTCTACTGCTCAAACATCCTAATGCATCATAGTGTTTCATAGAAGATAGCATGCTTGGATGTGCAAATATCCCAATTTTAAACAGCCCAGGGTTTGCAGAGATATACTTCTGTAGCCTCACCCTTTAGGGTATTTTCAAATGTCTGCTCTAATCTAATTCTCTATATTTTTTAAATTATATACTGTATATTATAAAAGAGGAACCTGGGCCCAATGTTCTCTCTAAGCTGTGGAGTCTTGTGAGCAAAAATTCTACTTGGTGAGCTACTGGCATTAAAGTTGTGAGTGAACAATTTGGCTACTGCATCAATTAATTTGCTCTGGAGCCATCCTTACTGAGTAGGGCTGCCAAGTCAGCCCGGGGGGCGGGGGATCCCCCGCTATAGGGGTTCCCAATCCGCTGGCCAGCATTCGGCCGGCGGGGGGAACCCCACCCCAGAAGTCGTCCGGTGAGGACAACTTCCCCCGTGTAATGACGTCACCTCCGGGTGACGTCATTATGTCGCCGGCGTGTGCACAAAAGCGCACGCACCAGAAGAGCTCCCGGGGGGAGAACAACTCCCCCCCGCCGGTAAGTCGCTGGCACTTGGCAGCCCTGTTACTGAGCAAAGACAAAAATGTGTGATCCGGAGGCTAAAAAACTGTGAGCTAGCTCACACTAACTCAGCTTAGAGGGAAGACTGCCTGTTCCCATTACTTCATACAGTAGAACCCGCTATAAATATTACAGGAGTGCTATAGAGAAAACATTCTCTTTAATGCAACAAACACCATGAAGGCTTTTATCCCGTCACAGACTAACCCTCTTTGAATTGTGGTAGCATGGGTGAAATCATGCTGTGTTGTGTCAGAAAGGTAGTTTTCGGGTGGGTTGTAAAGTGCAGGTACGTCGTAAGTGTGAAGTAACTAAACTGTGGTGGAGTGTGACTTTTCAGTGGCTTTGCAAATAAGCCCGTAATTAATAGGAAGTAAAATTCTATAAGAAGCCCTTTTTTAAAAAAAAGACACATGTGTTCTTAGTGCTGGATCTGAGGCAGGCTGGAGCAAGGAATGCTTTTTTTTTTCCCTTCACTTTCTGTGATATTTCAAGGGTTTCTTGGCCATGCTTTTTCCCCCCTTTTGTGGCCTTTTTAGAGTGTCATTTGTGAGATGTCAAGAGGAGCTTGGAACCAGGATATCTGCCTGGGAACTGAGATCACAGGGAGGGGGCCTCTTGGCTGTCCAGTCATCTGGTGGGTACACACAAGACGGCCCTTTTTGGTGGCAGCCCCAAATTATGGAACAACCTCCGCAGGGAGGTGCTCCTGGCCCCCTCACTTTTAATCTTTGGGAGGCAGTTGGAGATATTTGTATTTAGAGCTGCATTTGACTAATTTAGCTTATTATTTATTGGCAGTCCTGGTAGTGATTTTGAATAGTGGTCCTGCGTGTGTGTGTGTTTTAATAATTGTTGTTTTATTTACATTGTAAGTTGCTTTGAGTTCTGCAAGGTAGAAAGACAGCTAATTAATGTTTTCAGTAAACTAATTAATTAAATAGCTATGCTGGATCAAACCGGAAGCCCATGGTCTAATATACCAATAGATAAGGTAGATGCTGAAGAAGAAGGGGGAAGAGAGGAGGAGGAGATTGGATTTATACCCCGCCCTTTACTACCCAAAGGAGTCTCAGAGCAGTTTACAATCTCCTTTCTCTTCCCTTCCCCACAACAGACACCCTGTGAGGTAGGTGGGGCTGAGAGAGCTCTGAGAGAACTGCCCTTGAGATAACAGCTCTGAAAGAACTTAAAGTCACACCAGCAGCTGCATGTGGAAGAGTGGGGAATCGAACCCAGTTCTCCCAGATTAGAGTCCACGCTCCTAACCACTACACCAAGCTGGCTCTCTGGGAAGCTTACAGGCAGGGCATGAAGGCAATATCCTCCCCCTCCCTTGGTATTTGTCCCTAGAATACTAACTTGAAAGAAACTGAGGAACATAGTGTCAGTACACCTCTTTCTATATCACAGCTGGTTTGTGAGCAATGTGACATTAGGTTGATGACCTACACCCAGAACCACATGCCGCTGATTACACATAGATCCTATATGCACTCGAAGCAGAACTGCTGACAACAGTGAGATGTATATACATCACATGTGAAAAGTCAGACCGATTCTCCAGTCATTGATGATGAGCTCAATTGAGTAAGAGATGAGTAGGGTCTATGAAACCGTGTTCCTATGAGAAATACATGTGTATCTTCCTATATCGTCTTTTATTTGCAGACGTTGACACTCTACCATCCATCGACTGAGAAGTACTCATAGCTATTTCCTTTTCCCCCCTCCAGGCCACACATTAGCGCACAGCCCAATGTTGGATCTGGACACCGAAGTCCGTCCATCTTCACTCGGTCATCTCAGTCAGAGCGCTTCTCTGAAAAGAGGCAGCAGTAATCAGTCGAGCCGGGATGAAAGTAGGTGCTGGTGTGTTGCAATTTGATGGGATAACTTAGTGAGTAAAGAAGTCTGGGCTATGAATGGGGAAGTCCCTAGTTTCACGCTCGCCTCTGCCGTCTCACTGCTTAGCCTTAGGGAAACTACTGTGTCTTAGCTCAGCCCTCCATCTGGAATTAATGATACTGACCTGTTTTATAGGTAGGGCTGCCAGATCCAGGTTGGGAAACCCCTGGAGATTTTGGGGGTGGAGACTGAGGAGGGCAGGGTTTGGGGAGGGGAGGGACCTCAGCAAGTTATAATTCACCTTCTAAAAGACCACCTTCCAAAAGGGCCATTTTCTCCAGGTGAACTGATTTTTTTGCCAGAAGATCTCCCAGGAGATCTTCAGGCAAAAAAGATCAGTTCACCCAGGAGTTCAAAAAAGGTCAGTTCACCCAGATCTTCAGCCATCACCTGAGGAAGCAGGAAGTGAACCCAGCACTGAAGCCGGCTGTGAATGGCTGTTGCTCCCTGAACGCAATTATACTTTTTTGAAGTGTCTGCTCTCCTGAAGCATCTTATGCAGAAGATTGGTGAACTTTATTTGGATTTTGTCATTTGTATTAAGTACTGTTGGATCCTAACCCTTTAAGAAATTATAAGAGTGTTTGCATTGGAGAAATAGTTGAACTGTTAAGAATTGTTAAAATTGTCTTGGTTAATATATCCTTTCTACTTCTGTTCGTAAGTTATTCACAGAATGTTTGTGTTTTGATGCAACCACCTGGAAGTTGGCAGTTCTATTTACAGAGTTGTTGTAAGCACAACAGCGTTTAAGTCCATGGCAGCAGAGTCCTAAACCAATTTACACCCTACCAAGTGCATTGATGTCAGGGAACTTGGAAGGGTATAACTTTGCCTGGGATTACGCTGTTGGGATATTCAGAGAGGTATGAAAATGGTATTTTATTATTAGTTCATCCCCGCTCCCATATCTGCCAAGTTTTAGAGTATGCTATTTTACCAGGTCATAAAACGTGCCCATGTGTGTGTTTATTTGCTACATCTATACACCACCTTTCTGCCACTTCAATCGAGGTAGTTCATAAAATTGCTGACAATGGAATGCATGTGATGGGAAAGGAAGAGGAAAACCAACCAACCTCGACACCAGTTCTTAGGTAACGCTGGGAGCTATCCTAACCAACTCTGCTCAGGATCCCTCTCAGGTCTATTCAGTGGGGCTTACCCTCAGAAAAGTAGTCGAATCACAAAACCTTTATTGGCATAACAACATGACTCTATATAGATCACAGTAGATTCTGTGGTCAGAAAGAACATCTCCTAGAGGCATGGTAGAGGAATTTTGCAACAGATTCAATGACTTCGCTCTAATTTGAAGCTAAAAGTATGAAGGACTTACAGTCCTCAGATCAACCCTCCAAAGGTAGTAAAAAAGGCTTTAAAAATACAGCACGAAGTGAGAAAAGTAGTTTTAGGATTGCAGAGTCATATAGCGGTTGTACGTATGGGTAGGTGGAATGTAGCCAAATGAATTGGCCACTAATTGGAACAGTTCTGGGAGGGAAAGGACAAAGTTGCAATTAGTCTGAGATAGGGTGGTCAAGAGAACCCTGTTGTCTTTTTTTCTACCTCGCATTACCCAACAGTAAGTTTAAAAGGTACCTTGTTTTTGATTCTGCAATCATTGGGTTGTTGTTTTGCTTTCCTCCTTTCAGCCTGGCGATTTAAAGCACCTCAGCAAGTGGCCTTTGTCGAAAAACTAACCAAGCTCGTCGTAAGCCAGCTCCCCAACTTCTGGAAACTCTGGATCTCTTATGTGAATGGGAGCCTCTTCAGTGAGGTAAAACTTTTTGCATTCAGTCGTTCCAGTAATTGCAGTGGTGTGCACCTGTATGAGGAACTTGAAATAGAGTCCCATTTGTCAAAGCTCCCAGGCCAGTTTCTAATCAACTCAAAGTGGATATACCGTATTTTTCGCTCCATAAGACGCACCTGACCGTAAGACACACCTAGTTTTTAGAGGAGGAAAACAGGGAAAAAAATATTCTGAACCAAATAGTGTAATAAATTTTTTAATACACTATAACAGAATAACATTTGAACCATATAAAGTGAACAGCAGTCAACAGTGGCATTAAGAACTATTATTACTGTCATTAACAAATGGAGAGACTTAAAAGATTTGAGTACTCTAGTTTTCTGGAAACCCCAAGAACTCATCATCGCTAGAGTCAGAATTTATGAAGCTCATTTGCTCACAATCACTGACATCACTTTCTTCGCTGTCTTCATATAAGATACCGTCTTCACTTCCATCTAAGGCATTGCTAATGCCACATTTTTTGAATGACTGTACAACGATCTCCTCCTTCACTGAGTCCCATGATGTTTTCACCCATTCACAAACTTGAGTGATGGTGGGCCTCTTCATTCATCCAGTAGATGTCAGATCATGATTACCAGCAGCCATCCATTTGTTCCACTCTTCTCTCATTAAGACCTTAAATGGCTTGTTGATGGAAACATCAAGAGGTTGCAACTGGCTAGTAAGACCTCCGGGAATTACAGCTAGATGAGTCTTCACTTCTTTGAAGCACTTTTTTGTTGGTTCGCTAATATGTGCTCTAAACTGGTCAAGCACTAATAAGGCAGGTTTTTTCAGAAGTCCTCCAGGACGTTTGGACCACACCTTTTCAACCCATATTCTCATTCCATTTTCATCCATCCATCCTTTCTCATGTACATGTACAACAACTCCTCGTGGAATCACTTCTTTTGGAAATGTTTTCCTTTTGAAAATCAACATGGGTGGCAATTTGATGCCATCGGCACAGCAGGACAACACAGCTGTGTAATGGGTCTTCTCATGCCCTGAAGTTTTTAGAGTGATAGTTTTGGCACCCTTCAGATCTACAGTCCTATTAGATGGTACATCAAAGGTTAGCGGGACTTCATCCATATTCCCAATCTGGCCAATTTCAAAGCCATTTTTCTTCCTAGCATCAATAACAAATTTATGAAAGGACAATTTTAGATTCATATTCTTTTGGCATTTTTTGTGCAATTCTAGTTTTGGTCCGCATAGCAAGACCACATCGCCTCATAAATCTGTAGCACCATGATGGTGATCCTGTAAAATCCCGAATGCCTTTCTCTATAGAAATGCGTTTCGCTTCAAATATGATCATTTTTGTCGAAACAGAGAAGCCATTATTCCGCTGACGTATAATCCATTCTTTCATGTCCACCTCCAACTGTGGCCACTTTGCAACATGCCCACGAAAAGTGTGCTTACTTTTATCTGCTTTTTGCAGTTGATCCTCCTGTTTCCTCCACTCTCTAATCATTTTTTCAGTTGGAGGAGGCCCAAAATGTCTCTCAGCTGCTCTGTTTCCATGCTTCTTAGCATATTTTACTACCTCTAGTTTAAAAGGAATTTTATATGCTAACCTTTTCTGCTTTATCATCTTTGCAAGGGTAGAGTGAGGTACTGTAGTATTTTTCTGTAAGAAATGAAGGATCTGTCAGTATCATTTCTTCAATGTTTACCATTGAGCACTAACCATTTGCGTTGTCACTAAGCGCTGAACATTTGCATTACCACGGAGCACTGACCATTTGTGTTGTCACTCACCACTGGCCTGCTCATTATCACTGACCACTAACCTGCACTGAGCATTATCTTAAATCAATGAGAACAACAATCAGCCATATTAAAATTTATAACATTTTTAAGACCTAGAAACAAACACAAAAATGGACTTTGTGCTTGAATGGATCTTGTGTCACCACAAACTATGGGTGACACAAAGTTTGCTCTGAGAGGACATTGTATAAAAGAGGTTGATAGAACAAAAGCCACTGTAAGAACACCTTTCCAGACCTGAAGAAAGGAGACAAGAGATTTCTTCACTAATCAGAGACCAGACAGTTTCCCACCCCAAAAATAATAAGGTGGAGAAACTGTGCTTGATCCTGTGGGAAAACAGTGGGGCAAGATGCCTGCCTGTCCCTTATCCACTTCCACCTCTGTCTTCAAGCCATTGGGGGGGGAGGGAAATCACTTGAAGCAGTTAATAACCCTTTTAATAGACTTTGACTGCCCTTTTGTACTCACCCTCCTCGAGGTGGTTCAGAAGGGGTGTTGTTTGTCCCCTATGTTTTCAATGCCTGTTTATTTGTGGGGAGGACGCCTTCGGATCCACTTTGAGACTGTGGGGATGGCACTTGTGACAATAGGGACTGGGCTTGCGAACCTGCACCACCACCAAGTTATGAGAAGCAGTTTCCACGGGTGGGATGGATATAATTACCATGGGGAGGGGAGGAGGATCCGTCTCTTTCTCCTCAACTTTGCAAAACATTAGTTGGTGGGTCTTGCCTCGGCTCTGGCCGACGGAGCTGCGAGCAGAAGCTCAGAGGCACGGCAGAGCCTTCAGCTCAGCTGCCCGAAGAGGCCCGGGGGTAGCGGTCCCAGCTCTGGCTCTGCCTTGTCCCAACCAGGCAGTGGTAGGAAGATGCCGAGGAAAGGTGTGCGGGGGAGGGAGAAGGGGTTTTCTCCCTGGGCAGGCGGCCCAGCCCAGCCTCTGCGTATGCTCAGAAGCCCGGCGTCGTCGTGCTTGCTCGCTCACTCGCTCAAGGGCAGCGCCGTTGGCCGCCTGACCCCAAGCCCCCTGCCGCCGCCCCTTGGGTGGGGGAAGTGTGGAACCCCCCCCCCCAATTCTCCCGGAGGGGGGGAGGGAGACTCGCGCTCTGTGCATGCACACGAGACCCTCGCCGCCGCTGCCAGCTCTTTCGCCCGAGCTGCCTCTGTTGCCTGGGCCGGGCTCCCTCTCCCCCCCTGCACCTGGAGAACTAGGCGCTTTGGCGGCGGCACGCTGTCCCCGGCAGCCGCGGCGGCGGCGGAGGAAGCGCGCCCATTTGATGCTGAGGGTGGCTCCTGACGGCGCCTCTCCAAAGAGCCGCACACCGCCTCCGCGCTGCATCCAGAGTGCCCAGCCGCTCGCCTCGCCAGCCCGCCCACGCAGCTCCTCGAGCCTGGCCCCCTCGCCCGCCCGCCAGCCAAAAGTGAGCAAGGGAGGGAGGAGGGGTTTGTCCCCGGGCTGGCGGCCATGTGACCCAAGGTCACACCAGCACCTGCATGTGGAGGTTCTCCCAGATTAAAGTCTGTGCTCTTAACCACTACACTAAACTGGCTCTTGGAGGGTATAGTGCCATACAGTCCACCTCCCAAAGCAGCTGTCTTTTCCAGGAGAAGGGGAATAACTGTTTTAAATAAATAATAAATAATGGATTTGTGTTGCCTAGAGCTCAGTTGTGATTCTAGGGGATCTCCAGCCCCCACCTGGAGGCTGGGAACCCTAACCTACTCAGTATTCCACACAAGGGTGTGGCAAGGCAAAGTCTTAAGATCATGACCTGAAACATCCCATTTTTTCACCTCTTCCCCCTTCCTGCTCTTTGAGCATCCCGACTGATGACAAGTTCTAGAGAAGTTGAAAACGTGTGCACTGTTTTGTGCCGGTTTGGGTTGGTCCTAATTAACAGGCGTGTTTGTAGATTCAGAGAAAAACAGAGACTGTGAACAGACAAACCTCCTACCAAAGGGCCCCAGAACGGTGTTTGTAAAAGAGGACACATTTTAAGAGGTCCATCCCTCTCATAAGTTCCCCCGCTCAGTGAGGACTGGGAAAGGTGCGCGGGGAAGGGAGGAGGGGTTTTCTGCCCGGGCCAGCGCGTGCTTGCTCAAGGGCAGCGCCGGACGCCCGGGAGCCGAGAAGCTCGAGCCGAGAGGCTCCCATTGCCCGCCTGACCCCAAGCCCCCTGCCGCCGCCCCTTGGGTGGGGGAAGTGTGGAAACCCCCCCCCGATTCTCCCGGAGGGGGGGAGGGAGACGCATGCTCTGTGCATGCACATGAGACCCTCACCGCCGTCGCCGCCAGCTCTTCCCCGCTCAGTCGCCCGAGCTGCCTCTGTTGCCTGGGCCGGGCTCCCTCTCCCCCCCTGCACCTGGAGAACTGGGCACCTTGGCGGTGGCGCACTGTCCCCAGCAGCTGCCGCGGCGACGGAGGAAGCGCGCCCATGTGATCCTGCGGGTGGCTCCTGATGGCGCCTCTTCAAAGAGCCGCACACCGCCGCCGCTCTGCATCCAGAGTGCCCGCCCGCTCGCGCAGCTCCTCGAGCCCAGCCCCCTCGCCCGCCAGCCAGCCAAGGGGGAGGGAGAAGGGGTTTTCTCCCCTGACCGGCAGCCTGCCGGCCCGGGAAAGATGAGTGGGAGAGGGAGGAGGGATTTCTCCCCGGGCTGGCGGCCATAATAAACAAAGATAAGAGTCAGGAGGGGGGGGAGTCCCCTTGTATTATATTTCCAAGAAGCCCCCAAGACTCCCCTCCATTTCCAAGAGAAACCCTCGACAATTACACACAGCTATTTCGGCTGTCTATTTGAACGTGGAGACAGCATATCCTGCAAACTTGGGATGAGCTGTCGCTCTGTCTCCTCCCCGTCTTCACGGTGTGCTGTTCTGTTGCCTCTCCGTCTAACCAAAGACTAGGGCTCTAACGTGGTTGACTCTGTCGGACCCCAAGCACTTCTCTGCCCCCACACCCCATGATTCTTCCACGACGACCACCTCTCTGCCTGACGGTGAGCGCCCTCGTCAAGCGGCCGCTTTCTCCAGTCATGCCCGTTGGCACCGTTTGCCCCGCCGCCAGGAGGAGGGATTTAAAGTGAATGGCGGCATGTTCCGTGGCTAAAGCTGGAAGGCAGACAGAAGAGGACAAATATGGCAGAGCCTGGGGTAGGGGCGGGGGAGCTCAGCCTCATGGATCGAGGCATCAAAAGGTGAGTGGCTGAAAGAGGTGTTGACGGGGTGAAGTCCTGCCTCGGACCCTGGGGAGAGCTTACATGCAGGATCTGCCTGCCTCTCTCGTCCTCACGCATGCATTTTTTATCCCACATGCTGTAGCCCGGGAAAGGTGCACGGGGGAGGGAGGGGGGGGTTCTCCCCGGGCAGTATTCGCTCCATAAGGCGCACACACTTCCCCCACCACTTTTGGGGGGAGAAAAAGTGCGTCCTATAGAGCAAAAAATACAGTACTCTGTGCTTCTAAAAAGTTCTTCATTTGCCTTTTTTAGAACAGTTCTTTTGGGGGTGAGAAGAGGGCCCATTTTTCTCCAGTTCTTTCACTTTTGACCACTGAGCGGTGCCCTGAGTCGAGTGTCTTGTAAATAGCTTAAAATGCTGTTGTCAGTCACATGGGGTGGCCGGGTGGGGGGCAGAGAGAACAGAAAGCAGGGGAGAGAGGATCTAAATTGGTGTTGCATCTCACTTTTTTCTGTGTGGCTGTTCTTTATTTTTGGTGTCACAGTCAAAAAGGCACTTGAGCACAGACACAGAGTTCTGAAAGGGATGAGCAACCATGAGGAGGAAAGGAGCAGTAATAAAGAAGCTGTACAATGACCTGCACGTCTTAGAGAAGTGTCGGTTAAGTGTTGCCAAGGTGTTTTCAAGAAGCTCAGACGACACATAGCTAAACCGAGACCCAGCAGTGTGTGCAGCGAAAACGGCACAGTCTGACCGTTGAGAGACTTACCACAGAATAGTTTTGGTCTGTCTGTACAGGAAAGGGTTAAACTATTCAGCAAACTCTGTCAGAAGGAGGAGGCTGGGGAAAAACCTGTGTCATATATATACATGTGCATATCGTCTGTCAGGCTGAAGGGGACAGGAGGTCACCTGCTACAATCTCGTTTCCAAGTTAAGGTCATCTGTCAACTGAGCCCTCTCCCCCAATCGGCTGCCCATAGACCAAGTCACAGGGTATCATCAGCAGGAAACAAGTAAAGCAGTTTTAACAGGTTACATTTAAGATTCAAGATGTACAGATAGTCGAGCCGAATCGTCTGACGCTAAGCAAAATAGGACAGGTTATGCTTGGCTCATTCTTAATAGAAAAGAGTATTTCAGAAAGTGGAAAAGGTGTGTATGTGGTGTGCGTGTGTGCGCATATGTGAAGTGCCATAAAGTCGCTTCTGACTCAGGGCAACCCTTTGAATTAACGTCCTCCAAAACGTCCTCTCGTTAACAAGACGTCCTCTTGCGAACTGAGGGCCTTTGTGGCTTCCTTGATGGAATCAATCCATCTCATGTTTGGCCTTCCTCTTTTCCGGCTGCCTTCAGCCCAGAAGCTGCAGTTGCTTTTGTGTTTCCCATATTATCACTGTCTTTAAAATCAAATACATTGTATGTTCTACTTAAATGGTAAGGAGAAGAGCATTTTCCACGCCGCCATATTTGCTATGATATCTTCTGTCCATTAGGTGTCATTCACACATTACATTAGACTTAAAAGCAGCTCTACCTATTTTATGGCGAATGTATAGGAATCTTTTTTTTTCTAGAAAAACTACTTGGTGATCTCAACAGGCTTCATGGAAGCTGCTGAACTTGACCTTTTATTATGCAGTGTTCTTATTACTCTTATCTTACTGATTTGGTGACGTAGACATTGGTGTTCTAAAGGAGTGACCTACGCTTGAAGTACTCTTTCCACAGCCCCCTGAGAATTCATTCAAGCACATGTTGTCTCATTGCTGATTAACTGGATATCTGTAGAATCCCTGATTGTTCCTACTAGATGCTAATATGAATATCACTAGATTAATATCTCTGTTTATGTTTACGTTTTACAAGACTGCAGAAAAATCTGGTCAAATGGAACGATCGAAGAAGAACGCTAGACAAAGACAAAATGATTTCAAGGTAAGATAAGTGTGCAGACATTCCTACCAGAAAGGCAGGGGTCCGTTGGAGTGGGAGCGCACAGGAGTGCAGCTCTGGGAGTGAGGAGCCTAGGGTGCGGGCACATGACCAAGCCCCGCCCCCTCCTCGGCTTCCTCGAACAGTGCAGAGGCGCAGTGCCCCTTCAGCAGCTTCAACCCCATCAGTTTGGTGTAGTGGTCAGGAGTTGGACTCTAATCTGGGAGAACCGGGTTTGATTCCCCACTCCTCCACATGCAGCTGCTGGTGTGACCTTGGGCCAGTCACAAGTTCTCTCAGAGCTGTTCTCTCGTGAGCAGTTCTCAAAAGACCTCTCTCAGCCCCACCTACCCCACAGGGTGTCTTGTTGTGGGGAGGGGAAGGGGAAGGGATGGGTGGTGCACATGTCCTGGGTATCTCAAGTCTACTTGAAACCTGGTGGTTTCAAGGGAGCAGGAAGAGAATGAGGGTGTGTTCTTTACGCTTATTTTTATTGCACAAAGTACTGGATGGGGAAGGGAATGGAGGAAGAGCAGGTCAGTTTCACTCACCTGTGGAGTGGAGCCTGAGGGGTGGGTGTTGCCTTCTGACACACTTCCGGTATGTTAGGGGGTGTGACATATGCAAATGAGTTATGCAAATGAGTTATGCTAATGAGCTCCTGCACCTCTTTTTCTACGAAATGACCCCTGCAGAAAGGTATACATCATTACAGACCATCCATGGTTTAAAATTACAGTGGGATCTGCATAGATGTTTAATCCTACGTTTTACTTTGATTGTCAGCTAGCAGGGCATACAAGCCTCCATATGCTCAGTTAATTCAGGCTGCTGTGTGTGCGTGGAAGGACTTATGGCAACACCAGAAAGGGGCTCTCAAGGCAAGCAAGAAGCAGAGGTGGTTGGCCATGGCCTTCCTCTGCAAAGTCTTCCTTGGAGGTCTCCCTTTCAAATACTGACCCTTCTTAGCTTCCAAGATCTGATGAGATCGGGCTGTACCGTGCTGCCTTCCCTCCCACTCAGGCTGCTGCTGCCCTCCAAAACATTCTGTGATGATTTTGCTTTAAAGGTGATCAGAAGTTCTCTCCTACCAGCCCTGACACCCTGCTTCAGCTGTTGGTTTGTCATTCAGACAGCTGGAACCGCTAGTCAGGGTAAAAACTGGATTACTCTGTTGAGTTGAGGGAGCCAGTTTGGTGTAGTGGTTAAGTGTGTGGACTCTAATCTGGGAGAACCGGGTTTGATTCCCCACTCCTCCACTTGCACCTGGCTGGATGACCTTGGGCAAGCCATAGCTCTGTACCAGCTGTTCCCTCAAGGACAGCTTGGGAAAGAGCTCTCTGAGCCCCACCTACCTCACAGGGTGTCTGTTGTGGGGAGGGGAAGGGAAAAGGAGTTTGTAAGCCGCTCTGAGACTCCAAGTGAGTGAAGGGCGGGGTATAAATCTAATCTCTTCTCTTCTTCTTCTTCTAAAAAGCGTGCAAAATGTTTCTGTAGATGTTTATGTGAATTGATTTGGTTTTCCTACATCTCAAGAATAAAATTACACTAAACAGGAAAGGTGGAATCAGCCACTGTTCCAACCACTATGGTTTTGTACATTTAACTAAAAGTAAGTAGAACAATTCCACAGCTCACCAATAGCCACCAAAGGATATTCAGAGAACTCACACTATCTCTTTGAATAATTTTTTCTCTGCCTCAAAACTTACTACGCATTCCTGATGTACTTAACTATTCTCGATTTGTCTTCAGAATGTATCTTAAGAGCCACATTTGTCCCACCCTCCCTCTTCTGCTGGTATTGAGTGTGTTTCAATGTCTGTCCCAAGAAGAAAAATAAAGGGGGGGGGGGGAACACAATCCTGAAATGAATTAGGTAACCAAGATAGTGATAAAAAGCAAACCAAAATGCTAAGATTTTTTTTAATGCATACATTTTAATGGAATATAGAACAATGAAATCAAAGGATTAAAGCAGTAGCTTTATATAGATGTACAGCTTTATATATAGGTGCTATATAAAAAGCTATATATATATAGCACCTCAATGTAACTTCTTCCCCTTATGTTGATAAATTATTAAACAGAACACTGATCCATATAAAGGTATCTAATAACTCACTTTCAAATAGCCGGAACAAATTCTTTAATTGACAGACCATACATGTTTGGGCCTCTAAAGCCTTCTTCAGTGGGCATTGATAAATTGCTACATGTCATATATCTTTCCCTTACATAGACTAGAATAGACCTGACAGGGTGCAGAATAAATTTTAAAAAATACTATAAGCAGTCAAGGAATGGGCTAATATAATCCAACCTTCCATACATAATGAATGTCCATTCTAACAGGTACACCTAAAAAAGAAGGGATGCTCTTATTTCTAATACCCTGTATACTTTTCTAGGCCTGATCATATAAATAGGTTAGAAGGGTGGAGTGGTTTAAGACCAATTACCATTACCAATAGACACACTGTGTGGAACTGGTTTGCCCTGATCCATGACTGCTCATAGTAGTTTTGGATTCATTCTGCACCTAGTCAAGTCCATTCTGTTCTGTATAGATAAACAGTGTGCAGCAGTTTGTTAGTGATCCCTGAAGGCGGCTTTAGAGGCCAAGGCACGTATGGTCTGTTCCTTACCGAGTTTGTTCTTTATTTACTTTATTTATATCCCACCTTCCTCCCCAGTGGGGACCCAAGGTGGCTTACATCATTCTCCACTCCTCCATTCTATCTTCACAACAACCCTGTGAGGTAGGTTAGGCTGGAAGTAGGTGGCTGGCCCAAGGTCGCCCAGCCAGCTTCCATGGCAGAGCAGGGAACCAAACCTGGGTCTCCCAGATCCTATTCTGACACGTTAACCACTACACCCCACCTGCTGTGGTTGTAAGAAAGTGGCTTATCAGATATCTTTTTGTTTGTCATGATCCTGTGTAATAATTTTTCAAAGCATGGGGAAGATGTTATATTGAGGTGCTATGCTGACATAGCTATTGTTTTGATCCTCTGGGTTGTTCGATGTATGTTAAAATTGATTTCTTTTTTTACCTTCACTATTAGTATCTTGTTCATTTTTTGGTTTCGTTTTTTCACACCCTCTTTGTTTCCTAATTGATGTCTGCCAGGTTATCTCAAGGGCTGTGAGCTTCATTGGATCAGCAGCTGACAGTGAAACGGGACACCGCTAGGGCTGCCAAGTCAGCCCGGGGGGCGGGGATCCCCTGCTAAAGGGGTTCTCGATCTGCCGGCCAGCATTTGGCCGGCGGGGGGAACCCCACCCCCGAAGTCGTCCAGCGAGGACGACGTAATGACATCACCGGAAGTGACGTCAGCAAGTTGGGGGCATTGCCAGGGCGACGCTCTGGTAACGCCCCCAACGGGCTGACGTCACTTCCGGTGATGTCGCTGCGCGCGCCAGGAGAAACTCCCGGCCGGAGGAGGACTCCCCCCCGCCGGTGAGTCCCTAAGACTTAGCAACCCTAGACACCACAGCCCAGCGACTGATAAATGCTGCTTTCAGACCTGTCGCAGCTCCAACCTCTCCTGCCAATTCATTTTTGCATCGTTTTGCACTGAGCCCTTCAGTTGAGGTGGCAGCCTTTATTAGGACCGTGCTAGGGTATCCTGTTGAATCAACTCTCCCAGGAAGTTATGCTTCAGATTTGGAAAGGGGCTGTTGCCAGACAGAATAAACTGGGCTAGATGGACTGGCAGTCTGGCTCAGGCTAAGGAAGCTTCCTGGATATCCTGAAGGATCCCTTCAAGTCCCATGGGAGAAACAGAAAAATGAGGAGGAGCCAGTGTTCCCTCTAAGCTGAGTTAGTGTGAGCTAGCTCACAGTTTTTTAGCCTCCGGCTCACACATTTTTCTCTCAGCTCAGGGAGGATGGCTCCAAAGCAAACTAATTTATGCAGTAGCCAAATTGCTGGCTCCCAGCTTTAATGCCAGTAGCTCACAACGTAGAATTTTTGCTCACAAGACTTCCACGGCTTAGAGGGAGCATTGGTTTGGTTAAGCTCTTGGGATGGACTCAAAGGTTTGGTTAAGCTCTTGGGATGTTGATGTGTTGTGAGGAGGAGGACAAAAAGAGAACTTAGAGAAGGAATTTAAACATACACCATTCCAACCACTGACAATTTTGTGGGTGGGCACAGGGCCAAATTAGTGGTTGCATACTTTTCCTGTCAGCATCAAAATGAGAAAGGTAAAAACAGATTTGAGCAGGTATGGTGAGTAGCTGCCTTTGGAAACTTCCAGCTTGGCCTCTGGTATAGCTGAGCCTTATGTAGCTGAGCCTTTGCCTCCTTAATTTTGTTGGTAATGGGAATTATACACTTGCTTTTTAGTTGCAAGTTGAGTACTTTGAGTATGCTGCGCTGGGAAAAAACTGTCAAGTGAAGTCAGAAGAACATTTGTCCTTCTTTTGACCAGTTTAATGGGTTGGTACAGAACTGGTTAACTGCATTTTACTTGAACTCATCCAGAAGTTGTTCTCTCCTGCTGTTACAGACTATGATTCAGCAAGTGATGAAGTCTCTGGTCAAACTGATCCGTGGTGCTTTACTTCCATTCAGCCTTGGAGAAAACGAACTAAGAGAGTATGGTGGCTGGGAGATGAAATCTGAACTGTCTGGCCAATGGTTGCCTCATGTCATACAGACAGTTAGGTAAGCAATGTAAGACTTGTGTACTCGACAAGCTTCCATAGGCTGTGTTCTTTGATCTTGTCCTGGGTAAAACCAGCAGTTCCAGATGTTATTTGGGAGCTAGTCTGGTGAACCCCTGGTCTGTGTTAGGACGTAGAATGAAGGGAAAGAAGTGGTTAAGATGGGGGAGGATCAAAGCCACGAAGACCACACAGAACTCATGAACTACAACAAGCCACATATCTACGCAATACCTGTGGGTGGAGACGATGGCTTGCAAGATAAATGTGTATAGAAATTATAGGAAGTGAGAACCAGTCAGAAGGTGGAGTCCATTAGCTACAGGAAGTAGAGGTGACCCAGACTAGCCCAAGCTTGTCAGGGTTTGAAAGCTAAGCAGGGTTGGCCTTGGTTAGTACTTGGATGGGAGACCACCAGGGAAGATAAAGGGTTCCTCACCAGAGGCAGGCAGTGGTTGCAACTTGACAGCACTTAATATAGCTGCAGTTGCAGGTAAGATGCCACTAAGGCCTTTGTGACCCCCCCCCCCCCAGTCCTGCCATCCAGTGCAGCCTCTTTCAGACTCAGTGATGCAGGTAGGTTAGGTAGTCACGGGCTCATCAGGTGTCTTGTCCAGTGTTCTCTCTAAGTTGAGTTAGTGTGAGCTAGCTCACAGTTTTTAGCCTCCGACTCACCCATGTTTGTCTTCGGTCAGGAAGGATGGCTCCAGAGCAAAATAATTTATGCAGTAGCCAAACTGCTTGCTCACAACTTTAATGCCAGTAGCTCACAAAGTAGAATTTTTGCTCACAAGACTCCACAGCTTAGAGGGAGCATTTATAATTATGAGATCCATTAACCTTTTACACAGCAGGTCCCCCCTCTCTTTCCTAGAAATACCACCAGATAGGGCAGCCCAGTTCACTTTTCAACCACCCCTCATCCATATTTCCCTGAGCTACTGGTTTAGAGAACTAAACACTTTCCTTTCATGCTGCCACCATTCATATAAAAATATATCTAGGCCAAGGCCTAACTGGGGGGGTGAGAGAGAGAGCAAGTGAGAGGGAGAGAGAGGTTCCTTCCCCTGAGACAATTCACGCTCAGTCAGCAGGGGTGAACAAAAAGGAGTTAACTTTTATTCAAAGCTTTAAACAACATTGGAGTGCTACAGGCACGTAAATACAATGGCTGCGATCACACACACTAAATGATCCACTTTCAATGCACTCTCCAACTGGATTTTGCCACTTCACACACTAAAATCCAGTTGGAAAGTGCATTGAAAGTGGCTTATTTAGTGTGTGGGGTCGCAGTTTCTCAGCACTCCAAACTTTTGATCCCAAGCTCTCTTCATTCTTCCAGTCATCTCAGTTACAAACTATCTTTCTGACAACCACCTAATGCTCTTTCAGTCACAGATTCAAGCCCGTCTCTCTCTCACGCAGCACTTTCTTTTCTCATTAACTGGCAACCTTCCCTCAAAATCCTGTCAGCAGTCACTGGCTGCGCTCTGAACGAGGTGGAACTGGATCCAGTCATCGCCACAGTCTTGCAAAAAAGTGAAAAGTTTGTACCCAGAGCATCAGTCTTGTCATCCAGGGCCACATACACTCATAGGAGGAAAAAGTGAGAATATTTCCAATGTGTGAAAAGTCTAGACTAGTCACCACAATCTTCAGCTAGTGAGGAATGACAGTGGTATGCTAGCCGTCATAAAAAGGATGAAGAAAACTACGTGGTAAAGGAAGAAAAATAGCTGCTTCCTTCCAAGCCTAGCTCTCTTTAGTAATTATGATTCTGTTTAGTATTTTACTGTGTAATAAACTGTAGGCGAGCCATAACTTCACTGAATTCTTCTTTCTTTCCAGGCTTAGTTATGAATCTCTTACCGCACTGGAAATACCGAATGACATGCTTCAGATCATCCAGGATCTAATTTTTGATCTTAGAGTTCGCTGTATAATGATCACTTTGCAGCAGACAGCTGAAGGTATTAAAATCTCCTTCTACAACTTGTATTTTTACAGCAGTTTTTTTTCTCCCTTGAATGATGCTAACGACTCTGATCTTATCACTGTATGTGAAGGTCTGTGTCTGTCTTTAAAATTATCCTCGTTGCACAGTGCTTTAAAACTGCCCATGTGGGTATAGTCAGACAAAAAATAAAAACAAGAGTTTAGACCAGCAAAGGTTAATCAGAACTCATCTTCTCAAAAGTAACTTTGGCTGCTATGGATAAAACAAGCAGGAACCCACAAGGACTTGTTGGCGGCATCTCATTTCCTCCTCCCCGACTATTTTCTTTTTCCTGAAAGCCCTGATAGCGTCTCCACTGTTCTGATTCCTTCTCTCCTTCCCACCCAACAGCCTATCTTTATCTGCCCCTCTGCCTTCAGCTCCTCCCCCCAGCAGCCTCTGCCTAGGAGCACTATGGCCCAGTTGTGTGGTGCCAGTCACTGAGCCAGGCCCACTTGCATGATATGGAACCCTCAAGGACTTGTGACATGGAGCCTCACTTCCCCTCTACCCTCCTCCCCACACTATTTCCTCTTCCCCCCCCCCAGCAATCCCCGTACTCTCTCCCCTTCCCCTGCCTCATTCTTTTCTTTTCAGCCATCCACCAAGTTACCTTTTATATACCTCCCATCTTCCACTATATTTACTATTTATTTACTTCATTTTACCTCACCTTTCTTCACAGTGGGGACCAAAGCAGCTTACATTGTTCTCCTCTCCTTTTTATCTGCACAACAGTCCTGTGAGGTAGGTTAGGTTGAAAGTGTGCAACTGGTCCAAAAGTATCCAGGGATCTTCCACAGGAAGATGGGAATTCCAACTTGGGTCTCCTAGACCCTACACTGAAGCACTAACCACAACACCACACTAGCTTTCACAGAGTGGCTGAAGAGTAGCAAGCAGACAGGCCTAGTTGTCATGCAAATCAGGTGGTAACATGTCACCCAGAGGCTGCTGCTGGGACTAGGCTTGACAACCTCCGGGTGGGACCTGGAGATCTCCCCGAATTACACCTGAACTCCAGATGTCAGGAAAAAATGGCTGCTCTGGAGGGTGGCATTATATTTGGCTGAGACCTCTCTCCTCCTGAAACCCTGCCCTCCTCAGATTCCATCGCAAAATCTCCAGGAATTTCGCAGCCTAGAGCTGGCAACCCCAGCCAGGCCTGGCCTCCATGAGTCTTCCCTTAAAGGCCAAAACAGCTCTGGAAAGGGCCCTTCCCTCTCCCCGTCTTTTACTGACAGAACGAAGCCTGGAATCAATGGTAGCCTAGCAACAACCTGTGAGGGAATCCGTTACTTAAAGCTATAGGCACTCCATTTGTTATTTGGGGTTTTTTTTAAGCCCCCCAGTGCATTTTTTGTAGATTTCAGATTTTTCTGCAAACCTGGGGGACTGTTTTGGTTTGTAGAAAGATCTGTCTTGCCTGTTGACAGCTCCAATCACCAGATTTAAGTATCAGATTTGTCCAACTTCGCTTTTAGAATATAAGATGATGGCAGTGATGATCCAATCTATTTATCTATGTCCTAAAAACATCATTTTAGTATTTTCAGTCTTGCATGAACTGTGTGTAGTTTCTTTCAGGCATATAGTTAATTAGATTTGATGTCATCCCATTTTATGTAAAAAAAAGCTGTTGTAGCTTTGAAGGTACTAGCCGCAGTGCACTCAAGAGTTCTGCAGCTGGAGATAGTCATTTGGTGCAGGTTCCCTTAAATAGGGTTGAGAGTTTTTACTGCATAACAACTTTGTGCCATTTCCACATTTATAGATGTAAAGAGATGGGCTGAGAAGGAGGACTGGGTTGTAGATAATGAAGGCTTGACCTGTTTGGTAGGTATGAAGTTTCCAGACATCTGCATTTCATGTCACAGAGTTTATTATTTATTTATGTATTTCTTTCTTCCTTCACATTTATAGCCCACCCTTCCTAGAAGTGGGCTCAGGGCGGGTAACATATCCAGTTTGTCTGCTTCACTGAATTCTTTCTTTTTTGTATTTTTCATATGTGTGTACATGTATGTGCATATGTGAGTGTGTGTGCTGCTGGAAGTCGTGGCGACCTCTGGTGACTGACCCCTACTGGGGGCCTGGAGGATATTCAGAGAGGTGGCTGAATAAAGCCTGCCCCCGCCTCCCGACTGCTGGCATTCCAAGGCGGTCTCCCATCCAAGGACTTGCCAGAGTCGGCCCTGCTTAGCTTCCAAGATCAGGCTTGCCTGGGCCATCCAGGTCAGGACCTGCTTCACTGAATTCATGTGAGGGTCCAGTGAGGTAATTTAACATATAAGCTCCTTGGCGGAGGCGACATTGCTTCGTCCTGAACAATAGTGGCGACATTGCTTCGTCCTTTCCTGTTTGTGTCCTGGGCTAATGCTCCAACACAGGCCTCAGGGATTTTATCCTGGTAGACCTAAGGAAGGAGGAGCATCTCGTCTGGTTAAGAAGGTGTCATGTTGCATAAATGTCGTTACAGATATTTAAATGCATACCTAGAAAGCTGGTGTAGAAAGTTGGTGCGGTATTATGAACTGTGTGTCAGACTGGGATTAAGTTCAAATTCCCCATCAGCCGTAAAATTCACTGGAAGACTATGGGGCAGTGTCTGTTTATCAAGCTAACCTTCAAGCCTATCGCTCAGGAGTTGTGAGACCGGGGGGGGGGGGGGATATCATATATTGTTACTCGATTGATAAAATATTGTTATAATGGGTTGTTGGGTTTTTTTGCATGGTTCTGCACTATTGTAGCTCCAGATTTGTCTACACAGACATACAAACACAAATGTGTTCATGGTCTTTTATTAGACATTCAAACCTAGACCTTTTCAGATCTAAATACTGGGACGATAGAAATTGTCATGAAGCTCTCTGGATACTTACTGTACAGTTGGCAGATTAATGTTGAGGAAGTCCCACTTCCTAGCTGTTACAACTCACCTGCTCGCCATTTTTCTCTCTCTTTTAGCCATCCCAGTTTGAACAGTGTGTCGTGCATTCTTTGCAGTCACTCAAGGGTGTCCTTGATTGCAGGCCTGGGGAGACCAGCGTAAGTGATCTTTAACACGTCATTGGTGTTCATGAAAATCCCAGTCACCTGAACCCAGTGGGCATCCAGACTCACTTGTGCTTAAAGTAATAGCTCTGTTTCCACTACATAGTCTCAAACTAAATGAAATTAATTGCAGCGAAACATTATAAAAAGCAAGTAGGCCAGTACAATAAATATTATGTACTGTCATGTCGATCTAGTAACGATAAAAATGACACTGGAGTTGTCCTTGTCGTTATATTCTAGCCTTCCCTACTGGCAATTTCTTATTCTTAAAATGGGTAGCCGTGTTAGTCTGTCTGTAGCAGCAGAAAAGATCAAGAGTCCAGTAGCAGCTTAAAGAATAACAAAATTTGTGGCAGGGTGGGAGCTTTTTGTAAGTCACTTGTCACTTCTTCAGATAAATTTATCAATGGCTACTAGCCATGGTGATTGAGGGGAACCTCCACATTCAGAGGCACTAAGCCTCTGAATCCCAGAGCCAGGAGGCAATGTCAGGGGAAGGCCTCAGCCTCTATACCCTGTTGTTGGCTACCCAGAGGAATTGGTTGGCCACTGTGTGAGACAGGATGCTGGACTAGATGGACCACTGGTCTGATCCAGCAGGGCTCTTCGTATGTTCTTATATTCTTACACTGGAACATCTTCACAGATGTGGCAGATTCAGAATTATACCAAATTCAAACGGAGAACCTTTTTTTCTGTTTTAGAAAGATCTTAATATATCAATGAAAATCCTAGTGGAAATTCCTCTTTTGAGGCACTTTCAAATCCATACATTTGCATATTATTTACTACAGTTATTTATAAGCCTTATTTATTTGTTTTATGTTATCTCCATTCCCTCACTGAAACTCAAGGCAAATTACACAGTGTAGGTCGATACAATCAACACGATGGGACCTCCAATGAACAGTGCTACAGGATTAGGTTTGCAGAAATCCGAAACAGCTGAAACAAAGCATAAGTATTCCTCAGACAAGCCTTTATTGGCATATACATATAGATACAATAGAAAGTTGACCTGATTACAGATTAGGAAAATACAAAATCCATGCAGAGTAAAATTAGAATTGCAGGATAAAAAAACCAGAGTAACAGCATAATAAAACCTAATTCATAGTATTACTTATCAGGACGTGTAACCATAGCACTGAAAAGAAACTTTGATACTATTTCAGTTATTTCTGTATCTGGATTATCAAGCAAGAAAAGGACCTTAAAATCATCAGAGGCCTCTAAACGTTGGGCTAATATGGGATATAAAAGATCCCGATGGGACACGAGATAGGACACTGGAGGAGAACATGGGAGACAGTTTCGACACCATACAAGGACAGCACCTGCTAGGATAGGGAGTCCCTTGGAATCTGCCAGATAAGATAGCTGAAGGAAGAACATTGAATCTAGCCAAGGAGATGGCTCTGTGCAAATTTGGAGCTATGAGTTGATAGAGGTATACAGCTGGAAGGTTTGCATTTGGAACAATCCCTAAGTTTAAGGGAGAACAGGTTATGTTAGCCAGGCTATAGAGAGTTTGTAACTCTGAACCCAATAAACTAGATTTTTTTTAAAGACTCAGAAAGCAAAAAATAAGGATTTTGAGGACAAATTCAGGGACCTTATTTTGGCTTCCATGTAAGATAGCCAACTAGAATTAACATATTCAGAAAGTAGTTGGTACATATACCTAAAGGGGTCAGAGTTGAAATGAAGTCATAACCAAAATTTAATGGTGTGGATCCATGCCTTAGACCACACTCCAAACATAAAGTGGCATATGGAACACACACATAGTACCCCCATGATATTTCGCAAAAAGGCAGTGTGGACTGAAATGGCAATCGCGTCAATCCAGAGAGGTACCCCATACAATAATAGAGCTCCAGTTTTAGCATTAAAGGCTTTAAGTGCAGCTGGCACATATTGGTTACCTCGAACAGAAAAATAAAAGCGAGAAATTGCCGCAGCACTAACTTTAATGACATTAATAGCCATTCTGCGACGGTAGGTCCAAGTAGCATTAGATTGGAAATGGATGCCCAAGCATTTGAAGTGCTTAACCTGCTCAATTTTGTTACCATTAATAATCTGCTTATAAAAGCATAAGTATTAACATGACATGTTAAACAATGGAAGAAATCACATAGTAGGATCATATATACAACTTATAGTATGTACTGTATACAATCGTACAGTCTTCAGCCTCTATCCCTGTATTAAAATATCTTTCTGAACTATTTCATTATAGCATTGCCCTGTTAGCTATATAAGAATGTATTCCTGAATGGTTTAGTTTAATTTTGCATTGTTTGCGGAAAGCCAGGGGGGGTGCTGCAAAATAGAATGCACGTGCCTGGGTGGCACCATGTTTTTACCCAGTTTGGGGGCCCAAGAGAGATACCAAGGAATCAAACGGTCCTTCCAGTACATGGGCCCAAGACTATGAAGGGTTATAAGCCTATGGAGCCAGTTTGGTGTAGTGGCTAAGTGCGCGGACTCTAATCTGGGAGAACCGGGTTTGATTCCCCAGTCCTCCACTTGCACTTGGCTGGATGACCTTGGGCAAGTCATAGCTCTGTACCAGCTGTTCCCTCAAGGACAGCTTGGGAAAAAGCTCTCTCAGCCCCACCTACCTCACAGGGTGTCTGTTGTGGGGAGGGGAAGGGAAAAGGAGTTTGTAAGCCGCTCTGAGACTCCAAGTGAGTGAAGGGTGGGGTATAAATCCAATCTCTTCCTCTTCTTCTTCTTCTTCTTATAACCAGCACTTTGAATAAAAAACCCAGAACAGCCAGTGGGCAGTTTAAGATTGGTGCGAGATGGGCCATGTGCTTAATTCCTGCCAACAACCTGGCTACTGCGTTCTGCACTGATTGCAGTTTCTGAGTCACTTCCATGGGCAGCCCCATGTAGACTGTGTTACAGTAGTCAAGCCTTGAACGTACTAAATCCTGAATCTGCGTGGCCGTAAGTCCTCTTTTCAGGGTTACCATATTTTGAAAAGCAGAAAAGAGGACATATTTCCCGACTGACTGCTTTAAACAAGGGATCACTATGACAAATCTCATTTTGAATACCCCTACTATTTAAGCTGTGATGATTGCTACTAACTAGGAATATTCCTAATCTTCCAACACAAAAAGAGAACATTTTCATCAGTTTTTTTTAAAAAGTGCCCAAAAGAGGGAGGACACACCAAAAAAGAGGACATCTAGTAACCCTACTATAGGATATAATGGATGGATGCAGGGGTCCTTTGGGGCTGGAGCAAGGTGGAACACCACTCCGCCAGCTCAGGAGTGGGCAGTAGGGCAGCCACCGGCAGAATCAGATTCTCTGATCTGATTCGGCCCGCCGCCGAAATTCGGCGGCGGCTTTAAAAGCTGCTGTAGGGGAGGGGGTTTGAGGGAGAGGCTCCAAACTTGCAGGGTAGCTTCTGGGACCTCTCCCCCAAATACCCACCAAGTTTCAAGAAGATTGGACTAGGGGGTCCAATTCTACGGGCCTCCAAACAGGTTGCCCCCATTTCCTCCATTGTTCTCTATGGTGGGGGAAAAGTAACTTTTTCCCACCATAGGGAACAATGGAGGGGATGGGGCAACCTGCTTGAGGCCCCGTAGAATTGGACCCTGTAGTCCAATCTAGGGGTGTGCAAAAAAAAAAAATTCGGTATTTTTCAGATTCGGATATATTGTACCCAATTTTTTTGGTATTCCCGGATAAAACCCGAATATCTATATCGGTATAGGGTAGAAAACCGAAAATTTTCGGTATTCCCGAATTTCTGGGGACCATTATACCCTATGGGGCCATTGTAATCAATGGCAAAAAAGTCTGAAAAGTTTCCAGGGGGCTGGGGGGGAGGGGGTTTGAGGTAGAGGCTCCAAATTTGGACTGTAGCTGCTGAAGCCTCTCCCCAAAGGACCCCCAAAGTTTTGAAAAGATTGGACCAGGGGGTCGCATTCTACGGGCATCCCCCTCCACACACACTGTTAACCGAATTGCTTTAATTTAGGATTAGCAATTAGCTAGACAGGAACTTGACACCTGGGCAATGTTTGATGACTCACTGGGGCCAGGGCAAGCCATCCTTTTGTCTCTTTAATGTCCCTAGCTGGCCACTTGATGGGAGGAAGATTAGCTGCTAGGTAACTTAGTTTAGCATAATCCTTTCAGGTATGTTGGAGGGGACAGTAAGAATAAGAAACCTTATTGCAAAAGGAGTCTTTGTCTCCATCTTGGTGAACTATGGTGGGTGCCAGCCTCCTGGAGTGGACTGGAGCTTCTCCCAGCAATGGAGAATGCCTGTAGCCCTTACAGCACAGCGACCCAAGTTCGAGGTCATCCAATCCAACCCGACATACAGCGTGGCAAAGTCTCAGACACCTCCCCATCCACTCGCACCCCCAGCAGACCCTGGGCCCTGTCCTGAACAATGATTTGCTCAAACTGACTCACTGTGAAGTGAACACAGCCCACTTAGCTGGAGAAACGAGGAACCATGTTCTTGTTAGATCTGAACTGGGTCTTCCTTCCTCCGGCCAAGGAAGTGCTTCTGTCTCTCCAGGCATGTGTCAGCTTACCTTGACATACATCTGCTTGTGTGTCTCAGGTGGCCCAAGCAGACTCTGTCTGCAGTGCACGGCTAGACTCATCATGTACTCTGGGGAGGGGACCCTCAAGGGTCATCTAGTCCAACCCCGGTCTGCACAAGGGAATTCACTAATACCTCCCCCTCCATTTGCCCAAAGTGTGTGACTTGCTGTGAAATGAACGTGCAGCCCACTTAGTCGGATGCTTGGAGTGGATTTCTAGTTAACACAGAAGGTGGCCACTCACGCATCCGGCCAAGGAAGTAGCCTCTCTGCCTCATCTTATGATGTCAGCTTACCAGAAAAGATGTGGCCCAAGACTCCACGGCTACAGTTGGAAGGAACTTGGTTGGAACTTAGTAGAACTCGGGAGGGGACCCTCAAGGTCACCTAGTCCAACCCCACATGGTGCAGGAAAATCTCAAGCACCTCCCCCTCCACACATGCCCCCAGTGGACCCCTGTCCTGGGCCCTGTCCTGAACAATGGGTTGCTCAAACTGACTCGCTGTGAAGTGAACGCAGCCCACTTAGTCGGAGGAACAAAGTGCCATTTCTTGTTAGATCAGAAGGTGGGTCTCCCTTCCTCCGTCCAAGGAAGCCCCTGTCGGTCTCTCCAGGCACGTGTCAGCTTCCCTTGACATACATCCGTTCATGTCTCATGTGGCCCAAGCTAGAGTCCCCATGGACTGGGGAGGGGACCCTCAAGGGTCATCTAGTCCAACCCCAGTCTGCACAAGGGAATTCGCCCAAAGTCTGTGACTTGCTGTGAAGTGAATGTGCAGCCCACTTAGTCAGATGCCATGCGTGGTGTTCTGTTTAACTTAACATAGAAGGCAGCCCCGCACGGATCTGGCCAAGGAAGTAGCCTCTCTGCCTCGTCTCATGATGTCAGCTTACCAAAAAAGAGAGAGCCCCCCCAAAAAAACAGAGAGAGCCCTAGAGAGAGCCCTAACAGAGCCCCCCCCCACAACCACCCCACTACCCTCAGCCCCCAAGCCCCCAACCCAGAATATAAAAAATGCCCTAAAATTTAAACCCTGCAGCAGACTCCAGGCAGCAGTGACTCTGAGCTCACTCCAGGCAGGCAGGCAAGCAGGCCAGGCTGGGAGGAGAGGCCAGAGGCTCAGAGAGCAGGGGCAGCAGCCAGCCACGCTCTCCAAGCCAAGCTCTCTCAACTCTCTGACCAGTACAGCAGCACCAACCATCCAGGAACAGGAAGAGAGTCAAGGGAGGGTGCAGGACAGGTCTGCTTTTATGATCTCTGGGCATACACAGAGGTTTCCTAACAGAAAACCTTCTGTGAATGGCCAGAGAGCGGATACCAAAATCCTATTGGCTGCCAGTGCCAGTCCCTGGGAGTTCCATAGATGTTTGCAAAGTTTGCAACTGGAAATGCATTGCACTGCTTGGCTATCCACAGTCCCTACTCCCCCTCCCTCCCTCCCTGGGATCATTAGCAAAAGGTGGGAAAGAGGCTACAGAACCCCCACCCCCCCCACCCCCCCCACCCCAGGAAACGAAAGTGTAACTAAACTGTTACTAAGCTTCTGGCCTTCCCGGCAGTTAAGCCCCCCTGAGGCTATGATAATTCTTTAACCCCTGAAATGCCGAAAACCTGGTAAAAGCCAGATTTCTCGGCTTGTTTTTTACCGGGATACCAGGGAAGCACGCTGCAGCATTCCTCTTATCCGGGAAACACAGAAAAACCCGAAACGGAGTTTTCCGGCTTTTTTCGGCTTTCCACAAAGCCAAAATGCACACCCCTAGTCCAATCTTCTTGAAACTTGGTGGGTATTTCGGGGAGAGGTCCCAGAAGGTACTCTGCAAGTTTGGAGCCTCTCCCTCGAACCCCCTCTCCTCCAGCCCCTCATATACCCTATGAGTTTTTGCCATTAACTTCAATGGCCCATAGGGTATAATAGGGCTGAAACTGACATTCAGCTGGTTATGTTAATGAGCTCCTGCACCTCTTTTTCTACGAAATGACCCCTGGATGGATGTATTGTACAATGTCTCTTTCAGCATGATGCACTCATGCTTAAAAACAAAGGAAGTTATAAGAATTTAAATTTCACACTTTGATTGGTATGTATTCATTTATTTATTGTAAAAAAAATTTGTGTGTGTCTATTTCCTCCCAAAAGTGTATTCAGATGTGTATCTGATCTGAACCTCAGTTTTTGTCTTTTGATGCAGTTAAGTGTGTTCAATGTTATACATTAATTTTAATGTGGAATAATTTTAAAATATATGTTCAGTTATGTTATATCCATTCATAGAAAAGGTTATTTTGTTGCTCTGCAAAACATGAGAGGCACTCCGACAGCAGCGAAGGAACAGCTTTTCACCATTTCCCTCCTCCTCTTAAAAGGCCTCCCTTGCTTATTGTTCCACATGCTATAAATTTGGTTACAGATAAGGATTAGGTGGGTTTAAAAGGACATTAAAATAATCTAGTTTGATCTGTTTCATTGAAGTATGAACACCTGTAGACAGAACCATTCCTAGTATATACATCCATAAGCACAGTGAATATGGTGGCTCACCTCTGGAAACACTAGCAAGCCAACTTAGGAAGAAATCAGCAGTGAGCAAAATCATCAGAAATGGAGAAGCTGAGACTTCCGGCAAGACTTGCGATCATGGCGGACGTGCTCCTCCGCATCTGCGGAGAGCGCGATCCGTACTCGGCGGGAAGAAGAGGCTCCGGACCGGTGCCGAGCCCCCAGAGACCCCAGTGAGGGGGCTCTGCCTGGGGTGGCCCAAAGGGGATCTCTCCCTACGGTGGCGACCGAGGGATCGAGGTCCCTTTTCATCACCCCCATAGGTTCCCCCGTCCGTGGGAGCCGTATGGCTAGAAGCGCAAATCCGTGAAGCAGCAGAGAGTGCGAAGCTTTGAAGCTTGAACTTATAGTTACGCATGGAGAAAACGTGAGTCTGAAGTAAAAACAAACAGAACACAGCGGGAAAGGCGGGTGGAGTGAAAAAAAAACCCTCGAGATCGGCGTACTTACGAGACTCTTTACGTGGCGTTACTGCATGAAAAAAAGTACGTTCGGCTTGCTAGATGGCAGCATCGCGCTTTAGAGGATATGAACTTAAAAAAGTTATAAGCGCAGTCGTAGAATTTGCTTCTTTCGTCCATCTTATCTAACTATCAACAAAAAGCGCAGCCTCAACAATGGCGGGGAAACCGAAACCTTCCCCCAACTAGGAAGTACAGCTCCGAGTTCAAAGGTTGATACCACAGAGATGAGCACTGTGTTCTCCTCATTATTGCGACCTCTAGTGGACCAAATGACAGCTCTCAACGTCAAGATGGATAAAATGCAGCTGGAACTGAAGGAGTCGAATAAAACCACAGAGAAGCTGCAGCGAGAACTTCTGGAAGTTAAGACTTCAGTAAAAAATCATGATTCAAGGCTACAAAAAGCGGAGAAAGAAAAGGCCTTCCATTCTGATCAGCTCTTGAAACTACAGATGGAAAGATCGAATTTTTTCCTAAGACTTCAGAATGTGCCAGAGGATAAAGGAGAAGACCTTAAAAATCTGCTAAGTGAAGTGCTTGAACCAGTAACAGGCTTAAAAGCAGCGGAAATAAAAAGCGACATGGATATGGTTTACAGAACCTATCCAGATTATACCAAAAAGAATAGCCTGCCTGATGAGATTCTGATAAGGTTCTCCAAAAAGTCAACAAGGGATGTGGTGCTTAGGACCACAAATAAAGCGGTTCTGAAGATCAAAGGAAAAGAAGTTAAAGTGATGAAAGATATTCCATTTGAAATAAGGAAAAGAAGGAAAGCCTATGGAAAACTGACATCTTGGCTACAGTCTGAATCTATTATCTACAGGTGGAACGTTCCAGAAGGACTGAGCTTCAGCATCAAAGATAAAAAATATAAGATTGACTCTGTTCAACAGGCAAAAAGTTTTTTGGAAAAAAGCAAAGAAAAGAAAAAAGAGAGAGACTCAGATGGTTCGCTGGCATCGCAAGAAAGTATGTATGGATTTGATAGCTCAAAGAGTGAAGAAGAGATTTCTGACTCGGAAAAAGGAGCAGCAGCTCCAAAGATACAAGAAGAGACTGTTAAGACAAGAAGAGGACGAAAGAAGAAATAAGGGCTGAACTGTTTTTATGGAAAATTGCACTTATATATTTTATATAATTTGTATAATTAAGCATTCCTCCAAAAGAGCATGTCTGTCAAATAGCTTTTTTTATTTTTCTTATATCATCAGTAACAATGTTAATTGAAAATTAACCAAGGTTTAAAATGCTTCATATGTGTTAGTGGTAAGGTAATATTAAGCAAATGCTAAAGCACACTCTGTATAAGGTAAATATAGCTTAGAAAGTAGCGATGTAGAAGTAGTAATAGAAAAAAATCAATAAATTAAAAAAAAGAAAGAAAGAAATGGAGAAGCTGAGACTTCTGTTGAACATCTCTGATTGTTTTTTTGTATGACTCAGTGCAATTTAGCTCTTAGTGAGAGAGTGTATCAAAGAGAGAATCTAACACAAAATAGGACCTTCCTTTATTACACCCCATTTGTCAGCAGTTTGGTTTCTAATCCCTCCTGAAAAGTGTATATCATGTGGCGTTAGGGTTGCCAGATGCCTACCTACCTGCCTGGGATCTTTGTGTACACGGCGCGATGACATTACCCGGAAGTGATGTCGTTGTGCTGGGCACGTTGTGCGGGATCCCCCCACGCTACATGCCCAGGTGACATCATCACATCAGGCATGACAGGTCTCTTTGGGGGTGGGGCTCCCCCACCAGCCAGCTGAATGGTGGCGGATTGGGGTCCCTGAAATTGGGGGGAAACCCACGCCCATTGGGGGGATGGCAATCCTATGTAGGGTGCACCTAAGGAATCCCTTTAAATGAAGAAACTTGTATCATACTTATATCATTTGACATTATATTTGGCTGTTTATATTGTATCATCTGCCTTTAGGCCCTCCCTTCATCTTGGTAGTGACTCTGGTTATGTTAACCATATCGGAATTCTAAAGCATGCTGGACTTGTACAGGGTACAGTTGCTAACTCTTGAAAAACCTTATATTTTACTTCATCTGGGTCTCAAGGACAGTGCCCAGAAGTGGTTAAGGAATGGGAACCTAGAAGAGTCAGAGTGTCATGTGACAGAGTAAAGATAGAGCATGTGTGCAGCAGTAAAGCAGCAGAACCGACAGATAACCTGGAAGGACTAGTCTTTAGGTCCTTATGACAGGATAGTTGCAGAAAGTGAAGTCACAAACAGTTCCTTTGAACAGTTCCTTCTCCTCCTCATTTTGCTGATTCACAGAAGGACTGCGGATTGGTCAGGCCACAGCCATAAAATGACAGGACCTAATGTGGGGCAAAGTAGTCATCTTTTTTTATATATAAAAAAAGGAAGGCTTTTTCTCTCAATTGTCGTGTTTCTTTAGGTTTTTCAGCAGCAGAAAATACAGGAAGATGTGTGGCAGCTGAGCATCAACATCATGCAGGTAATACAAACTTGTGCCAAAGCTGAAGAAATTATTATTTCACAAGTATAAACCCACAAGGAACTGCTGGAGGCATATAATTTACCCCCCTCCCCCAGTCTTCAGCTCTCCCTCTCCCCTCGCAGCAGCCTCTTGCGTAGGGAAACTGTAGCCCAGTTGTGAGGAGGCCCCTCACTTTCCCCTGTATCTCCCCCTCCACACTATTTCCTCTGCCCCTCCTCCTGGCAACCCCCCTATCCTCTCCCCTTTCCCTGCCATATTCTCTCCTTCTCAGCCATTCAACAACCTGCCTTTCATTTGTCTTCTGTCTTCAGCTATATTTAGCCCGCTCGCGGGGAGGGCGGGGTATAAAAATAAAGATAAATAAATAAAATAAAATAAATTTATTATATATTCTTTTATACTGCACCTATCTCCAGAGTGGGGACCAAAGCAGTTTACATCATTCCCCTGTCCTCCTTTTTATCCTCACAGCAACCCTGTGAGGTAAGTTAGACTGAAAGTATGTGACAAGCACAAATATCACCTAGTGAATTTCCATGGCAGACTGGTGATTTGAACCTGGGTCTCCCAAAACCTACTCTGAAGCTCTAACCACTACACAACACTGGCTGTCATAGGGTGGCTGCTATTGTACAGTAGTAAGCAGCCAAGCCTAGCGGAGTCATGCAGGTTGGGTAGTATCAAGACACATAGTGGTGGCTGCCAGGCCTAGCCCCTATGAGTTCTCCTTCAAAGGCCAGAACAGCTCTGGAAAGGGCCCTGCTACCTCCCCCTGTCTTTTACTGACAGAAATCTACCCCAGAATGCTGTGGTTACCTAGCAACAGGCACTCTTTTAATCATTTTGAGTTTTTTAAAAATGCCCCAGTGTTGTTGTTGTTTTAAGATTTCACATTTTCCTGCAAACCTGGGATATTTTTCAGAAAGATCTATCTTTCTATGAGAGTCCTACAGAGTCAGTCGCCAACAAGTGTCCTTAAACAGGAATGCTTTATTGAGAAAGGTCTGCTATGGTCATCTGCACTTCTTGTGTTAGTAATGGCTGACACAGCCCCAAACAGTACAATTATACAGGGGTCTGGTAATGCATTGCAACCAATCACCATGTCAGAGAAAAGATGCTTAAAATACTGGTTTACAGTTCCCAGGGAAAAAGTGGGAAGAATTAGAGTCAGACTGGAAAAGAGATACATGGGCAGGCACCAACAATCTCCCAAGGTCAGAGCAGCTCAAAGAGCAATAAGCATGCCATGAGAAGTATAAAATAACATTCCACAGACCCGACGTCAAGGGTTCACTTATCCCACCTCCCGGGCAGGAGATGGCAGCATTAACTGACACTTTCCCATTCACAGCTTACTCACCAGATTTAAGTATCCTCAATTTGGCTATTAGAATACACAAGTGTATTCATAAGAAACTTGCGGGGAGGGTGCATCCTATCCCCACACCTTTGCTTCCTTCCCTCTCCTCTTTTCTCAGTAATCTTTCACCTCCTCTTTTTCCATCTTGCCTTCCTTGACAATCTTATCCCCCATGCTTTCTCTCCCCCTCTCTGTCGTCTTCCCCATTCCGCCCCTACCCTTCTCTGACAGTCCATCTCTTCTCTTCCTCCTCCTCTTCTCTGTCAATATTCCCCCCTCTCCAGTTTGGTGTAGTGATTAAGTGCGCGGACTCTAATCTGGGAGAACCGGGTTTGATTCCCCTCTCCTCCACTTGTACCTGCTGGATGACCTTGGGCAAGCCATAGTTCTGGCACAGCTGTTCTTGAAAAAGAGCAGTTTCTTTCAGAACTCTCTCAGCCCCACCTACCTCACAGGGTGTCTGTTGTGGGGAGGGGAGGGGAAATGAGTTTGTAAACTGCTCTGAGACTCTGAGTGAAGGGCGGGATATAAATCCAATCTCTTCTTCTTCCTTTCTTTTAATGCCGGCCTGATCCACAGATTTAGATATCCACAGATCTGCTCACACTTGAGAAACAGATACATAGATGACACATGATATATGTAACCTCTAGCGAGGTTCCACACATACACACGAGCCTTCCATAATGCCAGCACAGTTATTTTTCTGTGCACTCGGTGTTTTTTTTAATGGCCATCCAAAAATCCCAAGGCTGTGAAGGAGAAGAGATACAGTAGCAAGCTGCCAAACACAAATATGGAGGTGGCATTTGGGGGGGGGGGGCAGGATTGTTTGGAGACATAAAGCACATAACACTTACTACTGACTGTAACATACAGATGCCTCTCAACCAGAGTTACTTTGCCTTTAGAGGGGGGAAAACAGTCTGGCAGGGACATTACACAGTGAGCTGGGGAAAGTGGGATTTTCTTGGTTAAGGAACCCAAAAGGCCCACTTTGATTTATGCAGATGTGTTTGAGTATAGTTCACGAATAAGAAGCAGTAGTCTTTTGTCAATATTGATCTTGGCTAATTTCTCTCAGAGTCGATCTCTGTCTGTAGAATCAAAGGCTGTGGCCAGATTGACAAATGCCACTTACAAATGCCAATAAAATCATGCTCCCCCCGCCCCCCGTGGCTGAAGTGTGCCATCTTTACTTGGCCCAGATAAGGAAGAAAATGGCACCAGTTTGAAATCTATTCATACAAATAGTGTGACCTGTTTTAAGATACGTTGTTTTATACTGTTTTGTTTTTATATTTAATAATGTATTGTAATTTTATGATGTCTTGATTTGTTCTGTGATCCCTCTTGCCGGGGGTGGGAAGGATATAAATTGAAATAAACAGACAACCAAAGCTTTGGTTGGGCCATTCACGCCTGAGTTTAGGGTCCCCAAGGCCGCAAACATTATAATATTTCAAACAATAAAACATTTCAAACATTGAAACATTTAAAATACAAATATTTTTAAAACTATTGTAAAAACCATACAAACACATACAAACATGCCAATGGGGGAAGGGCTGGTAAGAGTTAATGTGGGAACACCAAACCAAACGAAAAAGTCTTCACCTGCTGATGGAAGACAACGACGGAGGGAGACGGACCCATCTCCCTGGGCAAGGGGGTTCCAAAGTTTTGGCCCTGAAGTTTGGGAAGGCTGCTTCTCAGGTTGCCATCCATCTAGCCTGAGGTGGTGGAGGCACTCGAAACACAGCCTCAGGAAGGTTCATATGGGAATAAACTGTCCTTCAGTTATGCTGGCCCCAAGCCATATAGGGCTTGAAAGGTCAAAAACAGCACCTCTGGACTGGGCCAGGAAGCAAATCGGAAGGCCATGCAGACGGAACAAGTCTGAAGTGACACAGCTCCTACATCCCACCCCAGTCAGCATTTGGTACCAACTGTAGCTTCCAAACAGTCATCAGAGATAGCCCCTCATAGAGTGCACTGCAGTAATCTAATCCAGTTGTTGCCAGGGCACAGACCACAGTGGCAAAATCTTTTCTGCCCCAGAGCGGCCACAGCTGGTTCACCTGCCAGAGCTGATGCAAGGCATCCCTGGCTACCAGTGCCACCTGTTTATCCAACAGGAGGCCTAGGTCAGGCAACACCCTCAAATGATGACCCTGCTGCCCCTTTGGAGGGAGTGCAGCCCTATCCACAACAGGAGACATCCCAGTTCCTGGGTCAGGCCTTCCCCCTGCCGGTAGCACCTCCTTTTTTGTTGGGATTAAGTTTCAGCTGGTTAGCCCTCATCCATCCCAAAACTGCCTCCGGGCACTGGTTTGCAGTTTCCACAGCCTCTCTTGGATCTGTTGTGAGCACAAAATAGAGCTGCGTGTCATGCACATACCGGTGGCAACTCAGTGCAGATCTTGAATGACCATTCTCAAGCATAGAAATTAAAAAGCACAGGAGACAAGTTATAAACTTGCAGGACCACAGAGGCCAAGGAGTAGAGCAGCAGTCCCCCAGCACCGTCCTCTGAAAACTTGCCTTCGAGACAGAACCAAAACCTCCACAAAATGGGGCTTCCCATTCCCAACCCCGAAAGGTGGTCCAGAAGTATACCAAGATCAACAGTATTGAAAGACACTGAAAGGTCTGTAAGAATTGATAGAGTCATACTTTTCCTGACCGTTTCTTGGTGCAGGTCACCCACCAGGGCGACGAAGGCTGTTTCAGGCCCATAACCAGGCCTAACACCAGACTGGAGTGGATCCAAACAATCTGCTTCATTTAGGAATCCCTGAAGTTGCCTGGCTATCATCCGCTCTGTCTCCTTGCTCAAGAATGGTACATTTGAGACTGGATGGTAGTTATTCAACTTTCCTGCATGACAGGGGACTACAGTAAAGGGAATTATAGAGGAAAATGTGGTTGAGGAGATAGCTCTTTTGCAGTGATATTATTAGCAGTTAATTGCCGGCCTGAATCCTGGGACTCAGTTCCAGTGATGGCCGAGCATCTCACTCACAGAAGTAGCTTCTCCTGTAAAGGAAACCACCGTCTTCAGCAGAGTAGAGAGCCTTAAGACTCAGGTCAATGTGGTTAAATACAGGTGTTTGTTTCCCACAGGTGTTCATTGATTGCCTGGAGCAACTAAGTACCAAGCCTGACAGTGATATTGATACTACACAGTGAGTAAAATAAATTTTACAGCTAATAAAATTGCTAGCTGCCTATTACCGCTTGATGTTTAGTGTCCAGTTAGGTTCTGATGATGTGCATGCAAACACCAGGACATTTTCCCACATTATGTGCACAGATCTGACTCCACGTGGCTCACTGAAGGAAGTCGTCTGGCCATTTCTTTTTCAAGTACCAATCTGAACATCACCATCAAGGAATGTCTATCCATCGGTGCCTGCAGCTTGTTTTACTTTATTGCTGCTTTCTTTAAATCTGGTTCCAGTCTGTGTGGCTGGCTCTGTTCATCATGTTTCGATATTTATTTTGTTGCTGAACAAAAGACCTCAACATGTCCTTCCAACTCCCTTCCTGAAAATAGTTGCTCTGGCATGGATACATTGCCCACACTTTCCACAGTGATCACAAATGCAAAAAATTTAGCTTCTCTGCCACTTCCCCATCTTCCTTTAGCAATCCTTTTATTCCTTGGTCATCCAAAGTCTCAGTTGACTCTCTGGCTGGTTTCCTGCTCTGGATAGATTTAAATAAATGCTTGTTGTTTGTCTCAGTGCTTTTAGCAACAAATTGCTTAGATTTTCTTCTTTGCTTGGTAATTATTAACTTACACCAGACCTTGCACTCCCTTCGGTTCAGTTTGTTGGGGCAGACCTTCTACCTCTTAAAAGAAGCCTTTTTGTCCTTTGTAGCTTTCTTGACTTTGGGTCATTAACGACACAGGCATCCTTTTAGACTCAGCATTACCTTTCCAGTTCCGGGGAAGGCATTCTATCTGGACTTCGCTTAGTGGGGTTTTAAATTGCTTCCAAACTTCCTCTAGGGATCTGACTCTCTTGTGTCTCCTTCAGCTTCCTTTTAACTATTCCTTTCATTTTTGTACCATTCCCTCTTGAAATCAAATGTTACTGTTTTGGACTTTAGGGGTAACTTTTCATTTACATGAATGCTGTTCGCTTTTATGGTGTCAGTGGCACTGATACTCCCCTTCACAAGGTTAAGGTTAAGGCCCCTCTGGAACTAGTTCTTAAGGTCCTTTCTCCCCTTAAACACAGCTCTTACAAGTGTTTTTCCATATCGAGAATGATATGGGGGTCTTTGCATGGGGGCCTTTGCATGGGGGTCTAAGAGAGAGAACCTCATTGTTGGGGTTTCCTTCGGTTCTGACCCTATCCAAGCATCCTTAGTTACCAACACATCCATGATGGGCTGGCGGGCCTATTGTGTGAATGTCCAGATTAATGTGTATTGGTCACCTGAAGATAACATCCTACACATAAATGTTGTCCCTCTGAGAGGAGGACATCTGGTTGGGTATTTCCCACCCTGTCCTTAGGGAGGCAGGAACTAAACTTCACTTCCTGTCCTCTCAGTGGGACTCGCCCCTCGATTCAGTTTTGTTCCTGCCTCACTAGGGAGAGCAGCACGAAGTTGGCACTTGTGCCTTTTTTTTCCGATCCTTTTTGAGATATTTCGGATTTCTAGCTACATTTCATTAGTCCTTTGATTCCTTATTATATATTTCTGATATTTATCTACATCTCACGAGCTTCCTCCTCTTCTACCTCTATTCTCCTGCTTGCCCTCATCTGTTTTTTCCTGCTTATTTCTATTATCCCCATCTATCTGTCTGACTCTCTGGCCGGAGGATGTCAGAACAAGGCGATTCTGGTGGTTTTTTCTCAGAAAATGAGAGAGAAGAAGCCATCCCTGTGGCGCAATCTAAGCTGGGGAAAGCAAAAGCCGCAGCTTCTAGTGCCATAGCCACCACAGCAACCTCCATAACTGCCTCAACTGCTGACGCCTCAAAGAAAAATTGAGCCAAAAAGTGGCCTTCTCCCCCGAATGTGGAACGCGGCACAGGCGCCATTTGTGATACTGAGGTGAAACGGAGACCCCCTGAAGGAAACAGGGAAGGCTGTGGGGTGGCTATCGCCACTTCCATCAGCCATATTAATGACGGGGACACCGCTAGCGGTGTGTCCAAGGCCATGGGCAGAGCGACACTCCCTCCAGAAAACGTTGTGTCCTCCACAGGACACAGTCCCTCCAGAAAATGTTGTGTCCTCGTGAGTAACCCCGAACAGGGCAGTAGATCCTTGTTTACCCCAGAGGTAATGCTGATGTTCAGGCAAGCAATGAGGGAAGAGATGTCCAGTTTTCACCCCAACTCCACTGCAGGGGATTGTAGCCACTCTCCCTCAGATATTCCATGCCTCCAGGGAGAGATAGATAGAACATGCATAGAAGAGGGAAGGCCCCGCTGGCTGACTAAAGCAGCCAGGAAGGAACATTTCTCAGCCATGAGAGACTTTCTTCACTGGGACCTTTCTCAGACTGAGGATAGTGAGCTGGGGGAATAGGGAGGAAGGAGAATTCCTATCGGACAAGGAGGAGGAAGAAGAGGAGATGGAGGTTCCTGAACCTTCCGTGAGGTTTTTCAAACCAGAAGAGTACCAGTATCTTCTTAAAAAGACTCTATCTGCACTAGAGCTCCAACCTAAACCGAAAGCAGAAGAGCGTAACAGCTATGACCCTTCAGATGGCTCTAGACCCAGAGGGAACAGAGAGTATTTCCCCAGGACTCCTGGGACCCAGAAGGTTTTTCCTTTCCCTGAGTTCCTAGAAAGACAGTTGGTTAAGAAATGGGATAAACCTATGGCCAATAAACACTGCCCTCCTAACGTTAAGAAAATATATGCACTGTCTAATTTTACTGATAACCTTTTGCATGTTCCCCTAGTGGATACTCCTATAACAGCACTCCAAACTTCAGGTCTACTGTCTGGAGATGGTGAGGGCATGGTGAGAAATAGCCTAGATAGAAAGACAGAATTCGCCTTACGCACGGTTCATAAGACTACAGCCACAGCCACGGTGGTGGCAAGAGCTTCCATAGCCTGGTCTAAGAAGCTTATTCAGCTCATTTCCAATTCAAACAAGCGTATGGCTGAGGGTGCAAACAGACTACTCCAGGCTTCTTCCTTCTCAGCTGACACCACCTTGGATACCTTGACATTTTTCTCTAGAGCACTGGCTTCAAACATGGCCACCAGAAGAACCCTCCGGCCTCGCGCATGGCATGCCGACCTACACGCAAAGGCCATTGTCACAGCATATCCCTTTCAGGGTGAACGTCTATTCGGAGATTCCTTAGATAAAATCAGGGGTCCGTTGGGGCCGGAGCGAGGCGGAGCAAAGCTCCACCAGCTCAGGACTCGCCAGTAGGGCAGCCACGGGCTAAATCAGATTCTCTAATCTGATTCAGCTCGCTGCTGAATCACAGCAAAACACAGTGGCAGGCTGTGCCCGCAGCTTCAAAAGACTATGTGATCGCACAACTGCGGGTTAACTTCTGCCGGAGGAAATAGCCTCTCTTCTCCCCCGCTTTATCTCGCGTGTGTGACAGCAACCACTGGTGACCTGCCTCCACTTGACCGAGTACCAAAAGATTCTGTATCTGAATAGGCATGGGGGAGGGAGGGAGAAGAGCAAGGAGGGCCACTGTGCCATGTACCTGATCTGAATCGGGGCTTTGCAGCAATTTTTTAAAAAAACCTGTAACTGCTTCTAAAATGGTGCTGCTTCTAGTTTGGCTCTCACTGATTACCTGACACTTTGACACTTCAGGAAGATCTTTTACTATTTTCCCAGGCAGCTATTAACGTTTCTGTGGTTTTCATCTGTAGGTTGATATCTAGCTGAAATCAAACCATTTAAAAACTTAATTTCAGAATATTTCTTTAACTAAAATGGAGCTAGCGACGTTATTGTTTTCAGCTGCCAAAACATTGATAGCTCAATCTTGGAACCAAACTAGAATCCCTACAATAAGACAATGGATAGCCAAATGTTGGGACATGGCAGCAGCTGATAAATTATCTAGTCAAATATTAACTTCACATTATCCAAACAAACAAAATGCCTTTTTGGAAAGATGGTATTCCTTTTTTCAATACTCAACAACCAAAGCAAAGGAAAAGTATAAAGTCCCAGAGAAATACCTGAAATTTGTATTTTATTAAAGGTTGAATTTTAATATTTGAATATCAATTACAAATAGGAAGGAGGCTATTGATGAAGGTGTACTTCTTAGTAAAAGTTGTAGTTTATATTGTTATATGTTGGTATTAATGATTGTTTTATAAGTGTTGTAGATATATTCTGTATGATCTCTAAAGTTTTATGTTGTTGATTATTTTTTGGAGTGTTTTATAAAATAAAAATTATATTGTTAAAAAAAAACTTAATTTCACAACTGCTTTGTATTACCTGAGGCAAATTGAATCTCTGAGCTCTAAGGTAAAGGTTTCCTTTGCTCGAAAGCCAGTCGAATCCAATTCTAGGGAGCAGTGCTCATCTCCGTTTCCAAGCTGAAGAGCCAGCACTGTTCGAAGACACTTTCCATGGTCATGTGGCCGGCATGATGAAACACCAAGGCATACGGAACGCTGTTACCTTCCCACCGAAGTGGTACCTATTTATGTACTTGCAATTTCCTGCTTTCGAGCTGCTAGGTTGGCAGGACTCTGAGCTTTACCAGAGTGCAAATTGTACATCTTCTTCCAAAACAGGGAGTTTTATGGAGGTCACCCCACTCAGGTCATATGCCAGTCATGCCCCATAACATATCCATATGTCTTTACCACACTTGAGTCCCTCCCCTCCAAGGAGCTCTGGGAATTATAGTTCTGAGAGAGTGGTTAGAAATCCCCTACTGAGAATTCTCAGTCTCACCACCAAACTGAAGTTCACATATTTCTTGAGGGAAAGTCATGACAGTCAAACCAACATAAAACCAGTTTAAATGTGTAATGTAGATTATACCCTGAATATTTAGAGCAATGCTTAACCGTTAACATTTTCCGGTCTAAATCTCAGTCTTTCAGCTGATGTTTCATCACCGGATTTATTTGGAAGTATCCATGAAGACTCCAGCTTGTCACTAGTAAGTTTGGTTAACCTCTTTAAAGAGTGATGGAATGATATTAAAATAGTAAATCTGATAATGTAGAGTAAGGTTTGATTAAAAGGAAACCCTAGAGCTTATGTATATTTCACTGTGAAGGGACATTTTTCTGAATTTGCTGAGCCTTTAATTGGTTTCTTGAAAGAAATTTAATTGGTCACTCTGCATTTTAAAATGAGACTGGTTTTTATATATTGCTGCCTGTCCTTGTTAATGGGCTCTTAAGGAAACGTGGCATGTGTTTTTATTTTTTGTTGATCTCTAATCATGTTTCCTCTTTTTAGCAATGAGTTAGTTGAACAATGTTTCCTAACAAAAGAAACTAAGATGACAGGTGTTGATACAGAAAGCAAGCTTGCTGCATTCTGAACAGGCCCTCAGAACTGAACTAGAGAAATTAGCACACAAGTCCCCATCTATTCAGTTGCTGCTGCCTCATCCTTCTGTTCTGGCTGGTAGAAATTAATGCAGCTCTCCATAAGTGGGGGGCTTAAGTTGGGAAACTTCCTGTTCCAGGCCTCTGGGCACAGGGTGCTGTGGTAAATTTCTTCAGATGGAGGAGACATATCCGCAAGTGAGGAGAGGGAAAGAGGAAAGGACGGAATGCCTTGTGAGAGGCAAAGAAAGAAAGTTTGAACCAGGATTCGGCTTGTTGATATGCTTTCCATTTGTAAAGATAAGATGACAGCATACTTTGAAAACCCTTTCTGATGCCATATTTACATTCTCCTTAAGAGGGTTTGTCATAGCAGTTTATTTATTTATTTATTTATTGGATTTATATCCCGCCCTCCCCGCAAATGTTCTTTATCTCAGAAACATAGGGACATAATCTCTTTAAAAAAAAAAAAATTGTATTTGTCATAATAAAATAGACCTGATTTAAATAATACTACTTGTTTTCTTGCTAACAGAATCGTCTAGACATGAATTTGATATGTACCTCTAATGCATTTTTCTCCTGTTAAAATCTTCCTTGATTTAGGAGCGAAGGCTTTTAATCGTGCTTAGTAACTGCTGCTACCTGGAACGCCACACCTTCCTAAACTTAGCTGAGCACTTTGAAAAACATGGTTTCCAAGGAGTTGAAAAAATCACTCAAGTAAGGCTTTGTTCCAAATCGAGTTGAAATTTTCAGTAGCTGAACAAAATGTGAGATTAGTGCAACTGGATGGGAATTTAGGTTGCAATTAGCTGAGTATTTACCCTGGAGTCATAAAGGAATAACCTACATAAGTTTGAAATACTTCTGTTTATAATACTGATAATTCAAGATATGTCTTACACCCAGATTCTAACTATGTTTCCGGGCAAGTACAACTCACTGATTCCATTGGACTGTATTTCCTGGTCAGTTGCTATGGGTAGTAGCAGGCTATTTAAAAAGGTTCATTTCAAGCCCTTGTAGCCTGGATTGGTGGGGGGAAAGATTTTTAAAAAATTAAAACAATACATCTGTCTTATAATTATTTAGATTCTTGAAGCACTGGTCATGCCATCTTAAGCAGAGTTACACCTCTGTAAGTCAACTGTAGTAATATTTTCAGAACTTTAAAATATTATGAAAGATTTAGACTTGAGTCCAGTAGCTCTCCAGTACAATACTGTGGACATAGATGTCTTTCTTTCACTGAAAGCCAAGTGCACTTCTCTCTTCTACTGGTATGCTCTCAATGTATCCAAGAATTCCTCCCCTGTGGCTTTTATTTCTGTTATCAATTACTTTTTGCTGTTTACAGAAGAATTTTCCAGTTTTTTTGTTTTTACTTGATTGTTCTAATGGAATTTTATATGAAAATCTGCTGGTGGTCCCTGCTCCAAAGAGTGGCCATCTGTCCTCAACCAAAGCCAGAGCGTTTTCGGGCCTGGCTCCAGCCTGGCAGAGCACTCTTCCAGGAAACGCCAGGGCCCTGTGGGACTTGCTGCAGTTCTGTAGGGCCAGCAAAACAAAGCTGTTCCGCCGGGCTTATGGTTGAGGGCAGCAATGGGCTCCTTTCTGACAGGTTTCATCTACGATTGCCCTCCCCCTCCATCCCATCTCTCCCCTCCCCTTCTCATTAGATATTGCCCCTCCATAGGATTTTACGCCATTTTTTAGCTGTATTGAGCGTATTTTAAGGATTTTATTGTATCTATTGTAATCCTAGTGTATTTATTGTATTTCTTAATGTTTTAGAATGCTGTATGTTTTATAAATCAACGCAACCCATTCTGAGGTGGTTCCAGGAGAGCGTGTTATGAATCCAGTGAAATAAATAAAATAAATAAATATTTATGTTCAGAAAATGAAATGTTTAAAATTCCGCCGGCATAAACACCCGCAATTTACTCCTGTCCTACCACCACTACCTCCTCTTCCCCCCTCCCTGTATCACCACTGCCTTCTCACTCCCTCAGAAAAAAATGATGCTTCACAAGTCCTTGTGGGTTCACCCCCCCCCCCTTTTACTCTAATAATGTCTACAGGAAACCGCTTTTATTCAAATTAGTTAAGGTATGGCTTTGTTTTGTGTTCTTTTCATAGAACGAAAATGTCAGAAGTGGGTGGAAGTATGTATGTCATTGTCCTAACTTTTTGTAAACCGATCTTTTATTATTATTATTATTTGTCAGAAATATTCTGACTTCTTGGGACTAGGTATTTAGTTTCTTTCCAGGAGAATGTGCACATTTCAGTATGCGACTATTACCATTTTCCAGATCTCAGTAGCTATGCTGTCTGAGCTGCGGCTTTTATGGGGATGATATTAATGCAGAATAAGTTGGGTCCTTTGTCTTTATCAGTCATAGAATTTTCTGCACACCAAGGTGAAGTAGCTGTTGCCCCTCAGCTAGCAGCCAAGAGATTTAAAATATTAGGCCATCCTAATCACTTTTCAGGGACCACAGTGGCTCAGAGGTTAAGACGCTGAGCTGCAGACTGGAAGGTCAGTAGCTTGACAGTTCAAGACCCAAGTGCTGCATGACGGAGTAAGCTCCCGTCTCTGGCCCCAGCTTTTGCCAACCTAGCAGTTTGAAAGCAAGAAAATGCAAGTAGATAAATAGGTACCACTTTAATGGGAAGGTAACAGCGTTCCGTGTGCCTCAGTGTTTAGTCATGCTGGCCACATGACCACAGAAAAAGTCTTTGGACAATGCTGGCTCTTTGGCTTGGAAACGGAGATGAGCACCGCAATCCTAGAGTTGGATTTGACTGGCTTTCGAGCAAGGGAAACTTTTACCTTTAATCACTTTTCAGTAACACTGTGCTATGATTAACAGTTTACACCAATACATTATTTAATGTTTTAAATTAGTTGTGGATGTGTCCTTTTAGGTCAGCATGGACTCCTTAAAGGAGCTTGACCAACGACTGTTTGAAATCTACGTCGAACTGAAAGCTGACCCTATTGTCGGCTCGTTGGAACCCGGCATTTATGCAGGTTATTTTGACTGGAAAGACTGCCTTACTCCCACAGGTAGGTATCTTTTTAAACCACTGAAACTATTTTAATAAACATTTAGTTTTTTAAAAATACGTATTCATAGCACTAAATTCTTATTTCCTTTACGTTTCAAGCTTCTTCCTTCAGTGGTTCTGTTGTGTAATTCCTAAATCTTTGGGGGGGCTTTGCAATGCCCCACATAATTACAGCATTTTGTGTCACTGGTAATCTTTCTTAATAGTTGTTTTCATTTTTATGCATCTTTGTTTCTCATACATCTGTCTTACGATAAATAATAATTCATCTTCAGTCTTCTCTGCAGTCCAATGTCCACCTGTAAGTGTTGTTCATCGAGGGGTCTTCTGTGCAGGCCCACATTCCCTCCCTCCTACCGCACTGTGAGTTTATAGGATGCCGTTACATTCTTGACACTTGCAGCGCCTCAGGAGAACTGAGGGGAAAGGGGAACTCCTCCCTGCCAAGCATATGACTGCTGGGTGGGAAGACAGCCTCTAATCAGCTCTGCGGGGGGGGTCTCCTCCTGGAGTGTTAGAAAATGCCAGAATAGCTGTAAGAGAGCCTCCAGTGGCTGGCCTGCACAAGCGCAGACCCAAGAAGATACCTCGATGAACAGCAGTTACAGGTAAGTGCAACACTGTTCAATCTCATACATTATTGAATCGCAATGAAAGGCAACTTTGCTACTTTATCTACTATGGGATCTGTTAACAACTGGTCACTTGTGTATGATACCAAAAGGCCATTGTGTAGGAAAGTGTGTGAGAGAAGCACTACGACAATAGCTCATCCCACCTCCCAATATCAGCCCAAAAGACTGGTGTAAATGCACTGGTGTTTAAAATATATAAAAATCTTTTTTAAAGTAATTTTTAAAAGGCTGTTCAGCAAAGCCTGTCATTAATAAGAACATTACCAATGCCTTGCAAGGTAGAACTGGCTCTTAATACAAAAGAAAATGTTGGCCGCTTCAAGGTTAAAGCTGATATAATGGATTTCACTAACATAATCACCACCTACTCTGCGCAAAAAGGTGTTCGAACACTTTTGCACTGCTGCCACTTTGTGGCAGCTCAGAGTAGGGCAACATGCAAGAGAAATGGTGGGCTTTTCTGCATGCTTGACATCATCCTGATTTCCTTGGCAGTCGATCCACGAGCCTCAGAAGTGGTTTGGGCAGAGCTCTTCCAGATGTCTGCCCTCCCTCTGCATTTTCAGAGTTGTGGGGTCAGTTTCTTTTCTACTATGTGTGCCTTAAATAATCAGGATTTTGAAGGGAGGGTGTTGTAGTCATCAGTGGTGTCCCAACAAACCCCCCCTTTATTTTTTGTACATGTTTATATCAGCATATCAATATCATGGTTCCATTTTTAAAACCACTGATATGCTGATATAGCGTTGTAATCATAAGTCAAGCAGATTCTCTGAATCCTCAGCTTTCATTGTTTTAAAAAGGAAGACTCGAGCCTCTTCCCTCACAGAGATATAAGGAAAAGGGCATATCTCCGCAAGGGTAGGGAATAGGGACTTAGTTTTTTTTTTTAAAGGAAGGTGAGAATTCAGAGAACACGCTTGACTTGTCATCACAGCAGGGTATTGATATTTTAGTGCCTTTAAAAAATTTAATGAAACCGCTCATCTTCGGGGTGAGGGAGGGACTGGTTTAACGATGATGACGAGCCAGTCATTAGAAAGTGGGCTGGAGGTGTGTGAGAATGGGTGGGACAAAGAACACCAATAGAGACATTGCAGACAAGGAAAAAGGCAACAAACTGGCTTGTAGAAAAAGACTGGGTTAAAAGTGGTCTCAAAGAAACGGGAGGGGGACAAAACCCAAAGCGAAACCTAAAGTCACAAAAAATGCGTGCAGAAATCAGAGGATAAAGTGTGGGGCCAGAACCAACTTTTTTAAAAATGAAGAAAAGCCTGTCATGTCATGCAAGAATCCTACCCCAACAGCACCTCTTGTATGCAGATTTGCCCATGGTGCTGGTCCAGCTAGTGCTGAAAACTAATGGCAACAAACGAGGGACCCAGAGCCTTTTACATTGTTTAATGGCAATTTGCCCCATTCCAGGCTTGGTTGATATTGTTCCTATTTTTTAATATCATAGAGGGGGGTCTTACAGAAATGCCCATAGCCATTCATCCCCTTGAGGAATGTCTGTTGGTGGCTTGCTTTCCCAGATGCATATTGGCTTGTTAGTAAACGTGGCCTAGACCTGCTTTGAACTGTTTCAGTTCTGTGTTCTGAATCTACCGCTATAGTTTCAGATGAGGATCTTATGTTTGTGGAAGGTGAAAATTGTGAGCTGGATCCAAAGGGCTATATGTGGACTTCCCCAGCTTTTCAGGTTCCACATCCCTGCCTCAGTTCCTTTTGTTCCTCAAAAAGTTGCTCTTGAAGATAAGGGACCCTATGGAGTGGCATCAAATATGGTACACAGTGCTGCTATCTAAACTAAAAATTAGCAACACCTAGCAATGCTTGTTTGGTGTTTGTGCCCTAAGATACAGTTCTGTAAACAGAACAGTGTTAGAAATACAGTCTCAAAGGATGTGGTCTCTTCTTCCGCTGTTTGTGCAAGGTGTCCTTTCTCTAGCATTCCCATCATTAAAGCCCACCCACCCCCAGCCTCTTGTGTTCTAAATGAGGAAGGGGAACATAAGAACGTAAGAACATAAGAGAAGCCAGTGTTGGATCAGGCCACTGGCCTATCCAGTCCAACACTCTGTCACACAGTGGCCAAAAACACCAGGTGCCATCAGGAGGTCCACCAGTGGGGCCAGGACACTAGATTGGTTAACAGAAGGGGAGATGGATCTAGTCTTGTGAGGTTGGTCAGTCCTTACTTGGAATAACTTCTCCACTTTATTATTTTTACCAGTATATTTTAGAGTGAAACAGTAGCCTTCTACTTAATATTTAAAATGGGATTTGAACAAATATGGGCGCCTGTGTGGCATCATGATTAAGAGTGTGTGGGCTACGACCAGAGGGACCAGGATTAGGGTTGCCAGCTCCAGGCTGGGAAATTCCTGGAGATTTTGGGAGGAGGGAAGGGAGGGACCGAAGCGAGTCCAAGGCTTCAAAACAGCCATTTTCTCCAAGAGAACTGATCTCTATAGTCTGGGAACCAGTTGCGATTTCAGGAGATCTCCAGGCCCCACCTGGAGGTTGGCAATCCTAACCAGGATTCAGATCCTGACTTGGTAGCTAGGCCAGTCATTCTCTGTCAGCTGAATCTACCCTATGAGTTGGTGATAAACCAGAAGAAAGGAGAACCATGCATGCTACCCTGGACTTCTTGGGGGAATGGTAGAATAAAAATGAATTAATGGTTCCTCTTATCAAAATGAAATGACATGGGTATGGTTATGTTCATCAGTACTTTACCTTGGAAATAATATTATCTGGGAAATAGGGCTGGGGTGATCTCCCTTGTCATGGTCCTAGGCCTGTAGTAGTGCGGCCTGTAGGCTCTAGGGAGGCCTATATTAAAGTAGCTACCAGGCCTGCATTTCCCAGGCCACCTTTAGACCCTGTGATTGGTTAACAGGAAATTTGGAGGGAAAACTCGCACCAGTAGAGGAGAAAGGGGTGGTACTTGGGAAGACGAGATAAAAGCCCTTGCCCAAAATGGGAGGGTGTTCACTCCGAGGGAGCAGAGCTGAGGAGAGGCTGCTGCAGATGGAGTGATCCCTCATCCAGAAGTGGTGAAACAGCTTGAAGCCAACCACCTAGAGACAGCTAGGAACAGTCCAAATAGTAACATTAGGGTTCTTTTATTTGTTTGCCTACCTACCTTTACTGTTTTAGTTATTCTATATATTATTTGACCAGTTGTTACTAGACCTCTTAAATAAAATTGTTTATTATTCTGCTTGGGTCTTCACACCTCATTCAGTCACATAGAAAGTACAACCTATTGGGAAAGAGTAGTCATAAGGGGTTCGGTGGGTGCACTGGGCCCTCCTGAGGAGACCCATACCAGAGTGGTGGTGGCAGCCTACAGAGAAGTTCCCTGGTCCCGTGCTCACGACATGCCTCCACTGGTGTACTTAATCCTAGGAGACAGTACTTCAGATACCGTATCATGGACCTTGCCAATATGGCCTTGACAAAAAACATTTTGTCATCTCACTTTTTTCTCCTGGAATACTAATAACCAGACCCGCAAGATCATTGTATGCAAGCGATAGAGCACAGTTTTTAAAACATACTATGGTGAGGAGCCAAGAACTATAAAAACTTCAATCACCAATTAATCAAACAACATCTCGGGGGAAAGGTTGTTTTGTTTCATTTGTGTGTGTGTGCTCTAAAAATTTGCAACGCCTGTTTGATCGCAGACCTTAGTGGAACTAGAATGAGTGAGTACATTGTAGTCTCTATACAGCTCTTCTTTTCAACTCTCAGAATACTGTTGTCTTTTTGCAGCCACAGAAACTTTCAGTTGACATGAGGAGTACTGTGTTAGCTGTAGGATTACAGAACAGATAAAATAATTTAGGACACGAGTGCTGATTTCCGTAGCAAAATTATTCCTCAGGCATCCCACTAGGGTTGCCAAGTCCTACTTACCTAATGGCAGGGGGGAGTCCTCCCTGGCCTGGGAGTTCCCCTGGCGCGCGCAAAGCGCGCGCACCCAGTGACGTCACCCGGAAGTGACGTCACCACGTTGGGGGCATTGCCAGAGCATCGCCCTGGCAACGCCCCCAACGTGGTGATGTCACTTCCGGGTGACGTCATTACGCTGGGGAAAGTCATCCTGGCTGGATGACTTCGGGGGTGGGGTTCCCCCCGCCGGCATCGGGAACCCCTGTAGCGGGGGTCCCCCTGTGAGGCTTCTGCACTTAGCAGCAAAAGATCAGACCTTTGTTGATGAAACAGAGTTCTTTATTTCTTAATACTGCATGACAGGTTCTCGAATGTTTGTTAGAGATACCATACAAAGCACAGTCAGAGTTAATATACCCTCCAATACAGTTTGAACCCCGACAATTGACCAATCACAGAAGGGGGAGAAAAGCGCGGTTAAAAGTTCTTAGCCGTTTTACTTCCCACAGGAAAGGTGAAGTGTGAAAGTTATAAAAATTCCCTTCTTGAACTAGGCGCCCCAGATGTGCCAGGCATATACATAACAAGGTGGCCTCAGCGGCCTTTCAAGGACTTCTCACAGCGATAAGACAGTTCCGTGTCTCCGATGGCAGGGGGAGGAGGGAATGCTTGGGAGGAGAGGCCATTTGTCCTAGGTGACGTGTGAGTATGCGAGGTCGCCACTCTCCCAGATGAAATGGTTACATTGACCAGACCTTCAAAGAACAATATAACTCAGAGCCATAAACGGAGGGGAGGAAACCAGAGACAGCATGAAAGAGATAGCAAACGGTTACAACCTTGTCTGAGCGATAGCACGTTACAAAATACACAATGAAAACCTTGTTAGGATCCTAGGATCCTGACACCCCCACCCCCAGGCTGACTTGGCAGCCCTACATCCCACGATAAGCAGGAGCTTTACGGCAGAGTATTGTTGACTGTCCTCTGCGTTACTCCATCAAATTCATTGGAACTATAGCTCATCTATCTTTTAGAACAGTCTTCAAAAGAACAAATTTAGAGTTCAGTGGCACCTTTAAGACCAAGAGAAGTTTATTCAAAGTATGAGTTTTGAAAAAGTGTGCCTTGCACACAAAAGCTCATACCTTGAATAACTTTTGTTGGTCTTAAAGGTGCCACTGGACTCTAAGTTTGTTCTACTGCTTCAGACCAACACGGCTGTCCCACCTGGAACAGTCGTCAAAAGAAGCAAGTAGACCAGCTCCCGTAACTAGATTTTGCAGACATTGCAAGGTCATTCCAGTGAACCTTTTGTTGAACCTTTTGCCTCTCCAGCTTGCTTTCTTGTGGCTGATCTTAGGTGGGGTTCTTTTAAAAAGTCCGTACATCCAAATTTGGGGGTGGGGGTTTGCTCTTCCCTGGGCAATGACTTTCATTTTTATTTATTAATGTTATTATATTTTTAGTATTGTTTTCCTTTTGTAAATTGGTATATGCATTTTAATGGATTGTTAGCTTTTGGATAAGGAGCCCTAAACTTGAAGCAAAAAAACTGGATTGCCCAAAAAGTAACTTGAAGATTTTTGGATTGAGATGCTAGGTGACAGCTTTATTATTACACAAAGCCCCTAACAGAACGTTGTTGCTATGGAAAGGGGTCAGAATAACAGCCCATTTGCTACATCAAGACATAATCAGGTACTGTCTAGTCTACATATTGGGGCTCAGTAGCAAATAGAACTAAGGGAAGAAATCCTGGTTCTTTTCTGTTGCCCTCCACTAAAAGGGCTTTCAAACATGTGCCTTTAGTACCTTTCAACATTATGTTTTTTCAGTCCATAATTTTTAAGTTGAGCTTTAGGAGGGAGGGAGGGAGGGAGGGAGGGAGGGAGGGAGGGAGGGAGGGAGGGAGGGAGGGAAAGAAAGAAAGAAAGAAAGAAAGAAAGAAAGAAAGAAAGAAAGAAAGAAAGAAAGAAAGAAAGAAAGAAAGAAAGAAAGAAAGAACGAACTCCCAACTTGGCTGACAAGGTGGATATAAACCTTAGTGTGGAGCCAGGCTGCCAATAGAGAGATCAAATGGACCCTTTAACCAGTATAACACGACCATGTTAACAGCAAGCATGGCATTATTTTAAAAAAATTCTGCACTTTGCTTAGCAATTTCAAGTTAATGAAACACTTCACAATTTTTATTAATGTTTGGATGAGATTAGAGTTCTGGGCTCGTTCTGTTGCTTTAGAGTAGTTCAACTTTATTAAACCCTAACTTTGAACTGTGAAAAATCTTCAGCTTTCCAGTTCTTTACTTCATTCATATGTTTCAATAAGTTCCAAATGTTGGGTTTTGAACTGAATGCTAAAAAATGAATTGCTTCACACTCTTCCAACTACATCAGACTCAGTCAGGGCTCTTTGAAACTAGAAAATAAAATACTGAAACCACTCGAAGGCATTGTTTAAAAAGTTTCTCACAGTTCAATCTTAAGAACACTTTCCTGGGAATATACTCCGCTGGATAGGATTCTGAGTAGAACTCCTTAAGGACCACCTCTCCCATCTCGACCCCACCCCAATGCTTGGGTTCTTCTTCACACGGTTTTCTGGTGGTGCCTGGCCCTTGGGTCACTCATTTAACTTTGACCAGAACAAGGGCTTTTTTGATCATGGCCCGACTTGGGGGAATGAAGAGACTTGTGCCCTAGGGGCCCTTTCTAGGTTCCGCAAGGCCTGTAAGACAGAATTATTCCTCCAGGCAGTCCACTGAAGCAGTCTTACTGAGCCTACTTTCAGCTTCTCTGATTGTCATGCCAGAGTCTTTTACAGAATATTTATATTTTTAATTTATGTTTTGTATTTATGTTGTTAACCACCCCGAGTCCTCGTTGCCAGGAAAAGGACGGGATAAAAATCAAATGAAGTAAATAAATAATTACTCTGGGACTCCATTGATGTCAATGGGCTTAGAAGGGGGTTACTCTTACAATGGAATCCTTAAAAAAATCTCTTATATGAACACAATAAACATATACCTTCCTAGAAGCCATTTTAATATGCTTTGGGTAAAGGACTTCCTTTTACTGTGGCATAAGTTCAGTTTTGACCTACTATAACACAGTCTGTTTCATTCTGGCATGTTAATTTGTTTTTCAGCTTGGACTTGCTGAAAATTCTTGTCCTATTTGAAAGATTTCCTTTCCAGAAAAAATAACGTTTGAACACCCACGAAATTTTGACAGGGTTCCATAAACTTACCTATGGGCCTTTGGGCTTTTCATTTATACTGTATGCAAAAATCTTGAGGCAAGAATGGGTATTACTACTCAATTACAACTAATCCAAACCAAATAAGGGAGCTGGTCAACCCAGATGTCATTTTGGCCTAGTTTTTCTCATGTAACAATCTTCAAGATTGCTTGCACCCGTGACCTGTACCAGAAATCCTGTATGAACCAGAAATACATGCATACATTACTATTGGGGGTGGCTGCAAATCTCAGATTTCTTTGAGCCCCCACAATCATAATAATTACCGTAGTTCCATGTAGCCATGTGCACGTGTGCTTTGTTTCCCCATCAGATGTGGCATCCTGTATGATGTAGCATGCTCTGTGGGAAAGTAGAAATGTATATGATTTCTCCATCCCTTTGCTGAGGTAAAAGGGTGGTGGTAGTTGGCTGTGCATTCATGGATGCATGAACCTGTGCTATGCATGGCCCGTTACAATGTTTGCACAGTGAGGGACACACTTGCTGGATACCCCTCTAGGTATGTGGGGTTCACGGGTAGGCGAACACACTATGCAGATTAAAATAACATGGTTTCAGTAGCAGTTGCCACTACAGTGTTCATTTTATTTTCTGTCAGTCCCCTTTCCTAGTGTATCTCTTAATCAGCTGGTCTTCCTTTGTATATCTGACTCTACCTCCTGTGGCAGCCATGCTTTGGTCGCGCGCACCACCTGGTGTCAAAATTCTGAAGGTGTGCCTGTAGGTTCAGAAAGGTTGGGGACCCCAGCACTAATTAAAGCAGAAAGGGATCGGGATTGTTCATATTACTTAGTGAAAATCCCAATTCTTTTTTCCCTCTTATTTATCACTTTTTTATATTTCACATTATCTGTGAAGCTTAGCATTAATACTTTTGTTATCCTCCCAAGAACTTGGTGTGGAAGATTCTTCTCAGAAACAGTGAGCTGCCCGCTCATAGCTAAACATGACCCTGAACCCTGTCAGTCAAAGTACAAAGCTCTGTCTGCTGCTCTGTAAAAAGAGTGCGGGATAATGTAAATGAATACATTACAGTCTTGGCTGATTTTATTACTGCAATATATGGAGTCTAGTGTTAATTTGGGGCAAAAAGAATTTGATAACGTGGAGGGAATGATGGTTAGGTGGAGGAAGATTATACAGCTGTGGGTTTTTCATCATAATGCTGGAAAATACTACTCATCGTTAAAACTGAGGCGCTTTGTCCCACCAGTTGGAAATTTCGTGTGAATTTACCTGAAGAGTGGTGTTAGTCAGAGAAACCTAATTAAGCATTTTCTTTCAATAAGTGTCTACAAAGACTGCAAAAGAAAAAAGGTTCTGAATATAGTGGTAGCACATTCGTGTAGTCTTGTGCTTAAGAAAACCTGCTTTAGTGCCTTCTTTTAAAAAAGATCAAAAATGAAACCACTTATCTTCAGGGCAGGGGGGAGAAGAAGAAGGGGATGTGATTGTAAGCCTCTTGTCCTTTCCGCACTTGGATCTCGTCCCTGGTTTTATCACAGGGGTGAAGTCGAGTGTAGTGTAGAATATAAAAATACCATGAGATAATTACAGGGGTGAACTCACATGTAGTTGAGAATGTACGTTCGAGGACAGGGTTGAACCAGGATTTAAGGTCTAGTGCAGAAAGGACCTTTGATGCTCTTTGAGGTAGAGAAAAGCGGGATATTAAAGCCTACTCTTCCACTTCAGTGGCCTTGGCAAATGAACTCCCATAACTTCCCTGAAGTTCAGGGAATGTTAAGCAATTCCTGGAGTCCACAGTCCTGTTCCTGGTAGGTCCTGTAAGTACTCTCATCTCAGCCTCTTTCCCTCCTTCCAGCTTCAAACTTGTAGTAGCAGTTGCCACTTTCTCTGTGAGGTCTTTAGAACTGGAAGCTCAAGGAGCCACCTTTCGCTTTAAACAAAGCCAACATCTTCACATTCTGTCCTATATGGAAACTGCAGGGAAATGGTTTGTTCCTCACCCATTCACTGTCTCCCCATAGAGCAGTTTTGTTATGGCTCAGGATTTATGGGGTTGTTTAAAGAGCAGGGCTGCTCTGTAAGCTTCTAGTCTGAGACTGTAAGTCTGACCCCACAGGAAAACTTTGAGCTGTTGTTTGGGATGATGGTTGGAAGGAAGAAAGGGGGAAGACATTCTGAAACTTACAGAACCTTGTGTCACTGCCAGAATTGCTACTGGAAAAGTAATTGTGGACCCCAGGAATGAGTTCTAAGCACTGCAGTGTGCTTGTGCAGTCTCACAACTTCATAAGGACCCTGCCAAAATGCACTTCCATGGCTTTTAAGGGTTCCCTGAACCTAAGCAAAGGCATTAGAATGTATTTGCCAAAATGATTTGCCAGAGAGTGCATTCCCATTGCGCTTGGGTGAGAAGTGTGTTTCGATAAGTCATTCATTTTAAGTGTGGTAGAATTGTTTTTTGTTTATTGGCTTTATTTTTGGGGGGGGGGTTGGGTGCACATTTATGCATGGGTGTAGTAATGCAGTGTCTTTATAGCACAACAATGCAATAAATTAAAATACAAACAAGTGACTTGTTTGGCCCCCAAAATGTCCTATATTCTTTATACATAAGGGATTTATTTTGAAGGGGATTAGTTTTTGAGCTTGTGTGTATGTTATGCTCCTCTGGAAAGGCAAGAATTTTTTTTTTAATTGCCACTGCCCGCCAAATTATAATATTGTAAAAAGAGGAAGGGGGGTGTTCTAGTGATCCGTGGATTTTTGTTTAGATGCCTGTCTTGAATTTTGTCATTTCTACCATTACACCCCGTGACTCTCTTCAAAGGTTTTGGGGTGTTTGATGCCAGACATAGAAAATATATGTATTTCAAAGGGGATTCATTTGGCGTAATCTTCATGGTATCCTGGGTGTTTTCCATAACGTAGGCCTTTTCAGATCAGTGGATTCATTTTCATACTTTTCGAAGACGCTTCTGGGAATATTCATAACATTTGACTGACAACCCAAGTAAATTCATAAACCTGGCATATCTCTAAGCCCATTCTTCATTTGCAAAATTGCTGTCATTTTGTCTTGAAGATGCTATGACAGGCTATTATTATGCTAACTGCAGCTGTTTAGATTTTATAAGTATATATCACTATTTTGTGTATTGAAAATTTCAGTATAGCAAGTATAGCGACAATCATAAAGAAGCACCTCTTTGGGGGGTTTTATAAAACGACAGAGGTTTGTATGGGTTGTGTTAAATAAAGGAAACATTGGTGTAATTCCTAGATACTAAAGCATTTTTTAAAATTAATAGATGAGTTGAGGGGGGGGGGTTGTATTGTTTTGCGGGGAAGAAAAATGGGTTTAAAATGAAGCCCTATCTATTATTTATTTATGAATACTTACATATAAGTTCTGTTCCTTTACTGGTAGAGCGATTTTGCAAAGCAGATGCTAAAGTGATCTTGTTCTGTGTTGCTCAAAATAACAAAGACCGAGTAGAGTAACTAAGGTGTGAAATGTCCGGGGCAGTTAAAAGAGTTAGGGGTGTCCTGCCCTGCCTGGTGGAAAGTACTGTCAAGTCCAGCTGCATCAGTTCTATATCTGAGGATGGAATCCCGGGAGAGGCTTGGAGGGTGTTGCTCTGTTTCCGATTTTGGTGGCGACTTTGTAGCCACCCATCAATGCGGAGGCATAGATGGTGGGACAGTAGCTTATGGTGACCCGGGGGGGGGGGGGTTAGCAAGAGACAGACAGAGGTGGTTTGCCATTGCCTGCCCCTGTGTAGCAACCCTGGACTTCCAAGTACTAAGGAAGACTGACTCTGCTTAGTTTCTGAGATCAGACTGGGCTACGTTGCGCTGTGAGAAGATCAGACAAGGTCGTTGTTCCTTGTGTGGAGGTGACTGCCCAAAGAGGGGAAGAACAAGATCAAAATCTTCTGAGAAGGCTGAGGAAAGCAAAAGCCATACTTGCTGTCTAGCATGATGCCCAGTTCTAACTAGATCCATGCCTGTCACTGGTGGCAGGATTTGGCCAGCTTGGCTGCACGCCTCCTGCCGTTCGGGACGTAGGTATTTCCTAGAGAAGGTTGCTGCTTCTGACCACAGGCAAGTATCAAAGCCTGTACTCACGTTCCGCCATTTGGAATGTTCCCGCTCCCACAATTTGTTATACTTTCTCAAAGCATTGTTTGTGTCAAAACTTGGAGATATTTATAGACTGGGGTTTGGTTTTTTTCAGTCTCGTCTATTTTTGTCGCGCTGGGGCAAATTTAGAACGAAGGGGTTAAAAACAGGAAATGTGATCAAACAGGTGGGTAGTCCCTCCAAAGACTTTCCAGAGCCTTACTGACAGGCTCACATTTTCTTCTGAGACAGTAATATCAAAGCAAAGTAAAAGTGCAGCACGTTGAGCTCCGTCTGTCATCAGAAGAGGTATGTTTCCAGTAAAAGCAGGAAATGGTTCATACAAAACAAAAGCATTTTTCCTTACATGCAGATCGCAATTCGCTGCCAGTAATTGTTTTTACTTTTAAGCATACTTCAAACTCTTTATACCATATTTCTACATATAGACTTCAGCTTCTAAAATTTTAGGGTGTCGGGTCAGAACTGTACCTGCCGAATATGAATCCATTTTTGTCCTACTCTTAAAAAACAAAACAAAAACCCCTAAAAGGTAACAAAATTATTATTTTGTGACCATAATAAGTGAATGAGTAAAACTATCCATCAAGATTATTAATTTAAACCACTTAGCAGCCATTTATAAATAAGTGCTATAGTTATTAAAAAACTGTGTTTGAATGTCACTTTATCGAAGGAATTTCAAGAAGCCCCTTCAACAGATCTGTAATGTGGTTTCTCAACAGATACGTCAATGAGGTTACAGTCTCAGATTTGACAAACTACTTCCTCTTTCACTTCCAGAAACTGTACCAGTTGAAATTTGTGCTAACTCTTAAAGCACTTCATAAGAACACATCCTTTTTACTCCATGTTTTATGAGGAACAAGTTAATATTTCTCTATCCTAAACTCCCAGTCACTAACACGAATTTGAATTGGCTGTCTGTGTTGAGCAGCTTTGCGCCTGCATGGTAGCTTGGTCGCTGTTGCTTGTGGCTAATTGTGCCCAGCTCAAGAAGGAGATCATCTTTCTTTATTAAGGGCATTTCTGTGACATCTTTTTCCCCTGAAGAGACCCAAAGAGACTTGCAGAAAACCTCCCAAAATACAGCAGCCAATTTGTACAATCCCATTTAAATAAAACAGAAAAACACCAATGTATCCTGGGCTGATCCTGGTCCATCACTCTCAGCTGCACACACATACCCCCTTCTCCTCAGAGCACTGGGCAGGGCGTATGGCCAGGAGTGCAAGTGTCAGAAGGGCCCATGAACAGGCAGGAACAGGAAGAGCAATTGGGTGAGAATCATGAGAGCACAGGTGGGGGCAGAAGTGAGCCCTGTTGGAAGTCCCAGTCCCCAGTAGCTGCCCCGCCTTGGGATATGTTGACACCAGCCCTGGTCGTGAGCCAAACTGGCAGGCATTTGAGCATAATTACAAAGTAGTGGCTCTCAAGTGTGAGACTTTTTGAACACAGGGCAGTTTTTAAAAAAAAAAAGTTTATTATACTTTTCAAATTAACCATTGATAACCATTGATAACATCAAATTCTATATACAGAGCTCAAATTTGTTACCACCTAAAATATAATTTGGACCATATAGGCGCTGGATCGGTTTTGTTTTCCATATTACATAAGTAACTCAGTTTGTCCATTTCAGCCCAATCTAAAAGTTTATGTATTAAGTCCATTTTGCCTGGTAGTACAGAGCTTTTCCAGTTTTTAGCTCTTAATATGCGCGCTGCTGTCAAAATATAAGCCAACAGTTTCTGATCTGATTTGTGCATTCTCTCCGGAAACATATTCAATAGGAAAATCTCTGGCTTAAAAGGTATTTCAGATTCAAAAATTTCAAAAATCCACTTGGCTGCCATTTCCCAATATTTTTGCATCATCTTGCAAGAACACAGGGCAGTTTTGGAGAGAACTGTGCAGCTCTATAGAAGGATAAGGTTCTGGGGCAAGTGGTTCCTTCCTGCCTTACCTGGTAGGACTTTGAACAAAGTTTGAATCCAGTGGCACCTTTAAGGCCAACAAAGGTTTATTCAATGGAGGAGGAGGAGGAGTTGGATTTCTACCCCACCTGTCACTGGGAGTTTCAGAACGGCTTACAGTCTCCTTCCCTTCCTCTCCCCGCAACAGACACCCTGAGATATAGGTGGGGCTGAGAGAGCTCTGAGAGAACTTGTTGAGAGAACAGCTCTGAGAGAACTGTGACAGACCCAAGGTCACCCAGCTGGCTTCACGTAGAGGCGTGGGGAATCAAACCCAGTCCTCCAGGTTGGAGTCCACTGCTCTGAACCACTACACCAAACTTGTATCCGAGGAAGTGCCCGTGCACACGAAAGGTAGCATAAAGGAGAGCCCAGATTCACAACGTTTGAGAAACAGGGCGATGACTACTGCAATATCTTTAAATGTTGATTTTGATGACATTTTTAGTGTGTTTTGACTAGGTGGTTCTTTTGTGAGTGTCCATGGGCGTTTTCTTTGTCACTGTTGGGAAGAGGCTGCTAGATTAGATGGATCTCCTGATGCAGCAAAGCACATCTTACATCGTGCAGAGTTGAAGATTCCGTGCTGAGTAGCTGCATCTTAGTAGAGAGCTAAGTTTTTGTTCCCATCGTCCACTGGCCAGTTTCTGCTCTATAGAAGACAGGATTATTTTTGTGTGTCCCTGGGGAATTTCCAAGTCAGAGCTCTATCTTTTGCTCAGCGAGTCAGAGCTTGTGTAGGTGGGGACACTTCTCTCAAATGCCATGACATCATACATAGGCAATGCTAGGAAAGACCTAGGTCTATCAAAGGTTACAACATGTTTGCTGTTAGTAGGTTGTAAGCAGGGGACATGCAAGGATTTGTAGGGGCATCTGTTTTTTCCTCCCTCACTATTTCTCCTTCCCTTCCTCAACAGCCCCCATAGCCTCTCCCCTTTTCCTGCTTCCTTCATGCTTCTCACCCACCAGCGAGCTTATCCTTATCTACCTCCATGTCTTCAGCTCTACGTGGTGCTGAACACCAGACCACTCCCAGTTGCACAGTGGGGAACTTACAAAGGAGGAGACACTTCACTTTCCTCTGTATTCCCACTCCACAAATTATTTCCTCTTTTCCTTCTCCTGGCAGCTCCCATGTCTTCACCCAGCAACCAACCAACCTTCAAACTGGCCCCATCTACAGCTGTATTGATTATTTATGTACTTTATTTCTTCCCCACCCTTCTCCACAATGGGGACTGAAAGCAGCTTACGGCATTCTCCTCTCCTTCCTTGTTTCCTCTCAACCACACTGTGAGGTAGGTCAGGCTGAGAATGTAGAACAGCCCAGAGGCACCAAATGAGCATCTGTGGCAGAGTAGAGGTTTGATGCTATCTGAAACTCTAACCCAGGGGTGTCAAGCATATATCCTGCGAGCCAGAACTAGCCTGCCCAGAGCTCTTGTCTGGCAGGCAAGCAACTGGCCATACCATTATTGCCAGATGACAGAGGCTGGGCATGATGTCCCTGTATACCGTTCCCAGTGCTAGTGAGTAACGGGGGTGGGGGGGTGGGCCTCAGGGAGATACTTTAAGGAAATACTGTAAGAGTGTTAATGCTAGTGTTTTAAGCCTGTTTGGGTTTTGAGTAAAAAAATAGTATTGTCCATGGGATTTGCCTGTGTCCTTTATAAAGTTTGTATCTCCACTACCTGGCATTACATTTCATGGCACACACGGCCCGGCCCAACAAAATGACATTTATGTCAGATCCGGCCCTCATAACAAATGAGTTTGACACCTCTGCAACCACTACACCACACTGGTTTTCGTGGGGTGGCTGCTTTTCAACAATAGTCAGCTTGGGTAAGTCACACAAGTCACACGGTATCAAGTAGCTTGGTGGATGCTGCTGGGTCTGGCCACAGTGTGTCCTCCCTCAAAGGCCAAAGTAGTCCTGGAAAGGGCCCTCCCACGCCTGCCTTTTACCGACAGAAACCAGTCCAAGAGGGCTGACAAAAGTGTTGTGGTTGCCTAGCAATGGCCACTGAAGACAGTCGTTAAGACAGTCTTAAAGCTATAGGTGCTGCTTCTATTATGTGGAAGGTTTAACCCCACACACAAAAACACTTTTTTACATTTCCAGTTTTCCTAACCTGGGGCCTTTTTTTAGTTTTGTGTAAAGATCTGCCTTGTGCATTCATGTCTCCAGTCTCCAGAATTAAGTGCCCACAGATTCAGTCACACTGGGAACTAGGTTTTTTTTAAAAAAAAAATTACCTGCATCATCATCAGAATGAACTCACAGATCACTAAAATGCAAAGTTGTTGTTGTTGTTGTTTATTAGACTTTTATCCCACCCTCCTGGCCTAGGCCAGGTCAGGTCAGCTTACAGACAGTGTAAAATCACAGCAATACAATCGCATAAAATCACATAAATATAAATACAGTGTTAAAACTCAGACAGAATAAAGTGCTAGCAACATTCCTCATCTTATGGTCAGCTCTTTGGCGTTCTCTGGCCATCCAGGTTGATTGGTTTGGGCAGTATCTAAGGGACCAGCGGGTCAGGGTTCCACCAACATGGATGTCATTTGTTGGCGGTAGAGATATTAGGTGGTGGCGGCTCCAAAAGCCTGGCGGGAGAGCTCCATTTTACAGGCCCTGCAGAACTGTGAGAGGTCCCGCAGGGCCCTTGTCTCTTCTGGGAGCTCATTCCACCATAGTGGAGCCACCACCAAAAAAGCCCTGGCCCTAGTTGCCACCAATCTGGCCTCCTTGAAACTCGGAAGAGCCAGCCAATTCTGGGTCCCGGATTGCAGTGTCCTCTGGGTATGTATGGGGAAAGGTGGTCCCTCAGGTATGCAGGACCCTGGCCATAAAGGGCTTTGAAGCGAACCCGGTATGCTTTAGGCAGCCAGTGCAATGTTTTAGCACAGGTCGGATGTGCTCCCTGATGGGGATCCCAATCAGCAACCTGGCCGTGGCGTTTTGCACCAGCTGCAGCTTCCGGATTTGCGACAAGGGCAGCCCCATTACAGTAATCCAGTCTCAAGGTGACCATCTCATGGATCACTGTTGCCAGGTCACTGCGATCAAGGAAGGAAGCCAACTGCCTAGTCAGCTGTCGTTGGTAAAAGGCCGACTTTGCTGTGGCTGCTACCTGGGCCTCCATTGTTAAGGAGGCATCCAGGAGTACTCCCAAACTCCTAACCTCCGGCACTGGCAGAAGTAATGCCCCATCGAAGGTCAGGAGTGGGATCCCTACCCTCGGACCGCTCCAACTCAGGCACAGGACCTCCGTCTTCGTCAGATTCAATTTCAGTCAGCTCAGCCTAAGCCAACCAGCCACAGCTTGTAACACCCAGTCTAGATCTTCTGGTTTGGAGTCGGACTGGCTGTCCAGCAACAGACAGAGCTGGGTGTCATCCACATATCGGTGACAACCCAGCCCGTGCCTCCGGACAATCTGGGCAAGAGGGTGCATATAGATGTTAAAAATCATCAGCACTGTCCCTTGAGGCACTCCACGTTCCAAAGGCTGCCTTTGGGATAGTTGATCTCCCAGTGCCACTCTTTGTCCCCGACCTTGGAGAAAGGAGACAAGCCACTGCAAGGCTAGTCCCTGAATTCCAGTGTCAGCGAGGCAGTGGGTCAGTGGCCGATGGTCGACTGTATCGAACATGGCCGACAGGTCTAACAAATACAGCACTGCCGAACCGCCCCAATCCAGATGCCTCCAGTGTCATCTGCCTCCGGTGTCACCAGTGCCGTCTCCGTCTCGTGACCCAGGCGAAAGCATCATCCAAAAAAAAAAAAAAGCTATGTACTGCATTGCCACCATCCTCTCTATTATCTTGCCCAAGTAGGGCAAGTTGGAAACCGGCTGATAGTTAGTCAATTTGGCTGGATCCAGAGACGGCTTTTTCAAGAGGGGGTGCACCACTGCTTTCTTAAGTGCCTCTGGGAACAGCCCCTCAGAGAGGGACTTGTTGATAATCTCCCACAAGGCACTCTGGAACCCCTTGTGGCCAGCTTTAATTAGCCACGAAGGACACGCATCAAGAAGGCATGTGGTAGGGCGTACAGTCATGAGCAATTTGTCAACTTCCTCTAGGCTGAGCAGGTTGAAATAATCCATGATGTAACAAGAAGACGTGCTTGGAGCCTCAAGTTCATTCACTGTTTCAACTGTAGCAGGGAGATCGCTGCGGAGCGACAAAACTTTATCCGCAGAATAGCTCACAAAAGCCTCACAGCCAATGTCCAATTCCCTACAATTTTGCCTGTCTTGGGACAGAGCCATAATAGACCGAATTGTTCTACACAATTGTGCTGGGCGTGAGCTTGTGGACGCAATCATGGCCATATAATACTGTCTCTTAGCGGCCTTGACTGCCATCTCATAGGATCTCATAAACACCCTATAAGATGCTCTTGTGGCTTAGTTGCGGGCACGTCACCACTGCCTCTCTAGCCATCTTAAACCCCGCCATCAGTCGCAACTTAGGACGGGGGCGCAGAGGGCGCCGGGGAGCGATCTCGTTGATGCCTGTTGAGATTCGGCTATGCCAGTCCTCTGCAAGCTCATCCAACGAGCCACCAGGGGGCTTCGGACCCTGAAGAGCCATCTGAAGCCTCACTGGGTCCATTTGGCTCCATGGGCAAGCCCAAATAGGCTCACTGCCCAAACAGGATCGGAGTGGGGTATTTAAGCGGGCCTTCAAGGCAAAGTGGTCCAACCATGGCACTGCCAAGGCAGTGATCCGGTCCACAGTAACCCAGTCACGAAGATCAAATCAAGCGTGTGCCCAGCCCAGTGAGTGGGGGCTGTTACAAGTTGGGAGAGTCCTAGGGCCGCCATGGACGACACCAGGTCCACTGCCTGAGTGGAGATCACGTCATCAGCATGGACACTGAAATCACCCAAGACTATCACTCTGGGATGTCCCAAGGCCCAGCCTAGTTCTTTTAAGTAGTGCCCAGGCAAAGGGATCATGGGAAAGAAGGCCTCGTTGCAAGTGTGAACCCCTCCCAGAAGAGTTGTGGCCAGTCCTCGCTTTTGAGAAAGCTAAGAAAGATTTTTAGAACACCTGTGAAAGCAGGTTAGTTGTAAGTCTATGATTACTAGGGGCTGTTTTTTCCAGTCGTGTGTGTCGCTGGACTTGAAATGGTGTACTGCACCGGTGAGGCCTCAGTGAATACTGTAACGCTAGCACGAAATCTCTCTCTTCAGTTTCACTTTGAGGAGGAATTCAGATCTGTGGTCTCCATCAGTCGTAGTCCATTGAGTTCCTTCACCAGGGTGCCTCCCCTTGTTACAAAGCAGGACTTAGTCAGAAACATGAAAGGAGTAATTATGTGCAGTGCAGCAGCAGACCCATATCCAGCCTACTGCACATGTGATTCAGTGTATCTCAGTGTGTCTTTGCCCATTCCTCCATGTAGGGTTGCCAACTCTGGGGTGGACAGTTCCTGGAGATTTGGGAGGTGGAGGCTGGAGAGGGCGAAGTTTGGGGAGAAGATGGTCCTCAGTGGGATATAATGTCATAGAGTCCACTCTTCAGAGCAGCCATTTTCACTGGGGTGACTGAGCTCTGTCTCCTGGAGATTTGTTGTGATTCTGAGAGATCTCCAGGCCCCACCTGGAGGCAGGCAACCACATCCATATGGGTGGATGTAGTGGTTTGGTATAGCATTTAGGAGTGCGGGCTCTAATCTGAGAGAACCGGGTTTGATTCCTGACTCCTCCACATACAGCTGCTGGGTGACCTTGGGCAAGCCACAGTTCTCTCAGGGCTGTTCTCTCAAGAGCCATTCTCAACGAGCTCTCTCAGCCCCACCCACCTCACAGGGTAGAGGAAGGAAAGGAGACTGTAAACTGCTCTGAGATTCTGAGTGAAGGGTGGAGTATAAACCCAATCTCTTTCTCCATCTCCTTCTTCTTCTTCTTCTTCCCAACTCCAAAAGGGTTTAAAGATCTGGAATATGCATCACAAGTTGTGTGCATGTGCCTGTTTGCATGAGGGGCTCATATGTGGGACTACCTGAAGTAGAACTGGAATAGGCTGAAGGGATTGGTACTTTTCCCTCAGAGGCTGTGAGCCCTAACATCTGGCTCCCAAACATGTTGGGAGCGATGGGGAGGTGGCCTTTTGCTCTACCTTCTGTTCTCTCTGATGTAACTTTAAACATTTTCAAGCAGCAGTATTTATAAAATGCGTGGGAGATTTTTGACTTTGGATGCATGGGTAAGCTATGGGTCCCTTGTCACAGGTTGCACTTCCTGATTGAATGAGCATTGTTTATCATCATCATCACCATTGTCTATTGGCATACCCAAACATAGTACAAAAATAGAGACAAGCAAAATGTACAGTTCAAAATTAAGAACAATAGGCTAATATATAGATATATATAGAATTCATAGCGAAACATGCCCTGCATAAATTTTAGTAGACTTCTTCAGGAATTTACCAACACCCATTGCGATTTCTATTTCATTATCTTTAAGTAAGTGGCGATAGTCAGTCCAATTCACCAGGTTACAGGAAGGGAGAAAGAGATTACCGAACAGTTCCCTTTGAGGAACAGAATATAGCTGGCAGCCCAGCAATATACATTTGATGGAACCTGGTAGTTTGCCCCACGAGGAAAGACTCACTATATGGAATTTGGAGGAATCTGCCATAAACAACGAGGCAAAAGAATTCATCCTGGCCAGCATAAATGCTCTCCGTTGTTGGGGGCTTTCAAGATCACATAAATAGTGGGGCATTTTTTCAATGGGTTGAACAAAGACCAAGCGCCGCAGGCGAGCATGTGTAATATTGGACAGGACATAACTTAGTAAGTTCTAAATCAAGGAGCCTCTTGAAATGGAACAAATCTCACAGATTTTAATGTAGATGGAAATTGGATATAAAATATTTTTGTATTTCTTGCTATCTTGGGAGCATTTAGCTCCATGCTCTCTAGGCTAAGGGAGAGGCTGTATTGTTTTAAAGTTCATGCCCTCTTTGAACTCATCTCTGCTTTCTGTTAAATAGATTTTAATTCTTGAAGGTGGTAATTTGACATGATTATTAAAGGGGGGGGAAAGTCCTAGCACCTTCAGATCTGTTCAGACATTCCTATGCTTTAGATTTGGTCTGCAAGAGAAATCTCCATTGGACTTCTGGCCTGATTTCATCTCAGCATGGAATAGTAGTTAAAGTGTGGGACTAGGATCTGCGAAAGCCAGGTTCAAATCTCCACTCTGCCATGGAAACTTGCTGGGTGACCTTGGGCTGGTCATAGCCTAACCTCCCTCACAGGGTTGTTGTCCAGAGGAGAGGAGAACAATGTTTTGGGTCTCTATTGGGGAGAAAGGTACAATATAAACCAAATTAAACCAACAAATAAATAAATAATATGTTCGATGCCTCAGAGCACAGTGAAAAATCCACAGTTTTAGGGAGTTTTTGACCTCCAAACCTTAACCAGATTTATGGAGGATGTTTTAATTTTTTTATCAGATTTTTTGAAACATTCTTTGTCTCACAACTATTGTCTGGAGGCCGTTTAAGATTTTTTACACTTGGAATAGTTCATCAGGACGAAATGGCTAAGTAGTATCCCTTTCAATTCTGGTTGTCTGAGGGAACACTTACGCAGCATTTCCAGCAGGCTTCTGTGAGTGGTGAGCCTTCATGGTAGTTGCCCCCTGGGCTGGGGCCATTTTATTTTTAATTTGTAGAACAGATTTTTTTTTTTTATGTAACGTGTTCACAAACTGTATTTGTGCTACAAGGTGGGAATTTATTGTCATTTGAACTGCAGTTTATTTTTTGTGTACTACGTTATTTATGTATTAATTAAAATATTTATATTCCTCCTTTCCTGGTGGCTGAGGGCTGCAAATCATAAACAATGCATCATAGTTTAAAACCAATCCCCCCCCCCCCAAAAAAAACCATGAGATTCCTCCTCCCAAATGTTATCCTCTGGTTGTATATAATTCTGTTTTCACCATGGGCTCTCCTGAACATTCCACCCGCTCCAAAATCAGTTGGCTCCCTGATGTGTCGCCCAGAAGCTGTCCCTATCCACTGGCTGTGAGTACTCGCATGCCATTAGCTAGGTGCTGGGTCTGCTCCTTTTCCCCGCCCACTCCTTCAGCCACTGTGCCCTGTCAGAATTTCTGGCAGATGGCTTTCTCTCTTGATGAAGACACTTCTCCTGCTTCCCTCCTGTGTGGGACTAGCTGTTACCTCAGTGGCTGTTGGTAGGTGTAATGAAATGGCAATTACCTGTGTTTGTAAGATGGCTGCTGTCTGTGGTAAAATGTTCCCCCACAAGGTTCAATTGAGCTGCAATTCCAGAGAGGGGCCTGCAGGTGTATCACTCACTGGGTTGAATGGGGCTTCCTCATATGCTGTCCCAGCTGCCCCAAGGCTAAAAAGTGTGGGAAAAGAGGGTGACCTGGCAGTCAGGGCTTCAATGCCTTCCAAACCAGCTATTCCCTCTTGGGGAACCACTGTTGACAATCTCCAGGTGAAGGCTGGAGATCACTCAGAATTACAACTGCTCTCCAGGTGGCATTGATCAGTTCCCCTGGAGAAAATGATGGACTCTGTGTCCTTGTACCCTGCTAAGATGCCCCCCCCATGACAGCCAATGTGACGTTGCAGTCAGGGCTTCAGAGCATGGTAGAGGCTGCAGGTGGGGGGGGAGATGGAAAGCTGAACAGTGAGGGGAAAATAAAGGTAGGTTGATGCTTGGCTGGGAGGGAGATAGGGTTGCCAACTCCAGGTGGGGAATTCCTGGATATTTGAGCCTGGTGAGGGTGAGATTTGAGGAGGGGTGGGGCCTCAGACAGGTACAATGCCATAGACTCTGCCCTCCAAACCAGCTGGTCCCTCTTGGGGAACCACTGTTGCCAATCTCCAGGTGAGGGCAGGAGATCACTCAGAATTACAACTGCTCTTCAGGTAGCAGAGATCAGTTCCCCTGGAGAAAATGGTGGACTCTGTGTTATTATACCCTGCTGAGGTTGCCACAGCAAATTGATGCTGAGTGCCCAAGGCCTTGGCACTCTCCCAGAGTCTCTTTCTAGAGCCTGTTGTATTTATTTCCACAACAGGCCTTATTCCTAGTCTTTTATATTGTGGAACTGATAAGCTGCTCTGAGTTCTGCTGAATTTGGTCAGGATGCAGATTTAATAAAATAATATGAACTTGGGATAAAGGCAGCTTTCCAGGACTTTTTCTTACTCACTGTGTAGTATAAGTTCTTCACACCTTTTTTTTTTTTTTTGCAAATTCCTAAGCAAAGTTTATATGTGCTAAATGTTTATATACAGTATGGAGTGATTTGAAATTAATTGGCCAGGAGCCACCCCACCCCAACCCCCTTTGGAAGATCAAAGTCCTAAATGTCAAGCTTTGTAAAGCATAGCCTTTTTTCATATGTTTCTGCCTTTTCGTTAAGATATTTAGCTGAAGTTGCACTGTAGCAGCCTACACTTTGAGAGATGACACTTGTGTCAGTCAGGAGCAAGAACTCTTCAGCTGTGGCATCCCAGCTTGGAAATGCCTCCAATCTGTGTGCCTTACTTGAAGCTGGAGTGCTTTGGCTGTCTGGACTGGCCAAAGTAGGATGCTTTCCATGGGAAATATTTCAACCAAAGGCTTAAGTTTCCTGATTGAACTTAATAGGATTTAATTTTGACCAGGATCCAAAGATCCACCCAACAACCAAGGTGGCAGTTTGGGCTTAGTGGTTTTCAAACAGTGTTTTCGTTCCATAACACACTGCAAATCTTTTTGACGAAACTAAGGTTTGGTCATGTTTTTTTGTCCTTCAGAGCAGTCTCTCATTTGGTGATGTTGCTTCTGTTTGGAAATAACTCTGAACTATTTTTTATACCTGACATTGCAGATATCGGTCAGTACAATGTTTTCCCATTCTGCTTTGGACCTGTAGTTTGTTGCTGAACATTACAGTTGTCTTTTTTTTATTCTCAACTCAGGTACAGTTAAGCATATCAACCCATACATTTCACGTGGGTGTGGATTTTTTTACACGTTTATAAAAAGAACAAGCCACTTTTCTGTATAAAAAAAATCTGAATTTCCCCCCTTAAGCTTCCCCATTAACACTTTATACTGGCAATGATTTGCAGGTTTGGGGAGTAAAATGCTGGCTCTGTTTCACATGTTATCATAACCCTTTTGGCCTTGTGATCCCAGTATGTATTTAAAATGGTCATGAGTGACACCTCCTAAGCAAACAAACTTAATCCAGACAAAATGGAGGTCCTGTTGGTTAGGGGGCTATGCCAGCTTGGAAGTGATATTCAGCTTGTGCTAGATAGAATAGGACCCTCCCTGGAAAAAAAAATGTTTGCAGTGGAGGGGGGTTGTGGGCTTTGGTTTGTACGCCAGCCGTGCCTCTACATAGAAAGAAATGACTTGGCCAGATTACTCTAACCAGGGCTGCTGCCTTTGAAAAAGGTTTGGAAACTTCAGTTGGTGCAAAATGCTGCAGCCAAGGTGTTAAATGATACTGACGTTGTGGACATATTAGCGTTAAAATATTTCATTGATTTTAGGGTTGCCAGCTCTGGGTTGGGACATACCTGGAGATTTGGGGGGTGGAGCCTGGGGAGGGTGAGGTTTGGGGAGGGAGAAGCAGCAGCAGTTTTCTCCAAGGGTACTGACCTCTGTCATTGGGAGATCAATTGTAATATTAATGGGAGATCTCCAGGCCCCACCTGGTTGGCAACCCTAGTTGATTTCCATTCTGTGTTGAAACTGCTAGTGCTGCTGTTTAAGGCCTTAAGTATTCTGGGCTTCTGAAGTCCGTCTTCTCCTGCATGAACCTGCTCATCAGTTAAGATATATGGCTCTTCTCCACAGGCTCCACCTTTTGAAGTGAGGCTGATGGCTATCAAGGAAGGGGCCTTAAGGTGTGGCACTGGCTTTCTAGGCTAGAGTTTCCAACCTCCAGGTGGTGGCTGGAGATCTCCTGGAATTACAACCAGAATCCCCTGTAAGCTGAGTCTTAGCTCAGGAAGGATGGCTCCAGAGCAAGCTAATCTATGCAGATCACTCGCTCACAACTTTAATCCCAGTAGCTCACAAAGTAGAATTTTTGCTCACAACACTCTACAGCTTAGAGCAGGGGTGTCAAACTCATTTGTTATCTGACATAAATGAGACTTTGTTGGGCCAGACCATGTGTATCATAACATGTAATGCCAGCTAGCAGAGATATAAACTTTATAAAGGACACAAACACAAAGGGTTTTTTTACTCAAAATAAAAACATGCTTAGAACATTAGCACTCTTGCAATATTTTGTTTATTTAACAGTCTCTGATAACTGACACCTCTTGCTCTGAATTATTGCATCAAAATGTCTGTGCTGTTGCAATCTTGAGTATGCTGTTCACTGCAAACTTACTTTTGATTTATTGACATTCACCACAAATCTCATGCTCATAGTTCTGAGTCTAGGACCCAGGGGGAAACATGAAATGGCTGAGCGATTGAGAGAGTCTGGCAAAGCAAGCTATGATGCAGCAGCAACAGAACTGGAAGCAGGAGATGGCCAGTTCCAGTGCGGGCCTCATAGAAGCCCTCCGGGGGCCTGATCCAGCCCCCGGGCCACATGTTTGACACCCCTGGCTTAGAGGGAGTATTGATTACAACTGATCTCCAAGAAACAGAGACCAGTTCACCAAAAGAAAAGGGCCGCTTTGGAAGGTGGACTCTGTAGTATTGAAGTCCCTCCCTTTCCCAAATCCTGCCCTCTTCAGCCCCCCCCCCCCAAAAAAAATCTTCAGGTATTTCCTGACCCAGAGCTGGCAATCCTATTCTAGGGCACATGCACTTATGGGCCATATCTGTTAATGTTTAGGCACTGGGCAAAGTCTAATCTTGTGCTTTTAATGGCATTTGACATCTTTTTATTCTGCTTTCCTGTTACGTTTAGCTCTTATTTTAATTGTTGCTACTAGCCATACTTACATGTATGAATTTATTTTCATTCTCTGTATATATTTGTAAGCCAGCCTCAGGTTTTTATTCCAAAACAAGTGTGTGTTTTTTTCTAAATAATTAGTCCTGCCACAGAAACAAGAACTCTTGTTATTGGCAATAATGATATCATTTCACCAAAAAAAGTTCACAACAGAAAACTTCCGCTTGCAACCCTGCCTTCGAGACTCCTGCTTTAAAAAAAATCTCCTTTATGTCCCTATGACAGCATTCTGTTTAGTAATGACCACTAGGCAATTGCAAGCCAATATTTATTGAACATTATTTTGAAACGATTGTTCCAAAATCGTTTGAAGAGGGAAGCAAAGGATGCCAGACTAGGAACTTCTGGCTTCTTTTAACCTTTTGCTGTAAGGAAATGTGCCTTTCTCCATTTCGTTTTTCAAAAAGGAAATCGATTGTGGTGGTGTGGCTGGGAGAAGCTTTCACTTTCTGTATGCCGCTATTGTAATCACCACTGCATCTTTAAAAGAATGAAAAGCCAGTGTGACACGGGTAATCATGCCAAGTAGTAGAACGTTCCTTCCAGGACAAGAAAATGAAAATCACCAGCAAGTTTCTCTCTCTCTCTCTCTCTCTCTCTCTTTTAACTTACAGGTGTCAGAAACTATTTGAAGGAAGCCCTGGTACATATCATTGCTGTACACGCTGAGGTGAGGTGGTTTCAGCTTATGCACAATTAGTACAAATGGGTTAAGCAAAAAAAAACCAAACCCAAAACCCTCAAAGGAACACCAGAAATTCAGCCTTTAGAAACAACTGACTTTTTTTAAGTGCCAGGAATTACTCCAAAGATGCATTAGGTTGGATGAGACTTGTCGTTCATAGTTATACGTCATTGGTCTTCAACTGGTGAGAGGGTGGCCAGGGGCAGAGGGTAGGGAAGGGGGTAGGGTTGCCAGCTCCAGATTGGAAATAGGGTTGCCATCCCCCCGATGGAGGCAGGGGTTCCCATACTTTCGAGGGTCCCAATCCACCACTGGCCAGTGGGGGAGCCCCACCCCCAAAAAAACCCAATGTGCCCAGCGACCATAGAGTTTTTGGCCAAATGCTAGAGCATCCCCTGCATGACATGCCAGAAGATCCAGGATCCCGGGCTGAAGCCCCCCCACTGGCATCCAGGTAAGACCTGGCAACCCTAATTGGAAAACTCCTGGAGATTTGGGGGTGGAGCCTGGGGAGGACAGGGACCTCAGTGGGGTAAAATGCCATAGAGTCTACCTTCCAAAGCTTTTCTCCAGGGGAGCTGATCTCTGTAGTCTTGAGATGAGCTGCAATTCCAGGGGATCCCCAGGTCCCACCTGGAGGCTGGTATCTCTGACTTGTGATGGTTCCAACTGTATTAAGGTCATTTATGTCTACAGCAGCTTGGACGTGCACTGTTTAATCCAACCCCAAACCCACATGCACTTTAATTACAGTCAGACTCCAGTGTCCTTTCCCCTGAAACCTTCACATTAAAAATGTCAGCACTGGGGTTGGTTGAAACAAAACAATCAACCCCTTTATTGCAGAAATATAGCGAGAAAACATTTTATATATTTATACTCATTTGGGGTTAATCAGAATCCATAATGTGTCAGTTAAGAGTCACCAGAAAAGACAATAATGCTAAGAAAAGTTGTGAAGGGAGCAGGAAAAGAGGAAGACTCAACATGAGATGGATTGACTCAGGCAAGGAAGCCACAAGGAGGGGCCCTCGGTTTGCAAGACCCGAACAAGGCTGTTAACGAGAGGAGGTTTCGAAGGGCATCAGTTCATGGAATCACCATAAGTCGGAAGTGACTTAACGCCACTTACCCACACAGTGTGTCAGAGGCTTAAAAATCATGGTCCTTCGAGACCAAGTGTTAACTAGAACTAAGGGGGGGAAACCAAAACCTGAATTCTGTCAAGTTCTTGGGGGAGAACTTAGGTCAGGTTTATTCAGTTTAAATGTTGTTAGATTCCCTTTTTTGAAACTTGAAACCTCCAGGTCTTCACGATCTCAAAAGAACTGGTGCCGAGGCTGCTCTCCAGGATCGTCGAAGCAGTAGCTGAAGAGCTCAGCAGGCTGATGCAGTGCGTCTCGTCCTTCAGCAGGAATGGAGCTTTGCAGGTAGCCCAGTAGTGGGGATTCTGTGGCTAGAGGAAGCAGACATAAGAATACCGCAGGTGTCAGTCATTCCAGAGGACCTGAGAACTGCAATTCTGTAAGGGGGGGGGGGGTCGCTAGGGATCTCAAGTTCTCAGCACCCTCACCAACAACGGGTCCCAGATTTTTTAAGGAAAGATATGACCAATATAAAATCTCAGGGGTCATTTCGTAGAAAAAGAGGTGCAGGAGCTCATTACCATAACTCATTTGCATATGCCACACCCCCTGACATACCGGAAGTGTGTCAGAAGGCAACACCCACCCCTCAGGCTCCCCTTCACAGGTGAGTGAAACTGACCTGCTCTTCCTCCATTCCCTTCCCCATCCAATACTTTGTGCAATAAAAATAAGTGTAAAGAACACACCCTCATTCTCTTCCTGCTCCCTTGAAACCACCAGGTTTCAAGTAGACTTGAGATACCCAGGACATGTGCACCACCCATCCCTTCCCCTTCCCCTCCCCACAACAAGACACCCTGTGAGGTGGGTGGGGCTGAGAGAGGTCTTTTGAGAACTGCTCATGAGAGAACAGCTCGGAGAGAACTTGTGACTGGCCCAAGGTCACACCAGCAGCTGCATGTGGAGGAGTGGGGAATCAAACCTGGTTCTCCCAGATTAGAGTCAAACTCCTGACCACCACACCAAACTGATGGGGTGGAAGCTGCTGAAGGGTTGGTGAAATTTCTCCAGTACTTATGTGCCATGTGCCCAGATAAAAAATGGTATACTTAGAAAATTTATATGCCACCTTGAGCAAGTCTCTAGAAAAGCAGCACACAGTCATAAAAGGAACAATGATAAAATTATCAATATTAAAACAAAATATTAAAATAAACAAAGACCCTAGCAGGGCTTTCCCCGGGGCGCTGCGCCTCTGCACTGCTCGGGGAAGCCGAGGAGGGGGTGGGGCTTGGTCATGTGCCCGCCCCCTGGGCTCCTCACTCCCAGAGCTGCGCTCCTGTGCGCTCCCGCTCCAACGGACCCCTGTAAAATCTGTATATTTTTGAAGTGCCAATAGAGCTATAGATACCAGGCCCAGAACCCTGCAGTCAAGCATATGAATGCTTGATTTATCATGCTGAGTACCCAGTGTAGGGAGATGGTACTAGATATGTTTCTGAACAAGCATCTGACGCTTTAAAGGAGCTGTATGTTGGCAGATGCAAAATGTAGTGTGGGGAAACCTGAAAAGTCCAGGGCTATACCCAGTCGCCTGTTTCATACAGACCGGCTCTTGGTGTGACCCGGGAGTCTCCAGCATGGTGCCCGTGGGCACAGTTGTGCCCACTGACACTTTTCCTGGTGCTCACCAAGGGCTTTTAGAAAGTGGGCCAGGCTAGATGAGGCTTTTCGCAGCAAAGCTGGGAATTTGCTGTTGGAAATTCGATTGATTTGCAGATTTTATGAGAAATACGTTGTTTTGTCAGCAGCAATCTTCACTGTGCGGCAGCAATTTTGTGGCTGGCTCCACCTCCTGCCAGTCTGGTGTAGTGGTTAAGTGCACAGACTCTAATCTGGGAGAACCGGGTTTGATTCCCCACTCCGCCACATGCAGCCGGCTAGATGACCTTGGGTTAGTCACAGTTCTCTCAGAGCTGTTCTCTTACGAGCAGTTCTCTCAGAGCTCTCTCAGCCCTGCCTACTTCACAGGGTGTCTGTTGTGGGGAGGGGAAGGGAAAAGAGTTTGTAAGCCGCTCTGAGTGAAGGGCGGGGTATAAATCCAATCTCTTCTCTCTTCTTTTTCTGTGGCAGCCATTTTATTGCTGTGCTCACCATGTTGTTTCAGAATTCCAGTGGTGCCTGCAGGGTCAAAGAGGTTGAAGACCTCTGGTGTAACCAGATTTGTTGTCTGGTCAAAGCAGCTGAAATCCCAAAACATTATGTGTTCCAGATTGTATCTTCTTTGTCATACAGCTGTCAAATTTATAACAGGGTTTATCTCTGATAACCCAGGTGCTTGTTTAGAAAAGTGGGCTTGTTTAGCCAGCACTTAATTTTTCTGTTTTCCACTTACCTTTCACTTGAAGGAAATCAGCATCTTTAAATGCTTTTAATAAGATATCACATGCTGTTAAAAAAAATAATGAAGCCAGCCTCCTGCTGCTTTCTTTGGCTGTGCCTCATCGATTTTAGTGCAATTACTTTAGAATAATTGCATTTGGTGGAAGGTTGTAGTGTTTGTAAAGAAGAGCCAAGGTGCAATAATACTTTGTTTTAACTAAAACGCTCAAGCACATAAAATAAAGTGAATCAGAAATGGAACTACAGATAAAATACTCTTTTGAATGGGTGAAATATGATAATTCACAGTGAAAAGGGCAAATAGGGAAGTTCTGAAATATTATTCTTATCTACAGCTGTCAGGGGGAAATGAAATGGTTTATATTCTATACAACAGTGTACTAGTACACATGAATACATAAAGCTGTCTTATTCTGAATCAGACCCTTGGTCCATCAAGGTCAGGGTTGTCCAGTCAGACTGGCAGCTGTTCTCCAAGGTCTCAGGCAGAGGTCTTTCACGTCACCTCCTACCTGATCCTTGTAACTGGAGATGCCTGGGATTGAACCTGGGACCTTCTGCATGCCAAGCAGATGCCCAGACCGCTGAGCCACAGCCCAGTTTAACGAAAGTGAATCCTGCTTACCTTCCTCAGGAAGGCTGGAAAATGGAAGTTCAGTTCCCAGGCCTCCATTCAAAGGGTCCATGCGCAGATTCCTGGGTGTGTGCATCAGGATTCTCAAAGGTCCTTTCCCATTCGCACCCTCAAAAAGAGCCACTGATGAAACTTTGGGGATTCTGTGGAGTAGGTGTGGTACAAGGAAATGCAGCTAGAAAAGAAAATTGTTGGCTCTCCCTGGGTTCATGGGTCTCATTCCAGCATTAGGAAATTTGTATATCATTTAAATTAAAACATAAAATTGCTGAATATTCTGCTAGATCCTGAAAAGGCATATGCTTCCACATTTCACATGTGTCTATTGGTTAGCTGAAATTCTCTAGTGGTGCAGACTGGCTCTGGGGGGCGGTGATCATCTCCGTTTCCAAGCCGAAGAGCCAGCGCTGCCTGAAGACTGTTTCCATGGTCATGTGGCCGGCATGACTAAACGCCAAGGCACACAGAACACTGTTACCTTCCCACTGAAGTGGTACTTATTTATCTACATGCGCTGGATTAAGGAAAGCCTCTCATAGCATGTTGCACATTTCATCTGCAGCAAGCCTCTTATCAGACTGAGGGGACCCACACAGCCTCTTTAAGATTTTAGGGAACCAGGCGAGTTCTAATATAAAACCTCCCCCACAGTTTGTCCCCTCAGTTATAACATATAGCTACGGCAGTGGGTATAAAGGCTTTGGGGCCTACTGCCATGAGGGGAGTTTTGTAGGGCTGCCAAGTCAGCCCGGGGGGCGGGGGATCCCCCGCTACAGGGGTTCCCGATCCCCCAGCCAGCATTCGGCCGGTGGGGGAAACCCCACCCCCGAAGTCGTTCAGCCTGGACGACTTCTCCCGCGCCGGGCAACATCACCGGAAGTGACGTCGCCCGGCGCGCATGCGAAGGTTAAGAGACTTGGCAACCCTAGAGTTTTGTGACAAGCAAATGGAGCACTGGTATCACTGAGGCAGTAAGAGTTGGATAAAAATAACAAAAAAATCATTTATTTATGTTCAGGGAATTAAAAGAACACTTCAACAGCAGAGGCTTCCCAGAAACAGTAAAAGGAAATGCCTGGCTGAGGCCCTTAAAGGTAGTTGCTGGATACAGCTTCAGGTTTGCTGTTAAATTCACCACAGCATATGACAATGCCAACTTTAAACTCTGACCTGGCACTGAGTAATTGCTACAAAGCCTGCTATCACCCAGGGCCTTTCCTTCAAGTCTTTTAAGCTTTTACTGCCCAGCCAGCAGGTTGGATCCTTTCACCCACACAGGATTCCGCCCACACCAGCCTGCCCTTTCTCAAGAGTCTGACTAACACTCAGGTCTGCTCCTCGTGCCAGGCAGGCCACCAAACCAGGCCCAGAGGCAGAGTTAACCTTCTGTGCCCCACTGCCAGGCACAGCCCCCTTTTAAACCATCTGCTGTCATCCTGAGGCTTCCCTATAACATTCACTAGCACTGCTCCCCCGACTCCCCCCAGAAAGGTGGCGAGATGCCGGATGCTGTAGGCTCTGGTACTAAACAGCTGGTTTGGTTTTTATACCTTTTAGAGGCAGGAGAGCCTCCTGACTGAAAGCCAGTTTGATATAGTGGTTAGGGGCGTGGACTCTGATCTGAAAGAACCAGGTTTGATTCCCCACTCCTCTACATGCAGCTGCTGGTGTGACCTTGGGTCAGTCGCAAGTTCTCTCAGAGCTGTTCTCTCAAGGGCAGTTCTCGAAAGAGCTGTCTCAGCCCCACCTACCTCACAGGGTGTCTGTTATGGGGAGGAGAAGGAAAAGGAGATTGTGAGCCACTCTGAGACTCCTTCAGGTAGTGAAGGGTGAGGTATAAATCTAATTTCTTCTTCTTTGTCTGTGACATCATCTAAAGTTCAAAAATTAAATGCAGGGCTATTCAAAGAAAGCAGACTGAAAATATAGTGTCTGAGTTTCTGTATCAGATTTCATTGTAGAAATCTGTCTCACAAAATGAGATGGAGTGGGTGTTTCTAGCAGGTTGCCAGCTCCAGCTGGAGATTTGGAGGTGCTTCTTGGGGAGAGTGTTCAACAGGGATGTGATGCTATTAAGTCCAGCCTCCAAAGCTGCCATTTCCTCTGAGATAACTGGTTTTTGTCGTCGGGAGACTGGTTGTCATCCCAGGAGAACTTCAGTCCCTACGGTAACGGTAGTATAAAGACATCAGTGAAGTACCTAGAGAAAGTTTCTATGGTCACTCACCAGAAAAGGAGTTCATGTAAAAAACTACTACAGTTGCTACTGTTCAACATGGGGAAAAGTTTCATGTTGACAGATTTCACCTCGTTGCACTTCCTTCCTCTTTGGCTTGATTCTGTGTTAAGAAGTCAAATCCTCCCTGTTAAAAAAAACATCAAATGCAAGTAACTGTAAGAGCATTAGTGCTCCAGAGATGAAATGAATTTCAAGAATCTATGTATGCAAACTTTTCCCTGATAGTCAATGTGTGGATTAATTTCTCTCTGAACTTCCCAAATTTACAGTTGGCTTGAAGTAGTGTTTAAAAAGACGTTTCCAAACAGATTTTCAGAAATTAAGTTTGTTGGGTAGTACTACTGAGTAGTAGTGACCATGTAATTTTGGAATTTATAGTCTTGGGGAAGGGAAAAGCTGTATGTAGTTAGAAAGCAAATTTTAACAAACTTTAAGTTATGCTGGGTAGAATTTCACAGTCAGAATAGGGCTGCCAAGTCCCCCCCGGGGGGGGAATTCCCCTGCTAAAGGAGTCCCCAATCTGCCAGTCTGGATTTGGCCAGCGAGGGGAACCATAGAGTTTTAGGGCAATTGCCAGAGCATCGCCCCGGCAACATGCCCAGCATGATGACATCACTTCTGGGTGACGTCATCACGCCGCGTGCGTGAGGCTCCTGGAGCAGGAGCGGGACTCCCTTGCTCCTGCTGGTAAGTTACTTGGCAACCCTAGGTCAGAAATACTTAAGGAGAAGGGGGCTCAAGAGGGGTGGGAGTTTTGTAATAGTGAAATATTGAAGGCACAATCACAAATTATTCCTATGAGGAGGGAAAGTGAGAGGAGCCTAAAGAAGCCAAGGTGGCTTCATAAACAGCTTTCTAAAGATTTGAGAAATAAAAAAGACTCATTTAGGAAATGGAAGGAGGGTCTTATAGCCAGGGCTTTTTTTGTAGAAAAAGCCCAGCAGGAACTCATTAGCATAATAAGCCATGCCCAGCAGCAGCAACTCATTAGCATATTAGGCCACACCCCTGACAGCGCAGCTCCTTCCCAAGATTAGCTTCCCCAGGTGCCCTGCGGCTTGCGGGGCGCATGGGGAACCCGAGGGAAGAAAGGCAGTTTCTGAATCAGCTTCCCCAGGCACGCCGTGGCTGTAGGGCGCCTGGGGAACCTGAGGAGGGGAAGCAGTTTAAACTGCCTTTCCTCCCTGGATCGGCTTGGCTTCCCCAGGCACCCTGCGGCTTGTGAGGTGCCAGGGGAACCCAAGGGGGGGGGAGGCTGTAGGCGTAGCCAACTCAGAAGCCAGCTGGAACTCCGTTCCTGTGCGTTCCTGCCCAAAAATAGCCCTGCTTATAGCCAATGGTGAATATAAACAAATAACCAGTGCTTGTAGGGAGAGTATTAGAAAAGCTAAAGCTCGGTATGAGCTTAGGCTAGCAAGAGATGCTAAAAGCAACAAAAAGGGGGAGGGGTCTTTTGTTATGTTCAAAGTATATACATTTTATTTCTAATCTATACTTTATCATTCTGTGTATTCTTGAATCCTGCTGTAGAATCTTGACCATGTAGCTCTAAACACTTCCTCTCCTTTTCCTTGAATCAATAGAGATAATTTGTCCATTTCTGCTGTTTCCATCAACTTACATATTATATCCTCTTTTGATAGTGTTTCTTCATTTTTCCTATTCTTTGCATAGATTATTCTAGCTGTTGTTATTACATGCATAATAAGGTAACAATCCATTTTTTTATATTGATCTGGAATTATATTTTACAAAAATAATTTGCGAAGGAAAGGTATATCAATTTCTAATTTTTTTTAAGTATTTCATGAATACATACTCAAATTTTTTTGCCACTATCGCAGGTCCACCACTTATGAAAGAAAGAGCCTGTTTTTTGTTTACCCTTCCAACATATGTTAGACATATTTGGATACATTTTAGCCAGTCTATCTGGTGCCAAATGCCACCTATAAAACATCTTATTCTCCTTATAGGCTACCGCTTTAGTAAATTTAATATTGGATTTCCATACTGTATTCCATTGGTCTAATTCAATATTATGGCCTAGGTTTAGAGCCCATGCAATCATTGTTCTTTTAACCACTTCATCTTGCATTTTGTATTCCATTTTCCTCCACATAGAGCAATGTTTTATCTAGTTTAGTATATTTTTCATTAAAATCCATGTGTTTATCTTTTGCAAATAAAGATTCTAATTGAAGCCAATTTTTCTTTGTGTTTTTAAATTACCCTTTATATTTAACAAATTTTCATATCTACCTAGTATGTTCTTAGTAAGTAGTTTAGGGTTCATAAATGCTTCTAAATGTGCCACCCATTTTGGTATTTTTATGTAAAACATTATTTTTATTTTTCCCCATGTTTTCATTAATGATGCTCTTACAGTGTGGCCTTACCTTCTATTGTGAATAAAACAATAGAAACAATACAATTAAAAATAGACCAACTTGTGCATCAACTTAATATGCAAATGGAAGAAATTAAGAAACAGACTGGCCAAATTAAACAAGAAATTTCCTTGCTGGTTAAGAGAACAGATTGTTTGGAAAGTACATCAGACCAACTAGGGAAAAAATACGAATGTTAAACACAAAACAAGAATTAATGGAAACCACACTAATGAAAATGGGAATGGAAAATGCCATGCACGTTTTAAGGTTTCAAAATATTCCAGAACAAAAAGGTTAATATCTTAAATTAAATATGGTACAGGCCCTTTCATAATATTTAAATCTAGAAGATACCAAAGAAATTGCTGATGAAATTAAGTTGGTATTCAGAATGAACTTGGTGTACGCAAAGTGAAATAAACTTCCCAGGGAAATACACATTAGATTTTATAAAAGAACAATGTGAGATAGGATTCTAAAACTAGCAAATGAAATTCCACTATGAATACAAGATGAAGAAATTTTCAAGACCCACCTTGGAGGGTCAGAAAAAAAAGACAGGATTATGCAGAGCTAGTAAATTAGTGATGCAATCCCTTATAGATGGTTACTTCTAGAAGGTCTCTTACTTACGTATCAGGATAGGAGACAAAAAATTGATTCAGTATTTAAAATGGAAGAATTTCTTAAGAAATATGCTCCAGAATTTAAGCGTCAAGGAGACCGGGAAGAAACAGTAGAGATGAAACAACAAAAAGAAGAAAAGGACCAAATGGAATAAAAAAGGGATGAAAAATAGGAGAGTTATACCACTACAAGTAATAAAAAGGCTACAAAAAAATAAAGATGGTGAACCCAAAGTTCCTAAAGATGGATAGGAGGAACTTTAAAATAATTTCAATTAATGTAAATGGTCTCAATGCCCCCCAAAAGAAGGCAAGTGTTTCACCAACTTAAGAAGAAGAAAATGGATATAATATGCCTACAAGAGACACATATCAAATATACAGACCAAAAATTACTTGAGAACAAAAGATTACAAAAAAATTTCTCCGCATCAGAAAAAAAAAATTTTTAAAGGGGGAGTAACAACGTATGTTAAAGAAAACCTTCACCCAAAATTAATTTACGCCTTTGAGGATGGACGAATAGTGCAAATACAAAGGCAAGCTAAGGTAACCTTAATTGTTAATATATACGCACCTAACCAGGATCAAGGGAAATTTTATGAAACATTGAGGAACATCCTAGCCAAACAGAACTTCCAAGAAATCTGTATAGTAGGAGACTACAAAGCCGTATTTGATAGGACTTTAGAGAGAGAAAAGATAACTGAGTAACAAACACAAGGAAATGAATTACCCAGGGGTCATTTGGGGTTGGAGCGAGGCAGAGTGGTGTGCCGCCAGCCCAGGAGTAGGGACTAGGGCAGCCAGATGGTCTATGAATACCTGGTTTTTGAAAAATGAAAAAAATTGTTGTTGACTCTAAAAAAGAGTTTCAATATTTCTTTAAACAAAATATACAACCAGACATCTCAATGCACACAGTCTGGGACACTTTTAAAGTGTTTGCTAGAGGATGGATTATTAGACAAGAAATATGGGAAAGGATGCAAAAAAAGCAAAAGTATAAACAACTTGAAGATCTAATTAGGAAAGAAGAAGAAACAGCGAAACAGGATCCGCTTTCTGGCCTAACAAGATTTAAGATAAAAACTTACAACACCAATTGAACTGTCTTCTAATCCAAGAAATAGCAAAGAAAATCTCTTACGCAAAACAATATTACTTTGAGAATGCAAATAAACCTACAAGATGGTTGGCATATAGATTAAGACAAGAAAAAGAGAAAAAATACATAAAAATATTGAAAAATGAAGAGGGGAAAGAAAAGAACTTATTAGCTGATTTGAAGACTATTATTGAGAATTTTTATAAAAATTTATACCAGAAAAAGAAAACTAATTTGGAAGAAATTAAAAATTTCTTTGCAAAAACAGTTAACAAGAAATTCTCAGATGAGCAGATGAAAATATTGAATGATTCTATTACTGTTTTTGAGATATCTGAAGCAATTAACAACCAAAAGAAAGGGAAAACCCCAGGACCCGATGGTACCCCAGCAGAATTCTACAATACACTACTGCCTTTAAAACATACAATTCGAAATATCATACATGAACAGAAAATTCCAGATTCCTGGAATCAAGCTTTAATTACCCTGATTAGGGCTGCCAAGTACCGGCGGGGGGGGGAGTTGTTCTCCCCCCAGGAGCTCTTCTGGTGCGTGCGTTTTGCATGCGCGCCACGGCGATGTAATGACGTCACCTTCAGGTGACGTCATTACACGGGGGAAGTCGTCCTCACCGGATGACTTCTGGGGCGGGGTTCCCCCTGCCGGCCGAATGCTGGCCGGCGGATCGGGAACCCCTATAGCGGGGGATCCCCCGCCCCCCGGGCTGACTTGGCAGCCCTAACCCTGATCCATAAACAAGACACAGATGAGAAAGAAATCAAAAACTACCGCCCAATTTCATTGTTGAATGTGGACTATAAAATATATGTATCTATTGTGGCACAAAGACTCAAAGAAGTTCTCATCCAGTTAATTCACCAGGATGAAGTGGGATTTTTACCCAAAATACATTATTTTCTACCTTCTGGTTCCCACAGAGCTCTCCACTCCCTTCTGCCCTTCTTGTCTTTCTTCTCCACCGATCCCTGCTGTCACTACCCCCCTTCCACTACGCCAGTTTCGTGGAGTGGTTAGGAGCACAGACTCTAATCTGGGAGAACCGGGTTTGATTCCCCACTCCTCCACATGCAGCTGCTGGTGTGACCTTGGGCCAGTCACAAATTCTTTCAGAGTTGTTCTCTCACAGTCAGTTCTCGAGAGAGCTCTCTCAGCCCCACCTACCTCACAGGCAATGCTCCCTCTAAGCTGTGGAGTCTTGTGAGCAAAAATTCTACTTTGTGAGCAACTGGCATTAAAGTTGTGGGCGAGCGATTTGGCTGTTGCATAAACTAGTTTGCTCTGGAGCTATCTTTCCTGAGCTAAGACAAACATCTGTGAGCTGGAGGCTAAAAGACTGTGAGCTAGCTCACACTAACTCAGCTTAGAGGGAACATTGCTCACAGGGTGTCTGTTGTGAGGAGGGGAAGGGAAAGGAGATTGTAAGCCGCTCTGAGACTCCTTTGGGTAATGAAGGACGAGGTATGTTTCCAATCTCTTCTTCTTTCCTACTCACCCCACAGCTATCACTTCCTTTCCTTCCCTATCCTGGTTCACCTTCCTTTAACTCAAACTTCCAGCCTCCTCTCCTCTCACCTGCTTCCACAATACTGCCTTTGATTCCTCACCCCTTTGATTCCTCACCCCATGTGCCCAAACCCCTATTCTCCCTCCTCCCTTTCCACCCCTATTTATTTATTTACTTACTTACTCACTTATTATTCCACTTATATCCCGCCCTCCCCACAAAGCAGGTTCAGGGCGGCTCTTTCTTGTCTGTGATTTATCTATTCATTATTTCATTCACTGAGTCATTTAAAATATTTATAGCCTACTTTTCCACAATGCCCAAGGCGACTTACAAAATATAAACATAGACAATTATAAAATATTGTTAAAATACATAAATTAAAATACATCAAGTTAAAAACAAGTTAAAATGTTAAACACCCCCCTACACACACACAACACGCACATCTCATTCCCTTAACTTTAGGGTTGCCAGGGTTGCCAGTGGGTTTCCTCTTTCTCTCCTGGAGTTTTTGGCACACACACTGCAATGACATTATCCAGAAGTGACATCATCACACAGGGCACATTGCAGGGGGACACTCTGTCGTTTGAGGAAAAACTCTATGGTAACCATAGAGTTTTTTCTCAAATGATAGAGCATCCCCCTGCAACGTGCCCTACTTGATCATGTCCCCTCCAGGTGACAAGCTGCCATGGACAGGGCTCTTTGGGGGTGGGGTTCCCCTGCTGGCTGGATCGGGGCTGGCAGATTGGGGCCCCCGATAACTGGTAAACCCCCACCCCCACTGGGGAAATGGCAACCTACTTAACTTCCCCACCTTATTTCGCCTTCACCTTCCCTCAGGCCCATTCTCTCCCACCAGTTAAATGTCACTTCTCTATGCCCTCTCTTTTCTAATCCACCCAATGACTTCTTCCGCCCATCTCTGCCAAGGCCCTGCTGCTGCATAAAAGATTACTCTCCTGGCTGTCCAGTGTGCTCGCTAAAGCAGCCACAAATGGTACCTGAGCTCCCTTCCTCTCGCAAAAAGCAAGGCCCCAATTTTGGTTATTGTAGCAACCTCAGAGGATAGCAAGTATTGGATAGCATTATGCTGCAGGATCTGCGCGTGTGGTTTCTGTAGAGTGAAGGTTTTCCACCCAAGAGGGTGTTACGGGGGGGGGGGGAATCATATTTTTCTGCATACCTGGGAGTTCATCCAGGAACAGAATGCTGTGTGACCTTTGTACCTACACACACATAACACCCTTTTTATTATCTGCACAGAGACCAGGTCTTTGCTATTCCATATAATTATTATGTTTTGACATTTTCTCCTGTTTAGGCCCGCCTTGAAATCTGTGCCTTGAGAGATGCCGTGGCTGTGTTCCTCACATCTGAAAGCCAGTAAGTAGGAACCGCTTGTAGCATCAGTTAACAGTGACAAGATCCGGTGAACTTGCACAGAGCTAAGCAAAAGCTGCCTGCTGTTTACTCCGGAAGTCAGTAAGGCAGCTTGGCATCTGAGAGCCAGTTTGGTGTCATGGTTAAGAGTGGTGGAATCTAATCTGGGAGAACCGGGTTTGATTCCCCACTCCTCCTCCACATGCAGCTGCTGGGTGACCTTGGGTCAGTCACAAGTTCTCTCAGAGCTGTTCTTGAAAGAGCAGTTCTTGAAAGAACTCTCTCAGCCTCACCTACCTCACAGGGTGTTTGTTGTGGGGAGGGGGAGGGAAGGAGATTGTAAGCCGCTCTGAGACTCTGAGTGAAGGGTGGGGCATAAATCCAATCTTTTATTCTTCATCATCTGGGAATGCACCTAATGCAGCAGACAGTATAGTCGAGGTTCTTAAGAACTTTCTGTAAAAGAACTATTCATCACCTAACCCTAAAATTATGACGCCCCAAGGGCTATTGCTTCATAAGTGCGCACAGAGTTGAGTATTGGTTGATTTTAGCCTAGTAAGCTACCTTTTCCCTGCGCTACAAGGTCTGGCAGCGAATAAAAATCATTTGGCATTAGCTCAGGTTGGAGGCAGTCCACAGCATGGCTTTTGTTAGGCTCTCTTTCCAACGTCATCCATCAAGCAAAAGTGATGAGAATCACTTCAGTCTGTTAACCAGCTTTGCTGTTGCATAGAAGCAAAGCCTTCACAACCTTCTTAATCCATTCTATGATTAATAGCGAAAATCCTAGCGAGTTCACAGAAAGCAGTTGCTTATAAATTAAACAAGTAGCCGATTAAGAGCAGAAGAGAGTGACGAGGATGATCGGGAGCCTGGAGACCAAGAAGCCCTGTCAGGAAAGGCTGAGGGACTGGGGAATGTTCAGTCTGGAGAAGAGGAGGTTGAGGGGGGACAAGATGGCTCTCTTGGAGTATCTGAAGGACTGTCACTTCGAGGAGGGCAGGGAGCAGTTCCTGTTGGCAGCAGAGGAGAGAACTCACGAGAATGGGTTTAAATTAAGGGCGGGAAGGTATCGGCTGGATATGAGGGAAAACTTCTTCTTTTTTTTTTTTTATCTATATCTACTACTACATTGCCACATTTCTAAGCTATATTTACCTTATACAGAGTGTGCTTTAGCATTTGCTTAATATTACCTTACCACTAATACATATGAAGCATTTTAGACCTTGGTTAATGTTCAATTAAAATTGTTACTGATGATATATGAAAAATAAAAAAGCTGTTTGACAGACATGCTCTTTTGAAGGGATGCTTAATTATACAAATTATATATAATATATAAGTGCAATTTCAAAAAACATTTCAACCCTTATTTCTTCCTTCGTCCTCTTCTTGTCTTAACAGTCTCTTCTTGTACCTTGGGAGCTGCTGCTCCCTTTTCTGAGTTGGAAATTTCTTCTTCGCTCTTTGAGCTATCAAATCCATACATACTTTCTTGCGATGCTAGCGAACCATCTGAGTCTCTCTCTTTTTTCTTTTCTTTGCTTTTTTCCAAAAAACTTTTTGCCTGTTGAACAGAGTCAATCTTGTATTTTTTGTCTTTGATGCTGAAGCTCAGTCCTTCCGGAACATTCCATCTGTAGATAATAGATTCAGACTGAAGCCAAGATGTCAATTTTCCATAGGCTTTCCTTCTTTTCCGTATTTCAAATGGGATATCTTTCATCACTTTAACTTCTTTTCCTTTGATCTTCAGAACCGCTTTATTTGTGGTCCTAAGCACCACATCTCTTGTTGACTTTTTGGAGAACCTTATCTGAATCTCACCAGGCAGGCTTTTCTTTTTAGTATAGTCTGGATAGGTTCTGTAAACCATATCCATATCGCTTTTTATCTCCGCTGCTTTTAAGCCCGTCACTGGTTCAAGTGCTTCACTTAACAGATTTTTAAGGTCTTCTCCTTTATCCTCTGGTACATTCTGAAGTCTTAGGAAAAAGTTCGATCTTTCCATCTGTAGTTTCAAAAGTTGATCAGATTGGAAGGCCTTTTCTTTCTCCGCTTTTTGTAATCTTGAATCATGATTTTTTACTGAAGTCTTAACTTCCAGAAGTTCTCGCTGCAGCTTCTCTGTAGTTTTATTCGACTCCTTCAAGTCCAGCTGCATCTTGTCCATTTTGACGTTGAGAGCTGTCATTTGGTCCACTAGAGGTCGCAATAACGAGGAGAACACAGTGCTCATCTCTGTGGTATCAACCTTTGAACTCGGAGCTGTACTTCCTAGTTTGGGGGAAGGTTTCGGTTTCCCCGCCATTGTTGAGGCTGCGCTTCTTTGTTGATAGTTAGATAAGATGGATGAAAGAAGCAAATTCTACGACTGCGCTTATATCTTTTAAAAGTTCATATCCTCTAAAGAGCGATGCCGCCATCTAGCAAGCCGAACATACGTTTTTTCATGCAGTAACGCCACGTAAAGAGTCCCGTAAGTACGCCAGTCTCGAGAGGGGGGTGGTTTGCTCCACCCGCCTTTCCCGCTGTGTTCTGCTTGTTTTTACTTCAGACTCACGTTTTCTCCGTGCGTAACTATAAGTTCCAGCTTCAAAGCTTCGCACTCTCTGCTGCTTCACGGTTTTGCGCTTTTAGCCATACGGCTCCCACGGACGGGGGAACCTATGGGGGTGATGAAAGGGGACCTCAATCCCTCGATCGCCACCGTAGGGAGAGATCCCCTTTGTGCCACCCCAGGCAGAGCCCCTTCACTAGGGTCTCTGGGGGCTTGGCACCAGTCCGAAGCCCCTTCTTCCCGCTGGGTACGGATCGCGCTCCCCGCAGATGCGGAGGAGCGCGTCCGCCATGGTCGCAAGTCTTGCCGGAAGTCGATATGAGGGAAAACTTTTTGACAGTGAGAGTTGTGCAACAGTGGAACCAGCTGCCTAGGGAGGTGGGGAGCTCCCCCTGACTGGCAGTCTTCAAGCAGTGGCTGGACCAACACTTGTCAGGGGTGCTCTAGGCTGATCCTGCATTGAGCAGGGAGGGTTGGACTAGATGGCCTGTGTGGCCGCTTCCAGCTCTGTTATTCTGTGAATTCAGTCAAACTAACCACCTGAGAAATATTTAGCCAGAAGTGGTTGGGTGTTACACGCGTGTCTGCCTGTGCACACAGTCACACAGAAGATGTCAGTGATGAAGCATTACTGAAACGCAGGGGTCATTTTGTAGAAAAAAAGGTGCAGGAGCTCATCAGCATACCTGTTATTAGCATAGCTCGTTAGCATTTGCCACGCCCCCTGACATCACTGGAAGTGTGTCACAAGGGGAAACATAAAGGGGGGGAGGCATCTTCAAAAGCCTCCCCTTCCCTTCCCCTGCCAGGAAGCCAGGAGGAGGCATTTAAATGCCTACCTCTGTACACACCCCGGGCCCTTCCTCGCTCGCTCGCCTTGGCAAGTGAGCGAGGAACAGCACGGGGGGACTCTGCAGGACTTCTTCTGCCCACCCGCTTCAGCAGGCGGGCAGAGGAAGCCAGGAGGAGGCATTTAAATGCCTCTCTGCACCCCCCCCCGGCCCTTTCCTCGCTCGTTCGCCTTGGCAAACGAGCAAGGAACAGCATGGGGGGGGGGCTCTGCGGGGCTTCTTCCTTCTCTCTAGAGTTGCAGTGCAGCTGCAGGGCGACTCTACAGAAAAGGAGCGTGGGGGCGGGGCTTGCCACCACCGCCATTTGTGTTGGCTCCTGAGCTCCCGGAGCTGCGCTCTGGTGGGCTCCAGTCCCAAATGACCCCTGCCGAAACGTGTTTGGAGCGGAAGCATTTTGCAGCGTTGCCTGTGAATGTTCAGAGGGACATTAATATTGTGGGAATTTTGCAGATGTATGCAGCCAGCAGAATCCAAAATGTGACTGCCGTTAAGGCTGCAGAGAGTCTGGGGATAAGGAGACTTTTTTGTGGAATTATGAGTAGAATAACTGTGTGTTTCGTGTTGCAGCTCAAGCTTTAAGCAAGCTTTGGAAGCCATGCCTCAGCTGTCAAGTGGTGGAGATAAAAAGTAAGTGCATCTCTCCTTCATAGTGAAGCCAGGGTGGTGCAGTGGTTGGAGGGTTGGACTAGGATCCAGGAAGAGCCCAGTTCAAATTTGGGCTCTGCTACGGAAGCTTGCTGGGTGACCGTGGACAAATCTCACGCTCCTGGCCTAGCCTACCTCACATGGCTGTCGTGAAGATAAAATGGAGTTGAGGAGAACAATGCAAACCACTTTGGGTTTCCACGGGGGGGGGGGGGGGGGGGACGATGTGATATAATGAAGTTAATGGCTTGGACCATGGTGGCTCAGAGGTTAAGATGCTGAGCTGCTGACCGGAAGGTTGGTAGATCAGCAGTTCGAGACCCGAGTGCCGCGTGACAGAGTGAGTTCCCATCTCTGCCCCCAGCTCCTGCCACCCTAGCCGTTCGAAAGCCAGAAATTGCAAGTAGATAGATAGGTACCGCTTAGGCGGGAAGGTAACAGCTTTCCATACACCTCAGTGTTTAGTCATGCCGGCCACATAACCACGGAAACGTCTTTGGACAGTGCTGGCTCTTTGACTTGGAAACGGAGATGAGCACCACCCCCTAGAGTCGGATCCCACTGGCTTTTGAGCAAGGGAAACCTTTACCTTTAATGGCTTGGAACAGGGCTTCCCAACCTTTCTGAGCCTGTGGTCCCTTTTGGGATTCTGACAGAGGGTGCAACCAGGGCAGGAGGTGGAGCCAGCCACCAAAGGGCCACTGCAGGAGGCAGAGCAAACCACACAGAGGAAGTCCACATGCAGGGGAAAAGAGCAGCAATTTTTAAAAAATCCCCTGAAAAGAAGGCTGAAAGAGAGTAAAACAAACATTTTGGTGGCAGCCGTCACTGAAGCAATCTCATTTTAATCCACATAGCCGATCAGACCTTCAGTGGCCAGTCAGAAGCCTCTGCTGGGTAAGAGCCCCACCCACTTTCTAAAAACATTCGGTGGGCACCAAGAACGGGGTTGGTGGGTACCACGTTGGGGACCCCTGGCTTAGAAGTTGTGTTCTGGTAGCAGTAAAGGTAAAGGTTGCTCTTGCTCGAAAGCCAGTTGGATCCGACTCTAGGGGGTGGTGCCCATCTCCATTTCCAAGCCGAAGAGCCAGCGCTGTCCAAGGACTTTTTCCGTGGTTATGTGGCCAGCATGACTGAACACCGAGGCACATGACTTTCCCACCGAAACGGTACCTCTCTATCTACCTGCAGTTTCTCGCTTTCAAATGGCTAGGTTGGCAGGAGCTGGAGCCAGAGACAGGAGCTCATTCCATCATGCGGCACTCAGGTCTCGAACTGCTGAGCTACAGACCTTTCGGTCTGCAGCTCAGCATCTTAACCTCTGAGCCGCCGTGGCCCCCTTCTGGGAGCATTACCCGAAAATAATTGCGAGGTCTAATGTCAGCCACCATTTCCTCTGTGCGACAATTTCAGTCACGTGGTGGCTGGCATTTTTACTAAGCCACTGACCGAAGAGAAATTTGAACGTATATGGTTGATCCAAATGTTAAAGTGAGTAATGGATGATGTTCGTATGTGCATGTATAATGACTGAATTATACCTTGCTACACACACACATATTTAAGGAACAATCCTAAACAGGTCTACTCAGAAGTAAGCTCTCTGTTATTCAGTGGGTCTTACTCCCAGGAACTTTTCCGAGGATTGCAGCTATAAGGTTTTTGATCCATGACATGGTGACCTGACTACTGTTGCCACCATCACCCCTTCTGGCCGTCAGCGGCGCCCATGTGCCCGATGATCCTTCGGCTGCTTATCCTCGCATGAACTCTGCCCATGAAGTTAGGGATGGGATCCCCAGTGTGGTGCGCATGGTTGCCATGGTACCTGCCGACACCTCTTCTGGCACCTGTCCAAGTGTTTTTAGGAAGTGGTCGGGGCTTTGCCCAGCAAGGCTTCTGATTGGCTATTGGAGAGCCAGTTTGGTGTAGTGGTTAGGAGCACGGACTCTGGGAGAACTGGGTTTGATTCCCCATGCCTCCACGTGCAGCTGCTGGTGTGACCTTGGGTTCTCTCAGAGCTGTTCTTTCAGGAGCAGTTTTCGAGAGAGCTCTCTCAGCCCCACCAACCTCTCAGGGTGTCTGTTGTGGGGAGAGGAAGGGAAAGGGATTGCAAGCCACTCTGAGACTCCTTCGGGTTGTGAAGGGTGGGGTATAAATCCAATCTCCTCTTCTTCGTTTTAGAATTTTATTTGACAGTGGAGATTCAATTGGCTATGCCAGGGGTGGGCAAATTGCGGCCTGCGGGCCACATGCAGCCTGCCACAGAGTTTTTTGTGGCCCGCCAAGACAGTCGGCCACATGGTTTTTATTTGTGGTTATATTTGTGAGCAAAGTTTTTCTTGCATGAAGATCAACAAGAGTAAATATAGATGCTCTTTGACAGAGATTAACTTGCAGGCTGTGATGAGAATCTCAACAAGCAATCTCACTCCTGATTTCAAAAAAAATGTAGAAAAGTGTGATAGGGCACATTTCTCTCATTAAACTGATTCTGAAATTAACTGTGCTTGCAGCTACAGATGATATGAAATTAGCACAATAACTAAATTGAATAAAACTACCACTATTTTATTTCATTTATATTTATTGATTTTTATGATACAATTTATACCTTTTCTGAAATGCAAAGTTAAGTAATGAACGCAATCGTTTTAAAAGGTGCGGCCCTCCGCTAACCTCGGCTCCCACAAAGTGGCCCCCGAGCCAAAACAATTGCCCACCCCTGGGCTAGGCAGAATTTTTAAAATACAGCACAGGGATCTACATCATGTTACTCAGGTTAAGCACTCGCGGTCATTTTATGGCTGGTTCCGTCTCTTGTGGCAGCACCCAGCCATGTCGGAAATCCAGATGTGCCCACGGGATCAAAATGGTGGGGGACCCCTGAGTCAGGGTAAGAGTTGTTGGCTTTTGCAGGCGTCACAGGCGAGCAGGGGTTTGACCCTGCGTCTCCCGCGTTCAAATGGGACACTCAATCCCCTGCCTGGCATAGGCACTCAATTGCCCTACATTTGCTTCATTTGTCCGCTGTGCCTAATCTGTGCAGGGAAGTCAGCTGTGCCTTGTGCTGTTGGAGGTCGGCAAACTCAGATTTCCATGTGGGGTTTGGGGGCGCATGCGGGTTGCTGCTAGCAGCCTCGGCACTGAACGCTGTGTGGCGATTGGCATCCAAGGAAACTGTCCTCCAGAATTCAAACTTGGAGGCTCCAAGTGGCGACGGGCGGCGTTCCTGGCTGCTTGTTATTTGCCCAGATGTGACGCCGATGCTGCATCTGGAGGCCGGCCACACACTTCATTACAGTGTTTTCAAATAATGAATTCAAATTTATGGAATGATTTAGGCCTCTTCCTCTTGCCAGTGACATATTATATTTAATATCGACTTATTAAATATTGACTGTGTGTGGTTGCTGGAGTAGTACCCATTCCTGGAGGGTGTTATTGAGGAAGTCAATGCTGACATGTTTATGTCTTTCTTCGCTGGCCCTGGCGAAAATTATTCAGCTGTGGAATTTACAGCAGCTATTAAACCAGTATTTTTTTTTTCTCGAGAGGAAATTGGTGGTGGTTGGTTTTTTGTGTGTGTGTGAGAAAGAGAAATTATGTGGTTTTGTCTGTTTTCTTTCCGGGCATTTTGAGGGTTCCACTTCTTGTTGCCCCTTAATATTTATCCTTAAAAAAATAGCTCACACATAAAAAATTGCACGCAACCACACCCAAGGCTTATTTTCTAACCTGGCTTTATCAGAAGCACTACCTGCCAATCCGGGAATGTTTCGCACAGGGGTCCCCAACTTTTTGAGTCCAAGGAAACTTTTGGAATTCTGACCCAGCATGGTGGGTGCAGCCACAAAATGGCTGCTGCGGGAGGTGGAGCCAGCTACAAAATGGTTGCCCCCCAGTTTACCTTCAGTCACATCGTGAAGATCCTTGTGCTTGGGGGCAGCTGTGGCCAGAGCAACATTTTTTAAAAAATCTGCATGTCCAGTCAAAAGCCTTGCCAGGCAAAAGCCCTGTTTAGCCCTGCCCACTCTCTTAAAGCCCTTGGCAGGCACCAGAAGAGATGTCAGCGGATACCACATTGGGGACCACTGGTTTTGCAAGAGCAAAAACTGTATCTTTGTTTTGTCCATTGAATAAACAATACAGTCTCAAAGGAAAGAAAGAGGAAGTGAGAGTACCAGAGTTCAGGCTCGAGTTGTGCCACATGGTATTTAGGAATAACCTGTTAACCGAGGACTTTTAAGCTGAATGGTGGGATGAAAAATGTAGTAATAATAAAACTGCATAGTCTAAATGCTCATCGAACTCCTCAAGCTATGTATTCTATGAACACCTCTTAGTCTGTAATGCTTCACTTGTTTTATTAGAAGGAGCAATTGTCTCCACCATGTTTTAGACCATAAGGAGAGAATGTGTGTATTTGTACATTTTTAAATAATCCCAACAAATACTGTTAAAATGTCCTTGCTGTTCTATTGTGAAGATCTTAGGGGCAGAGCCTGGGGAGTAGGGTTGCCATCCCTCCAATGGAGTGAGGGTTCCCCTGATTTTTGGCCCCCTGATCCTCCCACTGGCCAGCTGTTGGCAGGGGAGTCCCACCCCAAAGAGCTCTCAGCATCTGACACGCCTGCCGTGATGACAACACCGAGAGTTGACATCATTGCGCTGGGCACGTCGCCGGGGGGACACTCTAGCATTCAGCCAAAAAGTACCATAGAGTTTTTTGACCAAATGCTAGAGTGTTTCGGGCATGATGACATCACTTCCGGGTGACGTCATCGTGGCACACACACTTCGCGTGCACATTAAGATCCTGGGAAGGAGCCTCCATCCCCATCCCCTCCACCAGCAGAAGGTAGGGATCTGGCAACCCTAATGGGGGAGAGGCGTTTTGGGGAGGGGAGGGGAGGGGAGGGGAGGGGAGGGGAGGGGAGGGACTTCAAACAGGATATAATACCATGGAGTCCATACTGCAAAGCAGCCATTTTGTCCGGGGGAATGGATCTCTGTAGACTGGAGATAGGACATATTCCCAGGAGATCTCCTGGTCCTGCCTGAAGGTTGGCAAAAACAACACTACGGCTTTATTTTGAGAGGGTGTAAGAGCAGGCTGTTGTATCTTGCCATAAAATTGCCCTGAAACTTTTTTGCCTCTCTTCCTCTGAAAACTGAAATAGTACCCCCAATAAGCAGAGCAAAAAGAGAGTGACAATTGGTACAGTGGGAGAATTAATTTTGATTCACTCTAAGACCCCCGACGTATTTCACCTAAACTTCATTAGAAGGATCTGTAAGATACCAGCCTGAACTCGTCCCTCAGCAGTGGTGTTTGGGCCCTAGTAAGCAGACGTGGGGTTGGATTATGCACGTTTAATATATTTGCGCCCCCATGTATTACATCTCGATGGGAAATGATACAAATTGTGTACACTCCTGCCTCCTTCCCCTGGTATTCAAAGTCCATTGGTTCTTTGCCTGACCAAAATATAGACTCTACAAATCAGCCAAGATTTCTAAAATATTCTCCTTTTGAACAGGCTGCTGGAGGAGCTGCTAAACACGTTCAAGAGCAGCATGCAGTTACAGCTCACGTGTTTTCAGGTGGCTTCTTCAACAATGGTGAAGACATGAAGCACTTCTAGAATGGCTCCGTCAGGAAATGGCCGTGGTAAACCCCATCGCCCTGGATGTGTGCATTTGCTGAACAGCAGCCGAGTGACTGGCAATGGTAGTCTGAATGGTCTCGCCAAATAAGCATAATTCCAGAGTGAAATTTCTGGTTTACTTCTAAGCCTCTCACTCCTCATCGCTAAACATTCATTTCCAGCCTTATGTAACCATTGTCTGATATGTGCGTAACTGCTTGGTATGATTAGATATAGAAGTACAGTGAAATAAACTGTCCTCACCCTGTAGATGATTGGCTTACCAAGAGATTACTCGATTCATGAATAACTGCAGTCATGTGTCTCTAGCAGACCCGGATACAATGGTTGCTCGAGCAGCTTATTATATCGCAGCAATATCCTGCCCATTGTTTTCAACAGAGCAAGTTCTATCCAGATGCAAATAAAAATAAATAAAAATAATAGAAATAAGTGGAATTTGATATGTCACAGTTACATAGGAAGGATAACATATACATACATGCACTGTTTTCCAAGCTACAAGATACAGACACTTCAGAAACAGATACAGAATTTCCTCATCTTCTGCTGAAACGGACATCATTCTTCTGGCATTGAGTTTTCATGCTCATTTACATGTTCTTCTGAAATGGGGCACCCGTTTGCCAATCAAATGGAAATTCCTCAGATCATCCATTGGCATCGTCTTCAAAACTTAAATTCTCATAGATTTAGACACTGTGGGTTTTTTAAAAGTCAGCATATATGCTAAGCATGTGCCTTTTGTGGCCATTTTTCCCCAGTGTTTTTACTCATTTTTCCCAATAGCAGATAACTCATCCAGATTTTAAATACTGGAAGAGCGGCATCTGGAAGCATGAGGCAAGAACTTATTGGGATTGTAAGATTCATAAGATGCCAGGTTTCCAGATGCAAGCCAGTTTGTCCAAATTAGATTCAGTCGTGAGTTGCTCTTAATAGGCTTAAAGGTATGATTGTATTTTCCAGTTTAAAGGTATCCGGGGCATGCTTCTCAAACAATAGTAAGACTTTGCTAAGCTTTTAATCACTCGCCAGAAATTCTTGTATTGAACCGATCAAATTTAAAAGCACATTTTGGGGGGTCTTTAACTTGCCAAAAGTCAATTTGACAGTTCAGTAATGTCTGTTAATACAGCAAGTGTTAAGAGAGAGGTGAACATGATTGTACTTGTCTGTTTATTAAGATAATATAAAGGTAGATTTCCTGTTAATTTACCCAGTCCTAAATACTTAAAATTATAATTGCAAAATGAATCACATTGCAGATGATACCATCTTGTAGTGTTTTTGGTGACTACCATGGTTTTCTCTTGGTTATGGTGCTTTTCTCTATCATGGATTATCATGGTTTCCTCTTGGTTATGGTGCTTGTCTCTTCATCTGCAGAACATAAATTAAAGACCATCTTTGTCATGAATAAATTTTAAATGTGGGCAGTTCATGATCTCAAAATGTTTGACCAGTATACTTTATTCCACTGGCCCTCTACAGTTAATCAAATGATGTAAGGAACATTATCCATAAAGGGCCTTTGGACTCTGTCACTGGGAATTCTTCTGTCCGAGCTCCTTTGAAATGAGTGGGAATGGCACGAGAGCTAACAAAAAGCTTAAAGGCTGCAATAGCGATGGAAGTACAAAAGAATCTGGTTCCTTGGTAAGAAAGCTGAGACAGAAGCAACCTGAAAACAAGGAAGCCAAGTGGAGGAGAGGAGATGGGATTTATACCCTGCCCTTCACTACCCGAAGGAGTCTCAGAGCAACTTACAATCTCTTCTGGTTTTCCCTCCCCACAACAGACACCCTGTGAGGTAGGTGGGGCTGAGAGAGCTCTCTCAAGGACTGCTCTTGAGAGAACAGCTCTGAGAGAACATGTGACTGACCTAAGGTCACGCCAGCAGCTGCATGTGGAGGAGTGGGGAACCAAACCCGGTTCTCCCAGATCAGAGTCCACGCTCCTAACCAATACACCAAACTGGAAGTGGGCCATATCTGTAATGCAGTTGGGTGAGAGCAAGGGAAAAAATGGAGCAAAAGGAGAGGAGGGGACTGGAGGGAGTTAGGAAACCAAGTAAAACAGAAAAGCTGCAGGGGGGTTGGGATGGGAGGATGGGGGGCAGATGGGAGGAGACACACAGGTGGGAGGGAAGTGACCGGGAAGGAGTGAAACGGGGGGGTGGGGGGCTATGATGAGAAGGAAGGAAAATGGAAATAAGTTCAGAAGGACGGTCAGCTGGCCAGGGGAATATGTAGCATTCCTTGTGATTCCATGTGGGTCCCCGTCGTCACACACACACACACACACACACACACACACACACACACACACACACACACACTTGTTAACTCTCAACTGCAAAAAGCAAGTCACCATGCTCAATATAGGGATAGTTTGTGTGGGATCCTCTTTTAGGGCAAAGGATGGACTTCATGACCCCAGGCTCCACTTTCAGCAATGTGATTCATAACATTTGACAAGATGAGTAAATATAGCATTCTTTTCAGACTTTCAGCTCCTTAATAATACATCCGTACTAAATTAGTTCCCACAACTACAACCACTGGGTTTTCCAGTAAACCATAAATAAGGTTGTTTATAATTATCAACAATCACTTGCAAGCTGGAAGACACCAATGCTCCCTCTAAGCTATGGAGTCTTGTGAGCAAAAATTCTGCTTTGTGAGCTATTGGCATTAAAGTTGTGAGCGAGTGATTTGACTACTGCATAAATTAGTTTGTTCTGGAGCCATCCTTCCTGAGTTAAGGCAAAAATGTGTGAGCCAGAGGCTAAAAAACTGTGAGCTAGCTCACACTAACTCAGCTTAGAGGGAACACTGCTATCATAACACATAAGTGTTGCAGAAAGACTACTTTTATGGGGGGGAAACAGGCCAATTTCTTTCCTAATAATCCTTGGCCATTAGTGAACATATATGAGGTACAGCAAGGCTATCAAAGTCATTTCTGCGAGTACATGAAGGACAATGTGTTCCCACATTCCAAGTCCTCAAAGCAGCACCCAGTCATATTATAACAGGGATAGGGAGCTTCTTCACACGCTATCCGGGCCATTTCTTCCAGACTGCAGTGCCAACCTGAGTGGCATATTTTTACGTGAAGCCCAGGGGATGTGTTACTGGAGTAACTGATTCCTTGTAGCTGGAGTCCTTGCTGCATAATTGGTTGAAGAACAGAATCAGGTACTCCCACTGCAGTGTCAGTAGCCCAGATGGGAATGCTGGAGGAATTCATGAACTTTTTGTCTATCTGATGTTATGAAAATGACATTGTATTCACCCTTTTATCTGTCCCCATTTTCGTCTATAGTTATGATTTACTAGCAGCGAAGCCTGTTGTAAAAGGAATTCAATGGGCTCTAGAAAGATGTATCTGTCTGGCCGCACACAGCCGCCACCCCACTTTCTCCCCCCTCCCCAGACCCCGGTCGAGGGGCAATGGAAGGTCTCACCACTGCCTCCCCGCCCACCCACCTCCGCTGCCACCTCCGCAGCCCACTGCCCCAGCAGCTGATGCAGCCTCGTCGAGTTGGGCCACAAAGGTGCCAGAGTTCAGCGAATGACCACTTGGGCCCGTGCACCTACTGGATGTCAGCCTCAATGTCTTCCATGGCCACCTTGTCTTCCATGGCACCATCCCTCGGCCTCATGACCCTTTGGCCGCTGGAGCATCCTGCCTGTTTGTCGGCTCCCAGCACACTGAGGCCGAGACTCTGGGCGGCGTTTCTGTAGGTGGGACTACATCAAAGCAGCCAGTGGATAGAGATCCCTAGTGAGTGACACATCAAGGAGCCAACTGATTTGGGAGCGTGTGGAATGTTCAGGAGAGTCCACAACCAAAACACAATTATATATAAGCTGAGATTAGAATAAAATGTGGAATTCGCTGCCAGAGGATGTAGTGATGGCTTTGGAAATAAACAGATTCATGGAGGAAAAGTCTATCAATGGCTATTAGCCATGGTGGCTGAGGGGAACCTCCACAGTCAGAAGGACTAAGCTTCTGAATCTCAGTGCCAGCAGGCAACATCAGGGGAAGGCCTCGGCCTCTGTGCCCTGTTGTTGGCCCTCCAGAGGAACTGGTTGGCCACTATATGAGACAGCTTGCTGGACTAGATGGACTCTTCTGATGTCATCGTCGTCATCATCATTAATACACTTCATATCTACCCTGCTTATCTCCACAATGGAGAACCAAAGCAGCTTACAACATTCTCCTCTTCCATTTTATCCTCACAACAACTGTGTGAGATAGGTTAGGCCCAAGGTCTCCTAGTTAGCTTCCACAGCAGAGGTGGATCTACCAATCAGCCCTCATTCTACAACATGAAACCCACTGAATTTTTTTCTGATTTTTTGTTTGTTTGTTTGTTTTATATTTGAGTTTTCCTGCCTTGGGGGACCACATGTAAAAGGGCAGGATTCTTATCCCTTTATTACTTGCACAGGAAACACAACTTTTCTCAGTCAAAAATTGCATCTGTCAAAATCATTACTTCTGCATGACTACTAAACATAAAGTGTCTTTGTTTTCTTTTTGTACATGGCCACCACTTTCCATACTACCCCTGCCTTTTTTTTCCTTTAAAAAAAAAAAGAAGCTGGCATGGTCAGTGTTTCAGCCCACTCTAGATGAGAGCATGGCCCACCAGTTGAAGATTTATCCGCTGTTGAAAGACTAATGTTGGACACCTCGCCTACACACATGTTCATATTGTGCGTTGATACTGGCTCAGCTGTTGTCACTCCTCTTTGTTTAATCCTGCCACCTGAGTGAATTCTGGGGAATGTAGTTTTCTGAGATCTCTAGCAGCATTTTCTGAGTACCTTACTAGGGTTGCCAAGTCTGGGTTGGAAAATACCTGGAGACTTTGGGGGTAGAGCCAGGAGAGGGCGGGGTTTGGGGAGGGGAGGGGCTCAGCATGGTACAATGCCATAGAGTCTACTCTTCAAAGCAGGCATTTTCTCCAGGGGAGCTGATCTCTGTCAGCTGGGGATCAGTTGTAAAAGCGGGAGATCCCCAGGCCCCACCTGGGGGCTGGCAAACCTATACCTTACCCAGACTGAAGGTATTTGGAATATTAACAGTAACCTGGTTTAGAACTTTAGGGTTTACAGCCTCTAGTTTCACCTTGAAAAGACCGGTGTATTGTATGGCAGTGAACCAGGAACTTTAAGAAAATGGCGAAATGGCGAAAGGAGACTGATTTCAGGTACCTGAGCACTTTGATACTGTTTGGCTCATAGAGAGCTGGCTTGGGGGCATATTAGTCATAACTAGATGTTTGTTTTCTCTGAAGTGTAGGTTTTATATTATTGTTCAGGCAAACCACATGAAATTCTTCTTAAGGGGATATTCAGAAGAGTTTCATTTTTGAACAGGCCACCTATGTAGTAAGAAGAAGAAAAGGCATCAGGCCGCTGGCCTCTTGTGTGCCGTACACGTGGGAAGCCCTTACGGAAGGCAAGGAAGAGAGGTTGTGGAGTACAGAAACCGAAAGCGCCCCAACCCCCGTGGGACCTCCCGAAAGTGCTTTTAATGTGGTTAGACAACTACTTGCACCTTTTGACCAATGCCTATGTGGACTGTCCCTAGCATCCCTCAAGAATTCACAGTTAAGAAACATTCTGATACGATTTCTATGAAAAGCTAATTTTGTCTAAAAAGTGGTTCCAGGAATCCTTCTCTTGAGAGCTGTAAACACCTCCAGTGTATTTGAAATGCACTGATTTTTTTTTACTTCATCCCCTTCTGACACACAGTGGGTTTCATATTAATGTTGTGTGCCTAGCCCATCGATAACCAGTGGCCTGATTACTGGACACCGACGTTTTTCAAGACTTTCACATCTGTTGAAGGAAACCAGAAAGTTCAGTAACGATGTCCTTTTTTAAAAAAAAAATTCTCCCTTTCAAAAAACAAACAAACAAAAAAGAACAAGGGGAAAAACCCTTAAAGAAAAAAAGAAAAACATGTACACAATGACAGACCAAAATATAACAACAGTGGTGGTGATCTGCTCATAAGTTTCTATAAATGCTTTCCAAATATCTAAAAAACAAGTCCATGCACAATTGCATTCTCTATGCCATGCATTCTAATACTGATAAAGTTCTAAGGTCCTCAGTCCATTCATTTGCCAGAGGTGGGCTTTTATCCTGATGTTGTAATATGAGTCTTTTAGCTCCAAGAAATGGGCAAAGTGTTTAAAAAGTGCATAAGCATCCTCAAAAATCAATGAACATTCTAATACAAAATATTAGATGTTGAACAACAGATGGCTGTGAGTAGGATTAGGAACTCTGTATTTGATGTAAGTACGCTTAACAAAATAACTTTGAGACCTCACATCAAATATTTAGATATCTGTAATCATAGAATTCTTACCTTTTTAAGATATAACACCTTACCCTCATAAGAACATAAGAGAAGACAATGTTGGATCAGGCCAATGGCCCATCCAGTCCAACACTCTGTGTTACACAGTAGCCAAAAACATCAGGTGCCATCAGGAGGTCCATCAGTGGGGCCAGGACACTAGAAGCCCTCCCACTGTTGCCCCCTCCCAAGCACCAAGAATATAGGGCATCACTTGCCCCAGACTGAGAGTTCCTATCTATACCTCATGGCTAATAGCCACTGATGGACCTCTGCTCCATATGTTTATCGAATTCCCTCATGAAGCCATCCATGCTTGAGGTGTGGCGACCAGAACTGTACACAGTACTCCAAATGAGGTCACACCATCGATTTATACAGGGGCATTATGATTCTGGCTGATTTGTTTTCAGTTCCCTTCCTAATAACCCCAGCATAGCACTGGCCTTTTTCATTGCAGTCACAAACTGTCTCAATATTTTAATTGAGTTATCTACTATGACTCCAAGATCTCTCTCTTGGTCAGTCTCCGCCAGTTTGGACCCTATCAACATGTATTTATAGTTAGGATTTTTTGCTCCAATCACTTTGCACTTGGCCACACTAAACCCCATTTGCCACGTTGACGCCCATTCACCCATCCTCAGCAGATCTCTTTGAAGTGCCTCACAATCCTCCCTGGTTCTCACCACCCTGAACAACTTTGTGTCATCTGCAAATTTAGCCACTTCACTGCTTACTCCAAACTCCAAATCATTAATAAACAAGTTAAAAAGCATCAGACCAAGTACTGATCCCTGCATTACCCTACTGCTTATCTCCCTCCACTGAGAAAACTGCCCATTTATACTCATTCTCTGTTTCCTTTTAATTAGCCAGTTTTTGATCCACAAAAGGACTTGTCCTTTTATCCCATTACTATTGAGCTTACTTAGGAGCCTTTGATGATGAACTTTATCAAAAGCTTTCTGGAAGTCAAGGTAAACAACATCTATTGGGTCCCCCTTGTCCACATGTTTGTTTACTCCCTCAAAGAACACTAGCAGGTTAGTGAGACGAGATCTTCCCTCACAGAACCCATGCTGAGTCTTCCTCAATAGATTTTGTTCATCAATGTGCCTATTAATTTTTTCCTTAATAACAGTTTCCACCAACTTACCTGGTATTGATGTCAGACTGACTGGTCTGTAATTTCCTGGATCTCCTCTGGAACCCTTTTAAAAGATGGGAGTGACATTCACTACCTTCCAGTCCTCAGGAATGGAGGCAGATTTTAATGAAAGATTACATATTTTTGTCAGGAGATCCACAAGTTCACATTTGAGTTCTTTTAGAACTCTCAGATGTATGCCATCCAGGCTTAGTGATTTATTAGTTTTTAAGTTGTCTGTCAGTCGTAGGACCTCCTCTCTTATCACCTCAATCTGACTCAGGTCTTTCAACACCCCTTCCGAAATCAGTGGTTCTGGAGTGGGCAAGCACTTCTCATCTCCCACAGTGAAGACAGAGGCAAAAAATGCATTCAGCTTCTCAGCCATTTCCCTATCATCCTTCAATACTCCTTTTACCCCTTTGTCATCCAAGGGCCCCACTGCCTCCCTGGCTGGTTTCCTACTTCTAATGTATTTGAAGAAAGTTTTATTATTGGTCTTTAGGTTTTTTGCTATATGCTCCTCATATTCCCTTTTTGCCTGCCTTATCACAGACTTGCATTTTATTTGCCACAGCCTGTGTTCCCTTTTATCAACCTCACTGAGACTAGCTTTCCACTGCTTAAAGGAATCCTTCTTACCTTTTACAGCTTCCATTACTTCGTTTGTTAAGCATACAGGCTTTTTTCTAGACCTATTTGTGCCTTTCCTAACCCGCAGTATATATTTTTCTGAGCTTCTAGGATTGTAATTTTAAATAGTCTCCAAGCTTCCCCAATGGTTTTGACCCTTTCTACTTTTCTTTTCAGTTTCCTCCTCACATGTCTTCTCATATCAGAGAAGTTACCCCCTTTAAAATTAAAAGTGGTTGTGTCAGTCTTTTTGGGCAACTCCCTATTTATACAAATGTTGAACTCAAGAACATTATGGTCACTGTTCCCAGGCAGTGCAATCACTTTTACATCTCTCACCAGGTCTTGGGCATTACTTAGGACCAAATCAGGATTGCCTCTCCCCTGGTAGGTTCTGTGACCATCTGCTCCATAGCACAGTCATTGAGAGTGTCTAGAAACTCAATCTCTTTTTCCCAACTTGAACACATATTGACCCAGTCAATGTGTGGGTAGTCAAAGCCACCTATTACAACACAGTTATTTTGTCTAGCCGCTATCTTTAATTCATTCATCATTTTATAATCCTCCTCTGTCTTTTGATCTGGTGGGTGATAACAAACTCCCAATGTTTGGTGTAGGGGTTAAGTGCGCGGACTCTAATCTGGGAGAACCGGATTTGATTCCCCAGTCCTCCACTTGCACCTGCTGGATGACTTTGGGCAAGCCATAGCTCTGTACCAGTTGTTCTCTCAAGGACAGTTGTCTCAGAGCTCTCTCAGCCCCACCTACCTCACAGGGTGTCTGCTGTGGGGAGGGGAAGGGAAAGAAGTTTGTAAGCCGCTCTGAGACTGCAAGTAAGTGAAGCACGGGATATAAATCCAATCTCTTCTTCTTCTTCTTCAATGTTCCTTTTGGGCCCACTAAACCCACCCATAGCATTTCCAAAGTGAATCCAATTCTCTTACCTTCTCAATCTTCCTGGACTGTATACCCTTGCTGACATACAGCCACCCCATGTCCAACTCCCCCCCTCCCCCCCCTTTATAACCAGGAATCACCGTATCCCACTGATTTTCCTCATCCCACCAAGTTTCTGAAATACCCACAATGTCTGTGTTCCCCCAACACCAAGCATTCCAACTCCATCTCTTTGAGATGAGCCATCCTGAACCAGAGATTTTTTGTCTTCTGTCGGCTTTTCCCCCAATATTCAGTTTTAAAACTGCTCTGCCACCTTTTTGATTTTAACCGCCAGCAGCCTGGTTCCTTCTCAGGACTGCCTCGAGTGTTAGCTAACTGAATGTCAAACCAGAGAACAATTTCTCATCAAAGAGGCGTGAATTTACCCCAAACCCCAAAAGAACGGTGTTATTGTGAGTAATACTAGTACTTGAGAATCATTGTAGACCAGTTTGGGATCACAGTGCCACTCTGAGAACATTCAGTGACCATGATGAGTGAAATGCTGAGAACTTTACTTAAATGCCGAGGTGGTCCGGAATCAGGATAGTTATTCACTTCCTCTGAAATGCGAGGCATAGTCATCCTCTCAATGGTGGTTTTGCTCCAGGCTACGTTTATTTCAGTGGGACATTCAAAAAAACCCCTACAGACAGGGGTCCTTTGGGGCCAGAGCGAGGCGGAGCGAAGCTACGCCAGCTCAGGAGTGGCCACTAGGGCAGCCGTGGGCCAAATCAGATTCTCTGATCTGATTCAGCCCGCTGCTGAATTGCCGCCAAAATTCAGTGGCAACATTAAAAGCGACTGGAGGGGGAAAGTAACACTTTTCCCCAGCACAGAGAACAATGGAGGGGATGGGACAACCTGTTTGGGGGCCCGTAGAATTGGACCCCGTGGTCCAATCTTCTTGAAACTTGGTGGGTATTTCGAGGAGAGGCCCTAGCAGCTACCCTGAAAGTTTGGAGCCTCTCCCTCAAACCCCCTTTCCTCCAGCCCCTCATATACCCTATGAGTTTTTGCCATTGATTTCAATGGCCCATAGGGTATAATGGGGCTGAAACTGACATTCCCTTTCTGACACACTTCTGGTGATGTCAGCGAGCGTGGCATATGCTAATGAGTTATGCTAATGAGTTATGCTAATGAGCCCCTGCACCTCTTTTTCTACGAAAGGACCCCTGTTTAAGAGGCTAGCATCACCAGTGGCTAGGCCCTATACAGGCTTTTCTAGGGCTAGAAATGCAATGGATTAATTAACTATATGGGATGGCATGCTGTCAGCTCAGAGGGCTGTGTCGGACCAATCCAGCCTCCATCTTGCTCACATGGCAGCCTCCAGAACTGGCTGTGCAAAGCATGTTGGGGTGGAGAGAGTGCTATACTCTGTCTATGACCAAGGAGACCCGTTACTCACTCTGCCACGGAAGCTTGCTGGGTGATCCTGGGCCACTCTCTCTCAGCCTAGCCTGCCTCAGAGGGATGTTGTGCAGATTAAAATGAAGGAGGGAACAATCCCCTGAGCTTCTTAAGAGAAGGGCAGGATAAAAATACACTCAATAAATAAAACTGATATCATGACCTGTCATTTTATTAGTTCATTACAGAGGAGGAACTAAACACGTAGATTTCAATTTGGTATCATCTATGTTTTCTAGGATAACATCAAGTTTAGCTGATCAATAGCTGAATGATATGTAGGTAGGCATGTTAAGGACACAATCCTGCATTTCAAGTCTAATACTACATGCCTATACCTTTACCAGCTGTGGACTGTATAAACTGTTACTTGTTTCTTTCACTGATGTTAAACTTTATATATATATATATATATATAAGCTTGGGGGAGCTCAGCTCCGGGAGTTGGTGCCAGCCCCCCCCCCACGCGGGGGAATGCCTGCTTGTGTCATGGCTGCAGCAAAATGACCCCGTCCCCTGGAAAGATCCTTGTTCCTCCGACCAGCCTTCTGAAGGCTTCAGCCACCACTGAAGCTATCCTCCCAGAATAGCGCTATTTCTGAGGCTTGGATTAGTGGCTGTCCCCTCTCTGCCAGCTCTTTCTTTCTTTCTTTCTTTCTTTCTTTCTTTCTTTCTTTCTTTCTTTCTTTCTTTCTTTCTTTCTTTCTTTCTTCCCTCCCTCCCTCCCTCCCTCCCTCTCTCGCCTTCTGACATACTTCCGATGATGTCAGGTGGTTTAGCATATGCAAATAAGTTATGCTAATGAGCTCCTGCACCTCTTTTTCTACGAAATGACCCCTGTATATATCTCCTCCTAAGACCATTGTTATTTCAGTGCTATCTAGGAGCAACTGTGCACTTGCTGTTCCAGCCTGAAAGTAATTGGTCCAGATTATTTCTAGATCAGCACTTCATCATGAGGACCAGAGTCTGAAAGTTGGTAATACTTAGCCATTATCAGGCCCAAGCCTTGGGGCTTTTCCTCATTCTCATTTTCCCCACTTGTAAGTTCTTGTTGTTTTGGGGAGGGGCTCTGTTCTGCACGTGTTTTGTTCTTTCTAATGATTGATTTGATGTTACACCAATCCAGACCCATAGCTATGGTGGAGCTTTTGGGGGCTCTGCACAGCCCCACAAGAATTTCTCCTATAAATACTTTTTTCAATCATTTTAAAACATTTTCTAAAGGCATGTGCTCCTTTAAGCAGAGTGGGGTGCTGTAGTTGACTGATTCCCACACTGAGCAAAGGGATTGGAGTAGGTGACCTCTAGGATCCCATCTAACTCTTTTTCAAGAAACTGGTCTCCTTTAAGAGAGTTTTCCTGCTGAAGTGTTAGCTTTCTTGGCTATCAAAGTCATCGCCCCCACCTGCCGACTTGCTATCAGAATTGTTGCTTAGGCTGGCAGAAGTAATTAACTTGCCGCAGCTGAGAACTGTCATCTAAAGTGGTTGACAGCTTGCAATTTTGAGATCTGTCCTGGGAACATCTTTCTGTTGGCTAAATGGCTTTTCTTTCTGCACTGAGTACTTCAACCCCACCAGAAAAAAAAATTGCCCCTCAAGCCACAAAATCCTAGCTATGGGCCTGCATCAGTCTATGACTGCCATAAAAACCTGCTGTTTAAATCTGCAGGGAGATATGCCAGACATAAATCAATGCAAAATCAAATTGGCCACTAGAGGGAACCAAACACATGCAGAACAGGGCAGAAAACCCCAAAGCAACAGAAACTTACAAGAGAGGAAAATGAGAATGCAGAAAAGCCCTTGAGTGAGTGAAGGCTTGCCTGCCATCAGTGCCCAAGGGAATAGACATGGCCCTGGGCCTGGTGTGCTAATGGGGTCAGTAGCATTATTCCCTCTCTCCTCCAGTATGAGCATACCTCTAGAATTAGATGGCTGAGAATTAAGATTTCTGGGAAAAACATCAACAACCTCAGATATGAAAGTAGAATTTTCGCTCACAAGACTCCACAGCTTAGAGGGAGCGTTGGCGGCAGCTGCGATTTTCTTTTTATTATTTCGCTCCATCTCAGACCCTTTTGCTAAGGAGGTTGCAATGGGAGCAGCGGCCCTGAGCGTTTCACAGGGAGGGGCCCACATCAACACTGACCAACCAGTGCGAGGGTTGCCAGCCTCCAGGTGAGGCACGGAGTTTTTTTTCCTATGAATGACACCTGATCTCCAGGCTGCAAAGGTCAGTTCCCCTGGAGGCAAGGGCAGCTTCTGGAGGCAGACTCAATGGTCCACCACAGACTCTAGGTGAAATCCTTCTCCAACTCCCCCCCCCCCAATCATAGCCTCCACTGCCAAATCTCCAGGAATTTCTCAGGCTGGAGTTGGCAGCCCTAAACAGTGCTGTATGTTACTGTTTGCAACGATCCAACGCTTTCCCCTGCCATTGGAGATGTAACCCCAGTGCCCGGCTGTGATGTCATGCACAGCTTTTGATTATATCTATAATACTGATTTTCCCATCTAAGGGGAAACTGACATTGTTGCAGTCACAATGGAGGGGGTGGGGCATGAACTCCCCACAGTAAGCGGGGGCCCTGCTGCATTGAGACACGTCACGTTGGTTTTGCCCTCCTTTCCATGAGGTTTAGATGACGCTAGAAACTTTGAGAGTACTACTTGTCACCACAAAGGAGTAACAGCAGTTAAAGCCCTCTGAACACAAGTTGCCATTTCCTCAACTCCTTCCTTCTCTTCGTGTAGGAAATGGGGGGGAGGGGTAAGAACACCTTGTGAGCTCAGCCCAGTTGATGCACGGCTGAAATGTCACGTTCTTCAAATGTCACACCTTCCTCTGCAGTGGCACTGTGGCCTCCCAGACAGACATGGCTGAAATGACCAGAAAGTACAACCCCTCCCCCCACTCCCACCATCCCTAAAGGACAGGACTGTCCACCCTCCTACCTGATCCTGACCACATTCTGAGAACAGGTGCTGTGTGGGAAGGTACCTGCTGAGCAAATGACTCCAGATGACTCACGCAAGAGGAAAGTCACGCCACCGACCGAAGCAGAAATGAAAGAAATTTGGAATTGGGGGGGGGGGGGTTTGTAATGAGTATGATGAATTCTGGAGATGTTCAATCTAAAAAAGGCCCTTCCCAGAGAGCTGGCTTGGTCAAGTGCCCCGGCTAGCTGCTTGGGTGAAACAAAATTGCTGGTTTAAAGCTCTAGATGAATAAATGAAAAAACGCTGGACTTCCGTTTGGTCTTTTTAGCACAGCAGTCTCTTACCCTTTCACACATGCTGAATAATGCAGTTCCCATCCACTTCAGTGACCGTTTGCAAGTGGATTTGGCCATTTCACAGAATCAAATCCAGTTGCAAAGTGCATTGAAAGTGGATGGAAAGTAAAATCCAGTTGCAAAGTGCATTGAAAGTGGATGGAAAGTGAAATCCAGTTGCAAAGGGCATTGAAAGTGGATGGAAAGATTCTTCCAGAGCACCGCATTATCTTGCTTTCCTGCTAGGGTTCCCTAAAAGAACAGAATCAATTGATGGATTGATTCTGTTGATTTAGAGAGCCGGCATGGTGGAGTGGTTAAAAGCGGCAGACTCTAATCTGGAGAACTGGGTTTGATTCCCCACTCCTCCTCAACACGAAGCCTGCTGGGTGACTTTGGGCTAGGGATGCCAACCTCCAGGTGGGGCCTGGGGATTCCCAGAATTACAGCTCACCTCCAGACTAGAGAGATCAGTTCCCCTGGAGAAAATAGATGCTTTGGAGGGTAGACTCTGTGGCATTGTACCCTGTGCTTTATCCTCCCAAGGCTCCACCACGAAATCCCCAAGAGTTTCCCTGCCTGGACCTGGCAACCCCTCCCTGTCCAGTCACAGTTCTCTCAGAACTCTCTCAGACCCACCTACCCCATAAGATGCCTGGTATGGGGAGGGGAAGGGAAGGCGATCGTAAGTTCCTTAGAGGCTCTTTAAGTTAATTAATTAATTTAAATTTATATCCCACCTAACCAGCATAGCGGGCTCAAGATGGCTAACACTTAAAATCAACAGCATATCGACGTTAAAATTAGATCCAAATACATAAATAACAATATAAAACCACAGAAGATGGCGGCAATACAGTAATCCAACACAGGGAGCAGCGGCCTAAGTATCCCAGGCCAGGAGGCTTCCACCAGCAGATGTACCGGTCCAGTCATTTCAACCAGCTGCTTTCCCAGTGGCCATTTCCCTCAGTGGCGGCTCCTAATTCAAGGCCAGGTGAAAGAGCTCCACTTTGCAGGCCCTGCGGAACTGCAAAAGGTCCCACAGTGCCCTGATGTCTTTTTCCAGGAGCTCATTCCACCAGTGAAGAGCTGCCACCGAGAAGGCCCTGGTCCTGTCATGTTAGAAATGAAACAACACAATTTGCTGTTTTGGAATATTGCTGTCGGGCTCAAGATACAAGCTGCAGCACATCAGGGCTTTCCCTGCGTTAACAAACATGCATACTAGGAGCCCACCAACTGTATACACTGGGTGTACATGGTGCCAGAAATCACAGGTACTGTGCATATTTACCATGTGTGCACAGCCTCAGGACACTCAAACGGAGCACTGGATTTTTTCCTGGGGTTCTTGTTCGTGCGTACTGTATCTGCACTCGAATGGTAAATATGTAAGTTGTCCCTGTTCACACAACACAACAATCACATCCAGAGGCTCATGGGTGGTACATGTGCCTGTTATGCACGGTTGGTGCTGGGCTCCTGGTAAGCATGGTTGTAACATATGAAAGGGTATAGAAAAATGCTCAAATTGGAGAATGGCAAAGAATTATGCAGTGCCAAGTTACACAATCTAAACGGAATATGGACCAACAGTTTAACCCATTATCCCACAGCTGTGATCATTCTTGATGCACTAGAACAATGATTATAACTGGTGGGTCGTATTCTGTTCTTAGATGGCTCATGTGGACTACTGGCACCTCAACCGTTTTCTTACTTAAAACTGTCTCTCTCTCTCTCTCTCTCTCTCTCTCTCCCCATATTATTCTTTCTGATAACATGGCCCATATCTTTGGTCCAAGTTCTTGTAGCCTGAACTTTGAAATACAAGTTTTCCATTTTCTAGATTATTTGGCCACTGATGTTCAAGGCTTAGAGTAAGGATGGGCGTGAACTGGGATGGGTGTGAACTGGAAAAATGCAGTTCGGTTCCGTTTGTGGCATGCCCCATTCACAAACCTTGGACCATCACAAACTTTTAGCCACCTCGTGAATGGCTTGTGAGGTGGTAGAACACCCTCCCAGGGCACTAGAAATACCAAATTCACAGGGAATCTCCAGCTAACTCTCCTCTACCTGACCTCCAAGTTTGGTAAGGATTGGGTTTACAGGGTCTGAGTTATGGCCTCCCATGACAGATATCAAGAAGCTGATGAGCAAGGCAGACCATAGAATATATCATCATCAATGTTGCCGCCATCCCTGAGTATTTAGTTTAAATCTAGCTAGCACTTTATGACACTGGATTGTTTTTAGATGGTTTTAGCTATGTTATAATTGTTTACTTATGTTTTGTACTTCTGTAAGCCGCCCTGAGCCTGCTTTGGTGGGGAGGGCGGGGTATAAACTGAATTGAATAAATAAATAAGGTGACCCCATGGAAGTGCTTTCTGGGGAAATGGCCACCCTCTGACCCCTCCTCTCTCCCTTTGTCCTGTCTCCTTGCTGTACATGGCCTTCCATGGAAACACAGGTCTGTCCTGTACAAACAATGCCCTCATACTCACATAACCATGATGCCAGATTAGCCAGCCATTTATGACAGGGAAAGTACTCTTTAGATGAGGCTTTTGACTGCAACCTGAATATGAACCGGATCAACATGAATAAATGTAAGTTTTTACCTTTTGCAATATACTTCTTGGGAGATTTATTTACTGCAGTCAGTATCATACTTCTATGGCTGGGCAAAACTCCGCAGGTGGCGTCAGGAAGTGACTATACTGATAAACCAAGAAATAAATCCCACAACTCCCTGTGGTGTCACTGTGGATATTTGGGCTCATATATTGCTTCATTATTGGTGCAGCCAGTGCATGATCTCCCGAAGGGGCTGGGTTATCCTAGAAGAGCAGACAGGGACACCAGAAGCACCACAGTCATAGGCTGCGATCATACGCACAATTAGACCCAACATAGGCTTGAATGGCAGGTGGATTTAAAGGGAGTGATCAGACAGCAATATCTGGGAAGTGTCCCGCAGCTGTCAGCAACCCATTCAGCTCCGCCACAGAAGCAGAGATAAAAGACACCGGGGAAAATCTGGTAGTAAACGGGTTGTGACGGGCCATGGACTGACTTTCTCCTGTCTGACTGCTCCAGTGTGCTCTCATGCAGTTGGGATGGTCTGATCAGGCCATCCCGACTCCATGCCGTTGTTTCCCCGCCCCTCTTCTCAGTATGTGCATCATTGCAAACTCCATAGGGAGCCCTCAGTGTGGAGGTGTGATTCACTGATTCCTCATTTAAGCGCATTGGAAACCAACTGCAAAAAAACCACCCAACTCGCCCGCAGTTGCGCCTGATCACACATTGATGGACTGAGCCTGCAGCTTCAAAGGGAGGTGTGATCTTGCAACTGCGGGTCAAAGTCCTCCAGAGGAAATCGCCTCGCTTTCCCCCACCCCTGGATCTGGCATGTGTGACTGCAGCCATAGAGTAAATGCAAGACCAATGGCCAAGTAGGCTCAGACAACCTTCGCATTTGCTCATTCATGGAGACAGTTCACACAGGCCACCTCCTCATTTGATTTGTTTTAATGCAGCACTTGTTGCTCAAGTTGAATGTGTGGTGTTTGAAAAGCATTCTGTTTGTTGTGGTGCAAAGCTCTATGAATGTTCTTTAGAATTTCATCTCTGATGGCTAATTGATATTACCTACACCAACGTATACAAGTGACATCAGAGGAAGTTGTTGAGCGAAGCCGTCTAGATCAGACTTTAGTTAAAGCTGACTCAATAAAGACGTACCTTCAGACTGAGACGTGGTTATCATTGCAGGCTTCCAGATGATCTTTAAAGTGAGACAAGACAAAACAAAATCAGTGATTCACGTTTTGTCACCATTGTGGTGTCTGAGTTGTTTTTGAGGCCCTTGTCTTCACACAATGGTGGGACCACAGGCTAGAGATAATTCTCTCAGACATCATATTTTACACACTGCAGCCCTCAAGCCCCACTGAAGAGTTCCAGAATGAAATGTGTAACCTAATGGAATGGGTTTCCTGCAGATGCATTGGAACACCTACATGCTAGGAACTGTAAACAGGAATCTTCTGTCTGGTAACAAGAAGGGAGGGCCGGAAAGGTTGCACCAGTGCTTACTTCTTTCTTACACGCCCAGGGAAATGCTGATCGCCACTTTGGGGTCAGGAAACAATTGTTCTCCAAGGCAGTTTGGCTGGGGATCCTGGAGGGGTTTGGGGTTTTTTTTTTGCCATCTTCTGGGCATGGAACAGGAGTCACTGGGGAGCTATTTGTGAATTTCCTGCATTGTGCAGGGGGTTCAACTAGATGACCCTGGAGCAATGCTCCCTCTAAGCTGTGGAGTCTCGTGAGCAAAAATTCTACTTTGTGAGCTACTGGCATTAGAGTTGTGAGTGAGTGATCTGGCTGCTGCATAATTAGATTGCTCTGAAGCAGTGTTCCCTCTAAGCTGAGCTAGTGTGAGCTAGCTCACAGTTTTTTAGACTCCAGCTCACACCTTTTTGTCTTCGCTCAGGAAGGATGGCTCCAGAGCAAACTAATTTATGCAGGAGCTTAATTGCTCGGTCACAACTCTAATGCCAGTAGCTCATAAAGTAGAATTTCTGTTCACGAGACTCCACAGCTTAGAGGGAGCATTGCTCTAGAGTCATCCTTCCTGAGCTGAGATAAAAATGTGAGAGCTGGAGGCTAAAGAACTGTGAGCTAGCTCACACTAAGCTTAGAAGGAACACTGCCCTGGAGGTTCCTTCCAACTCTATGATTCTATGAAAATATACTGATAAAGTCAGTGTGGCTGCCTTGTTATTGCAAGGACTAGCACAGTGGTGGCGAACCTATGGCACGGGTGCCAGAGGTGGCACTCAGAGCCCTCTCTGTGGGCACGCATGCCGTTGCCCCAACACACACACCCGGTCAGCCAACGGTCCAGGGACGGGCTCTGCATGCTCCCACTTTGGGCTACTCCACCAGAGCGGGGGCGCCTCCTCTACGTGGTGCCCGGAGGAGCAGAAGCCGGCGCAGGCTTCCCCTTGCCCATCATTTCCATCCTGCCCCGAAATTGGGTAACAGGCTCCACCAGACAATGAGGGAAGGTGGTGGTGGTGAAGGGAGAGGAAGGGGGCTTCTCCCTCTAGGAAACTGGATGGGGGGGGGGGGCGGGAGGAGAAAGAAAAATGTGGGGAGGAGGAGACGAGAGCTGAGCGAAGGTGTGTGTGTGTGAAAGAGAGAGACCCAGGCATGGAGAGGAGAGAGAAACAGGAGAAGCCTGCGCGCAGAACAGGCGGGGAAGAGAGCTGAGGGAAGAAAAGGGAAAGTCCTGCCAGGAGAGGCAACGAGAGCTCCAGCTGAGGCGGCAGCCCGCCCTTCCGCCAAGGAGAGGCAGCTGCTGTGGCCACCCAGCAAAGCACCTCTGCGGTGTCCCCTCACCCCCCCACAGGCGGAGGCTTCCAGGCCACCCACGCCACGCCTCGGTTTCCCCTCTCCGCCGCATTCATTGGCCTTGGCCAGGGACGCTGGCTCGCCGGGACACTTCTTGCCTTTCTGCCTCTTGCCAGAGTCTTTGGCCATGGTGGGTGCTTTTTCTCTCGCCCCTCAGGGCATGCTTTCTCAAGAGCAAGCCCCCCCGGAAGGCAACAGGATGACTGGCAAAGCAGCAACTGTGCGTACGCGCGGTCGGCCGCATAGTGCCTCCAACTCCCGGGGCATACAGGCGGGGAGGTGCCTACTGGGAGGGTGAAACCAGCTGAGTGACTCCCTTTGCCACTGGTAGATGCCCGCTTTGAACATGGATTTACTTCATTTATATCCCAGCGACACACTCTCCTCTCCAGTGGGGGACCCGGAGAAGCTTGTCTCATTCTCATTTTCTCCTCAAAACAACCCTGTGAAGTAGATTAGGCTCAGCATGAGTGACTGGCCCAGGATCACCCAAGCAAGCTTCCAGGGCAGAGGAGAAATCCCAGCCTGGGCCTCCCAGAGCCTCGCCTGCCGCACTAACTGCCGTCCAGCACATTCGAAGGCTCGTTTTGACCTCTCCTATATGTATGAACCAGGCTTGAATTCTAGTGCATAAGACCTTCAGCAGCCTGAAAACAAGCTAATGTTTTCTAATGAAGCAACAATGTTCCTCTGCACAAGCATCTCCATTTTAAATTAACACAACATAAATGACTGTCGTTTCCAGTTTTTGCTGTTCACATGACACTCCGTCAGTATTTGTGTGAGAGAAGCTGAGCTAGCTTTCCCTTCCCCCCAAAATGTCAAGTATACACAAGCAGTGTTGAATTTTAACACAGCAATTAGGCAAGGTGAATTCCAAAAGATGTTCTGCGCTAGGGAAAAAGGTGCCTGCAGTTGCTGTATGCCTGCTGCCGGATGGTAAGATTTCAACGCAGTCTGTATTTGAACATTGGACTTGTTCAAACACATGATATAAATTATGACTTTGTAAGCAAAATTATGTTAAAGATCTATTATTACATGAATTAAAATGCAAAATTAAGACATGCTATTGAACTATTCACCTTTTTTATGCAGTTCCAGTGTTGTTAAATTATACTTTAGCAAGATGGAGACAACCATGTGTTTTCTTACTTCTCCAGATAAGGCCAAATTTGAAGAACTTGATCTTTCCTGCTTATACACTGGTTAGATTTAGGAAATCTGGAAATGGAGCTATTGGAATTTCAAGAAAGCTCTATCTGGAAAAATAAATTCTATGACCTGTGTGAAACACTTGAGAGGATAGAAGGGATGACAAAGGGCAGCACAGTTAGTTCTGAAAATGAAATCCTTAAGGTGTGGAATTCTCTGCCAAATAATTTTAAGTCAATGAAAACACTTGGGATTGCTTTCCTTACTTTGTTCGGATTATTTTATGCTTGTGAGCAACTGTTTTCAGCTTTAAATTATATCAAATCTGACACCAGAAACAGACTAACAGATGACCGGAGTGCTGCATGTGTTCCTCTCAAACTTACAAAGTATGAGCCAAGATTAGACAAATTATCAGCATGCATACAACAGCAAAGATCACATTAATTGTTCAAAAGCATGCCAAATGCAAACTTTTACCTTTCAATAAGAAGTTGTTTGCGTCATTGAAAGCTCTGTTGTTGTGTTTTTTCTTTAAAGACAAAAGGTGTTAATGTATGAGTTGTTTTTTCTAAACTAAAACCTCAGTAGTCAGGTCAAATTGCTGTGTTGCGATAAATAAGTGGGTTGTGGGTTGCAGTTTGGGCACTCGGTCTCTAAAAGGTTCGCCATCCCTGGATTAGCACCACTGTGGCAGAGTTGTGCGGTGACAGAGACTCCATCTTCAAGCCTTACGCAACTAGTACTCCAAGCTATTTATGGGACATCACCGACTTTCTGAGGAGACTACAGTCTGCTGACAATCCCGCAGTGAATATCACTGTAGTAGCCACGGGCACATAGACCTTGATGCATCGACATCTCCTCAAAGCAGTATTATCCCTGAGCATATCATAGGATAGCTAGCCACCAAGCTTCGGCAGTTTATCATCATTCATAACCATTTCTGATCTGGAAGCAGCTTGTATCGGCACACATAAGGCATAGTAGAGCAGTGGTAGGTCAGTGCATGTCTCCAAAGCATTCTCGTCTGTCTTGTACATCAGTGACAGCGTTGTCACCTGGAACATTGGAAGGAGTCCCTTGAGGCTTTTTAACAACTGCCAAACCACAGTTAACTTGAGCCTCTGTTTTGACGGCTTCTCGAAGTAGAGTGCCCTAAGGCCTCCTTATGCTAGAGTGGGTCTCGCTCCACCTGCAGTTTCTGCAGCTGGAGGACTACGGTGCATAAAGTCACGACAGTATCTATTTGATCCACTTTCACAGGCTACATTAACATTATGGGCTGATCTAGACCTAAAAACTGGGAAGAAACCTTTTTCACGGAAGGCGCAAACAAATAGTGTGGTTCTTGGTCGCTTACCTTGTTCTCTCAAGGACAGTTGTCTCAGAGCTCTCTCAGCCCCACCTACCTCACAGGGTGTCTGTTGTGGGGAGGGGGAGGGAAAGGAGTTTGTAAGACGCTCGGAGACTCCAAGTGAGTGAAGGGCAAGATATAAATCCAATCTCTTCTTCTCTTCTTCTTCTTCTTCTTAGCCATCCTGTTATCTTGATTGGCCTGCAGAAGAAGCCTTGAATGTTGGTACTTCCTGGTGTCATCTTTTCCCTGTGAATAAGTGTTTGTTATTCCAGCCGGCTCTTGCCTGTCCCCTGATTGGCTCTGAGCCATTCCTATGATGTACACTTTACCTATAATTGCTTGCTTCACGCCAATCTCAATAAACTGCATTCTTTGAAATGACTGGTGTTGGGAACTGGTTGACTCAGGGGTCTGTCCTGTATGCTTTGGCCATGTCCAGTCATTCAGGTTTTTCAGGGAAGAAATTATCACTTGTATCGATTTTGTATTAGAATATTCACTGATTTTTGAGGATGCCTACGTCTCCAAAGCTAATCTGCCAGCAACCAAATCTAATTTCTCATATATTTTCTCCAAAGTTTGAGCCATTAAAAATGTCTGCTTAGCTACAATTTGGAAATTAGAGGGAGGGAGCCGAGTCTTCTGGGGTTCGTGGGGTCTTATCTCCTGTAGAAGTGGGGACTGGGGAATTACCCGTAACCTCTTCGGGCAACTGAGAAGGGGGAGCAGAAACATCGTTCTCCAACATTTCAAAAGGACTTTTTGTCCTTCCAGAAGCATCGGGAAGGAACATTTCATCGAAGGAGGCTTGCGCACTTTTCAGTTATCTGCCCGTCTCTTGGAGGCTAACCGATGGTAAGTGAAAATGGAGCCTCGGTGCCCTTACTAAAATACTTGTATTACAACATCAGAAGGATAAAAGCCCACCTCTGGCAAATGAATGGATTGAGGACCTTCGAACTCTATCAGCAGGGGTCCGTTGGAGCGGGAGCGCACAGGAGCGCAGCTCCGGGAGTGAGGAGCCCAGGGGGCGGGCACATGGCCAAGCCCCACCCCCTCCTCAGCTTCCCCGGGCAGTGCAGAGGCGCAGCACCCCGTGGAAAGCGCTGCTAGGCTCTTTATTGATTTTAATGTTTCGTTTTAATATTGATAATTTTATCATTGTTCCTTTTATGACTGTGTGCTGCTTTTCCAGAGACTTGCTCAAGGTGGCATATAAATTTTCTAAGTATACCATTTTTTATCTGGGCACATGGCACATAAGTACTGGAGAAATTTCACCAATCCTTCAGCAGCGTCCACCCCATCAGTTTGGTGTAGTGGTCAGGAGTTGGACTCTAATCTGGGAGAACCGGGTTTGATTCCCCATTCCTCCACGTGCAGCTGCTGGTGTGACCTTGGGCCAGTCACAAGTTCTCTCAGAGCTGTTCTCTCATGAGCAGTTCTCAAAAGACCTCTCTCAGCCCCACCTACCTCACAGGGTGTCTTGTTGTGGGGAGGGGAAGGGGAAGGGATGGGTAGTGCACATGTCCTGGGTATCTCAAGTCAAGTGGTTTCACAGGAGCAGGAAGAGAATGAGGGTGTGTTCTTTATGCTTATTTTTATTGCACAAAGTATTGGATGGGGAAGGGAATGGAGGAAGAGCAGGTCAGTTTCACTCATCTGTGGAGTGGAGCCTGAGGGGTGGTGTTGCCTTCTGACACACTTCCAGTATGTTAGGGAGTGTGGTATATGCAAATGAGTTATGCAAATGAGTTATGCTAATGAGCTCCTGCACCTCTTTTTCTACGAAATGACCCCTGTCTATCAGTATTTGAATGCATTGCCTATAGACAGCAGTTGTGCATGCTTTTAGATATTTAGAAATCTTTTATAGAAACTTATGTTTAGGTTTGCCACTACCATTGTTATATTTTTGTTTCTATTTTAAATATACTCCCCCCCTCCTTTTTTTTACTAGTTGCTGGATTTTGAGTTGGAGTCCAGTAGTACCTTAAAGATGAACAAAATTTTGGCAGGATAGGAGTGTTTGTGAGGCATTGCTTTTAATGGGGGGATTGCTCTTTTCTACATTGTTTTTACAGTTTGCTTCTTGCTTAAGGAGTGTCATTAGAATAATTGGTTTAGGCTGCTAAATGGTTTCGCAGTTTTTATGTTCAGCTTTTAATGGCTGTTTTATGAGTTTGTCACATCTTATTGTGTAACCTGCCCTGAGCAGCTTCTTTGGAGAGGCAGCTCATACGTTTTCTAAATAGATAGCAGCAGTATTTGAGCTGGCATCCGCAGTACTTCCTGTAGGGGTACCAACTCCTTTTGGAAATACCTGGAGATTTGAGGGTGGAGACTGGGAAGGCGTGGTCTGGGGAGGGGAGGGGCCTGGGTGGGCTATGATGCCAGACGGTTCACCTTCCAAAGAAGCCATTTTCTCCAGAGAAGTGGAATAAATGATTTAAACGGGTAAACAATAAATAAATAACTGGCTGAAGTAGTCTGGAGATTTGAGGTAGTCTGGAGATCGGTTGTAACTCTAGGAGATCTCCAGCCCCCACCTGGAGGCTGGCAACCTCACTGCCTTATTCACACACACTTTACTGTATGGCTATTCTATCATCATCATCTTCTGTCTTTCTTATACTGCTCATTAGGAAGCTGCACTCTGCGAAGCTCGCCTTCCTGTGCCAATAAAGTGCCAAAGATGGTGAGTTAGACTGATAACCTTAAATCACTGAGTGAATGCCGACTATAAAGAACATCGCTATGGATTCATTCTTAAGAACAGCAGCTATCATCTCCACATAAACTTGCAGCCCGCAGGCCTCCTTCACTTTTAAGGGGTGCATTTAATGTTGTTTTCCAAATGGCACACTATCCTATTTTTAAAAAATAGTGACATTCTTTAGCTTTCACAGATAGGTGATTTAAAATAAAACATGCTCACATGTGCAGCTTTTCAAATTGCTGAACCACCACCCTACTTATGTTCCGCCTGGCTAATTTCTGCATCTTGTGCAGCTGGCCAAGACACAAGGGCTGGTCCTGGGAGAAGGAAATGACCATCGTCTGCTGGCTTTCCCTGCAGGCCTTGGAGTGCCAGAGCATATCTTAAAGAGTGCCTGGTTCCACAGGATCCCAACCAACACCTACAGTCATCTTTCGAAGTCCTGCTTTGGGTGTCCCCTGCTATCCAAGGCTAGAGAGACAGCAACCCAAGGAAGGGCCTTCTTGGTCATGGCACCAGAACTATGAGAATTCCCAGCCCACTGAGTTTTGTCATTGTCTTCCACCAGCTGATGAAGACATTTCTCTTTTGTTGTAATTGTTTTCTGGATACTTATATACAATATTCAGTTTAATGTTTTTATTGTTCCTTGCCTTGTGGCCCCTAAGCTGAGTAGAAAGGCAGCTTTTAAAAAAACCACTTTCAATAAAAATAAAGATGAATAAAAATGTGCCCAAAGTTAAATTGAGCCCCATTAAACATAAGTGCCCTTGGGTTTAAAGCCAGATGTGATTATTTATTTCACCTGTGACCTACCTTCCTTAATGCATCCACCCTGTGAGCTTAGTATCTTGTATACTAGGCACTTCTGCTGGGTCCAGATTTCTATCCAAGTACTGCAGACCTTAAGCTAAGGAGGGAGAAACACTCAAGCTTTGGAATTTTCCTTACCTGAAACCACCACTGAAGCTTCTATCCAACAGGCAACTCCTTTAATACTATGGAGATGGGAACAGTGTTTTCTGTGGGAGACCCCTCTCATATTCCTCAGGAGACCCTCACTTCCCCCTTGGACTCATTTTGGCCTCTGACTTAACAGGGGAAGAGTTAACAGTGCTTACCCAGCACATGTACCACGCAGAGGACCAGTCCATTACTGGACTATCTTTCATAACCAAATGATCCAACTCTGCTGTTCAAGCCATTTGTTCAAGCTCTTTTCCGCGATACTGTAAGCCACACACCAAATGAGCCATGTAACATCTCCCATCCAGCAGTCCTTTTGCATTCCCTCTCCTGGACGAACCTGATTCTTTACTCTGTGTAGCAGAATTGTGAATTCCAACTCTTTTTGTTTTGAGCTGTGGACTCGAAGATTGACATCTCCTTTGAAATCCCTGTGGACAGCTGCGGAATCTCCTGTATTTTGGGCAAATGCCATTTTGGGCTCCATCAACAGACATATAGTGTCCTTTAGACCATGCAAAGTGATGGTATCGCTTTACTCTGCTCTGGTTAGACCTCATTTGGAGTACTGTGTTCAGTTTGGGGCCCTGCAGTTTAAGAAGGATATAGACAAGCTGAAGCATGTCCAGAGGAGGGCAACAAAGGCGATGAGGGGTCTGGAGACCAAGTCCTATGAGGAAAGGCTGAAGGAGGTGAGTGGAGATGACTGAAAGGTGATATGACAGCCATCTTGAACTGTATGAAGGGCTGTCATATAGAGGGTGGAGCGGAGTTGTTTTCTGTTGCCCCAGAAGGTCGGCCAATAGACTGAAATTAAATCAAAAGAGTTTTCGGCTAAACATTAGAAAGAACTTCCTGACAGAGCAGTTCCTCAGTGGAACAGGCTTCCTCGGGAGGTGGTGGGCTCTCCTTCTTGGGAGGCTTTTAAGCAGAGGCCAGATGGCCATCTGACAGCAATGCTGATTCTGTGAATTTAAGCAGAATGTGAGAGGGAGGGCAGGAAGGGTTGCATCAGTGCTTAGTTCTTGTGGACCTTTCTTATATGCTCAGGGTAATGCTGATCACCACTCTGAGATCAGGAAAGGAATTTTCTCCAGGCCCCATTGGTCCAGGGACCCTGGAGGTTTTTGGCCTTCCTCTGAGCATAGAGCAGGGATCACTGGGGGAGTTAGAACAGATGAAAAGAAGTACTTCTTCACCCAAAGAGTAATTAACATGTGGAATTGACTGCCGCAGGAAGTGGTGGAGGCCACAAGCACAGACAGCTTCAAGAGGAGATTGGAAAAACATATGGAACAGAGGTCCATGAGTGGCTATTAGCCACAAGGCATAGATGGAACACTCTGTCTGGGGCAGTGATGCTCTATATTCTTGGTGCTGGGGGGGGGCAACAGTGGGATAGGGCTGCCAAGTCAAACTCACCTACTGGCGGGGGGGAGTCCTTCTTCGCCCGGAAGCCGCCCGGGAGCCTCCCTGGTGCGCGCGCTTTGTGCACGCGCCCGGTGACGCCACCCAGAAGTGACGTCACCACGTTGGGGGCATTGCCAGAGCGTCGCCCTGGCAACGTCTCCAATGTGGTGACATCACCTCCGGGTGACGTCACTACCCTGGGGAAGTCGTCCACGCTGGACGACTTCAGGGGCGGGGTTCCCCCCGCCGGCCGAATGCTGGCCGGCGGATCGGGAACCCCTATAGCGGGGGATCCCCCGCCCCCCGGGCTGACTTGGCAGCCCTACAGTGGGAGGGCTTCTGGAGTTCTGGCCCCACTAGTGGACCTCCTGATAGCACCTCGGTTTTGGCCACTGCGTGACACAGAGTGTTGGATCCAACATGTCTTATGTTCTTATGAGTGTGTGTGGGGGGGGGGGGGGGGTGAGGTAGCAGTGAATTTCCTGCATTATGCAGGCAGTAGGGTAAGATGGCCCTTGAGGTCCCTTCCAGCTAGGGTTGCCAGCCTCCAGGTGGGGCCTGAGGATCTCCCGCTTTTACAACTGATCCCCAGCTGACAGAGATCAGCTCCCCTGGAGAAAATAGCTGCTTTGAAGGGTGGACTCGATGGCATTGTACCATGCTGAGGCCCCTCCCCTCCCCTCCCCAAACCCCACCTTCTCCTGGCTCCACCCCCAAAGTCCCCAGGTATTTTCCAAACTGGACTTGGCAACCCTACTTCCAGCTCTATGCTTCTGTTTCCATCATGCCTCAACACCAGCCCAGCAGTAGCTCCTCCGTGGTTCGGCCTCAACCTTGTTCAGAGATCAAGGAATCCTCAAGTTCATTTTGTTAATGGGAGGTGATGTGAAGAAGGGCAAGACAGACGGAAGCTGAGATGGAAGACAATTTTTTCTTCCTCTTCCCTCAGTTCTTGAAAGCAGAACTGTTCTTTCCTTGTATAAACAAAATGATTGTATGTTGTGGTTTGTTAAGCTCTTCCCTGCTGCCTCATAACTAGTGAAAGGCAGCCGGATGAAAGCACTAATCTTCCATTTGTTCTTCAAATTGTTTGGCAGGCTTCCTCTTCGCCACAGAGCTTTCAGTGGGCAGGGAATCCCGTGACAACCACTGAAGCATGAAAAAGGGAAATACACAAATTGACATAGTAAAACAGAGGAGTTAGGGACTGGCCCATAATCTTGGATTCTGAGAGTTTAGGCTGACAGTGGAAGGAACCAACACGGAATATTTTCTGCTATAGCTAAAGATGTGACATCATAATCTCTAACAACTATAATGAAGAAGAGACTGGATTTATACCCCGCCCTTCACTACCTGAAGGAGTCTCAGAGTGGCCTACAATCTCTTTTCCCTTTCCCTCCCCACAACAGACACCCTGTGAATTAGGTGGGGCTGACAGAGCTCTTTCAAGAACTGCTTATGAGAGTACAGCTCTGAAACAACTTGTAACTGACTCAAGATCATCTAGCAGCTGCATGTGGAGAAGTGGGGAATCAAACCCGGTTCTCCCAGATTAAAGTCTGTGCTCCTAACCGCTACACCAAATATGCAAAACAGATATAGGAAGTATGTATCACATCATTCCATGTAGAATATGACATTGCCTTACATCAACCCTATCTTGTTATGGAGCTGTTGGGTTTTTTTAATCACTGCTGTCATCTCATTTTGTGCCTCGGTTGCCTTAACCATTTTACTTTTCTCTACTGTGATTTTTGCATATCTGAATAGCAATCTACAAAGATTATTTTTTAAGCAGTCCATTTGATAAGGTAATATGACATACCCTGTTGCTACACAAAGATTGTCGCTGTCAGAGCAGTTGGGCTGACAAGTTCACCTGGAAAAGGGGCCTTATTTGTTGCTTTGTTTGGCAGCTTGGTGCAGTGGTTAAGAGCGTGGACTCTAATCTGGGAGAACCAGGTTTGATTCCCGACTCCTCCACATGCAGCTGCTGGTGTGACCTTGGGTCAGTTACAAGTTCTTTCAGAGCTGTTCTCTCATGAGTTCTCGAGACAGCTCTCTCAGCCCCACCTACCTCACAGGGCGTCTGTTGTGAGGAGGGGAAGGGACTGTAAGCTGCTCTGAGACTCCAAGACCGATTTCCCACAAGCACTGCCCTGGCGTCGGGTCCTCCGTTTGCCCCGATTGCAGCCTCAATTTCACACTATTTGCCACAGGGCGCATTTTGACCCGGGGCTTCGCGCAATTTCCTCGGCAGCTTCAGTGATCCTCAAAAAACAGGATCACCAAAGCCACGGAGGAAATCGCGTGAAGCCCCGGGTCAAAATGCGCCCTGCGGCAAATAGTGCGAAATTGAGGCTGCAATCGGGCAAATGAAGGACCTGACGCCAGGGCAGTGCCAGGGCAGCGCTTGTGGGAAATCAGTCCAAGTGATGGGAGAGGTATAAATCCAACTATTCTTCTTCTTAAACAAATTTGAGCCGTTTGAGCCAGAAACTGGGGGAGATGTTGAAGTACAAACCCTGTCTGTGAAGGCTCAGGATGCACTGAAGGGCTGCGTAAATCCCTTTAAACACAGCGGGACTGACTTTTGAGTTTACCTGCACATGCTGCCTCTGAACATGTAGGCTTACAGATCTGTGGAGTGCTCACTTACCCAAGACTGACCTATATCAAGGCAAAAAAAGCTTTACTAATACAAAAAAACTGGGGGGGGGGGGGAGGCAGGCTGTTTTGCATAGAGTGAGGCCCCTGGGTCCCACACACTGCCTGCCTCTATCTTCATTGGCATCTTTGCTCAGATGAAGGTAAGTGGAGCCGATTTGCCTCTCATTTAAAAGGAAATTCATATTTACGGTATATGCAAGGCGGCTGTCGCTTTGGCCCGTAATCTGTAAGATAGTGGTTTTCTTTTCCTGAAAGCTGTTTGATGAGACATGATGGTGTTTCCCCACCTCCGTGCCAGCCGCAAATGCTGATGTAAACAAGCAGATGTTGACCCACTGGAAAGACCAAGTGAATCTTTCCATAAGAGAATTAAAAAAATACAGTGAATAATACCTGGTTAGCCTGCATTCCCGGCAAGTGAACAAGGGGCACAACCCAGCCAGAGCTGAGTACCTTGTCCCATAATGTTCAAGGGGAGAGTTAAGCTTTAACTATCTCCAACTGCAATTAAAGTGCTTCGTTTTAAACGGTTTGTCGTATCTGAGATTTTCAGAATTAAGCTCAGCCACATCACAAATTTTATACCGCTTATTACTGCCTAACGTGACATTTTAACAAAATATTTTGTGCATCAGAAACTGACTTCCATAATGGGAGAGATTCTATTTCTTCAAAACCCTTTTGTTTTTTTATTACCATAATTGCTGAGAATCAAACTCTTAATATTCCAGTTATTGGGAAGAAAGTAAACAGAAGGTGGACATAAAACAGTATTTAAAAACAGAAGCTTTTTATGACTGGTTGTGAGAAAAGTTAGGTTGAAGCTCATCACTTTATTTGTCCACAGTATGTTTCAAACAAAAGAGACAAATATTTTTTGTAAAAAAAAAACACCCTCCAAACCCGCACACATTTACAGCACGCTTATTTTTCATAAACATTTCCAGCTTTATGTTCGCTCGTTCTTAAGCTGGCCACAAGAGCAACTAAGGACGATAAGTCACATTTGTAAGAGAACACTGGCCTACCAAAGTTCTACTTTTAACCCAATGCTATCTGACCCTGTTTGCAATGAAGAGCGGCTGTCTTACGCAAAACATGTAAGCACAACATTTTCTAATAAAATAATTAAAAACAACATTTTCTGGCATTTGGAACAGAAGTGGATACACAAAGAAAGCATCCGTCTGCATCCATTGGGATTTTACTGCAAGCGAAAGAGCCCCGTGACACGGAACTGACCCAGAAAGCCTCACTGCAAATTGGCCATGGCCAATGTGGCCAATGTGACCCTTCTGAACCCAAGGCCTGTCCTTCAAACACAGACCTCGTGGCCTTTCAGAGCATATGTAGCACAGCCATTCACTTAGGGTACGGTCAAGCGAATGTCAAGCACAAGGGCATCCCATTGGTTCAGGTGGGAAATTTAAGCACATTTGGCGTTTTCTCCAATAAAATGAACAAGCAGATTTACGTCCCAACTTTGGCTGGACTGTGCCTTTGTTTCTACTCCAGTTCAGTGACGTCCTTAAAAAAAAGCTGGAGACACATCTACAACACCGGCTGGCCGTTTATAATACAATTTGCCAAGCAAAGCAGACTATAATCTGTATGTCAATTGCAGAGTATCCCCAGATGAAAGATTTATGATGACAGACTATGTAGTTAATATTTTGTGGGAGTAAAAGAATTGCGGGGGGGGGGGGGGGGAATCAGAGAAATGTAGCTTTCCCTTTCCTGGCTCAGAATTTTGCACATGTCTTTTCCTGCCCTTTGAGACTGCCCTAGTGCATTAACGGGACACCGGACACCTTTTGTATTTTCTGCTGATCAGTAGAGAACCTGTTTTAAAAGTTGCCATTAAAAGTTGCTATAAAAGGATTTACAGCCAAGAAAGATTAAAGCTACAGTCCCAGGCGTACTTTACCTGGGAGCAAGTCACACAGAACACAGTGACATTTTCTTCTGAGGAAACAGGCAGAGTATTGCACTGTTAAGCACATTATTTTTTAAAGGGGCAAACTTACACATTAGGAGAAAGGCATGTAATGGAGCCTCAGTGGTTTTAGTAAAGGTAAAGGTTTCCCTTGCTTGAAAGCCAGTCAAATCCAACTCAAGGGTGCAGGGTGCTCATCTCCGTTTCCAAGCCAAAGAGCCAGCACTGTCCAAAGACTTCTCTGTGGTCATGTGGCCAGCATGACTAAACGCCGAGGCGCACGACATGCTGTTACCACCCCACCAAAGCAGTACCTATTTATCTCCTTGCAATTTCTTGCTTTGAACTGGTTTTACTTTACATGAAAACCAAGTTTGGGACATTGCAATTTTAAGCAAAGGAAAGGCAGGGGGAGAACAGCTGAATGCTTTCTTGTGAGCTACTTTCTGCTCAAAATCTCCCTCGTGCTGACGAGCTTCCCTCCTACCAGACGCCAGTGGCATGCTTAAGGGAAGGAGCCCTTTTCAAAGCCTCCTGCCTCAGACACTGAAAACAGAACTCAGTCCTCAATGTACTACCTAGAGTGTGTATTACACAAGAGATCTCACATCCATATTTGGTATACTACAAAGCATTTGGCTGAATGACTGAACCCGCATACACATTCACATTTTGGGCTATGTGTCCAGCAGCCTGATCCTGAAGACACTACTTTTTTTTTTGGGGGGGGGGGGGGGGTTCATTAAATTCAATGAATCTAACTTTCAAGTAATGAATTCAGGACTAGTATGCTACATAATCTGCCTAGTATAGGAAAGGTTTTCAATGCAACCTTATATGGAGTCACTCCAGTCTAAGGCCAGTGATTTCAAGGGGCTTTAGACACAAGTAAACTCATGCATAAACCTGTGTTATAGTGCCATTGTATGCATATCTGATCAGAAGTGCCACTATATTCAATAAAACTTGCGCTCTTATCGGTGTGTATACAAATACAATATTAAGACACGGAGCCTTTAAAACCCCAAAAGTAACATGTTTACTGGAGTAACTGAGCCAAGAGAGAAAAGGAAGAGGGCTGCAAGCATAACACTGTCACCCCTCCGTCAAAAAAATAAAAGCGTCTCTTGCCTGAACAGGCTGACACACATGTACAAAGCAGCACTGCAAGTCCATCATTTCCTCCAAGTTTCATTTATCATCAAACTTACCGGGAAGAATATGCAAAGCTATGGAGACCCTCCATGTGAACTGGCTCGCTGGGAGGAGAAGAAAGGAGGGATATTATATCCCAAGGCAGTATGCATCTTTAAGATGTATACATTCAGAATTTTTTAGCACGTGAATCTACTGCCAATTGTATAGCAATATACAATTTTTCCCTGATTAGACATTCAAGTATAACATTTGGGAGAAGAGTGTATTTTTGGCACAGGAAGCAGTAATTGACACATTTTTTCTTTTCCTTTCCGGGAGACAGTACCTTGACAACCGTTTGTTCCCTGAATCAGAGAATTCTGCCTTGATACATATATCAGGAGCTGTAGCTTTCCATCTACACTAGGTATTAAGAGTGTCCAAGTAAATATTCCATCAGTGTTGGCAAAATGTATAAAAGCTCCAGAAATCAAAGTATTTCAGCTTTTAAGACTAAAGTAACAGATACAGATCATAGGTCCTAATCCAGCAGAACGTACACCTAAGTCCACTGAGCACAAATCAGCCCTGGAGCGTGACCTATGTTTGTCTGTCAGCATTATAGCCAAAGAGTAAACAGTTCTGACCTCAAGTCCACTGTGAATTTAGTTCAAACTCAGTTTGGACTCTGGTCTTGCATGTTTAAATGGCTCAGTCTAAACTGCTGCACATCTGCAAGGGAGCAGAGAGTATGTTTGCACAGAAGCGTTCGCAAATTCATCTCCGACCCTGTTCACTGATTTGGGTAATTTTTTAAAGGTACTTTAATCTAGCAGATAAGACAGAAGTTCCAATCACTTACTGAGCTTAACTCGCACTAAATGGGAAATACTGGCGCAATGTTCTTTTGTAGAGCAGCAACAGCAACAAAATTATACAGGAAACGGTCAGCAATCATCTTCCTTGAAAGAAAAAGTGTACACTGCAACATTCTTTGAATGCAAGAGTCCTTAGAAACAGCATACTTAATTTCAAAATAATTCCATGTCCATTAATAACCCACACTTTTTTAGCACAACTTCATACCATGTGTCTCTGTTGTTCCGCTCTCGGAATTCCTGCCCTGAGATTTCTAATCAAATAAATAGTAAGGAGCTTACGTTCAAGGAGTTTACAAGACAACTGTTTTCATTTAACCACATGTAAACATGCTGGACGTTTTGTCAGCTTTCGCACCCAACCCCAGCAGTAGAATCTGAGGTCCTGCCGTCCAAAAAATGGTGCGGAAAATGCCACGTCCGTTGTTCTACATTATTAGGCTTGCCCATCTCCATTTCTTCAGCTTGCTTTGTTCCCCAGGGAAAATCCACACACTGGTTCTTATCTTGCAGTTCTTCTGACCTCCAAAAGGCGCCCCTTTTCGATGGGTTTATTCTTGAACCGAGGAGTGGTGGAGGGATCGGTGATAATCCTCTGAACTGGCGACTGGTTCCGACACATCGTAGCCTCTTAGAAAAGGTCCGGTGTTTTGCTGTGCAAAATAGTACAGCTGTCTTGCAAATACCGGCTCAACCTTAATGACAGATACAAAAGTTAATGGGATACATAGCAAGGAGCTCTCATTCATAATGAGGAGCACAGAACAAACAAACACGGCAAAGCGACATAGCTCCATTTAAGAAAAACAGGTTGCTGACCTGTAACTGATGCTCTTCGAGTGGTCATCTGCGAATTCACACCTGTGGGATAAAGGGTGCCTGCGACTGACCCCGATGGTAACTTTAGCAAGCCTAAGCCTTTTTTCCTGCACTCCGCCCCCAAGGCACGTGCGGGGCCCCACCACGCATGCCGGGGTGGAGCCCAGGTCTCCCGCCAGGTCTCTTCTGACTGCTGAGATAGCTAAACGGAAGAGTGAGTAGGTGGACAGTGGAGGGAAGGCCGGGCGGGCGGTGTGAATGCACAGATGACCACTTGAAGACCCTCAGTAACAGGTAAGCAACTGTTTATCTTCTTCGTGGTCTCTGTGCATCACACCTGTGGAAGAGTAGCAAGCTTGTGACCTACTGGAGGAGGGTGCTGGCAGCTACTCAGTCAAATGCCGATCACAGGACCGACCGACCCACTGGAGCCCCCTGATGGGCGTGAATGTCCAAAGCATAACGTCGAATGACGGTATTCAGGGTCACCCATGTAGCTGCCCTGCAAATGTCCTATAGGGGAAACCCCTTTAAGGAAGGCACTGGAGGTGGCCATTGCTCTGGTGGAGGGCACCCTGATGGGCCCTGGTAAGGGTTGCTTTGCCAGCAGGTAGCAGAGATGGATCGTCTCAGCAATCCAGTTTGACAATCACTGGGCCGAAACACACTGACCCTTCTTCTGCGATAGAGGTGTGGGTCCTTGCCATGCTGTTTCATTCAATGAAGACAGAATAGGAGAGCACGCTTTACATCCAAGGAGTGAAGGAGTCTCTCCATGTCATCTTTAGGATCAGGAAAGAAATCCGGGAGCACGATGTCGGGGTGGAGATGAAAGTCTGAAACTACCTTTGATAGGAAGTGGATGTCCAGGCTCAAAGTGATGCCATTCCTGGAAAAATGAAGGTAAGGCGCATCGTGTCGAAGGGCTATGAGCTCACCCACCCTTCGTACTAATGTGATAGCTATCAAGAAGGCAGTCTTCCAGGTGAGCAACCGCATATCCCAGGAAGCCAAGGGTTCAAATGGCTTGCCCATCAGCTTCCGCAATACCAGAGGAATGTCCCATACCGAAACAGGTGACTTATATGGGGGGTGCATGTCCCTTGAGAAAGAGTGTGGATGGCTAAAAACTGAGAAGCCGTCTACTGACTGATGGTATGCTGCGATGGCAGTTAAATAGACCCGTACTGAAGAATAACTCAGTCCCGAATCCACAAGGGAAAGCAACAATGCAAAGATTGAGGAAAGTCTCCTGGCTCCCAGAGGGAGCTGTGGGGCAACAAGGAATCAACAAATTTTCTCCATTTGTAGGCGTATGATTGTCTGGTGGACAGTTTCCTGGTATTAATGATGACCTCCTTCACTCTGGCTGAAAAGGGTTGAGGAAGATCCGTCACGCTGTTAGCTTCAGCTGAGGAACATCATGCTGGAATATGCACCCTCCTGCCATGAGCAGGAGGTCTGGGGCAGGGGGGAAGTGATGCCGCTGGCCCTGAGAGAGCTTTAGGAGTACAGGGAACCACCCTTGTCTGGGCTACCATGGGGTGACCACGATATAGTTTGGTAGTTCCCTCAGCAACCAGTTCACCACCCTGGTTATGAGCGGTAGTGGGAGAAACAGGAAGACAAAATGGTTCTCCCATGGGAAGAGAAGTCCGTCCCCCAGGGAGGGTCCATGCCCCCTCAGCTGCAAAACAAACGGCACTTCCGATTCACCCTTGTTGCGAACATGCCCACTTCTGGGAACCCCCAAGTCTCTAACAGTGGGAGCAAGTATGTTCCATTGATGTCCCATTCATGCAAAGAGGCTCCCCCTCTGCTCAGGCAGTCCACCTGGACATTTTGAACCCTGGTAAATGCATGGCCAACAGGAAGGTCCCCCAACTGGTGCACGTGAGCCAAAGGTCCATTGCAAGGGAGCAGAGGCTTCTGGACATAGTGCCTCCTTGCTGGTTCACATAACTGAGGGCAATGGTGTTGTCTGTAAGCATAGCGACTACCTTTCCTTGTATAAGGGCACAGAATGACTGGACTGAAAATCTGATTGCAAAAAGTTCTAGGTAGTTTATATGGCAATGGCAATAGTGGAGATCCCACTTAGCACCCACTTGGCATCCCACTTGGCACCCACACAGAGGCCCCTCATGAGAGCACCCCACCCCCAAAGGGAGGCATCCATTGTCAGAGTTTCTGAAGGAACCAGTAGCTGAAACGGAGCCCCCATCAGGAGATTTGGTTTGTATCCCCAGCAGGAGAGGGGATGTAGGGTTGAATGAGGAACACTGTCAACTGGTGATGCCAGGACAGTTGGAAGTGTCTCAGGAACCACATCTGGAGTACTTGATGGTGAAGCTTGGTGAAGGGGAGGACTGCAGTCATTGCCACCATCATTCCCAGCAATTGCTGTATCAACAACGCTGTTATGGATGGATGTGCTTGGAACCTGTGGACCAGGGTGAAGATGGCCAACACCCTCTCTTCCAGGAGAAAGGCTCGGCATACCATGGAATCAATAACTGCCCCAATGAAGTGCCCTCTCTTCATAGGTGTGAGGTGGGACTTCCTGTGGTTAACTTTCAGACTGAGAGCATCTAGCAGATCAAGGGTTTGATGGATGTCCATTTCCTGACTGTCCTTTGAATCCGCTACCAGAAGCCAGTTATCTATATATGGGAATAATGTTGTGCCTTGAAGACACAGATAGGCTGCAACCTCTATCATCGTCTTCGTGAAGAACCGTGGGGCTGTGGAAATCGCAAAGGGGAGTACCTTGTATTGATAGTGGTTGGTTCCAATTGTGAGCCTCAGGAACTGCTGGTGAGGGAGGGGGCCAGATACTGAGATGAAAATATGCATTCTGTAGGTCCAGTGTGGCCATCCAAGTGTCTGGTTTGAGGAGTGGGAAGATGCTCTGCAGAGAGACCATTCGGATCTTGTGGTAGGTAATGAAGTCATTTAGAGCCCTTAGGTCCATGATGAGATGGAGCTGCCATCCTTACTAAGGGACTGTGAAGTACCAAGAACAGAACCCCTGGCCCCTGGGATTCTGAGGAACAGGTTTGATAGCCTCTTTCACTAAAAGGGTTTGGATCTCATCTTGTAGGATCGCAGATGGAGGGGTGGTGACAAAGACTGGGGTTGAGGGATCCTGAAAGAACTCTCTCATGTAACCTCTGGAAATGATGGAAAGCACCCATTTGTCTGACATAACTCTTCACCATGCCTGAAGGAAGGTGGAAAGGCGTGTTCTCATAGGGTGGCAATGGGCCAATGCAGATGGGAGCAACACACTGCTGCAAGAAACAAAGGCCCTGTATGGTTGTTCTGGAGCCCTTAGACCTGGGTGTTTGTTGGTTGGGCTGAAACTTCAGTTTCGTATATGGATGTCAGATATTCAGCTGAGATTGTTCGGCTCTCCAGGGTTGATCTGGGGAGGCTTTAGAATACTGCCGTTTGGACCATGGATGTGGCTATGATCTGTTTTTGGATGAATGGATAAGACCTGTTACTCCAAGACTGTGAGAAGTTTCAATACTTTTGTCCACTTCTTGCAGGACAGTATCAGTTGTAGACTAAAATAGACCCTGGCCATCGAATAGCACATCTTTGATGTAGGAGTGGGTGTCCTGTTGGAGTGATGTGGAGTGGAGCCAAGAATGCTTGCCTAGTGCTATGGCGGATGTGATGGTCTTAGCAAAAACGTCCACCGTGTGCTTGGAGGATTTCGATTGCTGCTTTGAAGGAGACATGCCCTCCTTTTGGAGACGTCGGACCAAAAGATGTTTATCATCGGGGACAGCAGGGAGGACTTCAGAAAGCTGCTCCCAGAGGGAGTACTGGTATTGTCCCATATAAGCCAAGTAGTTTGTATTCTTGACCCCTAGGGCACCAGCTGAATAAAATTTTCTGCAAAAGCGTCCACTTTCCTGCCTTCTTTGTCCGTAGGGGCTGAATGGGTGTGCCTGCTCTTGGAGGCTGAAATGACCACTACCGAGTTGGGTTTGGGGTGACAGGAATGAAATTCAGCACCCACTTCCTGAACCTGGTACGTATGATCCAGGCATCTAGAAAATATAGGCGTGCAAGAAGCCTTGTCCCAAGGAGACTTAGTTGCCTGCAGAATCACGTTGGTCACCGGTAGGGAGATAGCTGTGGAGGTGTCAAGCTGCACTATGTCAAAGATCAAATCTGTGACAGTTTGTTTAGGTTGTACAATTGAAAGGCCCAGTGACGAGCCATACGTTTGAGAAGTTCCCCATAAGGTTTCAGGTCCTTGGATGGGGAGATGGGGAGGTTGTCACACACCTGGGTGGGAGGGATTCTGTCTGCAAGGAATGATGATCAGAGCCCTCCCCCTCAGAGTCCTTATCGGAGCAGGATTCAGATGCTTCAAAACCCGAACTCGAGAAGTCATGGGTCAAAGTTCTGTCCTGTTTGGGAGGGAGTACTGAAGGAGGAGTGTTCGGTGGTGGTGGTGGCGGTCTTTCGATGTCGAGCACTTCAACACCATAGGGGGAATCAGCTTCGGCGAAGACTGGGACCGACGAGAATAGGTGGATTGTTGATCCCATTTAGGAGGTCAAAAGGGTACCCATGGCAGTGCTGTGTGTAGTGTACTGCAGCTGACACTGATCCCATGGGATCATTGTGGCGTTGGAGTCTGAAATGCCAGTGAGGTGGATCGATGGTGAGGAGGCAATCAATCCCGGGAGTGAGAGTGGTGGTGATCATGTTGATTGACCGGGCTTCGATCCCGATGGCCCTTGGTATCAACGGGGCTGTGAGTACTGCTTGCACTGGAGAAACCCCCGATGAGGATCAATGGGACGACCACTAGGTCAAATCAATCTCGTCCGCTTCTGACGCCAAGAAGTGGAGAGAAGGTCATGTTGGAGGGGCAACCTGTTCCTGGGAGTCCTGTCAGCAGATGGGCAAATCCAGGAGGCAGAGAGGTGGCGCTTCCAAGACCAGTATCAGTGTCAGTGACGAGCACCCTACTGGAACATCAAGTAACAAGTAGGAGTCAAGTTGAGGACTCTTAGGTTGGGGCTTGGATCCAGTTTTTGGCTTGTAGACCTTGCTCACCTTGACCCTCCCTGCGTTTCTTTGCAGGAGTCAAGGGGTTTGACTGCGATGTAGACTCTGAGTGCTTTGATGCTGAGCGGTCGGTGCCGAGATGCCCTGGGGTCGGAATGCCAGTAGATTTGGTTGACGCCAACAGTCCTGGTGTCGAATCGGGGTGATCCTGGTGTGCAGGCATGGCCATCGCTGTTGGTGAGAGAGCCGACTTGAGCGCCGTCTGAAGTTCTGCAGCCTGATTCTTGCGGGTTTGGCGAGAGAATCTGGCGCAATGGGTGCACAAATCGATGTGATGGGTCTCCCCCAAGCACAAGAGGCACAGGGACTGTCTGTACATGGGGGAAAGTTTATTCCTGCACTTAGTGCAGCATTTAAAGAAATCCCAAAGTTTTCCCATAGGCTACTAATGGAGGGACCAGAGGGAAGGATGGGGAGGGGGAGAAGGAGAAGGGTCTCTCAGGAGGAAAAAGTCATTTTTTATGTAAAAGTCAGTAAAAGGAGAAGAAGTTTGAAGGTAAAAGGCTGATCTCACAATTTGGAGAGAAGTTCACCGAACAGGTTGAAGAGTGACTGCTCAGCACAGTGGTTAGAAGAGAGCTGGCGGGACACCCGGGCTCCACCCCTGGAGGCATGCAAGGTGGAGCCCCGCATGTGCCTAGGGGGCAGAGCATAGGGGGGAAAGCTTTAGGCTTGCTGAGGTTACTGATGGGGTCAGGCACAGGCACCCTTTATCCCACAGGTGTGTTGCACAGAGACGACGACGAAGATCACGGGGAGCCATCAAAGCAATCGCTTAACTTGTTTCATGCTTCCAAGTGATCTGACTCTAGCATTTCAAACTTACCAGCAGAAACTGCTCTCAGGAATACAGAAGCCTAATACAGGCATCAGAATGACTGGGTGCCTGTATTATGACTAAGGTCCTGTAAACACTCAGAAATATCTTTGCCCGCAATACACAGGACATGCCGACTGCCCACCTGCGGGTGCAACTGAAAACCACTTCTGAATTTAGATGGTCCTTCTAAGCACACAGATGTGGGGAAGCTAACATTGGCACCCCACACACTTGGACCGGCCGACCTAAGGGTATCAAAGAGTTCCTCTCAGCCATGTGACTTCTCCATATGGCAAAGAGGGTCTCAGTAGCAGTCGATAGTGATGAGTCATGTCTAAAACATCCCTATATTACTAACCTTATAGCTCAAAGATGTAGGGGAAGATTGTTAGAGAAGAAGTCACAAGCGTACATACAACTTTCCAGACAAAGATGTCTTAGCCAGCAGTACAGAATCACAGCGTTGGAAGGGGCCATACAGGCCATCTAGTCCAACCCCCTGCTCAATGCAGGATCAGCCTAGATAATATGTAGTATGTAATTGCCATCATCATATGAGCTAACATTAAAATGGCTATAGTGCAGTTGGGGGCGGGGGGGGGAGTAAACCTGTTATTTTATTTATGGCTTTGGCTAAGAAACTTGTGGACAGCTAATATGTTTAACTGAATGTTTATAAATACTAGGTCACAATTATACATCGAAATACAAATTACAACCTGATCACAAGCTAATTAAGCCAACATCCTTCAATTTACATCAGCGATGCTCTGGGTCATCTGGATTCCAGGCTAAGTGGCTTGCCCTAAAATTGTCTGGACAGTGCCCTACGCAATAGAAGAAGCTGGTTATAAAAGAGAATGGAGTTTTAAAAGCCGAGTTACCATCTTTGGCACATTTATATTTAACACCCATCTTACGAGCAGTAGTGAGGTAAACTGTGATTTCCAATATTTTGAATTCTGAATTCAAATTTAAAAGGTTCAGCTTAAAGCGAACTGTGAGGTCACAAACGTTAATCACACAGAAACTGGTACTGCAGATTGTCAGCAATATAGTTGATATGTCTATAAGACTATTGCCAGGAAGTAATTTGCAGTACTATTTGCAGAATTGTTCATACCTGTGACTAACATCTGCCTTAAGTAGAACATATTAAAATGGATTCAGAATTGAAATATTGGGAATCATAATTCATACCACTGAAGTCCATTTTCACACTTATTTCAATGGATTGCACCATCTCAGTGCTGTCAGAGCCTTATTCTTGCAGTAGTTTATACTTACACGAGCAGTAATTTGTTTTCTCTGCCCTTGTGGATCCGGAAATTCCTCTCCAAAACACAATACAATATGGAATCTCGGCAACGGGCGTCCATGGTGGGCATATACTTGCAGTTCTAGAAAGACAAAAGAAAATATTCAGTAATAATATTTCGCTATGCTTTGGGACTAAACTCCAGAGCTGTGGCAGGGGGGAAAAATACTGGCATGGAAAACCATCCTGGATCAAAAGACTTCCATGGCAAAGTATCTAACACTGGTTACAAGATACTGCCTGAAACAGGAAGGTATTTCCAAAAATGTTGGTCTTGCATCTTGCTCTCCTGCTCTCCTCTGTATTGTTTAATAATTTTTGTTTGTGTTAGCATGCCACAACACCACAGGTGACACCTGTACTGGTGAAAACTGTCCTGACCCTTTAAGAGAGGCTTAACGGGCAGAAACGGGCGGCTGAACCTCTTCACAGCATGGCGGTAAATAACATCCTGTTAATCCTCTATTAAAAGGACAGCACATTTTCCCCAGGCCACATGGCAACCCTGGACAACACCGTAAATGTCACCACCCCCACCAGCACCACGGCCAATGGTGTGAAGAAGGCACATAAGCGCACAACACAAGTTCACAGTGGGGAGGCGGGTAATGGGACACATTGATGTCATTTTCAATTAAAACCATGTGTGGTGGGTCATACATACTTCTAACAAATGTAAATCTTAAAAAGAAAGAAGTAGATGCCTAGAGACAAATCGACCCTATCTACGAACCCTATGTAGTTTATGATTGTCCATTTATCACAGTCTAATGCATTGTGCACAGTTTCGTGGTTTGGCAGGGCATAGTTATATGCTGCTAAATTTGAGACTCCTCTGAGATATTGATGTGCTACAAGAAATTAATTAAGGAATATTAAAATGCAGGTTATAATTTCAAACACAAAGCAGAGTATAAGCATGCATTCAAACAACCAATTGCTGGTTGGAAAGTCACCATGGTATTTATGTAACCACTTGGTAAGCCCCTCCCCCAAGTAATGTTATGAAATTTACACCTCTCTATTTCTTATTAGGTACAAATATAGTACAAATGTAGTAGAATTTCTCTCTGTTTTAGCAGGACACTACAGATGACAGGCTTGCCAGCAGTCATGTAAGCATCACGGTAAGTTACAACTTAGTAAGTGGGCAATATCTACCCTATCTGTGTCCTGCCTTCACCCTCAGGTGGGATGAAAACAGAGCTGACTTTCAGGTGGTTTCTAGAGAGAAAGGGAGAGGCTCCCCCGGAAGCAGCTGGGGGAGGGGGACACTCTACGCATGCTATAGCTAGACCCCCATTCTCCCTTTTCTGAGGAGTCAAGTGATTTGGTGGCTGTTTTTTTTACAGAACTGTGTGTCATTTTATTGGGGAGCCAATACATTTATCCTTCATTTCAAAAAGGAAAACATCCAGTTATAGATAATCTGTTTCAGATATTCAACTGCAGGACTTGCTTATTGGAATTAAGAGGTGGGTTTTGGATACTTAGTTTGTTTCAGTCCTGTTTGTTTATTTTTATAAATCTGATTTGTCGCCCACCCTCCCCTGCGCACAGGGCTCAGGGCAGTGAACAACAATTCCAAACACATGAACAAACCAAGTTAAAAACTATTAAAATAATAACAATGCAAGCAATTTCAGGTGGCACTTAAATTAGACCAATTGGAACCTAATGCCCCACCGGGAAAGAGAAGAGAGGAGAGAGCCAGGCTAGGTGGACACCGTTCCTGTCCTCAACCACAGACCTGGCAGAACATCTCTGTTTTACATGCCCTGACGAATTGTATTCAAGCAGGGCTGAAAAGGCCCTGGCTTTGGTTGAGGACACCCGGATATTTTTCAGGCCAGGGATCCCCAGCAGGTTTTTCTCACCAGAGCGCAATGTTCTCCAGGAAGTATACCAGGAGAGGCAGTCTCGTAGATACATTGGTTCCATTTAGGGCCTTGAAGGTAAATACCAGAACCTTGAACTTGATCCGGTATTCAACCTGGAGCCAGTACAGCTGGCAGAGCACTGGTTGAATGTGCGCTGTCAGTGAGGTTGCTGTAAGAACCCTTGCTGCTGCATCCTGGACCAGTTGTAGTTTCCAGGTTAGTCTCAAGGGTAGCCCTGTGTAGGGCGAGTTACAGTAGTCTAGCCTGGAGGTGACCGCTGTGTGGATTACTGTAGCTAGATCAGGGCAAGACAGGAAGGGGGGCAGTTGCCTGACCTGGCGCAACTGAAGAAACACCAGTCTGGCAACATTTGTGATCAGCGCCTCCATCAATAAGGAAACGTCCAGAAACACACGCAAGCTCTTGACAGCACTGGTATTAGAGGCACACCGTCAGCAGCCAGGAGTTGGTACCCCAATCCTAAATCCCCCCCCCACAGACACAGAGCCTCCATCTTTGTCCCCTCTTTACAGTCTCCATAACATTTAATTCATTCTACAACACAGTTAAACTTGTGTACTTAGACTAGAATTCCACTGAAGTCACCTAAAGCTGAAAAACTATCTTTATAAACAAACCTAAGACCATTTTATGCTATGCAAAACATGTGTATATCCAGGGGTCATTTCGTAGAAAAAGAAGTGCAGGGGCTCATTAGCATAACTTATTTGCATATGCCACACACCCCTGACATCACTGGAAGTGTGTCAGAAGGCAACACCCACCGCTCAGGCTCCACCCCAAAAATCTCCAGGTATTTCCCAACTCAGAGCTGGCGAGCCAGCTTTACACTTCGACTAAAGACACTTTAGGATTCCTTTGCTCTTGGCAGGGAAGCTACCCTACAGCAATTATGAAAATACAGATCAAGTTAGTATGCTTTTGCTTTTTCCCACATCACCATGTGCCATGGGCTTGTTACTCCCGGAACGGTGCTCCTGCGCGCTTCTGCTCGAAATTATCCCTGTGTATATCAAAATCAGACACACTAAGTTGGATCCTGAGATCTGATACGGGGAGGTGCTGATGGTCACAGATCTTGCTGTCTTTCCCCTCTCCCCAGCAGCTCTTTCCAACTCTCAGGAAGTTTATTCCAGGGGTCACGGGACCCATGTGGAATAATAGCCATACAAATTGGCAGGGAGTAAGGGAACAAAATTTCTCCCTCCTGACTCTTTTGTGAATAGAACTCCCCTGATGGAAGAGGAAGGGAAGATTTTTTACTCCACTGCAGCCTCCTGACCTGTGTGGCTATTATTCCATGCAGGTCCCCATGACCTTGAGAATAAATTTTCCCATAACTGGAAAAAAACTGCCCGGGGGGAAGGGGGGAGGCCTGGGAGACCTGCAGCCCTTGCATGATGATCCTTGTGCCGAATTCAATCCATAATTGCAAAATTTGCGAGGCCGGACTCACGAGAACGTGAAATTGACACAAAAGGACCCTTCATGGGTACAGAAGAAAAAACAGCCCGCAGAAACTTCCATCACTTCAAATCACACACCATAGGAATGCACTGCCCATTGTCATTTATTTTGGGAAAAAATTACCTGATAAAAACTGCTGGGTATCAAAAAGTTTGCAGCTCTGCTCTCTTTCCAATTTGTTAGGCCTGTCACTGCAAAATGCCAGAGGACCATCCCAGTATATCCTGCTTTGACAAAGTCTCTTCGCATAGAGCCCGTCAGGTGTCAACCAGAGTATTACCCCCCTCTCCAAGTGGCTGAGCAATTTCTCAGTGGTTTTCCTCTGGCCAAGGTCTTCCGGATAAGGAAACGCGATTTGTTCAAGACCGCTGACCTCATAACTTTGGCCGTGGGATATCCTACAGCCCTCAGGGCTTGAAGTTGTGACTTCTTTAACTAGAGTTCCATTGTAGTAGAGGCCAATGTGCAGCCGACAATCTGAAAGCACATTTAGATGAAAATTAACCGTTTGTAAAACAGCTACAAGCAAGGCAAGACTCACTATGGCGTAGCACCATGCAAGAACTCAGGAATGGGAGTTCAACCATAACTTGGCAACGACTCACTCGCTGAGCGACTCACAATCAAATCCCACGCGTGCATGCCTTTCAAAACAAGTGCCCGTGTGCTCAGTGGTCTTCCTCACAAACTAATGTGCACAAGTTTTCACTCTGAATCTCCACCTCAGTTCTTCATTTATTAAATGGGCATTCTAAGTACCTGCTTTTGCAGTGCTATCATGAGGAAGATTAAGAAATTTTTTTTGCAAGAAATGCCATTTAAATAATAACTGCAATAAAGATAAACACTACTAAGGCCAAGTCCTTCCGTATATAATACTACAGGAGCCGTAAGTGTTCGACAACAAACTAACTCCTCCAGTATTATTTTGTTAAGAAACAGGCTTCATGTTCACTTATTTCTAAATAAAATAGCACTTGGTACTGAGGCTTGTGGACCGTGGCATAAATACAAGGTCGGGTAGCAATGGAGAAGTTCCCCAATTGAAAGTCACCAAGGGAGGGACCCACATAACTGAAAATAACCGCAGCCATAACTGTTGCTACAAGGGAAATGCCCACAAGCCCTCAAAAGAAGACCCCCAGTTCTTAAACAAATCCTCACATTCTTCTTTATTTCACTACTATCACTATTCCCTGCCAGGGGCGTAGACTTTTGGAAATTCCGGGGGGGGCGAGGGCTCGAGCCACCCCCGGAAACCGTCGCACCTCCCCGGGCCCTTCCGAAGCCCGCCAGTCGCTGCTGCCGGTGCCTCTCTCCCCCCCCCCCCGGCCACCCCTTCCCTCTCCCTCTCCAGTAGCGGCAGCCGGGCCTCGGAAGGACCCGGGGAGGCACGGCGGCGGGTGCTCCGTTTTGCCGGGGGCGGCTGAGCCCCCCCCCCGAAATTTGGGGGGTGGCTCGAGCCCTCAAGCCTCCCCGTACTCTACGCCTATGTTCCCTGCTCTTTTGTATAACCTATACTTAGGAATGTTACACAGAGAGCCTGCAGGTGTCAAGCAAGAAGTGGCTGCCACGTGCTGATAATCAGAGTTTCTGCAGAGAAACAGGCAGAGACAAGCTGAGCCCTGACACGGATAGCCCAGGCAAGCCGGATCTCATCAGATCTCGGAAGCTAAGCAGGGTCAACTCCAGCAAGTACTCGGATGGGAGACCTCCTTGGAATACCAGGAGTCGGGAGGCGGGGGCAGGCTTTATTCAGCCAGCTCTCTGAATATCCTCCAGGCCCCCAGCAGGGGTCAGTCACCAGAGGTTGCCATGACTTCCAGGTGCACACACACACACACCTACCACCACCCCCCACCCCCACCCCCACAAAGTTAGAGACATGCTGCTTGCTGAAGAAGGCCAGCTCTCCGAGTGGGAGCACATGATGAACGGTTTACATACCCGAGAATGCAACAGCCTCGCCAGACCTTATGCCTGGCTCTATCGGGATCCCAGGGGTCTGAGACTCAGGCGGTGGACAAGCATAAAAGGTTCCAGTTACCTGACAACCTGTTTTCATAAATAAAGATCAATGTTACACAAGAGACTAAAACTACTACAGAAAGACCACCCCCCCCATACACACACACCCTATGCACATCAAACTACACACATCAAGCTCCCATTCTGCAAGACACAGTGACCCTTATGACTTCCAACACTTCAGCATCTTTATTTATTTATTTGTTTGTTTGTTGAGATTTATACCCCGCCCTCCTCGCTGTACGGCGGGCTCAGGGCGGCTAACAACAAGCCAGTATGGCAACAATATTATTTCTTAAAATAATTAAAACATATTTAAGTGAACATTAAAACATATCAAAAACACATAGATGGCGTATCTTCAGTTCAGAGTATCAGAGTGGCACCCGGATGTTCCTGACTTATCTGATCAGACACTGGCAGATGGAAATCAGACACAGGACCAAGATGTAAGTATTAGGCGGCCCCTATTTGAAAGCCTGGCGGAAGAGCTCCGTCTTACAGGCCCTGCGGAATTGTAGTAGGTCCTGCAGGGCCTTGATCTTGGGTGAATATTGCAGCAAAAGGTTGACAAACGCTCGTGCCAAGTGCCGCAGAATATCACTCTGTAGCCCCTGCCGGGATCAGTCTAAAAACCAAAATTAAGCTTAAGGAAAAATGACCAGTAATTAACTAAGAGTCTTACACTGGGGCTCAGTCAGTGACTTCAGGGAACCCAGGGCATTTCTGCTAAGAACAGCCCAATTCCAAGGACACAAAAACTTTCAGGTTTAATTGAACTCAACAGAGGAGGTAACCTTCTTCGATTGGAAACAATGGGACATACCTTAATTAAAAATAAATTAGAATGTATACTTGAATACTGTTGAAATCATTTTCACTTACTCGTTAATAAGCACAAATAAAGCCGTATTTTGATTTGGCAGGTTTCAGGGCAAATTGTTCACGTTTATAAAACCATGGAGAATAAAACAAGTCTTGCCAAAACGTTAAAAAACACACATTACGCTCCCCATCAGAAATTAGCACAATTCACTTTAGCCGCTTTGCCTTATCCATGGTTTTGATTCTACATAATAAAAGCGCTCTGAACTTCTATGGCGGTATTATACTTTTCTCATTTCAAACACGCAACCTATTCAGTTGAATAAAATGAAACCATAAAAGATAATCCAGAGTGAAACACTTCTAAATCCACTGACTTCAGTGGGAGTAAGACAAACATTCACTTCTCTTTCCTATGGGCCACTCAAATACTTATCGTGCCATTAGCGTATCACATATAGATCCAGGTAGTCAGCCGTGTTGGTCTGAAGCAGTAGAACAAATTCAGAGTGGCACCTTTAAGGCCAACAAAGGTTTATTCAAGGTATGAGCTTTTGTGTCTTAAAGGTGCCACTGGACTCTGAATTTGTATCACATATTTTTATAGTTCCTTGGTACAGTGGGAGCTCGGATTTCTCCCCCCCCCCCTCACCAAAGTCTCCCAGTTCACCATTACAGATGGGGAGAATGCAGACATAACCAGGGGTCATTTCGTAGAAAAAGAGGCGCAGGAGCTCATTAGCACAACTCATTAGCATGACTTATTTGCATATGCCACACCCCCTGAAATCACTGGAAGTGTGTCCGAAGGCAACACCCACCGCTCAGGCTCCACCCCAAAAATCTCCAGGTATTTCCCAACTCAGAGCTGGCGAGCCAGCTTTACACTTTGACTAAAGACACTTTAGGTTTCCTCTGCTCTTGCAGGGAAGCTCCCCTACAGCAAGCACGAAAACACAGATCAAGTTAGTATGCTTTTGCTTTTTCCCACAGCACATCACCACATGTGCCCGCCCCTGGGCTTGTTAGTCCCGGAATGGCGCTCCTGCGCATTCCGGCTCAAAATGGGCCCTGGACATAACTACAGGAATGCTTGTTCCTTCTCTGAAGCATACGAGGAAGCCAGGTTAATTAGGAGCTCCACATTCACATCTACAAACATAAGCAGCTCTGGATTGGAAGCCATGGTTTCATATACAGTACAAATGAAAAGAATGTGCAGCTCCATGTAGAACGGTCAGGTACACTTACCGTTCTGACATGCTGGCCCCTGCCAGTGGTGACTGCGAGGTGCGAAGGAAGCGCTTGTACACTGGTAGGAAATCTCCGGGTGTGACGGATCAGGCACGTACTCCCTCCAGTTAAGGTCAGCGGGGACCCGGTAGCTTGGCACCTGCATGATATATTCAATTGTTATTGATTTTATTTTAAACATTATTTACTTTATTTATTTAAAAAATTATGTTCTGTTTTGGGTCGAGCCAACCGCAGGCAGAATCAGTGCTGACTCTTGATCGTCTTCTTCTGCTTAATCCCCTCCCCCCCTGCAAAGGTACAGTTTCCAGGGAAGGGTTCCTAAAAATTCTCTGGTTGCCACAAGGTAACTGCTGTGCTGACGCATTGTCACTGTGGCATCTCCATTCTGCTGTGCCGACAGACTGTGACAACTCTAGAAAAACTAATAGGAGGGATCAAAGACCAATATTTGGGGAACAATCAGGGGTCCGTTGGGGCCGGAGCAAAGCTCCACCAGCTCAGGACTGGCCACTAGGGTAGCCATGAAATTCGGCGGCAATTTTAAAAGTGACTGGAGGGGAAGGGGTTTGAGAGAGAAGCTCCAAACTTGCAGGGTAGCTGCTGGAACCTCTCCCCCAAATACTCACCAAGTTTCAAGAAGATTGGACTGGGGGTCCAATTCTACGGGCCCCCAAACAGATTGCCCCCATTCCCTCCATTGTTCTCTATGGTAGAAAAAAAGGTAACATTTTTTCCCACCATAGAGGACAATGGAGGGGATGGGACAACCTGTTTGGGGGCCCATAGAATTGGACCCCTTGGTCCAATCTTCTTGAAACTTGGTGGGTATTTCAAGGAGAGGCCCCAGCAGCTACCCTGCAAGTTTGGAGCCTCTCCCTTAAATCCCCTTTCCTCCAGCTCCTCATATACCCTATGAGTTTTTGCCATTAATTTCAATTGCCCATAGGGTATAATGGGGCTGAAACTGACATTCCCTTTCTGACACACTTCCAGTAATGTCAAGGGACGTGGCATATGCTAATGAGTTATGCTAATGAGCTCCTGCAGCTCTTTTTCTACGAAAGGACCCCTGGGAACAATAATTTTACTGCACACATTAAATACATTCTTTATGTAACAGTGGTAAGCAAAGTTATGACTCCTTTACCTTCTTAATCTGGTAAAGACTCTGAAACCAAGTGTTCAAATTTTTTTATAATATAATCGTCACCATTTTCTAAAGTACAGATCACTTTGGAAGCATTTTTGTTGAAGCTTACAAGTTGCTTACATTTCATTCGTGGAGTTAAATGTTGTTGTTTGTTAGCAGGATGTTACCTTGTCTAATCAACCTGGGAAAGTTTGTGGGAGATGTTTATACTAATTATGTGACCTGTAACCTTTGGATCGGTCAGTTAACATCTAGTTTGTAGGAATTGCTTTTGATCTTGTATGCATGTATTCACAAGTTCATGGCTCTTTGTGTTCAACAACAAAAAGGTAAGAGAAGTAGCCATTGCTCTTACACTTTAGCTGTGTAACTGATAGGATGTGAGTTTAGAATTACGATGTACAAGAAGTGGGGACTTGCAATACTCATGGGGGGGGGAGCTCCACCGCCACAGGTGAGCCTTCTTCCCTGCCCCTGCCAAGCTCTCTCTCCCCCCCTCCTCTAGCAGCGGCGGCGGTGAGGCCTAGCCAGCTCACCAAGTCTTCTCCCTCCCCCCCATGCGGCAGCAAGGGCTGAGCAGCTCACAGCTGCCAGCCTGCCAAGCCTTCTCCCCCCCTCTGCAGTGGCGGTGGCAGCAACGGCAGTGAGGCAGTTCTCAGAGCGTTCTCTGCGCATGGGCAGGGAATGCTCTTTTACTTTTGGGGGGATTTAAGTATTCCCCCCTATAGTTTTTTATAGATTTCAGATTTTTCTGCACAAATGTGCAGGAAAATCTCTTTGCCCCCTAGGTGCCCCGATTTAGATACTCGCACGCAGGGGACGGCTTGGCTATTAGATATATAGATTCTCTGTTATTTTTATCCAAAATTCCCTTCCCTTTTGTTTTTCAGTAAACTTGTATGTTTTCTTTACAAAATTAAGCATGGTGTCTGGATCTTTGGCTGTGCACTGGTTACCCATAATGCAAAGTGTATGCTTTAAACCTAGACTATAGGACTCAGTGTCACGCTTCACAGCATTTCACCACTTCCTTAAGAATGCCAAAAGTACAGAGCTAACGTTCCGCTCAACAGGGTGTATATTCAACGTATGCGCACCTGTACAAATTCACTGTTACAGAAAACACACACACTTCATCATGCAATTGCAACTGAAAAATTATGTAAACACAGTGGGCAAAAGATTACCATTGGGACAGCAAAGGATAAAGCTGAAATGGAACTGAATACAGTAAAAGCACCAATGTGGACACACTCAAAAAACTTCTAATCCCAGAAACACCTATGTTTTCTTTTGTGGATGTTCAGGCGCTTTTTGACATTCTTTATTATTTCCTTTCCAGCTTCATGCAGGTCAAGACATAACATCCCATCATGCATCGCATTAAGACTTTAATTCTAAGTACGTTTTCTCAGGAGTAAGTCCAATTTTATTCAATGGAGCTTACTCCCAGTAAACAGTTCATAGGATTGCTCCCTTAGCCTCGTTGGTTTAGACTAAAGGCAGGCAAGGTTGGGTTCATGATGGTCATCCAGTTATCTCTCAAAAAACAAAGACGGAACTGGGTTTTTGTTTCTCCCCTCCTGATGCCTCAAAGTGTGGCTGAAAGAGAAAGGTCTTTCAAGGGTTAGTTTCACCACCATTTTATGACAGGAAGAAAATGCTAAAATAACTATCTGTACCGGAGACGGTAGTGCAGGGTATGAGGCAGAATTCACGGGGTAGGGATTATTCATCATCATCTGTGGATCCTCCAAACTGTGCTTGTTTACTCCTGTGTACGTGAAGATGAAAAAAAGAGTGATTTGTGTATTATCTTAAGGAATCTTGGGGAGAAATTACTTATGAAATTCTTAACCATTAACTTCCTGTTATAAGGTGCTCTAAGCTATTTCACAAGCCTCTGAACCCATCCATATATTTTACAGAAAGGGTGTGATTCTAGAAGTTTGCTGTTTGAAAATTATCTTTGCCGTTACATTTCTCAAGTGTCATTTCAACCCTATATAAATGCTTACTGGATTTTTATACCACCAAACTTAGCTGACTGAAGCAATGCTAGAACAGTTTTCCCAATTTGTTCTCAGTCCCAAGACCATCCCAATGAATCATACAAGCCGCCCACCTTTTTTTGCTCCTTCCGGTACTATTCTGTACACTTTATACGGATCAGATATATCCAGCTGGCTTCTTTCAACCAATTCTTCAAAGTCATTGCTCTTGTTTAACGCACAGCGCAGTCTTGTCTTCCAAGTGGGAGGGTCTGGCTTGTCGATGCCCTCTCTGAACTTTCCTTTAAACAGAGCCCAAGCCTGGAAATATCGCCAACAATTAGCATACAACAACAACAAAGTTTTTGGTATGTATCTACAAGCACTAACACAAATTTTGTTACTACAAAACTTAATCACTCATTTTTTGCTGTGGTAAGCAATGGAGGTACTGTCCTGCTATTGTAGAATACGATTTTTCCTGGCAGCAGTTCATCTGTAAGTCTGCTTAACTACCAGAAGAGGAAGATCCCATGTTGGGGTCTGGCATTGAAAATATCTCTAAAAGGACTAGATGCAGTTCAAAAGCCACATTAGATACTTCAGTTCTATAAGAAATACATTGCCGAATAGCGCACTGTTTTCAAAGGCAGTCTGCTCTTTGATACAAAGCAATACTGGAGTAGGATTTCCATGTAATAATCCACAGAACCCTCCTGTTTCAACACTGTTGTTGTGGGAAAAAGATGTGCCTGTGGCTTCTCCCCTTCTCTTTTAGCCTGCCGTGGCACTCTGCGACAGACCTGCTTGCAGTGGGTAGAAACTATAAACAGAAAGTGGCAGAGGGGATGGAAAAGCCACTGCACCTTCTGTATTTCATATCACACTGTGCATGTGTATTTTTGGAAACAACAACCAAGCCTTTTCAGAGTGCAGTCCTGTCACTGGAATCTCCAGGTCCTATGATGTTACAACTATTTTCAAGTCAAGCTAGAGCTTTCAACAAACCTGGGGGGGGGGGGGGTTTACACAGAGACAGAGAGATGCGGCAAAGGGAATTCACTGCACAGGAGTTCAGAAAACCAACCATAACGTTCGGCATTAGTGTGAATAATGAAGGCAGAGGAACAAAGGCATGGAATTCAGCAGCGGTGTGAAAGGTTGTTTATTGTAAAGTATGTACTATTCAAAGTAATTAGCTGTATTCATTCTAATATAAATTGAGTAACATTGCTCCAGGTAACATTGTTCAGTAACAATCAAGAGAAAACTGGATTTAGGAAGAAAGTTTTACTAAACAGTTACGATGCCTGCTGAAGCTAATGACAAGAGCTGCAATCCTGTTCAACATTATGTACACTTGAGTCCCAGCAATGTCTCTGGGACTTTAGCGTCTGTGACTGTGAGCAGCAAAGATTGCAGCCCTAATGAATCAAGCCTTAGGGCAGTTAATCAAAGGAAGAAAAGGAAATTAGACAATGTGAAAGAAACCTTTCAAGTGTGACAAGAAAGCAGCTTGGTTGGAATTTTAATTCAGGAACATCTAGGAAGCCAGCAGGGTGCAACAGATAGGGCAGTCCCTTCGCTTTATTTCTCCTTTGCAAATAGTGCATAGAACATACTGTCAGAACTTCTCAATCCTTCTTCAGCAGTTCAGGCACTGGAATTCTCTGCTTGGTTCAAATGTTTACCTTTTGGCTTCTAACCCTCTTCATTCTTCACCAATGGATTGTTTAGTGAACATTACAAATAGTTCAAGAATGATGAGATTGTCCCACTAGACAAAACCTTAAACTTTTTCTTTGGAGGTGGAGGGGCTAGGCACTGCCCTCCTGTGAAATTCAACAGCCAGTGTGGCATAGTGAACAGAGGGCTAGGTTCTAATCAACACAATCTAGCATAAGAATTCCAGTTAGCTAGGAGGCTTTGTTTTTATTTTATTTTATTTAGCCCAACCTACCTCTCAGGCTGCTGTGAGGATAAAATACATACTGATTTAATTGGCACTGAAGTTTGATACATGCGCCAAGGGACACCACTTGATGTGTGAACCTTCTCCACTAGAAAGAACTGTGTCGGAGGTGACAATCAAGCAGCAAAGGTGTCTATGGAAATAAAGACTAACTTTCCATTTGGGCCCTAATGAGAGAAACTCTCAGCAGCAGCAGACATTGTCCCTGTTCCTGCCAAAAAAAGGATTGTGGCTAGAACTGAGAATGCCAGTGATCACCCATGCCCCCCCCCCCTCAACAGGTGAACAGGATTGTCAGCGCTGACAGTTACCAGGTATGCGCTTCGATGCATGTGCATGGTGGAAGACAATTCCACTTGTGCACAATTCTGAGTCTTGGGTGAAGATTTTCTTCCAGCAAAACATATTTCTGGGTACACAGGGCCAGATCCAGAAGAAAGGCAATCCAGACACGGACCCTGTTTCTAGGCACAGGTGGTTGAATCAGGGCCACCATGATTAAGAAGGGAGGATTAAATCTCAATTTTGCACTACGCTAATGGAAATGTTCTATTTTGTATGGCTTGGCTGCTATGTGCAAGCAAACCAGTGGCTTTTCCTACACTGGACTGCTGTCCATCAGCAGCCGAACCTATGAATCAGCCTGTGAAAAATGTGAGGAGCTGTAGTTGATATTGTGTGATATCTTGTGTGTGATGTTCCATTCGCACAAACAAATCAGCACTAGACAGTGCAGTTGTCAGGGGGTAGCATGCACATGAGAACTGGCCTACAGTCTTCACAGTTGCCCAACAGGAGAAGTACACCAGAAACAACCTAGTCAGGTTTACTGAAGGAAAACTGGAAGTGGGAGAGGAGGGGGGTTAAAAGCCTCGGGAGACCCATTCTCAACCCTCAGTACCACAACTGGCAAGCAGTCTTGCAGACTATCACAGGCGCCTCCAAGTCAATATGTCCGGGAGGGGGGGGCGGGGCGGGGGCGTGGAGTTGTTTGAAAGGTGCATCCGCCACGCTAAGACTTTGGAAGCAAGAATCGCTGCTCACGCTGTGATGTCCCCGGCCCATTCCCAATTACAAGCCTGTTCGGAGGCTGCCTGCCTGCCTGCTGCCCCGCCGCCCGCTCGCCCTGGGGCTGGCCCGGCGGCCGTACCTTGAAGAGAGCGGCGTCCTCCTCGCGGTTGTAGTCCTGCTTGCCGGCGTGCTTCCAAGGGATGCGGAAGATGCTCTTCTCCTCGTTCTCCCACACCAGGCCCGGGTACTTGTTGCTGTCGATCTGCTCGATCAGCCACTGCCGGAGTTTCCCGTTGCCGCAGCTCATCGAGTTCATGCCGCCGCTCTCGCCGGTGCAAAGGCTGCTGCTGCCGCCGCCGCCCTCCAGGCTCATGCCACGCGCCCCGCCGCCGCTGCTGGAGGAGAAGAGTGGGGGTCACGTGCCGGGCGCGCGCCTCTGTGCCCCCCCAAACACGCCGCGCGCCCCACTTTGCACAAACGCGCCTCCCGCCCGCCGGCGGTGCAAGCCGAAAGCGCTGGGCTGTCAAACCAGGGGCGGCGCATGCGCGCTCGCCGCAAGCAGGCGGCAAAAAGCCCGCACTCTTCAAAAATCCGCCCTGCACCTCCGGTCCCACACTCCCGGCTCTCCGGCTGCCCTTGGCTACGGGCGTCCCCGTCTTGCCCGCTCTTGTGCAGGCTCTACCCCGGCGCTCTTTTTTGACCCCTGCAGCCAATGCTCCCTGTAAGCTCTGGAGTCTTCTTGTGAGCAAACATTCTCTTTTGTGAGCTACTGGCATTAAAGTTGTGAGCGCGCGATTTGGCTGCTGCATAGAGTAGTCTGCCCCGGGGCCATCCTTCCTGAGCGAAGACAAAGATCTGTGAGTTAGAGGCTAAAAAACTGTGAGCTCGCTCACACTAACTCGGCTTAGAGGAAACACCGCCTGCAGCCCCGTCTCTCGCCCCTTTTGCTTCAGGGTGGTGGACTGGCTGCTGCAAATAAACGGGAGTGATCAAGCAGCGGAGGAAAATGCTAGTATACTGCATCAGATCAAGTTTTTTGGAGAGCAGTTATTCCCGTGTGGGGCACAAGTGCACCCAGACTGCGATCTCACACGCAACAGAATGTAGAGCAAATTTAGAGTCCAGTGGCACCTTTAAGACCAGCAAAGGTTTATTGAATAAAGGTGCCACTGGACTCTAAATTTGTTCTGCTCCTCCAGACCAACAAGGCTGCCCTACCCGGAACTAAATAATATACTTTCAATAATTTCAATCCAAGAGTCTAGGAGCACCTGAAAGACTAACACAACTTGTGGCAGAACAAAGTTTGAGTCCTGTGGCACCTTTTAAGAGCAACAACAACGCTTAACCGTGGGTATCGGCATGCATGCACATGAAAGCATGCATGCACATGATACCCAGATATAAACTTTGCTGGTCTTAAACGGTGCCACTGGACTCGCACATTGTTTTGTAGCCTGCTAGAAAGAGCAACAGCCCGGAACACCTGAAAGGTTAACGACATTGGTGGCAGGCGCTTTCCTGAGTCACTACTGGCTTCTGCTGGCGTTTTCCCCGTCTCCCTGTCGACGCCGGAGAACTCGCCCCGCAGGCAGAGGGCCTTTGGGAAACAGGGATCACGGCGGAGGGCAGTTTTTACCCGCGCTGCTAGCTGAAGAGGCGCGGCCTGCCCCAGCCCCACGGCCTCCCGGGGCGCGCTTTGAGCAGGCCTCGGCCAGTCCCGGGCCTTGGAGCGCCGCCCCGGCCGGCTCGGGTGCCCGTTTCCCCTCGGCGGCGGCGGCGGCGGCTCCTCTCCGCGGGGAAAACCCGCCCGGGCTCACACAGGCACACAGCAGGCCCTCCCTCCTACGGGCCGCTTCCTTCAGACGCGCGTGGCGGAAAGGCCCGCCGCCGCCTCGCCTCGCCCTCCTCGGCCCAGTCAGGCCTTCCACACCCACGGCCCGGCCTGGTAGAGAGAGTCCCCCTCGCCGCGGCTTCGCGGAAACGCCTCTCCTCCGACCGCCGGGGCGGCGCGGCTCTAACCGCCCTCCCCGCCCTCAGCCAGCCAGCCAGCCCCGCTCACCCGCCGCCCGGGACGCCAGGACGGCTCCCGCCTGCAGCAGCCCTCCGGCCCCCAGGGCGCCGCTCCCCCTCGCCCCCGGCCCCCGCGCTCCACGAAGCCTGCCTTGGTCGGATTCTGCCCTGGCTTTGCCCTCCCTTGCTTTAGCACAGCCACGTGGGAGCAGACATTCCCCTCTGCCTGACATGCCGCAGTCGCTTCCTTCGGTCGTCGGGTTTTATGGCACCCTCTCTGCATTGCACGCCGCTGTGGCTTTCTTTGGTCACTGGACTTTATGGTGCCAGTTCTGCATAGGATTTATGGGCCTTTTGTGGCCCTTCAGGGGTGACTTTGCAGTCAGTAGGGCTTCCCCCCCCCCCCCCCCCCAATCTAAATGTGGGTTTGAGCTGCACTTTTCCCAACTGGATTTTGCCAGTCCACACAGTAAAAATGCATTTGGAAAATGCACTGGAAGTGGGTTATCTAGAATCACATCCCCAGTTGAGAACATGTGGCGCAGATGTCAGACGCAGAACCGCCCCTGCAGGCCGATGGCGAGCAAGGCCGGGATCTCTTTTGGAGCCTCCTCCTCACCTCTTCCTAGACTGATTGGAAGCCATGGCCGTGGGTGCCCGGAAGGAGGCTGAGGCCCTCGGCGATCTTCTTGGGGAGGGCCAGGTCACTCCCCCCCCCCCCCCAAAATACATCCTCCCCCACAGGGGACGAGTAGGTAGGGTTGCCAGCTCCAGGTTGGGAAAGATCTGGAGATTTGGGGGTGGAGCCTGGGGAGGACAGGGACCTCAGTGGGGTATATGGAGTCCACCCTCGAAAGCATCTATTTCCTCCAGGGGAACTGCTTTCTCTAGGCTGGAGGTGAGCCGTAATTCGGGGGGGGGGGGGGGGGGTCCCCAGGTCGCACTTGGAGGTTGGCAGCCCTGGGCCCAGTGAAGTTAGACTGGTTCACGTGCAAAGTTCTCTTTTACACTTGGCGGTTCTCAGGTCCTGTTCATGCATACATCTGTTTGTAAGCAAGACTCAACATGTATTCCCTAGGATTGCCAGGTCCCGACTGGCAACTGGCAGGGGAAGGGGAGGTAGGGTTGCCAGCTCCAGAGATTTGGGGATGGAGCCCAGGGAGGACAGGGACCTCAGTGGAGCAGGATGCCATAGACTCCACCTTCCAGAGCACCCGTTTTCCCCAAGGGAACTGATCTCTGTAATCCAGACCAGAGAGGAGTCATTCCGGGGATAGGCTGGCATTCTAGGGTCCCAAGGCGCAGTATAGGATTGCAGGGAGGAAAGGGTTGTGAATCCTTTGACGATCACTGAGACCATTGCGCTACAAACCTCTGGTGCGGATAGATTCAGGCGGGCAGCCGTGTTGTCTGAAACAACAGAGCAAAGCTTGAGCCCAGCAGCACCTTTAAGACCACAAAGTTTAATTCTGGGCAGAAGCTTTGGTGTGCAAAGCACACTTCTTCGGATACATGTATACTGACCTATACAGATACAAGTAGCCTAAAGGTGCCGCCGGACTCACACTTTGCCCCATTGATTTCGTCGGCAGTGCTTTCCCTCGGAGTTCTCCGGGGGTCGTCCCCGCCCTGCCGCCCCCCTGACTGTGCCTCGGAGACAGCTTTCCTGCAGCGCCACTAGCCCAGCCGAAACCCGCGGGACAAGGCCGCGTGGGGGAGGGCGCGTGGGGAAGCGCAGTCCGCTGTGCCGCAAAACGACGCGAGAATCAGGAGGCGGAGTTGCTGCCACGGAAATCGAGGGGTTTAGACCGGAGTGACTCCGCGCGGGATCGCAGCGCAGGACAGACTTACCGCCCTGCGCGGCACAGCTTGAAGGGAAGAAGCCCTCCAGGGACCGCGGGGGGGGGGGGGGGGGTGTTATCCGCCAGGAAACAGACCGGGGACCGGGCCAGATCTCCAGCGCGGCCGTGAGTCTCGCCGGGACTTCCTGTTTCCAGTGGCGGCCCAGGAGCGAGGGCAAGAGTTTGGCAGCCTCTGGCCGACAGGACAACAACAAACCCGCCTGCGCAGCAAACACCCGGGGGAGGGGGGAATTTCCAAGCGAAGGGAACCCATTTCGGCACCGAGTAAATAAAAATCCCCCCCCCCCCCCGTATAACCATCTGGACACATCGACGCATTACATCAGTGCATTCTGATTTAAACCCGGAGACAACCTGCTGCATGACAGTTATCTGTAAAACCACGACGTTGAACACCACAAATAACCCATGCCGCTGTTCACGCGTGCACAGCGAGGAAGAGGGGAAAGGGGCCCGTTTTCGAGCCACGTCAAACTGGGAAGGCGGCGAATTATCCCCCCCCCCATCGATCAGCATTCAGATCGATGCAATTACCTGCATGTTAATATTATAACGAGGGACGCCTATTACGTGCGACAGGGAAGCCCCCGGGGTTTCGAGTTTAACGGGTGAAAAGACCGTGCCTGGCCCCGAACTGGTTTGGAATACCACAGCGACAAGGACAGGAACTGCTGTGTGACGGAAGGGTACCTTTTCCTTCCCTTTTCCATAATAAAGTGTGTGTGTGTGTGTGTGTGTGTGCGCGCGCGCAGTGCCATCAAAGTCACTTCCAACTTATGGCGACCCTATGAATGAACGACCTCCAAAACGTCCTATCACTCGCAACCTTGCTTAGGCCTTACAAACTGAGGGCCCTGGCCGCCTTGAATTGAGTCAATCTGTCTCGCATTTTCCCTGCATGATTGTCTTTTCCAGTGACTCTTGTTTTCTCATTATGTGACCAAAATACCATAGCCTCTGTTTAGTCATATTAGCTTCTAGGGAGAGTCCAGGCTCGATTCGATCCAAAACCCACCAATTTGTATTCCCCCTCTCCCCCCCCCCCCCGCAACTCCAGGCACAAGGATGGCGCATTACTATTAATCAAGAACATGTTATTCGTTTGCCTGGGCAAGAGGCTTCTTATAGGTAAGGTTACCCTCCGGAACCAGTTTAAGTTTTAGCCCTTAAGGGCGTTGGGAGCAGGTGTCCCGGGCCTCACAAATGCTTTTCTCTTTTCCCCGAAAGGATCCGCAAACTGGCCCGCTTAGACTTGGATCGGGGGGAAAGAGCTTGAAGCACAGCGAAGATTGATTCAGGTGGGTTGCCCTGTTGTTCTGAAGCAGCAGAACAAAGTTCGAGTCCGGTGGCACCTTGAAGACCAGCCAAGTTTAATTCTGGGTATCTGAAGAAGTGTTCATGCACGCTTCTTCAGATACCCAGAATTAAACTTCGTTGGTCGTAAAGGTGCCGCTGGACTCAGACTTTGTCCCCCCCGCAAGGACTGTGTAAGAGACCCGGAGTGCTTTTAGCACGTTCCAGACAGACAGTCCTCCAGTTCACACCGATTCAGTTCGGTTCAGATCTCTTGCAAGGGCTGGGGCAATCCCCCCGTAGCCGACCTAAATTTGCATCTCCCCCTCCATTTACATGATTTTAGAGTTTCATGACTGTGTCCCTCCACTACCAGTGTCCCTCCACTACCTTAAAACATACATTTAAAAAACCTCCCCATTTTTTTCTTCTAAAACCCCGCCGTTAAACTCCACCCATTCCCGCCTGAGAAAAAAACTTCTGAAAGTCGGCGGCTGGTCTCCTGTCTCCTTTACTTTTAAGCACATCGCTTCTGTGCTTGACCTAAGACGAGTAAGACCTCAACTCTGCTTGGGCCCCGTTGGATTCCAGTTCCTCCCGCTGTCCCGGGACAGGCCGCGGTCCAGGGGCGGAAACTCAGAACCTTCTCGAAGGAACTTCTTGGATGTAGACTGATGCCGCCGCCCCCCCCCCCCCCCCAACTCCATCCACCCTGCACGTTGGCATCCTTTGCCCCGGAGCACATTCGCGCGGGCTCCCTAGGGCGAGGCTATCGGGAGAAATCTGCTGGGCGAGACGGAAGGGCCGAGCGACTCCAGCGCCCAGGAGGAAGATGCTTTCAGGAAACCCCAACAAACAGGCAACCGTTTTGGACTGCTCTCTGCCCCGCAGAAACCGCTCTTCTGAACACGGAGGTCCGCCCCGGCTATTGCTAGTAGAGAGAGCGAGCGAGCGAGCGAGAGAGCAAACAGTTAAGGTTTGAGTCCAGGTCAGCAAGCGCAACTAGAGCTTTCAGGGTGTCATCTCTCGAAGGGAGCTTTGACTCTTGACACCCGAAAACTCTTGTTGGTCTATAAGCTGGTACTGGGTTCAAATCTTCCCTGTCCTGTTGCAGCCCAACAACACTGCTGCCCTCTGAAACTGTCTTCAGAGAGAGGGAGAGAGAGAGAGAGAGAAAGACTTTCCCACCAGGCCGCCTGGACATCTTCCTCCCACCCGGTTGCGGCTCTCTCAAGGAGCGGCCGGACAGCATTAAGGCGCTTCCAGAGCCAGCCTCGCGAACAAAAGTGAGAAGAAGGCGTTCAAATCAGCGCATCCCGCGCCCCCCCCCCCTCCCAAGTCTTCCTTGCGGAGCGACCTCATTGCTGTCTTGGAGACCGAAGCAAGGCAGGGCCCCGCAGGCATCGGCCCCGGCCGCGCTCGAATCTGCTGCGAGCCCGCTCTTTGGTCCCGGGCTAAGGGAGGCCCTCTTCCTACCTTGCGCCCCCGTCCCCGCCAGGCCGCGCGCGGGTGAGACGCGGGAGGTTCTCCCGCGCCTGGAATCTCGATGGAGATGGAAGTCCCTTGGGGGGGGGGACATCCCTTCGGGGGGGGGCACCCCACCCTCTCCACCCTCTCCCGGACTGGGCCGGCCTCGCCGGGGCTGTCAGTCTCGGAAGACGAGACTGATCGACGGCAGGCTATCCCCCCCCACCCCGGGAAGTCCTCCCGGCAGGTGCCCAGCCCAGCCAGGGACCGAGCGAGATGAAGACAGCCAAGGCGCGACTCCAGCCGCCGGGCAGAGCAGCCAGGGCGGCAGAGGGGCTGCGGTATCTCCCCCCCCCCTCCCGCGCTCTAAAGAATCCGCTCCCAGCCCCCTCCCCAGCTGGCCTTTGCCCGCTTACACCGTCGAATCCGGTTGGGAAAGAGCCTCCCGGCCCCGGCTGGTCCCGACCCCCGAGAGCGCCCCGGAGGCCAGGATGGTGCTCCCCGCTCGGCAACCTCCTGCCTCTTCCCGCCGCGGGGCCGGCCGGCCGACCGGCGCAGCGCCTTCTCTCCCCCCCCCCCCCGGCGCTCTCAGCCCTCCTGCAGCCGCGCGCTCCCCCTCCCGGCGCCGGGGCTGGGCTTTGCGTACCTGACCCGTGGCCCGGGCGGCGGCTGATCCTGCTGGTGCCTCTGGGGGGTCCCCTCCCTTCCCGCCCCCGGGCGCGGCAGCCAGCAGCCAGCAGGCGGGAGAGGGCGGTGCGGCGGCTGCAGGCTCTGTCACCCGCGGAGAGCTGGGGAGGAGAGCTCCTCCCGGCCGGGGCGGGAGTCACGGTTCCTTTCCCTCCCCGCCGCCGGCCCCCCTCTCCCGCTTTGCCCCCCCCCCAAAGTCACCCGGCAGGAACGCGCCCCGACCCTCGAGCGACCCGCGGATGGAGGGAGCAGCGCCGGCCGTTTGCGCCGCCCGCCCCAGCCCCGGCAGGTCCTCAGGGCAGCTTCCCCCCCCGTCCCCCCCCCCGCCCCCCTGGATCGCGCGGAGTCCCGCTCGGGAGCCAGTGCTTGCACGGCGCCGCCCCGCGGCCGCGGCCGCTCTCCCTCCGGGCTGGCCAGAGCCGGGCTCCCCGCCTGGGAAGCCCCCCGGCCGGTCCCGCCCCCCGTCCCCCCTAGAGACCTGTCCCGCCGACTCGTCCGCCCGCCGGCCCCGGGGGCAGGAGGCAGCCCCGCTCACCTCGCTTGCTCTCCGGCTCGCTGGCTGTGCCGCCGCAGGGGCCGCGGGGCCCTCCGTCCGGACTCGGCTGGCGCGGGGAAAGAGGACGCGCGGCCGGGGTGGCGCTAGGCGCGCAGGAGGCAGGCAGGCAGGCAGGCAGGCAGACGCGCACACGGACGGGCGGGCGGGGAGGCCGAAAGGGGAACTTTCTTTTATCGCCCCGGCCGAGGGGAGGGGCCCGGGGGGGCGGGGCGGGGCGGCGCCTCCTCCTCCTGCGCGGGGGGCCCCTCCAGCGCCCGGGCGCACCTGCTCGGGGGAGGGGGGCAGGCAGCCCGAGCCCGGCGCGGAGCCCCCAGCCCCCCCCCCCATCAGCTGTTCGGCACTCGGGCGGAGAGCCCAGCCCGGAGGAGGGGGAGGCGGTCCGGCCAGGCGCGGCTCTCAAGGGTCCGAGGCTGCAGTCCTGGGCAGGCTGCCCTGCGGGGCCCTCTTCACCACCCACACGCCTCGAGACCCAGCAGGCTTTTTTTTGGGGGGGGGGGAGGGGACGGGGGGCACCTTCGAGGGTCCTGCCGCGCCAGGAGAAGAGAAAGGCCCGGGCCAGCCAGCGCCCCCTCGCCCCGGGGTGCTCGCCCCTCCCCCGGGAGGCCTTGGCCAGCAGGAGTTTCCGCCAGGGACCGTCCTCGACCGGTCTCCGGCGAGGCTCGCACGTGGGAAGGCGCGCCAGCCGAACGAGAAGCCGCCCTCTGCTTCGACAGAGGTTCGCGCAAGTTCGGCCAATCCCGGGGCAGGTCTGCCGGCCTTGCCCGGACCCCCCGGGAGGTGTCCTTGTGCTTCCTGGGCAAGGCGAAGCCCCACTCCACCAGCCCACGCTCAACCGCCCACTTGCCATCCCCTCCCCAACCGGATGCTGCCAGTTCAGACAGTACAGATCCAGGGGATGGAAGTGGATGGAAAGCGGCTCATCCAGCGTGTGTGGCCGCAGCCCGAGCCAGGCCCTCCTCTGCGCTTGGCGAGGGCTCTCCCCCTTCCGCGACGGAGCCCCGACGTCCAGCCCTGGAGAGTCCCCTCCTTTGGGCGGTCTTTTGGCCAGTTCCCAGCGAGAGGGTCAGAGGAGCCACAGACTGGGGTCCCCCGCGCACTCCAGCCCGGGACCATCCGGGACTTCTCCCCCTCGTTCGGTATCCAACCCGCTCCTCCGCTGAAACCACAGCCGTTCCCTGCCACAGGCCCATTTCACGTGATCCCGAGCAAGCCGCAGAAGTGGGTCGAAGACCAAGAAGCCACCCCCCCCCCGCCCCCAATTCTCCCTCGCCTCCGCAGGATCCTTCCCCTTGGCTCCCCACAGGTTAACTCCAGCGTGCGTGCCCAGGGAGAAGAAATCCCACCCGCCCTACCAAGTTGCATAGATGGCTCACGCAAATCAGCCAAGTCACACGCGGTGGGGGCGGGGCGGGGGGGGGGGTCCAGCCTTTGGTCTTGCTCCAAACCCACAAATGAGACGCAGGACCCCCCCCCCCCTCCCCGCGAAATTCAATACTTCATCTCTCTTGTGAGGTCGAGTCCTGAGCTGTCCTGTTTGGGACACCAGTGCAGCCCGACCTACATTTTCCTCCGGATCCGGTTGTTAGAAGGGCTTGGTCTGGGTCTGGGTCTGGGTCGTGCCTAGAACAGTGAATCGGTCTTTGGCATCAGAACCCGGGAACTCGTCTTCCTCCAGGGGGGCCTTTAATCTCTGGCCTGTCGTCTGACCGAGGCGGAACCCTTTTGTTGGTTTGTTTTATGTTTCCCCCTAGAATCAGATCTCGTTTCTGCTGAAGGGCGAAAGTGATCCTCCATCCCTTGGGCGACACTCTCGGTATTTCATCGCGCGCCAGAACGAGCCGTTTAGCGTCGCCGGGGCCCCGAAATCCCTTTTCCTAGAAGTCGGTTCTCACTCGAACCTCGATCAGCGCCGCCCAGCGTCGGGTAAGAGTCTTTGCAGGGCCTGGAGTCAGATCCCACCTTGAACTGGATTGCGTGAGAAGCTGATGCCATCGTTCGCCTGACCTTTAAAAAAAAAAAAATCCGTGCCAAGGCTGCGTGGGAAGAAAGTCTGACACAGGTTCATCTGCAGCTATGTAAAGTTAGAACCAGCATCTGACTCCAAGGGGGCCCACCCAACTTTCCCCCGGAGGCCCCTTTTAAGCTGGGCACTGTCACATGCAAACTAAGAAGAGGGGGCATAAAGGGTCCTTCCTTTCTGAGGTCCAGTTGAAAATGAGGGCAGGGGGCTGAGGAGCAGAGGAGGCTGTTCTCAGAGCAGGATGCTTGGGCTGGCCAAGTTCTAGTCCTGGAAGGGGGCTTAGTGTCAGACCATCTCGATAGATTCAGGGGTTGGTCTGAATCAACAGAACAAAGTTTAATTCTGGGTATAAACTTTTGTGTGCATTTGGTCTTAAAGGTGCCCCTGGACTCAAACTTTGCTGTGTTCCAGTGTCTGCTGGTGGAAAGGAGGTCTCAGGTTGAAGGCCCCTCAGCAGTTGGGACTTGAGAGGCTTCCTGTCTGGGTCTGCTTGGTATGGCCAGATAACAGATTTCAGGTAGCAAACTTTAGGGGAGGTGGAGGTGGGATTATACCCCACCCTTCATTCGGAGTCTCAGAGCGGCTTACAATCTCCTTTCCATTCCTCTCCCCTCAACAAACACCCTGTGAGGTAGGTAGGGCTGAGAGAACTCTTTCAAGAACTGCTCGTGAGAGAACAGCTCTGAGAGAACTGTGACTGACCCAAGGTCATCCAGCTGGCTTCATGTAGAGGAGGAGTGGGGAATCAAAGCCAGCTCTCCAGATCAGAGTCCTCCGCTCTTAGCCACAACACCAAACTGACTCTCTTTAAGGGCCACTTTCACCTGTTCACCCATGGTCTTCAGCCCACAGACCCCCACCCTCAGGTGGATTGGAGAGCATCACCTGCTGGTTTGTATGTCCGTGTGGGGCCACCATTTTTCTGCCAGTATTTGGGAGGCATGCCACGGCTCCTCCCTGTCTTTGCACACCCACTGAGAGAGCAGCAGGATGCATTTATACTGGCTCATTGTGGGTTGGACACTTGACTGGTTCCTCACTATGGTGTCCCTCCTGGTGTCTGGCGTCTGTTTCCTGTTCCCTGGTCACAGCCTTGACACCAGTGAGATCTTCAGTCTGGCTCCCCCTCTTCCTGTCACATGACTGCTGTCCTAAGACTTCCTGCCACATGCCTGTGACTTCAGCGAATCCCCTCCCCACTAGGTTCCAGGTCTGCAAAGCCTGAAGGCCACTGGAGCAGACATGGCTGAGTCCTGACTGGATCAATGGCTGGATCAAAGGAAGTTTCAGAGCAGGCCCATAGCAGGTTCTGTCCCCTTTCTTAAAGGCACAGCCCCGCAAGAATTTCTCCTGCAAAAGCTTTTTTCAATCATTTTAAACATTTTTAAAGGCATGTGTTCCTTTAAGCAGAGTGAGGTGCTGTAGTTGACGAATTCCCACACTGAGCAAGGGGGTTGGAATAGGTGACCTCTAGAATCCCTTCTAACTCTGTTTCAAGAAACTGGTCTCCTTTAAGAGAGTTCTTCTTCCTAAGTGTTGGTTTTCTTAACTATAGAAGTCATCCCCCCCCCCACCTGCCAGCTTGTTAGCAGAATGGTTGCTTAGGCTGGCAGAAGTGATTAACTTGCAGCAGCTGAGAATTGTCACCTAAAGTGGTTGACAGCTTGCAATTTAGAGATCTCTCCTGGGAACAGCTTTCTATAGGCTAAATGGCTTTTCTTTCTGCACTGAGAACTTCAGCCCCACCAGGCAACCCATCTTGATCGATGTTCTCTCTCATGTTTATCACCAGCGTGCAAGAACAAGATAACCACGGCAGACAGAATTCTCACGTAACCCTATCTCATTTCAAACAGAAAAGCACTGCTAGATCAGACTAGATAGGGTCACCCTACCCAGACTCAGCCCAAACATCAAATGAAATGTTGCTTGATTCCATGAACTTGTGGATGATCAGAAGTTGAACCCCCAGAATTCCGTCCCGCTAAATGCCCTACTCTTGGGAGCCCCAAGACCAGAGCTCCAACATTGTGTTCCCTACATGCTTCCAAGAACCCACGACCAGGGCATGAGCCAGTTCACACATTCAGCTGACAGGAATTGAGGTTCTGTTCAGGCAGACAGCTGCTTTGGGCATGAGACTTCCGGCAGCCAGTGCTCAGATGGTGGTGTGGCACCATTACTGTGATCGCTTGTCTCCATGTGGGAGTTACCTGCACAATTTTAAATCAGCTGTTTCTCACCTTCATGTTCTTTGTCTGGTGTAAGAAACATGGTGACCCCAAGCCAGGACAGAAGACCCTTATGCTTAATCACTAGCCCATAGATTTCTGTGGGGGATTTTTTAATGAGCAGTAGACTTAGAACAGATCCAAAGAAGCCCTTCTTCACCCACAGAGTCATTAACATGTGGAATTCACTGCTGCAGGAAGTGGTGGTGGCTACAAGCACAGACAGTTTCAAGAGGGGATTGGATAATCATATAGAGCAGAGGTCCATCAGTGGCTATTAGCCACAAGGTATAGGTGGAACACTCTGTCTGGGGCAAGTGATGATCTGTCTTCTTGGTGCCTGGGGAGGGGGCAACCGTGGGAGGGCTTCTGGAGTTCTGGCCCCCTGGTAGACCTCCTGATGGCACCTGGGTTTTGACCACTATGGCTGCGTTCAGATGACAACGTTGAAGAGCAATCAGCCCGTTTTTTAAAAAACCGAATGAAATCATCCCAAAAGAATGGCATCCAGACAGCGATCCACTCACCTGCCTCCACGCGCAGTTGTTCCATGACCGGATGTCCAGATCTTTAACCACAAAGCCCGCATTTTTTGGGGTGTTTTTTTTTTAAATCCACGCATGCGCATGAGCAGACGAGTGAACCAGCAAACCCCTATGCGAACACCCATGCGCACTGATGACCCTGTTGGGCAGACCGATTCATGCTGATTCACGCATGCACATATCTCATGTGCGCATGTGCAGACGGCCGCACCAAAGGTGCACATGTGTGCATGCGGAGAATTGTTTTTTTTAAAGATGGCGGTCACAGTCTTGGCGCGCAAGATCGCGATCAGACATTCGGGAAGTGCGCACCAAGACTGCACCGCTCATCTGCACCGGACTTTCTCAGGTATCAAAAAGCCGCGGAGTATAGTGGGGGGGAAACGGGAGACAGACGACTGGGGCACGAAAGACAGCTGTTGCTGTCTGATCATGCCATTTAAATCCGACAGGGAAGAGGAAGGGGTGCGGATCAAACTGAGCGTCTGAACGCACCCTAAGTGACGCAGAGTGTTGGACTGGATGGGTCATTGTCCTGATCCAGCATGGCTTCTCTTGCATCCTTATATCTTTGGCAGCTTTACTCACTTTTGTGGACAATACAGCCTGTTCCACTGCAATGGGGGGGGGGGAAGTGCTTCACTAGCTCACATGTCATTACCCTGCACAACACCACGTCTCCCCTGATGGCTGTGGCCTTGCAAACTGACCCAGATGTCTTTCTAGTTGACTACTGCTGAATTGTCTAACGGGACAATTGCAGAGAGCATTAGCACCAGTGTTCCCTCTAAGCTGAGTTAGTGTGAGCAAACTCGCAGTTTTTTAGCCTCCGGCTCACACATTTTTGACTCAGCTCAGGAAGGGTGGCTCCAGAGCAAACTAATTGATGTAGTAGCCAAATTGCTCGCTCACAACTTTAATGCCGGTAGTTCACAAAGTAGAATTTTTGCTCACCGGACTCCACAGCTTAGAGGGAGCATTGGTTATCACCATTTCATAGTTTTCAGTTTAGAAATATTTAGACAATTTACTGGGCGTGCTGGTACAGGCTGATTTCCCCTGTATGGAAGTTTTTTTTAAAATAATATTAACTGTAATTTTTAAACACAAGCCATTAGTGGGAAATGACTTCTGGTTTTTACCTGGTGCAAACAAACCGGCCTGGGGGCGCATGGCTTATCAAAGTGGTGTGCGTTTGAATTACTAAAGAGTCTTGGTCTTTTAGGCCTCTGAGAAACACGCGCAAAATTCCTCTTGGGCTTTTGTAGGCGGTTTCTGAAGGATAGCCCTGAAGGCAGAAAAGTCCGCCTTTGCTTTCTGGTAACCCTCTAACCACGAGCAGCGTCTCTCTGACACTTCAAAGTGTCTCTGACTGCTTGCCAGGAAGAGGGGTGCTCTCTCTAAACCCACAGGCAGAAGAGCTGCTAAAAGAAGGCCGGGCTCCTCCCTCAGCCTTCTGTTTGGGGCAAGCCTTCCTGGTCCTTTAACCCTTGCTCAACACGCAGGATTTCAGAGGAGGTGGCTATACTACTGGTGTGTGTTGGGGGGGGGGGAACTACACCTGTGGAATTCCTACTTAATTGTTGTTAAAGGCCAAAAAACCTGCTCCCAATCGAGGGTTCCTTCGTTATTTTAACCTCGATGTGACCAAGGTGATAGTACAGTACAGCTCTACTGTCTTTATCTCGATCGGTAGTTCCACGGCTAATGTAACCACACCCAGGGGTCATTTCGTAGAAAAAGAGGTGCAGGAGCTCATTTGCATAACTCATTTGCATATGCCACACCCCCTAACATACCAAAAGCGTGTCAGAAGGCAACACCCACCCCTCAGGCTCCACTCCACAGGTGAGTGAAACTGACCTGCTCTTCCTCTATTCCCTTCCCCATCCAATACTTTGTGCAATAAAAAGAAGCGTAAAGAACACACCCTCATTCTCTTCCTGCTCCCTTGAAACCACCAGGTTTCAAGTAGACTTGAGATACCCAGGACATGTGCACCAGCCATCCCTTTCCATTCCCCTCCCCACAACAAGACACCCTGTGAGGTAGGTGGGGCTGAGAGAGGTCTTTTGAGAACTGCTCATGAGAGAACAGCTCTGAGAGAACTTGTGACTGGCCCAAGGTCACACCAACAGCTGCATGTGGAGGACTGGGGAATCCAACCCGGTTCTCCCAGATTAGAGTACAACTCCTGACCACTACCCCAAACTGATGGGGTGGAAGCTGCTGAAGGGTTGGTGAAATTTTTCCAGTACTTATGTGCCATGTGCCCAGATAAAAAATGGTATACTTAGAAAATTTATATGCCACCTTGAGCAAGTCTCTGGAAAAGCAGCACACAGTCATAAAAGGAACAATGATAAAATATTAAATTAATTATTTTATTAATTATTATTATTAAATATTATTATTAAAACAAAACATTAAAAACAATGAAGACCCTAGCAGGGCTTTCCCCGGGGTGCTGCGCGCCTCTGCACTGCTCAGGGAAGCCGAGGAGGGGGCGGGGCTGGTCATGTGCCTGCCTCCTGGGTTCCTCACTCCCGGAGCTGCGCTCCTGTGCGCTCCTGCTCCAACAAACCCCTGACCACACCATATCCCCCCCCCACTTTTCGATTTGTTTTCTCAAGGCTCCTGTCTTCTTAGTCCTACATTTTGCAACGCTGCCCTTTTGGGACAGATACGAATTCAGACATGGGCGTCAACTACGGGGGGGCTCGAGCCTCCCCCGAAATTTCCTGGGGGGGGGGCTCAGCCACCCCCGGCAAAATGGAGTGATCGCCGGTGGCCAGTCAGCCAGCCAGCCGGCCGTCGCCGCCTCTCCTTCCCCCCCACCCCCACCCCCGGCCTGCCCTCCTGCCTCCCTGGGGCGGGGGGGGGAGAGAGGCGGCGGGGACATGGTCCCGTGCTTTGCGCGGGCGGCAGTCAGCTGGCTGCCACCGCCGCGACTGCGCGGGTCTGCCTCCCTGGGGCCGGGGGGGGGAGGAGCAGCGGGGACATGTTCCCATGCGTGCACGCTTCGCGCGTGTGCATGAGAGAGCCCCTGCCCCCCCCCCCCCCGAGGATTTAGAAAGTCTGAGTTCAGAGAGAGGAGCCATCCTCCCTCCTAATGGAGGTGTACTGACTTTATTTGCAGTTCGCGTTTCTCACTGAGAGAGACTCAGTGTGGAAATTCTGCCTCTGCCACAGGATTTTTGAAAGGCTGCCCGAAAAGCAGTTAAAAACACACTTCGGAACCACATAGTTTATCTCCCTGATATTTAGGCTGATTCTCAGAAGACTAGGATATGTGAGCGGTTTGCTATGAAGAAAAGCCCTCCTGGATCAGGCCGAGGTCTATGTAGTTCAGCATTCTGTTTCCCACAGGGTTCCAGAAGAAGAGGAAGAGGAAGAGGAAGAAGAGGAGATTGGATTTATACACCACCCTTCACTTAGAGTCTCAGAGCGGCTTACAAACTCCTTTCCCTTCCCCTCCCCACAACAGACACCCCGTGAGGTAGGTGGGGCTGAGAGAGCTCTGAGAGAATTGCTCAGAAACAGAAGCCTTTTCTGAAGACCAATCAAAATGAAACAAAAGCTTGTGATAGCTCCAGAACTCTTCCATCAGGGTGGATAGTTTTTTAAAAGAAGCCACAGGATGCTTCGGGCCATGACCCGGAGGCCTTTTGTCTCTTCCTGTTCAGAGAATCTTGTAAGCCAGTGTTTCCCTATGTGTGGGTCGGGACCAGTATTCCCTCTAAGCTGAGTTAGTGTGAGCTAGCTCAGTTTTTTAGCTTCCGGCTTACACATTTTTGTCTTAGCTCAGGGAAGATGGTTCGAGACCAAACTAATTTATACTCTTGGGGTTCATAGTGGGGGCAGCTGTACCTTATGTGTGGTATTCGTTAGTTTTTCAGAAACATCTGGTAGGGCGCTATAGAAAAAAAGACCACAGCCTTCTCCTCTAGTAATCCTACATGAACTTGTGTTCAGAGCTATACTGCCTCTGAACATGGGGGTTTCATTTAGATGGCAGAATTTTCTGGAACTCCTCCACCTCTCACCCATAGACTGCACAGATCCATCTATTCAGCACCTTAAGGAATTTGGCTGTCAGGCAGACCACTACGTTAGTTTAATACTATTTAAAGATGTACACTATTTTTCGCCTCAGTAGGGATATGGATCATCTTTTACCATTCTCCTCTTCTGATTTTTTCTTCACAATGACCCTGTAATATAGGTTCGGCTCAGGGTCACGCAGCAAGCCTCTGTGGGAGCATGTGAATTTGAACCTGGGACTTCCAGATGCTAGCTGGATACTCTCCAGCGTTTCTGCATCAACTGCCCTGAAGAAAGTTGCTGCCATGGAACCGCATTGATCAAACAACCCAGCAAGAAGAGTCAGCGAAGCCCTGACCTGGATAGCCCAGGCAAGCCCAATCTCATCAGATCTCGGGAGCTAAGCAGGGTCGACTCCGGCAAGTACTTGGATGGGAGACCTCCTTGGAATACCAGAGGCAGGAGGCGGGGGCAGGCTTTATTCAGCCACCTCTCTGAATACCCTCCAGGCTCTCAGTAGAGGTCACTCACCAGAAGTCAACGTGATTTCCAGGTGCACCCACACTTACACGTGCACACATATGAAAAATACCAAAAAATACCAAAAAAAGAAGAGTTGATGAACACCTGCAAGATGTCAGTTTCTACTGCAGTGTCTAGGGGAGGCTATGAGTTTGTCACAATCACCCAAATCTCACAACAAGGAGAGCCAAATTCTGCAATCTGATTATGATGCGTAAACCACATTTGCACGCATGCTTCTGTAGAGAGATGTGACACTCTGTGAGAAATTCAGTTACTGTTTTCCATTTGCCTAATCCCAACATACTTCTGAAGCGCATCAGTTTGTGGCTCCTTTGACATAAGACAAATCACAACCTCCCTGAATCCACATCGATCAGGAGACCCCCCCCTTTTTTTTCTTTTTTGGTTTGCCACTTTCTGGGAGAGAATGATGCACAAAACAGTCTCTTGAGAAAGGGACAACATATTCCACCTCTGCAGTCTTCAGACCATTGTGGGGAAATCTTCCCCAAATTAAAGTCCTTCCATGTGGAGGCTTTCAGTCCTCTGGCTGCCTGACACATAATATAGGTAGAAAGCAGCGGTCATTTAATAGAAAAAGAGGTGCAGGAGCTCATTAGCACAACTCATTAGCATAACTCATTTGCATATGCCACACCCCCTGACATCACTGGAAGTGTGTCTGAAGGCAACACCCACCGCTCAGGCTCCACCCCAAAAATTTCCAGGTATTTCCCAACTCAGAGCTGGTGAGCCAGCTTTACACTTTGACTAAAGACACTTTAGGTTTCCTTTGCTCTTGCAGGGAAGCTACTCTACAGCAAGTATGAAAATACAGATCAAGTTAGTGTGCTTTTGCTTTTTCCCACAACGCATCACTATATGTACCCACTCCTGGGCTCATTACTCCTGGAACGGCGCTCCTGCACGCTCCTGCTGAAAATGACCCCTGGCAGAAAGTGTTGTCAAGTTGCAGCCAACTTATGGAAAACTTGTAGGCTTTTCAAGGCAAGAGACTCACTGAGGCGGTCTGCCATTGCCTTCCTCTGTATAGCGACCCTAAACTTCCTTGGTGGTCTCCCATCCAGATCCTTCCCAAGGCCTACCCTGCTTAGCCTCTGAGATCTGAAGAGATCAGGCTAGCCAGCTCAGGGCAAGATACACATAATCAATTTCAATTTCAATAACCTTTAATGGCATAGAATACAACAAAATACAGAGATGATAGATACACATAATAGTATCAAGAATTACTCGGGGTAGTACATTTCAAATCTTCATGTAAATTCCAGAATCCAGGCCACAGGCCAGCCTTGGGATCCCTGTTGTTCAGCTGGCAAAGTGGGCAGTGAGAGACCCTGGCTTGCCTGCAGTCACCAAGAGAGCCGTGGCTGAGTGAGATTCGCACCAGGGCCCTGTGCCGCACCATCACGCCTCTGTTAGACAGAACGTTTCTTGAATATTATGCCTCATTCAGGGCTTCCCCGCCCAGCTGCAGCCACCTACAAAATCCCCACAGGGCTGAGGGGAGTTCTCAAGATGTAGAAGGGGAACCGGCGTCATTCTTGTAAATAGAACAGCACAGCCAGTCAGCCACTCCGCTCTGTGTGCTGAGGGTTTTCTGTGGACAATACTTGATCTATCCTTTTCAACTGTTATGTTGAAAGTTCTTTGACACCCACTTCCTTTGCTGTTCCTTGCTTCCTTCTGTCCCTTTAAGATCTTGCTGCCCTGACCAGGATGGCCCAGGTTAACCCGATCTCGTCTTGGCAATTAATGTTTGATAAGGGTGCTGGATAGCTGGTGAGGAAGAGAGAATACAGAATTAAAGATATCTAGCTTCTCTCACAGAACAAGGGATGCTTGAGCTGCCACTGGCTTGGCTAATGTTCCACTCGCCCATCGTGAGGAGGGACACATACTGAATCAGACCCTGTGTCCATCAAACTCAGTATTGCCTACTCAGGCTGGCAGCAGCTCTCCAGGGTCTCAGGCAGAGGTCTTTCGCATGGTCTTTCTAACAGGAGATACCAGGGGTTGAACCTGGGGCTTTATGCCCTACCAACTGGAGAGCCAGTTTGGTGTAATGGTTAGGAGTGTGGACTCTAATCTGGGAGAACTGGGTTTGATTCCCCACTCCTTCACATGCAGCTGCTGATGTGATCTTGGGTCAGTCACAAGTTGTCTCAGAGCTGTTCTCTCAAGAGCGGTTCTCAAAAGAGTTCTCTCAGTCCCCCCTGCCTCACACAGGGTGTCTGTTGTGGGGAGGGGAAGGGAAGGGAAAGGAGATTGTGAGCCGCTCTGAGACTCCTCTGGGTAGTGAAGGGTGGGGTACAAATCCAGTATCTTCCTCCTTTTCTGAGCCACGTCCCTTCCCTGAGCTGGCGATTTGGCAGGCAGTAAGGACTGCTCTTGAGCAGTTAAAGCCTGTTCATAGGGTTAGTTTTCCCAGGGGGTCACCATTAGTCATGCATTTGGGTTTACCACCTTAGTCATGAAAATGTCACATGCTTGTTCTACCTGGTTGTGAGGAGAAAGAACTTTCCAGGCGCCACTTTTTGGTGCTTTTACCAGCTTCAGCCACTGGTCTGAATCCCAACCACTCTCTGTTGGTGAGTACAATTACCAGAAGACATCAAATATGCTTAGAAAACAGAAATTAGCCCAGCGGTAGTGGGCAGTGTTACATTAATTTTTTTTAAAAAAAACATAGAACATGGTCCATGAAGAAGTAGATCCAACATCATTTTTCTCCAACAGCTATCTGGGAAATAGCACATGCACGTACAAGCTCTTAGTAAAAAGGTGTCATGTTTGTGTCAGACTGAACATCAGATGCATTAAAAAGCATTTATACATAAATTCTAGTAAGTTATATGAGAGATTATGGTAGAGTCGCCAACATCCAGGTGGTGGAAATCCAATCAAAACATCCGTGACAAAAATGACGAAGATTCAATAAAGATATATATACACACAAAAGTTTACTATAATAATGGTGATTCTCTAGAATACGCTCATCTTTTATCGCTCACATGCAACGGATTTTGTGCAATAACAATTACCCATCTCACATAGATTGCTTTATCTGAGCGTGTAGCAATTACAATCCCCTGCCTCAGTGGGGAGGGTGGGGAACAAATTTAAATAAGAAATAAAATAAACACAATTCTTATCGCTGTAAAAGAGAAAATACACATTCAATTATAATTACAGTGAAATAAATTCATGAGTAAACCATTACACTCAAAAATATATCGCTTACATTTCCACTTATCAACTCTTGAAATAAACATCTCATGTTGACTGTCTCGTATCAGAACCCAAGGTCTTTACAATGAATTAGTTGGTTTATAGAAGCCAAACATAAAGCCTCCACTACTAATTGTTACCAGCCGTGGTCTGCCTTTGTAAACAGTATTTTAAAGTGCTAGTACATCCTTGTGTTGTTTTTTTAACAAAACTTACTCTACTAACAAAACCCCAGCTTTAAAAATACACCATTATTAGCCTCCTAATATACAAAAACACAATATTCAGTGTCAGTGTCAAAATAGCAGATAAATGTGTAAAGAAAATTAGAAAAGATACCTTTACACATTTATCTGCTATTTTGACATATTTATTGCTTTACAACTGTTGACCCTACAATCTTAGCTTGCTATTTAGTTTTGTCTTTGCATATCTTCATTATGTTACATGTTAATTTGCTGTTCAGCCCCGGTCTATAAGTTTGAACCTTACCTACCGTTCCAATGTATTTGACAAAGTGTGCCTGCACACGAAAGCTCATACCTTGAATAAATCCTTTGTTGGTCTTAAAAGATGCCTGCTACTGGACTCTAAATTTGTTCTACCGCTTCAGACCAACACAGCTGCTGACCACCTGGATCTACTTTACAAAGATATTTTGAGACTAAAGGGGAGGAGGAGAACCATGTCCATTATCATCGGTTCCCTGGAGGTGGGGTGGGAGATTAAATAGTGTGTCCAGGACAGCAGCCCTACAGGGATTTGGCTAAAAGAGAGTTTCATGGACACATAGAGAGAATCTGCCAGCCACATCCCTCCTCAGAGCTGTTTTTTGAAGTTGTAAGATTAGTAACCAGCTTCGTTATTTCAGTGTTAATGAAACGCAAGAAGTGACAGAACAGACACAGTTTAGTTCTGTCTCACAGTTGATGTTGACCCACAAGGTTTGGTGTTTTTTTTAAAAAAAATTGACAAGCAGCTGCAATGACTGTTGACAGCTGATAGAATCTTAACTGCATATCTTTAGTTTCCCTTAGCAAAGGGGTCTTTTCTTGAAGGAAAATGCCTCTGAACGCCTGGCTGCTCAGCGTGAACAGGAAAGATACTCAACAGACTGCGCGACTAACATGGCTGAATGCCTCCTGCAATCTCTTTTTTAAAACTGTGCTTGTTGATTTTTTTTAAAAAAAAGAGAGACCAAAATAAGATTAAAAAGTGGTATATAGACACAGAGAAAATATAATTGAGGAGGAGCAGGAAGAGAGAAAATTGCCTCAGGCACGGAGAAACAGTGGGAATCTGTGATTACTCAGTCAACCATTTATTTTATTTAGACATACCCCTTTTTTGTCTTGAAAGGTGACTCAAAGCATATTTCATCCTTCTCTCTCCTGTTTTTTCCTCAGAACAGCAACCACCCTGTGAGGTAGGTTAGGCCGAGAGAGTGACTGGCTCAAAGTCACTCAGCATGCTTCAACAACAGTGTGGGGAACTGAACCTGGGACCTCCAGATCCAAGGCTGACATTGTAACCACCACATAAGACATCCAATCTATGGTAGCTAAATTCCATTTATTTCACTTTTATCCCAACCTTTATCCAGGGAGCTCAGGGCAGCATGTATGGTTCTCTTGTCCTCCATTTACTCTCACAACAACCTTATAAGGTGGGTAGATTAAATAACTAACCCAGCACCATCCAGCAACTTTCATCGGCTGGATATCTGAACCTGGGTCTTTCTGGTCTATGTCTGCCATCTTTACACTGCATAACACTGTTTGAAATTCCTATTTTATGCAAGTAAAAATTACCTACGTTTGAGTTCAGTGGCAACCTTTAAAACCAACAAAGTTTAATTCTGGGTATAAGATTGTGTGTGCATGCCCGCTTCTTCAGATAAAGCTTATACCTTGAATAAAAGTTTGTTGGTCTTAAAGGTGCCACCAGACTTGTTCTTCTGAATTTATCAGGTTATATATAAGACAAGTCTGTAAAATAAGGCAGGCAGGCAGGCAGTGTAGTATAGTAAGTAGGATGCTGGATTTCACTTGGGAAAAGGGAAGTTCAAATTCCTATTGACCAGGGAATTCACTAGGTGACCTTGGACTGGTCCTTTGTGCTCAGTAAGACCTACTCCACAGGGTGGTTTTGAGGATAAAAATGGAAGAGTGGAGAGACATGTCTTACTTTCCTGAGCTCCTTGGAGGAAGAGTAGGATAAAAATGTCTTAAATAAGTCTCTGCCCACCTGCATGAGACAGGCAAAAAGTCCCCCGAGTTAGCGTTGCTAAGGGCAACATGATTCTGATGCTTAGTTTTTGGCACTAATTTATTAAGGATTTTTAAGCGTAAAGAGGTGTTGCTGTTGACTAAGATCAAGTTAATTCACGCCATAGTCTTACCCAGGGGTCATTTTGAGCAGGAGCTCGGGGGAGCGCAGCTCCGGGAGTCGGTGCCAGCCCCCCCCCCCCCCCCGCAGGGGATTGCGCTTGTGTCATGGCTGCAGCAAAAGGACCCCGTCCCCTGGAAAGGTCCTTGTTCCTCCGACCAGCCTTCTGAAGGCTTCAACCACCACTGAAGTTATCCTCCCAGAAGAGTGGTATTTCTTTCTTTTTTAAATTCTTTTTATTGGTTTTCAATAATACTGGTATACATAACGAAGTAAATATAAGATACGCATAGTTTCCAACTTCAAGGTTCCTACGGCTTAACAAAAGAAACATAACATGAACAAATCTTAACAACACCTTTTATTTAACAGTGCTGATAGTACTTATATAAGTCAGAGCTAGAAGATGGTAAATGTGGATTTTAGAGTGATCATGTTTTTCCCAGAAGGTTTTGTCTTTATTGTATTTTATTTTGTTTGTTTTTTGTTATGAGTATTTTTGTTTGTTTATTTTGTTGTTTGTTGTTTGTGTAATCTAGTGATTGCAGGAATCTTCACTGAAGTAATGACTGATATATAGGGTTATATGGTTGAATATCTGATGCATATAAATATTCCAGGAATGGAGACCATTTTCCAACAAAATTAGAAGGTTTGGGGTAGATGTCTGCTTGTTTGATGTATTCCGTTATTTTTTCTAAAATCAGATGGTCCCAAACTTTGTCAGTAGTGGAAGGTGCCTTATCTGCTTTCCATTTAGAAGCTATTGAGGTCTTAGCTGCAACCAGTAAGCTTGTTATGTTCTCTTTGTAGAGGTTTTATATTTTTAATGTTCCATATGCCTAAAAATATTAGTGTGGGGTCACGAAAGATTTCAATACCAGTGATGAGTTTTATTTGGAGCAGTATTTCTAACCAAAAATTCTTGATGTAGGTACACTTCCACCAACAGTGGGCATACGATCCTTTTTCGCCGCATTTCTTCCAACATGATGGAGTACGCAGATGTTATTTTCGATATTCGTTCTGGTGTGAGATACTATCTGGATATGATCTTGTATGTTTGTAGTTTTGTTGTTATTACAGGAGAAGCCATTGGTTTGGATGTCCATATTTTTGACCATTGCTGTCGTGTGATTTCAGTTCCACAGTCTTGTTTCCATTGTTGTTGATACCTCAACGGTTTTTCTCCCACGTGTCTAATCAGAGAGTCATAGATAGTTGTAATTAACCCCTTTGATTTATAGTTTTTGGGATCAATGAGTCTTTCAAAAGGGGTAAGTTGTTCACTGAGAATTTTTGACGTGTCAATGCTATGAATCATGTGATTTAGTTGTAAATAGAAGAATGAGGGGAAAGGTTTGTCTATTTTTTGTTCCAGTGCTTTATTAGTTAGTAATCCTTTAGTTAAGATATCGTTCAAGCTTGTTATTTTAGCTAACCTCCACGGTTCAGTCATTTTTTTGTCTTTTCCAGGAGGAAACCAGTTTTGGTTTAAAAATGTTGAGAATCTGGAGTATTTAGGGAGCAACGTTGATCTGCATGAGTCCCAGTTTTCAAAGATGGCTGTCAGGCATCTATATTCTTTGTTCAGATGCAAATGATCACTCTTGGTGTTCCAGCTTACTTCTTGTGCGGTTTGTGGCGATGTCAGTGGAATGAGGGGTTTTACCCATTCTAGTTGTTCTCCCTGTCTTAAGATCTTTATTACTGGGACCATTAAAGCTGATTTATAATACAGCAACAAATCAGGGTAGTTAAGACCTCCTTGTGATGTGCGTCTCCTTATCGTTGAGAAGCTAGTCCTTGAATGTTTACTTTGCCATAAAAAGGCGTCATTAGCATTTGCCATTGACGGAGCATGTCATTTGACAGCGTAATTGGTATCGTTCGAAACAGAAATAATATTTTGGGGAGTACAAAAGCTCTAATAAGATGTAGTCTGTCAATATATATAAGGCGTTGTTTCTCCCATTTTCGGAGATCTGCCTTAATTTCTAAAATTTTAGTGTTATAGTTTTTAGCTAACAACTCTTTTGTTTTATTGGTCAGATGAATATCAAGGTATGAAAGTTCAGTGGAAACCCATTGATATTCATAGGTTGATTTTAATTCGCTTTCAAGATCTTTGGATATTTTTATAGGCATTAAGTAGGATTTTGAGTGATTGACTTTGAGGCCAGAGACCATTCCAAAGTTTTTCAGTGCTGTTTGGAGATGAGCTAGCGAGTTCTTAGGGTTTGCTATATATATCAGCATATCATCTGCGAATAGACTGAGTTTAAAGATAGGTTCCCCTATCTTGATCCCCTTTATGTTTTGGTCATGTCTGATCTCTGCTGCCAATGGTTCCAGCGCTATAGCGAAGAGGATCGAAGACAGTGGGCAGCCTTGCCTGGTTCCTCTACTAAGCTTTACCTGTTGAGAGCTCGTGTCATTAGTTCTGATATAAGCCGTTGAGTTTGCATAGATTGATTTGATGGCCTGAAGGAACAATGGACCAAACCCCATGTGGTTGAGAAGTGCTGTTAAGTGTGATGTTTCCAATGAGTCAAATGTCTTTTCTATCTCTAGTGAAAGCAAGATCGAGTCAGACTTCAAGTATTCACATGCAGAGATGATGTTTATCATTTTGTGGATGTTATCAGTAATTTCTCTTCCTGGGATGAAGCCCGCTTGATCTTGATGGATATAACTGGAAATAAAGGAGTTTACTCGTCTGGATAGTATTGTGGTGAAAATTTTATAGTCCTGGTTCAATAGGGAAATAGGACGATACGAAGCTGGGTTTGTGTTGTCTTTTCCTGGTTTTGGTATCGTTATTATTGAGGCTGTACTCCAAGATGGAGGAAGTTGACCTGAAGAGAGTATGTTATTACAGGTTACTGCCAGTGGTCCTGCTAATACTGTTGCATATTTTTTATAGAATTCTGAAGGGAATCCGTCTGGTCCTGTTGACTTGTTATTTTTCAGTTGTTTTATTGTTTCTAGAACTTCCTTGATTCCTATTGGTTTTTCTAGTATTTTGTGGTGTTCGTCTGAGAGCTTCTGGATATATTTGTTTTTTGACAGATACTTTTGGATCTCTTCTTGGGAGGGTCTAGTAGATGTATAAAGTGATTGGTAAAATTGTGCAAAGATTTTATTGATGGATGCAGAGTCTATGTGTGTTTTCCCGTCTTGATCTTTTGCTGCTAATATGTGTCTAGACATCCTTCTTTCTTTTACTTTCCATGCCGGGAGACGAAGTGTTTTGGGTGTGTTCACCCAGTATTTTTGTTTTACGTATATGAGATTTTTCTGGATTGAAGTACTTTCAGGAAGTTCAAAAGCCTTACGTTCTGATAGAAGTTGTTTATATACTTTTTTGTTTCCTGACTTTTTATGTTCATTTTCTAGATGATTGATCTTGGCTAAAATTTCTTCCCTTTCTGCAGCTTTTACTTTCTTCAGACGTGAGGACATTGATATGAGATGTCCTCTGAGTACAGCTTTCAATGCATTCCAGATCATAGAAGGAGCTGTGTCTTCTGAGGCATTTTCCTTTAGATATTGTCGAATGTGGGTTTCTATTTTTTCTGAGTGTTGACTGTTATATAACAGTGATTTATTGAGGGGCCATGATTTCATTTTCAGGTTCTCTGTGGAGTGTGTTAAGAGGCAGCTCACTTCCGCGTGGTCAGATCAAGTCATGTTGCCTATTTCTGCACTTAGCACTTTGTGGTCTACATTTGTTGTTAAAAGGATGAAATCAGTACAAGCGTATACCTCGTGCCTGGGCGAATAGTAGGTAAAGTTTTTGTCCTGTGGATGTAGTTGTCTCCATATATCTGTTAGTTTGAATCTTTGAAGTAGTTCTGTTAATCCTGTTTCTGGTAGAATTTTCATTTTTCCTGTTACACAAGTTTTTGATTTGTCCATATTCTGGTTGCTCACGAGGTTGAAATCTTCCCCTATCAGTGTTTCCCCCTCCTGGAACGATTCTAAATCTGTGTTTTTTGCAAAACTGAGCATTGATCCACATTAGGAGCATAGATCGCGGCTATTGTAGTTTGTTGATCATTGAGAATACCTTTTATAAAAATATAGTGCCCTTCAGGATCTGCCAATGTATCTTGGTGCTGGTAGTGGACCTTATTAGTTAGCAGAATCGCCACCCCACGTGATTTTGAGTTTCCTTTGGCATGAAATTGATATTGTATCCATTTGACTTTCAGTTCTTGTTGAGTTTTGGAATGTAGGTGGGTCTCTTGTAATAGGACTACACAGGGGTCCTTTCGTAGAAAAAGAGGTGCAGGAGCTCATTAGCATAACTCATTAGCATACCTCATTAGCATATGCCATGTCCCCTAACATCACCAGAAGTGTGTCAGAAAGGGAATGTCAGTTTCAGCCCCATTATACCCTATGGGCCATTGAAATCAATGGCAAAAACTCATAGGGTATATGAGGGGCTGGAGGAAAGGGGGTTTGAGAGAGAGGCTCCAAACTTGCAGGGTAGCTGCTGGGGCCTCTCCTTGAAATACCCACCAAGTTTCAAGAAGATTGGACCAGGGGGTCTATGGTGGGAAAAAATGTTAACTTTTTTCTTCCCATAGAGAACAATGGAGGGAATGGGGGCAACCTATTTGGGGCCCCGTAGAATTGGACCCCCTGGTCCAATCTTCTTGAAACTTGGTGGGTATTTCGAGAAGAGGCCCCAGCAGCTACCCTACAAGTTTGGAGTCTCTCCCTCAAACCCCTTCCCCTCCAGTTGCTTTTAAAGTTCCCGCCGAATTTTGGCAGCAATTCGGCAGCAGGTTGAATCAGATTAGAGAATCTGATTCGGCCCCTGGCTGCCCTAGTGGCCACTCCTGAGCTGGTGGAGCTTTGCTCTGCCTCGCTCCGGCCCCAACGGACCCCTGGGACTACATCAGATTTTGTTTTTGCTAGGCTTGCTTTCACCCTCTTGCATTTAATCAAATTGTTAAGGCCCCATACATTTTGTGTTAACACTTTCCAGATATTAAGTGACATGATTTGGGTGACAAGTGTATCTCACTTTGATTTTAGGTCTAGGTTTCAATTCGAGGCAGCTATGGGGACCCTTGGGTGACTGGTTATGTCTGTTGTACAAAAGTGTAGGAGAGTATCGTTTGAGATAGTTTTTAAATGAGAGAGTGGTTATTTCCCTAGAATGGACAAGATAGTTAACTACTCACACTTCTAGCTGTGACTTATAAAACCTTGTTGCTTTAGTTGATCACCACTTCTGAATATCTACTGAATATGATTTAAATTGCTCCACACTAGTTGTTTTGTCGTTACCCTCCCTGTATTTGGTTTCAGCACTGTAGATTATAACATACAGTTACTAAATTTTTGATTAAGTAACAAGTGCACTAATTAAATATTTTTAAAACAGTTTACAATTTGTATATGATTATAAACCTCTGTAATTAACTTCAACACTGTAGATTAAAGTATTCAGATGAATAATATATACTTAAGGAACAATTGCTCTAATTAATTATTGTAGAAACAATTTCCAAGTTATACTTGAGTTATACCCTCTGTATTTAATTTCAACACTGTGAGTTAAAAAAAAATAATGCAGTTGCTTGTTAAATCCTTAAGGAACAATTACACCTGTTAATTATTAAAATTGCAGTTTTCAAGTTTTTAACAAAATAAACACCTTATATTGACATTCAGCACTGTGAATTAACTTTAGCAGTTTACTAATAAATAATTCAGGAACAATTGATTAGATTGAAATTTAATTGCTATACTAAGGAATTAAGCTGTGATATCTTATAACCTCTAAGTTATGAAAAGATATACTTCTAAAAGATTTGTTCAATATATTTCCACAGCTAAACTTTCGAAGTGAGATTAAGCTATAAAACAGGTATCTATAGATTTATTTCTTTTGTTATTGTTATTCTTGTTATCTTTTCTTTAAATATTATTATTATAAAAAGAGAAAAGGAAACTTACCAATCTAAGTCTAATTCAACTAATATTCTAAACAGTCCCTTTTAGTCTGGTAGAACACACTTCCCACCAGATCTGACAGAACCCTATCTGAGAAGAAAGGGACTGCTAACAGAAACAATTAACTAAAATCCCTCCCCTCCCTCCCTGAACCATTGGTGTAAATTAGTATATTAAGATTATGTTATTTTGCTTTTGAAAGTGAACATTCATTAACAATGCCTAGAGGATTGAAAGTTATAATAGTTAACTACAAGTGCTTTGGCTGCGCTACTTCCATCTTCAGTGTAGGAGCTCAATGCTTGTGACTGGCTGATGGATTACGTTCCTTGACTGGGGATGGCGGCAATTTTCTTTTGTTTGAGTATCTGCTTGTGTCCATCTGGGAGTCTATATTTAGTTCTTCAAGCAGTTTAAGTCCAGCATCCATATCTTTGATCACGGAGGTGCCTTCTTCCATTTCAATTGAGAGGTAAACGAAGTTGAGCCACTTGTATTTGATTTTAGTCTGCCTCAGAGCTTCTGTTACAGGGCGGAATTCTCGTCTCTTAGACAGGATTTCTTTAGGAAGGTCTGGATATACTTGTATTGGGAGACCGTTGTAGTTTAGTGTTCCTTTTATTCTTGCCATTTCTAATATTTTTCTTCTTGTTCTAAAATTGGGAATGTCAGCTAGCACGTCACTGGGTCCTCGGAAGCGTGCTGAGTCAGTTGACCCCACTGTATAGACGGACATAATAAACGGTGCCACCTCTTCCTCTAGCTGCATTTCCCTCGCAAGCCATTCTGATAAAAAAAATTGTAAGTCTTTATTTGTATTTATCTTTTCTGGAAAACCTCTAAATTTCAGGTGGGTTTTTCTGGCTGAAGTCTCTAGTAATAGCACCGTTCCCTCAGGGAGGAGGTTTCATTTTGAAGAGAGCTAATGTCCGTTTTAAGATTCTTTCCCATTTTGTGAGCCTGTTCCACAGTTTCACTGACCTTATTTAAGGAGATATTAATCTGTGCCAGCTGGTCATTTATTGGAGCAATTAGGGCTGCCATACTATCCAGTATCTTTTTTCCCATCGCTGCTAAGAGATTCAGCAATGCTGGGTCTGTTGACTGTGTGTTTGTCGAGAGTGTTGTGACGGATCCAGTTGCCATTTTGTTAGGCTTTTCTTTGTCTTCTACTTCAGAATCGCTTCTTAGTTGCTTTTAAAAATAATTTTGGATCCCTTTCTGTGGCATTTGTGATTTATTTTTATTTACCGTTTCGTTTCTTCCCATTCTATTTTTGTTTTTTAGTCTCTAAGTTTGATTTTTCTATGGTTCTGAGGGGGTAAGGGTTGGAGCTGAGGTTTTAGGCTTCCTTTTTCTTTGGCACCGAAGCCACGCCCCAAGAGTGGTATTTCTGAGGCTTGGATTAATAGCGGTCCCCTTTCTTTCTTTTTCTTTCTTTCTCTCTCTCTCTCCCTCTCTCTCCCTTCTTTCTTGCCTTCTGACATACTTCCAGTGATGTCAGGTAGTGTAGCATATGCAAATAAGTTATGCTAACGAGCTCCTGTACCTCTTTTTCTGCAAAATGACCCCTGGTCTTACCCATTACTATGTATGGGTGTGAAAGTAGGACAATGAAGAAAGCTGACAGGAAGAAAGTTGATTCCTTTAACAAGTGGCGTTGAAGGAGTGGTTTACAGATACCGTGGACTGCCAAAAAGACAAATTGGTGGGTTCTGGATCAAATCAAGCCTGAACTCTCCCTAGAAGCTCAAATGACTAAACAGAGGCTATGGTATTTTGGTCACTTAATGAGAAGACAAGAGTCACTGGAAAAGACAATCATGCAAGGAAAAGTTAAAGGAAAGGCGAAGACCCAATGTGAGATGGATTGACTCATTCAAGGAGGCCAGGGCCCTCAGTTTGTAAGGCCTAAGCAAGGTTGCGAGTGATAGGACATTTTGGAGGTCGTTCATTCATAGGGTCGCCATAAAATGGAAGTGACTTTGATGGCACTGCACACACACAAACTTTATTATGGAAAAGGGAAAGAAAAGGTACCCTTCTGAGAAGTATTGGAGTCAGGAGTCCATGGAACAGTGGAACAGCTAGATCTTTATTGCTGGTCCGGATGAAGCATACAACCCAGGGCTCCGAGCCCTCCTTTTATGCTGGACAGAGATAATCCCCTGACCTCGCCCAACTGGCCTGATAGGCTATTATCAGTCTATTTACATCTCATAGGTTCCCTGGGAGAAACCTAGGTACATGATTGTGGCCGGTTCGAATCCACCTGGCTTTTGTTCTACCTGCCTGAAGCTCAGGTAGTTTCTTGGCCATGTGCTCTGGTCACATGGCGGTCGCCATTACTAGAGCACATGGCGACCGCATGGTCAATACATAACACCTTCCATCACACAGCAGTTCCTGTCCTTGTTACTGTGGCCAGAGGAAGTTGGAGATATTTGTAGAGCACATCTCAAAGGTGTCTTGAGAGATTCAACAAAGTAATAATTAGGGACCAAGACTCCATTATAGCCCCAACATTAGTTTAACATTTTTAACAACTCTGGACCTGAATTCTTCTTCAAGGCTTGCACCTGTGGTTTAATGTGTCTTTGACTTAAAGCTGCAATTGTTGGCATCTATTATGTGGAAAAGGTTCATGCCTCCAAATGAATAAGTCAGTGCTAAAAGCCGTGCACCAGTTGATTTCAAGAGCCCTGTGGTGACCTGTCCTTATGGCAAGATTCCCTGCTCCAACGCCCTACATTAGTTTCCTGGGTTTCTTCCAAGATCTGAAGTTGTAAAAAGTTATTTTGCACAATCTCTAGGTACTCTACGCAGGTACTTCCTGGAGCTTCTTGTGGTACACTGCTCCCACTGTAGAATTCCTAGAGGCCCATCTTAGTGTGGTGGTTAGAGCATCAGATTAGGATCTGCGCAACCCAGGTTCAAATTCTTATTCTGCCATGGAAGGTCGCTGGGTGACCTAGGGCTAGTCTTTCTCAGCTTAACTGCTCTCAGAGGGTTGTTGGCGAAATAAAATAGAGGAGGGGAAAACGATGTTGAAAGCCCCCTTGTGTCCTACTGAGGAGGAAGGTAAAAGTAAAGGTTTCCCTTGCTCAAAAGCCAGTCGAATCTGACTCTAGGGATGCGGTGCTCATCTCCGTTCCCAAGCCAAAGAGCCAGCGCTGTCCGAAGACATTTCTGTGGTCATGTGGCTGACGACTAGATGCCGAGACGCACGGAACGCTGTTACCTTCCCACCGAAGTGGTACCTATTTATCTACTTGCAATTTCTTGCTTTCGAACTGCTAGGCTGGCAGGAGCTGGAGGCAGAGACGGGAGTTCACTCCATCATGCAGCACTTGGATCTTGAACTGCTGAACTACCAACCTTCTGGTCTACAGCGCAGCATCTTAACCACTTGAGCCACTGAGGAGAAAAGCTGGGTATAAATAATTTAAAAATAAATGAGCAATTAAACACAGATTTGGGGTAGTGGTTAAGGAGATGTGAACTCTCATCTGGAGAACCAGGTTTGATTCCCCATTCCTCCTCTGCATGAAGCCAGCTGGGTGACCTTGGGTCAGTCACAAGTTCTGTTCAGAGCTGTTCTCTCAAGAGCAGTTTTCTCAGAACTCTCTCAGCCCCACCTGCCTCACAAGGTGCCTGTTGTGGGGAGGGGAAGTGAAGGTGATTGTAAGCCGCTTTGAGACTCCTCAGGGTAGAGAAAAGCAGGGTATAAAAACCAACTCTTCTTGTAGTACCATCAATTCGTATTACTTTACATTTTTTGCTGTTATCTGGGTGCTTCCCCCCCCCCCCCTTTCTGCATCTGCTTTAAGGAGATTGCCTGCCTCCAGATAAGACACCTATGAATCTAGCAACAGTTAAAAATTTTCCCACTTACTAAAATCAGACAAGACTTTACCCCTCATAAAATTAGGATGGTTAAGTCCTACTCTTCTAAAAGGAAAGATAGCTTTGCACAGCAGTAATGCTACAAATACACTCATGCGATGCTTGATTTTTTCTAGCGAAACGTACTCGAAGTGTCACACAAAAACAATTTTATTAAGCTAAATTATGTTTCTGACATGTAATTACATTTCTCTTAAGAATGTGTTTGCTCAGATACCACTGTTTAGTCTACCTGCCATTACATGGAATTCACTGCCACAGGAGGTGGTGGCGGCTACAAGCATGGACGGCTTCAAGAGGGAATTGGATAAACATATGGAGCAGAGGTCCATCAGTGGCTATTAGCCACAAGGTATAGATAGGATCTCTCAGTCTGGGGCAAGTGATGCTCTGTATTCTTGGTGCTTGGGGGGAGAGCTTCTAGTGGGAGAGCTTCTAGTGTCCTGGCCCCAGTGGTGGACCTCCTGAGGGCACCTGGTGTTTTTGGCCACTGTGTGACAGAGTGTTGGACTGGATGGGCCATTGGCCTGATCCAACATTGGCTTCTCTTATATTCTTATTTAACTAAATACATGAACAGATAAAAGAAACAGATAAAAGGAAGCACTTCTTCACCCAAAGAGCCATTAACATGTGGAATTCACTGCTGCAGGAAGTGGTGGAGGCTACAAGCACAGACAGCTTCAGGAGGGGATTAGATAATCATATGGAGCAGAGATCCATCAGTGGCTGTTAGCCACAAGTTATAGATGGAATTGTCTGTGACAGTGATGCTCTGTCTTCTTGGTGCTTGGGGGGCAACAGTGAGAGAGCTTCTGGAGTTCTGGCACCGCTGATGGAGCTCCTGATGGCACCTGGGTTTTGGCCAGTGTGCGACGCAGAGTGTTGGGCTGGATTTGAAATATCGAAAAGCAGGGGTTTCGGCTGACAGCGCCCCCCCCCCCCCCGACCAGACCTGAACATGTGCTTTTAATAGCAGGGAGACCGCAGGTGGTATTTTTCATATAAAGGAGATTGGTGTTATCCTGTAGTAATGTCTGCTTGCCAACTCTACTAAAAGGCACTGCTGCAGGGGATGACTGAAAAATGACCAGCTCTAGTGCTCAGACGCAATGTCAGACAGAGTTCACGTCCCTTAAATGGCTCTGTAGAGGGAATTTCCTACAGTGCAGCCTTGTGTGACAAGTTGCATCTTCCCCCAAAATTCCCATCCCTGCACAACAATTAACGACACAGAAGCCCTGTTCTCCTCGCAGGTGGTCACCTTCTGTTAGGCTTCAACAACAGGTTTGTGATTCAGAGCTCCTGCCACTGTCAACACTCCCCGAGACTTTTAACAGCCAGGCAGTGCGCAACATTTAGCAGGTGACGCTCTCCGCTCATGCAAATAAAGTTGGCCTCTGCTTTGTGCCTGCACCCCAGGATTCTGGGAAAGGTTCCAGAGCAGGTCAAAAAACTGGCCACTCTGGTAGCTTCATAGGGTTCAGGGAAAAGCACTTGGTGGGTGCCAGGAAAGGGCACCCATTGGGGACCCATGTCGTAGGGTGTCTGACCGACTTTAGATACATCACTATTTTCCTTTGGGAGATTTGAGATATAATATTGTTCTTCAACATGGTTGGTTGGTTCTGATTGGTTTTATTATTTTAGACTGAGATGAAATTTTCTAGTTATGGATGGTAGGGTTGCCAATTCTGGTTTGGGAAAATCCTGGATTTTGGGGGGGGGGGGTTGGGGAGGGGAGGGACCTCAGCGGGGTACAGTGCCTTAGAGTCCACCCTCCAAAGCAGCAGTTTCCTCCATCAGGGGAGCTGATCTTGGTCACCTGGGGATCAATTGTAATACTGGGAGATTGCCAGATGGCACCTGGAGGTTGGCATCTCTAAGAAGTAGGGTAGGCACATGGAGAACCTTAAGGGGGTGGGCATTTCAGAGGCCCTAAATGTAGAGCTGCCAAATTTTTATTAAGCCTTTGCTGTTGTCTCCATCTCAATCTGTAACCGTTAGCCCCAATAGCAGGCAGCCCTAGTCAGGTCAGTTTGAGGAAGACAATTTTTTAATTCCATTATTTCGTTTACTTTCCCCTGGCTTTCTGCATGAAGACAAGCAAAGTGGTTAACAATCATCAAAAGTATTAAAATGCAACCCCTCCCCCTCATGAAACCACAATATAATATAATATAATTCAGTGGAAATTCAAGAAATCAGTAAAACATACCATTAAAATGCAAATGCAATCTGATTCTTACACCAAAACCCTAATCCCATTGTTGGTAGTAACCTGCAAAAGTATGTTTAAAGATTACTACCTTAATTCCTCCAGCTCTAAATATGGGAGAATCAGAGCCATTTCCCTTTCAATCCAGCCTTTTGCCAAACATGTACATTTTAGCCTGCCTCTGTCCCCGCCACAGGGTCTTGGACTTTGACCTAAAAATCTGCATAAAACGACATTTAATGTAAGAAAAGAACAAGAGTCCTGGAGCACCTTAAAGATTAGCAAATCTGTGGCCGGGTAGGGGCAGTGAGCCGTGACTTATGAAAGCTCCTGCCCTGCCACAAAATTCTGTGAGTCTTTCAGGTGCTCCTGGCCTCTTGCTCTTTCCTTCTGCTACAGACAGACCAACACGGCTACCCATCTTGATCTATCTACATTTCATGTTATTACCCTCTAAAGATGTATTCTAGAGGTAAAACTCTGTGCTATGGGCTGCTAATACCTGGGCACTCAGTCGAATGGCAACTGCCTTGGGTTACAGCAGGACAGGCCTTCTGTGAAGGAAAGCAGGACAACAGAATACGTTTCCTGACCTGTTCTCCCCTTTGCAACTATCGTGCAGAAGAGGCAGCTGACAGGAAAAAAAGAAGCAGCCACTGGGGGGCCTTCACAAGCTTTCACTGAAAAGCAAACGGGCTTTCAGAGATCTATGGAAGCTGGACTGCTTCCCTGCAGTAGCAGCCTTCGGTCAGGCGCCGGCAGTGTGTTGCATGGAGCAGCAATTGTGTAATGACAAGCTCTATAATAAGGCGGCAAACCTGATAAGGAAATGTTGTATGCTCCTCGCTGACTATGGCTGTAACAGAAGAAGAGGAAGAAGAGGAGATTGGATTTATACCTACCCTTTGCTACCTGAAGGAGTCTCAGAGTGGCTTACAATTTCCTTTCCCTTCCCTTCCCCTCCCCACAACAGACACCCTGTGAGGTAGGTGGGCCTGAGAGACCTCTTTCGAGGACTGCTCCTGAGAGAACAGCTGTGAGAGAACTTGTGACTGACCAAAGGTCACACCAACAGCTGCATGTGGAGGAGTGGGGAATCAAACCCAGCTCTCCCAGATTAGAGTCCGTGCTCTTTAACCACTACACCAAACTGGACATAAAGCAAGTAAGCCTGAACAAAATTGCAAAAAGAAAAATTCAGGTATTTAGCTGTGTTGGTCTGAAGCAACAGAACAGAGTTTGAGTCCAGGGGCACCTTTAAGACCAACGACGTTTTATTCCTGATATAAACTTATACCAGGAATAAAACTTCGTTGGTCTTAAAAGGTGCCCCTGGACTCAAACTTCGTTTTGCAAAAAGAAAAGTACAGCTGCTTTAATAAAATGATTACAGCTACCATCCTACGGACATTTTGCCTGGAGTAAGTCCCATTGAGATCAATGGGGCTTAGACTGGAGTAAGCATACCTAAGGCTGGACTGTAAGCTGGGTGGCAACTTTATAATGGACACAATCTCATTGGCACCATCAGGTCAGACTCCAATCTGTTTTCATAGCAGGAGGCAAAGGGTTTACATTTCAACCAGTTAAGATCCATTTTCTTTTCCGTTTCCATCCAGTGTTTGGGCCGCCAAAGGAGCCCCTCAGGGGTCTCGATTCATAACAGTAAATGCACAGCAGCTATTGTGATCTCATAAAACAAGCCACTCTGCTCAGTGTGCTCCCTGGAGCCTAGATGCGAAAACGGACAAGGGATTTCACCCACTTTTTTGAAAACAAAGGAGCTTGCTTTCTACAGGGAAGGTGCCAAAACCGGAAAGGCCCTGTTCCACACAGATACCAAGCTAGTCTCCAAAGACAGTGACATCCAAGGGCAAAGATTCCAAAGAGGACAATTACAGTTAATGTATCTGCAGCTTCCAGTTCTAGCCTGCCATCCTAAACAGAGTTACACCTTTCTAAGTCCACTGAAGTCAACAGGTTTAGAAGGGTGCAACTCTGGCTAGGATGGCACTTCTAGACACTAAGTTCACAGTCCTTGTGTGCTTTCAATGGCACCAGCTTAGGCAAAAACCGGACACTCTCAAAAAGTGGAAGGAAAATATATCCCCTGTACCTTGCATTTTCTGCCGACCGAGGCCAGTGCCATCCTTATTCATCAGGTCACGGATCCCACACAGTCAGCCCTTGCCTAAGTAAGGTATTTCAAATCACAAGCATGAAACCAGACAGCCAAGAGCTGTCTTGTTGCTGAGAAAACCGAGATGGGGAAGGCCTCTGGAATTTTTGAGTGTAGGCCTTAAGTGGCCAATGACTGTCACCTTTCTTTTTCCATCAAATTCTTCGAAATTACATTCAAGGAAGGCAATCAGGGCCATCTACATATCTCGAATGATTCATCATCCTGACTCTTGATTGAATCATCGAATGTTTTTCTCACACCATTTTACCATGTGGGCTTCTGGATTCCTCCCCCCACCCCCCGGTTTATTTAAAATATTTATATCCCCTCTTATCACTTCAGGCTTCGGGCAGCTAACAAAACAACAAGTTGGAAGGCCACAAACTCCGTATAATAGTCTGGTAATGGAATAAAAACCACACGCACATTAACATGCACCGGTAGAAAGTGCAGCAAAATCTGTTTGGTGTAGTAATTAGGAGCGCGGACTCTAATCTGGGAGAACCGGGTTTGATTCCCCACCTCTCCACATGCAGCCATGGGTCAGTCCCCACCTTGGGTCAGTCACAGTTCTCTCAGAGTTGTTCTCTCAAGGGCAGTTCTCAAAAGAGCTCTCTCAGCCCCACCTGCCTCTCAGGGTGTCTGTTGTGGGGGGAGGGGAAGGGAAAGGGGATTGTAAACCGCTCTTGAGTGAAAGGCAGAGTATAAATCCAATCTCTTCTTCTTCTTATACCAAACTGAGTGCCCTCTGGAATAAAACCATGATACATACCTGCCTAAATGCAGAGAGTGAAGGTGCCCCACCACACCCACTCTGGTATGCCGTGCCAAAGGATTCAGCCTACCTCAGAAAAGGCCTTTAGGGCGGGGGGGATATCACAAGGAGAAAGCTGTCTGAAGAGCAAGGCTGGCTTGTGGGAGTATCCTGTAGTTCAATATTGCTAATTCCTCCCATACCAGTGAAGAGTTAGAACCGACATTTTGAGAAGCAACCCCGCCCAATCCGCATTGTACATACCTGTTTTGAACCTAGGTGCTTTCCAAGTTCAGAAAATAGGCCCCTGCAAGATCCAATCAATGGGCTTCAGATTGCCCTAACATTATACACTGCAGATAACCAATAGTCACTACTTCTATGTGAAAAAATGCAACATAACAACCTTTTTTTAAATTTATCAAAAGATATGCAGATTTTATTGAATATACCCCATTGGAAAAGGCAAGCAAAAGCAAATCTTCCTCAGGACAATTAATATACAAGGAAGCTTTGTTCAGTAGTATTGGCAGAAGTGAGAACGAGTAACTTTTTATCATAGCACAATATCCATCATATCTCTGCTTTAATCTTTAAATCTACACATCTGCAATATTCTTTCAGACCCCTCCTGAAAAAAAAATAATTTAAAGTGAACTACTTTGGAGCTCTAAAGCCAGGATAATAGAAGCTGACAAAATTACCCGTTTATTGTTGCTTTACATTAGAACACTCTTAAAATATACAACTGCGTGAGCTGTATATTCACTTCAGCTGGGATCCAAAGGAGGGATACTCAAGCAGAAGGTATGGATTAGCATAGCCCGAGCTTTGCTTTTCGACAGGACTGCATAATTGCCCAGAACCAAACACTGACTGCTGAATGAGCACAAGGTTTTCTTGGCCTGCCCATTTCCCTTCTTTAGACCAGTCAATTCTAAACAAAGCTAAACAGAGAATCAGAGGCTTTGACCAAAAAGTGCAGCTGTGCAAAAATCCTGGATACAAGGGCAACCTGAAAAAGAGGGAGGCCTAGAAACTGGCGTGGTCCTCACCCATCCACCGGAAGGCTGTGAAAGGGTAGACTGCCAAGGAAGAGAAACAACAGCTCCAATGCCTGCACAATGTAGCCGATATTTGTTGTGTGTCTGACATGGCCATGCTATCAAAGGAAGGATGCTGGAGACCTGCTCCTCAGAGAATTGAGGCACCCCAGGACGGACTGATTACGGACAACCAACAAGTCCCTTTTTTTGTGCAGTTGCAGGAGAGAATGAGAGCAAGTTGCCCTGTCTAGTGAATGCAATTTTTTAGTGCACGGATTTGTGGTTTCATCGATGGGGTGAATCACTGGTGGGCCCTACGGAGGAGCCGTCACTGACAAGGTGTCCACCGACGAAAACTTATCGTTCCACTGCCCTCCCGGGGGGTTCAGCTGTGCAGCTGTGTGCGCTTTGTACTTCTGCAGGAGCTCCTTGGCCTCTTGGTCATCTCGCAAAGAAGTCTCACCGTACTCTGCTCTGAGCCACTCTCTAAACTGGAAGGGAGGAAAACAAAGGGATCAACAAAAGTGGCAGAAAACGGGAGACAGCTGTGATGACATTGCAACAGCAACCCTGGCTTGCAACAATGCAGAGAGAGAGAGACGAATGAATGCAGCTCTGCTGATCAATCCCATCATCCATCTAGTCCAAGCTTCCTATTTCCCAGAGTGGCCAACCAGATGCACCAAGAAGGACTACAAGGGAGAACATGGAGGGCAAAGCTTTCCGCTCTTGTTGCCATTAGTATTCAGGTGGCCATTGCTGCTGAACGTGAAGGTTTCATTTATCCGTTGTCTTTGATAGTCACTGAAGGGCCAGCCCTCCATGAACTAGTCTAAGTCCCTTTTAAAGCCAATTAATCTAGAGGACTCCACCACATCCCTTGGTAGAGAATTCCACAAGCCAGTTCCTCTTTAAATGGTTTTGCAATAGAAGGAACTGGTGGGCTGCAATGGATGTTTCTTTCTCTCCAGTTTGCTGCTCTCTCTGCATTCCAGGAGCTTTTTTGCACTTGACCTGCAAATCCATCTCACGACACCAGCAAATGGGAAAGTGGCAGGCAAGTCCGTTTCTTTCTTTTAAATTTTTTTTTAAAAGTTGATTTTCCAGCACACATATACATAACACATAAAACGAAACAACACAAAACATAAAAAGGATAGCTTCTACTAAGTTGTCTAGAAAATCTCTGTAGAAAAGTTTCATTTATGCACCTAACCATTTTAGATAATATGTATACGCCTATGCATTCTTTCTGTATTTTAAATACTTATAATAAATGTCACTGCAAATAAATTTCAATCCATTTATAAAATCTTGGCCATGTTTTTTCAAAGATTTCTTTTTTATCTTGCATTAACAAAGTTAATTTGTCAATTTCTGCCGTTTCCATAAGTTTATATATTGTTTCTTCTTTTGATGGAATTTCTTTTCCCCCCCAATATTTTGCACACAGAATTCTAGCAGTTGTTATAACATGTACAATCACACATACATCTGGTCTTTTGAATCTTTCTGGTATTATATTCAGTAAAAATAATTTTGGTACAAATGGCATACTTGTCTTTAACATTTTCTGAAGTATCTCATGAATCCATGCCCAATATTTCTTACTTTTTCCATATGACCACCACATATGAAAAAAGAGCCAGTATTTTTTTTACACTTCCACCAATCATTGGACATAATTGGATACAATTTTGCTAGATTTTCCAGTGTCATATGCCATCTATAAAACATTTTATATACATTTTCTTTGTATGAAATGGCTTTAGTATACTTAATATTTAGTATACTTAAAACTGCATCTATTTGATAGGGTGATCCCTAAGTATTTTATTTTCTTATGGACTTCGATGCCTGAGATTTCTTGTAACTGCTGAATCTGATCCTTAGTACAATTTTTAGTCAAAAATTTTGTTTTGTTGAAGTTCATTTTTAGACCCGCTACTTGTCCATATTCCTTTAATGAACTCAAGCGCTGAATAATAGAACTTTGTCATTCTTCCAAAATAAATCTGCAAAGGTCATCTGCAAAGGCTTGTAGTTTATAATTTTCTCCTTTTATTCTCAATCCTTTAATCTGTATATTACTTCTTATTCTTTCATTCAATGTTGCAAGAGTAAAAATAAACAAAGGTGGAGACAGTGGACATCCTCGTCTAGTACCCTTTTGTATTCCAACATCTTGCGATAAGTCTCCGTTTACCAAAAAATTTGCCGGTTGCTTACAGTAGATTGTTCTGACCATTGTATAAAAAGGTTTCTCCACATTGCTAATTTTGTAGCTGGGCTAACATGAAACACCAACTAAGATTATCAAAAGCTTTTTCCGCATTGAGAAAAATCAGTGCCATTTGCTTCTCTGGATGTGCTTCAAAATATTCAAGTATGTTCAAAATAGTTCTTACATTATTTCTTAATTGTCTTTTACGTCAGAATCCTGCTTGATCTTGGTGAATTACTTGTAGAAGAACCTTTTTCAATCTACTAGCTAGTATTGATGCATAGAACAGTGGACAGGACAAGGGCCGTGGGCACCCCTCTGGACACACACACAGACACGTTGGGAATTCCCAGTCTTTGTACCACACTTGTTGTCCAGACATATTCTCCCTAAGTAAGCAACTACCCCATTAACATGGTTGCTACTATGAGGGTTTCTTCTCTCTTTTTTTAAAATAATAACTGTTCTTTGTAAAATAGGCTAGCCCAATCTCATTAGATCTCAGAAGCTAAGCAGTATTTGGTCAGTATTTGGATGGGAGACCACCGAGGAAGACCAGGGCCTCTATGCAGGGGCAGGCAATGGCAAACCACCTATGAATGTCTCTTGCCTTGAAAAACCCATTAGGGTCACCATAAGTCAGCTGTGACTTGACAGTCCTTTCCACCATCACCACTGTAAAATGCTAGATCTGGTTTAAAAAATAAAAACCAGTGCAGGGTTTCAGTTTTGTGGAAACAGGGCATACATTTTTACAGGGGTCCTTTTGTAGAAAAAGAGGTGCAGGAGCTCATTAGCATAACTCATTAGCATATGCCACGCCCCCTGACATCACCAGAAGTGTGTCAGAAAGGGAATGTCAGTTTCAGCCCCACTATATCCTATGGGCCATTGAAATCAATGGCAAAAACTCATAGGGTATATGAGGGGCTGGAGGAAACGGGGTTTGAGGGAGAGGCTCCAAACTTGCAGGGTAGCTGCTGGGGCCTCTCCTCAAAATACCCACTAAGTTTCAAGAAGATTAGACCATGGGGTCCAATTCTATGGGCCCCCAAACAGATTGTCCCATCCCCTCCATTGTTCTCTATGGAGGGAAAAAAATGTTAACTTTTTCCCTACCATAGAGAACAATGGAGGGAATGGGGGCAACCTGTTTGGGGACCTGTAGAATTGGACCCCCCTGGTCCAATCTTCTTGAAACTTGGTGGGCATTTCGAGAAGAGGCCCCAGCAGCTACCCTGCAAGTTTGGAGCCTCTCCCTCAAACCCCCTCTCCTCCAGTGGCTTTTAAAGTTGCCGCCGAATTTCGGCAGCAATTCGGCAGCGAGCTGAATCAGATTAAAAAATCTGATTCAGCCCATGGCTGCCCTACTGGCCAGTCCTGAGCTGGCGGAGCTTTGCTCCACCTCGCTCCGGCCCCAACGGACCCCTGCATTTTTATAATAAACATGTTAAATGTAGTAGCGTATGTCACCAACTAAATGTTACAGCTCAAATAAAGTAAATCGTGAGTTTGCATTGAGTTTACACTGTATAGGTTCTTTCTGCACGCAAGTTAAATTATTTTAATCTAGGAAATCTGAATTTGGATAACCCAGGAAAAATCCCTGGCATCTTTCTCACAGAATCCCACTATATATATGAATTAAAATCTTTTACATAACTTTTGGAACTTTTGTTTGCGATTGGGGCAACGTGACATGCACCAGCACTTAATATAACATTTGCCTGGGCCCTTTTCTGAAGGTTTTACGCTGGTCCCCTCCCCAAACCCTGCCCTTCCCAGCCTCCACCCCTAAAATCTCCAGGCATTTCCTCACCCAGAGCCGGCAACCCTCGCTCTAAGAGCAGGCGCCTGTCCTCGGTCGAAGCAGTTCCTTTCGCCCTTTTGAAAGCTGTTTGAAGGCTCAGGCTACAAACAAAAGCTATTTTCACTCCCCAAGCTATGCATCTGGACAAGAGGCAGCACTGTACTACACCTGTTCAAGGGTATGCTGTGCTGCTGTATGATTTATAAACATCATAAGTAAATTATAGTCTAATGTGAGCAATACTTATTGATTTGGACATTTATCGAGAGCCAGTTTGGTGTAGTGGTTAGGAGTGCGGACACATGCAGCTGCTGGTGTGACCTTGGGTCAGTGACAAGTTCTCTCAGAGCTGTTCTCTCAAGGGCAGTTCTCGAGAGAGCTCTCTCAGCCCCGCCTACCTCACAGTCTGTTGCGGGGAGGGGAAGGGAAAGGAGTTTGTAAGCCACTTTGAGACTCCTTCGGGTAGTATAAACCCAAATGCTTCGTCTTCTTCTTCATCTTATACTCTGCTTTTTCTCTGCAGTGGGGATGTGGCTTACAACATCATTCTCCTCTCCTCCATTTTATCCTCAAGCCAACGGCCCTGTGAGGCTGAGGCAGTGATTGGCCCACCATCAGCCAATGTACTTCCAAGGCAGACGTGGGATTTGAACCTGGATCTCTCATATCCTACTCTGGCACTGAACAGGACAAACTGCATTTATTTGACATTCTGAAGGCTACACAAGAGCTCAAGCGGCAGAGATAATGTTTATCCAGGAAAATGCCCTGACCTGGAAGGCCTCAGGTAGCCTGATTTCACCAGAGTTTGGAAGCTAAACAGGGACAGCCCTGGTCAGTATTTGGATGGGAGACCACTAAGGAATACCAGAGTCATGATGCAGAGGCAGGCAATGGCAAAGCACCTCTGAGTGTCTCTTGCCTTGAAAACCCAACGGGGTCACCGTAAGTCGGCTGGGACTTGACAGCACTCCCTCCCCCAATAATGCCACAACACTGCAAGGAAGGGAATGCCTTCATCTCATCACTAGCGATGCTACAGACTTCATCCAGAAGATGCCCAGGACAGTGACACATCATTTCTGCAAGCTCCTGTGTGTGTGTGTGTGTGTGTGTGTGTGTGGGAAAGTATCACATTTAAATCAGTAAGACCCAATTGCTGTTGGACAGCCAGGCTCCCTGCAGTGAAGGCACAACCTGAAGGGAAAGGATTGGCGGCGTCTCTAGATTGTCAGAGCTATGGAAGGGCTCTCATTTCTATGAATATCTTTTTTGCAAGCTGGCATGTTCCTGTCTATGAAAGCGGCCGGTTCACTTCCTACATGGGAGTTTAAAAAAGACACATACACGGTGTGACCTCAGTAAAGCCTTTTGCATAGTAGAACAATTAAATCTTTTCAGCTCAGACCCGAAATGACTGTGAGATTCAAAAAAAGGAGGCAGGAGACGAGGCTGGAAAGTCCCTCGGTGTTCTATTGTGCAAAGGCGGGTTATATTCCCATTTACCCGAGTTCTGTATGAAGCCAGGAAATATTAAGCTTTTGCGATAAATATTTTGCCGTGAATGACGTATCGCCTCAAACGCACCACGAATATGGCTCACATGTGACAAAGCCATTGTTTGGCACTGTGTGAGTGAGCAGAGCGGACCTCCGAGGTCCCTTCTCCACTTGCGCACAGCCATCTAATCACAGACTTCCACTTGCGCAGCACGCCAGAGTTTGTCCTCTGTCGGAGAAACAAACTGAAGTTCCTTGCTTGTAAAGAGCAGGGCAAACCAGTCTGTGGGTTTGGACGCAATAACAAGTTATGGTTGGCCGTGAAAAAAAGAAGCAGCAATCTGATCATCACAGGCCAGGCAGAAGCCACAGAATCTCTCCCGTTTTTATTGTTAATTTTTTATTTTGCTCATAAACTGTAAAAAAAATATTTTTGACTTTGATTTGTTGTTCTAGCCTGGGGACCCCAATGGTGCCCGCCAGCACCTTTTCTGGCGCTTGCCAAGTGTTTTTAGAACGTGAGTTGGGGCCACGTGGGTCTTTTGGTGTAGTGTTTAGGAGTGCGAACTCTAATCTGGGAGAACTGGGTTTGATTCCCCACTCCTACACATGCAGCTGTTGGTGTGACCTTGGGTCAGTCACAAGTTCTCTCAGGGCTGTTCTCTCACGGGCAGTTCTCGAGAGAGCTCTCCCAGCCCCACCTACCTCACAATCAAAGCTCCCTCTAAGCTGTGGAGTCTTGTGAGCAAAAATTCTACTTGGTGAGCTACTGGCATTAAAGTTGTGAGCAAGCGATTTGGCTCCTGCATAAATTAGTTTCCTCTGGAGCCATCCTTCTTGAACTGAGACAAAAATGGGTGAGCCGGAGACAAAAAAAAAAACAGGTTGCTTACCTGTAACTGATGATCTTCGAGTGGTCATCTGTGGATTCACACCAGTGGGTTTCTGCGCCTGCGCCGAAACTCATCGGTGTCTAGAAAGCTAACGGATTTTTGCGCCCAGCTCCAAGGTGCATGCACGGAGCGGCCACCGCGCATGCCCAGAGGAGCCGGCGCGGACATCCCGCCAGTTCCTTCTGACCGCTGCAACCAGAAGACAGAGGTCTGCCTGGCCGCAGAGGGGAAGGTGGGCGGGAGGTGTGAATCCACAGATGACCACTCGAAGATCATCAGTTACAGGTAAGCAACCTGTTTATCTTCGACGTGGTCTCTGTGATTCACACCAGTGGGAGATTAGCGAGCAGTCCTACCTGGAGGTGGGTGCCGGCCAGCGGTCAACGAGATGCAGTCGACAGGATGGTTCTGCCCATAGCCGCCAGGCCCGATGCTCGGGTGTCGAGGGCGTAGTGTCGAATAAAGGTATTCGGTGAAGCCCAGGTGGCGGCCCTACAGATGTCCGATAGGGCAACACCTTGCAAAAAGGCCGTGGATGTAGAGACGGCTCTAGTGGAATGTGCCCTCACCGGGCCCGGTAGTTGGACGCGGGCCAGTTTGTAACAGAGGGAAATAAGCTCCACTATCCAACGGGAGAGTCTGCGAGAGGTAATCGAGGTCCCCAGTCTGCCCGGTGCATAGGAAACGAAAAGGAGTGGGGAGCGTCTCGTCTCCTTGGTGCGTTGAAGGTAAAAAAGTATGGAGCGCTTGACATCGAGGGTGTGGAGTAGGCGCTCCTCCTCTGAGGAATAGTTTGGAAAGAAGCTAGGTAGAAACACCTCTGAGTGTAAGTGAAACTCAGAGATCACCTTAGGCAGGAATGAGATGTCCGGGAGGAGGCGAACCCCATCAGGGGGAAACGATAGGTAGGGAGCGTCGTGCCTAAAGGCGAGGATTTCACCGACGCGACGTGCTGAAGTGATTGCAACCAGGAATACGGTTTTCCACGCCAGGAGGCGGAGGTCGCACGTGGCAAGAGGTTCAAAAGGTGTCCTGGTAAGTTGGCGGAGTACCAGGGGGAGGTCCCAGAGGGGTGCAGGTGGTTTAGATGGTGGGAACAGGTGTAGCAGCCCCTTGAGGAAACGTTTGGAGAGGGGGTGAGTGAAGACCGTAAAGTTGTCTATCCTGGAGTGAAAGGCCGAAATGGCAGCCAGGTACACTCTGATGGAAGAGTGGGAAAGGCCGGCGTCAGCCAGAGAGAGAAGAAAGTCATAGATTCGAGAGAGGCCAGCCGAAGAAGGGGAGGCGTCCGATGGGCGTAAGAACTGAACAAATCTTGCCCACTTATACGCGTAGGAGGAGCATGTAGATGGCTTACGGGCGTTCAGGAGGACGTGGGCGACTCTGGAGGAGAAGCCGAAGGGAAGAGTCTCCAAGCCGTCAATTTCAGATGGGGAATGTCATGGTGGAGTAGCGGCGAGTTGGGGATGCTGAGAAGATGTGGGTCGGGTGGGAAGTGAATGAACTGTCCCTGTGCCAACGAGAGTAGCGGTGTGAACCAGGGTTGACGGGGCCACCAGGGCGCTATCAGGATGCAGTTGGCATGGTCCGCGTGGATCTTCGCCACCACTAACATGAGCAGGGGAAGCGGGGGGAAGAGATAGAGAAAGTGTTCCGTCCACGGGAAGAGGAGGCCGTCTCCCAGAGAGTCGGGATGCGTGCCCCCACGGGAGCAGAAGTGGCGACATTTGGCGTTGGCCCTGCTTGCAAAGATGTCTATGTCGGGTGTGCCCCAGCGGAGAAAGACGAGACGCAGATGGGTGTCGGACAATTCCCATTCGTGGGGAGAGACAAGCCCTCTGCTCAGTTGATCCGCCTTGGTGTTCTTGGAGCCTGGGATGTGAGTTGCCCGAGGGTAGACGCCGTGCCGGAGACACCAATCCCACAGGCGGAGGGAGAGGCGGCAGAGGGATCTGGATACCGTGCCGCCCTGTCGATTTATGTAGGCCACTGCTGTCGTGTTGTCTGACAGGATAGCCACGCAGTGGCCCCGTACAAGGTCTCTGAAGGTGTGAAGGGCCAGCAAAACAGCCAGTAGTTCCAGGTGATTGATGTGTTTGGAACTGTGTAGGGTGTCCCATGGGCCTCCGGTGGTGTAGCCGGAGAGATGGGCGCCCCATCCCCAGCGCGAGGTGTCCGTGGTGAGTGTCCTTGTGGGGGTTGGAAGATGAAATGGTGAGCCCTGGAGGAGGTTGGGGTGGTGGGTCCACCAGCGCAGGGAGTCTCGCACTCTTTGGGTGGGGTTCAGCATGGTCGATTGAGAGTCTTGGTTTGGGCGAAAGACGCTGAGGAACCAGAGCTGAATCGGCCGCATGCGTAGCTTTGCGATAGGGATGACTGCTGTGGTGGCAGCCATGAGGCCCAGCAGCCTTTGAAAGAGGAGGGCTGATGAAAGCGGTTGACGGAGGATGTGCTGTGCTAGGGTTGCGAGAGTAGATGCTCTGTCGCGTGGCAGGAATGCCGTGAGTTGGTTGGTATCCAGTGATGCTCCGATGAACTGGACCCTCTGGGAGGGAAGGAGGTGCGACTTGTCCCGGTTGACCTGGAGGCCCAGCCGCGCCAGGAGGTCGCAAGTGTGTGAGATGTGCCGGGCGAGGGTCTCCGGTGAGTCCGCCACCAGGAGCCAGTCGTCGATGTAGGGGTAAATAACGATTCCCTGCAAGCGAAGGTGTGCCACTACGGCTGCCATAGTTTTTGTAAAGACTCGGGGTGCTGTGGAAAGACCAAAGGGAAGGGCCTTGTATTGGAACTGATCCTTCCCCACAGCGAAGCGGAGGAACTTCCGATGCTGCGGAGCGATGGTAATGTGGAAGTAGGCATCCTGGAGGTCTAGAGTTGCCATCCAGGAGCCCCGCCGCAGGAGGGGAAGAAAGGAACACAGGGTGATCATCCGGAAGCGTTTGTACTGGATGAAGGTGTTGAGATGCCGGAGGTCGAGAATGGGTCTCGTGCCTCCGTCGCGTTTGGGAACTTGAAAGTAACGGGAGAAGAAGCCCGTCCCGTGATGGGATGGAGGGACCGGCTCTATGGCATCTTTGCGGGTCAAGGTGGCGATCTCCGCGAGCAGGGCGGGGGTCGGTTGGGTAGTAACCAAAGAGCGGTAGAATGGCGCCTGGGAGAACTCGATGCAGTAGCCCGTTGCAACTATAGAGAGTACCCAGTTGTCCGAAGTGATTTTGCGCCAGGTGTTGATGAACGGTGCAAGGCGCGTGGACAGTGCAGAGGAAAGGAGAGAGTCAAAGGCCCTGTTTGGGGCCCCTCAGAAATTTCTGGCGACCCTGAGTTTGGGTCGATGATGGACGCTGTTTGCCCTGATAAGGTTGCCGCTGTTGGGTGGGTGAGGGTCGTGGGCGCCATGAGCGGTCGGGGGAGGCCCTGGACGGTGGATGGCGGGACCACGGCCTGGACCAGGAGCGAGGTTTGAAGCTCCTCGAGGTAGAGGGAGATACGCCAAGGGTCCTGGAAGCTTTGATGCTTTTATCCAATTCCTGTAGGACCGTATCCGTAGAGGAATGGAACAATCCTAACCCATCGAAAGGAAGATCCTCGATGAGTGTCTTAGTGTCCTGCATCAATGAGGTGTTGTGGAGCCAGGAGTGCTGGCGAAGGGCCACAGCTGCTGACATGGTCTTAGATGCAGCGTCCAATGAATGCTTGGCGGAGTTGACTTGCTGCTTAGCCAGCAAGAGGCCTTCCTTTTGTAACTTACGCACAGCTATGCATGTGTCCTCTAGCAGGGTTTGGGTGAGGGCAGATAGCTGCTCCCAGAGAGCATACTGATACCTGCCCATGCATGCCATGTAGTTTGCGGTTTTGATGCCCAGGGTTCCCGCAGAGTAGATCCGGCAGCCAAAAGCGTCCAAGTGACGGCTTTCCTTGTCGGGGGGGTGGAGTGGGCTCGTTTAGAGCGAGTGGAAGAGCTAACCACCAGAGAGTTGGGCTTAGGGTGGGTCGTCAGAAAATCGATACCATCCTCCTGGAGTTTGTACATATGGTCCAGATGACGTGACGATACTGGAGCCGATGCGGGTTTGTCCCATTGGGCTTTTGTGGCTTGAAGGAGGACAGCCGAGAGAGGCAGGGCCACTGATGGAGAAGTGTCCATTTGGACTATGTCGAAGACCGGATCTGAAACGGTCCGCGGAGGCTGAGCGATAGGGATGCCCAGGGACATAGCCATTCGCTTCACCAAGTCCCCATAGGACGAGACGTCCTCCGACGGTGAGATGGGGAGGTTGTCTGACGTATCCGGTTGAGGTGATGGTCTATCCGGGGAGCTGGAGGTGGAATCGTCGGCCTCGGAGTCGGCATCAGAAGGTTCCGATACCGACTGGGGGTCTGTGGGTTGGCGAGGTGTTGGAGGTTCCCGCGGTATCGGCTGGTGCGGGGGGGGCAGTGGTACCGCAGTTGCTGGGCGGCGTGGAGCCTCAGGAGTGGGTCTCCGTGGAGGCGGTGCCGGTGAGCGGGATCGATAGCGGTCTCGGCGGCTTCCCTCGGTGTCGATGGGGTGGGGAGCAGGGTCGCGTCCATGCCGAATAGGCGATCGGGATCGGTGTGTAGTGGGATATTCCCATGCAGACCGGGAGGGAGAAAGCCAAGGTAGCGTTGATGACAATGGGTAGGCGCCGTAGGGGTAGTAAGCGCGTGGGACCCAGTGTGGGTAATCGTACCGAGGCGGAGCTCGAGGTGGAGCTCGAGGTGGAGGTCGTGCGGGGTCGCGTGGGCGACTCGGTTATCGACGTGGAGGCGACTCCGGGTGACGGGGGCTCTCGTAGTCGGGATGGGCGCGGGAACCCTCGGAGCCGGCTGGCGATATCGAGCGACGGGAGCCCGAATGGGAGGAGGGAGGCTGGGAGCAATGTCCACAAGGCGAGTGGTACGCGGTGGAAACCAGATCTTGTGAGTGTAGGACAGCTTCAGGCAGATCAGGATCTGCATGGCGAAGCGGGGAGTCCAGCAGCTGGATGATCTCCGGTGGCGGTGGAGGTGGTAGGGAGGCATCGGGGTGGACCATCGGTATAGGCGTCACTGAACCCCGGGGTCTGGTCTCAGGGACCGTGGCAGCTCGCGGCTCGCCCTTGTCGCGGGACTTACTAGCCGAACGCTGTTTTCGCTTTTCCGATTTATCCTTCTTCTTCTTCTTTGTAGGTGTAGAGGAAGAAGAATGAGGAGCTAGAGGCCGCTTCGGTGGACGGTGGCCGGCATCGGAAGCTGCCTTCGGAATTGGGGGCTTCGATACCACCATCGGCATCGGGGTCGACGTAGATGTCGAGGGAAGCGCCGAATCCCGGGATGCCATAGACGCAGGGCGGAGGGCCGACTCCAGAAGCGCAACTTTCAAACAGGCCGCTCGGTTTTTGCGGGTCTGGTTTGAAAATTTCGCGCAATGGGTGCAGGACTCTGGCTTGTGGGATTCCCCTAAGCAAAGAATGCAGAGTGAGTGACCGTCCGGCGCTGCAAGCTTGCTACCGCAGGAGGTGCAACACTTGAAGCAGCCCCAACGCTGAGCCATACAGTGGGGCAGTCGAGTGGGGCAGGAGGGGAAGGGGAAGGGGAGAGGGGTCTTCCAGAGCCCCGGAGTGGCCGAAGAAAAGGTACCGACGTCCGAAAGGCAAAGAAGTCCAAAAAACAGTCCGTAGGTCGAGATATCCAAAGAGCTTTCCAGAAACAGACGAAGTCAACGAACCGACGAGGGAGGCTGTTAGCCGAACGGCGGTCAGAAGAGAACTGGCGGGATGTCCGTGCCGGCTCCTCTGGGCATGCGCGGTGGCCGCTCCGCGCATGCGCCTTGGAGCTGGGCGCGAAAATCCGTTAGCTTTCTAGACACCGATGAGTTTCGGCGCAGGCGCAGAAACCCACTGGTGTGAATCACAGAGACCACGTCGAAGATCTGCACTAGCTCACACTAACTCAGCTTAGAAGGAACACTGCTCATAGGGTGCCTGTTGTGGAGTGGGGAAGGGAAAGGAGATTGTAAGCCATTCTGAGACTCCTTCAGGTAGTGAAGGATGGGGTATAAATCCAACCTCCTCCTCCTCTTCTTTTTCTGTCAAGCAAGGCTTCTGATTGGCTGGGCAGATTTTTTAAAAAATGTTGTTTTGGCAGCAGTTACCACCATAGCACACAGCAGTTACCACATAGCTTCACTGTGTGACTGAAGGTAATATGTGGGAGCCATTTTGTGACCGGTTCCACCTCCTGTGGCAGCCATTTTGTAGAAGTGCCCATAACACTGTGTCAGAATCCCAAAGACTCCTGCTGGCTCAAAAAGGCTGGGGACCCCTGTTCTAGCTGAACAATGCTGTAAACATCCTCTATAGGAATTGCCCGGATGATCTGCTCTTCTGTTATAGCTGTATGAACTTACTGATTTTGGAAGGTCTCTGACTACTGAGGTAATCGGCAGGCCATATTTTAAAAATATATATAACTGTAGAGTTTGGGGGGGGGGGTTGTTTTATATTTAATAATAATTAAGCGCTGTCAAGTTACAGCTGACTTATGGCGACCCCTCAATGGGTCTTCAAGGCTAGAGAAGATGAGCAGAGATGGTTTGTCATTGTCTCCCTCTGCGTAGTAACCCTGGCCTTCCTTGGAGGTTTCTCATCCGAATACTAACCATAGCCAGCTTCTAAGCTTTGGCAAGCTCAAGGGCTGCTGTTTTAGGGTTAGGTACTATTTTTACAATGCTTTACAGTGTCTGAATGTAAACTTCTTTGAAAAGGGAGAAAAAGTAATACACAAAGACTAGGTGAAGACCAATGGGAAGAAAATATCGTTTAGTCTCATTTGTGACATACATCTTAGTGAACATTAGAAAGCTCAGGAAATTGGATGAACCGGTTGTCTGCAGCAGATTTACAATCAGCATGTTGGCTAACTGAGGGACAAGTCACAAGCGGACACCTGGATTCACTGTGCTGGGAGTCTCATGCCGAGAACTTAATTCTCAGGTATACGTGGACCCAATTCAGACCAAGCCTTTCAGCTTGTGTTGTTGTCCCCACTACTGACCCACTGGTAGGGTGGCTAGCTCTGGGTTGGGCAACACCTGGGGATTTGGGGGCTGGAGCCTGAGGAAGACGGCGTTTGGGGAGAGGAGGGACTTCAATGGGGTATAACGCCAGAGAGCCTGCCTTCCAAAGAGGCCATTTTCTCCAGGTGAACTGATCTCTGTAATAACTGTAATAATAATCTCCAGCCACAGCCTGGAGGTTGGCAACCCTGCCCACTGGAGTAACTTACACGTACCGAGGGCTATATTTAAGTTTCTTCAGCAGGTCCAATAATGGCTCCCCCAGGGGCACTTAAGGTTGGGAAAATAGTGCAGGGGGAAAACTTTCAGACCTTCCATCTATGCTTCCAAGCCCTGATCTGAATCTGTTCAATGCCTGCCTAGAAACTGTTGCCAGTGTGGAGACAGATGTGAGCTGAGAGTTCCATGGGACCCCAAAGGCGGTTTCCTCCCATATCAACCCAACAAACCCCATGATCTAGGAATGGGCCTCTCTTCTGCCAACTGCTGACCCCAGATTTGGGAACTTCTGCTCCTTGGAGACGAGGCTGGTGCTGCTTCTACGGACCTTCGAGGAAGACTATAAACATTTCTGTCCCAGAAGGCCTTTGGACTGACTGAAGTATGAGGGCACCTCACTGTGTTTCCATGGTGCCCTCTAATAATTTTAACTCAGTTTTAAAATTGCTGAGAGTTCCTTTGGACAGCCAAACCACAGGATTCCCTGGTGCATAATCCTCTCCCTTTCAATGCAAAACAAAAACTGAGAATTCACACTATGGCTTGCAGGTTGGGCTTGGAACCCCAAAGATCTCCCACTTACATGAGCAACGCAGTTTTTCTCGAACTCCTCCAGCTGCTGCTGGAATCCAGTGTTAGGATTGGCGCATGACCTCGATGCGCGCACAACAGACAGTGCATCCTCCCAGCCTAAGTCGGTGATGGTCATGATGTAGGCAACAACCAACGTGGCGCTTCTGGAAACACCAGCAAGGCTACACCACCACCCAAATGCAAACAGATAGAAATGTGAAATCAAAATAAGTCATGGGGCATAACACCAGGATCAGCAGAAAGACGCATTTCCTAAAATATTTTAAAGTTCAGGACTGAACAAAGTGTTCTTCTAGAAACAGGACAGTTTGTTTGCCAGCAAAGCAGTTGCTGAGGTTTAGTTCAAATGCCACTTCTTGCATGGGCTATTTTCTACAAGTGCACACTATAAACACGTGTCAGTTTTACAACTGACATGACTAACCGGTGCACTGGACAGACAGACAAAGAGCATGATGGGAACTGTCATTTCATGAAGCCGCCTTTCTTAGAAAGCTACAGTTTCCAGGATTCTATGGGAAGAGGGGGTGCCTGATAAAACCAATTACAGTACAATAAAGACCACCAGGATGCAAAAAGGCATCTGTACCACATGATATTAAGGAAGGCAACCATGACAAGAAATTTCAAATCAATTGTATGTTTTGGCTTAGTCATTCTGCTAAAACAACAGAAACCAGCTTTGCTTGGCAGTTAGGTCCTGTGCACATCATGTTCTTACCATCCTTTTTTCTTATCGTCTGTTAAACAGACATGACGGCACCCTCAGCTTTGGTAAGAGTTGCCATATAAGAACACTCGCAGTAAAGCCCGTTGTGAAAGCAATACAACAGGCTCTAGAATGGGATCCTATGGGGCCACAGAATACAGCGGAAAGATCGTGCTGCCGCTGCAGCGCAACTCCAGAGGGAAGGGATTTAAAGTTTAAAACCCTTCTCTCTTCGCTTCCCCAGCCAGTGTGCCTTGGCAGGCTACCTGGGGAAGGGAAGGGGAGGCTTTTGAAGATGCCTTCAAGGGCCTTCCCTGGCTCGTCCGCTTTGGCAGGTGGGCCAAGGAAGGTGGCGGGGGGGGGGGGGCTCTTCAGGCCTTTCCCGCCTTCAAGTCATTCCCGGGGGTGGGGGAGGCAACGGGGAAAGGCTGGCTACTGACCTCGGGATGTTCTCTCATGGGCTGAATGTGTCTTCTGACGGGATTTTTGGCACATGCTGCTTCTGTGGGCGGGACTCAGGCAATGCAGCCAGTGGCTACGGACACCCTCTGAGAGACACACCAAAAAGCCAACTGATTTGGGAGCGTGTGGAATGTTCAGCAGAGTCCACAGCGAAAAGACAATCTTTCCTATTATATAAAGCCATTTTCAAGATTCCATGGGGCAAGATTCCATGGGGTGCCAAAATCAGCTGGATGGATGGACTGCCACTCAAAAGGGGGTCTCTGGCCACTGGCTGCATTCTCTCCCTGCTTTGCCTCAGTCCCGCCCACAAAGCCACTGGCCAGCGTCTCGGCCTCAGTCTGGAGGGAGCCAGTGAAGGGGAAGGACCGACTGGGTGCTGGGTCCACTCTTCTCCTCCGCCCACTGCCAGGTGGGTCTAACTGTCCCCTCAGTGGCCTGCTTCTGTCAGTGAAAAGACAATGGACTATCTAACTATTGTGAAGCACACTGTTGTGCCCAATCCAGGAATCAGCAGGCAGAGCAGCAAAACAGTTCCTAGGATGGCCATGGGGGTAGTCGTTGAGACACCCTTTGCCATTCCCCAGCTTCGAAACTGACACTGGAAGGGGAAGAGGAGATTATGGCAGGGACTGGTTGGGCTGACAGGAGAAAAGGCTGTTGAGAGGAGGAAAAGCTGTGGGGCCTTGGGGCTAATGGGACATAATCTTTCCCCCACCATCCTTGCATTTCAAGCCACAGCTGGAAATGGACAGAAGCCTCTTGTCAGCCATGGAAAGCCGTCTCTCATATCCCCCTGCAGGCTCACATGAACCTACGAAGCTGCCTTATACCGAATCACCCCTTGGTCCATCATCAGAGTCAGCACGGTCTACTCAGACTGGCAGTGGCACTCCAGGCTCCCAGGTTCTTCATCACACCTGCTACCAAAATCCTTTAACTGGAGATGCCGGGGAATTGAACTTGTGACCTTCTGCAAGCCAAGCAGATGCTCTACCACTGAGCCATGGCCTCTCCCCATGGCCCAGCTCCGTCTTTCTTTCTGCTGCCAAGCGGGAGCTGCCACTGCAGCTTTTATTTATTTATTTATAATCTTCCTAACCCCCTTTTTCAATAGATCCAGTTGGTCAGCTGCATTGGTCTGAAGCCATAGAACAAATTTAGAGTCCAGTGGCACCTTTAAGACCAACAAAGGTTTATTCAAGGTATGAACTTTTGTGTGCATGCATACTTTATCAAACACATTAGAATGACAGGCAAGGTTCAAACTTATAGCCAGAGAATGAACAGTAAATTAACATGCAACATGATGATGATCAAGATATGCAGTGTCACTTTGTATATCTTGATCATTATCATGTTGCATGGTAATTTGCTGTTCATTCTCTGGCTATAAGTTTGAACCTTGCCTCCCTCCTTCTCATCAGAGGCCAAATGGGAGTCACTACAGAAATCGCAAGCCCCACTATTCAAAAATATAGCCAACCTTTCCCACCCATGAGTTTTCACAGGCCTACAATTGTCAAACAGCACAACTGAAACAATCGATTTAGAAGGGTCTGAAATACGTACCAGTGGACAAGACAGCTTTCACCTCTAAGCCGGCATTCGTGGATAAATTCAATACTTTCTTTGAAGTGTCTGGCTCTAAATGTCAGAGGAGAGGCAGAAAGGATGTAGGAAAGTCCAACATGGTGGGACAGAGGTTAATAGGCTTCTGAAAGTCACAAGACTGAAAAGTTGCTTAGTATCAGGATTTCTTTTAAACAGAACACAGAGAGGTAAGAACAGGCGGGGGGCAGAATTCAGCATCCCTCACTCGATCCCCTACAACCTCTGTTGAGATTAGGGTTGCCAGGTTCCAGGTGGTGGCCGGAGATCTCCTGCAATTACAACTGATCTCCAAATGACAGAGATCAGTTCCCCTGGAGAAAAGACAGGTGTTTTGGAAGGTGGACTCTATGGTGGCCTTAGGGATCTATGGTAGCGTTGAGGTCTCTCCACTCTCCAAACACTACCCTTCCCAGGCTCTACCTGCCCCCCAAATCTCCAGGTATTTCACAATCCAGAGCTGGCAATCCTAATTTAGATATGAATGGTTTGGTGCAAGAATACCTGTGAATTTCCCATCATGAAGTGCTTGGCCCCCAAAGCTTTCATAGACCTTCTCCAGGGCAATTATTACAATCTTTCCTTATTATAAAAAGCCGTTTTCAAGTGGCAAGATTCCATGGGGCACCAAAATCAGTTGGCCGGAAGGACTGCCACTCAAAAGGGGGTCCCTGGCCACTGGCTGCATTCCCTCGCTGTGTTGTCACAGTCCCACCCACAGAGCCACTGGCCAGCATCTCGGCCTCAGTCTGGAGGGAGCCAGCGAAGGGGAAGGAATAGGTTCTGGGTCCACTCTTCTCCGCCCACTGCCAGGTTGGTCTAACTGTCCCCTCAGTGGCCTGCTTCTGAAAGTGAAAAGACAATGGACTTTCAGCATAACCCTCCTCCCCTGCCTGACTTTCCTGTCAGAATAAACTGAATATTCCTGTCAGAATAAAGGCTCTTTCTTCTGCTTAGCTCCACCATGGCTGGCTGGCTAATGAGGTGGGCTAGCAACCATCAAACCATTCCCTTCAACCTCCTGCTGTGTGGCTGACTTCCCCCCTAGGACTGCCAATCTCCAGGTGGGACCTGGAGATCTCCCGCTGTTACAATTGATCTCCAGATGACAGAGATCAGTTCCCCTGGAGAAAATGGCTGCTTTGGAGGGTAGACACTATGGCATTATACCCTGCTGAGTCTTTCCACCCCCCCCCCCCAATGCTGCCCTCCACAGGATCCACCCCCCCCCCCCAAATCTCCAGGTATTTCCCTAATCAGAGCAAGCTAGGTTGCCAAAATGGGAGGGGGTGGGGGAGGGGGTTATGCTGAAAGTCCATCATCTTTTTACTGACAGATGCAGGCCAGTGAGGGGACAGTTGGACCCACCTGGCAGTGGGCAGAGGAGAAGTTGCCAATCTCCAGGCGAGGGCTGGAGATCACTCAGAATTACAAGTGCTGTCCATATGGCAGAGATCGGTTCCCCTGGAGAAAATGGCTGCTTTGGAAGGTAGACACTATGGTATTATACCCTGCTGATTCCTTCCATTCCCCCCCCCCAAAAAAATGCTGCCCTCCACAGGATCCACCCCCCAAATCATCAGGTATTTAGGGGCTGGCAACTTTCCCCTCAGTGCCTGTTGCTAGGCAACCAAGCTTGCTTCTCGAAAGCCCCTTTCCGCACCTATGTTGGCCTCTGGGAGAAAACTCATTGGGGCAGCTGAACAGAATGCCATAGAGGCCACCCTCCAAAGCAGTCATTTTCTCTGGGCGGGGGGGGAGAGATCTGTTGTCTGGAGTTCAATTGTGATACCTGGTGATCTTCAGGCTCCACCTGGAGGCTGGGTACCCTAGGCGTAGCAGGCAGTGCTTCAGAGCACGATCTGCTAGACCCAGGTTCTTGCTGAGTGGGTGATTTTGGGCCAGACACAGACTTTAAGCCTAACCTACCTCACAGGGTTGTTGTGCAAGTCAAAAGGGGGAGAGGAGAATGATGTCATCTGCTTTGGTCCCCATTGCCATTGACAGTTGGCTGGGAGGGAGCTAGGGTTGCCAACTCCAGGTTGGGAAATTCCTGGAGATTTGAGGGTGGACCCAGGAGAGGGTGAGGTTTCAGCAGGGGTGGGACCTCAGACAGATACAATGCCATAAAGTCCACCCTCCAAACCACCTGTTCCCTCATGGGGAACAATTGCTGCCAATCTCCAGGGGAAGAATGGAGATCACGCTGAATTACAACTGCTCTTTAGATAGCAGAGATCTTCCCCTGGAGAAAATGGTGGACCTGTGTCATTATACCCTGCTGAGGTCGCCACAGCAAAATGATGCTGAGTGCCCAAGGCTGGGGCACTCTCCCAGACCCTCTTTCTAGAGCCCATTGTATTTATTTCCACAACGGGCCTTATTCCTAGTAACTGTATAAAGTAGATTCAGATGGGCAGAAGAAGAAGAGGGAGCCAGTTTGTAGTAGTGGTTAAGTGTGCGGACTCTAACTTGGGAGAACTGGGTTTGATTCCCCATTCCTCCACTTGCACCTGACCTTGGGCAAGCCATAGTTCTGGCACAGTTGTTCTTGAAAAAGAGCAGTTTCTGTCAGAGCTCTCTCAGCCCCAACTATCTCACAGGGTGACTGTTGTGGGGAGGGGAAAGGGAAAGGAGTTTGTAAGCCACTCTGAAACTCCCTTGGGTAGTGAAGGGTGGGGTATAAATCCAGTCTCCTCTTCTTGTTCTTCTTCTGCGTTGGTCGGGAATCAATACGACAAAGGTTGAGTCCAGTGGCACCCTTAAGACCAACAAATTTTAATTCTGGGTATAAGCTTTCCTGCGTATCTGAACAAGTACTTGAAGGGCTTTTATATAGAGGATGATGCGGAGTTGTTTTCTGTTGACACAGAAGGTCGGACCAGAACCAACGGGTTGAAATTAAATCAGAAGAGTTTTCTGCTAAACATTAGGAAGAACTTCCGACAGAGCAGTTCCTCAGTGGAACAGGCTTCCTCGGGAGGTGGTGGGCTCTCCTCCTTTGGACAGCAATGCTGATTGTGTGAACTCAGGCAGATCATGAGAGGGAGGGCAGGAAGGGTTGCCTCAGTGCTTCGTTCTTGCAGCCCATTCTTACACGACCAGGGAAATACTGGTTGCCACTTTGGGGCCAGGAAGCAATTTTTCTCCAGGACAGTTTTGGCCAGGGATCCTGGAGGGTGGGGTTGTGGGGAGGTATTTGTGAATTTCCTGCATTATGCAGGGGGTTGGACTAGATGACCCTGGAGGTCCCTTCCAACTCTATGGATCTATGATTGTAAGTGTGCATGCACATGAAAGCTTATACCCAGAATTAAACTTTGTTGGTTTTAAAGGTACCACTGGACTCACACTTAGTTCTATAAAGTAGGACAGTCTTTTTTTTTGGCATCCATATAGACTAGATGGGGGCTGAGGTCAAGTGAAAGTTCCTTACAGCCACAGTCAAGCATGTTCGGCGCTCTGCTGTGCTGAACTGAACCACACAGGCGGACTCAGACTAGCGCTAGGGCTTCCTGTCACATACAGCCCCTCTCTTTAGCCTCAAATCACATGGGCCTATTCAAAGCACGTGGTGACTATAACGGACAGACAGCCTCGTTGTTTTTAGCAATTGGAAAATACCTGAACTTCTGAAATTAGCAATGTTTTATGAACTGAAGCTAGTAGCTAGCTTTGGAGATGATGCACCAGAGTTTACTGTACTGCCTACCCATGAAAATTAGACTTTGGAGATTTAAAGATGAAGTTGTCTGGCAAAGCTTGGTTGTCTGGGTAAAGCCAACCGATTTTGCTGGCAACCACATGAACACACGAAGCAGCCTCATATCAAATCCGACCACTGCTGCGTCAAGGGTAGCGCTGTCCACTCTGATCAGTGGCATCTCTCCAAAGACCAAAACCAATGGACTGAAATTAAATCAAAGGAGTTTTTGGCTAAACATTAGGAAGAACTTCCTGACAGGGACAGTGGTTCCTCGGCGGAACAGCCTTCCTGGAGAGGTGGTGGGCTCTCCTCCTTTGGAGGTTTTTAAGCAGAGGCTAGGCAGCCAAATGTTACCAATGCTAACTGTGTGAATGTAGGCAGATCATGAGAGAGGGCACAGGAAGAGGTGACTCAGTGCTCAGCAATCATGGCCCTTTCTTTCATGGCCAGGGTAATGCCGACCGCCACTTGGAGGTCAGGAATTAATTTCCCCCCTGGACAGATTGGCCAGGGATCCTGGAGTTCCCCCCCCCTTCCTCTGGGCACAGAGCAGGGGTCTCTACGTGAGGGGAGGGGAAGGTAGTTGTGAATTTCCTGTGTTGTGCAGGGGGTTGGACTAGATGACCCTTGAGGTCCCTTCAAGCTCTGTGTTTCAAGTCTCAGGGAGTGCTCTGCTGGATTACTTCCTACCAAGCACCTTTTCTCCGGAGATGCCAGGGATTGGTCCTGAGACCTTCTGCATGAGAATCAGAGGCTTTATCATGAAGCCATACCCCCCCCCCCCCCAAACAAGACACCGGCAATCCACAATCATGAGTTACTGGCAGGGCAGTCCTAAAAACACTTTCTTGGGAGTAAGGTCCTATTGAATAGACCTCTGCAGGATTCTGAATAGAACTGCTTAGGGTGACAGGATGTTCCGGGGGCTCTTCCTTATAGAGACTCTGTTTGCCTACAACAAAAGTACAGCACACAGTAATAATAAGTTACAAAGGATAACAAAACATCGAAACAACTGTGTGCTAGATTTCCCGCAAGATTATTCACGAAGGAGACTTCATTTAAAGTGAAATGCATCTATTGTGTGAAGCAAATATGTCCATACAATCCATCATAGGGAAACGCAGAAGCCAAAGAATTAATACGCAAAATTAATATACAGAAAGTGCTTTTTTGTGAATAATCTTGCAGGAAATATAGCACACCGTCGTTTTGATGTTTTGTTATTCTTTGTAACCTGTCTAACCTGGCTTGGGAAAAGGGGAGAAAGAACAAGGCAAGCTCTGCCTTTCACTTGTGAGTGGAGGCTTTGAGCTATTCTGACATCATCCCAGATGGAGCCACCTAGTTCCTGACATAACTGCCATCTTCAACTTGAGGGGCGGGGAGGCTGAGTCTCAGTGGTATGGCATCTGCTTAGCATACAGAAGGTCTCAAGTTCAATCCCCAGCATTTCCAGTTAAGGATCAGGTAGTAAGTAGGGAGAAACACTTCCACCTGAAACCTCGGAAAGCCCCTGCCAGCCTGGACAGACAATACTACTGACCTTGATGGACCACTGGACTGATTCAGTATGAGGTAGCTTCATGTGTTTATCGTGTGGAACTTAGATTCAAAATCAGATTCTATTAAGATCTTGGGGATTCTAACAAGCCCAACAGTCATCATAACCTCAAAAAAGAGCTGCCTTGATGCGCTAACTACTCTGCCTTAGTTTTCATGGCAACCATTTGAGACTGTTTATACACGAGCCCACCTGTTCACAGGTGCAGTGGGGGAAAACGTGATTGTCTAAAACCCAAAACAAAATGTACAAGTCCTGCCCGTCTCCGTCCCCATTGTGTTCTTGCACTTGAAGGATTTTATTTCCAGCACAGCTGTGACAATGGAAATAAGCTGAGCAAGAGGAGAAAACACCAGGGCAGGGGAGGGGAGGGGAGGGGAGGGGAGGGGGGAAGGTTTAGCTACTGTCACCTGCACATTTCAGTTTTGTTAAAAACACCTCTCTCCTTCTGACATAAACAGGTGCCCACAAGAACACTCCCCTCCCCACTCGTGTGTAGTCTGGCTTTTGGGAACATACCCTCTAACTACAAAACAGTTATGTGGGGGGCAGAGTTAAGGAATCTAGGTGGGGACGGGGTGCCAACACCCAGGAGAGGGGGCTGGAGATCTCCCAGAATGACAACTGATCACCAGACTACAGTGATCAGTTCCCACAGAGGAAATGACTGTTTTCTGAGGGTAGGCTAGGGTTGCCATCCCCCTGATGGGGATGGGGTCCCTCCGATTTCGGGGCCCTCAATCTGCTGCCAGCCAGCTGGCCGACAGGAGGGGGGAGCCCCACCCCCAAAGAGCAATGCTGCAACCGGTGCAAGGTCGACACCTGGAGGTGATGTCATTACTCTGGGCTCGTCATGCGAGGGATGCTCTATCATTTGGCTAAAAACTCTGTGGTGACCAGCACGATGAAGTCACTGCTGGGTTATGTCATTGTAGTGTGCGTGCCAGAAGATCCAGGGGAGCAGGCTGGTGATGTCAGGGGACATGGCATATGCTAATGAGTTATGCTAATGAGCTCCTGCACCTCTTTTTCTACGAAAGGACCCCTGATGGGGTATACATAATACCATAGAGTTCACCTTCCAAAAGTGGCCAGCTCTTCCAGGGGAACTGATCTCTGTCACCTAAAGAGCAGTTGTAATCCCAGGAGATCTCCAGCCACCACCTGGAGGTTGGCAACTCTACCCGACACACTGGCAAACAGCCCAGAGCCGCTCACTGGGGATGGTTTCCTTTTACCGTCATAAGCAACCCCATGAGGCAGGTTAGATAGAGAGCATCATTACGTAATTCCAGATAGGTAGGGCAAGTCAGTCTGTAGCAGCAAAATAAAAATATGTAGTTCAGTGACACCTCAAATACTAAGAAAATGTATTTATTATTTTTGAGAGTCAGAGGTTTACTTTATCAGATGCACGCGTGTGTAAATCCATTGGTCCAATTTATAGACATGCGCACACCCCTCACCCCTTTTTGATGTTTATATTAAAAGGCCTGATGAGCCAAGACTTCACCCATCTGATGAAGCAAGCGCTGATCCATGAAAGATGATGCTGGAACAAATTTTCTCAGAGTGTCACTGGACTTCTGTTTTATTTCCATGCTACACTGTTAGCTTTATGGTAGGGAAGGAATCCAACATTTTATGTAGAAGAAGAGGGGATTGGATTTATACCCCGCCCTTTACAACCCAAAGGAGTCTCAGAGTGGCTTACAATCTCCTTTCCCTTCCCCTCCCCACAACAGACACCCTGTGAGGTAGGTGGGGCTGAGAGAGCTCTTTCGAGGACTGCTCTTGAGAGAACAGCTCTGAAAGAACATGTGACTGACCCAAGGTCACACCAACAGCTGCATGCGAAGGCATGGGGAATCAAACCCAGTGCTCCCAGGTTAGAGTCCGTGCTCCTAACCACTACACCAAACTGCTCTCAGAAATCTGTAGCCGGCAACATGGCTTTTTGACTCTGCTTCTCACAAAACGAAGCACAGCAATTAAGTAAAACTGATCAACATCTTCAATTGCAGCCTTTTGTGACAAAAATACTTACAAATTCTGTGAGGGTGAATCAGCTGCAGGGATGCACAGATACTTCACTCCCTGTATAGATTGGGGGAAAAAATCAATGTTAGGGGGGGAGAAAAGAGAGTTTTGACATTAACATATTCAAGAAGCAAAAGCAAGTTCTCTGTTCTGGCTTTTTTATTTTTTGCAGCCCTGCGGACTGCAACAAAGATGTCCCATTTTAAGATTTTGTTCCATCTACCATGGAACAAAGAAGAGATCGTTTTCACTTTTGAACAGGCAAGTATGTGTAAGTCAGGCTGAATCTCTGCAAAGGGAGTCACTGTATTCAGGGTTTTGGAATTATATTTATCTCCTCAAGAGTCTTGTGCCTTCGAATGCTATGAATTGCTAATGTGTCGCTTCGTATGTACTTCTTGCTTTCTTAAAATGAGTGTAGAGAAACGCGTCTGTACGAGCACATGGGAAAGGCTGCTGCTATAATGACTTCAGCGCTATATTCAATTGGTTCACTTAACCAAACTGTAGTGTGGAATTTTTTAAAAAATAAACAGTTTCACTTGTGAAGATTACTGCAGTGCTAGACTCACTTTTTAGTCCGTTCTCTGCCAAAATAATCTCAAATCTTTCTGTGCTGTTTTAAACGCATCCTTTGGAAAAGATAGGGAGACATCTTAAGCACTGTCCCTTGGGTCACATCAGCAGACAGGTTTCCAAAGGAGCCGGCAGAGATTATGAAATTTACAAGCTGGGGATGGCAACCCCCTTTTAATTCGTTGCCAGCACCTAGAGCCAGTGTTCCCTCTAAGCTGAGTTAATGTGACCTACCACACAGGTTTTTTTAGCCCCCGGCTCACCCATCTTTGTCTTCGCTCAGGAAGGAGGGCTCCAGAGCAAACTAGTTTATGCAGCAGCCAAATTGCTCGCTCACAACTTTAACGCCAGTGGCTCACAAAGTAGAAATTTTGCCCACAGGACTCCACAGCTTAGAGGGAGCATTGTCTAGAACTCCGCAGTAGACTGCCTCTGAACAGGAGGGCTCCATTTAGGTATTATAAGAGCTTATAGAGCTCTGTAAAAGGTTCTTTCAAGGAGAATGGCCTGTATCCTACGCTCTCCTCTCAACCGAGTACAAAGCCTTCCTCTGTCCCAGGAGCCCGCCCGCCCGCCTGCCAGCCTTCCTTCCTTCCTCTTCAGAGCCTCTCCCATTGGAATAAGGCTCCGTGGGCTGGAAAAAGGCTTCAGACTTGGCGGAGCAGAGGGGACTGACACAAGCCCATGCAAGTTCCTTTAAAAGGATCCTGCATTTCGAAGACAAAAGGCCCACACCACTTTTAAAATGCTAGTACTAACTAAATGGTCTTTATGTTATTTGTGTTTATCTAAATGTGGCTGTTAAGAACAAACCAAGATTTTAAAGAGCTATTAACAGGAGCAAGTCAGTGGTCCAACTCAGTTGTACAAAAGGGAAAAAGAAAGAAAGGAAGCGCCATACTGTCATATCCCTTCTGCAGTCGTGCCCAAGCAAGCAGAGGCCCTTTTCCTGGGCCGGCGCCCACAGGCAGGCATCTAAGAACTGTCCCAAAGCATCCTTTAACCAAAGCAGGACAATTCATGACAACAAGCCACAATAAGAGTCCTCAAATAAAAACTTATACATAAAAAAAAAAAGAATCAGACTCAGGTGCTGGTTTCACAAAGCAACATCCATCGGATGGGGGATTGAGGATGAAATTAAAACCTGTACAAAGCAAGAAAACAATCAAAAGGACAAAAAGTTGGGGGGAGGGGGAATCAAACATCACACACACACATACACACAGAGTGCCATTAGTACAACATACCAGGTCTGAATACACATCAGTATAATTAAGGAACTCCAAAGCTTCAATCTGACATTTGAACCAATGCCAAGTGATTTGGGATTTGCAAGGGAACAGTACCCATTTAAAAAAAAATGGTGTAATTTAGCTGAAGTCTGCAACAACCCTTGCCAAATACATCTTTTGGCCCGGGGGGGGGGGGGGCTGATAGAATAGAGAGGTCCCTAGGACTGGGATTATGTAGCTCACTTCCCTGCTTCCAAACAAAACTCTTCGGAGGATTAGCCCAACAGGTTCTTTAATTAAACTGAAATTAAATATTTCTCCTCCTAGGCCTGAAATGCCTCAAGTGCTTCTTTCTACCAATTTGAGCAGAGCACACTGCACCCAGACATAATAAATAGGAGGCCCTGGGCATTCCAACTCAAGCAGTCCGTCAAAACCTAACCCAGCGGCATCACTGCTTAAATTTAAGACCCTGCAGAGCCTGCCCCACAGTTCCTTTTCACACCGCTCCTGACCAGGGCGAGTCCAAAGCACTTTGTTTCCCTCGACAAGGCACACCTCTCATCTCCCGGGCCTGCACTTGCCCCCTTGGGTTTGGCTTGGACCTGGCTGATGGCAGAGGAGTTGCCACTCACCTGATGAACCCTGGAGGCTGGGAGCGAGCTGAGCCCCTGGGGGGTGCAGGAAATCTCTTTCTGCCACCCTCCCAAGCAGTTGCCTGTGTGTCACCTGGCCAAGAATGATCCCTGAGCTTTACACTTAATATACCTCCCAACAAGCCTAGAAAGTTGGAAACAAAACTGACTGCAAGGAAAAGCAGCTGGGGGGGGGGCATTTGAAGGGGAGATGTGATAGCTACATGAAGGGTTAAGCAGACCCCCTCCTGCCTGCCAGTTCTCCAGTACAGGTCTCCCTGCTGCCCTTGATCTACATTCACCTGCAGACATGGGGTTGGATCCAGCCAGCTTTTTCACTCAGTCTCACCTATCTTCCCTCCGTACTTCAGCCCCCTTCCCACAGAGTTTTGGTTCATGCAGGTCCCACAAGCCACAGCCAGGGCCTCTGAAAGGGGAGGGGGCCAGCAGGGCCATTTGGCCCCGGCCTCACATTCTTGGGGGGGGGGGCCCCCCTCAAATTTACACTTTTGACACTAACTCTTAATTTTGTTATAGTTACAGACGCAGAAATACTAGCCTTCCCAACCTCCCGTTTTGAATAAAGCTGGGAACGTTTATTACGAAGTGTGACACTGTTCTTTCTCTTATTGTATTAAATGCAAACATTTGAAATATAATACTACTGGTTTTGTATCATTGTTTTTGTACTTCTTCATTTTTTAATTTACCGGGGGGGGGTGTCCCCCAAAATGGAAGTGGCCCGGGCCTCTCTTGACCTTTGTGAGTACCTGCCCACAGCACGGCATATTTTGGACACCAAATGAGACCACCACCACCTCTTCTTACCAGTGGAAAAGCTGATGGCGTCAATTGCATGGGTCTGCTGTAGTAACACATGACTTTTCTGCTTCACATAAACACAAGAAGCTGCCTTAAACCGAGCCAGACCATTGCTCCCCCAAAGTCAGTACTGTCTACCATGAACGGCAGCAGTCCTCCGGGCTCTAGGTAGAAGTACTTCACACCCCCTACTATCTGATCCTTTCTGTACTGGACATACTGGCAACTGAACCTGGGAACTTTTGCACACAAAACAGATGCTCTACCACACAGCCACTCTGAAAATCTCAGTTTCTAACATGGGCTGTCCCAACCCAAGTGAAACTTCAAACACCTGTGCTATTTGTCCCTGACACAAACACAAAAATCCAGTTGAATTATTACAATTTTGATACCTGGCTTTGCGCCATAAAAACGGCACAAAGGAAGGATGCAAATAGGAAACGCCAGCAACAACAAGCAAAACCAAAAAAGATCACAACACAGATGTACAAAAGCAAAAAGAAACGGAAGAGGGTCTACGAGTACATCTCTCTTTTGCACAATTGAGAAACACTCAATACTCTTGCCCTGGAGAGCCAGTTTGGTGTAGTGGTTAAGTGCATGGACTCTAATCTGGGAGAACCGGGTTTGATTCCCCACTCCTCCACTTGCGCCTGGCTGGATGACCTTGGGCAAGCCATAGCTCTGTACCAGCTGTTCCCTCAAGGACAGCTTGGGAAAGCGCTCTCTCAGCCCCACCTACCTCACAGGGTGTCTGTTGTGGGGAGGGGAAGGGAAAAGGAGTTTGTAAACCGCTCTGAGGCTCCCTTGGGGAGTGGAGGGCGGGGTAGAAATCCAACCTCTTCTTCTTCTTCTTCTTCTTCTTCTAATGAGCCTAAGCATATACGGACCTAATCAATGCCTGTATAGAAGGATCACTAGGATCACTATTTAACTACTTCAAACTTTAAAATGAAGAGGAGGAGACGTGTAATAGCGTAGCATGCAAGTAATTCACTGGGCACAGGCAGCTTCACACTCTTTCCCGCTGCAGTGGAGGAATTTTCTAAGCTTTACAGTGGTACCAGAGGAAAACCGAGTGGTAGGCTATGCTGACCGCTACGAAAGGGCCACATCCCGGAATACACTGCGCCTAGATTGCTGCTACTCTGTCTGAAGCAACAATTGACGGAAAACGTAATTAACGAGAATAAGGTGCCAACAGCATTCAGTCTTGGATGGCCATTTGCCCAAATTCCGCGGCATCTGCCAGAATGGGAAGCCAGTACTAATAAATTCATTTTCCTCTCAGTTTTCTATTTCAGCAGACAAGGGTAACCACAGAGACAAGACTTTTATTTCTCTTAGGCCCTGAAAGTCAAAAGAACAGTTAAACCGATACAAAGGGAGAGTTAACAAAACTAGCGCAAGTATTCTGATTTCAAGATTGTCAAAGCTGAAAGAAGCAAGAGTTCAACAGGATTTTCTAACACCCGTTCTGACTACAGAAACAGCCATTGCATTGGTCTCCTGTTCTTGGGCCAAAGAACTCTAAACCGGGCATCCTGGCTTATTGGCCCAAATGACGATCACTCCCCTTAATTTTGTATGTGTGGGTGCGTTTTAAAAGATACACCAATTTAAATTTTTCCTGAACCTTCGGGCTTTTGGGGGCCCAAACACTGTGGATAACAATAAACTACAACCGTAAAGATTTTAAGGCAATTAATCTGTTGTGGAATGCTGGCTGTGAAGAGTACACTTTAATTGACAAAATAACAAAATATACAATTAAAAGATTATGTTATGATAGTATTTTTAAAGTGTGTTATTATAAGCTTTTGCAAAACAAAAACAATTTACAGCATCTTGGAAATTAAATGTAACCAAATATTTAGACACAAGGTAATTCAAACTATATAACATTCTGGGAAAAAAATCTAATTCTAAATATCAGGTCGGAGTGCAGTCACACACACATATTCAAATATGCTGTAAACGGAAAATTTTACCGCATTTGATTTTTTTACTCTATAGTGTCTCATGATTACTAAATATCATTTAAATGCAGCCACAGAATACTCGCCCAGTCCCAAAGAGGCTTTGTTCTCTATCCCCCTTTGCCACTGCCACTTCTTCTGGTTTTCTTTTAAAGAAAATGGTATCAGAAAATCTGAAGAGTCAAAGTCTCACAGTTACAACCTGAAACATTCATGTAATTCTCAGTTCAAACTACATGTAGCAAAAACACAAAATGTGGCCAATTTAAAGCGTAGAAAGAAAACAGAGTGAAGTCAGATCAAAACCAGCTGTAATTTTTTGACTTCCAAAGCCTTCAGACAATATAACTGTTCCATATTATTTGGTAGGGGTTCCCCCCCTAGTTTTAAGACACACAGTGTCATGTCAAAGAATACTCCTCAAACTCATCTAGCTAAGAATCTCTAAAGCTATGCTAACCACCCCTTTTAAAGTAAATTCTATTAAAACCCAGCAGAACTTGCTTTCATATAAATATAAGTTTAAGATCAGGGAATAAATCTTTTCAAAGACTCTTAAATGAAGTAGCTACAGATGCGTTTTAACGTCAGTGTCTCTGTGCTGACATAGTGATAACTTTTAAACCTAAAGTGGCCATTTTCCACAGATAACATGAATCATCACTTTAAGCTGCTGGGTAATAGCCAGGACCTTTTTAGTTATCCAAACCTCACCGCAAACTTCTAGATTGAAAATCTCTTCTTTTTTTAAGCATTATTTTTGGCGTTAAACTTCTCAGTATTTAAATTTATGTAAAGCTTTCAACGATGACTTCCAAGAAATACTTTTTTAAGAGCCAAAAACAAAACCTCAGGCACAGATCATGTTCAAGTCATATGCAAATAGGAAACCTCGAACACCTGGCAAGTTCTTTCAGGTTAGCCCAAAAAAACCCCCCTCTTGTGTTATTTTGACTTGCTGCATCAACAGATGAGGGATAGAAGCGCTCCTTCTGGACCAGGGGCATCTCCTCAGAACAGTTTCTGTAGGAAACAGTTGGTATTCAAGAGTTCCTCTAGCCTAACTCAAGAGGTTACCAAAAGTTCTGGCTAGCCCCGTTACTGAACCACTAAACTGGGAGAACACCCATTAATTTGTTTTTTTGTCTTTTCAGTTGCTTTAAGAAGCAATCACCCAGGACATTCGTGACTCATTTTATTCTTGAAAATATTCAAACGGTTCAGCAAGAAATAAAGTTGTCACACCATTATTTCATCTCATAAAAAGTACCTCCTGGGTGAACAAAACATGCATGCAGGATTTTAAAAATAAATGAATGGATAGATAGGTAGATAAATAACCGAGGCTGGAGAACTATGTGATATTTCCAAATGTGGAGGAATGATTTTATGACAGACGTCGAATCTTGACAGTGGTGAAGCAATATTTAGTAGTGGTTGAATCACCCACTTCTGAACGTTTGCTTGAGAAATGAGCCAACCATAATTTAGAGCCTCTCATGTTGAAATCACTTTACCAAAACGTGTATTTGTAGACATCTGCTGCAGATTCTTAATAGCAAGGTCTGCTACACTATTAGAGTTCCAGCCATATAGCCAAAAGGAAACTTCTTCAGATTTGTTAAAAGGTGAATTTCACCCAAACCTAATACTTTCTCCCTTCCCCATAGAATCAGAATTTTTCTCCAGAATTTCTCTTCTCTCAGAATTTCACTGAGCAGAACATAGATCTAAATGTAACATATGGAGAACAGAAAACGTGGTGGAGCTACAGTCATCTAGGAGAAGAGGATTAAAAGACCTCAGTAATACATCACTAAAACAAAACCCTACATAGCATCACTAAAAAATAATTTCAAGCCTAAAATGGAGAAGTGTATATTTTTGAAGTCTGTACCAGTGAATCCTAAGTCCGACACGAAAGGCACGATGCAAAGTTCTGATGACACGTCCAGCAGAATTAGTCAGAACGAAGAACAGTCGGTAAAAATTTAAACTGCACCTAACACCTATTTAAAGCAATCTTTTAAAAGACAATTCTCTATTAAACTGTAGGACATTGAGAGAATGACAATGAATTGCCTTGGGAGATGGAATGCACCCCAGATTAGTAAAAGCACACAAAGCCCGTGACAACGTTGGCTAGGTTATTTTCTGAAGGTCCGCAGGGGACTACTGTGCCAGCCACCACGTGTACTTTATTTTTAGATGGCATTGAAAACTTATTTCTCTTTCTAGCATCGGATTTCCCCCCAGAATTTTGTAAAGCATGGATCAGACATAAAAATGTAACCCAAGTAGTATTTTTGTTCAAAAGTGTTAATCAGCAAGCACCTGCGACTTTTCAGTGTAATGTCCCCAAAGCCCTTCTCTGGAATTTCTGTGGGCCTTGAATAGTCTGGGAAGACTTCCACCTCTAAATGGAACACAGGCCTGAACTTCCACTGATCTGAATGGTTCCTGATTGCACTTCATTGCCTTCAAATTCAGCTTGGCCACAGACTGTTACAGAAAATTCAGGGCATCGGGAACCAAGTTAACTGCTGTGAGTGAACAGAGTAAAACGTGTATTGCTACAAGCTGGGGAAAGGCTGAGATACCTCCTATTTCGGATTGGTTCACAAGGATTTAGAACACAGCTCTCATATTCAAATTAACGTATTATAATGGATAATCACTGAAAAACTTATTGAGAGACGGACAGTGGCTGAGATGTTCTGGAACACGTTTCAGGAAAGCGTCCGTACAGTTGCGTTTTCCTCAGCAGTGTCATTTTTAGTTTTGTTCTATATGGTCTAATGAATTAATAACAAAAAGGAAAACTCAGCATAATTTACATAATAGTTTCTAGAGATATTATTCTCTAGAATAAAGTCTTTGCAGTATCAGTATCGTTTCTCGTTTACCTTGACTACAAGCCTTCCGTTCAGCTAGTCCTAAATACGGCACCCCAGAAGCAACAGCACAGAAATATTTCTCCAAAGCACTACTTCTTGAAGATGTAATGCCAGGAACTGCCCAAACAACATACATTACAACACCTTTAAATGGTCAACCCAGCTTGCAAACAAGAGAAACTTTGGGCCATCCCAAAGGGAAGCACCTCTGAATTCTTTGGTTACCTCTCCATCAGCTGAAAATACTTCCACTGAATCTTGTCAGCCAAATCCCACTTTAAGGGCAATAAACAGCCACAGAAGGGACAATGAGAGAAGTCCCTGTGGCAGGTTCAGCCAGGCAAGACCCTGACCCCGCAGAGGCAGAGCTGTAGGCAAAGTCAGGGATGGACATGCCTTCCTGCCAACAGCTGGAGGACATGATGGGACCACGATGGGCCGAAATGCCAAGCCGACCCCGCCCTGCTACAGAGCATGGCGGAGAGGCCTGATGGCCTCGCCAGCCAACGTGGAAACAGCAAGCTCCCCCCCCCCGACTCAAAGCAAAACGTCGGGCCTTAAATCCCGGGGGGGGGGGGTAAAGCCAGAAAGGGGAGGGATAAGGGAAGGGGCAGGGGGGCAGAGGGATAAAAGAATGCAAGCCCAGCAAGTCATGAAAAGAAGGTTGGTAGCCTGACAGAGAGAGAGAAAGAGGGGGGGGGGAAAGGACACCAGCAGGCCAAAGCAGGGGAGTGGTGAAGTAAACCCCCCCCCGGCCATTCTGAGACCTCTGGCAGCCTCCTGGGGAGGAAAGGGGACTCACCTAGTGACAGCAACCAGAGGTGGGGCCCCCAGGTATGGAGGCAGGAAGTTTTGTTTACCTGGATTTCAGTGAAACTTTTGGCAACGTTCCCCATGATGTTCTGATGGATAAACTAGAGTAGCCAGTGTGATGCGGCAACAAAAAAGACTAATACGATCTTGGGGTATATCAACAGAGGCACAACATCCAAATCGCAAGATGTTGTAGTCTTGCTGTACACTGCATTGGTCAAGCTGCACCTGGAGTCGTGTGCAGTTCTTGAGGCCTCACTTCAAAAAAGGATGTGGACGGAATGGAGCGGGTGCAGAGGAGAGCGACGAGGATGAACTGGGGCCTGGAGACCAAGCCCTAGGAGGAAAGGCTTCGGAATGTTCAGTCTGGAGAAAAGGAGGTTGAGGGGGGACATGATGGCTCTCTTGAAGTATTTGAAGGGCTGTCACTTAGAAGAGGGCAGGGAGCTGTTCCTGTTGGCAGCAGAGGAGAGGACTCGCAATCATGGGTTTCAATTAAGGGCGGGAAGGGACCAGCTGGATGTTAGGAAAAACTTTTGTACAGTAAGAGTTGTTCCACAGTGGAATCAGCTGCCTCGGGAGGTGGTGAGCTCCCCCTCCCTGGCAGTCTTTAAGCAGCGGCTGGAGAAACCCTTTGTCAGGGATGCTGTGGGCTGATCCTGCACTGAGCAGGGGGTTGGGCTAGGTGGCCTGGATGGCCCCTTCCAACTGATTCTATGACTCTATGACATTTGTAATTCTCATGGGGATTTTCTTTTACACGTATGGCAGCCATGCCAAACAACAGTAAAGAATCCAAAGCAGGTAATGGAGGAAAAAACTAAGGACCGCACCCACCCATCACTGCACGTTAGACTACTGTTGCCCACAAAAGAGAGTGCCAATGACTGCTGTGTCACAATGGTAGCACAACACCCAGCAATGTGTGGATGGAGCCCATGTGCCACGTTGGGACTCTATGCCTTATTAGGGGAACTTAAACCAAACAAAGATACATAAGCAGGCATTTATAGTAAGACTGCGTCTGAAAAAAATTCTAGTGGCTAAGGCAGCAACACATTTTCCCACCCCACCCCTTACCTCAAGCATAGGCCTAGCACTGTCATGGACCGAAAGGATGTGTGTGACGTTGTTCCGCTTCAGTTGTTCAGTGTCACGAGCATCTGTAGCACAAAAAGACAGACTGTAAGCAGAGGCATCTGTATCCCACTTAACCATCACATGTCACAAGGTGGATCCAGTTCCAATGTTTGCCCCTGTCCTACCGGCCTTGTACGCTTGGCAAGGCATGCCCTCTTGAACATGCATCCTCAGTCCCTAAACAGACAGTGCACTCCCCAAAGTCAACACAGATGTTACTTCTAATGCCCTTTTATTCTACCCTTCCTCCACAGATAGCCCAGGCTAGCCCAATCTCCTCAGATCTCGGGAAGCTAAGCAGGATCACCCCTGGCTAGTATTCAGATGGGAGACCACCAAGGAATAGCAGGGTCATGACACAGAGGCAGGCAAAGGCAAATTATCTCTGAATGCCTCTTGCCTTGAAAACCTCCATGTCAGCTGTGACTTAAAGGCACACACACCTCCACAGAACTCAGGACATTAGGCAAGATTGGCTCCATCGCTGCAGAACTTCTGGAGAGGACCAAGGCCTTTCTGTTCGAGAAGGTCTTTGACAATGTGTTCGGATTGTTTTGCTGATTCTCTCCCTTAAGAGGAGGCTGTTTGACCAACTCTGATGCCTAATTTGACTACCTTCCTTTCTTGATATGCTGCTTTTATATGATTCCGTTAGTTTGTGGGCCTTAATATATATTTTTATAGCTGATTTTTTTTTGGGGGGGGGGGAGGTTGTGAGCTGCCTTGGGTCTCCTTACTGGGCAAAGAGGCAGCAGTATGCATAAACTAAACTGACATGTGTGAACACGGATGAGCTCCAGGTGGTAAGGAGGATTACAGTGTGTAAGTGAAAATCAAAAGGGGAAAACACTGCAATAAGATGCTTACTATGTAGTAAATTTTCTAATTAATTATAATAATATTTTTTACAATATCTTGACGCAGACAGATTTATCATGTGTACAATGAAGTAATACAAACTAGTACAAAGAACAAGGTGAATCCCAAAGTGCAAGGACTTAAACAAAAATCATAGGTTGGCATAAGCGCTCTTATCCCATAGAAGAACCACCAACATCAGTCATCCATCAATCAACAGAAGTCATCGAATCAATGAGTCATCGAAAAACACATGATAAACCCATTTGTGTCAAAATATTGCAAAATATATTATTGAAATTTAGAAAATTTACTGAATAGTTAAGCGTCTTATTGCGGTGTTTCCCCCTTTTGATTTCAACCTCCAGGTGGTACCTGGACATCTCCCACTATTACAATTGATCTCCAGACAACCAAGATCAGTTCCCCTTGAGAAAATGGCTGCATTGGAGGGTGGACTCTGTGGCATTATACCTTACTGAGGTCCCTCCCATCTCTAAACCCTGCCTACCCCATGTTCTTCCCCCAGAAGCTCCAGGTATTTCCCAATCCAGAGCTGGCAGTCCTATGTCCTACACCTATGTTTGACAGTGGCATGCCCAGCAGAACACAATCAAAGCTTCCTCTATTGCCTCTCCAGGTCAGAAAAAGTTTCTGAACTTGTAGTGACTTAGGAAGTTTTTGAATACCTAGAGTCAAGGGGAAAGCTGTTTTGTACAAGGGAAAAATCCCGGGCTTCTCTCATTATAAGCCTCTAGCACAAAATTTTTTTGCCTAGTAAATAGTTCTCTGAAATATTGTTAACCTGTCCCTGTCAAATCATTTTCCTGTTAAGACGACTTCCGTTTAATGAAACTCATTTGTGAAAAGTTAAACTCAAAACAGTAAACCCCACTGGGGATAAATATCTCTTCAAGACCGTCTGTGACCTAAAAATTCTTCCATCAGTTTATATTACAGAAGTCAGGGTGAGGGGGCGGTGGAATTTAATTCTAAGCAAGCGCAAAACTTCAGCGCACTCCACTCTAATGCTTTGTGGTTGGACATGGGGTGATCTTCTAGTTCTGAGAGATTCACTAGTTTTGAATTTTAAGAAGAAAAAGATGAGATCAAACCCAGGGTTCCCGACATGGTGCTTATGGGCGCCTTTCCTGGTACCTGCTGGGTGTTTTAGGAAGTGTGTGGGAGAAGGTGGGGCTTTTGCCCAGCAGGGCATCTCATTGGCCACTCGAGATCTGACTGGCAGCTGCCACCACCCTGTTGGCAGATTCTCTCTCACTCCTCTTTCCCAGTGAATTTTTTTAAATTGCCCCTTTCCCCCTGCACTTGGGCCTCCTTTGATTCAATCATTTCTTTTTCTGAAAATGAGTTTCCTTTCAGCTAATCCTGGCACTAAAAAGAGTAAATGATAAGGAACTGGACCCTACAGTGCACAAGCGTATGGACAGATCTTTTCTCAGTCTCTATTCCCCACAACTCCACTCACCCCCCACTGGAGATCTTCGTAACACAGAAGAGGTAAAAGGACCTACATGGACAAAAAGCTATGCAGACCACAGGAGGCTGCAGTGAAGAGGGGGAACCAGTCAAAATCCCAGGATTTCTTCTGCCAGTGGTACTTCCCCTGGTGCAAGAAGTTCTACTTGTGCAAGACCAGCGTCCATGCAGATCTTCCTCCTGGCTGACCTTCACAGCTTCTTGTGAATCCTGCAACCTCCAGGAGAGCCAGTTTGGTGTAGTGGTTAGGAGAGCAGACTCTAATCTGGGAGAACCGGGTTTGATTCCCCACTCCTCCTCATGTAGCTGCTGGTGTGACCTTGGGTCAATCACAAGTTCTTTCAGAGCTGTTCTCTCATGAGCAGTTCTCAAAAGAGCTCTCTCAGCCCCACCTACCTCACAGGGTGTCTGTTGTGAGGAGGGCAGGGGAGGGGAGGGGAGGGGAGGGGAAGGGATTGTAAGCTGCTCCGAGACTCCTTTGGGTAGTAAAGGGCGGGGTATAAATCCAATCTCCTCTTCTGCCTCCATTTGCTTTCCAGAGGTCTCAGGGGCTTGTTGGAAGGCAGGAAGGAGCTGCATTAGTGATGCTTTAGCCCTTCAGAAGATCTAACTGAAATGGTTTTGTGTTATTTCATTTGTACTGATTTGTTTCCCTGCTTTTCAAAATGTATTATTGTTACACAAGGACAAAATATTATCTTCTAATGTGTTCAGAAAGGGACAGTTAAGTCTCTCTGTGTGACTTAACAGGAAAGAGACCTTGGAGTGATGGTAGATGGTTCAAAGAAAGCCAGTTCAGTGTGCAATGGAAGGAGACAGGGCATATTACATGTCAGAAATTAATAGAAAAGGAACTGAAAATCAGATGGCACTACCTTACCGGCTTCATATACATATATGATGCAGCTGCATTTAATAAACTGTGTACACTTCTGATCACCTCATCTCAAAAAGAATTTCATAGAGTTCAGAACTAGGGTTGCCATCGCCAGGCTGGAAAATACCTGGAGATTGTGGGGGTGGAGCCTGAGGAAGGTTGGGTTTGGGGAGGGGCAGGACTTTAATGGGGTATCATGCCACAGAGTCCACCTTCCAAAGCAGCTATTTTCTCCAGGTGAACCGATCTGTTGCCTGGAGATCAGCTGTAATCCCAGGAGATCTCCAGCCACCACCTGGAGGTTGGCAAGCCTACTTGACAGAAGAAAAAAACGTGACCTAGAACATACTAAATGGACTACGATAGAAGTTTCTAAAATACACGCACAATGCAGAGAGATAACTTTCTCTTAGTCTGTCTTTTAATATGAAAATTCTGGGTCACCCAATGAAGTTAGCAGACAGTAGAAGTAGATTCAGAAAAATAATGAACATAAAGAAGTCAGTGCTCCGAGATGCAGCAGTGGTCGTTAGCTTAAATGGAGTCGGGAATGGACCAATTCAGGCAACATAGATCCATCAATAACTATCAGCAGCGAAAGTGAAGCTGAACCTCCAGGTTCAGAGGGAGGGTACTTCCAATTACCAGTCACCAGAGACTAGGACTGCCAGCTCTGGGTAGGAGATACCTGGAGATTTTGGGGGTGGAGCCTGGAGAAGGCGGGGCTTGGGGACAGGACGGACCTCAGCAGGGTATAATGCCATCCACCATCCAAAGCAGCCCATTTTCTCCAGAGAAACTGATCTCTGTACTCTAGAAATCAGTTGTAAAATTGGGTGATCGCCAGGCCCCACCTGGAGGTTGGTAACTCGACTGGAGACCAACATCAAGACAGTCTGTCACCGCCATTGTGGGCTTCCCAGATGTAGGAAGGTAGCCCCTGAGGAAAGCCATGTGCTCGCCTACATGGATCCAGCAGGGCTATTACTGCTTTACCTCCCTTCTGCCCCGGTCTCCTTCCCCAAATGGGCATCTAACGTGGCTTACAGTGCTACAAATGACTCAGTAACTAAAGTATTAGCATTTTTAAAAAACAAGTGGCAGAGGAGCCCAAACTGCTTTCCATACTGTTGGGAGATACTGGAAGGGGCTGCAGACAGATCAAGCCGCCTGGCCAAAAGTCGTCAGCTTGGCCCCGCAGATGGGCCTGATGGTGAAGACGACTCAGAGGTTGGGGCCTCTCCCTTGGAAGACGCTGCTGGGCAACCCCAACAACAGCCACCAACACTCAGTTAACGGAGGATCGGTTAAGCTGTTTATATTTTATTTCTCGTTTTTAGTATTCAAAAAACATACCGCATGACTGAGCAGCAGGCTGTAGTCTCCTGGCTCTTTTGCACGTGACAAACAGAGGCAAAGCCAGGTTTTGCCTTCGGGCCTCCAACGGCCTCCTCTCCCAGGTCACCCTGCTCCACCTGTTCCCTCCTGGTCTCGTGACACACCGGAAAGATGGTCGCAACCCCACCTGGGGTCCTGGCACCCAGACAGCCGCTGTTCTAAGCAACGCAAGACTGAGACCGTCCTAGGAGTGCTCTTCCTCATATCACTGCACGGCAATACTACATGAGGCTGTGAAGGGAAACTCGTGGGTGGCCTAGTCTAAAAGCTGTGAGCCAGTTCTTCATCATACGAAGACTCTTCTAAAGGGCCATTACCCAGAGATCATAGTTGGCATATCTGAAAACGCTTAGGGCTCAGACAGAGGAGATGGGAGTAGGTTGCCAGGTATCCCTGGTCACTGGTAGGGGAGGGGAGGGGGTTGGGTTGCCAGATCCAGAAAGGGAAATTCCTGGAGATTTGGGGGTGGAGCCTGGAGAAGACAGGGCACTCAGTGAGGTGCAATGCCATAGAGTCCACTCTCCAAAGCATCCATTTTGTCTGGGGGAACTGATCTCTGTAGACTGGAGATGAGCTGTAATTCCGGAGGCCCCCAGGTCTCGCCTGGAGGCTGGCATCCCTAGATGGGAGATGATCAAGCCTGCACCCATAAAATACAAATGGCAGGTTTGTGTAGCCAAATGAGAGGGGTTGATTGGCTTGTTAATACAGGAGGGTGCGGGAGCTAGTTTCATAGAGGCTGAAGGGTTAAATTCCCTCTCCTTTTCCTGCATGGCCCCGAGGCAAACTGAAACTGCACCCACCAGCAGTTGGCATGATAAGGAAAGAAGGATCTTTGCTTGGTCTGTCTGAGTACTTATGCTTTTAGACCATAGCAACAAAGAATACAAGCCTTCTTTTTCAAAGTTTGGTATTTACCATTCCAGCTAGTTTTCAGACACACAACCATCTGTACACCTTAATAATTTTTCTGTTTCCTAATGGCTTCCCTGTCGAGCGAATCCAGTAATCCACTGAAAGCAGAGGATACTGCAGTGCTGCGAGGATCGCCACATTACTTCATGCCTACAATGACAACATTTCATAGACCTTGACAGAAACCAAGTGGTTAGAACAGAGGTTACAAGGCAGGAAAGCTGCAGGGCTTTTATAGGCGCCGAAGCGCTGACTCACTATTGAAATCTCAGCCCCGCTCCTTTTCGTTCTTGACTCAATTACGGATGGAGAAATTAAGAGAACTAAATTGGGAAACTGATACCCAGTCACAGTTTCATCATTCATGTGGGGCGTATTGTCCAACTTTTGTCGCTAAGCATAGGCACCACAAAGAAGACTGGTTCAGGGTCATGTGCTACAAGCTTTATACCAGGCTGCAGGCATTTGTGTATGTGTGTGTGTTTTCTTCTAAAACTCACTTTCAACATGTCCACAAAGTCAGGCATCCACAAAAGCTACCACCCCACCACATTCAGTATTACATAAACATATGCTGTCTTATGAATTGCTCAAGGTAGGGCAGAGAATAATACCTACAACTCGAAATCAAAGCCGACTTAGAAAAACCCACGAAACCAAGCTTACACAGTAAACCACGGGGTTCTGTGCCTGGGGGCACATGTGGAATTTTGAGGGGGGGGGGGAGAGCCACCACAATAAATGGCTTCCACAAGAGGCGGAGCCAGCTCCCAAACGGCCTCTGTAAGAGGCGAAGCCAAACAGGGTACCACCCTCCTCACGCCTCCTGGGAAGAAGGAAAGCCCAAAGGGGTAGTAGAACCACACGGCCTAAGAGAAGCCCAGGGGCCTATCAGTTCTTCCGATCCTCCGGTGGAAAGCCCTTTCCTTTGAATGAAGGCAGCCAGAAACAAGCCTTGCCTTACAATGGCCCCACCCACTTTCTAAAAAGCTCTGTGGGCACCAAGGGAAGTACCGGCAGACACCATGATGCCCCCACAGGCACCAAGTTAGGGAACCCTGCACTAAACTGTTGCATTACGAAGTGTGGTTCCCCCCCCCCCCCCCCGGGAGTGTCTTCCTTTTCCTTATTTTGTAAAGCGCTCGTGCCTGGTGATTCTTGGGGTTTCATAACCAGTCCAGTCTTTGCAAGTGTGAAGTACCATACTACTTTGCAAGTGGTATGGCTTGATGGTGGTATGCTGGCCTGTAGCTATGGTGGGGCTATTGGGGGCTCTGCCCCCGCCCTTAAAGGGATAGCCCCACAAGATTTTCTTCAAAAAATGATTTTAATTTTTTTTAAAAAGGATTGTGTGAATGGAGATGGGGAAGAGAGGCTGGGAGAATAGAGGGAAATACAGTTATTTACAGACTACATTTTAATATTTTTATTTGGAAAACGATGGCAAATAATAGCGGCCCCACCAGAAAAAAAATTTGCCCCACAAGCCACAAGATCCTGGCAACGGGCCTCGTGGTATGAAACCCCCCCCCCCATTAATTCTATGGTTACTCCCTACAACAGGTCTTCTAAACTAGCATCCCTTGCCTTAGGGAGGTAAAGTTGTAAAGAGCCTCACCACCCTTTCAAGGTGAAACATCATGAAACTGACAGTTAATTGGTCAACTAGACCCTGTAAGTGGTGCCCCAGATGTGAAAATGGTAAATTTCACTTTTTAAAAGCAAAAATACATAGTGGTCCTTTCCGCACTAGACCCTGTCCCCGAACTCACATTCTACACGACGTGCAAGTTCACCCCTATAATTACCTCAGGGTATTTTTTGTGTCCACATTACATTGAGGTCACCCCAGTTTTGCCCCACACTTGTCCTGGGATAAACGGATGCTGTTATAACCAGGGGTAAATGCAAGGTACTGTGTCACGAGCTGAACACTGATAAAACTAGGGATGAGATCCAAGTGCAGAAAGGACCAGTATGATCTAGGCTACAGATGTAAAGGCCTGTATAAACGGAGGGAAACTGGGGTTCAGTGGGGGGGGGGGGAAGGAGTGGGTTCCCTTCAGGCTTCCATATTTCACCCCAGCCTCATATAAGGATCCAGCTTTCGAAGCAGAAAGGGTGAAACGGACAAGGCTCTATTCATGTCTGTTCTGCAGCCACAGTTAGAAGGCCAAAATGAAAGAAGATGGGCATTGCCAGTTTCACCTCATTTTGCCTTCTTCCATGGCTCAGCAGTGAGACAGGCACAAAGGGCCTATGGTCGAGGGTCAGGATGGTCAGGTCTCTACTAGGGTTCTGTGGTCTCAAGAAGGTCCACCATTAGAAGGACTGGACTAAACTGATGCTATTAAATTGACTGGCCTGAGATATTTCCCTTCCCACAAAGAACAAGCTGTGGTGGCCTTGGGAGAGATGGAAACCTTGTTAAAGTGAGTATTTGGCATTTCCTTTATGCGCTATATTTGTATATTTAGATTTGTTATTTTCCATTTGGTATATGAACTTTGTAATTTATTGGGATGAATAAAGATATTTTTCAAAATAGAAGGTCCACCATTAATAAGGGCAAGTCCACCATGGGCAGCTAAGCTACCACCATGATTGTGGAAACCTTGACGCTGCCTCTGCTTCCTCTCCCAGAGAGGGGAGTTGAGAGAAGGAACTAGCTTTTGTTGCTGCACACACGCCATGCGTGGGGAGGGAGGAGGAGCCCTTCTTCAATCAGGCAGGTACAAAGAAGAAGAAGAAGAAGAAGAAGAAGAAGAGATTGGATTTATACCCTGCCCTTCACTCACTTGGAGTCTCAGAGCAGCTTACAAACTCCTTTCCCTTCCCCTCCCCACAACAGACACCCTGTGAGGTGGGTGGGGCTGAGAGAACTCTTTCCCAAGCTGTCCTTGAGGGAACAGCTGGTACAGAGCTATGGCTTGCCCAAGGTCATCCAGCCAGGTGCAAGTGGAGGAGTGGGGAATCAAACCCAGTTCTCCCAGATTAGAGTCCGCACACTTAACCACTACACCAAACTGGCTCTCCATAAAGCAACAACTGACCCCTGGCAGAGTCTTCTGACTGCTGCAGCATCAAACAGCAGCTGTATCTTTAGCTATCCGGCACAGGAACCTAGAGAGGAAGAGGAGAACCTACAGTCCGTTGCCACATGGACACCAGTTCCCACCCCTAGGTTGGACCATCATGGGTTATCCCAGGTGGTAGCCAGCAATGCCCTGTCTTGCTTTGTGGGCAAGTATGGAATATTCTGAAGCATCAGTGTCACTGGCTGGGGATGGAGAAGCAAGAGCAACTAAGAGTAGTTTGTGCCCAGCCTGCCTGTCTCCTCTGGGGCTGGGTGCAGGCCCGCAGCCAGGATCTTGTGGCTTGTGGGACAATTTTTTTTCTGGCGGGGCTGAAGTTCTCAGTGCAAAAAGAAAAGCCATTTAGGCAATAGAAAGCTGTTACCAGGATATATCTCTAAACTGCAAGCTGCCGACAACTTTAGATGACAGTTCTCAGCTGCTGCAAGTTAATCACTTCTGCCAGCCTAAGCAACCATTCTGATAATAAGCTGGCAAGTGGGGGTGATGACTTCTATAGTCAAGAAAGCTAACACTTAGGCAGAAAAACTCTCTTAAAGGCAACCAGTTTCTTGACACAGTTAGAAGGGATCCTAGAGGTCACCTACTCCAATCCCCTTGCTCAGTGCGGGAATTAGTCATGTTGGGTTTAGCAAGTTAGTCAAGTTTATTAATACGGTCAAACGACCAGTCAACGGTTTAGCAAGTTAAAAGCACTTCAGTAACTATAGTGTTAACTTTGTATTAGTCAACAGGAAGTCACATGTTTATTGTACCCAATCTATTTACTAAGTAGAAAAGCCCAGGAATGTTATTGGAGGTCTTATTATAATGACCTGAACTTTAGCCCTGTGACTGGAAATCAATGTATTAGCTATTTAGCATATTAAGGTCCCTTTTTTACTGCCTTTGTGTGTTAGAGAAGAAGAGATGCCATGCCCGTACCTGTAGCATCTTCTTAGCAGTAAAGACGTAGGGATCTAGTGCTTTGTTATTTTGCATCCTGTTTACTTTTTCCCCACCTTAGTTTTCTAGTAAACTTTTATATTTTTACAAACATACACATGGACTCAGTCTCTCACTCTTTTGCTCTGCTGACTTAATCTCTGCTTAACTATACTTTTTACCAAGAAAACCCGACAAGTCCACTACAGCAGCCCACTCTGCTTAAAGGACCACACGCCTTTAAAAAAATGTTTTAAAATGATTGAAAAAAGCATTTACAGGAGAAATTCTTGTGGGGCTGTGCCTTTACAAAAAGCCCCACCGTAACTACAGGCCTGGATGGGTGCCCAATGAGTTGGGGGGGCACCAGACAAATAGCCGGATTAAGGGCATCTTGCCAAGGGCTACTCAAAATTTCAGACGAAGCTCAATGACACAGGAAGTCTATCTTGTGTAGGAAGGCTCTTGTGAGCAGTGTTCCCTCTAAGCTGAGTTAGTGTGAGCCAGCTCATGGTATTTTAGCCTCCGGCTCACACGTGTTTGTCTTTGCTCAGGGAGGATGGCTCCAGAGGAAACTAATTTATGCAGTAGCCAAATCGCTCACTTACAAAGACTCCATGGCTTAGAGGGAGCATTGCTTGTGAGGTAAAGTAAGTGTCATCTAGTGCTGCCATCTCTCCCGGGTGGGAGTTGCCCCCTCTTTCCTCCCTGCGTAGGATGGGTGGAATGTTGAGTTTCGTTTCTTCTGCAGCTGCCTTATCGCTTGCCGCCTCGCTCTGACCTTGGTGTCTGGTGCCACTTCTTCCCTTGGGAACCTGTAGCCGTTATTTTAGGCACTTTGCTAGTGTAATATGATTGGGCTTATTTAGCAGGATTTCTCTTGAATTCTGTAGAACTCTCCCTCTCTGGGGTTCACTCACCATTACTGACACAGAGCATGAACAGATGACCTACTACCTTCTCAATAAACTACTTCTAGTTAAGTAATGTTGTTGGGGCTGTATTTGTGGGACTCTGGGTGTGGGCACACAGCCCTTTTAAGCAGGAGGAACTGCTGTTTCCTCCCGCATTTAACGACTGGGACAACTCCCGCACCAAAACGGGCTCAATCGCGCATTCCTCGCGCGTTTTCCGACCCCCGGGGAAAATCAAGTATTTTCTGGAAGGTCGCGTGAGGAACCCACAATTGAGCCCATCTGGACAGCCCTCTCTCACTATCGTTGCAAGAGAGGGCTGCCTGATCATCCCTCCTGGGGTTTTTTCCCCTTTCCTTTTTTGCACTTGGGCGCTTGAGTGCAAAAAGTGCAAAAAGGGAATAAAAAACCCCGCCCCGCACTCCACTCCGGGCCCCGAGCCCCACCGGCCGCCTCCGCCTGCCCCCCCCCCCCAGCATGCTCTAACCCAAACTTACCAGGCAGCAACTGGCGGGGCTCGGGGCTCAGGGCGGAGCGTGGGGCAAGCCAGCCTGTCAGGACAGGTCCACCGGTGGCAGAGGCAGCAGCAGAGGGGGGTGTAGAGTGCTCTCCTGTGAGCAAGAAGGGTGCCTCCCCCCCGCCGCCGCCGGGGTTGGGATGTATGAATATCCCAAGCCAAAAGAAAAAAAACTGGATAAAATCCAGCAGGATTTTATCTGGGATTTGGGTGCTGTGTGACCACGGCCTCTGACAGTAAGCACAGGAGTTGACAACCAGAAGAGAAAGGAGGCACCAGTGAAGGACCAGTGTGGACTGCTCTCACACCTGTCTCCACACATACCTCACCAATTCAATGCTCCCTCTAAGCTGTGGAGTCTCGTGAGCAAAAGTCCTGCTTTGTGAGCTGCTGGCATTAAAGTTGTGAGCGAGCAGTTTGGCTGCTGCATAAATGAGATTGCTCTGGAGCCATCCTTCCTGAGTGGAGGCAAAAATGTGTGAGCCGGAGTCTAAAAAATGGTGAGCTAGCTCACACTAACTCAGCTTAGAGGGAACACTGTGTCACCATCCTGGCCTGCCAGAGTCCAATAGACCCAGTCCCGTTTTGGGTAACAATTCTTTTTTTTTTTTAATCAAGAAACTGGGAGCCCTGTGTTTATATCCCATAACGTGAGTGAACCTGATTTTCTTTCCTCAGATTTTAGAACTCACAAGGAACTCACAGGACACGCGATACTCACGGCTGGGGAGAGTATTCCTAAAGGCTGCAGCTCCACATTGAGGAGGAAACAGCTACAGGTAAGTCTTCTCCCCCCCCCCCCCCAGGCACCAGAGGTGAGACCTCAGTGGCTCTCAGCTGCCGAGCCTGCCGATCTCCCCCCCCCCCCCCCCCCGGGCACCAGCGGCAAGACCTCAGCGGCTCCCTGCCACCGGCCCGCCGCAGAGTTCCCAGAGCGTTCTCTGCGCATGTGCAGGGAACGCTTGTTATGTTTTGAGTTCATTCTGTGCAGTTTGGTTTAGCCATGGGTTCATAATTCCCTTATTCTGATTGGCTGCACAATAAAGACCACCCATTGGTCCTGAAGCCACCCCAGAGAGCCAATCATAGAGCCCGGCTTAGGTCCAAGAGGACTTGGCGTATATCGTTACATTGCATATAGTTCACTGTTGAGAACGTATAAGTTTGTGTGCCGCTCTGCTGGAGCTGAGTGATGTTTAGAATAAAACCCTTGTTATGATTCATCGTCTCCTGAATCTCAATTCTTAAAAACGCTCTTTTACTTTTGTGGGATTTAAATACCCCCCGTACAGTTTTTTAAAGTTTTCAGATTTTTCTGCACACCTGGGGAGTGCCCCAAGTGTGCAGGAAAATCTCTCCGCCCCCCCCCCCCAAGTACCCCCGATGTGCAGACTTAGATATCCAAACAGATGGATATTAGTATATAGATGTTTTGATTCCAAGCGCTATCATTCAAGACACAGTTTTCGGCCATGGGGTCCTAAGGTCTGCACTGAATGGAAAAAAGGGGACAGACAAACCTGCAAAGGAAAACAACTTTACCTTTAAAATTTCCAAGGTACAAGCCAGGGAGAATCTGCAAGAAAGAAACAGAATATCACATGTCGATCTCTTGTGGTAACACAAGCTGACGCAGATCAATTTGCATACAGGATGGAACAGAACACTGCTAGAAGTCTGCACAGTACGAAAACACAGCAAAGTTGAACATATTTTCCTCGTAATGTTTCCGACACTAATACTTCGCCGGGAAAATGTGTGTTTTTTCCTTTTTGGTTCCAGCGTCCCACGGCCTAGTAGGACTGAAACGTTATCCACATATTTCACATGAGATTGTAATATCAGGTAGAATGGAAACCAGGTGATGGAACTGGCTTGCCTAAAGTGTTCACCTAGACAGTTCCTTGTTTGCTCTGGGTTCTTTTTAAAACATTCTCTCTTTCTTCTAGCATTACATGGTATGTGTTTTAAGAGTAACCACAGCAGTAACCACAGGTGAAGAAAGCCTTCACAAACATATAACGGATGTACAGAATTCATTGCTACACACAAAGACGACCGCTGGGTTAGATGGTTTTAAAACATGCTAAGACAAATCCACGGTTAATAAAGGGACATTATCCACAAAACAGCTAATTTGAGGAGGAGGAAAAGAAGGAAAGTTGTTGATTTTCTTCTTTTTATAGCCCACTTTTCTCTGCCTTAAGGAGCCTCAAAGCAGCTTACAACCATCTTCCCTTCCTCTCCCCACAACAGGCACCTTGTGAGGCAGGTGGGGCTGAGTGAGTTCAGAGAGAACTTTGACTGGCCCAAGGACACCCAGCAGGCTTCATGCAGAGGAGGAGTAGGGAATCAAACACGGCCCTCCTGATTGGAGTCTGCCGCTCTTAAACATTCCACCACACTGGCTCTTTGGAGGCCTCAGGGATAGATCAGAGGCAATCTGGACCTTCAGGAAAACCAGCTTGTCCTCTGTTTGCCAGCATAGAAACTAGGCAAGGAGTGAGAGCTCTAGAAATGGATTTGCTGGCAGTCTAATTTGGTGGACAAAGTAAGGGTCTCCATGTCCCCCCTAGAAATCAGCAAGGGGTGGAGTGGGGGTAGGGTTGTCAGATCCTGGTTGGGAAACTCCTGGAGATTTGGGGGTGGAGTCTGGGGAGGACAGAGACCTCAATGGGGCACAATGCCATAGAGTCCACCCTGAAAACCCTCCATTCTCCAGGGGAACTGATGTCTGTAGTCTGGAGATGAGCTATAATTCTGGCGGATCCCAAGGTCCCACCTGGAGGCTAGCATCCCTCGGGCAACAGCACGCGCATTTGGCCTATCACCTTCACTTCACACATCCTACTCAAAATAACCCTTCTGCAAACCTAGTTACTGGCCAGATCATTATGGGGTAGAACTTTACATCAAGGTGGATCGATTCTGGGCCTTCTGTGAACTCTCTTTAGAGTTAAGAAGGAGGAGGCCACAAACCCTCAGTTTTTAAAAAGGTTATCTGTGACTAACTGCACTTTTAAAGAGGCTTAGAAGTGTTGTACATACAATTAAAGGATGTAGGGATAATTCTTCAGAGCCAGAGAGCCTTGGATGACAGGCTGCTCCAGGCAATCTGACTGGTTAGCATCAGCTGAGGGGGGGGGGAAGTCATGAGAGAGCTGGATGCTGAGGAGAGTCAGTCAGATTCCCGCCTTAACTGAGAAGAGACCTATACTGAGATTGTCTGAGAATAGCCCTGACAGAAAAAAGGGTTTAGTGCTGGTGGGAGTCAGATTTCAACCTTGACTGAACACAGTCTGAATTCAGCATTAGCTGAGAGCAGTTTGAACACAGACAAAGAACTGGGGAAAAGTTTGGCAAGGAAGTTTGGGTAGTAGAAAAGACTCCCATTCAGGCCAAAGGAAACAGTCAAACAGGGAGAGTTATCTCTGAGGAGTACAGAGATCCCTGGTCTGGTGTGATTAGGAACCGCCTTTAGAGACCTTAAAAGTAAGTCAAAAACTTGAGAAGGGTACTGGTGTTCCAAGAGATGGGATTTGGGTACTGGAAAGAGAGTACCAACCTTTTGGGCACCAAGAGTCAGCATGCAATAAAGTATTTTAGGATGTTCAGGATAACAATGGAACAAAACCTTCTCATTATAATAATTTAAAGTAACTGAATAATTTAAGAACCTCTCATTATTGGCTTGTACTAGTTTTACCTCAGTAATTTCAAGCCCTAAATTCAACTGATCTTTTCCCTTGATGTTAAATAAAACCTTTTGTTATTTTTGAATTTTAAAAGCATCTCAAATGCCATTTTTAAGGGTTTATGTTAAAGGGTGAACCTACCCTTTCCCTCAGGTTCCTGGGCTGAGCAAATATATCTTATTGACAGGGTGGGACAGACGAAGTTTCTTCAAAAGAGAAGAAAATACATTACCAGGGCTGCTCAGTCAGTGAAAGGACAGAGAAATGAAGGGAAATTCTAGCCTCTGAGGGAGGGAAGCAGACGGGGTCCATCATAGTATCTTCCAAATGAATGGGAAAATAAAAATGTTTTAAAGGAACCACTTTAGAAATATACTAATATTTGCTCAGGATTTATTGCATCCCTAATGGTCTGGTAAACTAGGATAAATCCTGAGCAAATTATTTTATTGCCATACTTGATAATGAGATGGAAGGGAGTCAGACATATGATCATTTCAGGGATGCATATACACATGCTAGAAATATATGGGGAACACTCTGGTGAGGAACGAGTGCCTCTGAAAGTTTAGAGAGACCAATAAAAAGAGGCAAATGAGACATAAGTGGGGGATTTCCCATGTCATTCCCCCCATATGATCCTGATAAGCCTTACAGTATAAATGTAGTATCTTCTGCAATGCTATCAGCTTTTTTAACCCCCCCCCCCAAAAAAAAAACTAGCCCAAGGAAGAATGCACATGGCCTATTTATCTCCAAAAACATACATACCATTATCATTTTACTTACTACAACTACCACTGCTTTAACCAGAACATTTCTCAGACCCTTTGTGCAATTTGTCCCCATCCATCCCGTAACACTGCAAATACAGGGATCATGGGTAAAGAATGTCACACTTTTAAACATTCCAGTCCCCCCCCTTTTTAAAAACCCCTCCTACTTATATTTTGCCCCATTTTAACCAATTAAATAAATCATCTCCTTTACCATAATTTTACTTTCCCTCTCCTCAGGATCCATGACACTGTCCATATCCTACGTCGGGGGTTCCCAACTTTTCTGAGCCTGTGGGCACCTCTGGACTCCTGACAAGGCATTGTGGCCGCAGACACAAAATGGCTGCCATTGCTTTCCTTCAGTCACACAGCGAAGGTCCTTGTGCTGTGGTAGCGGCTGCTGCCAAAGCAACATTTTTAAAAATCTGCAAAGCCAGTCAAATCCCCAATGGCCACTCAGAAGTCTGGAGGGGGAAAGGCCCACATGGCTAAAAATAATTGGCCGGCACTAGGAAAAGTGTTGGCGGGTGCATGGGCACCACACTGGGGGCCTCTGTCCTACATCATCAATATAGGGGATGCCCCCCCCCCCATCTGTCTCCTTCTGTTGCCATTGTCCACCAGCAGGTGAAGACCTTTTTGTATTGTTTGGCATTCCCTTACTGACCCCTTTCCTAACTAATGTTTTTATACTTTCTATTATTTTAACTCTGTTTTTGAATTCTAGTTTTAATTATTTTAATGATGCACATTTGGGGAAGTTGTTTTTAATGGTCTTAAAATACTATTTCATCATGTGTGTTTCAAACTGTTAGCTGCCTTGGTGGCCCTGGAAAAGGCAGAAAGACGGGATACACATTCTGAGCCTGTTCGCGGGGAGGGCAGGGTATAAATAAACTAACTAACTAAATAAATAAATAAAGCAAATGCCTCCCCACCAGCACGATACATTTAGGGTTCCTCATTTGGACCTTGGAAATTCCTGGAGATTTGGGCCATGGTGCCTCTGGAGGGAGGTAAGGTTGCCAACCTCCAGGTGGTACAAAACACAGTGAGGCACACAGTGAAATTGTGACCAGCAAAACTGGTTCCTACTTGAAAAAGCCTTGCCAGGCGAAACGTGGAACAACATTGCTACAACGTGGAACCACAAATTATGCAGTCGAGTTTCCCGCATTTGGGGAAATCGCAGGGGTCAGCACACCCGGAGTGCAATGGATGAGCCTCACCCTGGGAAAATCACCTTCGTGATCATGGTGTCTCCCCTGCCTGTAGGAGGACATCACCAGGACCGCTGTCTTTGGATATCAGTGCTGTGGCTTGGTTGCCTAATTTCAACTTGGAACACGGTTTCTGTTTCTGAAAACTGAAGACATCCAACCACCTTCAACACAGTGGCTTATGAGCCTCTGATGGTCTGTGGGAATGTATGGTGTTTTGCCCTATGATTTGAGAATTTGAATGTTGATACTGTTGGTATATGAAAAGCTTTGGAATCTGTATTTGTGAATTGTGTATATGATATAAAATTAATTTTCATAGCTTGAGTAGTTTAATTATCTTTGTTTAGGTGAAAACAAATTTACCCACAGTTGTTTTGCTGGGTACAATCTCCAGGTGGTGGCTGGAGGTCTCCTTAGATTACAACTGATCTCCAGGCAACAGAGACCCGCTCACCTGGAGAAAATGGCCACTTTGGAAGGTGGACTCTATGGCTTTGTACCCCACTGAAGTCCCTCTCCTCCCCAAACCCTGCCCCTCTCAGGCTCAACCCCCCCCCAAAAAAAATCTCCAGGCAGCTCCCAAACTAGACCTGGCAACCCTAGGAGGGGGGAATTTGGGGACGGATTTCACCTAGAATTAGAATGTGCCCTCTGAACCTGGATCAGCTGCAATTCTGAGAGAATCCAAGGGCCCCGACTGGTGCTTGGAAACCCTATGACACATTCCTCGAAAAAGAGCATTATTGGCCACAGCTACAAGTCGCAGCAGCAAAAGGTAAGAGGTCATCATAGAGGAACACTGGACGAATCCTTAAAACTTAAGCAGCAGCTCTACCCAACCGCTGTGGAATGAACTATACAGACATTTCAAAGGGCTTGAAGGTTGCTCATTAAAATTCTGAAGAAATTACAAATGAAGGCATTGATATATTCATAACTGGAGGTTTCTGGCAGTTATTTCAGGATCCCAAAATACCACAGAACAACAGAATAATTAACCCCTACTTCCACATGCCCTGCCTATAACCGCATAACCTGAATTTCAGATGCTAGAACGCTGAAGCGACGTTCATTACTGAAATACTTATGATAAACCTATCTGATAAATAAGGTGGCCTGGAAGACTGGTGATCGAGCCGCCAAGGGAGACGTGTGGCTTGCTTCACAGTCATCACGCAGCAAAGGCCAAACCAGGGCAACCCTTCACTAGCAATAAATATTGTCGAAGCTGACAGCCACGGTAGAGTCTATCAAACAGATCACGCCCACCACAAAACTACAAACTACAAGGCTACAAATATTGCTTACAGAACTTTAGGCATTCATGCAGCCTGTAAAGTGTGCACAATTATGGCGCTGCTTTTTTGGGGGGAAATTTTACTTCATTTATACCCTACCTTTCGCCCCAGTGGGGACCCAAAGTAGCTTGCATTGTTCTCTCCTCCATTTCATCCTCAGAGCAACCCTGTGAGGTAAATCATGCGAAGAGTGTGTAACTGGCCAGAGGTCAGCCAGTAACTTTTCATATCAGAGCAGGGATTCAAACCTGGGACTCCCAAATCCAAGGCTGACACTAACCACTTGTGCCACACTGGTTAACTCTCATGCAAGTAAACCATGCTCTTCCAGCACTATTATTGGGATATATATGCCATCACATATCACTGTACTGCAAAAATCATGTGCCCCCGAGGTTACCATCTGACCATTGGTATGCACTCTAACAGCAACTCCTGACAGAAGTCTTTGGTTTAAATCCTTTCACACCCTGGCTACAGACAGCAACAGGCTCGGAACTCTTTTTAAATGCTTATCTCTAGTCACAAGAGTCCAAGAAGCAGGAAGGCCTGAGATTTCACAAAAATGCTTTTCTCTCTCCTGTATGATACCACCCCAGCAAGGGGAATACAGGCAGAGGTTGTTTTCCTTCAGTTCTAACCTTTAAGACTCAATTTTTGTCTAAACATACTTGTTTTAATAAAAGCAACTTGTCTATTTCCATCTCCTTCTAAACACCTCTGTTACTGTACTGATATAAAACACAGCCTTCCCTCAAAGCATTTTTTGTGGGTTTTTAAAACAGGGCCCAGTTGTTCTAAGTACTAATTAATAAATAAATAGTGGAAATTGCCCAAAATGTTCTAGAATATTGACTGGGACTCTTTTGTGAGCGGGAACACGGGTCAGATTTTACAAAACCTTTCCCTTGAGCAATCCAATGCTCCTGAAGGGCAACAGAGCAATTTACCAGCAGTCACACCACAGGCAAAATATGTTGTCCAAGACATTCCAGGCCTTACCTTTTCGGACAGATGAAGAAATAGGCAAGACCTTAGCCAACATAGGCCATACTGACCTTGCAGACAGTACGACTAAGAAAAGAACTCCATCCCGTCCCAAACTACCCAAATGCTGTTGAAATTCTCCATACTATTCTCCTAAATACCAGATTAAACCAAGTGCTCAATCTTGTATGGGTTTATTAGGAGCTAAGCCTCACTGATTTCCATGGGACTTGTTCCCAAATAAGCACAGCACAGGATTGTAGTGCACAGTTTCAAATCAATTAACTCATCTCCCTGCCCCATCTGAAGCTGGCCCCTGGACTTTGACAGAAGCACTCCCGAGTTAAGTGAGCTGGAGATTATATCTTAGCATCTGTCAGCGTGCCAACACCATCATTTGGAGAATGTGCTCACGTGAGAGGAGTCAGACAAAATGTACGTGATCTCTCCTGAGAGCGAACAATCTTTGAACATGCTTTGAAAGGAGCAAGAGTCCGGCGGCACCTTAAAGACTAACAAAATTTGTGGCAAGCCCTTTAAAGGGCTACTCTTCTTGAGCTATGCTTTGAAAAAGAAGAAGATATGGGGGGGGGGGGCGGGGGAAGAGGCCAAGTTCAAATCTGCTGACACCATCTCCTGACACAGCCATGTACTTTATTTTATATTTCTCCCAATGGCAGATGCCAGAAACATCAGCTGAGTGTGAGCTAGTTCAGTTTTTTAGCCTCCGGCTCACACGTTTTTGTCTTCGCTCAGGAAGGATGGCTCCAGAGCAAACTAATTTATGCAGTAGCCAAAATTGCTCACTCACAACTTTCATGCCAGTAGCTCACAAAGTAGAATTCTTGCTCACAAGACTCCATAGCTTAGAGGGAGCATTGAACATGGCCCAACTAGGGAAACTGAGTTCAGTCAGCAAAGATCTTCACAAACCTCTTCCTTACAGCTACAGTACAGAGAAATTTTCCAATCACAAGATTGTTCTTTGTAGCTACCAGATTAAAAATAAGGCTGTATAGAAAAATAACCACCCTACCAAAAGGCAGAAAGAAAGCAAGAAACAGGCAAAATGAAGTTTATGTGCAAAGCAAGTCCAATTACTTGCATCAGGCAGACAGACTACAGCTTGTGGCATGAACCATGACTTGTTGCAGGGTCTGAACGAAGCATAAGTATTGATGCTAGAGAAGCAACACAGAGGGCCAGAAACTAGGAAGGCAACTGAAATGCAGGCCATACTTCAAATCGCATATGTTGAGCAATTTGGAGTCCATCTTTGTTTCTCCTTAGTGAAGCAGTAAGAGATGTAAAATTTCCAGAAATTCTTTCTAGGAAAATGTGAAATATATGCAATACTTACTTCCCTTTCAAACCTAAATTTAGTTTGATCCTGGGACACCATAAGTGCAGCCTTTCTAACTTAGCAGATAAAATTATACTATTTGGCATAGTTATGGCCTGTTTGGCATATATGGAAGCACAAATACCTTAGGTTTCTACAGGCAAAACTGCAAATAAATTCAGCACTTGGGAGAGAACTGCAAACTGCTACGGCAAGGGTTGCCAAGTCCCCCTCAGGCCCCAGCAGGATGTGGAAAGTAGGGATGCCAACTCCAGGTTGGAAAACTCCTGGAGATTTGGGAGTGGAGCCCAGGAGGACAGGAACCTAACAATGCCATAGAATGCCACCCTGCAAAGCAGCCATTTTCTTCAGGGTAACTGAACTCTGTAGCCTGGAGATGAGCTATAATTCCAGGGAATCTCCAGGTCCCCCCTGGAAACTGGCATCCCAAGCTGTACACTACGCCCATCTGCTCTTAACTGTTATCACCTGAGAGGTCAGAAAAAATAAAAGTTGAAATTAGAAAACAAAGTCCTTAGTAAACAAAATAAATATTGTTTGGACAGAAACAGACTCATAATCGCAAGAGAACTACCAGTGAATTTGGGTTATCGAGTTAGACTTTATAACATTTTTAAAAGCCCTAAACTGCTTAATGATGTATTATCAAATGCTCCAGAGTTATGTTTGAAGAGTATGTTAAAAGAGTATGTTGGAACAATAAGCGTTTCCTTGAAAATATGTTGCATATGTCCACACACACAAATATATGTAGACTGAGTAAAATTCAGTCTTAAAAAGCATTTCACTCATTCCAAAAGAGAACATATTTCATTGGAGTTCTTTTTCTAATCTCCCTTTAAAGCTGTTTATTCTTGTGGCCATCACTACATCCTCTGGTGGCGAATTCCTCATTTTTTACTCTCTGTGTAAAACAGCATTTCCTTTTGTCTGTCCTGAACCTACTGCCCATCAGCTTCATGGGATGCCCTCCAGTGCTAGTATTTTGGGAGAGAGAGAAACATTTCTCTTTGTCAACTCTCTCTACCCCATGCATAATTTTGTAAACTTCTGCCATGTCATCCTCACCCCCCGGTCGTCTCTTTTCTAAACTGAAAAGCCTCAGACTCTTCAACCTTTCCTCATAAGGAAGGTGCTCCACCCCCCCTAATCATTTCGGTTGCCCTTCTCTGCACTTTCTCCAGTTCTGCCCGCACATGTACAGTCAGTACGCCGGGCAGCGAATGTGGTGTAGTGGTTAGAGTGTTGGACTAGGATCTAGCAGACCCAGATTCAAATCCCAGTTCCACCGTGAAAGCTCACTGGGTCACCCTGAGCCAGCAAATCTCTCTCGGTGTAAACTCCCACATAGGGTTGTGGCAAGGATAAAAACGGAGGCGGGCTGAATGGTATCATAAGACTGATGGTGCTCTGGGCCTCCACGGGGAGGGGGGGGGGGAGCAGACGACTGCAATGTACTGTGTGAGGGGAAGTCCTTGAAGACTGTTCAGGAACTACAGTTGATACAGAATGCTGCAGACAAAACCCTAACTGGAGTGGGCTGTAGGGACCTCATGGCTCCAGTTCTGTTCTACCTACAGTGGCTCCCAATTCACTTCCAGTCCAATTCAAGGTGCAGAAAGTGACCTTTAACACTCTATACAGCTTGGGACCAACGTACCTTTAAGGACTGCCTACGCCCATATGAACCTATTCCGCTAATTGTATTGACTTACACTGTATAATCCAGAGCCCCCAAACCTTTTCGGGCCTGCGGGCACATTCAGAATTCTGACACAGCAATGGTGACCCGGACCCCAGCAACAAAATGGCTGCCACAGGAGGCAGAGCCAGTCACAAAATGATTGACACGGCTGGTAGCAGCTGCTACTTAAAAAAACTTAAATAATTCTACATAGGCAATCGAATGCTGAATAGCCAATCAGAAGCCTTGCTGGACAAAAGCCCCACCTGGCACCACCCATTTCCTAAAAACATTTGGCAGGCACCAGACACCATGTTGGGGTGTAATCTACCTTGTGCCTCAGTGAGAAGGCGAACAAACTACAACTATATATGGCGATAAATGGCAAACAAACAAATACCCAACCACTGTAGTCATCTTCTGTGGGCACCCTCACCATCTGAGGCTAGAAGGGTGGCAACCCAAGAAAAAAGCCTTCTTGGTCCTGGCACCAAAATTATGGAATTCCCTCCCTGGGGAGAGCCAATGCTCCCTCTAAACTGTGAAGTCCTGTGAGTAAAAATTCTATTTTGTGAGCTGCTGGCATTAAAGTCGTGAGCGAGCAATTTGGCTACTGCATAAATTAGTTTGCTCTGGAGCCATCCTTCCTGAGCGAAGACAAGAATGTGTGAGCTGGAGGCTAAAAAACCGTGAGCTAGCTCATACTGACTCAGCTTAGAGGGCCACCTGTCCTCTTCTATCAGTGCTTTCCACCAGTAGGCGAGGACATAACTGTTTCATCTGGCATTCCTTCCCTGACCCGCCTTCCTGGTTATGTGTTCTACCTGTGCATGCATTTTGTTTAATTGTTGCTTTCATTTCTTTGTATACTGCAGCTATCAAAAGCCTGTTGTAATTTTTAATAAATTCTTCGCCATCTTGGGGACTCTAAGCTGGATGAAAAGTGACTATAGAAATGTTTATAAAACCTAAAAAAACAAAAGTGCAGTCGTAATTTGGTAATTGCATCACCAAACCATTACTTGTAGGCACAAGAGCGACCGCAGGCCAAGCACTGCCAACGGAGATCACTAGTAAACCCCAGTGCCCTCGTCCAATGCTCCCTCTAAGCTGTGGAGTCTTGTGAGCCAAAATTCTACTTGGTGAGCTACTGGCATTAAAGCTGTGAGCCAGCGATTTGGCTGCTGCATAGATTAGTTTCCTCTGAAGCCATCCTCCCTGAGCTGAGACAAAAAATGTGTGAGCTGGAGGCTAAAAAACTGCGCGCTAACTCACACCAACTCGGCTTAGAGGGAACACTGTCCTCGACACCGTTCACACGTTAAACTGCGAAGTCATCACGCGTTTAAGAGCTCGAACGGCGCCTTCGCACGTGTGAACCAGCTCCATACGGGAGGCGGCGGAACACAAGAGACGCTCACGAGAGGCAGCGGCCAACAGAAGGAAGCCCAATGCCTCCTCGTCTTTCTCGCAGCAGCTTTACCGACACGGGCCGTGAGAAGGGCAGGTCTCCCTGCCCATCGGAGCGAGTCAAACGAGTCCACCCGCGTCGCCCGGCTGCTGAACGACCAGCTGCGAGTTCCTCGAACATCCGCGGCGTTTCCGCCCTCGCTATGCAAATGCTCAGGCGCCTCTACGCAAAGCAGGGAAACGCGCAGCAAGAAGAATATTCGCTCTGCTGCTGAGGACAGATCAGGGCGTGAACGGGAGGGGGGGTCGCGTCCAGATCAACACGCCCTGGGCTCGCTCTCGACCCTGACACACCCGCAAAGTTCTTCCCAACGCAAGTGCCCGTTTCGCGTCCCCTTCCGACGGTTCCAAACAAGGAGGCGCGGGTCCTTGTGCAACATCTGGCGGCGCCCGAGCACACAAACACGGGGAGGGGGGAAGGAGAGAGAGAAGAGAAGCACATTTACCTTGTTCATCCCATTCCCCATGGCTCTTAAGCGGCTGGAAAACTTTGGCAACCACAGAACCCGAAGGAAGCCCAGGGGGTGGAGCGCTGCAAATGAAGGGGGGGGGGAAATGCGCGGGGGAGGTAGGAGGGAAAGGGTGTATTCACTTTTAAGGCGTGAGAGGCTGGAGTAGACGAGCTGTTATATTCTGAGTGAGGCTACCAAAGGTCTTCCCACCAGCAGATTAACCGGGACTTCCCCTCCTAAGAGTCTTATGATCAAAGGTTCTTTTCCCCACTAGACTTCCGCGGATCAAAGCCCCAGATGAACAAGTTGGACTCTCCCCCTGCCAGGAATTGCGTCTCTCTCCCTCCAGCCTCACCACTCCCACGTGTGATTAAAATGCAGGCGCCGAGAAAGCTTCTCTAGATAGCCTCCGCTGAGCCTTCTGGAACTCGTAGTTCTTACGCTCATTCGCTCAGCGGTCTGGAGGCCACTCATAGGACTACGAGACCCGGGATGCACGTCGCCAAAGGAGGGCTCCGGCGTCTCGTCCGCGCTCGCGGAGTCAGGGAGCCCCGCCCACTTTCATTCCTGGAAGGATGAGTAAGCGTCGTGGCTGCCGCCGCCGCCTGCTGCTGCGGACACTTGTGGGGGCGTCGGATTTGCTTGGTTTCTGGGCAATTGCAGTCAAATAACGCGACATATTTTTCTCTTTTGCAGAGAGATAAATATTGGAGAGTGTCGCCATGCATGCAAAACAAGACTTGGTAGCTGGGCTTTCCCCCAGTAAACGGTCGATCTGTTAAGATGTACTTGGGTGCCCCAATGTACTCAAGACTCCCACCCTCATTCACCAGTGCTCGAGCTTATATAACCGGCTGTGGTTTGCACGCTGGTTTTTAGGGATGCCAGCCTCCAGGTGGGTCCCTGGAGATCCCCTGGCCATTCATTCCCCAAAGGGAATAATGGACCAGAAAGATTTGGAAATCCGAAAAAAACCTGAATTCAAATACCGTACATGTATCTGGAATTCAGGAATATTGCGAATACAATTTTTTTGGGGGGTCCAATATACCCAAACCTCTACTTTTCTAGCACACTCCTGCCCATCACCATGGGAATATTGTTATGGACATCAGCAGCTGCATCGATGATACTGACCATCTCATCCTTTGCCGTCCCCTTCTTTGACCTTCCATCTTTCCCAGCATCGGGGTCTTCTCCAGGGAGTGCTCCCTTCTCATTTGGCGGCCAAAGTATTTGAGCTTCAACCTCAGGATCTGGCCTTCCAGGGAACAGTCAGGATTGATTTCCTTTAAGATTGACTGATTTGATCTCCTTGCCATCCAAGGGACTCTCAAGAGTCTTCTCCAGCACCATAATTCAAAGGAATCTATTCTTTGGCGCTCAGCCTTCCTTATAGTCCAACTCTTGCAGCCATACATCACTACTGGGAATACCATGACTTTGACCATATGGACTTTTATTGACAGGGTGATGTCTCTACTTTTTGTTGTACTGTCTAGATTTGCCATCGCTTTTCTTCCAAGGAGCAGGCGTCTTTTAATTTCATGGCTGCAGTCACCATCTGCAGTGATCTTGGATCCCAGGAAGGTGAAGTCTGTCACTTGCTTCCATGACTTTCCCTTCTATTTGCCAAGGAGTGATGGGGCCGGATGCCATGAACTTAGTTTTTTTGATGCTGAGTTTCAAGCCAACTTTTGCGCTCTCCTCTTTCGTCCTGACCAAGAGGCTCATGAGGTCCTCTTCACTTTCTGCCATTAGAATGGTATCGTCTGCATATCTGAGGTTATTGATGTTTTTCCCAGCAATCTTAATTCTGGCTTGTGATTCATCCAGGCGGACATTTCGCATGATGTACTCTGCATATAAATTAAATAAGCAAGGTGACAATATACATCCTTGTCATAGTCCTTTTCCTATGCTAAACCAATCAGTTGTTCCATATCCGGTTCTAACTGTTGCTTCTTGACCCTTATACAGGTTTCTCAAGAGACATATGAGGTGGTCTGGTACTCCCATCTCTTTAAGGACTTGCCATAGTTTGTTGTGATCCACACAATCAAGGGTTTTAACATAATGAAGCAGAAGTAGACAATTTTCTGATATTCTCTTGCTTTCTCCATAATCCAGTGAATGTTGGCAATTTGATCTCTAGTTCCTCTACCTCTTCGAAACCCAGCTTGTACTTCTGGCAGTTCTCGATCCACGTACTGCTGAAGCCTAGCTTGTAGGATCTTGAGCATGGCCTTGCTAGCATGTGAAATGAGTGCAATTGTGCAATAGTTTGAATATTCCTTGGCATTGTCCTTCTTTGGGATTGGAATGTAAACTGACCTTTTCCAATCCTGTGGCTGCTGTTGTGTTTTTCAAATTTGCTGGCAAATTGAGTGCAGCACTAACAGCATCATCTTTTAGGACTTTGAATAGCTCAGCTGGGATACCATCACCTCCGCTAGCTTTGTTGTTTGTAATGCTTTCTAAGGCCCATTTGACTTCACATTCCAGGATGTCTGGCTTGAGGTCAGTGATTACACTGTCATGGTTGTCAAGGACATTGAGGTCCTTCTTGTATAGTTCTTCAGTGTATTTTTGCCATCTTTTCCTAATCTCTTCTGCTTCTGTTAGGTCCCTTCCGTTTTTGTCCTTTATCATGGCCAGCTTTGCATGGAATGTTCCCTTGATTCCTCCAATTTTCTTGAAGAGATCTCTGGTCCTTCCCATTCTATTGTTTTCCTCTATTACTTAGCATTGTTTATTGTTCATTCTCTCCTTGCTATTCTCTGGAAATCTGCATTCAGTTGGGTAAATCTTTCCTTTTCATCTTTGCCTTTCACTTTCCTTCTTTCCTCTGCTATTTGTAAAGCCTCATCAGACAGCTGGGATACTCATTGCCACCTATAACCAATTAGTGTCTTAGATTAGAATAGATGAGAAACCAGCAGAGTGATCTAAGTACTAGCATTGCATTAAGCTGAATGTGAACGTGGATTTAAAGGCCTGCAGTGTAAAACTCTTCAAAACAGCCTAAATTTAAAGGGCCCTCCAGCTGGTCAGCAAACCACTTGCCCCCCACTAATCAGCTAGGTTGGTCAGCTGAAGCCCTTTAAATCAGGCAGGAGGGGAGGGAGACGGGTGGCTGGCTGGCTGGTAATGCTTGGGGTGGGGCTTGGGGCATCCCCACCCAATCCTGGAATGCCGCCCAACCCCCCCGCCAGAGTGACAAGGGGACCTGGCAACCCTAATCTAAACTAGAGGTTGCCAACATGGTGCCTGCCAAGTGTTTTTTTTTAAATGGGTGGGGCCATGGGGGGCTTTTCCCAGCAAGGCTTCTGAGTGGCCATTGGAGATCTGATTTAAAAAAAAATTGAGAAAAATTGGAGATCTCATTGGCTGTGCAGATTATTAAAAATCTTGCTTTGGCAGCAGCTACCACCACAGCAGAAGGATCTTTGCTGTGTGCCTGAAGGAAAGCTGTGGCAGCCATTTTGTGGCTGGTTTCACCTCCTGCACCAGCTGTTTTGTGGCAGTCATTTTTTGGCTGTGCCTGCCACGCTGTGTCAGAAGTCAGAAGTCCAGAGGTGCCTGCAGGCTTTAAAGATTAGGGACCCCTGATCTAAACAAACCAAACATACCACCACATTGGTATTTGGCTTGAGGTTCTAAATCACCTCAAATACGATTTGTGTAAATTCCCACACACAGAGAGAGACTTGTCATAGCCAAGATATCACAAGATACCTGTTCATTTTTTGCTGTGAAACACTGGCACAGTACCTCTCTGGATCCATCACATTATTCTAGTGTAAAGTTTGAGTCCAGTGACACCTTTAGGATCAACAAAGTTTAATACCCAGAATTAAACTTTTTTGGACTTAAAGGTGCCACTGGACTCAAACTTTGTTCTATTGCTTCAGACCAATTCAGCTACCCACCTGAACATTATTCTTGGGTAAAGTTTGAGTCCAGAGACATCTTTTAAGATCAACAAAGTTTAATACCCAGAATTAAACTTTGTTGGTCTTAAAGGTGCCACTGGACTCAAACTGAAGAGTACTGGACTTGGGAGACCAGGAACGGTGAAATCATGAAGCCTTTATTGAGTGATTCAGCATGTCCAGTAGATGGTCAGATCAAGCATGCTTCCAGGGTTCCAGGGCCCTCCTTATATGCTGGCCGGAGCCACACCTCTGGCCGCCCCCAAAAGACCTGATAGGGGCTTAACATATGCGCATGTTTGTCATAGGTTCCCTGGAGAAGCCTTTGATCGCATTGGCTCCCCAGGGAGAACCTAGGTCCCACATTGGTGGAGGCTTAGAATCTGGAAGTCTATTGTTCCTCCAGATTCAAGCGCCCCTCTCTGCCTAACCATGTGCTCTGGCCATGCAGCGGGTGCCATTACCTGGGAGCACATGGCAGGCTTGTTGCTACACAGAACATACTACATTACACAAACTTTGTTCTATTGCTTCAGACCAACATGGCAACCCACCTGAACATTATTCTAGTGTCTACAAGTCTTCCAAAGAATGTTTGTTTAGCCCAGGCCTCTGATTAGGAGAGCTGTCCATGGCCTCAGACTTTCCAGTGCACATAGATCCTTTAAACAGAAGGTAGCTGGGACTGAAGAGGCCGCAGTGGCTCACTGGTTAAGATGCTAAGCTGCAGACTGGAAGGTCGGTAGCTCAGCGGTTCGAGACCTGAGTGATGGTGTGAGCTCCTGTCTCTGGCCCCAGCTCCTGCCAACCTAGCTGTTCAAAAGCAAGAAATTGCAAGTAGATAAATAGGTACCACTTCGGTGGGAAGGTAACAGTGTTCCATGCACTTTGGTGTTCAGTCATGCCAGCCACATGACCATGGAGAAAGTCTTTGGACAGCGCTGGTTCTTTGGCTTGGAAATGAAGATGAACACCATCCCCTAGAGTCGGATTCAACTGGCTTTCATGCAAAGAAAACCTTTACCTAGCTGGGACTGAGCATTATACCCAGAAATGATATGATTTAACACTGACTGATGCTACTTTCCTCGTCGATATGGACAAGTTGAGTCACAATGCAGTCCTACACAGACTAACACCCTTGTAAGCCCAATGACTTAATGGTGTAACTCTGCTTAGGTTGGTACAGCCAGGTATGGAACTCCACGGTTGCGGCTGCCAGCATTGTGGGTGGACCAGCAGATGTGGGCAGCGAGGGATGGATGTGCCCTGAACTTGCCTTGTCAGAACTGGATGAACTCAAAAGGTATTCCTTTTGAAAGGACAAGGAGTTTTGCCACAGATTTCTACTGGGGACAGTAGCTTTCAGTCAAGTCACGGCACCGGCAAAAAAAAGCATCACTTGACCTAATATTTTTGTAAATAAAGAAAGCAGACACTTCAGGAAATTTCACAATATCCTTTTATATTATTATTATTTCACCTGCTAAGATGGTTCCTTTATTTGTCACTGTCGAGCAGAAAATGAAACTTATCTTAATCGCATTGAATATCTGAACTTGAAACGCAGAGAGTCAATTTCATATGCAGGGACGTTTCCAGTGCTGAGTAATTTTACTTTTTAATATAAGCCGATACTGTCTGCCCAAATATTCGCCGGGGGGGGGGGGGGAGTAAAATTGCTATAGAAATGAAGGTAGATTTCCTGTGTCGCTTGAAGTCTTATGTGAAGCCATGAGGAGAAGCCTCTCGCAGTTTCAGTGATGAAACCATATGGAACCCTCTTCAGAGTTTCACTGTTTCTTCTAGTGTTATGAGACAGATGAGTTTTTATCGGTTCATTCAGCTGTGTGTTTCAACACAGTTTTCAGCATGGAACCAAACAAAACTGCTGTCTAAATTGAGATGAAAGAGAACAGAACACAGGTCTTAACCAAATGAAATTGTATGCACGCATTGTGTGTGTGTGTGTGTGTGTGTGTGTGTGTAATCTCCTTGATGTGGTGCACACACCACTATGTTTCCTGATGTCCATTTCCTTGTTCCCTAAAGCATATTTCCTGTAAAGTAAAGTTCTGGCCGTCCTCCACCTCATTGGAGTAGGAGGTGCTTCAGAGGGCCGCAGGAGTTGTGTTGGCTGGGAGCCCCCTGCCCATTATAATAGGGTTGCCAGGTCCTTACTGCGTTCTGGTGGGGGGCTCCAGTCTTATTCTTTGAGACTTCTGGCATGCGCAAAGCATGTGCCCCATGATGACATCACCCAGAGTTGACATCACACAGGGCACATTGGTCAGGGGACATTCTAACATTTGGGGAAAACTCTATTGTTACCATAGAGTTCTTTTCCAAATGCTAGAGCAACCCCTGCGTGACATGCTCTGTGCGATGACGACACCTCTGGGTGACATCATCATGCTGGGCATATCAGGCACAGGCAGGGCTGCTTGGGGCAGAGGTCCCCCTGCCGGCCAGCTGGGCAGCAGCAAATTGCCCCCCCCCCAAAAGCGGGGGAAACCCTGCCCCCATCGGTGGATAGCAACCCTACCATTATAAAATTCCCAGCTGCGCTAAATTCACCTTGGCCCTGGTATAAAGTGTAGAGCCAGGATCTGGGAGGTCTGGATTCATATCTCCATTCTGTCATGGAGGTTGCTGAGTGACCTTGGGCTAGTTACCCATTTGGAAATAGCTGCCTCGTGAGGATGCTGAGCTTGGAAATATTATGTGATTGCCCCTACCCCCCGCCCCGTGTAGCCATTTTGTGGTGGCTCCCACTAATTTCTCAAAATTCAGGTTTGGAGACCCCCAGAAGTGGTAGTTGTTCACTGGGTGCTGGAACTCGCGTGGGTTGAAGTGGCAATCCCACCTGTTGAGATCAAGGTAGGACCAGGGTGTGTTCCTCCCTCATCTTCGGCCTGCCCTCGTTGTCCCAGTCCTTCACCAGTAGGCGCCATGTTTGAATAGTCTGGATACTGTCTGTCTATTGGAGGAGGGCATTATCTACTCTGTCCCCCCCACCCTTAATCGGTGCTCATTGTTTTGCGTTTGTCGTACTGCACATATGTTCTTTTTTTATTGTTGCTGACTTTCCAGAACTGATTTTGTACTAAAATAAAATAGAACTGAACTGATCTGATCCCCTGATGCTGAATTATGTGCAGAAACAAACTGGCAATCCCTTAATGCTGACAGTCCCTTAAATGCAGGTGTCTGTATTCACATGTATATGGAAACATTCACCAGAGGCTTTGTGTGCATCTTATATGGTTGCCAACCTCCAGGTGGCACCTGGAGATCTCCCACTGTTACAATTGATCTCCAGACTACAGAGATCAGCTCTCCTGGAGAAAATGGCTGCTTTAGAGGGTGCACTCTATGGCATTCTACCCCACTGAGGTCCCTGTCCCTCCCCAAACCTTGCCCTCCCCAGGCTCCACCCCCAAAACCTCCAGGTACTTTCCAGCTCTGAGCGGGCAAATTGTAATGGGCTTAGCAACATCATCAAAAGGAATACGTTGCTTAGAGATCTTAACAAATATAAACCAGCTAGAGGGGCCCCGCAACAAAATGTTGTGTGATGTGTTGTGTTTCAGTTTACAAACATAAAAAAAACACCTCTTCTATTCCTGCAATTGGAGGCTAGATTCTGCAATAAGGGAGAGCTCTCAGTTTCAACAGGTAGTCCTGGAACTTCCCCCCACAGCTGCCTACCCAGCTTCTAGAACACAGACAATGGCACGTGCCAAGCCCCTGCAGTGGAGGAAAGAAACTGGAAGAAAGAAAAGGAAAGAAACAAATGGAAAGAAATGGAAAGGAAAAGAAAGAAAGAAAGAAAGAAAGAAAGAGGAAGGAAGAAAGAAAGAAATGGAAAAAGCAAAAACAGCAGCCTCCCCCCCCCCCCCCCCGCAGCCCCACTCCTCCTGCATGTGGCCTGGGCAACCCCCCAGCCCCATCGCTGCTGCTAACCACCCCAGACCTCCCTAATTCTTCCATTCCCACCCAAGTCAGCCTGCAGCCCTCCCTCCCCTGGCTCCTGCACACAGCCTGGCAAAACCTCTGGTCCAGCCACCGCAGCTACCCACCCTGGACCTCCCCAGTCTTTCCACCCAGGCCAGCCAGGAGCCTCCCCCACACACAGTGGAAGGTGGTAAGCAGTGGGGTACCGCAGGGCTCAGTGCTAGGTCTGGTGCTTTTAAACTTGTTCATTGACTATTTGGAGTTGCGACTAAGCAGTGAAGTGGCTAAGTTTGCAGATGACACAAAGTTGTTCAGGGCAGTGAGAACTAGAGAGGACTGTAGGGCGCTCCAGAGGAATCTGTCGAGGCTGGGCGAGTGGCCATCAGTGTGGCAAGTGAGGTTCACCGTGGGCAAGCGCACAGTAATGCACGCTGGAAACAAAAATCCTAACTGAATATATATGTTCATGGGGTCCAAACTGGCAGTGACTGATCAGGAGAGAGATCTTGGAGTCGTGGTAGATAACTCACTGAAGATGTCAATGCAATGTGTGACTGCAGTAAAAAAAGCCAATGCTATGCTGGGGATTATTAGGGAAGGGGACTGAAAACAAATCAGTCAGTGTCATAATGCTCCTGTAATAAACTGATGGTGCAACCTCATTTGGAATACTGAGTACAGTTCTGGTCACCACACCTCAAACAAGATCTTATAGCACTGGAAAAAAATGCAGAAAAGTACAACTAAAATGATTAAGGGGACGGGCTACTTTCCATATGAAGAAAGGTTAAAGAGGTTAGGGCTCTATAGCTTGGAAAAACAACGACGGAGGGGTGACATGATAAAGGTTTACAAAATTATGCATGGGGTAGGGAAGGACGAGAAATAAGTCCTTTCCTCCCTTTCTCACAATATAAGAACTCCTGGGCACGCAATGAAATTAATGAGCAGTAGGCTTAGAACAGAGAAAAGGAAGTACTTCTTCATCCAAAGAGTCATCCACACATGGAATTCACTGCCACAAGAAGTGGTGGCAGCTGCAAGCATAGAGAGCTTCAAGAGGGGATTGGATAAACATATGGAGCAGAGGTCCACCAGTGGCTATTAGCCACAAGGTATAGGTGGAATACTCTGGGGCAAGTGATGCTCTGTATTCTTGGTGCTTTGGGGGGGTCAACTGTGAAAGGGCTTCTGGAGTCCTGGCCCCACTGCTGGACCTCCTGAGGGCACCTGGGTTTTGGCCACTGTGTGACACAGTGTGTTGGACTGGATGGGCCTGATCCAGCATGGCTTCTCTTGTGTTCTTCTCTTATGTTCTCATCACCTCATCCATTATATGAGCCTGGCCGTGAGGCTGTCATTGGGCGCCCTGCTCTTCATGTCTTCTGTGAGAAATATGAGGTTGGTGAGCATGCTGAGCAGTGCCCCACTCCATTTATGGAAGTCCCTGTCACTTCAAACTCGCCTTGACCCTGGTGTGGTGTAACACTGTTGGACCAGGATCTGGGAACCTGGGGGGGAGGGGGGGGAGTTCAAGGCCTCACGCCGCCATGATGCTTGCTGGAGGAACTTAGGCTTTTCACATTTTCTTAGCTTAACCTTCCTCACAGGGTTTTTGTGAGGGTGAAATGGGGAAGTGAAAACCAGATGCACTGCTCTGAGATCCACAGAAGAAAAATGGGATGGAAATGCTAAAGAATAAAGTCTGGTCCATGGCAGTGTGGGGATTTGACTCATCGCTCCAGGGGCCTGTGTAGTTCTGCGTCTCTTTAATGGGAGGGATGTTGCTTTTACAAAATGCAGGTATGGAGGCTGCAACTTAAAAGGGAGGGGTGGAATATTACTGTGCTAATTGGCTAGCTTTGATCTTACTGTGCTATTCATTTGCATGTCAGTCCCTTAGGATCAAAAAGATCATTTTAAAAGATACAAATTTCCCCTTGACTTTTAAATTAGCTTTCTTAATAACTATTAACATACTTGGAAAAAATCTCCACAAATGGTATTCTGGGGCATATTCATGCCGAAAGCAAAATTCCAGTGTATCTTGAGGTGCAGAAATGTCCAGAGATCTTTCTAGCTACACACTAACTGAGGCAAAATTGGGTCAGTATTTAAAGTCATGTTGTGAAGTCATATATAGTGGAATACCACTATAGTCAGTTTGTACTTATCTTTCGATGCAATCCAAAACTAGTTTAAGTCCACTGAAACGAGTGGGCTTAGAGGGGTGTGATTTTGCTTAGGATAGCAGTGTTAGTCTTGATTCAGTCAAGTGGAATTCTGAACGAGCAGGTGAACATGTGTTTATGTTTATTTGGATTTATATCTTGCCCTCCCCTTGACGGGCTCGGGTGGGTTCCAACAGCATAGATACACAATTAAAATCACATTGAAACACAATGGCTGAGGACAGACTGGCAATCTGCCCCGGGATAGGTCCGCATGGGAAGCGGGGGAAGGGAGCCTGTTCAGACATGCGCAGCTGTCCCTCGGCTCCCTTCTGCACTCTCCCGCTTTGAAGCCGGTTTTCTTGCGCTTTAGAAGGACACCGGGAGAAACTGATGTCCAGAGGCCGTCTTGCGCTTGCCTCCCGCTTCCAGGCAGTGTGAACCGGAAGAAGGCGGGAGGCAAGCAGAGGCGGCAGTGTGAACGCGGCGTTTTGCCAGTTTGCACATGAGTGCACATGCACGCATGAGTGCATGCGCACATGCACAAATTGCCGAAACAGCCCTATCACGAGCTGCGGAGGCCGGCCCACCTGGGGCCACTCCGCAGCAGTCTGAACGCTCCGTAACGGCATCCTTGAGCAATACCCTGGCCAATGTGGACAGCCAGCCCCGGGGGATTTTCCCCCAGCAGCTTTTGCCTCTGGATTCATCCCACTCCAGATTGCCAGTCTGTCCTCAGCCAGTATAAAACACAATATAAAATAACATCACTCATATAGCATCACTCATATAGCCATACATCTCTAGTAAAAATCTAAATACTTTGGTGGTTGATGGTATTGAATTTAAATTTTCTAGAAATCTATGAAACCGAAAGCCTGGCAGAAGAGCTCCATTTTGCAGGCCCCGTGGAATTGTAATATATGCCCACAACCACTCATTGGATGTAACCTGCATTAAGCATAGCCCCACAAATGTATGCTGAGTTCCTTATTCTCTTGAGGAACTGAGCATACTGCACATACAGATCTATGCACATATGCTCAATGTACATGCTACATCAGATGGAGGAAGTGTGCACACCCATGTTCAACCACAAATACACATTCTTTGCTTGACTAATCATTTGAGCTGGGCCTTAGTTTCTATAAAAGAAATTAAGTGCCACCCCTCTCAAATAAAGCACTTTCAAAATCCAGTTGAATCCTATCGGAGCAATTAGGAGAACAATCGTAAGCAAGTCGACTAGGGTTTGAAATATATGGGACACTTAAAGTACTAGATTTCAATGGGGTTGGTCCTTCGTTTTTTTTAAAGTAACAAATGATCCCCATGTAGCCAACACTTCTAGATTTCTGAAGTGCAGCATTTCAGCAGTGTCTGTGTCGTTAACAAATGAGCAGCCTAATAGCTCAGCCTTGCCCAGGGTTGCCATGAGTTGGTTGCAACTTGAGGGCACACAATTATTATTCTTTAACAAATTGGATAAGAAAACCCACACCATAACTGGCTGAGGGTCCTCTTTCATTGCATGTCTTCCTGCTGCAGGGAGGGGGGGAAACCTCTCAATATGCCAGGTATTGGTGAGGAGATGCAAATTTATAGCATGTTGCATCTGTGCGGAAATCAGTATTTTGCATCATGTGTGGGTAGTAGCTTTGAATGTGATGCAAAGGGGTTGTTCATGTGCTCAGTGCTGCCACATCACCTCCGACTTACGGAGACCCTATGAATTAATGTCCTCCATCACATCCTATTGTTAGCAGTGATTCTCAGGTCTTGCAAACTCAGGGTCATAGCTTCCTCCACTAGTCAGTCCATCTCATTCCTTTCCCCCCTGCTGCCTACTTACAACCTTTCCTAACATTATTGTCTTTTCCGGTGACTCTTGTCTTTTCATAACGGTACCAAAATACAACAGCCTCTATCCATTTTATTTGTTTGTTCATTAAACGACCTCTAGACCACTTTTCCCCATTTGATGGTTATATTGTATATTTTAAGAACTGGAAAAGTAAAGACACTTTACCAGGGCCACTGGAGGGGGATGACAAAATTTTGTGGGGCCAGCCAGCCAAGGTGTTCCTATTCTAAGCAAGTATGCTGTATGCATTTTTATTAAGGGCGGAGTACAGGTAGGATTGTCAACCTCCAGGTGGTGGCTGGAGATCTCCTGGGATTATAACTGATCTCCAGGTGACACAGATCAGTTCCCCAGGAGAAACTGGCCACTTTGGAAGATGGACTGTATGGCGTTATATCCCACTGAAGTCCCTCCCCTCCCCAAACCCCGCCCTCCTCAGGCTCCACCCCCCAAATCTCCAGGTATTTCCCAACCCGGAGCTGGCAACTCTAGGCAAGAGGGAATCTTTAGGGCCCCCTTTGGCTCTTAGCAGACCTACACACTTCATATGCATCGCCCACCTTTTAATAACACACAAGGAAACTTTTAAGTATTGAGCAGGAGGCAATGAGTTCAAACAAACAGGCTTTTATTCAGTGACATTGTTCAGCTCAAAAGACAGCTCTATGAGAGTCGCACTTTCATTTACACTGTTCCAACGCATAACTTTCAACAATGTAACTATATACAAGCAATACTATTGGACCCAAGCAGGGCTCACCGATTGGGTATCTAGATTGGCTTCAGGACCAATGGGAGTCTTTATTAATCAGCCAATAGGAATAGCTTTAGGATACCAGAGCTCTTTCCAAGCTATTACTGCTTCATATTCTAAACAAACACAACAGAAACCATCTTTTTTACCTTGAAGCTGATCCAGAAATCCGTTTGCGTATTGCTTGCTTTCATCCTTCTATGCAAAGTTTTTAAAACATTCAACAATGTAATTTTATAAGCCACTGTCACAGCAGCTGAGATATTCCACTTAGGTGGCTGAGGAGTTTCTGCCTAAATGGGGGGACGGGACCACAAAAACCCCCAAAATCCCTCTTCTTCGGATGCAAGTGCCTGTGAATTTTACGTCGTTTTCTGTACATTTAACGAATTTTTTAATTGCAAATGCATGCACTTAAAGTATCCCTGTTTCTGGTAAACAGATCATCAGAGAATCGTTTTGTGGCGAGGTCAGGATTTTACAGAAAACGATGAAAAGACTTTGAAATTAATTAATTTTTTGTACAAATTACAAAATGATCAAAATGGCCGTAGTGGTGTGGTGCTGAGATCCAGAAGGGTCCATGGTAATTGTTAGTGGACAATATGCAGGGGGGAGGGGGATCGTTTAAAAAAAAATTGTACTCCCCAGTTTCAATCTCATGCCATACTCTGTATCGTTCTGGATGGAGTGCCAAGTGTCGTAACAGTAAAGAGGCGACAAAATGCGCCCGTTGCACGAGCAGAACTTTCCCACCAATACCGGCTACCGTCCTGACCTTTGCATATCGCAGTTAAGCAGTCTGGCTGCACCCAACCAGCTCTGCCCAAGGGCTGCCTGACGACAAAACAAAATGGCCACACTTTGATATCTGTTGGGAATGGAATAGGCTCCCTGGGATCCGCTTAGGGTGGCCAGTCCCCTTGGGTGGATCCAAAAAAGGGGGGAGATCCTGCATATAATTAATCCTCCCAAAATACTCAAAGACTCTCAATAAAATGCTTACAAATTATTTGCATAAACAGCAATTACTAACATACAAAACAATCTTAACACAGTCTTGAAATTCACATAAATAAATTGTGCAAATAGGGAAAGATATGAGTTCATGAGTTACAGAACAAAGGATGCAACTGTAAATTGCAAATTCAGGAGTCCACTCAATATATCATTAGTACTTCAGGTGAGTAGAACCCTCTTTTCCTGGTGACTGAAAGTCCTGTTCATTTAGCAGCTCTGCAAGTTTAGTTCCAGCTGACGGGGCGAACTGGTGTTGTAGCACCTCATTTCACCAAAGTGTTATCCAAGATGGAACTGTAACAAGAAGAACCAAAATTACTGCATAGTAAAATATTTCATGTCACTGTGTTCTTCCAAATGGTTATATGTTTAGTCCCCACAGTAGAGGCAGGAGTCCCACGGTGGAGGCAGCTCCCCCCCCCCTTCATCAGCTGGCTGACAGGGGGACTTACCAGGAGAGAGGGGGAGGCCCAGGTATGAGAAAATGGTGGCGACATGTGAATAGCAAAGTGCATGAGCCCCCAGTCTGAATAACTCAGTGAAGGATTTGAGTGAGGGCCTGTTATTATAAGGGGCTGGCCCACCCTGCATGCTGACGTCTCTGTGAGTGAGAGAGAGGATCTGAGGTGTGAAATGGTCGTCTCTCTCTCTCGGTTTAATAGAGACGAGAAGGGTGGTGGTGAGTGTGATGTCCTGACCTACTTGTAACCGTGAACCTGATAGAGAGAGAGAGAGGCTGTAGAGGGGGGATAGGCATGCTGTGCAAGTGAAAGAAGGGGCATGTCACACTGATCCCGTGAGTACCCACTCGAACAGCCCTCTTTGTACCCTAACTGGTCTGATCTGTTGACTTTGGTGGGTGCTTAGAAAGGTCCTCTCTGCACAGGGCCAGACTTAGCCATGGGGCAACTGCTGTGGCCCCTTGCCAGGGGGAACTCACTGCCCGCCCGGGCCCCCGACTGTGATGGCCCATGCCACCACTGCCCCTCTCTGCTGCCGCCGATGGCAAGGACAGTCGCAGACAGCAACTGCCCAGTAGGGCCTGGCGGCCTCTTGTGACAAGTGCCCTCTCGGCAGGGGGTGGAGAGAGGCTGCCTGTCTTGCCTGCCCGTGGCTGCCCTGGCTGGAGACAGATGCATCCGCCCATGATCTGGCAGAAGCTCCAGCCTAGCTAAGTGGGCCAGTGAGGAGCCTCCCTCATTTCTGGTCAGCACAGACACACACCTGACAGCCCCAGTCATCCACCGATCACCGCTGCCCCCGGAAAGATGGCCAAGCGGCACAGGAGGCTGGCAGGTTGCTGCATCTCCCTCCCACGGGAGCTGCAGGGTGTCTGATCCCAGACCTGGCTGTGGAGGGTGGTGGGAGGGGGTCCCTTCAGGTCACCCTACAGCTGAACACCAGTCCCTGCACTGGAACAGGAGTTAGGAGGTGGCGGCTGCACTCTGCCAGCAGCAAGCTATCAGCTGTAGGGCAGGCTCCTTCTGGCCAGGCCCGCAGCCAGGATCTTGTGGCTTGTGGGGAAAAATTTTTTCTGGCGGGGCTGAAGTTCTCAGTGCAGAAAGAAAAGCCATTTAGCCAATAGAAAGCTGTTCCCAGGAGAGATCTCTAACTTGCAGGCTGTCAGCCACTTTAGGTGACAGTTCTCAGCTGCTGCAAGTTAATCACTTCTGCCAGCCTAAGCAACCATTCTGATAGCAAGCCGGCATGGGGGGTGGGGGGTGGAAATGACTTCTATAGTCAAGAAAGCTAACACTTAGGCAGAAGAACTCTCTTAAAGGAGACCAGTTTCTTGAAACAGAGGTAGAAGGGATCCTAGAGGTCATCTACTCCAACCCCCTTGCTCAGTGCGGGAATTAATCAACTGCAGTATTCCACTCTGCTTAAAGGAGCACATGCCTTTTAAAAAAATGTTTTAAAATTACTGAAAAAAAATTTGCAGGAGAAATTCTTGTGGGGCTGTGCCTTTAAGAAAGGGGGCAGAGCCCCCCAAAGCCCCACCATAGCTACAGGCCTGCTTCTGACTGCCCTACAGCTGATTTCCAGCCACTGCCCTACACACCACACTCAGTGATTCTGGGGGCCCATCTGTGATTTTTGCTCAGAGCTCTAGAATCACTGCGACCACCTCTGTCTCTGCGGATCTAACATATCACTGCAGACAGGGTTTTGACGTTTAGCTGCCAGACTGCGGCATGTAGAAATACACAGTGTGTGCCTCCATCCACCCTTAGAGACCCAGATGGAATAGACAAAGATTCCAAGATTCAGGGAAAGAGTGGGCGAGCGGGTGATTGCCCATACGCCATATGCTTTTTGTTCTGACAAAAGTCTGTCACCTCCAGAAAGCCTTTGCGCTTTGTTCTTAAGCAGCTCACCACATAGGGCAACGCCACCGAGACAAGAAAGCCCCTAGTTCCAATCCAGGCTATTTTTGGCAGTTTATCACTTAGATTTCAAATATGAATTTGGTTGCAAAAGATCACAGTCGCATTTCCTGCTGGTCTGATGCATTTCTGAGGAGGCAGGAGTCGTATTACATGCAATCCATTGAAATAGGTGTCAACGCCAAACAGGCCTTGTTTTGAATGTCTCTGACCTGCCCTCACCACATATAGATACTGTTTACGTTAAGAGGAGTTTCTTTTCCATGTGGTGGTATCACATGAAGCTTCTGTCTCATCACTAAGAATGAAACGTGATGAGAAAACAAACTCAGAGCTTTCTCAGAAGAAACCATGAAGTTTTTGATTTCTCAAATGAGAGATCCTGACCAGCTTCCAGGCCTAATTCAAGGTGCCAAATTTAATCTTTCGAGCTCTTCGCAGGCTGGTGACCACATATCTTTGAAACCACCTCTCCCCACGTTTCCCCCCTCCCACATCAGACTCAGATTTAAGGATAAACTGAATAAGCTACGCACCAGGCCTCTCATTATGAGGGGCCTCCAAATAAGAACATATTTTGGTCAGAAGGAACAGGATAAATTTCCCCTTGTGCCTTCACCTCTGAAAATATGCACGTCTGCAATCTGATGGGTGGGTTCATCCATCTCCAGTTAGACTTGGGAATGATAGATAGATAGATGGATGGATAGATGGAGATGGAGGAAGAGGAAGAAGAAGAGGAGGAGGAGATTGAATTTATACCCCACCCGTCAGTATCTGAAGGAGTCTCAGAGTGGTTTACAATCTGTTTCCCTTCCCCTCTCCACAACAGACATCCTGTGAGGTAGGTGGGGCTGAGAGAGCTCTCTCCCAAGAACTGCCCTTAAGAGAACAGCTCTGAAAAAACTTATGGCTGACCCAAGGTCATACCAGCAGCTGCATGTGGATGACTGGGGAATCAAACCCGGTTCTCCCAGATTAGAGTCCGCGCTCCTAACCACTACACGAAACTGGCTCTCAGTTTGGTGAGAAGAGGATATTGGATTTATACCCCATCCCACCCTTCACTACCCAAAGGAGTCTCAGAGTGGCTTACAATCTCCTTTCCTTTCCTCTCCCTACAACAGACACCCTATGAGGTAGGTGGGGCTGAGAGAGCTCTTTCGAGGACTGCTCCTGAGAGAACAGATCTAAGAGAACTTGTGACTGACCCAAGGTCACACCAGCAGCTGCATGTGGAAGAATGGGGAATCAAACCTGGTTCTCCCAGATTACAGCCCACGCTCCTAACCACTACACCAAATTCTCTCTAGATAGATAGATGATAGATAGATACATTTCAGTGACTAATCATAATAACAACAACAATAATAAATATTGTTCTTATTATATGAGACCTCTTAAACTGTCATAATTTAGGGTCTCATCATGGTATAAAGTAACCCAGTTAAGACATTTGTAGTGCAAACAGAAGCAAGATTACACCCTTCTAAGACTGCTGACTTCAATAGAAGGGTGTAACTTCTCTTGGGGCTGCACTGTTAGTATTACGCTTCATAAGAATGACCTCTAAGAGAAGCAGGGCATTCTGAACTAGTGTTCTTGGGCATGGGTCCAGGTGGATGCACACAACCAATCGCCCCCCACATCAAAGAAGAAGATGCTGTAAAGTCACCTCCGTGCTTGAGAGGAGATGGATGGCAGGGTCTCAATTAATTACTCCCAGCGTTTCACAATTAAGGATACATCAATCTCCAATGTTGACATATTTATTTCCTTCACTGTTTTTTCCCTAGAATTGAACCCAAACAAACTGGTACCATATAACCCAAGCTTATTATTCCTATTAGATCCCTGTATCTGTTAAACATCTCCATTATGCTGTAAGATAGTTTACTGCTCACCCTCTACCTATATGTATGGATTGGTAATTTCCAATTTTGTTTCTGTCTCCGTCTTAGCTCTAATTGGCACAGTTCCTGCTGGATTAGAGCTATACATCAGAAGCTATCCATGTTTGGCTTCTCCCCTGAATCCTTGCAGATAATGACCATAAATCAAGCCAGGGCCCTAGTTAAGCAGAGAATATTTGATGGAGAGAGGCAGAATTGACATCGCCAGGGTTTCAGATTTTTTAGCCTCACCTTGAACAAAATATATTGTCTCCCGAGCTTTATACTTGTCAGATCTGGATATTCCATCTAATCGAAGGGCCTTTTCTACGGCCCATTGTAATATTTTTCCCTCAATGTGGTAGTGGGCTGCTACAGAAAGACACCGATGGCTGAGCGTGTCTGCCTGTGCGGTACTGGAGAAGTGGATACAATCACACATATTCTGCTTAGTTGTGGGTATTACAATCAAATACGAGCTAGATTTATTCAGCCTGTACAGAAAAGATTTTCAGGTTTCTCGAATACTGTAATAAGCAATAAACTTTTATCAGATTCTAACGTTGGTGTGTGCAACATTTTTAGCAGCAGCCTACAGGATTCATAAACAGTATGTAAAGGTGTGATATAGATATAGATTGTATGATATTTCATTTGAATTACGTGTAAATGCTTCAGTTTTGTTCTGTCTCTACACTAGTATCTAAATTTCATATTATTATAGTTATATTTTGATATCCAGTTTTTAATATATCTGGACTGTTTTGTGCTGGTTACGAACTGTACTAAAGCAATGATGATGAAGCTGAGTTAGTGTGAGCTAGCTCACAGTTGTTTAGCCTCCAGTTCACACATTTTTGTCTTTGCTCAGGTAGGATGGCTCCAGAGCAAACTAATTTATGCAGCAGCTCAGTCACTCTCTCACAGCTTTAATGCCAGCAGCTCAAAAAGTAGAATTCTTGCTCACAAGACTCCACATCCTTACCTTTCTCGGCTTCCCTCTCTCCTTCCCACCCACCCGTCAACCTACCTTTCATTTGTCCCCTGACCTATGCTCCCTCTAAGCTGTGGAGTCTTGTGAGCAAAAATTCTACTTTGTGAGCTGCTGGCATTAAAGCTGTGAGAGAGTGATTAATAATGACTTGGGGACGTGTGCCCTCTTCATTTCCATATACTGTACATTGTGTGCTGCTCTGTTCAAAAGCTACCCCCAGGTGCCACATGGAAGTTACAAATCTATTTCCCAGGGCTCAGCCTGCCCCTGCTCTGGTAGAACAGGAAGTGAAAAGTGGCTCCTGGGCATACACAACGCTGCTCTACCTGGTTCCCATGCAAGTGTGTGATCTGATCCTCCTGATCAACTCACATGTAAACAATCATATCAATCAAGTTCCAACTGGCATTTGCATTTGTGCTGAAGTAAGCCTCCCTGCTTAGGGCTGTAGCGCAGTCCAAAAGAGATACATAGAAGAGGGTAACACAGGAACATGTCCAGAGGAAGGCAGCGAAGATGGTGAGGGGTCTGGAGACCAAGTCCGATGAGGAAAGGCTGAAGGAGCTGGGTACATCTAGCCTGGAGAGGAGACGACTGAGAGGTGATACGGTAACCACCTTCAAGTACTTGAAGGGCTGTCATGTAGAGGATGTTGTTTTCTGTTGCCCCAGAAGTTCGGACCAGAACCAACGGGTTGAAATTGAATCAAAAGAATTTTTGGCTAAACATGAGGAAGAACTTCCTGACAGTTAGAGCAGTTCCTCAGTGTAACAGGCTTCCTTAGGAGGTGGTGGGCTCTCCTTCTTTGGACGTTTTCAAACAGAGCCTAGATGGCCATCTGACCGCAATGCTGACTGTGTGAACTTAAGCAGGTCATAAGAAGGGAGGGCAAGAAGGGTTCCTTCAGTGCTTAGTTCTCGTGGCCCTTCCTTACACACCCAGGGAAATGCTGATCGCCACTCTGGGGTCAGGAAGCAATTTTTCTCCAGGCCAGTTTGCCCGGGGATCCTGGAGGTTTTTTGTCATCTTCCGGGCACAGAACAGTGGTCACTGGGGGTGTGGGTGGGAGATATTTGTGAATTTCCTGCATTGTGCAGGGGGGTGGACTTGATGGCCCTGGAGGTCCCTACCAAATCTATGATTCCATGACTGCTTACGATGACACTTAAAGTTACCTGGAGGACCTTCTCTGCCCCTAACAGCCAGCTCATAAGCTAAGATAAACTGTGCTTATCCTCTGCTCGGCATGCCTTTGGGACAGAGCTGAGATCTGAGATAGAACAGGGTTTTGTGGGTGTTAGCCTCCAGATTATAGAACTTCCTGCCAGACTTAAAAAAAAAATTCTGGAAATCTTTATTCTTTGACCTGTTTTGTTGCCATTTTAATCTATTTGAGGGTTTTGTCCAAGCAGGCAAACTGTTGATCTTTAGAGAATTTTTTTGACCACTATTTTAGTTTTTGTATTTTTAGTTTTATGGCTATTTATTGCATCTGCTGTTTTGTTGTTTATGTGTTCGTGTTGGTGTTTTAAAGTGTCTTATCAATCTTAATTTTCTTGTTGTATGACACTTTGTCTGTCAGGACAGCAAAATAAATGCCCTAAAACCAATAAATAACCACACATGCCAGTTGCATGTTTTTTCTTAGTGGTCAGATTACTAGGATTGCCATCTTCGGGTTGGGAAATACCTGGAGATTTGGGGGGGGGGGTGGAGCCTGAGGAGGGCAGGGTACAGGGAAGGGAGAGACTTCAGTGGGGTACAGTGCCCTAGAGTCTGCCTTCCAAAGCCACCATCTTCTCCAGATGAACTGATCTCTGACAACTGGCAATCAGTTGTAATCCCAGGAGATCTCCAGTCACCACCTTGAGATTGGCAACCCTAGTTTTTACCTGGCTTCCCGTATGGCTAGTAGGACACTATTTTCCCCCATCCAGAATAGTAATCAATATGAACATGAGGTGTAGAGGCCCCTCCTCTCTTTCCACAAATATACCTATGGCCAAAGAAGTCGTCCTTTACAGATTGGATTTGGGGTTCCTCCCTGCAACTCCCAAGGTTTCTGTCTCCAAACGGACACTTCTGCAAACAGGCCCATTGCCACACAGTGCTCAGCAAGGTCTTCAAATTATCAGGGACTCCCCCATTTGCAAATACATCTGAATTTCCCAATGAAAGGGGAGTTCCCTGCAAGACAAGGGGACTCACTGAAAAGCAAACGCAGACAAAGCCTGTCTTCAGATTTCCCAAGAGGCTGAATGGAGTAGTGAAAAAGAAACCTGCTTCAAACCATCTTCTTCTTCTTTTTTTACTGTACCTTGTCGCTATATCATTGAGCCCTGAAGGACCGACTTGAAGTGTTAAAAAAAATTAAAGGGATTCAGTACCCTGGAGTTTCTCTAAACGCCCACCTTCCCATTGGCTATTTCTCTGGAAGGGTTTCTTCCAGTCCCAGCATGCGTCTGTCTCAGTAGGCGTTTTACAGAAGTGAGGACCAAGGCATATTTGAAACCCTGCATTTTTAATTCAGAGTGACAGAATCACAGAGTTGGAAGGGGCCAGACAGGCCACCTAGTCCAACCCCCTGCTCAATGTAGGATCAGCCCTAGAGTACCCCTGACTGCTGAAGGAAGGAAGGAAGGAAGGAAGGAAGGAAGGAAGGAAGGAAGGAAGGAAGGAAGGAAGAAAGAAAGAAAGAAAGAAAGAAAGAAAGAAAGAAAGAAAGAAAGAAAGAAAGAAAGAAAGAGATGGGGGAGGCACTTACCGGGAGAGTGTAGGCGTGGTGACGCAACGGTGGCAAGCTAGATGCAGAGAGCCCAGGCCCTGTGGTCGATCTCTGCACTGAGATCAGGAGCGTGGGCCTTTTTCCTGCCGGCCCTCTGCACTCAAAGGGAAAGCTCCCTTTGAGTGGAAAGAGCTCAGGCCTCATGCTCGATCTCCATGCAGAGATCCAAAGCGCGGGGCCCTTTCCCGATGGCGGGGAGGGGCGGGGCGGGCTTGGATGCCAGCCGGAATGCCGTTCTGGTGTGTTCTGGCCGAAAAAGAGCCCTGCTGTTAAGGGATTTGACAGGTCTTATAATTACGAGCCTATGTTGGTTTGCCAAAATTTAGAAATGTGCTCCTGCCTTACTCCTCTCATTGTGGATCTGTTCTTTGGGACCTCTGTCTCCTTAGCAGCATTATCTTAGTCAAGGGCTGGTGGTGCCACGTTATCTCTCAGGAAAGAGTTTTCATGGTTTTTCTTTTTGGAATGTAGACTGTACTCTGAACAGAGGTCAGAGAGGGAATTAGGACTGGGAACAGAATCGATGAACTTTCTTTGAAATTCTAAACCCTGATCATCCTTAATAAAGACTGTATGCTCTGTTAGCCAAAAGCCTTAGGTGAATTTCTCTCCCTTAGAGATGTTCTCAAGAAGGGGAGGGGGGGGACAGCTGCCTATCCTGGGCTCACCCGTAATACATACTGGGAAAAAAAAATTCTAGGAAAAGTGATGGCAGGCCTGGAGAAATTCAACTACCTAGCGTGCCAGTACTGAATCGGTCAAGTTCTTTGTGAACAAATGTAAACATACTTTCCGGCACAGACATGGTTAAGGGTTTAAATGAAACTGTACACCCTGTATATGTACCTAAAAATAAGAACAGCCTTTACCTCTTAGGCTACAAAGGGATAAAGGCTCCTCTGTATTGCCCATCCATATGGCTCCTTGTTATGAAATCAGAAAGAAATCAGGGCTGGGCTTCTACTGAACGCACCAACCTGAAGCAAAACTCGAGAGCCCCAAGCTCACAGGCAGGGGGGGCAGGAGGGTTAGCAGTGGGGAGGGGTGCTGGTGAGAGAGAAAGAGCTGGCTCAAAAAGAAAACTGATGCCTGAAGGAAGTCACCAAATGAGGGAAAACCCCAAATGTAACGGCTGGGAGAGAAAAGTACACTTCGTTGCCCGTTATCTGGCATTGGCTTTGTAAAGGGGGGGGGGGGGACACACCAGAAGAGAGGGACACAAGCAGAATCAAGCTCGTGAAATACACGGGGGAGGGGGGGGAGCACTGAGAAAAATCAGGGGGCATTCCACATCCCATTAGGGACAACGACAATTTAGGAATATGCATAATATCATTAATTATGTTTGCCTGTGCTGTTGATAAAGTAGCATGCACATGAAAGCTTAGACCCAGAATTACACTTTGTTGCTATTAAAGGTGGCACTGGGCTCAAGCTTTGTTCTGTTGCTTCAGACCAACACAGCCACCCACGTGAATCTGTCTTTCGGAATATGCTGTTTTAGGTTGTCCTCGTTGAATATAATCTACTGTTAAGGTTGCCTGTGTCATCTACAGAAAAGCATTAAACGTGAACATTTTTATTTCATTGATTGCCACTGTCTTTCTTTTGTATATACTAAAAAATAAACCTAGACACTTGGTGAAAGAAGGAGACGAGAGCTCCTGAACCCTCCATGCAAGGAAGGGTTGGGAAGGTGCTGCTTCGCATCAGCAGGTGGAGGGGAGTGCCAGATATCACGATGCTGTCACCAAAGACAGCCAGTTTGGTGTAGTGGTTAGGAGCGTGGACTCTGATCTGGGAGAACCAGGTTTGATTCCCCACTCCTCCACATGCAGCTGCTGGTGTGACATTGGGCAAGCCACAGTTTTCTCAGAGCTGTTCTCTCAAGTTCTGGAAAGTGCTCTCTCAGCCCCACCTACCTCACAGGGTACCTGTTGTGGGGAGGGGAAGGGAAGGTGATTGTAAGCCGGTCTGAGACTCCTTCGGGTAGTGAAGGGCGGGGTATAAATCCAGTCTCGTCTTCTTCATTACACCCCACTGAAGTCCTTCCTCTTCCCGAACCCACCCTCCTCAGACTCCACCTCCAAAATCTCCAGGTATTTCCCAACTGGAGCTAGCAACCCTAATTGTAAGCTGCAAAGAAGACAGGATAGGAATGCCATGTCAATAAAAGTTATGACTTTATTTTAAAAAGTCATGTCAGATTTCCACCACCACTACCCAGGGACTTGCAGTGCCACTGTGAGCAGAACAAAATTCAGAACAAGATTACCCACATGAAACTCTCCTAAGCAGGGTTACACCCTTCTAAATCTGTTGACTTCAATGGACTTGAAAGGGTGTAACTCGGTTTAGGATGGCCAGTCCACACAAAATCCAGTGGGAAAGTACACTAAGGGCGCGATCATACGCACCCATTTGCGACACAAGAGGGACGATTCCCCGCCGGTTCAAAGTGGCACGATCACACAAGCACATCTGGGAAGTGTCCTGCAGCTGGTGTCAAACTGTCGCAAACCGCTTTGAGCCGGCGGGGAATCGGCTTATTTAGCTACCAGTGAAAAGGCAGTCTCAAATGGTTTGTGACGGCCCAGAACCGAACTTTCCCTGTGTGATTACGCCAGTGCAAACAAGAGGCATCAGGGAGCGGGCTTTTTGGTTTTTCCTCCCGCTCGTCCTGGTATGCGCATCATCGGACAACCCCGAGGGTGGAAAGGCAAGTCATCGATCCCTTGTAGAAGTGAATAAGCGCACTGAAAACGGCCAGAAAAAAAAAAAACTCACCCACGGCTGTGTGTGATCACGCAGCAGCGGTTCGCCCCTGTGTGATCCTGCAAAAGCGGTGCAAATTGTGCCAGCACAAATTTGTGTCGATTCCCGTCCGGCTTATCTCGCTCGTGTGGACAGGCCCTACAAGTGGATTGAAAGTGCATTATTTAGGACTTCCGGCAAGATTTGCGACCATGGCGGACGCGCTCCTCCGCACTAGCGGGGAGCGCGATCCGTACCCGGCGGGAAGAAGGGGCTTCGGACCGGTGCCGAGCCCCCAGAGACCCTAGTGAAGGGGCTCTGCCTGGGGTGGCACGAGGGGGATCTCTCCCTACGGTGGCGATCGAGGGATTGAGGTCCCCTTTCATCACCCCCATAGGTTCCCCCGTCCGTGGGAGCCGTATGGCTAAAAGCGCAAAACCGAGAAGCAGCAGAGAGTGTGAAGCAATGAGGCTGGAACTGACAGTTACGCTTGGAGAAACAGTGAGTCTGAAGTAAAAAGAAACAGAATATAGCGGGAAAGGCGGGTGGAGTAAAACCCCCCCCCCTCGAGACTGGCGTACTTACGGGACTCTTTACGTGGCGTTACTGCATGAAAAAACGTATGTTCGGCTTGCTTGATGGCAGCATCGCTCTTTAGAGGATATGAACTTTAAAAAGATATAAGCGCAGTCGTGGAATTTGCTCCTTTCGTCCATCTTATCTAACTATCAACAAAGAAGCACAGTCTCAACAATGGCGGGGAAACCGAAACCTTCCCCCAAACTAGGAAGTACAGCTCCGAGTTCAAAGGTTGATACCACGGAGATGAGCACGGTGTTCTCCTCGTTATTGCGACCTCTAGTGGACCAAATGACAGCTCTCAACGTTAAGATGGACAAGATGCAATTGGACCTGAAGGAGTCGAATAAAACTACAGAGAAGCTGCAGCGAGAACTTCTGGAAGTTAAGACTTCAGTTAAAAATCATGATTCAAGACTACAAAAAGCGGAGAAAGAAAAGGCCTTCCATTCTGATCAGCTCTTGAAACTTCAGATGGAAAGATCGAATTTTTTCCTAAGACTTCAGAATGTACCAGAGGATAAAGGAGAAGACCTTAAAAATCTGTTAAGTGAAGCGCTTGAACCAGTGACGGGCTTAAAAGCAGAGGAAATAAAAAGCGATATGGATATGGTTTACAGAACCTATCCAGATTATACTAAAAAGAAAAGCCTGCCTGGTGAGATTCAGATAAGGTTCTCCAAAAAGTCAACAAGAGATGTGGTGCTCAGGACCACAAATAAAGCAGTTCTGAAGATCAAAGGAAAAGAAGTTAAAGTGATGAAAGACATCCCATTTGAAATAAGGAAAAGAAGGAAAGCCTATGGAAAACTGACATCTTGGCTACAGTCTGAATCTATTATCTATAGGTGGAATGTTCCGGAAGGACTGAGCTTCAGCATCAAAAACAAGAAATACAAGATTGACTCTGTCCAACAGGCGAAAAGTTTTTTGGAAAAAAGCAAAGAAAAGAAAAAAGAGAAAGACTCAGATGGTTCACTGGCATCGCAAGAAAGTATGTATGGATTTGATAGCTCAAAGAGCGAAGAAGAAACGTCTGACTCGGAAAAGGGAGCAGCAGCCCCAAAAGTACAAGAAGAGACTGTTAAGACAAGAAGAGGACGAAAGAAGAAATAAAGGCTGAAATGTTTTTTGAAACTGCACTTATATATAATAGATTATGTGTATAATTAAGCATTCCTTCAAAAGAGCATGTCTGTCAAACAGCTTTTTTTTATTTTTCATGTATCATCAGTAACAATTTTATCTAAATATTAGCCAAGGTTTAAAACGCTTCATATGTATTAATGGCATAGCAATATTAAGCAAATGATAAAGCACACTCTGTATAAGGTAAACATAGCTTAGAAAAGTAGCGTTGTAGAATTAGATATAGATAAAATTAATAAAAATTAAAAAAAAAAAAAAGAAAGTGCATTATTTAGTGTGTGTGACCGCAGCCTTTCTCTTTTCCATCAGTACATTATAAATCTCAGCTTGTTAACCCCTGCTGCATCTATCTATCTATCTATCTATCTATCTATCTATCTATCTATCTATCTATCTATCTATCTATTTCTCATATTTGTATCCCGCTTATCCCGTGAGTGGGCTCAGGGCGGGTCACATCATCTTTCAAGAGTTACAATAAAGTTTCAAAACACAACATGAACATTTAAAACCAGTAGTTACAGCTACTGGTGAAAGTTCTGACCCATTAATATAGATGGATATGGCCGGTTACCAGTGGATGGGAGACAGCAACCTCGGGGAGGCCATGTGTGGATGCCCACGGCCTCAACCAAAAGCCTGATGGAACAGCTCCGTCTTGCAGGCCCTGCGGATTCTCTTTCTCTGTAGTTCCCCAACCCCAGGACTCTTTGCATTGAGGTCAAGTCATTTTCTGATCTCCATAACAACATTCACACATATGATTCATCCAACTGGCTTCTAATGTTTTGCCCCACCGTGTTCCCCTGCTCTGGTCATGTGAACCCCCGCTCACCCTAACCAGCGGTTCCGCATGACAGGCCGACTGATGAGGGGGGTTATTTACAAGAATTTGGAAGTGTTACCAGAACGTTGCTTTTTAAAGGCAGAGAGCAAAATGGGTGGGATTTCCCTTCCGTACTGTAGTTCCCTGCAGTTTTACTAAACCTTAGCCACGCTTGCTTAAAGGAACAAAAGAAAATCACTGCTAATTAACATGAAGACACAGGTGCGATGATGACACAGTACACAATATTTTTGTGCAATAGTCAAAATAACATCTTGGTTTTTACCCCCAACTCTTTATGGCAATGTGACCAGAGAGGGGGACTTGAAAGAACAAGACGACAACCACAGTGAGAGCCACAACTCTCTGTAAAATCATATCCTCGCTTAAGGTTTCTCAGCGGCCTGTTTTTCCTCTTTGTTCGATGCCTGGCCAAACTCAGATCTGAAATGCTGAAGTTGTTGGGGGTGGCTCTGAACCAGAAGTTGTCAAAGGCCCAGCCTGAAATCCTTATTAGACAAAATATGTACTTGAGCATGGTTAAGCTATTGGTGTGAAGATTATTTTTTTAAAAAAGACCTGCAAAGTATATTCTTTTTCCATCTCAGTTTTGGTCCTCTAACTATGAAATAACCGGAGTCTGGAGAGAAAAGGCAGCCCGAAGCACAGATGGTACTTTCATTCCTCCCAGTTCGGTTTCATTGTGGCTGAGGTCCCCTTCCTTCCTTTCTTCACCAAGAGGCTTTCCAAAGAGGCCAGTGCAACACGACTGGTATCAAAAGCATGTTTTGCTTCTAAGGCAGCTGTGGTTCCCATGGATGAGGACTGCTTGTACTTGTACTTGAAGAAGTGGGAGGACACTTCCCTTTTACCCCTGAAAAGGTTTGCTTTTTAAAGTGTATAACAGCACAAGTTACCTAAAAAGACTGCCCACCCTGCAGCATTTTTGCAGGAGCCCATGACAAGGGTTCACCTCCTTGTTGGAAGAACGTGCAGAGATGCAACAGGCAAACTTTCCTGTACAAGTGAAATTCTGTTGCAGCTTTCCTTTGGGAGTGACTAAAAGATCTACTTGAGACAGCAAAATTACTCATCTGACTTAAAGGTTGATTGGAGAGAGGCCAGGCCACAACAGGGACTCTTGCAGAGACACACTGGGCAGCCTTTTCTCCCTCACAACCACTCTTTTCACTGTATAATTCTTGTAGTAAACGACACTGTGATTTCCCCCCAAAATATTTGTGCATCACTCAGGCATTTAGTTAAATAAATACAGAGAATAACATCATTAGGAGAAAACCAAAACACCAATCCAGACCAGACAATTAACAACGGATTTTGCCCAGCAGTCTTAGATGCTTTGTTGTGTTTTCACAGTGCTTTTGAGTCAAAGTGGAGCAGAGTGAGTTGGCTGTACAGAAATGTAAAAAGCTGCTAGGATTAATGGGCGTCATTTGATTATGCTTCATCAGTGGTCATCTAGCAGGCAGCGATGATCCCAAAATTGAAGGATTTATATATTCAGATTAGGGATGGGCACAAACCGGGGAAATGGTGGTTCGCTGGAGTTCGGGGTTCGTTTAAACAAATGAACCACAAACTTACACAAACTTTTCTAATTCCTGAACTGGTTTGTGGTTCATTCGGTTTGGGAGGTGGTAGAATGGCCCCACCTGTGCCGACTGAACCCACCACTGGCCTGTGGCCCCACCCGAGTGAGCTCCAAAGGCATTTAAATGCTTTTGGAACTTACTTCCGGGTGGGGCTGCCCGACCAGACGTGAGCTCCCACCTCTGGGTTGGGCTGGCTTGACTGAGTGACTTGAGCTCCGTGAGTGAACTTCGAAGGCCTTTATAGGCCTCTGGAACTCACTCTGGAAGCTCAGTCGAGTCAGGCCTTTGACTTTACTGTGCTCCCGGAGTGGGCTCTGAAGGCTTTTATAGGCTTGCCCATATAAGGGCATGTAAGGCCTATAAAAGCCTTCAGAGCCCATGCTGGGAGCCTTCCAAAGACTTTCGGAGCTCCGTTGGGCTGACCCAACTTGGAGGTAGGCTCCAAAGGCATTTAAATGCCTTTGGAGCTCACTTGGGTGAGGTCATAGGCTGTTGGTGGGCTCTGATGGTATTTAAATGCCTTCAGGGCTCACTTCTGGGTGGCCCACCAGACTCGGAAGTAAGCTCTGAAAGCATTTAAATGCCTTTGGAACTCGACTTGTTTTCCACGAATAGGGTTGCCAAGTCCAGATTGGAAAATACCTGGGGACTTTGGGGGTGGAGCCAGGAGAAGGTGGGGTTTGGGGAGGGGAGGGGCCTCCTCATGGTTCAATGCCATAGAGTCCACCCTTCAAAGCAACCATTTTCTCCAGGGGGGGCTGATCTCTTTCAGCTGGAAATCAATTGTAAAAGCGGGAGGTCCCCAGGCCCCACCTGGAGGATGGCAACCCTATCCACGAACCTTGCAAACTTCCATGAAGAACATGGAGGTTCGTAGGTGGATCATGGTAGACACATTCTTGCAAACCATGAACCGGCCTGGTTTGTGCTCAAACCAGGGTTCATTTGGGGGTTCATGCCCATCTCTAGTTCAGATGATTCAATGCATCTGGAAAGATATCGAAAGTCAGAGGGTTGTGAAGTCTCTAAACCCACATACCCACAAATCATACATGGATTCAGTATACACCATCCAAAATAACTACCCAGTGTACATTGTAGTATAGCTAGGAGATCCTAAGATTGTCTGGCAGCCAGAAGTTCTAGCTCTTTTAGTGTTGTGCACCAGTAGGTGATGAGCTAGGCTTGTTTTTAAGGAAAGAGACGTTTCAGAGTTGGTTTGCCATTGCCTGTCTCTGAGTTACACCCCTGGTCTGCCTTGGAGGTCGCTCATCCAAATACTAGCCAGGGCCGACCCTGTTTAGCTGCCGAGATCTGACAAGATTGGGCTAGCCTAGTAGATCAGTAGTGGAGCCAGACTACATATGGAACTGGAGATCCGTGGCTCCCCTAATGGAAAACCCCTCCCCTGCCATTTAAGTCTCAGCGCAGGGTAAAAGACAGACACACCCTCTTTTCCCTCTCCTGGGCCTCAAGGGAGAAAGCTACTTAAATTCTGTTTCGTTTCTTTTAATATATTTTTTTAAATTACTTCATGTATATTCCCCCTTTCTCCCCAGTGAAGGCCCAAAGCGCCTCACGTTGTTCTCTTCTCCATTTTATCCTCACAACAACCCTGTGAGGGAGGTTATGCTGAGAGTGTGTGACCGGTCACCAAGGTCACCAAGCAAGCTTCCATGGCACGAGTGGGGACCTGAACCTGGGTCTCTCAGATCTGACTCCAGCACTCTAACCACTGTATCCCACTGGCTGCCATTCTCAGGAGCCTTGAAGCCAGAAGATGGGAGGAAGCATTTTGGGCCATTTTCTCACCAGCACTCTGTACCAGTCCATACCATCTGACCCTGCTGGTGGACCTCCTGATGGCACCTGGTGTTTTTTGGCCTCTGTGTGACACAGACTGTTGGACTGGATGGGCCATTGGCCTGTTCAGGGCTGGACCGGCCATAGACACAGGTTAGGCAGCTGCCTAGAGCATCCCCATTAAAGGAGACACCGCGCTGGCCTGCCACCCCGCCCTGGCCCCCGCCCTGGCCCCCGCCCCTTCCTCGCCAAAAGCCCGGCTCAACTCGGTGCCAGGAGATGCATCCTGGCTGCAGGGCCCTGGGTACTCCCTTGAGCGGCAGGGAGGGAGCCGCCTGCTCTGTCATTAGGCAGCGGCAGATCCCAGCAGAGTGGCTACCCTTACTGTGAGTAAAAAAAGTATCTTCTTCCTTCTCGTCCCCTCCCAGCTTACAGGAAACCAGCTGAATCCTCCGTTACTGCACTTTACCAACTTTTAAGGCAAAACTTGCCCATCAGGACACCTCCCTCTTCCCTTCCAAAGGATAGAGAGGTCTAGGAAAGAGAAAGAGGGAATTTACCAAACTAGAAAGTCTCTTGGTGGCAACGTTCCATCTGGCTGCTGCTGCAGCAACTGTTCCCTTCCATTTCAGACTTCCAGTTGCAAGGAGGAAGGGCTGCTGCTGCACAGAGAGAGGCGAGCGGAGTGTTAGCCGAGGGATGCAGATGGTGCAGTACCTTCTTTGAAGGCGGCTCTCCCCGCCTGGCTTCCTGGTCTCTAGCCGCCTAATCCCTTGTCAGCCAGGTGCCACGCATTCAGCTCTCGCTCTCCCCCCACCCCGGTCTACTTAAGGAGAGAAGCAAAAGCCCCATGCTGTGGCGGCCCTCCAGCCAAGGTGGAAAGTATTGGAGTTGGGAGGCGAGTGGTAGTGATTTCATAGCAAAGCTCTTTATTGAGGGTCAGATGGAACATGAGAAACCCCGGGCTCAGAGGCCTCTTTTACGACGGCCGAAGACAATGCCCCGACCTCGCCCCCAAGACCTGATAGGACCTTAAGTCCGTGGTTGCAGTTCATAGGTCCTCCAGCGGGAGACCTAGGCTCGTAATCGGTGGTTGCTCAGGATCCGACTGGCTATTGCTCCACCTGGCCGAAGCTCAGGTAGATTCTGATCATACCTGAGTCGCCATTACGAGAGGCCAGGCGACCGCGGTCTTAGTACACAACACAAGGGCAGGTGGAGCAACAAGTCCCAGCAATTAGCAAGACACTTTGCAACTGTAGGCATGAAAGCCTTGGTGGGTGACATCTCTCCTGGTCAGGGAAGGCACCAACCGCACAAATGAACATGGGGTGGGGGTTAGCCTGGTTCTTGTTTCAGGTGGTGGCTGGGGTGGAGCTCTCATGCTATTACAACTTATATTTGGCAACAGAGATCAGTTCACCAGGAGAAACTGGCCACTTCAGAAGGTGGACTCTATGGCATTATAACCCACTGAACTTCTTTCCCTCCCAAACACTGCCCAAGGCCGCCCAGCTGGATGCATATGGAGGAGTGGGGAATCAAGCCCGGTTCTCAGATTAGAGACTCTTAACCACTGCACCAACCTGGCTTAGAAGGACAGAGTTTAGAAGAACACAGCAGTGTGGCGTAGAAAAGGCATGCAAAATGAGATTCTGATGTGCCTGAAATGGAAACATTAAAGAGACTTAAATTTCAACATCACAATTAACAGGATTTTTAAAATGCTTTGTGATTTGTGTTTTTCTGTTTGGGAGAGAAAATCAGAGATTTTCGGAGATTGTATTACTTGTTCTCACAATAATAATAAAAAAGAAATTAGCAATTTCAAATTTTGTGTTTTTTATTCTTCCTAAAAATGCATTTATGTTTGAAAATTGGTGGGCGCACGGGGGGGACGGGACTAGAAGGTAGCCTCACCTAGTGTGCAAAAAAACCCGGGCACCAGCCCTGGGCCTGTTCCAACATGGCTTCTCTTAAGTTCTTCCTTTCACCCCTACCAGAGCACTAAATAACCTAGTGGAGTCATTTTTAACCAGAGAATTTGTGCAGAGGCAGTGAATTTTGAGTGCTTGTCAGAAAAACGCTATACCACTCCTCAGAATTGTGTCTTAAAGTCTGCAACACATTCCACTTCAACTTCCAGCATCTAAATAATCTCCTGGCGATCCACTCACTCACCCCCCCCCCCAACATCACATACGGGGCCCACCCCCTTTTTCAAGCCCTATGTTATGGACCAAGGGTGAGGAGAAGGGAAGTCCAGCATTTTCACCTCTCCAAAGAGGTCAGGGGACAACTGCCACCTCAGCCTCTGGAAGTATGAAGCCATGTGGGAAGGTCTCCTGAAGTCACAGGCTCACCATGGCTTTCCTCGGTCTGCACCAAAGCCACTGTTGCTTGTGAGGAAGATAACAGAAGCTAGCACAGAGTTGGCCAAGCCCCAAAAGCTGCAGAGGTAGCTGCCTGGGGCGGCGGCAGATTAAGAGCCCCCTTTAAGGAAAAACAACCCATATATACATACACCTCTGACTCTTGAAACAACACACTCCATGGTGTGGAGGCCATTGTCCATCATGTCCCATCACTGTCCATCATGCAACCACTTAGCCTCATTCCCACAAGTGAACAGAGCAAACATCCTTTCCCTTTACTAGTATGAAAAAGGAGTAGAAGAGTAGCTTTTTATACCCTGCTTTTCTCCACCTCAAGGAGTCTCAAAGTGGCCTTCTTCTCCCCCCAACAGGCCCCTTGTGAGGGAGGTGGGACTGAGAGAGTTCTGAGAGAACTTGTGACTGGCCCAAGGTCACCCAGCTGGCTTCATGTGGAAGAGTGGGTAATCAAACCTGGTTCTCCAGATTAGAGTTCGTTGCTCTTAACCACTACAGCCATGCTGACGCTGCAGTCTGGAGCCTGAAATCTGGAAAATGCTGGAGGTGGAACAACAACCCTTCACCCTGCTACATGCAACAGAATTCTGGGGTGGCTGGTAATTTTAGCTTGAGGCACAAAAATAGCCTGAGCTCCCTCTGGGAGAGGAATGAACTTCCCTGAATGCACAGGCCGTGTCTGGCTCACAAGTTCTGGCCTGCAGCCCCCGCTTTCTTCCCTTGGGAGGAAGCCAGGGCAGCTATACCAACTGACAGCTTACAGGCGCCCCAGCCGCAACAAGGGAATTCCTATAACTTGAAATAAATTAAAGGTATAGTTCCTCCTTTCATAATTCAAGGATGTTACAGGACAATGCGGGAACGTTCTTTGTCGCCAGGCAACCGGGGGGGGGGGTAGCTGCCTTGGGCCTAGGGTTGCCAACCTCCAGGCAGCACCTGGAGACCTCCTGCTAGTACAGTTGATCTCTGGGTGACCAAGACCAGTTCGCCTGGAGAAACGGCTGCTTTGGAGGGTGGAACTATACCGTGCTGAGGTCCAGCCCTGGATTAACCATTAAGCAAAATAAGCACATGCTTCGGGAACCAAGGGAAGTGGGGGGTTTTGCTTATCCTTGATTCAAAAATGCGTAGGGGCCGCTTGCTGTATCTTGTCAAGTGGGTAGATTTTGGTCCGGAACTAAATGAGTGGGTCTTTTCTGATAACGTTCATGCTCCTAGATTAGTCAAAGCTTTCCATAAACGTTTTCCTGATAAGCCGGGGTAAATTGGATTTTTCAGGTGGCAGAGTGTCAGAATCCAAGGATTCTAACAAAGGTTTACTTTTATGCTTTGTATAATCCCTTCATATGTAACCTCCTTTTGCAGTTCAGCTGCAGCATTCTTCTATCTCATTTACTATGTATTAGGTTCCCTTTGACTCTGCTTTATTGCCCTCTGTTTATGGCTAACGATGGGTCTGGTCAGTGTAACCATTTGGTCCGGGAGGGTGGCGACTGCAGCACCTGAGAACAATCGGCCTCTCCCCCCTCTCCCCCTCCGCATTCCTTTCCTCCCTGCCGGCGGAGACACAGAACTTTTCTTATCGGTGTGTGAAGACCTTGGCGAGTTGTTTGTTATGCACGAAATGGACACATCTGAGGAGCCCTGGTTTAAGAAGGGAAATTTACAGCTTCACACTTCACCTTTTTCCTGTGGGAAGCAAAATGGTCAAAGGACCTTTAGCCCGCAATTTTTCCCTTTCTGTGATTGGTTACCTATGGGAAATTCAAATTGTACTGGAGGGTATATTAATCCTGCTTCTATTGTATACTTTATCTCTAACAATGATCCGAGGACCTGTAATGTAGTAATAGGGAATAAAGAACTCTGTTTCATCAACAAAGGTCTGATCCTTGACTACATAGGGCAGAAGCCTCACAATATTGCTTACTGCTATTTAGTATTAATTTTTTTAAAAGTTTATATTTAATATATTTGCGGGGTCTGGCCTGGAAGAAAACTGATTTTTTAATCTCCTATTTCACTTCCAGCACTTATTGAGTCTTAACATCTTGTCAGTTAAGCAGTGGAAGGGCTGGGCTTCAGGGTATCAGTAGGCCTTATTCTGGCCCTGCCAAAGCCCCTCCCCGCCCCTCCCCAAGCCCCACCCGGTCTAGGCTCCACCCTCAAAATCTCCAAGTATTTCCCAACCCAGAGCTGGCAACCTTTCCTGGCCCACCCCCTCCTGGGGCGGGCTGGAACCCCCAACTGCCCCCCACAGCTCATGCTGCCAGCCATGTGTGGACCCACCGAGGCACCACCACCCCAAATGCCCTGCCAGCTGGCATTCTCCTTAGGGCAAACCTGCCAGGTAAGGACAAGGGACAAAGGCCTGGGGGCCTTGCCTGCTGTACCTGTCCAGCTAGACATCTCTCGGAGGCTACGAACTTGGAGCGTGAACCACCCAGCTGGCTCAGGCCCAGCTGCCTGAAAACACCGGCTGTGGCCAGTGGGGAGTGAGACGACACCCATGCTCCTGGTGATGCCAAAGGATGGAGGCTGGGGGAGCTCCCTTTCATCCCTTGCCCTCTGCCTCGCCCACACAGCCATCCCAGGCGGCATTAGCACACGACTGGAAAGCACTAGGGTTGCTTAAGAGCTCTTCTTCACAAGGTGGAGAAGTCATTCGTGAGAACCTGACTGAGAAGAACACAGGCTTTCCTGTTGGAAATCATATCGATTTGAGGCTTTTCTGTTTGAAATAATATCAATTTGCATGGCTTCTGAAGAAGTCTGGTTGGAAATGGGGGCTACCGGATTACCTGTTAAGCCAAAAATTAAAGCCAGAAGTGAAATTAATAAACCTAAAGCAAAAGCCAGAAGTGACATAATTCAGTGGAGAGAACCCAAAGAATGAGGAGGACATCGTAATCAGAATTAACCGACCTGGTGCACAACATTGGATTCTCCTGCTGAACTTTCCTGTTGAATTTTCAACTGTAAAATTGGAGTTAACTCTGTGCTTATTTTAGAAGTCATCCTGTTAAACAGAGATTCTATCTAAAATGTTGAAGAGTTACTATTAGAACGATGCCTACCCTCACTCCCTCCAGGGCTGTATTGTCCCTAAGGCTGACTAGGCCAAAGCCGAGGGGCTCTGCACGGACGGCCCCCCCCCCCATCAATTTTTATTTATTTATTTTGCTGAGGGACTGTTATTTTCTCTTCATAGACAGGCTGTGATATATAATCTCTATTACTAAGATCATTACCTGCTTCCTTGTTGCAGTGAAACAGATTATCTCTCCTATTAAAACCATTATCCATAAATTATATATTTTAATAAATAATAATAATTTTATTCACTTCAAAATGTTACTGTATTGAACAATTATACCCCCCTTCCAAACGTGCTCTCCTGAAGAGTTCTACACGTGCAAATAAATATATATTTTAAAAACTGTGAATAGAATTCTTCAGGAGACCCTCAAAATGGATATAAGGCTATGAACTGTGGTCCAGGGTCAGGCTGTCAGCTGTAGTGGGGTGAAAGATTGAAGCGCCCCCGAAATATCTGAAAGCCTAGGGGCCCGGCCATGGGTTAATAGGGCCCTGCCTCTCTTGTGTTCTGCGGTTGGCTCTCCCTCCAGCAGTGGCCATTTTGTGGTTGCGTCCACCGCACTGTGTCAGAATCCACAAGTGCCCACAGGCCTGGAAAGGTTGGGGACCTCTGTGCTGGCGTAGCCTCAAGCAGACCCATCGACTGGAGCCTCCCCAAAGAGCCAGCTGAATCCGATCCCGGGTCTCCAAGCCTCCTTCCCACGGGCCGCCTGTCTAGCAAAAGTGCAGGAAGAGCCACGTGACCCTGCAGAAGAACCCAAACCTGCAGCAGGAAATGAAAAACTGGGGGTTTTGTCCCAGCTAGGAAGGGGTTGCTCTATAGCAAACAGGCAGGCAGGCATTCAGCAGCTGAAGCTTCCCCATCTATGGCTCCATTGGGGCTGTAAAGCAGGACAATCGACTTTAGGAAGGTGGAAGGCCACTGCCCTAGCTGCCCCCTTCCCACCACACCCAGCAATTCTGTGGCCCCCCCCTTGATATTTGTCCAGGATCCTAGAACCACTAAGACACCCCTGAGATTAGAGGCTATTCTGCTTCTCTGATGGGAGGTTTGGTGCACATTGCTCAGGTCTACAAATATAACCAATTTCATTTTAGAAAACGTTTCTTAAGAACAGCACATGTACTCAGTCAGCTAAGGGCGGAATCTGGCATCACAGGGTTCTGCTGGGTTGCCTGGTTGCATAGCGCTCTCTGGTGGCTGATATTCTGAGGTGTCTAAAGCAGTATCTGGTTTGAAACAACCTGTTGTTGTTTAATTGCGCTTTAAACGGGCACCTTTTCAGTATGGAGACCCACAAGTCCAAATTGACCTGGTATGGTGACCCGTCCAGGACTCGCCCAAGGTTTTTCAGCGCCCTTGGCAAACTATGACCTTGGCGCCAATCCAGTTCAGCATTCCATTTTCTACAAAATAGTAAAAAGCCCAGTGGCACCTAACAAACTTTATTGTAACATAAGCTTTTGAGAAACACAGTTCTCTTCGTCAGATATATGGAGGGCATTTTTGTTGTTGTTGCAGCAACAGACTAACACAGCTAACTCCTCTGGATCTATGACCATTTTCTACTGTGGCCAAGCGAATGTTTTCAAGAATCCGACAAGCAACACCCAGCGGGTGCAGTCTCTCACACTACGATCCCCGAGCAAGTGGCATTCCCGGGTTACTTTCCAGCCTCTGACCACCCTCTCCTTCTCCATTCCTCCCTCTAATCCCCGCCAAGATTCTCTCTCATCCTAGTGACCATCAGGACACATTTTACTTGATCAACATGTATATGCAGTGAAGAAAAAATGGAAGATACTGTGTCCAGGGTCAGATCTTGGGTTCGAAAGTACAAAAAAGAGTGATGGAAAGGGAAGGGGCAGCCATTGGGGAGGGATCTAGGGTTGCCAGGTCCCGTCCCCCCCCCACCAGCAGGGGACGGGGGTGTAGGGTTGCCAGATCCAGGTTGGGAAACTCTTGGAAATTTGGGGACGGAACCTGGGAAGGACAGAGACCTCAGTGGGGTACAAGGCTATAGAGTCCACCCTCCAAAGCCTCCATTTCCTCCAGGGGAACTGATCTCTGCAGTCTGGAGATGAGCTGTACTTCCAGGGGACCCTTAGGTCCAACCTGGAGTCTGGTATCCCTCGGGATGGTCCATGACCAAAGCACCCTCTAAGCTGTGAAGTCTTCTTGTGAGCAAACATTCTACTTTGTGAGCTACTGGCAGTAAAGTTGTGAGTGAGCGATTTGGCTGCTGCATAGATTAGTTTGCTCTGGAGCCCTCCTTCCTGAGCTAAAGACAAAAATGTGTGAGCTGGAGGCTAAAAAACTGTGAGCTAGCTCACACTAACTCACCTTAGAGGGAATACTGCCCATGACCCACTTTCACAAGCTTCATGTTATGTTCTGTGATTAAATCTGTGATTATCCAGTTACTGTGAAACGTATTCAATTACCTTGAAACTTATTCAATTACCTCAAGACTTATCCAATTACCTTGGAACTTATTCAATTACCTTATCCAACTGCCTTGTTTGGGTGATGTCAGGGGTGCAGCTTACCTGTGTATATAAGCAGGCCCCCCCGACCTCCATTTTCTTATGCTTCATCTGGACCTGAAATAAACTTGCTATGCTGAAATCACTACCACCGGCCTCCCGACTCCAGTACTTTTCACTTCACAACCCACTTTTGGGTTCCGATGCACAAATTGGGAACCACCGCTTTAACCTATGGGAGACACAGTGATACTCCCAGCCTACATCTCTCCAAGAAGGTGTAATTCGGGAACTGATGCAAGATCATACTGAAGTTTCCTGACCCCTGAAAATGCCAAAGGTGGGGGAGGGAGAGGCAAGAGAAACCACACATTCCATGCAGTTGCAAACATGCAGGCTGGACTTCAGCAAGTCAGAACTACCTTTCCAAATGCCCACTTAGCTGTGTCTTTAACAACAGGTCACTGCACAGACACCATCAGGATGATGTTGGGTAGTGGTTAGAGCAGAGGTGTCGAACTCATTTGTTACAAATGTCACTTTGTTGGGCCAGGCCATGTCTGCCATAAAATGTAACACCAGGTCCCAGAGATACAATCTTTATAAAGGTGATTTCAGATGCCGAATGGCAATAGCAGGCGTTACTGGATTACGTGTGATATGCAGAGGGGTAGTAGGCGTGGAGATATCAGCACTGGTAATGAGACAGGAAACCTAGGTCTCAGTTTGGTACAGGAGGATTCAGTCCAGGAAGATGCAAAGAATAAATGGAAATAATCTGAAGAAATGAGCAGTGACTCACGAAAGCACATACTCTACCACAAATTTTGTTAGTATTTAAAGGTGCTACTGGACTCTTACTCTTTCTACTTCTATTAGAAACCACAGCATTCAAAAATCAGTGGGGGAACATTTTAACCTTCCAGGACATTCAGTTGCTGACCTAAGAGTAGTAGTTCTCTTCAGGGGCGTCGAGTTTTAAAATCCCCCCCGGGGGGGGGGGGGGGGCTTGAGTGCACTCGCTTTGCACCATGTCCCTGCTGCCGCTGCCTCCCCCCCGGCCTGGCCATTCCTGCTTCCGTCCCTCCCTCCATCCGTCCAGGGGCCAGCTGGGCATTTGCTTAGCTGGCCCCTGGATGGACAGAGGGAGGGAGGGAGGGAGGGACAGAGGCAGCCAGGCCGGGGGGGGGGAGAGAGAGAGAGAGAGAGAGGCGGCAGCCCTAGGAAGGGCACGGCAGCGGGCACTCCATTTTCCCAGGGGGGGGGGGCTCAGTCCCCCTGGGAAATTTCAGGGGTGGCTTGAGCCCTCGAGCCCCCCCGTAGTTGACGCCTATGGATCTCTTAACAAAGGAATTTCACAAGGAGATTAGAGAGACTGCTGATCATGAAGCTCAAGACAGTGCAAACTCCTGGACTGGATTGAGACCTAGGTTTCTTATCTCATTACCAATGCCTGCTATTGTCATTTGATGTCTGAAATAACTTCACTCTCCAAGATATAAGGACAGATGGACTCACATTCTAGCTGTATCTGAAGAAGTGAGCAGTGACTCACAAAAGCTCCTGTCCTGCCACAAATTCTGTTAGTCATTAAGGTGCTGCTGGACTCTTGCTCCCTTTCACTAATAAGGAATGCAAGCTCGTGGCCACCGCTATGTACACTGGCAGTGAATACCACAACTCAATTACTTGTGGCATAAATGTGTGTATTTCCTCTTGTCTCTCCTGAACTTATCGCTCATCAAGCTCTTTGGGTGCCTCTGAGATCTATTATTATGGGGGATGCAGAAAAAGTTCTCTCTATACACTCCCACCCCCATGTATAATGTTATAAACTTCTATCATCCCCCCCCCCAGTCATTTTTTTCTAGACCAAAAAGTCCCAGACTCTCCAGCTTTTCCTCCTAGGAAAGGAGCTTCAAACCCATTAATCAACTTGGTTACCCTCTTATTCACTTTTTCTGGTTCTGTAAAGTCCTTTTTAATATACTGCGACCAGGATTGTACACAGTATTCCAAACAAGGCTTCACGTGGTGTAGTGGTTAAGAGCGGTGGACTCTAATCTGGAGGACTGGGTTTGATTCCCCACGCCTCCTCCACATGAAGCCTGCTGGGTGACCTTGGGCCAGTCCCATTCTCTCAGAACTCTCCCAGACCCACCTGCCCAACAAGGAGCCTGTTGTGGGGAGAGGAAGGGAAGGTGACTGTAAGCCTCTTTGAGACTCTGCAAGGAAGATAAAAAGTAGGGGATAAATCTTCTTCTCTTCCTCCTCCTCCCCCCTCTCCTCCTCTTGAAGGGAATTACAATATTGGCCATTTTCTTTTCAGTCCCTTTCCTAATAATTCCTGGCATGGAGTCTGCCTTTTTCACTGCTGCCAGACACTGAGCTGACATTTCCATCAATACCCAAAAGATCTTGTTCAGTCTCAGCATACATTTAAAATTAGGATTTTTTCCCCTTCCAGTTACGTTGATCAATACTTCATTCGCCACGTTGTTGCCCACTCACCCAACCTAGAAAGAGCCTCCTTCCTTAGTCCAACATCCTGAATACTTTGGTACCATCTTCAAATCTGGCAACTCTACTACTCACCCCACCCATCCCAAATCATTTATGAACAAATTAAATAGCGCTTGTCCAAATATGGATCCTTGTGGGGCCCCAGGGCTCCTTTAACTCCGTGGCAAGAACAGTTCATCTATTCTTGCTCTCTGCTTCCTGCTGTTTAACCAACTTTTAATTCATAAGACGGCCCATCCTCTTATTATCCCCTGACTGCTAAGTGTATTAAGGAGTCTTTGGTGAGGTCAGACGTCTTTTGGAAGTCCAAGTACCTAATATCCACTGGATCAGTGTCATCTACTCGCTTGTTAGCTGCTCAGTGAGCTCCAGAAAGCTTTGTTCTTCAATGTGCTTAATAACCCGTTCTTTAATAACACTCTCTACTAATTTACTCAGAACAGATGAAAGGCTAACTGGCCTGTAATTCCCCGAGATTTAAATATTTCCTGGGCCCCCTGGAGCAGACCTGCCAGTCCCCTGGAGAAGGATTTCCCATCCCTGCCTCTTGTTTTAGAGTGGGGGTGGGAGAATGTTTTTTTCCAGGACAAAACAAGAACTGACGTCACGTCTCTCTAAAAATTGCTGGAAACTCTATGATTTAATCATAGCATTTCCAAAGATTCCCAGAATGGTGTGACATCACATCCTGATTTTTCCTGGAAGTGAAGTAATGCCATCGGGTTCCATGTCCCTGCCTTCCTCCAGATGTCCACTGGGTGGCAGTGGCTGGCAACCCTTCCTGAAGGGATCTGACTCTCTTTATACTTCCTTTTAACCTCCCTCTGACTAGTCCTGTCCAATGCTACCTCGAAGCCGTGGAGTCTTGTGAGCAGAAATTCCACTTTGTGAACTGCTGGCATTAAAGTTGTGAGGGAGCGATTTGGCTGCTGCATAAATTAGTTTGCTCTGGAGCCCTCCTTCCTGAGCTGAGACAAAAATGTGTGAGCCGGAGGCTAAAAAATGGTGAGCTAGCTCACACTAACTCACCTTAGAGGGAACACTGGTCCTGTCCTCTAAGCTGAATTAGTGTGAGCTAGCTTGGCTTTTTTAGCCTCCGGCTCACACATTTTTTGTCTTAGCTGAGGAAGGAAGACTCCAGAGCAAACTAATTTATGCAGCAGCCAAATCGCTCACTGACAACTTTAATGCCAGCAGTTCACAAAGTGGGATTTTTGCTCACAAGAAGACTCCACAACTTGGAGGGAGCATTGGTCCTCCTGCCCCTCCCATTCCGCAGCGTTCCAGCCATCTCCGCTGCTACTTCCGATGAAACAAGGTCAGCACAAAGCCTGTAGAAGCAGGTGAGGCCGTCAGTATTCTAGAAAGAGAGGGGCCCGGGGAGTGAAACGTGGCGGTGGTTTCCCCATTCTTTAAAAAAAGATTTAAATCTCAACAGGTGCAATGAGGTGCTGTCCCAGCAACGACGGCATGCACTGCATATGGGTTCGATAGCAGCTAACTTTGATTCCCAGTGATCTTTTAATAGACTTGTCTCCATTGCATGTTCAAGCAGCTGGTGGGTTTTCCCACTGTTTCAGCGACCTTCTTGTACTGAAAGGTCCAGGGGCACAGGCCAAACTGTTCTTCTTCCTCCTCCTCAGCTGTACCTCTTTCTCTTCCCTTTCTGCCCAGCTGCAGGCTTCGTAAGGGAGGCAAGAGACCAACAAAGAGCCAGTATAAGAAAGCCGATTTACATAGGGGAAAGTGTACACCTTAATGTTACTGATAATTAACATGTTGACTAGGGATGCCAGCCTCCAGGTGGGACCTGGAGGTTTCCTGGAATTATCTCTCATCTCCAGACTACAGACATCAGTTTCCTTGGAGAACAGGGTTGCGTTGGAAGGTGAACTCTGTGGCATCGTGCTCCTCTGAGGTCCCTGCCATCCCCCGGCTCCATCCCCAAATCTCCAGGAGTTTCCCAGCCAGGGTCTGGCAACACGACGGCCCCAACCTCCACCAGTAGCCTGGGGAGACCTGGCAACCCTAATTGCTGATTAATGATCCAGGAAGCCTCCACAGCCCAGACACTGAATGTTCCCAGGCCCTCTCTCAGAAGCGGCACACACAAGGGCTCACAGGGGGTCATAAATATACACAGAAGCACCCTGTAGGAATGCACTGGCACATATCTGTGTATGGTTTGCACACGGATTACTGACAACTGCTCGCCTCTGTCATTTCCCGTCCTGTAAGTTATCCCTAGGGCCGTGGTGGCTCAGAGGTTAAGATGCTGGACTGCAGACTGGAAAGTCGTATCACGGCAGTTCGAGACCCGAGTGCCATGTGACGGAGTGAGCTCCCGTCTCTGGCCCCAGCTCCTGCCAACCCAGCAGTTCGAAAGCAAGACATTGCAAGTAGATAAATAGGTACCACTTTGGTGGGAAGGTAACAGTGTTCCGTGTGCCTCAGCATCTAGTCATGCCAGCCACACGACCACAGAAAAAGTCTTCGGACAGCGCTGGCTTTTCGGCTTGGAAACGGAGAAAAGCACCGCATCCCTAGAGTCGGATTTGACTGGCTTTCGAGCAAGGGAAACCTTCACCTTGACCTTTTAAACTATCCCTAGTGTCAGGTATGCCTGCCACTCTCCCAGGCGGGAGATGGGAGCTTTCATGAGTCACTGCTCACTTCTTTTCATTTCTTCAGTTACCTGAAGAAGTGAGCAGTGACTCACGAAAGCTCCTGCCCTGCCACAAATTTTGTTAGTCTTTCAGGTGCGACTGGACTCTTGCTCTTTTCTGCTGCTACAGACAGACTAACAGGGCTACCTATCTTGATTTATTTTTATTGACTGCAGCTCAAGGCGGCTTGTATGTTTCATTAAAACCAGAAACAAAAATAAATGATTCATAAAGCATTCAATAGAAAACCCTCTGCCGGCAGCCAAAGTCTCACAAAATGCCCATGCAAACAGCACAGACTCACAACGTTCTTAACAAAGAGGACAATACAATACTCTTTCCTCCAATCCACTGCACAAAGTGGCAGCCAGTACAGAAAGGGAATGGGCTCCCGTGGAGTGGGGGGGGGGGGGGGCATCTAGAAGAATATTTGTCCAGTGGGAGCATGTGGAGAGAGTCAGTCCAGACTGTGAGCCCAACGAGCCATTGCAGAAAAAAATGTCAAGGTGCAACTTTGGTACAACCCAGCACAGGAATTACTATTTTCTTAAGGCAGTTTATGTGTTATATCCAAAATAAAGTAACTTTGGGCAATTTGGAAGCATTTTGCCTCTATGGCCACCAGGGGGCGCTACGCAGACATATGTAATGCTTAATCAGATTTGTCAAAAAGGTTTTTTTGTTTGTTTCGCTACAAAAGCTTCACACTTTGAAAGAAATTTTTATATACATATATCACATCATGTGCCTAGGTAGCACTTCAGGAGGAAGGCTGGGAGGGGCCACTGTTGAGGAGCTGGTGGAGAAGGGAGGAGGAGGAGGAGATCGGATTTATACCCCGCCCTTCACTCAGAGTCTCAGAGTGGTTTACAATCTCCTTCCCTTCCCCTCCCCACAACAGACACCCTGTGAGGTAGGTGGGGCTGAGAGAGCTCTCTTGAGGACTGCCCTTGAGAGAACAGCTCTGAGAGAACTTGTGACTGACCCAAGGTCGCACCAGCAGCGGCATGTGGAGGAGTGGGGAATCAAACCTGGTTCTCCCAGGTTAGAGTCCATGCACTTAACCACTACACCAAACTGGTCAGGTGGTTGGGAGAGGGACGGGTCAGGTAGGGAGAAGAGGGGTCAGTAGGTTGTTCTGGTCCACTCTTCTGGGCCCTTTCTCAGCTGTAGAAACCCTGGCAATCCTGCAGATCGCCCATCGAGCCTAAAAGTGCTGCTGCTGAAGAATGACGGGTCAGTTCAAAACACAGCATCCCTCATCCGGGACCTAACAGCAGGCGAGGAGGCCAACCTGGTTAGAATCCCAGAGACCTGGGTGGGTGAAGAGGGAGGGGGGCTGTCCCCCACCTCTGCCCCGCCCCCGGCTCCCTTTTGTGAGACTTCTGAATCTAACCAATAAGCCAGACCTTTGATGAAGCAAAGTTCCTTTATTTTTAATGATGGTTCAGGTACTTCATGTTTGTTAGAGATACTTGGTTACATACAGCAAGGATTAATATACCCCCACCTCCAGGTACAAGCAGGCAGAGAGCCAATAGGAATGATTACAAAAAAGCGTGAAAGTTTCTGAGCCGTTTGGTTCCCACCAAAAGGGCGCTAAAGCACTAAAATTCCCCCTATGTTCCCCAGTGACCTCTAAGTGTAGATTGCAGACCAGACACCTGGTTAGAATAACAGTTCCACAGTTCTCCAAGGTTACAAAAGCAGATAAAACACTCAAGTATCCAGAGAGGAAAAAGGGAGGTGACAATACAAGATAGCTGGGCTAGTTTATGACGTGATGGAATGTAGTAAGCCACCCTCCCGGGGAGAGAAAGATACATTAAGCAAGACAGACCATAAACCTCAAGGCAAACCATTAATTACAGATGGAGACTCCAGATAGCAACAACAAATGGCAGAGGCTGGATGAAGCAGACTCTGACACCTTTCCAGTCAGCAAGGGTGGGGCTCCTGCTAAGGTCCTGGTTTCCCTGTGCCCAGGGTTGCCAGATCCAGGATGGGAAACTCCTGGAGATTTGAGGATGAACCATGGAGAGGACAGGGACCTCCGTGGGGTACAGTGCCAGAGTCCACCCTCCAAAGCATCCTTTTTCTCCAGGGGAACTGATCTCTGTAGTCTGGAGAGGAGCTGGAATCCCGGGGGCTGGCATCTCTACCTGGTGAAAAATGGAGATGTCCTTGGATGTGTACATGATTGCCACTTGTTGGAAAAGGCCATGTCTGGAAGAAGAATCGTAGAATCACACAGTAGGAAGGGGACATACAAAGCCTCTTAGTTCAACCCCCTGCTCAATGCAGGAGAGCATCCCCTGTTAAGTGTTTCTCCAGCCGCTGCTTAAAGACTGCCAGTGAGGGGGAGCTCACCACCTCCCAAGGCAGCTGATTCCACTGTGGCGCAACTCTCACTGTACAAAAGTTTTCCCCTAATTTCCAGCTGGTACCTTCCCGCCATTAATTTAAACCCATGATTGCAAGTCCTCTCCTCTGCTGCTAACAGGAACGGCTTCCTGACCTCCTCTAAGTGACAGCCCTTCAGATACTTCAAGAGAGCAATCGTGTCCCCCCTCTTTTCCAGACTGAACATTCCCCAGTCCCTCAGCCTTTTCCTCATAGGCTTGGTCTCCAGGCCCCTGATCATTCTCATCACTCTCCTCTGCATGCGCTACATTCTGTCCACATCCTTTTCGAAGTGAAGCCTCCAGAACTGCACACAAGACTCCAGGTGCAGCCTGACCAACACAGTGCCCAGGGGGACTATGACATCTTGCGATTTGGATGTTATGGCTCTGTTGATACACCCCAAGATTGCATTAGCCTTTTTTGTCGCAGCATCACACTGACTGCTCATATTTAACTTTCGGTCCACCCTTACCCCAAGATCTTGTTCACACACACTGCTACTCAGAAGAATATCCCACATCCAGTATGCGTGTTCCTCCTTTTTGTTACCCAGATGTAGAACTTGGCACTTATCCTTGTTAAATTGCATCTTGTTCACATCTGCCACTTTTCCAGCATGTTCAGAGTTGGGGCGGTCCGAGGGTAGGGATCCTCCCGACCTTCGATGGGGCACCATTGGCGCCAGTGCCGGAGGTTAGGAGTTTGGGAGTTGTTGCATACTGAGTTTGGCGCATGGAAGGGCTGGACAACGGTGTGATGATCAGCTCATGGTTTATTGGTACACAACAACGACTGCTACCGGCTGATGCAGCCAACTATATACAGCCCCCTGAGACACACCCATAGTCCTATTGGAGGGTTTGAATCTCCTGCCAAAGTTCTTATCGGTGAACTCTAGGAGGTCCAGGATCCTTGGCCCCTATTGTTTCCTGGAGCCAAGCTTGGACTGCATGTCGCTGGTGCCTAGTGGCGGACATCGGACATAACAGGAGTGCTCCTAGATGCCTCCTTAACAATGGAGGCCCAGATAGCAGCCACTGCCAAATCAGCCTTTTATCACCTTTAGCTGATCAGGAAGCTGGTTCCCTTCCTTGAACGCAACAACTTGGCAAAAGTGATCCACACGATGGTCACCACGCGACTGGACTACTGTAATGCCCTCTACATGGGGCTGCCCTTGTCTCAAATCCAGAAGCTGCAGCTGGTGCAAAATGCCGCGGCCAGGCTTTTGATGGGACTCCCTGTCCGGGAGCACATCCAACCTGTGCTATAGACATTAATAGACATTAAAAGTTGCTGGTTCTCACCTTTAAAGCCCTTTATGGCCAGGGACATATATAGCTGAAGAGGGACTGCCTTTCCCCACATGTTCTCCAGAGAGCGCTGCAGTCAGGGGCCCAGAACTGGCTGGCCCTACCAAGTCTCAAGGAGGCCAGGCTAGCAACCACCAGAGCCAGGGCTTTCTTGGTGGCGGCTCCACTCTGGTGGAATGAACTCCCAGAAGAGATCAGGGCCCTGTGAAATTATTGATACTAGCACTTTATTATGTTTTTATGGTTTTATAATTGTTTAATTGTTTTAATTATTGCTGCTTAATTCATATGCTATATTTATTGTAAACTTCATGCTGTTTTTATGTAAGCCGCCCTGAGCCAGCCTTGGCTGAGAGGGCGGAGTAGAAATTTAATCTATCAATCAATCTCGTTGAATTCTATCTCTATCTTCCGGTGTGTTCGTTGCTTCTCCCAGTTTAGTGTCATCTGCAGATTTAATGAGTAGCCCCTCCACACCCTCATCCAGATCATCTACAAAAATATTGAAAAGTACTGGGCCCAGAATCAAAAGAAGAAGAGTAGTTGGTTTTTACATCCCCCTTTTCACTACCTGAAGGCGCCTCAGAGAGGCTTACAATCTCCTGCCCTTCCCCACCCCACAACGGACACCCTGTGAGATGGGTGGGGCTGAGAGAGCTCTGAGAGAGCTGTGACTGACCCAAGGTCAGTGCCTTCTCTCCTTGTCTGTCTCCAGACTGCTACTCTCTGGGCGATTTCCCCCTTTTTCTTGGAAGTGTTACAGCTAGAGATGTAGTTAGAAACCTTCATCTGTCTCTCTTCTTTACCCCTTGATTAATTTGGGAGCTTCAGACGGTAAGCTGTTTGGGCAGAGAGAGCGCAAGCGGAGGAAAACTCGAAGTGAATGTGACCCAACCCAGGTGAGAGCACATTCTCATGCCTACTCTGTGGCTGTGATGGCAGTGAAGCCACCCCACTTTTCTGCCCCCCCCCCGGTAGTGTCTGTGCAGTGCCAACCGGCGGAGCTCTTCCCAGCTGTGCAGCGCCTTTTATCTCAAGCCCCGGAGGGTGTTGACCCAGAAAGCATACAAGCCCCTCTGTGATTTCTTTGCAGTGCGTTTTGCAGATAAAATTGCTCACATCCACCCTGACAGACACCACCTTATTCACATTACACCGTCACTTCCTCACACCCTTTATAAATTACACGGCAGCACAATGTGCGCTTTTGAAGGATGGTAAAAGACATCAAATGCGTTTCGGTCCGGACCTTGCGCACACAAAGCATGTGCTCTCCCGCCTCTCCTAATGCACAAACTGCTGAAGTGAAGACAGTTAAAAGGGTTTTTGACAGAATGCTGACATCCTTGACAAAAATTGAGCACACATTTAGAGCACACATAATCTAATTTGAGGGGCTAAAACCCAGTGGGTGCAAGGGACCAAACAGGAAGCACAGTGGAAGAACACTGTTGAGCGTGATGAGTTCTTAACACAGTTGTTAAGAAAGGAGGAGGAGGAGGAGGAGGAGGTGATTGGATTTATACCCCACCCTTCACTTGGGAGTCTCAGAGCGGCTTACAACCTCCTTCTCTTCCCCTCCCCACAACAGAGGTAGGTGAGGCTGAGAGAGCTCTTTCGAGGACTGCTCTTTCCAAAACAGCTCCAAGAGAACTTGTGACTGACCCAAGGTCACCCATCAGCTGCATGGGAAGGAGTGGGGAATCAAACCCGGTTCTCCCAGATTGCACTCTCAACCACTTGGAGTAGCCAAGTGGCTTGAACTGAGGGCTGCCAGCTCTGGGTTGGGAAATTCGGGGAGATCTTGGGGGTGGAGCCTGAGGAGAGTGAGGTTTGGGAAGAGTCAGGACCTCCATGAGGGCCACAGAGTCCACCCTCCAAAGCAGCCATTTTCTCCAGGGGAACTGATCTCTGCTATCTGGAGACCAGTTGTAATTCCAGGAGATCTCCAGGCTCCACCTGGAGGCTGGCAACCCTAGTTGAACTAGTCCAGCTCCACAAGTTCCATCCCCATCCCCACCTCCACCAAATGCAAGAGTGTTGTGTCAACTGGACAGCACCGTGAGCACCTTGATCTTGTAACTACACACGGCGTCTATATGAAACCACCCTTCTAATCTACCTACCAACAATCAAATGTTATCACACACACCATTGTCTAACGCTGCTTATTCATACATTCAGCTGCCAGTTGTGTTGAGAATCTGGCAAAGCATGAATGAATTGGTGCATTTACTATCCCTTCATTAGCCACAGTTCTCCTGGGACGCACAATGGCTGCGGTCACACACACTCAATAATCCACTTTCAATGCACTTTCCCACGGGATTTTGCCAGTTCACACGGTAAAATCCAGTCGGAAAGTGCACTGAGAGTGGATTGAAAGTGCATTATGTTAACTGCTGCTAAATGTCTTATTGCCTCACACTGGAAATCTACATCAATTCCATTGCTGCAAGAATGGTTCATAAAATTGTGGGACCTATTTATTCCGGGCAAGATTACAAATAATTTAGAAAAATCTAGGGTTCCTCAAATCAGCCAAGTCTCCTAGAGAGATGGTACCCTTTGTTACACAAATGTGGATCGGGCATCTCAGACGGTTGTGATGTACTGGCTAAGAATCAAATCTCTCTTCTCTGCTCACATTGAATGAACTGCAATTATTCCTTTTCTTGCTATGTTGAAGGTTCTAATGTTAATTTATATCTGTTAAGATGAATGTGATATTTAGATCTATAGTTGTATTTATCCTTTGCTGCACTTTGTTGATTGCACTCCATTCTATTGTCAGTTTGTAATATTCTTATATTGTTCAATAAAATTTAAAAAAAAATTAAAAAGAAAAAAGTGCATCATTTAGTGTGTGTGACCGCAATCTTCCTCCCCCTTTCCATCAACCTCCATACAGCAGTATGTACAGTAAAATCCAGTCAGAAAGTGTACTGAAAGTGGTTGATGACGATGATTTGAAAGTGGATTATTTAGTATGTGTGGTCACAGCCACTCACAGCCTGTTCAAGGCCATCTGGAATAACAGTCCATTCTGTTCCGAGAATCACATTAATGGAGGAGGAGGAGAAGGATCACAGAAGGTCAGTCCCCACCGCACCGTGTAGCCTGTGGCTAATCAGAACGGACCGAGCTATTAGAAATGCTTCCAAGTCAAGCGCTGCTCATGGGCTGAGTAAGGGAAGTCACAAGGGGAGGCAGTGATGTCTTACGGCAGGGGTGGGCAATTGTTTTGGCTCGGGGGCCACTTTGTGGGAGCGGAGGTTAGCGGAGGGCCGCACCTTTTAAAATGATTGCATTCATTAGTTAACTTTGCATTTCAGAAAAGGTATAAATTGTATCATAAAAATCTATACATATAAATTAAATAAAACAGTGGTCGTTTTATTCAATTTATTTATTGTGCTAATTTCATATCATCTATAGCTGCAAGCACATTTAATTTTAGAATCAGTTTAATGAGACAAATGTACCCTATCACACTTTTCTACAGTTTTTTTGAAATCAGGAGTGAGATTGATTGTTGAGATTTTCATCACAGCCTGCAAGTTAATATCTGTCAAAGAGCATCTATATTTACTCTTGTTGATCTTCATGCAAGAGCAGCTTTGCTCACAAATATATGTAGACCCAAATATAGAGAACATTTTCCCAGCAAATTTCTTCATACATGGAAATTTTTTCAGCAGACACAGATTTGTAAAAGTCAACTAATGTCACAGCATTCAACATTTCTTTCACAGTGCGATCTGACTGCATGTCAAGAAGTTCAAGCTGCAGCTCCTCAGGTGCTGCATCAATATCAGCAGTGATGGGATAAGAGAGCAAACTGAATTTAGGCTCAATTTTCTTGAAGTCCTGAAATCTTGGCGGGCTGCAAAAAACTCTGTGGCGGGCCGCATGTGGCCCCCGGGCCGCCATTTGCCCACCCCTGTCTTATGGACATGCTGGCAGTCCCGTGGAACCCCTGGTTCGTCTCAATGCTTTAAATGTAAATTGTGAGCGCCTGTTCTCTTTTCCTTAAAAAAATTTAGCATGGGGGAGGAAAGAGTCGGTTTTGATCATTAACACCATGCGGGATTGAAAGGATTAAACCCCCTCTCCTCTCTTGGTGAAGCCTCAGTTCAAACCAAGACCATGGTTGGTTTTTTCAGAATGGTGGGAGGATCTACCACTGGGGTTGTCAGGTTCTCTGTCTGGCCACTGGTGGGAAATGGTGGGTATGGCTGCCAGATCCAGGTTGGGAAGCTCCTGGAGATTTGGGGATGGAGCCTGGGGAGGGCAGGACCTCTGTGGAGTACAATGCCAGAGACGCCAACCTCTGGGAACTGATCTCTGTAGTCTGGAGATGAGCTGTAATTCCAGGGGATCCCCAGGTCCCACCTGGAGGCTGGCATCCCTATTGGCAACCATATTTTCGTCTTGATATTTTGTGACGTGGCCTGGCACACACAAGTTCACGATTTGGGTAGCTCACATACACTGCCTTGGACTGTACGGCCTTTAGGTGTTTTCCAATGCAATATTCGCCATTAGTGAGGTCTCTCTCTTTCACGTGTCACCACAAGACCAGTCACATATCCTTGGTTTTCTTCATGTTATTTCCCTCTGCGTGTATATGAGTTTCCCTTTCTGGAACAAAACGTCCACCAACGTGCATGAAGGCTATCGGAACAAATTTTATGCACACCATCTAGAAACAAACATGACAAATTCAATCTCAGCCACAGATCAATGACTAAATAGACTTGCTCACCCTTTTACTAATAGTCCATTGGAAGCAGGGCTGGATTTAGATAAAGAGAGGCCCTAGGCTACTCCACTTGTGAGACCCCTTCCAATCCCCCACCCTCATGACTAGAAGAAAATGGAAGAGTGTTATAAACAAAATTGAATGAAGCCAAGGATGATGATGGGTACTGAAAATTCTGCAATTCATAATTTCTCCTCTAAAGGACATAAGATGTTATTGTTAAATACCATAGTGATTGAAAAAAATGCATAAATGTGTGAGACTTCCTGGATGAATTCACCCCACACAAAGGATCTTGAATAAGACTTTCTTTATTGGGGGATTTTCTTCAGGGTACACGTGTTGAGTTAGTAATGGGGTTGGATAATAATGTTAGGATAGATATAGTGACTGGCATACAGACCCCCCCCCCCCCCCCAAATCCCTGCCCAGGGATAAATCCTGCGTCAAATAGTTCCCAGGCTAAAGAGCGGGAAGGCGGTAATAGATGGCACCTGCAACAGAAGTTAAAAACATAAGCCATGCCTATGTGAAGCTACCAGTAACCTTGAATAGAGATAAGAACCCTGTGAAACTAGCAAGCAAGGAGGACGGAGTACATTCCAGCTGAGGCGCGAGGAGAGGAGTGGAATCGCCTCATTTAGTTCAGTAAATCCCATCTCCCGCCCGGGAAAGTGGGAGGCATACCTGACAAAATGTTAAAATTGACGCTGAAAAACTTTTGCAATAACTGAACTTTGTAAACCTTTTGTGGAGTAAGCATTAATTTTTAGGAAAATGAAGTTGTGATGTTATTCTTAAAAAACAACAATCTTGTGTCTACAAATTATATTGCCTGGGAAGTGTCAATAATATGATCATGACTACCTGACAGTGTGACACTTTTAGAATCTACTTTATGTTGTCATTAAACAGTCAGTTTTAAAATACATATTAAGAAGTAAACTAAAACCATCAAATACAGTAAGACCAAAAATGTTTTTTTCTAGCCTTCCTCATAGCAAAATCATCCAAAACTTCACCAAAATTTGTTTGTCTAAGTTTGTCACTTTCAATGTACAGAATGCTCAGTGCGGACAACCTCTCTCTCGACATCGTGGCCCTTAATTCATTTTTAATTCTTTTGAGTCTTGAAAAACTCCTCTCTCCCGAGCAGTTAGTGACCATAAAGCTAAGAAATAGCCGTAAAATTGCTTCCACATTAGGAAAGGCCATCTGAATTTTTTCCTTGTCTATAATTTGATAAAGGTCTGTATGAGACAGAGAGTGCTCTTCTGTAAGCCTATGACTTTGTCTCACGTACAGGTGAAAGTGCAAAAGTTCATCAGTAAGTTTCAGGTCAATATCTTCTGGGTATGCTTCTGTCAACAGTTTAACATCTTGCTGAATTTCTTGCTTATCTGATGCTGTCAGATTAGCAAGAATGGAAAACAATTGTGCAACATCACTGTACACAGTACTTCTTCTTTTTAAATTGGCTTCAAGTGCATCTAATATAGGAATAAAGGATTTTATCCTAAACTTATCTCTTGAAGAAAGTGCATCTAAGGCATCAGATGCACTTCTGTCATTTCTTTTCCGTTCCCTTACTCTTTGTCTCCTTGTTTTGTGGTTAACATCTAGTAAGGTGGCTTTTGCTTGTTTCTCAAGCTCATTAAAATCTTCTCTAATTTTCCTTAAAAAATCCAGAAGCGAACTGTACAAACTTGCTCAAGAACTCAATAAGAGGTCTGATTTCTGAAGGGCTTTGCTGACCTTGTGAAAATGACCTAGCACACGGGTCCAAAAATGCAGCATAAACACAAATTCCAGTTCTTCCATTTTCTGCAAAAGATTGTCAGCTTGAAGCCTGGTCTTCCCCTTCCCATTAACATCAGAGTACAAATGACTGAGGGCATCAGTGACAGCACTGTAACTTTCCAAAATAGCTTCTGTGGCTTTTGCATGTGCATCCCACCTAGTGTCTGACAAATATTTAGACACTTTAGACTGAGGTGGCAAAAATGATTTTAGAACTGCCCATCTCTGTGTGGAGGATGAAAAGAAGGTATAAATTTCATTGATAATGCCAAAACAGTTCACTGCATCAAGGCAGCAATCCACAGCTGAACAGCCCACCAGATTTAAAGAGTGACCTGCACATGGAATAAATCTTGCAAATTGGTTTTTTTCTATGATTTTCTGCTGCATACCGTTGTACTTACCAGCCATGTTGGCAGCGCTGTCATAAGACTGCCCGTGGCATTTTCTAAAGTCAATTTCAAGCTCAGTAGTGAAATAGTTGAACACTAAATCAGCCATGCTTTCTCCTGAGTGGTCTTTTAGCTCAAGGAAAGTTAAAAATCAGTTGGCAAACCATCTTCAGGTGATACATATCTGATAATTAAAGTCAACTGATCAGTATGTGAAATGTCAGGAGTGGAATCTACTGAAAAGCTGAAATATCCAGCCTTTCTCACATTAGCCAGAATTGCATCCTTAACTTTTTTTTTGCCTTGAGTTGAATAATTTCCTCACATCTAGTTTTTGACAAATAAGAGGGGTTGCCTGATCCAGAATGTCCATACCAGTTGATATGAGCAAGTAAAAATGGATCAGATTTTGCCACTAGTTCTAAAAGACGAAGATAATTGCCATTATTTGGAGATCCAAAGTGTTCATTGTCTCCTCTGAATGGTAAGCCTCGTTCTACAAGAGTGCATATTACAGCAATAATTCTCTCCATGACATGCCGCCAGTACTGCTGTTCTGCTTTTATTTGTTCCTCTAGCTTGGAAGGTGACGTTTGCCCTCGCTTTCTTGTTAGGTAGGCCAACATGGCCTTCCTATGCTTCTCTGACTTTTCATGAGTTTGGATAAGATGGGGGTTTTGCAAGTCATCAAACCCTTCAGTAGCTAAAGCTGTGGAAGAAGATGCAAGGTTTGGAAAGAGTTTACAAACAAAGCAATAAATCCAGCCTTTTGAGGGAGAATGTACAAACCACTCTCGGCTATATGTTTCCCCATTTGCTTTTGTTGAATAAAAAAGAGCTTTTGTGTAAAACCTGGACTGCTTTTCGTACATTCGCTTGGCATTTGAAAATGGTCCACAATGATGCAGAACTTGAGAGGGACCCCTCTCTACCCAATAGGATGCTTCCTCATGTGATAATTCTATCCACAAACCAGCACCTGTTACAGTAGATCTATGTTTGGCATTATCTTTATCTGCATCTGGAACACCTTGGACTTGGCCTCTCTTACCAGGTGTGAACTGCAAAATCTGACTATTTACATTATTTTCTTGTGGCTCTTTAACCTCTGCCTGTCTAGTAAGTGACTCTTGAATTAGTTCTATATTTGAGCCAGCATCATGGCTGCTTCCTCATAATCAGCTTGCTGTTCCACATCCTGCTTCGCTGTTTTGTCTTTCAGGGAGGTGTTTGTCTGGCTGCATGCTAGTCGTTGGCTCAGGCTGGATAGCTTCACTGCTGGCTCTTGTTGCTTCAATGAGTGGCTGATGCACGAAAGCAGAGATTGGTCTTAACTTCATTACCATAGCATTTTCAAGTCTCTGTCTCTTGCGCTTGCGAGCACCACTTTCAAATCTTTTACTCATGCTCAGATTAGAATCTAAAAATGAAAAGTAAAATTAATCTTCAATTGGATAAACACATTAATCAGAGGTCCATCAGTGGCTACTGGCACAAGGTATAGATGGCCGCTGCTGAAGGGTTACCGAATTCAGTTTTTCACTGTGGCGAGATCGGCGCCCACCCTCAGCCCTGGGGGACTGAGTAGCCAGTTTGTAGCTCGTGAGCCCCGCTTCGCCTTCCCACCTCCTTGGTGGGCTTCTGTCACTCTTCAGTAGCTGCAACCACTCACTGACTTCCCTATGCCTTTCTTGAGGGGCAGTGAGACCCCTCTGGCTGACTCCTGGGGTTTGGAGATAAAACCCCCTAACTTTGGGTTTCTCCTGGAGAGTTGGCACCTGTACATTCTGGGGCTTTTCCCCTCCCAGGACCCTTTTTAAGGCACTGGTAGTGGGCAGAGCGGGGGAGACTCCGTGGTCAGAGCACCAGACAGGGTTTCAAACAAAGAACAAAGATTTTATTGATTATTTACAAGTAACAGGATTTTAAACACAAAAAGGCACTTTAAATCAAACACAGAAAGGAAAACACCACTGGGCAGGCACAAATAAAATAAGACAAAATGCAGTTCCTCTGTCCCTGAACTGATCCCTATACTTATTTTCCCTCACTCGGGATGAGGTTCAGTTACCAACCTGCAGCCTGGCCTGCTGCAGGCACCGACAGGGCTCTGTGAAGTGTGCAAGACAGACTTCCCTGCCTGGGAGGGGTGAGGCCCGTGCCAGTCACATGTGCTTGCTCTGTTCAAGCCAAGGAGGAGGGAAGGAACGGACGGGACTTGGGAGAGCTTGCTTGCCTGGTCTATCTGCCCCAGCCGGCCCCCCACTCGCACTCTCCCACTGATTAAAGGGCAGCACGTACCACCACTGACCTGAACCTTGAGCTGGGGAAGGCTGTGCAGCTGGCTGTTGACTCTGGGCTGCTGGCTCTGGAGTCCTGGAGTCTGTACGCTGAATGGTGGCACCAGGGACCTAGAAGGGGCAGGGCTTGTCCGTCCAACCCCTGCACAGTCTCATCAGGGCTGGCCTTAAGGTAATTGGAGCAATTTGGCCAAATTGGGCCCCACTGGCTGCTCCTATGGGGGTCCCCATACCAGGGCAATCTAGATGGATTTTATTTATATCTCTAAGATTCTGCGGACTTTGGCTGTGAACTGGGGCCCCACAACATTTTTTTCCAGTTGGGCCTCAGAGTTTCAAATTGGACCCCACTGGCTGGCCCTGAGTCTCATAGTTGCTGGGTCCGAGTTGCCCTGCCCTCGCATGAAGTCTTGGGTTTGCAATTTTGGGAGAGGGGAGACTGCCTGCGGGGGCGGGGGGCAGGCCTGTGGAAGCCCCCTAGATTGAGAGGCCCTAGGCTTCAGCCTACTTAGCCTATACACAGGGCTTTTTTTGTAGAAAAAGCCCAGCAGGAACTCATTAGCATAATAGGCCACACCCAACAGCAGGAACTCATTAGCATATTAGGCCACACCACTGACAGCACAGCTTATTAGCACATTAGGCCACACCCCCATGTTACCAGAAGAGTGGTCATCCAGCCAGACCCACCTTTTGCTTCTTATTCTGTTTACCCTGTTTGTTGTCAAAACCCAGGGCTTTTTTTGTAGCAGGAATTAATTTGCATGTTAGGCCACATACCCCTAATGTAGCCAATCCTAATGAGTTTCTGATGTTGGGTGTGGCCTATTATGCTAATGAGTTCCTGCTGGGTTTGGCCAACTCAGGAGCCAGCCGGAACTCTGTTCCTGTGTGTTCCTGCCCCAAAATAGCCCTGCCTATACATAAATCCGGCACAGATTGGAAGGAATTCTGTTCGAATTGCCAGTTGGTCTAATCTCAGAAGACCTTCTCAGATCTCAGAAACTAAGCAGGGTCAGCGCTGGCTAGTTTTGAATGGGAGACTTCCAAGGAAGTCCACAGTTCTGCCATGCAGAGGCAGGCAATGGGAAGTACTTCTGAGCTAAAGTCCCCCCCCCCGACAGCCATCTAGGGTTGCCAAGTCCCCCTGGGGGGGTGGGGATTCCCCCGCTAAAGGGGTCCCCACTCCGCCAGGCCAGATTCGGCGGCAGGGGGAACCTCACCCTGAAGTGGCCCGATCCAGCCGACTGCCCGTCTGATGACATCACCCGGAAGTGATGTCATCAAGCTGGGCACATTGCCAGGGCAACGCTCTAGCAATTGCCCCAAAAACTCTATGATACGATAGAATATTTGGGCGATTGTCAGAGTGTTGCCCCGGCAATGTGCCTAGCATGATGACGTCACTTCCAGGTGAGGTCATCACTGCGCGCACACGCTTTGTGTGCGCACAGAACTCCCAAACCAGGGACAGGACTCCCCCACCGTTGAAAAGGTAGGACTTGGCAACCCTACAGCCATCAGTGGGGCTGGAGGTCACCTAGGGTTGCCAGCTCCAGGGTGGGAAACACTTGGAGATTTGAAGGTGGAGCCTGGGAAGGAGAGGGACCTCAGTGAGGTCCAAAGCCATAAAGTCCACCCTCCAAAGCATCCCTTTTCTCCAGGGGAACGGATCTCTCGACTGTGGAGATGAGCTGCAATTCCGGGGGATCCCCTAGTCCCACCTGGAGGCTGGCACCCCTACTTGAAGTCTGAAGTTGCTTTGAAAATCCCACGGGGGTCGCCATATGATGCCCCCCCCCAAAACCCGTTACTGTAAGACCCAGGTAGATTTTGCAATCAGCCCATCCAAGCTTGCATATATTCCGGCGGCCTGCTGCATATAGAAGGGGAGGGGCCCCCGAAAATAAACCAAGCCCCGAGCCCCTCCTTCGAGCCCACGGCAGCACGACGGCGGTCTCACCACTCCAATTGGTCCCATTTCGCAGGCGCAGCCGACGGGGCGGAGTTACAAGGGCGCCGGCCTCTCCCCAGCCCCGGCTGGTTGCTCTCCTCCCGGTGAGCCGCGCTGCAAGCCAGTTCTCTCGTGCGCCGAGCCGGTCCTGGCCCTCCCCGCTCATCCGGACGGGCAGGAAGTCAAGCGACCCGGCTGGCGAAGGGAACCGGCGGGAGGTCTCCCAGGAGCGGGGGCCGCCGGGGCAGGCTTGCAAAGCCGCTCTCGAACTGGCGCCCCGGGTCGTGATCCTGACTCCTCGCCGCGCCACGTGGGTAGGGAAAGCGCCTCCGTTCCTGGGGCGCCTTCCAAAAACAGGACTCGTGATACCCCGGGGGGGGGGGGGGGGAAGCGGACGGGAAGGACCCCGGCGTCCTTTGCTCGCTCCGAAATTTTGCAGCGCAATATCATGCGTTTGCTCCCTCGTCCCCGTCCCCGTGTGAGCTCTCAGCGCGGCCAGCCGGGTTTCGCCAGCGGGAGGGGAGGAGGGTCTTTCCGCATCCGGCAGGTTCAGACGTGTAGAGGGAATTTCAGTCCGCCCTCTAAGCTGTGGAGTCTTCTTCTTGTGAGCAAAAATTCTCCTTTGTGGGATGCTGACATTAAAGTTGTGAGCGAGCCATTTGGCTACTGCGTAGATTCGTTTGGTGTGGAGCCAGCCTTCCCGAGCTAGGACAAAAATGTGTGAGCCGGAGGCTAAAAAACTGTGAGCTGGCTCACACTGACTCAGCTTAGAAGAAGAGAAGAGATTGGATTTATACCCCGCCCTTCACTTGGAGTTTCAGAGCGGCTTACAAACTCCTTTTCCCTTCCTCTCCCCACAACAGCACCCTGTGAGGTAGGTGGGGCTGAGAGAGCGTGAGACAACTGTCCTTGAGAGAACAGCTGTGCCAGAGCTATGGCTTGCCCAGGGTCATCCTGCAAGGTGCAAACCCGCTTCTCCCAGATTAGAGTCCGCGCACTTAACCGCCACACCAAACTGCGCCTTAGAGGGACCACTGTGTAGGATCTGAAGCGAAATGGTCCTTTAGATCCAGCCTCTGCTTGGTTGGAAGGCAGCCCTTCCGCCTGCATTGCTGCAGTAGGGACGCTATTCGTTTTAACTTTTATTTCGTTAAAAAAAAATCTACTTAGATTGTTGAAGAATGTGGCCAGGATCGGACCAATTAGTTCAGTTAGGGTTACCAGAAGTCCTCTTTTTAGGGGGCACATCCTTTCTTTTTTTGGTGGCCTCTTTCGGGCTCTTAAAAAAAAAAAAAAGATGAAAATGTCCTTATTTTGGAGTTGGAAGGTTAGGACTATCCGTAGTTAGCAGCAGTTATCACAACTTAAATTATAGGAGTATTTTAAATGAGCTTTTGCATTGTCGGGAAATGTGTCCTCTTTTTTGCTTTTTAACACCCCCCCCCCTTTCAGGGTTCCCTTTCAGAGACCACCTGGGACAGTTTTTTTGGAATCTCTGATGCGTTTTCCTGCTATATAAAAAGAAGTTGCGCAATGGAACTGACCACGGTTAGGAGATTCCAGTGCAGCACAACTGACACGGAAGATGGTTTAAAGAGCCGCAGGTTTAAAGAGCCGCCAACTCAGCCTTGCCCGCGTAAGGACCTGCCCGATGTGAATGTCACGTGGGGCTCATTGTTGTTTTTAAGGGTTGCCGCCAGGTACCACAACAAAAGCTGAGGCATGAGTGGGAAGGGGAGGAACCAAGCGAGAGACGCTCCAATTGGACCCCTTTTTTCATTTGGGGCGTTGCTTTGTAGGGTTTCCAGAGTGCAGCCTGGAATTGCGTCCTTGTCAGCATAAAACTGTCTATACTCCCGGTTGCGACTTCTTCTTTCCGTTGGCATGAGGTTGTCTATGATCTTCTGGCTCAGGTAAAAAACATAGTCGCTTTTTTTACAATAGTCTGAAGATCTTAGTCTGTTTTTTTCTTGATGTTTTTGACAGGCCCTCTTCAAACAAGAGTTTTGCCAGCTACCTTTGACTTCTTAAGAAAGAGAAAATAACTTTCAGGAACAATTAGAAAATGGCAGGTAAGAGGTTTTTGGGGGGTATTTTTCACAATCTGTTTTGATTTTTTTTTTTAATCAAGAGAGCCAGTTTGGTGTAGTGGTTGGAGGTGCAGACTCTAATCTGGGTTTGATTCCCCACCCCTCCACATGCAGCTGCTGGAGTGACCTTGAGTCAGTCACAAGTTCTCTCAGAGCTCTTCTCTCAAGGGCAGTTCCCGAGAGAGCTCTCTCAGCCCCACCTACCTCACAGGGTGTCTGTTGGGGGGAGGGGAAGGGAAAGGAGACTGTAAACAGCTCTGAGATTGTGGTGAAGGGTGGGGTATAAATCCAATCTCTTCTTCTTTTTAGCAGGAGCAAGGGCCTAGTCTTCAACTTTGGCCACTTCCGCACCGCCATGTTTGTCACTCTTTTGTCCCTGTTGCTTTGCCCCCCTCTTTCCACATGTGTTTTGCTCCCTTTGGGACTACTAGAGAGAGCAAAACACATGGGGGGGGGGGGGGAACCCTGAACCAACAGGGACAAACAAGAGACAAAAATGACATTGCAGAATAATTAGAAGTCCTCTTCATGTTTTGTTATAGTTCCAGGGTACTGGAATCTGGAGTGGCTCCAGACCAGGTTTTTTACATAGGGTTCTACTAGGCCTTGAATTCATTTATTTATTCATTGGGGCTAGAGGTATGCAATGTTTACTTAAGACCTTCTGCATCTTTTTGAGAGATTGCAGCATTTTATACAAGGATGCTTTCACACGTACTGAATAATGCACTTTTGAGTCCACTTTCAATGCACTTTGCAGCTGGGTTTTACAGCAAAAATCTGCTTGCAGATCATTGCTAAAGTACATTGGTAGGGCACTGAAAGTGTATTATTCAGTATGAGTGAAAACACCCTGTCTCTCCCTATCTCCCAAGTATGGAAGCTAAGCCTAAAATGGGAGAAGTGGTAAAAGGCAGACTCTGAGAATGTGCAAAGTACCTTTTGACTCCCAGCTCATCATTACATTCAACCTCTGTACCTGTGGGACTATGTAGGACCTGTTTCCAGAGCAGAAAGTTTACTGATTTATTTAAAATATATACTGCTCTTTTCCCAGTGGGGACCCCAAGCACCTTACAACATCAGCCTCTTCCATTTTATCTTCATAAAAGATAACAACAACCCCATGAGGTAGGGCCAGCTGGGACTGACTGGTAGAAGGTCCCACGCTGAGCTTCCGTGGCAGAGTGGGGATTCACAGCTGGTTTTCTCAGGTTCTCGTTCCAGGCTCTAACCACTGCACCATGCTATTGGCTCCCAGCTTGATTTGAACCTCTATGCTTATTTTTCTTGGGGGGTGGAGGGATGAGGCCAGTAGAGAAGTCAAAGCATTTTGTGCCCCAGGTCTTCCTGTGCTTAATCAGAAGCAAATTCCACTATATTCGGGGGGGGGGGGGGAGGGTGCTACTCCCAGGCAGGTGTGCAAAGAATAATGCCTCGATCACGGAACAGAAACCCTGGCCTCCTCTCCACCTCCTGTCAGCAGAAGCGGTGGTTTCCCATTTTCACATGGGATACTTCAGCGGACGGTTGCTTCAGTGGGTAATTATCGTCTGGCATTCAGTGCTCCCTCTAAGCTGTGGAGTCCTGTGAGCAAAAATTCTACTTTGCGAGCTACTGGCATTAAAGTTGTGAGCGAGCGATTTAGCAACTGCTTAAATTAGTTTGCTCTGGAGCCATCCTCCCTGAGCTAAGGCACAAGTGTGTGAGCCGGAGACTAAAAAATTGTGAGCTAGCTCGCACTAACTCAGCTTAGAGGAAACACTGATGGCATTGTGTGTAAAATAGCCAGGAGATCCTAACATTGACTGGCAGCCAGAAGTTATAGTTCTTTTAGCGTTATGCACCACTAGGTGGCAAGCTAGACTTGTTCTTAAGGCCTGCTTCTGTGCCATGACCCTGGTATTCCTTGGAGGTCTCCCATCCAAATGCTGTCCAAGGCTGGCCCTGCTTAGCTTCCGGGGTCTGACGGGATCGGGCCCGCCTGGGCTGCCCAGGCTTCTGGGGGTTCTGCAGGGCCCGTGGGAGGTCTCCATTTTCAGGATGCTCATGCCATGCAATCTCGGCATCTCTTATCCATGCAAATATTCCACAAAAACCAATGCAGATAATCAAAGAGATTGCAACGGCATGCAAGCCTTATGCATGTAAGTCCAAGTTGTCAGTGTTCAAAATAGTGATAAACTGCACTTTCTACGAGTGGCTGTCAACACAGCTTGAAAACAATAAAACATTAAAAATAATGGACAAGCAAGATAAAATCACATCAGCAGGTACATTATAAAAGGGTGTGTGTATCGTAAAATAAGCTGGAGTTAACCAAAGTTAAAACAGGTAGTAAGCTCAGGAAAAATAGAATGAAAACCAAGCCAGCCATAATTAAATGTAAACATTTAGACGTCAGTTACGTTTCAAACCACAAACCTATAGCAGATAATAATATTTTGTAAAAGGCTGGGCAGAATATTCCGTAAAATTAGGACTTGGATGTGCTCTCTTTCACTACGGCCCCTCAAGCTGGTATGTGTTGACTAGGCCACACATTTCGTAACAATCTCTTTTTTAGTGGCCTTTTGCTTCTAAGGTTGCCAAGGGTGGGAAATTCCTGGAGATTTGGGGGTGGTCACGTGGTGGTGACTGGGGAAAATGGTGCTTGTGGGGGAGGGAGTTCTCTGGGCATGTGTCAAACTCATTTGTTATGAGGGCCGGATCTGACGTAAATGAGACCTTGTCGGGCCGGACATTTTATGACCATATGTGTCATGATGTGTGTCATAAAATGTAATGCCAGCTAGCGGAGATAGAAACTTTATAAAGGACACAAACACAAAGATTTTTCTTTTACTTAAAATAAAAATGTGCTTAAAACATTAGCGCTCTTGGCAATATTTTGCTCATTTAACAGTCTCTGATAACTGACACCTCTTGCTCTGAATTATTGCATCAAAATGTCTGCGCTGGTGCAATCTTGAGTGTGTTCAGGTGTGTATCTGCAAGCTGCAAACCTACTTTTGACTTATTGACATTCGCCACAGAAATCTCATGCTCAGAGTTCTGAGTCTAGGACCCAGGAGGAAACATGAAATGGCTGAGCGATTGAGAGGGTCTGGCGAAGCAAGCTATGATGCAGCAGCAGCAACAGAACTGGAAGCAGGAGATGGCCAGTTCCAGTGCGGGCCTGATAGAAGCCCTCCGGGGGCCTGATGTGGCCCCTGGGCCACATGTTTGACACCCCTGGTCTAAAGCAACAAAACAAGCCATGCAGGCCAAGAACTACTGAAGGCAACAGACTTCTCTGAGGTTTGGCTTATCATACTAAAGAGCAGGTTACAAAGGCAAAAGACATTGAATTGATATTTAATTGCAGTAAAAGGGGGTGTTATATGATCTGTGTTACATGCAGGGGTCCTTTCGTAGAAAAAGAGCTGCAGGAGCTCATTAGCATAACTCATTAGCATATGCCACGTCCCATGACATCACCAGAAGTGTGTCAGAAAGGGAATGTCAGTTTCAGCCCCATTATACCCTATGGGCCATTGAAATCAGTGTCAAAAACTCCTAGGGTATATGAGGGGCTGGAGGAAAGGGGATTTGAGGGAGAGGCTCCAAACTTGCAGGGTAGCTGCTGGGGCCTCTCCTCGAAATACCCACCAAGTTTCAAGAAGATTGGACCACAAGGTCCAATTCTATGGGCCCCCAAACAGGTTGTCCCATCCCCTCCATTGTTCTCTATGGTGGGAAAAAATGTTACCTTTTTTTCTACCATAGAGAACAATGGAGGGAATGAGGGCAGCCTGTTTGGGGGCCCGTAGAATTGGACCCCCTGGTCCAATCTTCTTGAAACTTGGTGGGTATTTGGGGGAGAGGTCTCAGCAGCTACCCTGCAAGTTTGGAGCCTCTTCCTCAAACCACCTCCCCTCCAGTCTCTTCTAAAGTTGCTGCCGAATTTCGGCAGCAATTCGGCAGCAGGCTGAATCTGATCAGAGAATCTGATTCAGCCCATGGCTGCCCTAGTGGCTACTCCTGAGCTGGCGGAGCTTTGCTCCGCCTCACTCCGGCCCCAACGGACCCCTGGTTACATGTAAAAGACATTGCAATATACTACATTAGCCTTGCTTATGTTGCGGTCACACACACTAAATCATTCACTTTTAGCACACTTTCCAACTGGATTTTGCCAGTTCACACAGTAAAATCCAGTTGGAAAGGGCACTGAAAGTGGATTGAAAGTGGATTATTTTGTGTGTGACCACAGCCTTACAGAATCAACCTCCAGGGCTACTATACTATTGATCAAATCTTTTTATACAAATGCCCTTCTGAACATTTCAGTTTTGCACTATAAACATCCTTAAGCGTGGGAATGTGTCGCTGGTGACCAAGATCAAGTTAATTCATGCCACAGTATTCCCCATTCCCATGTATGGGTGTGGAAGCTGGACAGTGAAGAAAGGTGACCGGAAAAATGTAGATTCCTTGAAATGTGGTGTTGGAGGAGAGTTTCATGGATCCCGTGGATCTGCCAAAGCCACAAATAAGGGGGTTCTAGGCCAAATCAAGCCTGAACTCTCCCTTGAAGCTAAAATGGCTAAACTGAGGCTATGAGAAGACAAGAGTCACTGGAAAAGACAATAATGCTGGGAAAAGTTGAGGGCAGCAGGAAAAGAAGACCACATGAGATGAATGGATGCAACCAAGGAAGCCACAAAGGCCCTCTGTTTGCCAGACCTGAGAATGGCTGCTAATGATAGAATGTTTTGAAGAACGTTAATTCATAGGGTCACCATAAGCTGGAAACGACTTGATGGTACTTCGCGCACATGCGTGTGCACGCACACACACACACAGAGTAAATAATTCAGAAGGTAGAGATACAAAGGTAATAAAAGTAAGATGATACCTAGAACGATCTTAGTCGTTGACTACAATTTATATCAACATTGACTCCATAGATAGAAGGGAACGTTCGTCTGGTTTTCATTAATTAATGCCTGGGTTTCAGTTGTGTGACTTCTTGAGACATTCTGTGATATTCCCCCTCTCTTCAGGGAAGAAAGTATTAATAGTCTATGCTCACCAAGAACCCAAATCTCTGAATGGATCCCTGAAAACTACTGCAGTGGAAGAACTGACCAAGCAAGGTTGCAGGGTTACTGTTTCTGACCTCTACGGAATGCAGTTTGAGCCAAGGGCAACAAGAAAGGACATAATTGGTGAGCATCGGAGAGATGTATTTCTCTTTCAGAACTCTTAAAGAATGGTCTATGCCACAGCAAACTGCTGTGTCCTTTAGTGCCCTTAGGGCGATGGGATCTGGCCAAATTGGTGGCCTCTGGAATCTTATATCACAGAGGACCCCAGTCTTTTTGAGTCTGAGGGCACCATAGGAATTCTGACACAACATGGTGGGCACAGCCACAGAATGGCTACCACAGCTTACCTTCAGTCATACAGTGAAGATCTTTGTGCTGTGATGGCAGCTGCTGCCAAAGCCGTATTTTAAAAAGCCAATCAAATCTAGGGTTGCCAGGTAGGGTTGCCTGGTCCATCTTCATTCCCAGCGGGGGCCTTTGGGGGGGGAGCATTGTTGGAGGGGGTGGGGCATCCCCAATGTGATGATGTCATATTGGGGAAGTCCTGTCTCAAAGCCCTGCCCCCATGGGGATGGTCCTGTAGGCTGTGAGCACTTAAAGGGGTCCCACAGCTGGAGGGCCCCGCGTGCCCAATCTCCTAGTGGCATTGCTGCTGGGAGAGCATGCGTGTAGGGCCCTGTCCCGCCAGCTGCATGTACTTGAAGGGGTCCCTTTAAGTGCCCGCAGCCGGCAGGTCCTGCGCCTCTTTGTCCTCTCTCTTGAGAGAAGGGAGAGGGGTGGCTGCGCGTGTTGGGGCTTGGGGGCAGGGCTTCCCCTGCCAGCCATCTGGCCAGGTGGCAGGTAGAACCCCCCCCCAAAATGGGTAACCCCTGCCAAATCAGGGGGTCTGGCAACCCTGTTGCCAGGTCCAACCTGGCATTGGGGGTGGAGCTCTTGGGGCCTTCCTATTGCCTTCAAAACCATAGACTTTGCCCCCAAACTAGAGTGTCGCCCCCTGATGTCGGTGACATCATTGTATTGGGGATGTCACCTGGTGATGTCCCTGTTTGGGAGTGGGGCTTCCCCTGATGGCCAACTGGCTGGCGGTGGATCCAAGCCCTGAAAGGCAGGGGAACCCCCACTGGGAATCCTAATCAAATCTCCAATGGCCAATCAGGAACTTCGCTAGGAAAAGCCCCGCCTGACCCCACTCACTTTCTGAAAGCACTTGGCGGGCACCATGTTCGGGATCCCTCTTATACCACAGTAACGGTTCAATCCTGCTTCCCTGGGAGGAAGCCCCACTGACTGGGAGTCCAATTAGATCTGCTTAGGGTGGCACTCTAAATTTTTTAAAGGTGATGTAGGATCCTTTGCTATAACCATGACTGCATTTAAGAGACACAGGGACTTGGCACTCTGTGTAAAATATTGGGGGAAGGGATATAGCTTCTCTCACCTTAGCGTGAGAAGTTGAGCATGAGAAAATGATGACAATGGGTGCAGCCACACTAAAGACTTGGACTGGCTTATCTTCTCCCTGCACAACCATGGTATGAAACAGACTAGTCTACAAAACCAAGATGGCTGCCTACAGTTATCTGACTGTGACGCTACTTGCAGGAAGCCTGCCTTTCTCTCCCCCCCCCCACCCCCCCAGGAGATCTGCACAACCCAGAACAGTTTAATTACGGTGTGGAGGCGTGGGAAGCGTACAAAAATGGGCACCTCTCTGAAGATTTGATTGAGGAGCAGAGGAAAGTGAAAGAAGCTGACTTAGTGATTTTCCAGGTCAGTATTTTTAAAATTACTTAAAATCTCCCAGTTCCAGTCTTAGTTGAGGACAGACAGGACTAACTTCTGGCCATTTCACTGCACAGCCTGGGCAACCACTTGATTAGAACATCTAACAAATGGTTAGATTGGAGTCCAGGAGCACCTGAGAGACCTGAGCTTTTCAAGGGATAAGTTTTCGAGCGTCAACACTCCCTTAGTCCAGGGGTGGGCAATTGTTTTGGCTCAGGGGCCACTTTGTGGGAGCGGAGGTTAGCGGAGGGCCGCACTTTTAACATGATTGCATTCATTAGTTAACTTTGCATTTCAGAGAAGGAATAAATTGTATCATAAAAATCAATAAATATAAATTAAATAAAATAGTGGTAGTTTTATTCAATTTATTTATTGTGCTAATTTTCATATCATCTATAGCTGCAAGCACATTTACTTTTAGAATCAGTTTAATGAGACAAATGTACCCTATCACACTTTTCTACAATTTTTTTGAAATCAGGAGTGAGATTGTTGAGAAACCTCATGGCCGACTGTCTTGGCGGGCCGCAAAAAACTCTGTGGCAAAAAACTCTGTGGCATGTGGCCCGTGGGCCGCAATTTGCCCACCCCTGCCTTAGTCAAATAGGGGTCTGACAAAAGGAGTTTGGTACCTGACAAAGGGAGTGTTGACTCTCCAAAGCGCGTGCTGCAAAAATCTTGTTGGTCTTGAAGGTGCTACTGGCCTCAAATCTAGTTCTTCCAATGCAGGCCGACATGGCTACTCTCCTGAAACTGACAGTGATTTTTATGTTGGAGAGCAGTGATGTTGGAGAGCAGTACACTGGTGAAAATGCTACTTTAAATTGATCTCTTGGGAGTATGGGTGGATTGCATTCACAGAGACAGAGTTTATAGGATTGGAAATGGGTAGGTTTATCAAGATATTCTAGCGTGCTTCCAGAGGTGGAAAGGTTTGCAGTTGTGCAGAATCCTCACATCCACAGTCCACACAGGGACTGTGCCACTTCCTTGTTGCTAGTCACTAGTTAAAGTGAAATAGAAAGACCAGCCCAGGAGTTAGTGAGCAAAACCCAGCAATAATAGTAGCTGGTCCCCGTGTTAGTAAGCTGAAGTTTTCTCAAGAAAGAAAGAACCTTTCAGCTTCCCTGCTCTTGCTAGCCAAGGAGATTTAATTTAAATTTAAAAATTTCCCTCCTGCTGTTTGGCACACACACAAAAATAATACACAATAATACAAAAACCATCTATATATCTAATAGCCAAGATGCCCCCTCTGTGCAGATATCTAAATCTGAACACTGGGGGCACACAGGACACAAAAAATTTTTCCTGCACACTTGGGGCACTCCCCAAGTGTGCAGAAAAATCTAAAATGTTGAAAAAACTCTTATGTGAGATACTTAAATCCCCCAAAAAGTAAAAGAGCGTTCCCTGCACATGCACAGAGAATGCACTGGGAACTATGTCTTGCCGCCGTTGCGGGGGGGGGGGGGGAGAGAAGGCCTGGTGAGCCCAGTGGCTGGGAGCCACGCAGGCCTCACCGCCGGTGCTGGGGGGGGGGAGGCCTGCTGGGCTTACCTGCAGCCACTTCCTCCTCCTCCACGTGGAGCTCCTGCTGCTTCAGCGGGGGAGCTGCGGGGAATACTCTCCTCCCCGCGCACGAATATCGTGGGTCCCCACTTCTTGTAAATGACTATACACACACAATGCATATAAGAAAAACAAAACCAGCAACTTAACAGCTGGAGAAAGGTGGCGGCATTAAATCGGCCTTAAACTTGGTAAAACACACATGGTTTAGCAGCCTTCCTGAATGCTACAAGGGACAGTACTCCATAATTGTTGTGCCACCACCAAAAAGGCACCACCATTGTCCCACAGCCTGCCAAACATCTCCAGACAATTAGATGCAAATGAACCAAGTGGAGTCTAAAAATAGTTTGTCTACATTTCTCTGCAAGCTTGCATTCTTTCCACCCAACCTTTGGGTTAGGTAAGAGAAGGAAATGGTAGCTATAGCACCTTAGGCTTGGTACAAGCTTTGGCAGGTGAACTTGGGGTGTGCGTGCGTTGCTATTTTAAAGAGGGTATGTCTAACATCAAATGCATTGGCCTTTTTATTGAACAGAAAATATCCAGGGGGGGGGAAGTGACAGATAACATTTGCTCTTGCCAGGGAAGCTGCCTCTCGGAAAGTGTAGATAGAATTACTTAAGATTTCTGCTTTATTTTTTATCCAGTTTCCTTTATATTGGTTCAGCATGCCAGCAATCATGAAGGGCTGGCTGGACAGAGTCTTTGTTCAAGGATTCGCTCACAATTTCCCAGAATGTTACGAATCTGGCTTACTCAAGGTATGCAGTCAGTAAAACGTGTATACCCTTTAGGATAATGTTTTCTGTTCTTTCAAAAGTCAGTATTAAGACTAGAATTCCTCCTTATGCACACATTTTTGGAAATGAACCCCACTGAACGCAGGGTCATGTATTCCTAAGTCAACATGCATTAATATGTGGCCATATCCTTTGCCTGGCTTTTTAAATCTGCTTTGTCCCTAAAGCTCAAGACAGACGAACAACAATTTCCTTGACCTGTCTTCACAGCAGCTCTGTGAGGTAGGCTACGATCATGTTAACTTCAGTAGGTGGGCCCCTCTGAAGATGGTCATCATACAAACCTCCATCTTTAAAGACAGAGGGCTTTCCCACATTCTCATTTTCGTCACTTGTGTGTTCCTGTTGCTTCAAGTGGGGGGTGGGTGTCTGTTCTGCACATATTTTTCTCCCTCTAGTGGTCGATTCAATATTACCTATCTTTACATCCAGCATATCTCCCCGCAGGTTTTTATGCTGGCTGTAATATCAATTCAATCACTAGAGGGAGCAAAATACGTGCTGAACAGACCGTTCCACCCCCCCCCCCCCAAAAGCAACAGGCACAAACAAGCAAAGAAAATGAAAATGTGGAAAAGCCCACAAACCCAACTTTGTACTCTCATGCTTTCTCCCTTTCACATTCGCCTCCCTCACTCCCCCGGCACACCAGTATCCTAAACCTCCACAAAAAGAGTAGGAAATGGAACACACGAGGACATGCCCGTCACAGACGGAGAGTTATTGTGACATCTGAATGCAGCCTACAAGAGAGCAAATTGCTCAATCCATCGGTGACCACTGTTGTCTGAACGACACTGACTATCTTTAAACAGGTCTATTTCATACTTACTTTATGGCGCTATGAAAATCTGTCCTAGGAGTATATTGTGGACAGCTTGTCAACATTGGTAAACACGTATAATGTTTCTAAACGATGTGCGTGTCCAACACCAGCTTCTTATCCCCAACTTTTGGGAGTAAACTTTACATATTTACTGCAGAAAATCATAAAATCAGAATCCCAGAGTTGGAAGGGGCCATACAGGCCACCTAGCCCCACCCCCTGCTCAATGCAGGATCAGCCTAGAGCATCCCTGACAATCGTTTGTCCAGCCGCTGCTTAAAGGCTGCCATTGAAGGGGGGAGCTCACCACCTCCTAGGCAGCTGATTCCACTGTTGCAAATGCAGGGTTGCTCTATTAAACGGCTCGATGCAACAAGTTGACTGGGAAGTTGAATACGTTCTGACGGTCAAAGCAGTCCGCACGTGCCAACTCTACAAATATCCATCAGCCAACATCCACTTGGGCTGTATGAATTGGCCCAGCCTGCACACATTGCAAGAAAACATCAAAACAGTGGGGTGCATCCTGCACAGCACATCCACCAATATACACACGGCTGTAGACAGGTCATTTTGTAGAAAAAGATGTGCAGGAGCTCATTAGCATAACTTATTTGCATATGCTACACCACCTGACATCACCGGAAGTATGTCAGAAGGCAAGAAAGAAGAGAGAGAGAGAGAGAGAAGGGAGGGAGGGAGGAAGGAAGGAAAAAAGAAAGAAAGAAAGAAATCTGGCAGAGAGGGGACAGCTACTAATCCAAGCCTCAGAAATACCAGTATTCTGGGAGGATAGCTTCAGTGGTGGCTGAAGCCTTCAGAAGGCTGGTCGGAGGAACAAGGACCTTTCCAGGGGATGGGGTCATTTTGCTACAGCCATGACACAAGCAGGCATTCCCCTGCCGGGGGGGGGGGGGGGGGGCTGGCACCAACTCCCGGAGCTGAGCTCCAAGCTCCTGCTCGAAATGACCCCTGGCTGTAGACCTCCAACTCCCCCCCCCCCCCCAATGTTGTTGGAGATAATCTAGAATGTATCAGGATGGAGGAGGTGAGGAAGTCCCACTCCCAGTCTCCTGACAGAAAATACTTCCACCAGTGGCCGTCTACCAGAGGATAGAATCACAGAGTTGGAGGGGGCCATACATGCTGTGTAGTTCAACCCCTTGCTCAGTGCAGGATCAGCCTAGAGCACCCCTGACAAGTGTTTGTCCAGCTGCTGCTTAAAGACTACCATTGAAGGGGGGAGCTCACCACCTCCCTAGGCAGCTGATTCCATTGCTGCACAACTCTTACTGTAAAGAAGGTTTTCCTAATCTCCAGCCGGTACCTTCTTACCTTCAGTTTAAACCCATGATTGCCAGTCCTCCCCTCTGCTGCCAACAGGGACAGCTCCCTGCCCTCCTCTAAGTGACAGCCCTTCAAAGACTTCAAGAGAGCAATCCTGTCCCCCCCTCAGCCTCCTCCCCTCCAGACTGAACATTTCCCAGTCCCTCAGCCTTTCCTCACAGGGCTTGGTCTCCAGGCCCCTGATCACCCATTTCGCCATTACCCAATTCTTCATAGTTGGTAGGAGATACGCCTAAATTCTTGTTTCATTCCAGGATAAACTAGCCTTGCTTTCCTTTACCACTGGAGGAGACCAAGGAATGTATTCAGATGAAGGCGTCAGCGGCAATATCCGTTATCTTCTGTGGCCCATGCAGGTAACAGAAACATACCTCCTCTGTAACTGCAGGTCCTTCCGGCTAAGTGCCGTTCCTCTTGATCTCTAAGCACCAGCACAGCTTGTTTGTAAGCAGATCTTGACTCATCTGGCAGGGTAGCCTGCAGTAGACATCACACGGCTCCATGCGGCTGGTGCAAGGAACCAGCTCCGTGCATCACAAGCCCACTATCACCTCGGCCAGTGACACTAGTCAACATTCGGAAAGCAAATACAACCGGTTATCTCTTTTGTCTTCTGAAGTTAACATGTTGTTGTACCCACTGCAGGATGGCCTTCCTGGCTATGGGTGGCCAGGAAAGGGAGATGGCTCTCAAGGGACCTCCCATTGCCTTTTGGGGTCAGTTCAGTCTAGGCATGCTCCACAGCACAAGGGTATGGGAAGGAAAAAAGGAAACACTTCCTAGTGTATGTCTTCTTCCTCCCCACTCTAATCGGGGAGAACCGGGTTTGATTCCCCACTCCTCCACAGGCAGCTGCTGGTGTGACCTTGGGTCAGTCACAAGTTCTCTCAGAACTGTTCTCAGGAGCAGTTCTCAAAAGAGCTCTCTCAGCCCCACCTACCTCGGAGGGTGTCTGTTGTGGGGAGCGGAAGGGAAGGAGATGGTAAGCCGCTCTGAGACTCCCGAGTGAAGGGCGGGGTATAAATCCAATCTCCTCCTTCTTCCCCTTCCCTTCTGTTCCTTCATATGTAATTTGAAAGGGTACCTAGTTTAAAGCCACTAGTTTTGGGAGCAGATGGGAGGCTGAAGGACCTATGGTTTACATACGTTTGCTCGCTGGGTCCTGTCAGAGCCACCGTGTTTGGGATGGAAGCCAGCTTGACCCGATCAAGCAATCAGGTACAGTTTTGGCTCTGCAAAATCTCCTCTGTCCCCAAAAGACAGCTTTAATATTGAGGATATGCCATTGCTCACCCTGATCAAAACTCTGACCGCTATCCTGAAATGGAGAAAGGAACAAGAAAGCTTTCCAATAAGAGGGGGTTGTGTGTATAGTGGGTGACATCAGTTATCCTCGCACTGTCTGAGGGAATCTTGGCTCAGGTCATGCGAAAGGTGTGAAATTTCTAGCCATCAGAAATCATGGTGGCTTGCAGTCGTTGGTCACTCATGGAGCTGACTAGAAGGGATGCAACCTTGGATTTGGTCCTGAGTTGGGTGTAGGGTCTGGTGTGAGAGGCGATTGTCATAGCACTGATTGGGACCATTGATCCCAACGCTATTAAATTTAGTCGTTAAGTGATTGCAAGGTTGCTTGGAAAAGCAGAAATGACTGCAGTTGATTTCAGAAGAGGAAAAATAAGGGATGTTGTCGCCCTGACCTGGATCGCCCAGGCAAGCCTGATCCTGTCAGATCTCGGAAGCTAAGCAGGGTCGACTTTGGCAAGTACTTGGATGGGAGACCACCTTGGAATATGAGCAGTCGGGAGGCGGGGGCAGGCTTTATTCAGCCACCTCTCTGAATATCCTCCAGGCCCCCAGTAGGGGTCAGTCACCAGAGGTCACCATGACTTCCAGGTGCACACACACACACACACATGCGTACACGCACCCACACACATGTAAAAAATACAAAAATAAGGGATGTTATCAAAAGGGCAGTGAAGAAGGTCAAATCCCTTCAGGATGCTTGGAAAGAATTTAAATCCCCAAAAGGTTTGGATAGTGTTATATTCCAGGTTGGGAAAGGTACCACCTACCAATTCTAAGTGGAATTGCGGTTCACAAGTCAAGTCAAAGAAGCAATGGGCATTCTCCTCAAACAAGGTGAACTGGAAGGTTCCGGCAAAACAAATGCAAGTTGCCACGAAGGCGGGCAGAGAACACGAGGGACTTTTGCTAAGAACATTAAGACAAAAACTAGAATTTTTATTTTAGAACTTGAGAAGAAGACGACCAACCAGGGGGGCAGTGGAGCCTTGGAAGACCAAGGGGGTGAAAGAATTGCTAAGGGAAGGCAGGGGGATTGCAGAGACATTTCATGAATTCTTGGTATTAGTTTCATTAGTTTCATTGAAAAGGTGGGACCAGACCTCCACGCCAGAGCCCCTGTTTTCAGGAAGGGGGTTGTGGAACTATTGAGTAAAATAGAGGTGATAAGAGATGAAGTTCTAGGGCTGATAGCCAGAGTAAAAACCTGTCCCTGAAAAGCGTCTCCCTTCTACAGTACTACAAGGTAGCAAATATAATGCCAATTTAAACAAAAGGATTTAGAGGAGATTACAAACTGGTTAGCCTAACGTCTGTTCTAGGTGCTAAACGGGTGACAGCTGTAGTGGAAGATACAAGTACTAAACACAGAGGGGGGACCATGCCTTCATCTGCATAACTTCTGTAAAGGGAAGTCTTATCTCACCAGCCCTTTGGAGGTTTAATAAATATGCGGAATGGGGAGATCTGGTAAATGTCATCTGTTTGAATTTCTAGAAACCTCCTGACTGTCCCTCTTAAACAAACTTCCTGGAAAACCACTTAGCAGTTGTGGGATAAGAGGACGGGTTCTGTTGCAGATTAATTAAAGAACTGATCCGGTGGCAGGAATAGGGGGCCATTCTTGAAGGGGAGGGACACACCAGTGGGTCTCTGCGTGGATCGGGATCAGGACCAGTCTTACTTAATGTGTTCATAAACAATCTCGAATTAGGGGTGAACAGTGCAGGGTCCAAGTCTGCAAACGCCACTCAGTTATTCAAGGTAATAAAAAACCAAAGCTGGCTGTGAAGAGATCCGAAAGGACCAAACTGAATAAGTGGGTGACTGCAACATAAATGAAGTTCACTGAAGTAACTGTGAATTGGGAGGGCTTGTGGCTCAGCGGCAGAGCCTCTGCTTGGCACGTAGATGGTCCCACGTTCAATCCCCGGCATCTCCAGTAAGGACCAGGTTGTAGGTGATGCGAAAGACCTCCACCTGAGACCCTGGAGGGCAGCCGGCAGTCTGCGTAGACAATACTGACCTCAATGGACCGATGATACTGATACACTTTGGGGCAAAGTGTGTGAAATTATACCCATCCTGCCTCTCTAACTGAGCTGTCTCTTGAGGCAGGAGGGAAACACGTTTGAGCAGATCCTGCCAGGTGGAAATAGCCCGGCCTGCCTCGATGAACCAAGACAGTGTTCCCTCTAAGCTGAGTTTGTGTGAGCTAACTCAGTTTTTTAGCCTCCGCCTCACACATTTTTGTTTTAGCTCAGGAAGGGATGGCTCCAGAGCAAACTAATTTATGCATTAGTAGCCAAATTGCTCACTCACAACTTTAATGCCAGCAGCTCACAAAGAATTTTTGCTCAGAAGACTCCACACCTTAGAGGGGGCATTGGTCCTGGGAGAAACCTCCCCTGCTCAGCATGGCTTCTACTGCCCTGTGTTAGCTCCTATGTAACCCCAAGTGTACAGCTCTAATTCCTTCCGGTCATCTGTTTGGGGGCCATTGCTAGAATAGGATGTATCTAGGCCAGGGGTGGCCAAACTTGCTTAACGTAAGAGCCACAACATCAAATGTTTGAGAGCTGCAAGACATGAACAAATATTACACAAATGTTTTTATTGAAAAATATGTAAATGTGCCTTTTATTTACATTAAATCAGGCTGCCCGAAATAAAACAAAAGGGGTAAAAACAGATATTGATATTTATTTGTCCAATGATATTTGTTTGTTTGCTAATGATATTTATTTGTCTGAGAGAGAAATAGAGAGGTGGAAAGAAAGAATGAAAGAGGTGGAAAGAGAGAGAAGCAAAGAAAGCAAATAGATGGGAGGGAGAGTGAAAAAGCACGCCTCCCCTTCCCTTCCCCAGCTGCCCTGCTGGGAGCCGCACAATATGTGTGAAAGAGCCGCATGTGGCTCCCGAGCCACAGTTTGGCCACCCCTGAACTAGGCTGTCCACTCTAATCACGTAGTGGCAGCAACTACAGGGTGATGGGCCATCATGCTGCTGCAGGCACCATAAGAAGTGGTCTTGAAGCAGGACGAGATATCCCTCTTCAAGAAGCTATCCGTTACTCAGCGATCCTAGACATAAAAGATCTCAGCAGCCCTAGCTGAGTCTTCCATTAAGTTAACTGCAAGTTTTTCTAAAAAAGTATTTGTTAACTGCTAGACCAGGGATCGCCAGTGTGGTCCCTGAGGGCCCCTTTTCTGGCACCCTTTAAGTGTTTTTAGAAATTGGACAGGGCCAGGTGGGACTTTTGGCCAGCAAGGCTTCTTATTGGCTACTGGAGATATAATGTGTGGTGCAAATTTTTAAAAAGATGTTGCTTTGGCAACAGCTGCCACTGTAGCACAAGCATCTTCACTGTGTGACTGAAGGTAAGTGGCGGCAGCCATTTTGTGTCAGTGTTTGGCTGTGCCCACTGTGCTGCGTCAGAATTGCAGAGGTGCCGGCAGGCTCAGAAAAGGGGACCCTTCTGCTCAGGGGTCATTTCGTAGAAAAAGAGGTGGAGCTCATTAGCATAACTTATTTACATATGCCACACCCCTTCACATCTCCCTTCCCTTTCCCTCCCAAGCAGGGCGAAGGAAAAAGGGGAGGGATCTCCAGTGCTGCCTGACAGAGGGGCCAGCGCGCCAGCCCCTCTGACAGGCAGAAGCGCCTGGGTTCCATTCCTTTCCCCCTCTCCCTTCCCTTCGCCTCCAAGTGGGGTGAAGGGAAAGGGGGGGGAAGGATCTCAGGCGCTTCTGCCTGATAAGCGGGCCAGGGAAGGTGGGGGGGCTCTCTCCAGGCCTTCCCCGATTCACCTGCTTCGACAAGTGGGCCGGGGAAGGCATGGGGAAGCATTTAAATGCCTCCCTGCTCCTTGCAGGGCCTTCCCCAGCTCGCCCGCATTGGTGGGCGAGCCAGGGAAGGCCAGGGGGCTCTCTGCCACTCCCCCCACCCCAAAAGACAGTTCCCTCCCAAAAAGCAGCCCCCACCACCCCGCACTGGAGTGCCCAAGTGGCCTGCAGCCTGAGTGCCCTCGGCTCCCATCCACCCTACCTGAAACAAGCCTGTGCCCCCTTCACCCCCACCAACGTACCCTGCCTTCTGGCTGGTGGCGGCAAGCGGAGGCAGCATGTGCTGCTTCCCACTCCGACGGAGGGCTGCTGGGGGCAGGGCTTGCTGCCCGCATGTGCCCACTCTTGGGCTTGTTACTGCCGGAACGCTGTCTTGGCTCGTTCTGGATGGAAATGACCCCTGCTTGTGCTAAACTAAGGGATCAGTAACGCAACTTGCTACTTGTAGTGCCATTTGTGCCACTCCTGCTTCCCCCTTCCCCATCTCCGCTGTATATCTATTAATACCTGACCGCCAATTGTGTCAGTTGCCGCTAGGAAAAGGGCACCGGTGAGACCAGACTGTCGCCATCTGAGTTTGTATTGGCTGTTGAGCACTTTAAATTTTTAAATTGTTTTAATGAAATGTTTTCTATTGTTTTAATATTATGTTTACGGAATCCTGGTGTACCAGGTCTTGTATGCCGCTCTGAGCCTGTGAATGCGGGGAGAGCGGCGTAGACATTAATTAAATAAACAAAATAAAATTGTTCGCTACCGACAACTTCCTGAGTCCAAATTAAACCATGTTGCCTTACCGCCTCTTTGTGCTTTCTTTGAACGCAGCATGGAATAATGCATTTCTGCGGCTTGAGCATCCTCGCCCCTCATATCTGCTTTGCGCCAGAGTATGCACCTGAGGAGGAGCGAGCGCGAATGCTGACTTCTTGGGCAGGACGGCTGAAGACTGTCTGGGAGGAGGAACCTATCGATTGCACTCCTGAGTGGTACTATAAGTAACATAGCTGGGAATGTTGGTGATTCAAATACCCTTCTGTTTCCCCCCCCCCCCCGGCTGGGTTCTTAAAAACTTTCCCTGTTGTTCTCCCTCAGTAAACACAAAAAAGCAAAAAGGCCTCAGATCAGGTGACTGGGCTTGGATATAGGTCCCCACACAAATTGGTCATCAAGTCTTCTCCTTGCTCATTCTTTTCTTTTTTTAAAAAAAGGAAAGAAATTGAAAACTTTCCCCCATGACTCAGACAAGTAATCTAGTGGGAAAAAATCAATTATTGGGAAAGCAGTGCAGAATTAGGGTTAGCCTTACCCCACAGAGGGATGCTTGTATATGACTGTTCCCCATAACATGCCATGAGCTGATCTGCCGCTAACGCATGGCAGAAGGAGACCACAGTCAGGCCAAAGTGAGAGGTAACTCTTCCCGTTACCAGGGTGTGATACCGATTTTCTCCCCAGCTGGTGAGGTATATATGATTTCTACATACTCTAGCAAGGAGATCTTCTAACATTCTTATACTAGCCTTTTATGCATTCTCTTTTCCTCACTTCTAAGTTCCTATTTCTTTTGTTTTTTTTGGGGGGGGGTTCTGTTCTGCCCACATTTTGCTCCCTCTAGTGGTCGATTTTATATTATGCTGGTTCATGTCCAGCCTATCTCCCTGTGTATTTAAACTGCAGGCAATATTGAATCGACCACTAGAGGGAGCAAACATGTGGAACAGGAAACCCCCCCCCCCCAAAAAAAACAGGAATTACAAGAGAGGAAAATGACCCACTTTGTAATATTTAGGAGCACATAAAGGAATATCTTGTGCTAGGCTTTTATATCGATTAATTGCCATGGCTTCCTCCAAAGAATCCTGAGAATTGAAGCCAGTGAGGGTGCTAAGAATCCTTACAATCCCCCGCCCCACCAATCACTTCTTAAGGTTCCCTAGGAAGAAGAAATTACTATTAAACTGTTGTGTCGATATACCCTTAGAACCCAATCCTATATAAGAAGTAAATCCAATGAAAATCTTCCCAGTAAATTTGTATAAGATTGCAGCTTGATCTGGAAGGAACCCAACAGCCGAACTTAAGAATCCTACATCATGTCTTGCTTCGAGTATTAAGCAGAATTGAGACATGCCAAGGCTGCTGGGCAAAACAGCTGCCTCCAGCTACAGTGTAAAAATGTAAAACAGTTGAGGGTTGTTTCTTCTTTTTTAAATATTAGTGCTTGAAATATGCTGCTGTTAGAAGCGTCTCTGCTTCTGAAAATGAAACCGAACAAAATGTTCTCTTCTTGAAAGAAGTCTGTGTATTTCAGTTGCTCTAATCCCTGTGAGAGCTTTAATACCCTGTTCTGCGTGTTAGCAAATTTGGTATAAGAGGCATGTTTCATTAATATAATCTCAGTCGAGTAAGGGGGAGTTGGTGGCTGTAATGGCACATGCTTTATTGCCACTGCTGTGTACTTACTGAGACTAGCAGCAAATTATGTTTTTGAGGGCTGAGAAAATGTGATTTCCCCATAAGGGGGCTACTGGTAACAAAGGGTGAATCTTTGACAATTTTGTAAGAACTGTACAATAAAATAATGATCAGAGGAAATGAACATAAGTTGACTGCTTTATTTGAGTTCCATGTGGTTTGATCAGAGTCTGCGAGCAAGCTTTTCATTGTATTAGCCAGGAAAAAAGGTTGGGCTTTTGAATATCCATTTTTGATAGTGATAAGAGGGAACTGTTCTTTTTCCACACGAAATGGAAGCTTGCCGTGGAAGCTTGCTGGGTGACCTTGGGCCAGTCCCTTACTTTCAGCCTAACCTCCCTCACAGGGTTGTTGTGAGGATAAAATGGAGGATAGGAGAACGATGTAAGAAGCGTTGAGTCCCCATTGTGTTACCAAATTGGTAGTTCCTAATTAGTTGGGGAAATTACCTTTAATTAGTGATACAGCAAGAACTGGGTAACTGGGGATCGCCATTGATGTATACCAGAATATTCCCTCTCTCTGTCTCTCAAAATAAACCTCTCTCTCAAAATAAACCAGGCTGCAGTTTAACTGGAAAGGTGTTTTATTATAAAAGAATGAAAGCAAAACATACATGCAAAATGCACATAAACACACAAACTGGCTAAGAGGAAAATAACAGAGGAGCAGGGGAATAGGTTTTGGAGAGGTGATAGTTACCAGTCCAGAAGAAGAGGTCCACGGAGGTCAGTGAAATGGTCTCGGTCTCACGAAGAGAGGGGAGGACTCAAACGCAAGTGGGGGTGAATGTAGGGTGCCAAGAACACACACAGACACACACACACACACACACACACACACACACACACACACACACACACTATGGAGCAGAATGCTGGCAGTTATAGGAAAAATTCTCCCTGGGGTTATCTGACATGTTTGCCCCCAAACAATACCTTGATTGGCCAGTTTGGTACAGTAGTTAGGAGCGTGGACTCTAATCTGGGAGAAGTGGGTTTGATTCCCCATGCAGCTGCTGGTGTGATCTTGGGTCAGTTACAAGTTCTTTCAGAGCTGTTCTCTCACAAGCAGTTCTCAAAAGAGCTCTTTTAGCCCCACCTACCTCACAGGGTGTCTGTTGTGGAGAAGGGAAAGGAGATAGTAAACCAAGATGCTCTTGAAGGGCGGGGTATAAATTCAATCTTCTTCCTCTTGCTCCTCTTTTTGGAGATGGACAAAGACCTTGGGAAACCCATGATAGGTTTAACCAAGACTATGGGTGTTAATGGCTTATTGGTGACCCTTTTGAATACAGGATGGGAGAAACTACAGGGTTGTATGAATAGCACGAATTAGGGTGAAAGGAGAAGGGAAGGTGTGACCAGGTGTGGATGGGGTTAAGCTGAGGTGAGGTTTTCTCAGGAAACCCATTACTTAAATTACGCATCTCTCTTGTAGTAGGGAGGAGGGTTGTTCATTGGCTTTGTCACCATTTCTGTCTCACCTGCCAAGATATGTGTCTGGACTCGTCTCTGGCTGACATCCATTCTGTCTCAGATCGCTTCCATTTTGTTTTTATTTCTAGGCCAGGCAGTGCACATATATTTTGGGGTGATATTAAAGAGGGGCCTTTTGTTTCTCTCCAAACACCAAACTGCTTCCATCTGCGGGGTCTGACTGCTAACAATTGGAGTGAAAGGCGGGATATTAATAAAGTATATAAATAAACGAAGATCTCACTTGATTTCACTCCTGCGGGAACTCTTAAAAATGTAAGATGATCTGCCAGTTAAGGAGAGGCATGGATGGCCACAGCCCTCAGGACTGTCTGTGCTTGTACTTCTTAATACAAGCTGGAAAGGGAGGATGGTTTCCTAGAGGCAAAAGGGTTGGATCCAGCACAGCACTGCTGTAGGTGGAAGGATTTCTGTCCATGGAGCGCGACTGCCTTTTCTCCCGCCTCCTGCAACAGCCTGAAATGTGTTCCCCCACCCGCCATCATCCTGCTCTTCTGCACCCAGGGGAACGCTACACTTGCTCTAACTCACACTAAGCAAAGCGGAAGAGAAATATAGGGCATATTAGTCTTGCCTATTGCTATTTAAGCAGTCAAGCAGCTGTTAATCCAGTCCCATTAAGGCCTGCTAAGCAATTGGGAGTGTGGCCAATTACGGATAGGACAATGAGCAACAACAAAATCCCGGAAGCAATCTGGCTGTGACCTTGAATGGCTTGAAAATGCTGCAAAGTTGATTGAAAGTGAAGGTCGAATTGCTCTCCTCAATCACGTGGAGGAGGAGAGATTGGATTTATACCCCGGCCTTCACTTGGAGTCTCAGATCAGCTTACAGTTTCCCCTCCCCTCCCCACAGCAGACACCCAGTGAGGTAGATGGGGCTGAGAGAGCTCTTTCGAGAACTGCTCATGAGAGTACAGCTCTGAGAGAACTTGTGACTGACCCAAGGTCATGCCAGCAGCTGCATGTGGAGTGGGGAATCAAACCCAGTCCTCCCAGATTAGAGTCTGCACTCTTAACCACTATACCAAACTGGAGGAGATGGAGCTGATGGCTCTTTCCTCCTGCACAGCTTACAGCCAAGGTATAATAAAAGTAGTTCATCTGATGCTGAATGGGAGAAATTAGGACAGGTTTTTGCCGGGGAAGGAGACAGAACAAGCAGCAATGGTGCTTGCACAGCACTGAAATACAGCTGACAGATTATAGCCCCTGTAAACAGAGGCTAAAGGTGTCAACAGTCCAAGGAGCTAAGTGTCCAGGCCTGAGATGTCACAGCTCTCCTACTGCTTATCACTCACTAGTAAAGGTTTCCCTTGCTCGAAAGCCAGTCGAATCCGAATCTAGGGATGTGGTGCTCATCTCTGTTTCCAAGCCGAAGAGCCAGAGATGTTTCTGTGGTCGTGGCCAGCATAACTAGATGCCACGGCGCACAAAACGCTATTACCTTCCCACCATAGTAGTACCTATTTATCTACTTGCAATTTCTTGCTTTTGAACTGCTAAGTTGGCAGGAGCTGGGACCAGAGACGGGAGCTCACTCCGTCATGCAGCACTCAGGTCTCGAACTGCTAAACTACTGACCTTCCGGTCTGCAGTTCAGCATCTTAACCACTTGAGCCACTTGCTAGCAGCCATTGTAGTGTAGCCATTTGTAGTGTAGTGGTTAGAGCAGGGTCCCCAACAGGGAACCCACCGGCATCTCTTCTGGGGCCCAGCAAGGCTTCTGATTGGCCAAAGGAGACTTGATGGGCTGTGCAGGTTTTTTAAGATGTTGCTTTGACAGCAGCTGCGTCCACAGCACAAGGATTTTCACTATATGAAAGGCAAGCTGGGGTTCAGCACTGTAGCTGGCTTCACCTCCTGCAGCAGCCATTTTGTGGCTGCGCCCACTACACAGTGTCAGAATTCCAAAGATGTCCGCAGGCTCTAAAAGGGTGGGGACCCCCAGGTTAGAACATCAGTCTACTTGCTGGGAGACTCCAGACTGGAATCCCCACTCTGCCATGGAAGCTGGCTCAATGGGGAAAGCAGTCTATCCCTTTTGCTGCCCCACATGTCTGACCAGAAAAGTGATACTAATCTCAAGAATCGCAGTACTTTAATTTTCCAGTTGCAGCAGATTAACAGCTGAGTTAATTTTTTAAAAAAATACATTTAAAAAAATTAAAATGTTGAAGATTGCAATTAATGTTCATATTGAAACAATGCTTTTTTTCCCTTTTCCACCCCAATGAGACCGCAGTGCAACTTTCCCACCAGCATGCCTTGAGTTACACTGCCGCCCAGCAAAATACTTGCTCCCCCAATCACAGCCTTTGCCCTCAAATGGATTCTTCTGAAATTACTCCCGAATTAAGCCCGGTACTTAATGTGAAGCCCTGTTACTCAGCCTTAGTTACCAATCTGTAAAATGGGTATAATTAAGGATGTCTTACTTCACAGTGCAAAGTTGAGAAGGAAGCCAGTGCCACAATCAGGGCTGTAAAAGCTCTCGGCAGAATGTCTATATGGATCACAAACAGAAGGCAGCCTTCGTTTCCAATACTGTCCAGCACCTGTGCAAGACTGGTTCTCTGCCCGGTTGTTTCCTGAAGTGCTTTCCTAGCAAAGGCAGTGGAAGTGAGGGAGCCTGCAATCCTTTCCCTTTTACCCAATATCCCCCTGCCACCCCCAACCCCCAATTCTGTAGAGAAACAGCATTGCTTTTCTCCACGCTCCTTTCAGACCAACTGAATTTGGGGTGTTTTTTGGTTAGGAATGGTTTCTATGTTACGGAATTATGTGTGTGAGTGCGTGCACATATGTATACTTACAAACAGGAGGCATAATTCGAAGTCTGAGCACCAGGTTAACAAAACGTAGTATTTTTGTTCGCCACGAGATGTCGCCCTCATTCCTCATACTTCCCAAAGCAGCAAACCCATTTTGCTACAGAACAAATTTAGAGTCCAGTGCAATACTCTTGTGAGCCAAAATCCTACTTTGTGAGCTACTGGTATGAAAGTTGGGAGCAAGCAATTGGGCTACTGCATAGATTAGTTTGCTCAGGAGCCATCCTTCCTGAGCTTAGACAAAAATGTGCGTGCCAGAGGCTAAAAAACTGTGAGCTAGCTCACCCTAACTCAGCTTAAGAAGGCACCGTGCATGTGATACCTTTTATTATAACCAGAGTAACACAGCGCTTCACAACATGATGTATTTATCTTGCTGTTGATCTTTGAACACTGAGGCAGCATTCCACGTAGGGAAAGCAAAAAGTTCCTGAATTATATGTAATTAAAGCAAAAATGCCACCAATCTCCAATTCTCTCTCCTCCAAAGGGGACCGACGGAGATAAGTGGCGGCCTTGGTTCCTCACTGCATGAAGTACAGATTGTGTGACAACATGAATGTGTGCACATGTACCCACCTACCTTCTTGGAATGAAGTTGTTCAAGACCTCATTGCAACTGAGAACTAAATTTGGAGATGGATAGAAGAGTCTACTTCTGGGACAGTTTTATCAGACTTCAAACTCCATGTGATTTGTCAATATTAAGAAGAAGAAGAGATTGGATTTATATCCCGCCCTTCACTCCCCAAGGGAGTCTCAGAGCGGCTTACAAACTCCTTTTCCCTTCCCCTCCCCACAACAGACACCCTTGTGAGGTAGGTGGGGCTGAGAGAGCTCTTTCCCAAACTGTCCTTGAGAGAACAGCTGGTACAGAGCTATGGCTTGCCCAAGGTCATCCAGCCAGGTGCAAATGGAGGAGTGGGGAATCAAACCCGGTTCTCCCAGATTAGAGTCCGCGCACTTAACCACTACACCAAACTGGCTCAAATTAAAAAGGTGCCCCTGATGTCTGATGAAAGCATTAATCAACTGGCACGCCCATGCTTTGTTTCCCTGGCATAGACGAAAGCTTTATTTCATTCTTGTTGGAAATATACAATACAATGAATGTCAGGATCATTAGTAGGTTCAGGTGGATCATAGAATTAATTCTTCAGTTGTTGCGTAGTCTGGTACCGAAAGGGCTGTTTTGCATTACCTGACAGGTAAGTGCACCCTCCATCAGAGCCAAAAGACGGAGGATTTTTGACAAGAGGTTGGATGCTTTCTGGACGCAGGGACAGTCGAAATGGTTGTCTTCGGCGTAGAGGCTTCTGGTGGATAAATCGGAATGCACTGACTTCGTGTCCTGTTTTAACCAGAGCATGCATTGAAGATTATGAATCAATTTGGTAACTGTGGTCATTAGAACTTGTAACTGTGGCATCCTGAGCAGAGCGATGCCCCTCTGAACCCACTGGCAGCAATGGATTTTTAGAAGGGAGTAACTCTGTTTTAATATATTTACAGTTATAACGAATGCAAAATGTATTTCAAGATTTTGACCATTTAAAGGTAGCATTGGGGGTGTGTGCTTAAAATATAAGCATTTTTTAAAAAAGAAAAGGGTAAAAACACTTTAGGGGAGCTTTTGTTAAACAGTGTTTTTTTTTTACTTTTTCCATTTGGAAAAACGACAGTGTATCTAGATGGAAATGGTCAGCTTTACAATGATCTCCTGGCACAACTATAGAACAAAATTCTAGACCAGTTTTTGTGGCAGGGAGATCTTCCTCAGAAGTCTCATCAGAGTTAATTTAAAATGGTCACAATCTGATGCACTGTTGGGCTACATTCAGACAACTCAATAAACTAAGCAGGGCTCATTTTGTAGCAGGAGCTCCTTTGCATATTAGGCCACACACCCCTAATGTAACCAATCCTCCAGGAGCTTACAGAGCTCTTCTTACAGGGGCTACTGTAAGCTCTTGGAGGATTGGCTACATCAGGGGTGTGTGGCCTAATATGCAAATAAGCTCTTACTATGAAATGAGCCCTAGAACTAAGGTGTACAAATTGGGGGGGGGGGGAACCATTTAGTTGTGACATCTACAAACATATGGAAGAAGAGATTGGATTTATACCCCACCCTTCACTTGGAGTCTCAGAGCAGTTTACAATCTCTTTTCCCTTACTCTCCCCACAACAGACACCCTGTGAGGTAGGTGGGGCTGAGAGAGCTCCTTCATGAGGGATGACATGATTGAGGTTTATAAGATTATGCATGGGATAGAGCAAGTAGAGAAAGAAGTACTTTTCTCTCTTTCTCACAATACAAGAACTCATGGGCACTCAAAGAAATTGCTGTGCAGTCGGGTTTGAACAGATAAAAGGAAGTACTTCTTCGCCCAAAGTGTGATTAACATATGGAATTCACTGCCACAGGAGGTGGTGGCAGCTACAAGCATGGATGGCTTCAGGAGAGAATTGGATAAACATATGGAGCAGAGGTCCATCAGTGGCTATTAGCCACAAGGTATGGATAGGAACTCTCAGTCTGGGGCAAGTGATGCTCTGTATTCTTGGTAGTGGGGGGGGGGCAACAGTGGGAGGGCTTCTAGTGTCCTGGCCCCACTGGTGGACCTCCTGAGGGCACCTGGTATTTTTGGCCACTGTATGACAGAGTGTTGGACTGGATGGGCCATTGGCCTGATCCAACATTGGCTTCTCTTACGTTCTTATGAAAACTGTTCTTGAGAGAACAGCTCTGAGAGAACTTTGTGACTGACCCAAACTGGCTCTTGACAAACTGGATTGACAAACCGCAGGTTGTTAGCTGTCAGCTAACTGGGATTTCAAACTATGGTCTCTAGATACTTTGTCAGTCACAGTCTGTAAAAATTATGATTCGTTGGGATGCCTGAATTCAGAAATTATAGTATGTTGAATAGCACTGTCCCTTGCAGCTGCCTGGTTCCATATTTCTTTCTCTGAGGCCAGACAACCGCAAGGGTGGAACTACTCAGGCCCACAAGGGATGGGGCTGGAAGGCAAAAAGGAGACAAGATGCAGACAAGCTGAGGTTTAGACCCAATGGAATCTCTTGCTTATATCAAGCAGACTAGCCAGTGTTTGTTGCACCATTCCTTTGTTATAGTCAGGGGTCGTTTTGTAGAAAAAGAGATGCAGGAGCTCATTAGCATAACTCATTAGCATAACTTATTTGCATATGCCACACACCCTGACATCACCAGAAGTATGTCAGAAGGCAAGAAAGAAAGAAGAGAGACAGAAAGAAAGAAAGAGAGAAAGAGAGAGAAGGAAGGAAGGAAGGAAGGAAGGAAGGAAGGAAGGAAGGAAGGAAGGAAGGAAGGAAGGAAGGAAGGAAGGAAGGAAGGAAGGAAGGAAGGAAGGAAGGAAGGAAGGAAGGAAGGAAGGAAGGAAGGAAGGAAGGAAGGAAGGAAGGAAGGAAGGAAGGAAGGAAGGAAGGAAAGAAAGAAAGAAAGAAAGAAAGAAAGAAAGAAAGAAAGAAAGAAAGAAAGAAAGAAAGGAAGGAAGAAAGAAAGAAAGAAAGGAAGAAAGAAAGGAAGAAAGAAAGAAAGAGATGGCAGAGAGGGGACAGCTACTAATCCAAGCCTCAGAAATACCACTATTCTGGGAGGATAGCTTCAGTGGTGGCTGAAGCCTTCAGAAGGCTGGTCGGAGGAACAAGGACCTTTCCAGGGGGCGGGGCCATTTTGCTGCAGCCATGACACAAGCAGGCATTCCCCCGCGGGGGGGGGGGGGGCGGGACTGGCAACAACTCCCGGAGCTGCGCTCCCCCGAGCTCCTGCTCAAAAGGACCCCTGGTTATAGTCCACTGGAATCAAGGGCAAAACCGAGTGTCCTCCTCACTCTAGGGATGTCTGCACATGAAACTGCCTTATACTGAATCGGACCATCAGTCCATCAAGGTGCCAGTTCTGCGGGGCAGGAACTCTCCAGAGTCTCAAGCTGAGGTCTTTCCCATCACCCAGTCCTTTTAACTGGAGGTGCTGGGGATTGATCCTGGGAACTTCTGCATGCAAAGCGGAGGCTCTTCCACTGAGCCACAAGCCCCTCTCCCCTAATGCAGCCTTATTTATACTTGCAGCCCATGGGAATCAATGGCTTAAGCATGTGTAATCCTGTGCTGATTGAGGCTCAGTCCTACATAATCCCCCACTGTCAGGTTTTGCCCTAAGAATATACCCCCCTAAAAATGACCATACCAGATGAAAGCTTCCCAAAATGTGCATCTTCCGCGCAATTATTTCTTCTTCTTTCCTCACCACTTCCTGCTGTAGTCGAAGCTTGTCTCGGAGCACCTTGTACTTCGTCTTCTCCTAGGAGAAAGATGGCACAGGGGCAGCTTAGGTCCCTTACCTATTTCATGAACATGACGGCGAAAGGAGGAGAAGAGATTGGATTTCTACTCCGCCATTCACTACCCGAAGGAGTCTCAGAGTGGCTTACAATCTCCTTTCCCTTCCCCACAACAGACACCCTGAGAGGTAGGTGGGGCTGAGAGAGTTCTTTCGAGGACTGCCCTTGAGAGAACAGCTCTGAGAGAATGTGAGACTGACCCAAGGTCACACCAGCAGCTCCATGTGGAGGAGTGGGGAATCAAACCTGGTTCACCCAGATTAAAGTTCATACTCTTTATTTATTTATTTATTTTATTGGGATTTGTATCCCGCCCTCCTCGCCGTGCGGCGGGCTCAGGGCGGCTAACAACAAGCCATTATGGCAACAATAACATTTCTTAAAAAGTTAAAAACATATTTAACAGACATTAAAATGTATCAAAACACATAGATGGTGATTCTTCAATTCGAAGTATCAGAACTCTTAACCCCTACACCAAACTGGCTCTCATGAAATTCTTCCATCCTTAATATTCACTTCTGCCTACAGCTAAAGAGTGGGATAGGGAAATTTCCTTCCACGGGGGTTCTTAAAAAGAAATGCACATTTCTGCACAAAAGGCTTGTAAAAACTGTTATGGGGGGTGGGAGAAATAACGAGTGCACTCCATTTGCCCAGCATTTGCAGCATTTGGTGCGTTGGTGTGAGACCTTGCAGCATTTGGGTGAGGTGGTGTGAGTCAGTCACCAACAAGTGTCCTTAAACAGGAATGCTTTATTGAGAAAGGTCTGCTATGGTCATCTGCACTTCTTGTGTTAGTAACGGCTGACACAGCCACAAGCAGGACAATTATACAGAATTCAAAACGGGGCCTGTTAATATATTGTAACCAATTATGTCAGAGAAAAGGCGCTTAAAATACTGGTTCGTAGTTCCCAGGCAAAAAGCGGGAACTTGTTGAGCTAGACAGGAGAAGAGATACATAGGAAGGCACCAACAGTCTCTCAAGGTCAGAGCAGCGTGAAGAGCGATAAGCATGCCATGAGAAATATAACGTTCCACAGTCCCAACATCACAGGCTTTCTCTTCCCACCTCCTGGGCGGGAGGATGGCAGCATTAACTAACGGGTGGTTTCCTTCCCAAAAGCACTGAAAAACCATGTATGCACAGAGGAGGGGATGAGTCAATTGATATAAAAAATGGGGGCATACCAAGGCTGCCCACTTTTAGCCAGCAATGCCTATGGTGCACTATCAACCACAATTTACCACTTAGTGCATCTGCCTGCAGTGGAAGGATGACATTTGGACTGCCCTCAGCTACTGCATGCACATTTCAGATGAGTGTCATTTACTAAAAAAACCCCACAATTGTTTCTATCCACTGTAAGGGCCAGTACTGAGGCAGGCAGTTACTTGCATGGTCACCTGTGGTGAAGACAGAAGCAGCAGTCACAACAGGTCCTTCGCTTAAGGAGAGTCTGGCATCACAGCCTGCATTGCAAAGGTAATAGACAAGGTGGCTGACAGCAGGATCAGTCCCCAATCAGGCTCCCGAGTCAAATGGAGGGGTCAATCTTTTTTGATATTTTTATGTTCATAAATATCAAACTCGGTTTCTAGTTTGCCATGAATGCTGGGGGGAGGGAAATTCCTGCAGGGGTGCGTGCGTGTGTGTGCCTGAGTGTGAGAACGGCTTCACTATACTGGCGAAAGTAACTCTTCTAAGACAGCCTCCCTCCTGGGATGACCTCGGTCCACATCTCTGCTTGCCACGCTGTAGAGGTAATGTAACGGCGTTTTACAGGTGGGGTTAGGAAAGCACAAATTGCTAGGTGGGAATGAATGTGTTATGTGATTGGAGGGAGCCCTGTTTGAACTGTCTATAACTTTTGGGTGTCGCGCCAGAATATCAGTTCTGACTCAGCAAGAGTCTAGCTTAGCACATCTTTAATTCTCAATAAACAAATCATTGCCAGAGTGTTGCTGAGAGTAATTTTGCCCAAGAGTCTGACAGTAAGAATGTTCATCATTTAGAACAGTGATCCCCTATGTGCATCACAACACCTGTTAATGGGTTTTCTGGCGCCCATTTGTTTCTTCCCCAAAGCAAAGGGCGCTCCTTCACCTTGCTGGAACAGGAAAACTCAGAAACTACTACTCCTTAATAAGAGGATGCTTGGCTTGCAACCTTCCTGACCTTCCCCAACCTTCCCCAGCAGCAGCCGTTTTGTGAACGTGCCCCTCCTTGCTCCCAGAATTCTAATGGGCTCAACAATGGGTCCCCAGCTTAACGTTGTTCTTCTCTCCTCCATTTTATTTCATATGTAAGAAGACAGTTAAAGAAAATGTTCTAATATTAATAGAAATGTTTTAAGCACATGGTTCTTTGGAAAAAATCCTGGGTCCATCAAAAGGAGTGAGAAATTTCCTGAAAGAGTAAATTTCAGTTGCAAGATTTTAGCAGAAATATATCAGAAATTCCACAAAGCACCCATGGCTAGAGAGCTCTTACAGGCAAGGGAGCACATGGGATTTGATGGCTCTCTTGTGCCAGAGCTTCTTCATTACTTTCCATGGAGGATTTGATCTACACGTCTTCTTTTGCATTTAAGTGAACTAGGGATGCCACCAGGGGTCATTTCGTAGAAAAAGAGGTGCAGCTCATTAGCATAACTCATTAGCATAACTCATTTGCATATGCCACACCCCCTAACATACCGGAAGTGTGTCAGAAGGCAACACCCACCCCTCAGGCTCCACTCCACAGGTGAGTGAAACTGACCTGCTCTTCCTCCATTCCCTTCCCCGGCCAATACTTTGTGCAATAAAAATAAGCGTAAAGAACACACCCTCATTCTCTTCCTGCTCCCTTGAAACCACCAGGTTTCAAGTCGACTTGAGATACCCAGGACATGTGCACCACCCATCCCTTCCCCTTCCCCTCCCCACAACAAGACACCCTGTGAGGTAGGTGGGGCTGAGAGAGGTCTTTTGAGAACTGCTCATGAGAAAACAGCTCTGAGAGAACTTGTGACTGGCCCAAGGTCACACCAGCAGCTGCATGTGGAGGAGTGGGGAATCAAACCCGGTTCTCCCAGATTAGAGTCCAACTCCTGACCACTACACCAAACTGATAGGGTGGAAGCTGCTGAAGGGTTGGTGAAATTTCTCCAGTACTTATGTGCCATGTGCCCAGATAAAAAATGGTATACTTAGAAAATTTATATGCCACCTTGAGCAAGTCTCTGGAAAAGCAGCACACAGTCATAAAAGGAACAATGATAAAATTATCAATATTAAAACAAAACATTAAAAACAATAAGGACCCTAGCAGGGCTTTCCCTGGGGCGCTGCGCCTCTGCACTGCTCGGGGAAGCCAAGGAGGGAGTGGGGCTTGGTCATGTGCCCGCCCCCTGGGCTCCTCACTCCCGGAGCTGCGCTCCTGTGCACTCCCGCTCCATCGGACCCCTGGATGCCACACAGACACCCCCCACACACTTTCTGTTATATTCCTTGTTAATAGGAAATGTATTGTTCTTGTGTTTGCAGCACTACACTAGATTACTACACGGCACTTATAATATATTGGGGTCCAGACATGTTGAGTGAAATCAGCTCATAGTTTATTTAAAGCATGCAACCAAGAACTGCCAAGCAGGACTTGGGGGTCTGCTTATATGCAGCTACAAACCACACACCCCGTCACACCCGATTCCCGTGATAGGGTTATTTACAAGGCACCTCTGACCATAGGTCCCCTTTCGGATCCTGAGTGGCCGATTGGTCTGAATTCCAATCTGCCTGGGCTATTGTCTGCCGATGCGACTACTCTGGTAGTTTGCCCGACCATGTGTGTGATCTCCGACCATGTGCGTGGTCACCGTTAGAACACAACAGCACTCTACACAGGTGGCCTCTGAAAAGTGAAGGCTTCAGTCGGCACAAAACATTGCAGTGAGAGGGAACGCAGCTCCTGATTTAAAAAGAGCCACCCTGGCTCCCATCCTTTGCGGTACAATTCAAAGTACTCTAAGCACTAAATACCCAGGGACTGAGGTAATGAAAGACTTTGGCAAAATTATTTCAGGACTGCTCTTATATAAGCCTGCCCATCAGGTAAGGTCAACTACAGAGGTTCCTGACACACACACAAACACACACACGATAAAAAGATTTTCCCGCACACTTGGGGCACTCCCCAGGTGTGCAGAAAAATCTTATATCATAAAAAAAAGTATATGGTGGATACTTAAATCCCCCCCCCCCCCCCAAAAAAGTACAACAGAGAACGGACTTACCAAAGCAGAGCTGTGGCAGTCCCGGCTGCATCGCCCTTCATGTGGGGTTTGTTTCAGAGGTGGCTCAGCTGACACCACCCCAGCTCCAGGAGGAGAAGGAGACTGCGCAGGCCACGTGCACGAGAGAGAGAGGGGTGGGCATCCCGAGGTGAAATGGCAGCACTGGTGGTGTCTGGGCCAAGTGGCTGTGAACGCTACTGCACTACCGGCGTGGCTGCCTGCTCAAGGTGGGTGTGGGCCAGCCTGGCCTGGCCACCCATCCCTTCCCACCACCTCAGCTGGAGGAGGCGAGGAGTGCCACCAGTTGGATCACTGCTTGCTGCCGTGAGGAGCAGATGGGCTGGCTGCTGAGGGTGCCACACATCCCCTTCCAACCCTCCCCCACTCCTCCTCCCTGCAGGTGCTCTACTGTGGGCGCTTCTACATCTGCTGCCTGTGCCACGATGCCGGTGAGGACCATGCCATGGACTGCTTCTGGGTGTGGGAGGTGCACCACAGCCAGTGCCAGAGAGTCTAGTAAGTAACACGCCCCTCCAAGCCCCTCGCACCACTGCCGTGCTCCCTCCACGCAGGGGCCTAGGCTGCCACCACTACCTGGGGGCCTTGTGGCAGCACTGTCTGAATCCCAGATTTGGGTCAGTGTGGCTAGCTGCATGCTGGCAGGGTCTTCCATTGCACTTTGAGGCTCGCTGCTCCTCTGGTTGGACTTTGCAGGACTCTGAACAAGCCACTGGAGCCCCCTACCTTACCTGGAAGAGGCTCCGGGACTGCCACCACAAGGAGCAGCTCCTAGGCACTGCTGCCAGCTCAAAGGTAGGGAAAAAGAAGAGAGAAAGGGAAACATGGGGGTTCTGGCTTGTGGGGAGATCAGCAAGAGTGGTGGGTGGGGCACTTAACCACTACACCAAACTGGCTCCGATTGTCTGGTGTAGTGGTCTGGTGTAGTGGTTAAGTGCGCGGACTCTAATCTGGGAGAACCGGGTTTGATTCCCCACTCCTCCACTTGCCCCTGGCTGGATGGCCTTGGGCAAGCCATAGCTCTGTACCAGCTGTTCCCTCAAGGACAGCTTGGGAAAGCGCTCTCTCAGCCCCACCTACCTCACAGGGTGTCTGTTGTGGGGAGGGGAAGGGAAAGGAGTTTGTAAGCCGCTCTGAGACTCTTAAGTGAGTGAAGGGCGGGATATAAATCCAATCTCTTCTTCTTCTTCTTCTTGTGTCTTCAGCATGGCAGAACAATCTCATCTGCAGCAGTCAAGAAGAAGAAGAGGAGATTGGAGCTGCTACCAATCACTGAACTGTGGAAAGGCCCTCTGTGCCAGGGGTGTCAAACTCATTTGTTATGAGGGCTGGATCTGACATAAGTGAGACCTTGTTGGGCCGGGCCATGTGTGTCATAACATGTAATGCCAGGTAGCGGAGATATAAACTTTGTAAAAGACACAAACACAAAGAATGTTTTTAACTTAAAATGAAAACATGCTTAAAACATTAGCACTCTTGCAATATTTTATTTAACAGTATCTGATACCTCTTGCTCTGAATTATTGCTTCAAAATGTCTGTGCTGTTGCAATCTTGAGTGTGCTGTTCAGATGTGTATCTGTAAGCTGCAACCCTACTTTTGATTTATTGACATTCGCCACAGAAATCTCATGCTCAGAGTTCTGAGTCTAGGACCCAGGGGAAAACATGAAATGGCTGAGTGATTGAGAGAGTCTGGCAAAGCAAGCTATGATGCAGCAGCAGCAGCAGAACTGGAAGCAGGAGATGGCCAGTTCCAGTGCGGGCCTGATAGAAGCCCTCCGGGGGCCTGATTCAGCCTCCGGGCCGCATGTTTGACACCCCTGCTCTATGCTGTTACCAACAGCCTGTGATATACTGGATACTGACTTTGGACATACTCCTTTGTCATCATCTCACCATGGCCTATTGGGATCACTATACAATGTTATACCACCAGCAGCACTTTATTTGTTATGTTCATGAGTTTTATGATGTTTATTATCTGTGTTTTAATGCTTTTTAACTTTTTAATGTAAGCCGCCCTGCGCCTGCCTGGCAGGGAGGGTGGGATATAAATCAAATAAATAAATAAATAAATACTCCACCCTTCACTACCCAAAGGAATCTCAGAGCGGCTTACAATCTCCTTTTCCTTCCCCTTGCTGGCTCTGCAGTCTGCCCATGTGGATTTTCCTCTACGCCACCACACAGCCTATGGGGCGTTGCAGTGAGGGTACACCAACTTGGAACTTACCAGCTGTTGCCCTTTATACAGTTTATATCTCCGGTACCTGGCATTACGTTTTATGGCACACATGGCCCAGCCCAACAAAGTGATATTTATGTCACATCTGGCCCTCATTAACACATGAGTTTGGCACTTCCCAGTTAGATCCTGTCTCTATCTCTATACCTTTACTATCTAGAATGTAGTTCCTCCAAAGCCTGCTTTTGAGAGCCAGTTTGGTGTAGTGGTTAAGTGCGCGGACTCTAATCTGGGAGAACCGGGTTTGATTCCCCACTCCTCCACTTGCACCTGGCTGGATGACCTTGGGCAAGCCATAGCTCTGTGCCAGCTGTTCCCTCAAGGACAGCTTGGGAAAGAGCTCTCTCAGCCCCACCTACCCCACAGGGTGTCTGTTGTGGGGAGGGGAAGGGAAAAGGAGTTTGTAAGCCGCTCTGAGACCCCCTTGGGGAGTGGAGGGCGGGGTATAAATCCAATCTCTTCTTCTTCTTCCTTAAATAAAGGTTCTGTTATTAGCTTGGAACTGAAAAGTGGCTCTGTGTAACTCTGTAACTTTGCTAGCACAAAGTTCTAGCCTTTTGTGCACTCTGCTAAAATAGAATACAGATTACTGGTTTACTATACCATTGAATCTATCTAATAAAGGATCCTTCATATCCTCAGTTAACAAAACTACATAGTTTCTTTGCACTAGCTTGTAGGACATGCAATCTGTAGAAGGGGCCCAACTAAAGTCAAATCATAAGGGGGAAATGACTAAAATGAAATTTATGTCGATTCATTCAGTGTACATTTGGTGTTAAATTATGGGGGTTGAGGAAGATTAAAACAATCAAATATTTGTGAATACCTCCAAAGCCTGCTTTTGGTATTTTTCTATTTCCTGTCTCAAAATTTCCCTTTCGGTCTGTAAACCACTTATCTGACTCTGGAGTTCCAGGGCATGCTTGCTGGTTGTTTGTAGCAGACTCCTTAGTTCAATAATTGTGGCATTTTTTCCCTCGTCCACTTCACTTCTGCTCCTTCTCAGATCATCATACTCTAACCTTAAATGGCACGAGTCCTCGTCTAACATCAAGGGTTCTTTGGTCAGGTTCTCAGTAAGAGACTGAAGCCGCTCTATTTCTATCTCGCACTCATCGAGGCTTTTGCTCTTCTCCTCAGTCAGCTTCTGCAAGTGCTCGTGGTGTATGTGGGCGAGTCTGAGATTGTCCTGCTCCTGGACGAGCTGGTGACGCAAGGTTTCGATCCCTGAAGTGTACTTCCGTATTTCCTCCATGCACCTCTGCTTATCTGTCAGGTGGCTCTCCAGCACCTCCCTTTGTTGCTTCGGGTCATTTTCACTCCTTTCCTTTACAGTCGAGATCTCCTCTGTTGGCTGAGTGAGGTTTGTGACTTTAACAGCTTGCTCTCTGGAAGAGCGCCTCACTGATTCTAACTCCTCTTCTACTTTTTCCCGTTTGGAAACCTCTTCCGCTACGGCACTACGCTGCCGACTAAGCTCCTCCTCCAGCTTGCTCTTCTGGTGCTGCAGTTCTTGCGTTGTGCTCTGGAGCCTGGTGTTTTCTTGATCCTTGCCTTTTTTCTCTTGTGAAACTCTTTCGTGTTCACTTTCGAGGCACCCCAACTCCTGCTCTTGAACTTTAAGTCTGCCGATGGTCTCTGTTGCATTGATGTCGACTTTCTCCAGACCAAACTGGATTCTTTGCAATCGGATATTTTCTTCCTCCATGGATTTCCTCTGGTGTGTTTCTGCTTGCAGCATCTTTCTCAGCTTCGCAATTTCTTTGTTTCTCTCCCTGATTGTTTTTCCGCTATTGTCCAGCAACTGCTCGTACCGTACGGTCTCTTCTGAGTACTCCCAAACAGTCTGCTTTAACTCTATCTCAAGGTCCTGTTTCTTTTGGGAGATCTCTGAGCCAACTGCTTTCTGTTGCTGAACACTTTCTTCCGCTTGTCTAAGGCTCTCTGTGGTCTGGTCTAACGTGTTCTTCAGTCTCCTAATTTCCTCACACAAGCTCCTATTTTCTCTCACAATATTGTCAAATTGTGCTCGGTAATAACCGGCTTCCTCTTCCTTTTGCCCGGTCACCTCATTTGAGATATTAATCTCAGTCTCATACTTGTTCTTTAAACTAATCACTTCCTCATCATAATTGTTCTTTACCATAGCCAATTCATTCTCAAGTTCCCGTCGGCCTTTAGCCTCTTCTTGCAGCTGAATCTTTAATCTTTTAACCTTCTTGATTTTATCCTGGATGGTCACAGCAGCATCTTTGAGCGCCCGCAAGTATCTCACATTGTCCTCGTTGCGCAGTTGAATGACCTGCTTCAGCTCCAACTCCAGCTGTTGCTTTTGTTGGGCCACTTCTGTGCCACAAGCCTTCTGCTGAAGAGCATTTTCTCCCGTCCTCCTCCGTTGTTCTGTAGTTTCCAAAATGGCTTTGTTGCACCTGACAGTCTCATCCTTCAGTTCTCTGTTGTCCCCCTGCAGTCTCTCAATCAGGACTTGGAGGCCCTCGGCATCCTCCTCTTTCTGGGGTGCTATCTGCTGGATTCTGGCCGCCTTAATCTCTGTTTCATACGTGTTCTTTACATTACCCATCTCCTCGTTAAACTGGTTTCTTACCTTCGCCAGCTCATTCTCATATTCCCTCTTCCGTGTCCCCTCATCTTGAAGAAGACCCCTTAACCTTTCTATCTCGTACTCTTTCTCCTCAATGATTTTCTTTTGCCCCAGGAATTTGTGTTTATTGCTATTGTCAGAATTGGCACCTCTGGCCGATCTGAGCTCTTCTTCCAGTAGTTTTATTTTGGTGCTTTTCATCTGTAGATGAAATATGGAGAGGCAACGTTATAGGAGATGACATTTTGACCACTGCATAAAATACAATGTGCCATTTAAAGCAGAGAGCAAAAGAGAAATGAAAAATAAAAGCATTTTCGTGATTTGTTACATCATCTTTGCACTCTCTTGTTCAATCATAAAAAAACCAGATCTTACTGTTCAAGCACACCGTTTTATATGTTACAAGTCTGGGCACAATGCCCCCTGTACAACAGGAATAATTTACTGTATTTGGAAAAATGCACTCCCTGTGTTTAGGCTCTAAGTCCTGGCTCCGAAAACAGAATTAGGGCCACACCCAAGACTAAATTAAGCCCTAGTTTACACCTCGTAACTTGACATTCCAACATACAGAAATATACTGTTCATATATTATGGCTGAACTAGTAACAGATGGCGAAGAACATAAACACCACCACCAAAGACAGCCAGTTTCTACTAATGAAAAGCCAGGAGCTCATTTCTACAAAGAGGAAGAAAAAGAAAAAGAATGGAAGAAGAAGAAAGGTGCTCCAAATCACACTGTCCAGGAAGCAATAAACTTCATACTGGATTTGCTGCACTGCAGATTGCTGATATACAGAAATTAGTTTGATGGTTCCTCAAGACTGAGAAAAATGAATTTTGCATGTGCTCCATCTTCATTGTAATCCACAGCTGAGCACAGACATCCTTGAGGCCTGCTCCTGGGTGCTGAGCCACTTCAGATTTTGCCCTATGTAATGCAGGTATGCAGGGGTCCTTTCATAGAAAAAGAGGTGCAGGAGCTTATTAGCATAACTCATTAGCATATGCCACGTCCCCTGACGTCACCAGAAGTGTGTCAGAAAGGGAATGTCAGTTTCAGCCCCATTATATCCTATGGGCCATTGAAATCAATGGCAAAAACTCATAGGGTATATGAGGGGCTGGAGGAAAGGGGGTTTGAGGGAGAGGCTCCAAACTCGCAGGGTAGGTGCTGGGACCTCTCCTCGAAATGCCCACCAAGTTTCAAGAAGATTGGACCACGGGGTCCAATTCTACAGGCCCCAAAACAGATTGTCCCATCCCCTCCATTGTTCTCTATGGAGGGAAAAAATGTTAACTTTTTTTCTACCACAGAGAACAATGGAGGGAATGGTGGCAACCTGTTTGGGGGCCTGTAGAATTGGACCCCCTGGTCCAATCTTCTTGAAACTTGGTGGGCATTTCGAGGAGAGGACCCAGCAGCTACCCTGCGGGTTTGGAGCCTCTCCCTCAAACCCCCTCCCCTCCAGTTGCTTTTAAAATTGCAGCCGGATTTCGGCAGCAATTCGGCAGCGAGCTGAATCAGATTAGAGAATCTGATTCGGCCCGTGGCTGCCCTACTGGCCAGTCCTGAGCTGGCGGAGCTTTGCTCCGCCTCGCTCCGGCCCCAACGGACCCCTGCAGGTATGAAACCAGGTTCAGAGACCCTGAACCTCTGGGAGCGGCTGCCGGAAACGCTCAGGGAAAATCCCATTTATTCTAATGGGAATAGCTAGGAGCCCATCAACACCTGCAGCAAAACCATTTAATACAATTTTTCCTAAACAGGAGGTCAAACTGCAGGGGGGAGGAACATATATCTGATAGCTGCCTAAGCCTAAGGGAAAAAAAGGAAGTTTCATCCTAGGATATCGTGGAAATCTAGCCTGGATTCTTTCTCCATGACGTTTCTCGATGTGAGGATGGGCTTCCGACTGACCACTGGAGATTCAATTTACTCTGCAGATTTTTAAAATAACTGCTTCAGATGCAGCTGCCACCACAGCACAAGGATCTTCAGTGTGTGACTGAGGGGGAGCTGTTTGCACGTAAAAAAAATATTTTTAAACAATATGGTCATTCTAAAAAGCATCCTGTTTAACTTCTGCCTGAAATGTACATGGTCTGCTATTGGAGTTATGCATCTCCTCACTTCCCGACATTTTGAAGCAGGCTTTGCCTCCTGCAGCAGCCGTTCTGTGGCCACGCCCACCACCCGGTGTTGGAATTCCAAAGGTCTCCACATGCTTGAAAAGATTGGGGGGGCCCTGTTCTAGCCAATAACCTCTGAATGTTATTTATGTTTGTTTAATGGAAGTATTATTTACGAAGCTTCTAAAACGTCTAGGCACTGTACAATGAGGCAATTAAATAACGCACAGCTGCAACAATGAATATGGGAATGAAGAAGGAGGAGGAGGAGATTGGATTTATACTCCGCCCTTCACTACCCCAAGGAGTCTCAGAGCAGCTTATAATCTCCTTTCTCTTCGCCTCCCCACAACAGATACCCTGTGAGCCGTGTTCCCTCTAAGCTGAGTTAGTGTGAGCTAGCTCATAGTTTTTTAGCCTCTGGCTCACACATTTTTGTCTTAGCTCAGGGAGGATGGCTCCAGAGCAAACTAATTTATGCAGTAGCCAAATAGTTTGCTCACAACTTTAATGTCAGTAGCTCACAAAGTAGAATTTTTGCTCACGAGACTCCACAGCTTAGAGGGAGCACTGCCTGTGAGGTAGGTGGGGCTGAGAGAGCTCTTGAGAGAACTGCTCTTGAGAGAACAGCTTGGAAAGAACTTGTGACTGAATGAAGATCACACCAGCAGCTGCATGTGCAGGAGTGGGGTATCAAACCCAGTTCTCCCAGTCTGCACTCCTAACCACTACACCGAACAAGTCATGTTGGGTAAGACCTTTTGAAGCTGGAAACTCAAGACATGGAAAGAAGTGGGTTACCTTTAACATTTCACTCAGGAAAGTCAACATTTTACTCAAGAACTTGTAATGGTCTCCTGATCTTGTCAGAAGTTCAGTGTACTGAGACTGAATCTCTGCAGCCTATGAGGAGAGGGAAAAAAGGACAGACACCAAATGTAAGCCTAGTCTAAACATCATTTTTAGCCTGCACCAACAGGATTTTAAAATATTTTATAAGAAACTGGTAGCCTCATCTAGACTGAGATGTCAGTGTCAGTAAATTCAAATGGACTTAACTGAAGTCAGTGTGGCTGCAACAGCACTATGAGAACCAGGTTCAAATTCCACCCTACAACGCAAGCTTGCTTGGTTACGTTGAGCCATTCATTTTCTCTCAGACTGTTCTACCTTGCAAGCTTATTGTAAGGACAGAAAGAGGGTGGAGGAAAGCTTGCACACTGCTCTAGCCTCCTTGGAAGAGGAGAGAGACAAAATTTTAATAAAATAAAACCGTAACCCCACTGTCAGAACTAGCAGTTAGTGTTAGATTAGGATCTAGGAGAACATGGGCTTCAGTCCCTGCTCTACCACAGACAGAATGGGCACGAACCATGAACTGAACCACAGACCCATACGAACTGGGTTCGTATGTTGATTTGATCGAACTGTTGATTTGTGAACCAACCAGATTCATATCAGTTTGTGAGCCATTCAAAGTTTAAACCCCTGCTTTTTGCTCCCTGTGGCTTTCCTGCTTCCCGTGGTTTCCAAACAGTTGAGCAGCAGGAAGCTCCCCGCTGCTCAGCTGTTTTCCGTGAACCCCCGCTTTCTGCTCTGCACGAACCGCCACAAGCTGTACCAAAACTTGTGGAAGTTTGTAGAGGTTCTTCAGTTGCAAACATCGCTTTGCAAGCCACGAACCGCCCAAAATTCGTGATGAACTTTAGTTCATCAGCCATTTTATGCCCATCCCTAGCTACAGATGGTCACTGGGTAACTTTGAACTAGTCACTTATTATTGTAGGGGTAGGAGGGAAGAGCAGAGAACAATGTTTGAAGCTGTTTTGAGTGATCATCAGAGAGAAAAACATGGTATAAATAAAAATAAACACATTTCAAAAATAACCTATGATACAGTACTGCCCTACCTAGACTGGACCTCTGCAGGCAGGGCTTCCATATTGGAATTTATCCATGCATAAAAAATTCTGCATACAGAAAAGCAGAGCATCAAAAAAGACTTTGGCTTAGAGCACGCTAACCTCTGGTGGGCGCACAGAGTTTCTGGCATGGCTCAACGTTCAGTTATGCGACTTTCCAACCCCTGCTCTAGCAGCCTCCTCCACGTGTCTGCACCACATGCTTCCTCTGCACTTGGTTTCAGAAACTGAGTCCACAGGGTGGTCAGACTTCATCTTTTCTCCCCACAACTGCTCACAGATTTTCCAGACTAACAGTTTAAGAAGGTTTTAGCAAGAAAGGGGTCACAAATGCAACAATAGAGAAAGCCATCTACCTCTTGCAGAATTAACCCAGAAGGAGATTGGACCAAGTTCCTCTTACTAGGAATGTTCACTGAAGTTTCCAGCCCTGAGCAGTAGGCTGCAGCCTGGAGTTCACAATCCTGTAGAAGAAGAAAGTACAATTTTGTATGAGCCGTTACACCATCATTCTCCTGACCTCATTTTTCAGAACCAAAGGCAGGCAATACTCTCCTTCAAAAGCCAGCGAAGTGGAGGGGAAAGCTGCTTACAAAGTCAGGAGCCATCAAGGACCCAGTCTGAAAAAGTGGGAAGTCCCTAGTCTAGCTAAGCTAACTAGAAGTCCTTCAGCTGCACCCCTGTAGGATGATCTTCAGATCTTCTTCATAAGGCTGCACTAGAGACCTTGCATATTCCAATGGACTCTATGGTATTATGTCCCATTGAAGTCCCTCCCCTTTCCATACCCTGCTCTCCTCAGGCTCCACCCCCAAAATCTCCAGGTGTTTCCCAGCCCAGAGCTGGCAACCCTACTGACTGATATAGTCTGCGCCTGCTACTTTCCAAGATGAACTTGGGGGTTTCTCACTCAGTTGCATTGGTGCGTGGAATCCCTGAACCACTGCTCCAGATCAGAAATGGGCTGAATGGGGGCCAATTAACTGTGGTTCAGTCCAGGTAAAATAGAGCTGATGGACGCTGGGGGGGCCTTCCGTTCAGAAAAGAGGCAAATGGGTGGGGCTGCACACATTTGGAAAATAGATCTGCACCTTGGGAGGAGTTCTCCTGGACCTGCCATTGATAGTTGACATTCTAGTGGCAGCAGGAGTGTTTTTTCCAGCTTCAGTTAGTAATCCAGATGTGGAGCTGATGGGCTGAGTTAGAAAAATCTGCACTTCTTTGGAGCAGTCCTTCACAATTTCGTCCAGTAATGATTCTCCCATGATCACCAATGCATCTTCCAGGACAGGCACAACAGTGTCTTCAGAATCTGCAGGTAATCAGAATATTCACAAATAAATCAGATGGCAGGTAAGAATTTCCAGGTGTGCTTGAATTAAATGCTGCTTCCCTACGTGTGGCAGAGCCACTAGTTACAGAACCAAAGGCGGAATCTGCAACTCTAAATCCTCAATCCAACCCTAATAGCTGTATAGTTGCTAGTGACACCCACTTGAGTTTGAATTCGTCTTAAATTGGTTTTAATTTTATTAATCTTTGATGTTTTTATATTGTTTCTAAGGCTTAGTGTCATGTTGTAAATTGCACAGAGCCCGGTGCAGATGGGGTGATTAATAAGTCGTATTATTAATATTATTAGTGAAGGTCAAATGGTACAAGAAATCATACTTGGATGGCTTTCAGGAAGCCCCTGCTCCTCGGCTTCTCTCTATCAAGCAGAGTTCCTGCCACATGTCCTAGTTCGCAGCAGCAAATCGGCTGCTGCTCAGATTTCAGGACAGTGTATTTGATCTAGGTCCCCTCTTGTTCAGGGTGTCTGAAATATAGCCTTTCAGTCATTCCAGAGAGATCACAGCCCCTGGGTCTCACAATGTGCCTTACTTATATAGACAGTCCCACCAAAGTAACACTGCTTCCTACCCACAACAATAGATCACCTAACAGGGATACAAGCCCAAGCAACAAACCAAGATGCCAGATTTTTTTTTCTTCCCTTGTACACTTGGCTCATAACATCGCTACACCATCCTGGGCTCCTTCACTTGCCCATGTTCCTGTGTGATACATGCCACCATGCATGTCAACTAATCAGCTACAAACAAACTAGTCAGTTGCTAAGCAAAAGAAAAAAATGGACACACGTTTGATGTTAAAAACTACATTATTCAGAAACTGGTGAGAGAACATTTCAGTCTCCCAGGACACACTGTTGTTGACAGAACAGAGCGGGTGCAGAGGACAGCTACGAGGATGATCGGGGACCTGGAGACCAAGAAGCCCTATGAGGAAAGGCTGAAGGACTTGGGAGTGTTCGGTCTGGAGAAGAGGAGGTTGAAGGGGGGGACGTGATGGCTCTCTTGAAGTATCTGAAGGGCTGTCACTAAGAGGAGGACGGGGAGCTGTTCCTGTTGGCAGCAGAGAAGAGGACTCGCAATCATGGGTTTAAATTAAGGGTGAGAAGGCACCGGCTGGATCTTAGGGGAAACTTTTTTACAGTAGGAGTTGTTCCACAGTGGAATCAGCTGCTTTGGGAGGTGGTGAGCTCCCCCTCACTGGCAGTCTTTAAGCAGCGGCTGGACAAACACTTGTCAGGGATGCTCTGGGCTGATCCTGCATTGAGCAGGAAGTTGGACTAGGTGGCCTGTATGGCCCCTTCCAGCTCTGTGACTCTATGATCCTATGACCTGAAAGTCACCATCTTTCAACAACAAACAAGGGAGACTGCAGGGTGAAACTGCTGAACTGGGATTAGCGAAGAGATTTCATTGAACAAATTTAGAGTTCAGTGGCACCTTTAAGACCAACAAACTTCCATGCTCTTCCTCTCATTCCCCGTGAGTTGAGCCAGGACTTGGAATTTTCATCTCACAAGAAGTGTTAACCATCTCAGTAAAACCTGGGACACCCTACCCATTACTGGTGTTATGTAGCTAGTGAACGGTGTCTAAAACCTTGATTACAGTTGAAGTTTCCATAATTACATTCCACCCTGTACTTCCTGCACAGCACAGCTTTTGTTTTTCGTACTTCCTATATAAAAAGAGAGCATGGTGAGCGTCCATGTGTTGCCATCTGAAGAAGTAGGCTTTAGTGCATGAAAGCTTATGCTGGGATAACGTTTTGTTAGTCTTTAAGGTGCCACAAGACTCCTGTTTGTTCAAGCCTGCCAATGGTTTCCATGGTGGCTCCACAAAGCATGGCATCTTTTCCTGTCGGCCTTCTGAACGTTAGTGCAATCTGAAGAGAGGCTGCTTCAGTGACAGTTGCTTCTTAGTCAAGGTGGACACCTCTGTACTCCTTTTATAAAAATATACAGCAATCACTCCAGTATATAGGAAGGGTTGAGAGATCAAGCCCTATTGGTTTACACGATAGGCGCATAAAAGGTAGCTACCGTATGTGAAATCTTCCAGCAGTGCTCGAGAAGGATGTTTCCCCTGCAATTCATCCTACAACCACAAAAAAGAAAAAAATAATATAATTTAGTACTGACTCCAGTTATGGCAACAAGGCATTTGTGGGCACAAAACAACCTATAGTAAATGTACAGTCAAGATCACAAAAAGAATGTTTGTGTATTCATCACCAGTTGTTGGGGAACGTATGAACCGTGAACATCAAACAGCAATTAAAAATTACTGTAAAATCACCGGGTTGGATCCAGCCACCTGTCACTGAACCTTGCACAGTTTCCCTCCCATCTTCTGTCTCCATCCACATGACTTGTCCATGAAGATCTTAGTATCTATAGAACAGTATATTTCAGAGATCAAAGGGGACACAGCAGGGACAGCTGGTTGAGCCCACCTCATTGTACCTCCTGTCCTGCTCCATTGGCGACTCCTGAAGTCAGACATAGCCTCTAGCCAAGTATGAATATTCTTAGAGACTCTTTATTCTTGCAGCCCCCAGCAGGTGACAAGAACAGGAGGTCCACTGAGTCCCTGGAAGGCAGCCATCCATGATTTGCGGGCTGCATTTGGGTTGGTGGGTCACAAGTTGGGGAGGCATGCCTGAGGCAAAGGAAGGACATGACACAGTCTTGGCTTGATCTACCTTATTCGGATAGGATTGCTTTGGTGAAAGAGGACAGCAACACTGTCACGGAATGACCATTACTGGGGAAGCCATAGATTCCCGCATTCTGATCTGATGAGGTGAGTGGACTTATTGACAGGGTTGCCGGCCTCCGGGTGGCAGCTGAAGACAGGCCTGTAGCCAAGATTTTTTAGTTTGGGGGGCCTTTTTAAGAGTGGGGGGGGGACTGAAATTCACATGCACCCCCTGCACACTGCCCCGCTCCCCCCCCCCCCAAGCATTTAAAGGGTCCCTTTAAGGAGGGAGAAGCGGGGGAGGCGCCTCATTCGCCTGCACGCCAAGGCACAAATTTGCGGCTTGGAGTGTAGGCGCATGTGGCCTCCCCCAGCTTCTCCCCAAAAGTGAAGAAGTCAGGGGCCATGCCCCGGCAGGCCCCACTGTAGCTACGGGCCGTGCTGGAGAGCTCCTGCTATTACTAACTGATCTCCAAGCGACAGAGATCAACTAACCTGGAGAAAATGGTCGCTTTGGAAGGCAGACTCTGTTGGCAGAGTTTAAATATGCAAAGGAAGTGGTTTATTAGAGAAGTAGGTTTATTAGAGAAGAACAAACTGTTGTAGGACATACAGAGAGAAAGCCTAAACTAAACAGCCTAACGGCTGTAAAAGAAACAAAGAGCAACAGGAAGCTCCACGGGAGCAGAAAGTCTCCAGAAGAGCCAGTCGGGAGACAGCAGGGACACAATCTGATAATGGGGGAAGCCCCTCGTCTAGCTATGTCAACTACCAGTTCTTCAGCTTTCCCCCCAGTAGGATGATCTGAAGATCTCTGATGATCTGATGATCTGATCTCCTTCATAAGGCTGCACTGGAGACCTTGTATATTTCAACAGACTCTGTGGAATTATGCTCCACTGAAGTCCCTCCCCTCTCCAAACCCTGCCCTCCTCAGGCTCCACCCCCAAAATCTCCAGGTGTTTCCTGGCCCAGAGCTGGCAACCCTACTGACTGATACGGTCTGCGCCTGCTACTTCCCAAGAGGAACTTGGGGGTTTCTCACTCAGTTTCATTGGTGCGTGGAATCCCTGAACTACTGCTTCAGATCAGAAATGGGCGGAACAGGGGCCAATTAACTGCAGTTCAGTCCAGGTAACACAGAGCTGATGGAAGCTGGGGGGGCGGCCTTCCGTTCAGAAAGGAAGTAAATGGGTGGGGCTGCACACGTTTGGAAAATAGATTTGTCCCTTGGGAGGAGTTCTCCTGGACCCGTCATTGATAGTTGACACTCTAGTGGCAGCAGGAGTATTTTTTCCAGCTTCAGTGTGGAACCTTGCCTCCAAAAACCATGCTCTGGGAACATGTAGGTAGGTTAGACGACTATATCAGACACCACGAGGCTGGCAATTGCCACAAAGTGGCTCCCGAACCAAAACAATTGCCCACCCCTGACCTAACAGGTTTGTGCTCAAAATTAAAGCCATCTTTTTTCCCCCTGTGCTTAAATGAATGTTCCCAACCTGTCCATCTTGCTGTCGTTCTTCAAAAGAGTAAAAGATCAGTGGGTAAGTGTCAGAATCCAAGGATTCTAACAAAGGTTGCTTGTATGCTTATGCTTGTATGCTCTGTATAATCTGTATAATCCCTTACTATGTAACCTGTTTTTGCAGTCCCTCTGTAACATCCTGTTATCTCCAGCACCATGTATCAGGTTCTCTTTTACTGCTGGGGATTTATGGCTCAAGCTGGGTCTGGTCAATGTAACCATTTGGTCCGGGAGGGTGGCGACTTCAGAGCATGAGAACAATCAGCCTCTTACCCCCGCGCCTCCACATTCCTTTCCTCCCTGCCGGGGGAGACACGGACCAATTCTTATCGGCGTGTGAAAGCCTTGACAAAGTTATTTGTTATGCATAAGATGGATACATCTGAGGGGTCTGGTTTAGAAGGGAACTTTACAACTTCACACTTAACCTTTTCCTGTGGGAAGCAAACGGTCAAAGGACCTTTAGCCCGCGATTTTTCTCTCTCTGTGATTGGTTCCCTATGGGCAATTCAAATTGCACTGGAGGGTATATTAATCCTGCTTCTATTGTATACTTTATCTCTAACAATGATCCGAGGACCCATAGTAATGTAGTAATAGGAAATAAAGAACTGTGTTTCATCAACAAAGGTCTGATCCTTGACTACTTGGCGCAGAAGCCTCACAGTAATTGGCACTGGAAGAATTTTACTATATTCTGGCATCCAGATGACGTAATATCCTCCCCCCCTTTTTACAGACGCAGATGCAATTCTAAAGACCCATTTAACCCTTTAGGTGTCAGTGCCTGAAGTCTAAACAATCCAGCCTGTTTCTTTTTTTTCCAGCAGCAGCCTTTCATTTTTACAGGCTAATTTCTGCACCGCCCCCCAAATAAAACCATAGGGACCATGATCATTTTCAATAAAGTGTTTAGCCGACAGGACACTTGTCCTTTTCAATTTTATATGACTTTTGTCTTCTGCTATGCATGTCCTTGTTTCTAGTTGCTTTTCCAACATAAAGCTTTTTACAGGGGTGTCGGATTATATATATATATATATAACCTGCACAGAGTTGCATGTTGGAAAATCCTTTAGTATATATTCTGTCTTGTCTAACGGGTTGATGAAGTATTTCATATGCCATGTTAACTTGCAGCCATTGCAATTGCCACATGCAGAATGTCCCTGAGGAGAGACTAGCACCAGGCAAACCTCTTTGTCGACTACGGCTGCCAGCCTCCAGGTGGGGCCTGGAGATCTCCCGCTTTTACAACTGATCTCCAGCTGACAGAGATCAGCTCTCCTGGAGAAAATGGGCTGCTTTGAAGGGTGGACTCTATGGCATTGTACCATGCTGAGGCCCCTCCCCTCCCCAAACCTCGCCCTCTCCTGGCTCCACCCCCAAAGTCTCCAGGTTATTTTTCAGCCTAGAGCTGGGAACCCTATTGTTGACTAACACATTTACGGGTCTTACTATGAACTAGATGTTCCCTCAAATTGTTGGTTCTGCTAAAAGCAGTCACAGGGTTATTTAAAACAAGGCTGAAATACTCACCGCCTGGCGGACCGACGGAGAGACTCCGAGCTTTCCACGCAGCGCCTCCCTTAGCCCCTGCTTTCCCCCCGGCGACCTCCTCCGCAGAAACCGCCGGGCTTTCTGCAAAACGCTCAAACGCTCGCAGCCTCCTGGCTCCATGGAGCGAGCCCGAGGCTTCCGGGCGGAGTCCGCCGCTTCTTTCCCGCCCGCGACTTCCTCCGGAGACTGCGGGGCTTTTCAGGGAGCGCGGGCATGCTCCCCGCACCCGAGGGGAGTCAGCCGGTAACCGCTGGGCTCTCCCTCCCGAGCTCAACCTGCCGCCGGCCAAGACCTCTGTGTGACCTCACAGCACCACCAGCGGAGCGTCGTCAGGCGGCCAGAGAGGGGAGAGCCGGCTTGTTGGGCTGCTGGCTCCCCGGGAGGCGACGCGGGTCCTGCAAAAACTCCGCTGCCCCCCTTGGAAAGAGAGCGAGCTAGAGGAGGGGGGAGCTTTGCAAGACAGCAAGCCCAGCTGCGGGCTCTCTCCGCCAGACCAGTCCTCCGCTGGCCAAGCAGGCGCTCGCTCCCGGGCTGCTCATCCTCGTCGCTCCCGCACACACAACCCAGCCGGGGCGAAGTGCCCGTCTCCGTTGTTAAAGAGCCTGCCCGCCGTCCACGAGGGGGCGCTGCCTTCGGTTGCGACGGGAAATGGAGGTTAGGGGTGAAAACCCCATCAGTGGGGTTCTCGGGGAGGGGGCCTGAAATCCTCCAGCAGGGTTTTCAAGAAGCTTGTGGCAGCTGATTATAGAGTAAGGAATGAGTGGGTAACACAAAAGCATTCTGGCGCCAAAGAGGAGACACCAAAGGAAATGCCTCACTGCAGTTTTTCATTTAAGCCTGTAGGTGAACTGGTTTTAACCACAAACATGTGATATTTCCCTAGTCCCTGATTTATGCTGTGGACAGAGAAAGTGACTCCAGGCACTAAAAAAACTAGAATCTCTCAATGACCTGTCTTAGCTTCAGATTTTATCTTCCGGGGCACAAATGGGTGGCTCTTTCATAAAAACATAAGAACAACCAATGTTGGATCAGGCCACTGTCCCATTCAGTCCAACACTCTTGTCACACAGTGGCCAAAAATAGCAGGTGCCCTCAGGAGGTCCAGCAGTGGGGCCAGGACACTAGAAGCCCTCCCACTGTTGCCCACCCACCCCCAGCACCAAGGATACAGAGCCTCACTTGCCCCAGACCGAGAGTTCCTATCTATACCTTGTGACTAATAGCCACTGATGGACCTCTGCTCCAGATGTTTATCTAATTCGCTCTTGAAGCCATCCATGCTTGTAGCCGCCACCACTTCCTGTGGTGTGGCACTTCCAAGAAGGAGGAGGAAATTGCCTGAAGAGTAGCAATCTGGAGACAGACAAGGAATGACACTTAACTTGGAGAGAAGGTGCTGACTTCACTGCCCTATCTGTCTTCTTCACGGTCTTCTTCTCTTCTTCTTTGTACACTGGACATTGCCTTTTTCAGCACTGGGTAGGTGGAGGAGCTTCAATGGGGCATAATGGCAGAGAGTCCACCTTCCAAAGTGTCCATTTTCTCCAGGGGAACTGATCTGTGTTGTCTGAAGATCAGTTCCAATCCCGGGAGATCTCCAGCCACCACCTGGAGTTTGGCAACCCTACTCTGTGTCATTTTCCCATTTTGATTCCTACAGCCTGAAAAGATACCAGTTTCCCCCTCATTCAAAAATACACAACGAATGTAAGGTATAAAGAACGAACAGAGACTGATGGTTTATTAAGTTATGCTCAAGTCATGTTTAGTAGACATTGCTTACAATAATTCTACCCATAGATGGCGATAGCGTCTAACAATGTTCTCCCCTAAGGCAAAGTCAGGGTCAGTAAATGTCTTGAGCAAAGACGTGCAGTGTAGGCTTTTCTAACCTCAAACTGATAACTGTTTTGGCTGATACAGCTTACAGTACTCTGGAAGATAGCCTGTTCTTTTACCTGACCTCATTTTGAACAGGTGGTTGACAAAGGTTCAGCTGACGAAGTTGTTCAGGGTGGTGAGAACCAGGGAGGATTGTGAGGCACTCCAATGGGATCTGTCAAGGATGGGTGAGTTGGCTTCAACGTGGCAAATGGGGTTCAGTGTGGCCAAGTGCAAAGTGATGCACATTGGAGCCAAAAATCCTAACTATAAATACACGTTGATGGGGTCCGAACTGGCAGAGACTGACCAAGAGAGAGATCTTGGAGTTGTAGTAGATAACTCAATGAAAATGTTGAGACAGTGTGCGACTGCAGTGGAAAAGGCCAACATATGCAGGGGATTATTACGAAGGGAACTGAAAACAAATCAGCCAGGATCATAATGCCCCTGTATAAATCGATGGTGCGACCTCATTTGGAGTACTGCGTACAGTTCTGGTCGCCACACTTCGAAAAAGATGATAACATTGGAAAAAGTGAAGAAAAGGGCAACTAGAATGATAAAAGGGTTGGAACACTTTCCCTATGAAGACAGGTTAAAGCGCTTGGGGCTCTTTAGCTTGGAGAAATGACAGCTGAGGGGTGACATGATCAAGGTTTATAAGATTATGCATGGGATAGAGCAGGTAGAGAAAGAAGTACTTTTCGCCCCTTTTCACCATACAACAACTCGGGGTGTACTCAATGAAATTGCTGAGCAGTCAGGTTAGAACAGATAAAAGGAAGTACTTCTTCTCCCAAAGAATGATTAACACTTGGAATTCACTGCCACAGGAGGAGGTGGTGGCTACAAGCATGGACAGCTTCAAGAGGGAATTGGATATATGGAGCAGAGGTCCATCAGTGGCTATTAGCCACAAGGTATAGATAGGAACTCTCAGTCCGGGGCAAGTGATGCCCTGTATTCTTGGTGCTTGGGTGGGCAACAGTGGGAGGGCTTCTAGTGTCCTGTCCCCACTGCTGGACCTCCTGAGGGCATCTGGTGTTTTCGGCCACTGTGTGGCAGACTGTTGGACTGGATAGGCCACTGGCTTGATCCAACATTGGCTTCTCTTATGTTCTTAAGTTAACCAGAACCTTCCCTTGTAAGCACTGCCCTACCACCAGATCTTGCTAACAACCCTTTGAAAGATCTCGTGACATCCCTACCATATTTTGCGACATGCCCTACTAGATCTTTACATCAGCTTCCATGAAAGCTCTTGCTACACCCCCTACAGATCCATTCCTGCCGTGTTTTGCTAGACCTCCTGCCATTTGTTGCTGTACAACTTTGAAAAATCTTTAGGGTTGCCAACTGCCAGGTGGTAAACAGCAAAACACAACCGTGATATAATAAACATATCTTTGTATTTCTCAAAGCTTGGTGCAACTCCTTCACCTTTTCACAATGAACAAAAGTTTCTGTTTATAAACATTGCTTCACACTTCTAAGGATGAATGCATGCCAGTAGACACATTAATTTAAACAGTCCTGTTTTGTGGTCCGTTTTTCTGTTCTTTTTCTCCTTGTGTTGTAGTTTCCCGTTGCCCCTCCTACAGTTTCCACAACGGGATGACTCGGACCCCATTTCAATACTTCATCAAGGCAGATCCCGCACAGATTCCTGAGGTCGCCTGTTCTACGATGTATCCCCAGACACATGAAACACCCAGAACAGCCACCTACCATTGCTGTTTAAAGCAGAGGTTTCCAGACGCCATTAAGGAGGGCCTTCTCCATCACGCAGGCACACCGCCCCCCCCCCCGAAACCTTCTCTGCAATGAAGGCACAAAAGCCACCTTTCCCCGCCTTCTGTTAAACAAAGAACTTCTCCTTGAGAAACCGGTATTACCTGCCCTGGGACTAAGGAGGAATCTACAACACAAAAGGTGCTAGCCGGATGACTCATTAATCCCTTAAGGTGTCTCTGCCACAGTACCTAGAGTTCAATATTGACCAACCCTTTAGCCCCCTCCCCCAGACCCTATTTCAGGTAACATGCTTTTTGGGACGGACCACAAAGAGGGTGGACCAGGAGGAGGCGACCAGCCAAACCCTCCTCCAAAGCCCCCTTATAAAAGGAGCCACCATGTGCTCTTCCTCTCTCTCTCTCTCTCTCTCTCTCCTGACCTCTAGACTTACCCTACCCTCACGACTCTTGGTTTGCGCAACCAGAGTCTCCATGTGTTCTGCTGGTTCAGTACACGACCCCTAGTCCCCTCTAGTCTCCTTTATTTTTCCAGTGGAAAACTTCATCACGCCGAGGACAGGTAAATATTGCCCGTCAACTAAACATCCTGCTAATGCACATGGAGTCGTCCCTTTTCTCTCTAACTAAGTTTTGTAATGGTGAGTGTGCTTGAGTATTGTTTGCTTGGGAAGATTTATTCAGTAAAGAAACCGTTTCAACCTGAAATTGGTCTCTGCGTCTATTTCCGGTGTGTCTAGATAAAGTGGGACCCTTGTATATTTGTTCCCTTACTGCCCATTGCCATTTTATAATACTTCAAATCCGCCAGTGTTGTTAATAAAGGCATTCAGGCTAACACTTATACCAACTGCACTTTAACCTGAGTTGTATCTTGAAGCAGTCCGTTCGCGGTGAGTTTCCCTGGAGTGTTACAGGATTACTTTCAATGTCTGCAGGTGACTTGGCTTTGTTCAGGATGGCTTGTTAGATGAGCTTGTGGAGGACTGGCATAGCCGACTCTCCGCAGCCATTGATGAGATCGCTCCCCAGCGTCCTCTGTGCTCTTGCCCTAGGCTTGCCCCCAGGTTTACCCAAGAGTTGCGGCTTATGAAGCGGGAGCTAAGATGGCTAGAGAGATGATGGCGCCGTGCTCATGACAAAGCTACTAGAGCATCCTATAGGACGTTTATGAGATCCTATGAGATGGCAGTCAAAGCCGCAAAGAGAGACTACTTTGCAGCTACAATTGCATCTGCGAGCTCACGCCCAGCCCAATTATTTAGAACAATCCGGTCTCTAACAGTTCTGCCACAGGGCAGGCCAAACGCTAGGGAATTGGATATTGGCTGTGAGGCATTTGCGAGCTATTTCGTGGATGAAGTCTTGTTGCTCCGCTGCAACCTCCCCGCCACAGTTGAGACAGTAAGTGAACTTGAGGCCCCAAGCATGTCTTCGACTTTGGTTTTGGAGGAACCCACTCAGCTTGGAGGAAGTTGACAGATTGCTCCTGACTGTCCACCCAACCACATGCAGCCTTGATCCATGCCCTTTCTGGCTTATTAAAGCTGAACACGAAGGGTTTCAAGGCACCCTTAAGGAGATTATAAACAAGTCCCTCTTAGAGGGACTATTCCCCGGGGGCAGTCAAGGAAGTGATGGTCTGCCCTCTCTTAAAAAAAACCATCCCTGGACCAGGCCAAATTGGTGAACTATCAGCCGGTGTCCAACTTGCCCTATCTGGGCAGGTTAATTGAGGGGGCGGTGGCATTACAGTTACAGGGCTTCATGGATGACGCTTCCATATTAGATCCCTTCCAGTCCGGCTTCTGTCTGGGACATGGGACGGAGACAGCATTGATCGCTCTTACTGAAGACCTCCGGAGGCATCTGGATCGGGGCAGTTTGGTGGTACTTGTGCTGTTGGACCTGTCAGTGGCATTCAACACAGGCAGCCACCAGTTGCTGACTTACCGCCTCACCGTCATGGGAATTCAGGGGCTTGCCTTGCAGTAGCTTGCTTCCTTTCTCCAAGGTCGGGGACAAAGGATGGCACTGGGGGAACAGCAGTCCATGAGGCACTCGCTGGAGTGTGGAGTGCCTCAAAGGGCAGTGCTGTCTCCGATGCTGTTAAACATCTTTATGCGCCCCCTTGCCCAGATTGCCCAGAGGTGTGGCCTGGGATGCCACCAGTACACTGATGACACCCAGCTCTATCTGATGTTGGGCGGCCGGTCGGACTCTAGACCAAAAGACCTGGACCAGGCATTACAAGCTGTGGCTGGTAAGTTTAGGCTGAGCCGGTTGAAGCTGAATCTGACAAAGACAGAGGTCCTCTGTGTGGGCTGGAGCAGGCGGGGAGGAGGATCCCTGCTCCTGACCTTTGACAGGGCGCCATTGGTGCCAGCGCCAGACATCAGTAGTTTGGGAGTGCTCCTGGATTCCTCCTTACCAGTGGAGGCCCAGGTGGCAGTTGGCCTTTTAACATCTTCGGCTGATTAGGCAGCTGGTACCCTTACTTGGCCGCGACGACCTAGCCACGGTGATCCATGTGATGGTCACTTCGAGACTAGATTTCTGCAATGCTCTTTACATGGGGCTGCCCTTGGTGCAAATTTGGAAGCTGCAGCTAGTGCAGAATGCTGCGGCCAGGCTGTTATGGGTCTCCCTAGATGGGAGCACATTTCGTCTGTGCTGAAGGCGCTGCACTGGCTGCCAATAGGATATCACATTCGCTTCAAGGTGCTGGTATTGACCTTTAAAGCCCTATATGGCCAGGGTCCAATATACCTGAGGGACTGCCTTTCCCCGTATATACCCCAGAGAGTGCTGAGGTCGGGGTCCCAGAACCAACTGGCCCTTCTGGGCTTTAAGGATGCTAGGCTTGCCACTACCATGGCCAGGGCATTCTCAGTGGTGGCTCCGTACTGGTGGAATGAGCTCCTAGAGGAGATCAGGGCCCTGTGGGATCTTTTGCAGTCCTGCAGGGCCTGCAAGATGGAGCTCTTCCACCAGGTTTTTCAACTCGGAGCCGCCCCCACTACTACCAACGAGCTTGGCCTGTAGCCTTAACCCCTGGCCCCACCACTGTGCCCAGGAAGATCATTGAGTGGCAACTGTTTGGCAGTGGGGTAATTTTCAGTATGCCATCTTGCATAATTATTATCGTATTAGCACTAGCACTTTTGATCTGAACTGTTGATTTAATGTTTTATTGTTGCTGTGATTTTAAATTGATTTTATGTGTATTTAATGGTCTATGCTGACCAGTTATATAAGCCGCCTTGAGCCTGCAAGCGAGGAGGGTGGAGTATAAATTAAATAAATACATATATGGTCACCAGTCCCAAAGTTCTGAGCTGCTGACATGCATAGGGGTAGGGATATAGGGTCTCTGAATTCGGCATTCTCATTTTGTTGCTTGTGTGTCCTTATTGCTTCAAGGAGAGGGAGTTCTTTCCCACACATGTCTTGCTCCCGCTAGTGGTTTATTCGATATTACATCGCTGTCTGTCCAGCATATATCCCTGCAGATTTAAACTGCCGGTTTTTATGTCACACATACAATGATGCAATATTGAATTAACCACTAGAGGGAGCAAAACTCACATGGAAAGGGGGGGGGGGAAACTAAGCAAAAGGGACACACAAGCCAAAATGAGAATGCAGAAGAGCCATCTGTGTTTTCTATTGCTTATCTTGTTGAACAGCTGCCAGGATCAGTTTGATCCAGGCCAAGGAAGGCTTGAGATGTTGTAGGGAGCCCATGTAGAAGCAAAGACAACCCAACACTGTTGGGACTGGCAGTCAGGAATTGCTACCTGGAAGAGAAATTAGCTTTTCCCCCTTCTGTTCTGTTGTTCCAAACATCCAGAGCCAGCAGCCAAAACAGCCGCCTACAAGAGACCTGCGATCTGCCACTTAAAAGAACTGTCATTTTTAATGGCTTTCCATTTTACTGGAAGATCTCCAGAACCACTTACTAAACAAATGTTTCCAAAGCCCGGAGAGAACCTGCTGAGAAAGGGTCTCCAACCCCTAATCAAGAACGCTGTAACTATTCGGAGAGAAAAGAGGAACAAGAAATTAACCGGCAGCCTCTCTTTCTCTAGGCAAGGACTTTCATTAGAATCTGTCTCCTTTTCAAAATTACACAAACATTCCCTGAAGCATATATGGCCAATTTCTAAATGATTTTTAAATGGATTTTGTGGCTGGAGGAAGAAAGTTAACAGGCTGCCTTTTCTTAATGAACGATGTTGCAGCTTTTAGCTTCACATCAAGTTATGTTTGACAGAAGAAAAGCCATGTAATAAAAAGAATTCTGAGCCAGTGAAGCTGTTCAAGGACATAGATTTCTGTTACTTATGAGCGGCATAGAGACACTGGCTTGGGGGAGCGGGTAGGAAGTCATACATGGAATTTGCCCCCATTCGCTTTTGGGTCTTACCATCAGGGGTCATTTTGAGCAGGAACGCGCAGGAATGCCGTTCCAGTAATAACAAGTCCAGGAGTGGGCACATATGGTGATGCGCTGTGGAAAAAAGCAAAAGCATACTAAACTTGATCAGTATTTTCATGCTTGTTGTAGGGTAGCTTCCCTGCCAGAGCAAAAGAAACCTGAAGTGCCTTTAGCTGAAGTATAAAGCTGGCTCGCCAGCTCTGAGTTGGGAAATACCTGGAGATTTTTGGGGTGGAGCCTGAGGGTTGGGTGTTGCCTTCTGACACACTTCCGGTGATGTCTGGGGGTGCGGTATATGCAAATGAGTTATGCTAATGAGTTATGCTAATGAGCTCCTGTGCCTCTTTTTCTGCGAAATGACCCCTGATACCATTATCTCTAGTCAAACACAATTTGCAGGTTTCTTCTTTATATGTCACCTCAAGGAGATATAAACAAAGTAAGAGGCATCACAGCCAACAGATTGCTGAAAACAAAAAGCTGTGATGAAAACTGCAAAAAAACCCATAAAAATCTATGTGAAATATTCCATTGAAGTATTTTTTTGCATAAATAGAAGATCTCGTTTTTATATTATTGAACTGCCAAAACATTTATCTTGTCACAACACGTTCATATATGGGAACAGACTGAAATAAAGTATCGCAAAACAGTCATGTAAGCAATTAATCCAAACGTAAGTAACCCTGTACGGCAAGTGAACTATATTCAAACCAAAAGATCCAGTCCAGAAGAAGTCCAGTCCAGGTAGACCTGAAGATCCAGTCCGGAAAGAGTCCAATCCTGGGATGAGGTAACTGGATAATTCTCAGCTAGGTTCTGGTAATATAACCTTTCTTCAGCCGAAAATCAAGATTGAACTGATTATCTCTAGTCAAAAACATTTTGTTGGTTTCTTCTTTGTATGACACCTCAAGGAGGTAAGCAGAGGAGGGTGCAGACAGGTTTTCTATCTAAGGCCGCGGTCACACGGCCCCTTTAAATCCGGGAGGGCTCCCGGATTTAAAGGGGCCGCATTTTTATGCCGCGGGTTGGGATGTTTACACATCCCAACCCCGGCGGCGGCCGCAGCGCAAACGGCGTCTGCGGCAGGAACGACGGCAGTGGCCACCGCAGAAGCAGCGGCGGCAAAGGTGGCAGCTGCGGCGGAAGCGGTGGCCGCGGCAGGAACAATGGCAGCGCAGCAGCAGTAACGGCGGCTGCGGCGGCAGGAACAACGGCGGCGGCAGCTGCAGCAGCAGGGACAGTGGCGGTGGCGGCCATGGACCAGCCATCGCCTGGTGAGTTGGGGTTATTTCCCCCCCCCTTTTACACTTGGGCGCATGAGTGGCCATGCGCCCAAGTGTAAAAAGGGGGGGGAAATGGCGGTGGGGCATCTGGACAGCCCTGCTCTCGCAATGCTTGCGAGAGAGGGCTGTCCAGATAACCTCAAATGCGGGTTGCTCCCGCGACTCCCGGGAAAACACTAGTTTTTCCCGGGGTTGGTAAATGCAGGAGCAACCCGCATTGGAGCCCGCTTCGCTGCGGGACTCGCAGCGGGCCGTTGTGGACGGCCCCTTTAAATGCGGGAGGAAGCAGCCCTTCCTCCCGCATTAAGGGGCCGTGTGACCGCGGCCTAAGTAAACAAAATTAGTGTACGGCCAGAGACAACAGGGGGACAGAGGATATGCATGTGGACACCTCAGGCAACGATAGCTCTTATCATGCCACCTTCAGCTCGCTTAAAACTACCAACTAGAGCAGCAGTTCCCAATCCTTTGGCGTAGAGCCAGTTTGGTGTCGTGTTTAAGAGCACGGACTCTAATCTGGGAGAACCGGGTTTGAGTCTCCACTCCTCCACATGCAGCCAGCTAGGTGACCTAGGGTTAGTTGCAGTTCTTTCAGAGCTGTTCTCTCAAGAGCAGTTCTGTCAGAGCTCTCTCAGCCCCACCTACCTCACGGGGTGTCTGTTGTGGGGAGAAGAAGGGAAGGAGATTGTAAGCTGCTCTGAGTCTCCAAGTGAAGGTCGGGGTATAAACCCAACTCTCCTCCTCCTCTAGCCAGGGCCAGACCAAGGGGTTTTGTTTAGCACCCAGGCAAACTATGACCTTGGAATTCATCTAGTTCAGCATTCCATTTTCTACAGTGGCTAACATCACACAAACAGCTGCCCCCACCATGAACCCCTAAGCAAGTGGGACGTGGCCACCTGATATACACATACTGCAAGTGAACATCCCTTTGTGCGGCTCTTGATAGGCGGACTGAAATATATTCCAATTCCGTGCCCTCTATCTTAGGTATGGGGCTTTATTTTCTACTACGGGCTCTAGAGAAAGGCTCTGGGCGAGTGGCCCTGCCTTGGGCACTCAGCGTCAATTTGCTGTGGTATAAGGACACAGAGTCCACCATTTTCTCCAGAGAAATTGATCTCTGCTACCTGTGGAGCACTAGTAATCAATGCTCCCTCTAAGCTGTGGAGTCTTGTAAGCAAAAATTCTACTTTGTGAGCTACTGGCATTAAAGTTGTGAGTGAGCAATTTGTCTACTGCATCAATTAGTTTGCTCTGGAGCCATCCTTCCTGAGCTAAGACAAAAATGTGTGAACTGGAAGATAAAAAACTGTGAGCTAGCTCACACTAACTCAGCTTAGAGGGAACACTGGTTGTAATTCTGAGTAATCTCCAGCCCTCCCCTGGAGATCGGCAACAATGGTTCCCCAGGAGGAAATGGCTGATTTAGAGGGCGGAGTCTATGATGGCATTGTACCTCTCTGAGGTTCCACCCCTCCTCAAACCCCACCCTTTCCAGGCTCCACCCCTCAAATCTCCAGGAATTTCCCAACCTGGAGCTGGCAAGCCTAGTCAGAATGGGCCCCAATGAATTTTCTCCCAAAGACCAAAATAGACATAGAAAGGGTCTCTCCCCCCACCCCCATCTTTTACTGACAAAACCAAGCTTGGTTGCTTAGGAACAGGCACTGAGGGGAAAGAAGGGTCCCCGGCTCTGAATAAGGAAACACTTGAAGATCTGGGGTGTATATCCTGGGGAGGGAAAGGACTCAGCAGGGTGTAATGCCATAGGGTCCACTCTCCAAAGCAGCCATTTTCTGCAGGGGAACTGATCTTTGCCATCTGGAGATCAATTGCAACAGCGGGAGATCTACAGGTCCCACCTGGAGACTGGCAGCTCTAGGGGAAAGTCAGCCACGCAGCAGGAGGTTGAAGTGAATCGTCCAGCAGCAGGGGAAGGCTCTTCATCAGGAGAGACAGCTGGTTTGGCAGTTAGTAGGGATGGGCACTTTCAAAATTTTGCCCCAAACCAAACTGACCCCATCCCCAGACTGGTCTCTCTCCCCAGGCTTCACCCTCCACCCACCGGCAGCATGACTGCGAGGCAGGGCCAACCCGCTCTGCCCTGCCTGGGGAACACCTGAATGGGAGCGAGTGGTGGTCTCTCCCTGGGCCCACCCTCCACCCACCGGCAATGTGATAACCAGGCAGGGCTGACCCTCCCGCCCTATCTGGGACCCCAGGAAAACCCGCACGGGGCCAGGTGGAGCTGTCTCCCTGGGCCCCACTCTCCACCCACTGGCAAAGTGACTGCTGGGCAGGGCAAAATCTCCTGCCGTGCCAGGGCCAGGGGGCCAAGGAGCACCCGCACAAGGGTGGGTGGTGGGTGGGTGGTGCTTTCAGGCTCCATTTACCAGGAACAGCACTGCTGAGCAGGGCCAACCCCTCACCCTCCCCAGGGCCCGGAGAACACCTGCACAGGAGTGGGTGGTGCTGTCTTCCTGGGCCCATCCTCCCCCACTGGTGGTAAAGTGATTCTTGGGCTGGGCCAAACCCCCAGCCCTGCCCGGGGAGGATCTCTCTCCCCGGGGTCACCCTCCCCCCACTGGTGGCAGTGTGGCTGCTGGGCAGGGCCAACCCCCCCCCCCCGCCCTGCCCCAGGCCCAGGGAACACCCACATGGGAGTGAGTGCTGTTCTCACCCCAGGCCTACCCTCTACCCACTGGCAACATGATTGCCAGTCAGGGCCAACCCCCCCCACACCTGCCCGGGGCCCAGGGAATGCCCGCACAGCACTGCCAGTGGGAGAGCTGGAAATGGCCAGTACGTCAAGAGAATTATATATATAATATAGGATTGTGTGTTACACCTTGAAGTTTTTTCTTACCCACATTTCTGAAGTTCAGTCAATAGTTTGGTGTGGCACAGCTGTCTCTTCCCTCTCCCTTGGAGGGCTACGGTCCCAAGCCAGTCTCCTTCCAGCCCAAACTGAACTCTGATGGGGTCTGGAGCCCAGGGAACACGCCTGGGACCAGGAATTCCACAACATCTATCACTGTTAAAAACATTACATCTGGTTTCACCCCCTGTCTCCACTTGAAGTAAATATTTTTAGATCTGACTCTGAGGTAAAACAAGTGCATATGAAGCTGTTGGTTAGAGTGCCAGGGTTTCCCCCCCCCCCCCCCCTTCATTGTAAACAAACCATTGGCCTATTTACAATGTAAAAGACTACAAATTGTCGCTTGGGGTCCTCCAATCTTGCCCATCCCTGCAAAGTACAGTATTGTGTTGAAAAGTGGGACATTAGCGTGAACATGTCTGTTAAGATTCCAGCTGTGCCTCTTTATATAAACTGCTGAGATTTATTTTTTTAAAAACACTTCAGGGAGTCAAGTGGAAGAGAGGGAGAAATGTCATTTCCACTTGACTGGGAATAAGACTGTCCACATTTGTAATGGGAAGATTTGCAGTAACAATTTCAAAAGCCCTTGCTTTCAAACTGTGTTGTTGACATGGGCCATGATTTAAATTTTTAAGCTTTCATTCCAGCCCTCCCCCCCCCACTACAGTCTAATTTTAGACAAATAAATACAGTAGGAGAGATGGGAAACTTGTATTAATGGGGGCATATGGACGAGATCCATCAAATTTGTTTAACTGCTTGGGAAAAGGCTATAGGAAATGAAAATATCTCAGTTTTTATAGAGACCCACTAGACTCCAATGAGTATCATAAAACTAAGGATGCCAGCCTCCAGGTGGGGCCTGGGGATCCTCCAGAGTTACAGCTCATCTCCAGACTACAGGGATCAGTACCCCTGGAGAAAACGGAATGTTTTGGAGTGTGGACTCCATGACCTTGTACACCACTGAGGTCCCTGCCTTCCCCAGGTTACATCCTCAAATCTCCAGGAGTTTCCCAACCTCGAAAAGGCAAGCCTCCCCACCTGCTTATAGTGAGGAGATTCAGATGGAGGTGAATTGAAAATTGGTGGAAGGAACGTTAACAATTTGAGATATGCAGAGGACACCACATTGCTGGCAAAAAAACAGCGAAGACTTGAAATGACTGTTGATGAAGGTTAAAGCAGGAAGTGCTAAAGCAGGATTACAGGTGAACATCTAGAAGAGAAAAATAATGAGTACACAGCTTTAAGACTGACGAAGAAAAAACTGAAATTGTTCACAATTTTCTATTCCTTGGCTCCATCATCAACCAAAACGGAGACTGCACCCAAGAAGTCAGAAGGAAACTGAGAATGGAAAGGGCAGCCATGAAGGAGCTGGGAAACACTTTTAAGCGTAAGGATGTGTTGCTGGTGACCAGGATCAAGATAATTCATGCCATAGTATTACTATGTATGTGTGTGAAAGTTGGACAGTGAAGAAAGTTGACAGGAAGAAAGTTGATTGCTTTGAAATGTGGTGATAGAGGAGTTTTATGGATGGACCACCAAAAAAGACAAATCAGTGGGTTCTAGATCAAATCAAGCCTGAATTTTCCCTAGAAGCTAAAATGACTAAACTGAGCCTATTGTACCTTGGTTGAGTCCTGTCTGGTATTTAGATGGGAGACCACCAAGGAATCCCAGGGTTGTAATGTGAAGGCAGGTTAACCAGTTGTGATATATTGGGCTTGAAGGTAGTATTCCTTGTGTTTGTAGGTAGGAGAAGATTGGGTACCGCGTTGTCTCATATTTTGAGAAGTGTGTTGTGTTTGTTTGAGGTCTGTTTATTAAGTCAGCAATTTTTGCCATGATGAAGTGTTCCCAAACTTTGTCTTTCCAGAGATCGAAGGTTGGGCCGAGGATTTCCAGCAGGTTGCTATCATTATGCGGGCTGTTGCAAGCAGGACTGAGGTAAGATCTTTTTTATTGTTGTGTGTGGATTTATCCCAGTGGTTTAGTAAACATATTTCTGAAGTCAGTGTGATGTTTTGTGTTGTAATGATATCAATTTGTTGTTTTACCTCTTTCCAGAATCGATTGATCTTTGGGCATTCCCACCAGCAATGCAGGTATGTCCCTTCTTGCCCACATCCCTTCCAGCATGTTGAGTTGTTATTTCTGTTTATTTTGTGTAGTTGTTGGGGGTTATGCACCATCTTCTTAATGTCTTGAAGAATTGTAGTTTAATGCTGTATATGTTTGAGTTATGTAAAAACTCTTCTATTTGAATCAGAATTCCATAGCAAACAAACAAGACAAGACAACAAACAAATACAAAGAAAATCACTAAAACACTCTTAACAAGTACTACTAATGCTGACGCAATATCTCATCAACAATATTTAAAAAAACCTACGAAAGACAAAACAGAATGCAATCCTCAAATAAAGATCTAATTAAAATGTTTTCTTTTTGTGTATTATAAATGACAAGAATCTACATACTTATGTATAGATGTACTGTACAATAAGGATTTTCTGGAAAAGAATAAAAATAAAATAATATAATGTGAAGGCAGGCAATATCAAACCACTTCTGAACATTTCTTGCCTTGGAAAAGCCTACAGGGCCACTACCAGAAGTCAGCTGTGACCTGACAGCAAAAAGAACTCTTACAGTGACATAGGCAGAGTTAGGCCAGTCTAAGCCCACCAAAACCAACAGACTTAAACTGGAGTAACTCTGCATATAATGGCACTGTAGATTCTTTAATCTTCTTTTAAACCAATTCCTCCGCTAGAACACTTGCAGAGAGGACTTGCACAGACACTTGTTCATCTATTCAAGGAAGTGAAAGATAACTTATTAACTTAGTGAGCAAAAAACTCCCAGACATTGCTAGAACTACGGGCTCTTTTAATATTTTCCCATTATTATCGTAATACATAAGAAACAAAAAGAAGTAACAAAATGTAAAAAACACATTGTAGAATTTACTCTAGCAGAGGAAAGGTAGAGAAATTTAACCACTAGGTGGAGACACCCACATATCAATCAGTGCTGAAAATCATTCATAAGTTGGAACCACATATTTCTTTTACACCGTGTTTTGTGTTTATTCAGTCAGTTGAGTCCACTTTTTTTGAATGGGCAATTGAGGAGGAAAAGCCTGCTCTTGGAGATGAGGAATGTGTGCTAGTAAAATAGAATGTCTCTACTTTGGTGGGGGGTGGGGGGTGGTTGCTTATTCTCACTGCACAATTGGTAGTTGAATTTATAGCAATGGAGAGCCATGGAGCAGGGGGGAGATGGGAAGCTATTAAGCACGTTGGAAACTGGACTTTCTTCCCAGGCCATGCAGGAGAGCTATAAGCACTGTTATCAGCTGTGTAGAAGAAGAAGAAGAGGAGGAGGAGGAGGAGATTGGATTTATACCCCACCCTTCACTCAGAGGGGCTTACAAACTCCTTTCTCTCCCCACAACAAACACCCTGTGAGGTAGGTGCGGCTGAGAGAGCTCTTTCAAGAACTGTCCTTGAGAGAGCAGCTCTGACAGAACTATGGCTTGCCCGAGGTCATCCAGCAGCTGCAAGTGGAGGAGTGGGGAATCAAACCCAGTTCTCCCAGATTAGAGTCCATGCCCTTAAACACTACACCGTCTGGCCCTCCCAGGGTCAAAGGAGGCTTGGCTGGCGGTCACAAGGGCCAGGGCCTTTTCTGTGGCTGCCCCGAGCTGGTGGAACGAGCTCCTGGATAACATCAGGGCCTTGCGGGATCTTTTACAATTCCGCAGGGCCTGTAAGACGGAGCTCTTCCACTAGGCGTTCAAGTAGTGACCGCCCAATATATACCTCTTGGCCCTGGCCCGATTTTATTTTATTATATTCGATCTTATCCGTCAGCCAGTGTGATCGTCTGTAAGGATTACATCTGGGCGCTGCTCTGATATACCAAGCTGAAGACACACCATCTGTATAATGCTTATGCTGTTTTATATGTTTTAATGTTTTAGGATACTGTATTTGTTATTGTGTATTCTGTTGTTAGCCGCCCTGAGCCGTCGTGTGGCGGGGAGGGCGGGATATAAATCTCATGAAATAAATAAATAAATAACACACCAAACTGACTGTCCTTACATGGAGATATACAACCATAACTAAGATGGAATCTGGCTGAGGCATAGGGTTCCCAGCTCTGGGTTGGGAAATACCTGGAGATGATGGGATTGGAGCCTGGGGAGGGCAGGATGAGGGGAGGGGAGGGGCCTCAGCAAAATTTAATACCACAGAGTCCACCTGCCAATGCAGCCATTTTCTCCAGGGGAACTGATCTTGGTAATCTGGAAATCAATTGTAATAGCAGGAGATATCCAGGTGCCACTTGGAAGATACAATAACGTACGCCGCAGCAATGGCTAACAAAAATACTAAAGGCAAAAAGTACTACAAAAATATTTTGTGTATTTTTAGGTATATTTTTATTATATGTTCATAATTGCATAATGTACACATACCATATTTTCCCTTTTTAAATTTTATTGAGTTTATTACAACATATATACAAAACAAGGGCACATCAGTATTGCACAACCTTGTGATAAGTAAGGTACTGAACATATAAGATGCGTAGAATGTCATACAAAAATACTTCTCTGTTACGTTGCATTAGAGAAGTGGATCATAAGACTGAATTTAAATCAACCAACTACCAAACATAGCATACTACCTTTTTTAATGTCAGATATTAAGCAAGTTCATATGAACCAATTTTTAGGGGCCACATTGTGAGAAGCCAAATAATCTAATACAGGAAACTACTTTACTACAAATTTGGAGTATATACCCCTATCCATATTACTTTGAGTTATTTGATCAGTGATTTTTTCCCCATTATATATAAATTCCATATCTTGTTATGCCACATATTTACGGAAGCCCTGCCTTGTCTCTCCATATTGAAGCATAGCGTTTCATCATATGTTCATGGTTTCATAGTTTACACACACCATGTATTCATAGTTTCACACCATACAATAATCAAAATAATGTCATAAATGCCAAAAGTCATCTAAAGTACTCAGTGCTCATCGAGCTGTCCAGTATTTTAGCAGTTCAAAAATAAGCACAATGTGCTATTATCAGAAATCCTCCAGTAATAACACTGTGCCTGGTGTTTTAATTTGTAAGAATTCAATGGTTCTCTAATCTTCACAACGCTGACATTATAGCTGGCAATTCCAAAGTGCTTCAAAGCGCTAACCGCCAGAATACACTTCAAGGGGCTGGCAAAACAGCTATGTGATCCCCAGGCGTTTTAAAATACACGTTTCGACTGCCCGCCTTTCTCTTGGCTTAGCCTATGCCAATCAACATTCTCTATTTTCATAGTAAATCGAGATGCATCCACCATAAACCCATTATAGGCGGAACTCAGTTCTGCTGATTTCATCCATTCATCAAAGTGTAGAGGAGGAGGAGTGGGGAATCAAACCCGGTTCTCCAGATTAGAGTCTGCGGCTCTCAACCACTACACCACATTGGTACGGTAAGCACCAGGTGAGCTTCAAGGGGTGGCCATTCCAAAGGCAAGGCTCCATGCATTTTTTAAAAAATGCTCTCTAGTTGTCTCTCATTACCTCCCACCTCATCCAGAGGCGTAGACTTTTGGAAATTCCGGGGGGGGCAGGGGTCCTCCCCCCCCGGGAAAAAGCCGCACCTCCCCGGGCCCTACCGAGGCCCACCAGCCACTGCTGCCGGTGCCTCTCTCTCCCCCACCGGCCACCCCTTCCCTCTCCCTCTCCAGCAGCGGCGGCTGGGCCTCGGAAGGACCCGGGGAGGCACGGCAGCAGGCGCTCCATTTTGCCCGGGGTGGCTGAGCCCCCCCCCCAGAAATTTCAGGGGTGGCTCGAGCCCTCGAGCCCCCCCGTACTGTACGCCTATGACCTCACCCCTACAAGCCAGGAGCATGAAGAGCAGGGCTTGGGAATCTAGACAGTATGATGGAACGGACAATATGGAAAGAGGCAGTCATTCATCTGCCCGAGTCCCATGCTGTTTAGGATCTTAAAAGGTAAGAACTAGCACTTTTAATTGTGCCTGGAATCAAATGTGCACCCAGGAAATATGCTAGGGGAGTTTTGTTGTACATGTTTATTTTATATAAGTGCCAAGACTGAGTCTATACTTTTATTCATATACAAGAAAGAGGCTTGCGAAAGGTGGAGGCTGGCTCACTGCATCGTCATCAAGGACAGATTTTAGGTTTGCCATCCCCCAGGTGACATCTGAAGATCTCTCGCTATTACTGTTGATCTCCAGACAACCAAGATCAGTTCCCCTGGAGAAAATTATTGCTTTGGAGCAGGGGTCCTCAAACTACGGCCCGCGGGCCACATGCGGCCCACCGAGGGCATTTTTCTGGCCCGCCAGGTGTGCCGCTGCCTGTCCTCCAATTCCCAGCAGCACACAAAGCAGCGGAAAAATTGCAGCCGACTCGTCCCGGGCCACATGACAAAGCCCCGCCCCCCTGCTTCCAGTCAGCCAGGAGGAGACAAAAGGAAGACTGGAAGAGGGTAAGTGTGGGGTGGCAGGCGCTCCGGCTGGCCCCAAGTCTCCTAGCCGGCTGAGAGGCCTCTCAGCCGGCTAGGAGACCTGCACCAGTCCCAAGAGCCGGGCGGGGGTCTTTTTCGAGGCTCTTTGTGCTGCTGGGAATCGGAGGGGGAGAGAGAGAGAGAGAGAGAGAGCGGTTTCTCTTTCCCATCATGATGCCTGCAGTAGTGGAGTTTCAGGGAGAAGCAGCTGGGGGCTTGCTGCCTTAAAAAGTTTGTGAGGATGCCGAGTTCTTTGTTTCTTCAGAGAGGGAAAAAAACAGCCCCGTCAAGGGTGCCTTGCTTGCACGCGCACCCCCCCCCCCCCCGTGCGCCTTCCCTACCCGCAAAATAACCAAAGAAAAAGCCCTTCTCACCAGTGTGAGGATCCTCCAGGCGTCCTGGTCCCTTTTGGGTCCAAAAAAAGAGAAGTGCCACGCCCCCCCCCCCCCCCTTTCTGGCAGGGCATGGCCACTGGGAAGCCATCGAGTTGCTGTTTTGGTTGCTCTCCAACCAGATCTAAACTAACTGAGGCACACTTGCATCGCTTGTTACGACTAGCAGTGACAAATATGGAACCCGACATTGACCATCTCATTAGCCAAAAGCAGGCCCATAGTTCCCATTGAAATACTGGTAAGTTTGTTGATTTAACTTTACTTGTTCTTCATTTTAAATATTATATTTGTTCCCATTTTGTTTTTTTACTTCAAAATAAGATATGTGCCGTGTGCATAGGAATTTGTTCATAGTGTTTTTTTTAAACTATAGTCCGGCCCTCCAACGGTCTGAGGGACAGTGAACTGGCCCCCTGTTTAAAAAGTTTGAGGACCCCTGCTTTGGAGGGTGGACTCTATGGCAGGCGTGGCCAAACTTGCTTAACGTAAGAGCCACACAGAATAAATGTCAGATGTTTGAGAGCTGCAAGACATGAACAAATATCACACAAACGTTTTTATTGAAAAAATATGCAAATTTGCTTTTTATTAACATTAAATTAAACTGTGTGAAAGAGCCGCATGCAGCTCCTGAACTGCAGTTTGGCCAATGCTGCAGTCTATGGTATTATGCGCTGCTGGGAAACTCCCCTCCCCAAACCCTGCCCACCCCAGGCTCCACCCCCAGAATCTCCAGGAATTTCCCCTCTCAGAGGTGGTAACCTTAATAGAGCATCTACCCTGATGCTTTAATGTCTGTTGCCCAATGTACTAAACAGCAATGATCATAGTCTTGTTTAATGGCTGTGTTAATATCTTCAGGTTTCTTATATATTAAGATGCAAAGGCTCCACTGCTCTGCTAAAGTGACAGAGACTGTGCTTTCGGAATACCCTACATAATCTCTCATCTTTGTTTTTTTTGGTTTTTTTCCCCTCGCATCTTTGGAAGCTAATTGTTCTCTCCGTTGTGGCTGCTGTTTAAAACACATTGAAGAAAGCTCCCTTAAGGCTCATTAAGCAGCTTACCGCCAGCACATTAATGTATTGTGCTAAATATATTTGCTGAAATTGATGTCAACAGCAGCCAGCATTTATGAAAAGCTTATGCAATATCAGAGGAGTTAAAGAGATATTAAATGTTCCATTTCAGAAAATCACATTAGACTCAGCAGTAAGCAACCAGCCATGATTGCACACCATCAAAAGTCAACCCAGCTCAAGTCTGAACTGTATTGTCAATGCAAAAAAGTTTTAATGTCAAAATTGTTCAGTTCATTTTCCTTTTTTCAAAAAGGTGGCTCAAATGGCCAGATATGAAACCCTGGCATTCTCCATTTATTATGGTCTCCCTTTGCTTAGTCACTTCTCAGTAAGGTAAGGGTTTCCCTTGCTCGAAAGCCAGTTGAATCTGACTCTAAGGGGCAGTGCTCATCTCCATTTACAAGCTGAACAGCCAGCGCTGTCCAAAGACTTTTTCTGTGGTTATGTTGCTGGCATGACTCAATGCCAAGGTGCACGGAATGCTGTTACCTTCCCACAGAAGTAATATCTATTTATCTACTTGCAATTTCTTGCTTTCGAACTGTTAGGTTGGCAGGAGCTGGGGCCAGAGACAGGAGCTCACTCCGTCACATGGCACTCGGGTCTCGAACTGCTGAGCTACCAACCTTCTGGTCTGCAACTCAGTGTCTTAACCTAAGAGCCATTGCAGCCCTGTAGGTAAATGTAGCAGTTATTCCCTAAGAGCAGTCAAGGGTAAACTGTGGCCCTTTCTAAACTGACAGCTTACTCTGGTGGATCTGAAGAATCAAGCCTTAAGGGTTGACTTCACAGTCACACACATTCCCTCTGCATTGGTTCCCCCCCCCTCCAGTTTATTCATTTGTGTATTCTGTTTACATTCAGCATTTACAAGCAAAATCTGCATTTTTTTAACTAACTGGCTGCCAACCCCTCCTTCCTTCCTTCCTTCCTGCCTTCCTTCCTTCCTTCCCTCCCTCCAAGATTCTGCAAAAAGAAAGGGAGGGGAGGGGAAAATCCAGGGCCACACAGGCAAGACTGGCACATTTGGGAGCAGGGAATCCCCTCGTCCTTTATATTTACTGCTTCCTTCTTCTGCTCTCTCTCTGGCTTTTTAAAAGTTTGCTTGAGTGGGAGGACACCTCCTCTTTTGTCTTTGGAGAAGGAGGGAAAGAGCCTGAGCCTGCCTTGGTGGGGAGAGTGGGGTATTAATTGAATGAATAAAATAAATAAAAAGAAAAAGGAAAGGAAAGAAAACAGAATGGGGAGGGAGCGTCAACCGAAAGAGAGAGAGGAGGAAACAGGGGAGAGCAGTGGGCAGCACTTAAATACCCACAGAAACAATTCTACTTTAGAAAGGATTAGCGATTCGAAAGCTGATGAAAACAAAGAATTGCAGCAAAGGGAGTTTTGGTCGCTGCGGGGCAACAGTGTGCTGGAAGCAGTCTGAACGCAGATTCCTGTAAAACAAATGCAGAAACAAGAGAAAGCCCCGACACAAAGTGAAAGTGGGAGTGGGAAGGTATGCAGAACGGAAGAATAGGATGTGCTCAGAGACTGAGGCAAAATACGGGTGCAGAAAGGGCCTATAGCAGCCAGAATCCAGCACCAAATGATGCATCCTTTGAGCTCCATGGATTTCACCAGGACGTTAGTGCACTGTACTGTGGCCAATGTGAAGTTCTGGATAAGACTTGCACAACTTGAGATCCACCAAGACAAACAGATGTCTGCCAGATGTTTGGGAACTCTATTTTTTGTAGGCTCCAAAAACCTGATAGCAGTAGCAGCAAAAAATGAGATTTACTGAGCAGGTTGGTGGACCATTATGTACTTATTCATGGGTTTCTTTTATTTGGGGGGGAAACACAAATTGCTTTATTTGCATAATGGCTATTGGGCACAAAATAAGGTTGCCAGCCCCCAGGTGGGGCCTGGAGATCTACTATGACAATTGATCTCCAGATGACAGAGATCAGTTTTCCTGGAGAAAATGGTTGCTTTAGAGGGTGGACTCTGTGTCTCTGTACCCTGCTGAGGTCCCTCCCCTCCCAAACCCCACCCTTCCCAGGCTCCACTCACAACCTCTCCAGGTATTTCCTCACCCAGAGCTGGCAACTTTACTGCAGAATCTAAACTGAAATTTATCTGAGGCTAGTACTCTTGCAGGGGGAGATGATCAAATTAGGTAACATCAAAAAAAACACTAAGATTATGGTATCCAGCCCCATCACTCCTTGACAAACGGAAGGGGAAGTCATGGAAGCGGTGACAGATTTCACGTTCCTGGGATCCAAGATCACCGCAGACGGTGACTGCAGCCATGAAATTAAAAGATGCCTGCTCCTTGGGAGGAAAGCGATGGCAAACCTAGATTGCATAATAAAAAGTAGAGACATCACCCTGCCAACAAAAGTCCGTATGGTCAAAGCAATGGTATTCCAGGAGTAATGTATGGCTGCGAGAATTGGACCATAAGGAAGGCTGAGTGCCGAAGAATAGATACTTTCGAATTATGGTGCTGGAGAAGACTCTTGAGAGTCCCTTGGACTGCAAGGAGATCAAATCAGTCAATCCTAAAGGAAATCAACCCTGACTGTTCCCTGGAAGGACAGATACTGAAGGTGAAGCTCAAATACTTTGGCCACCAGATGAGAAGGGAGCACTCACTGGAGAAGACCCCGATGCTGGGAAAGACTGAAGGTCAAAGAAGAAGGGGACGACAAAGGATGAGATGGTTTGACAGTGTTATCGATGCAACGAACATGAAGTTGAGTGGACTATGGGGGGCGGCAGAGGACAGGAGGGCCTGGTGTGATATGGTCCATGGTGTTGTGAAGAGTCAGACTCGACTGTGCGACTGAACAACAACAAAAATGAGAATGCATGAGAATCCATGCTCTCTTGGCACAGAATATTGATTTTACACTGCTAATTTAGGAGGAAGAAAGTGTCCTTCCAATTTGGCCTTCATTCTAGATCTCTGCTAGTGTAAACTGATCCTTCATATTGCTGTTCAGACCACATCACTCTGAAGAACATCCCGGTAGAAAATACGAAAGGAAGTGTTCCATTTAATTATCTTGGCATGCCTTCAGGCACCAAGCCGACTGACTTCCCTGGGTTTATAGCGGGTGAGTTTTTCAATCAACTTGTCAATCAGTGTGGCATGATGAAAAAAAAGCTTAATGAAATATGAAGTTATTAAAATTAGCAGAGCTGCTCAACACACAGTGCGCCAAACTACAGCTCCTATGAATATTAACAGCCAAATTCTTGAACATTATACGGAAGTGCACTGGAAGGCTTTTAGCCTACTTCCAAACACTGCTCCACACTCCTAAATGCCCTTGGGTAAACAAGAGGATTTTTTCCGCATTTAAGATTTTTTATTCAGTTTTCATAAGAAAGGGTAAGGTAGGGATGGGACAAGGTCTGGGTTATGCCATCTGGGAAACAGTAGAGTAAAAAATATCTTTGCCCCCCAATAATTGGCTTCACCAGTGGTCTTGGTATTTCACTTCACAATTCATGTGTTTGCTTTATATAATTAGGAAGTAATTTGCACAGCATTGGTTACCTTGGGGAATTGGAAGATGGCAATTGAATGTAGGAGAAAGCTGTATTTAGAATCTAGATGTGATACCAGACCCAGCATTGCTGCTGGAAAAGCAACTTAATGCAGCTGCAAAAAACCCACTTCCTTCCAATTTAGCCTAGCTTGGAAGATGGCCCCTATCTTGGCTTGGCTGATGTGGCCCCCTGGATCCACACCACTGTAACATCAAGGCTGGACTACTGTAACGCACAGTACATAGGTCTGCCCTCAAAACCAACTCGGAGACTTCAGTCCACTGGTGGACCTCCTGATGGCACTTGGTATTTTTGGCCACTATGTGACACAGAGTGTTGGACTGGATGGGCCATTGGCCTGATCCAACATTGGCTTCTCTTATGTTCTCATGGTCTTCTTGCAGGTGCCACTTGCAGTCTCTATTAGGGCCCCCATTTTGTGGAATGACCTGCCTGGTGAGGTCAGGACCGTTTCCACATGTCTTTCATTCTGCTTTGTTGTTGTTGTTGTTCAGTTGCACAGTCAAGTCCGACTCTTCACGACCCCATGGACCACATCACGCCAGGCCCTCCTGTCTTCTGTTGTGCTCTGGAGTTTGCTTAATTTCATATTTGTTGCATCGATGACACTGTCTAACCATCTCATTCTTTGCCGTCCCCTTCTTCTTTGACCTTCAGTCTTTCCCAGAATCAAGGTCTTTTCCAGGGAGTGCTCCCTTCTCATTTGGTGGTCTTTACTGCTAGCTGTGTATCAACGAATTGTTCATGTTGTGGACTGGGTTCGATGCATGGAAAGGCTGGACAACAGTGTGATGATCAGCTCATGGTTTATTGGTACACAACACAACACACTTACCAGCCGATGCGGCCAACTATATACAGCCCCCTGAGACACACCCACAGTCTTATTGGAGGGTTTGAATTTCCCACCAAAGTCCTTATTGATGCATACTAGGAAGTCCAGGATCCTTGGCCCCTATTGTTTCTGGGTGCTAAGCTCGGACTGCATGTCACTGGTGCCTAGTGACTGTCAGCAGACATTACAGTTCAGGAGGGCATTTTTATAAAGGAAACAGGGCACAATTATAACCAAATGGTTGAGGAAGGTGCTTTTATAAAGGGATAAGTCTACCAATGGCTACTAGTCATGGTGGCTGAGGGGAACCTCTACATTTAGAGACACTAAGCAGCAGCAGCAGCAGGCAACATCAGGGGAAGGCCTCGGCCTGTAGTTGGCTGTCCGGAGGAATGGGTTGGCCACTGTGTGAGACAGGATGCTGGATTAGATGGACTATTGGTCTGATCCTGCAGGGTTCTTCTTATGTTCTTATCAGGGGCAGGCCTTGGCTCTATGCCCTGTGGGTGGCCCTCCAGAGGAACAGGTTGGCCACTGTGAGACAGGATGCTGGACTAGATGGACCACTGGTCATATCCAGCAGGGCTCTTCTTGTGTTCTTATGGAATGGGGCTATGGACTATACTATTGAATATCATATATTTATCTGTTTGCTGTATGTATTATCTGGTTTTCTTCCATTTTCTTCTACTTATGTAATACTATTTTCTGCATTGTTTCCCATATTGTGTGTGATACTTTTTGCTTTGTTTCAAATTTCTGTAGTCCTACTCTTGACTGTAGTGCTTATTAGATGTCACATCCTGTTGACTGTATTAACGTACACTGTGCAATTTGCCTTGAGTCTCAGTGAGAAAAGTGGACTATGAATAAATAAAATCTTTTAAAAACCCAAACCAAAACAGAGAACATATAAAGCTGCCTTGGAGCAAGTCAGAGAATGGTCCATATTTCTTGATACTGTCCACTCTGTCAGTCAACAGCTTCCAAGTTTCAGATCCAGAAAGGTCCTTCCCAATATCTGCTCCTCAGTTTCCCTAAAAAGAAGAAAAGCCAAAAATTGGGGATTGGACCTGGTTTATAAAAGTATACATGGGGTGGAGAGTTTTGACAAAATGACATTTTTCTCCCTTTCTGAAAAGACTAGAACTCAAGGGCATCCAATGACGCTGATCGGCAGCAGGTTCAGGACAGACAAAAGGAAACAGTACTTTACACATAGAGTGATTAAAATGTGGAATTCGCTGCCAGAGGATATAGTGAGGACCACAGGAGCTTTCAAGGGGGATTAGATAGATTCACAGAGGATAAGTCTATCAATGCCTACCAGCTGTGGTGGCTGAGGGGAACCTCCACATTCAGAGGCACTAATCCTTTGAATCCCAGAGCCAGGAGACAACATCCGGGGAAGGCCTCAGCCTCTATGCCCTGTTGTTGGCTGTCCAGAGGAACTGGTTGGCCACTGTGTGAGACAGGATGTTGGGCTAGATGGACCTCATTGGTCTGATCCATCCAGTAGGGCTCTTCTTAAATTCATATGACCTTCTATGTGCAAAGCATGTGCTCTGTAACTGAGTGATAAGCCCTGCGCAAAGTTGTCTTTTTGAAAGGAAGTGAGCATCTCCCAACAGCTAAGCATCCCAAACAGTGTCAGATGAATATCCTTCCGCAGAGGCTGATTTTCTACTGTATTTCTCCCCTTCAGTTACTAGAGATTTCACTAGTTTTGTACAATCAAGCCTCAAGGCGGGGAGTAAGGAACCCCCTTCATCTTTCAGTTTGATGAAATGTTAGTCAGCTTGGAAGAAACCATTTAAAGGGATAATGGCCTGACCTACGTCTGCTTTCTCTGGCTGTGAGCTCCATTTCTGAAGCCTGCACCATTTATTTCTCTGCCATGAAGCTCACTGGGTGACTGCAGACCAATCACTCCCTAGTGGTCACAGGTGTTTTCTCACACATGGGCCAGCTTGTGTGATATGTGTCTGTTCTGTAGCTGCTGATACAGGACAGCACAGCAGCAATAGGCCTTCCTCATGGCAATGCTCCTTCTAAGCTGTGGAGTCTTGTGAGCAAAAATTCTACTTCGTGAGCTACTGGCATTAAAGTTGTGAGCCAGCGATTTGGCTGCTGCATGCTCTGGAGTTAGTTTGCTCTGGAACCATCCTTTCTGAGCCAAGAAAAAAATGTGTGAGCCAGAGGCTAAAAAACTGTGAGCTAGCTCACACTAACTCAGGGGGAACAGTGGTGGGAGGTGTAATGGCAGCCCTGAGGTACTTGGAGCAGAGGCGGTTTGGGGTTGGAAAATAGGGAATATTCCTTGTGAGTAGCAATGATCACAGCTTAAATAGTAGGGTATTTAAAATGAGAGCTGCCATACTGATCCCTTGTTCGAAGTAGTCAGTCAGGAGATAAGTCCTCTTTTTTGCTTTTCAAAATATGGTAACCCTAGAGCAGGGGTGGGCAAACTTGCTCAGCGTAAGAGCCACCTAGAACAGAGGCGGGCAAACTTGCTCAGCGTAAGAGCCGCGTAGACATCAGTTGTTTGAGAGCCACAAGACATGAACAAATATTACCTGCTTTTGCTGGAAAATAAGCAATTTTGCTTTTTCTTAACATTAAATGAGACTGCCAAAAATAATAACAAAAGGGGTAAAAGCAGATATTGATAATGATATTAATTTGTCCAATGATATTTGTTTGCTAATGATATTTAGCTTCCCCAGCCGCCTTGCCGGGAGCCACATAATATATGTGAAAGAGCCGCATGCGGCTCCCGAGCCATAGTTTGCCCACCCCTGCCCTAGAGGAGAGTATTTGGTGTGGGAGTGCTTTAGGTACAATCTGCCCCTGTGTGAGGCGATGACCACATGTCTGGTAATATGGGGGTGTGGCCTAATACTCCAATGGGCTGTGCTGTCAGGGGTGTGGCCTAATATGCTAATGAGTTCCTGCTGTTGGGTGTGGCTTAATATGCTAATGAGTTCCTGCTGGGCTTTTTCTACAAAAAAAGCCCTGGTTAGAATTATATGAAATAAATTTATTGCTTCCAGTTTCCCTAATCCCCCCCAGTACAAAATTCTTTAGCACAATTAAGGCAAAGGCACCACACAAGAGCTAAAATAGCTCCCTCAGGCTGTCCTTGAATTGCACTCTTGTTTTCAAAATAAATGACTTAGGACATGAGGCAAATGTTTTGTGTCTAGAAAAAGTCACCCCCCCTCCCCAAAAAAACACACAAAGACATTCTGACCTGGGAACTCATCTACATGCAGAACAGGAGTACCGCATGCACCTGTTCCCCATGTGGGCCAGCTCCATTCATACAAAATAATTGCATTTATATAGCTTCTGGGTGCTAAAACACAAATCATCATGTCATGGTAGGTCGCAAAAGCAATTGTCTGACTCATATTTTGCAAAAGCAATTGTCTGACTCATACTTTGCAGCAGAATGGGGAAAATGACACAGCTTCTCTCCCAGGACTGCTTTGGGTTCCTGTTCCGGGTTCACCGCTTGTCTCTCTCTAAATGCTTCTCCTCCCCTGAGGGTGATGAAGGAGATATTTAGCAGCTGATGCGGTTTTCAGTGTTTTGAACTATCTGGGACCTCTTCATCATTTGAGATGCAAAGATCCCCTGGAGTTAAGCTCCTCTTCAGACGATCGGGATCAGTTCCCCTGAAGAAAAGGGATGCTTTGGAGGGTGGACTTTACGGCACTGTACCCCACCTGAGGTCCCTGTCCTCCCCAGGCTCCACCCTCCAAATCTCCAGGAGTTTCCCAGCCTGGATCTGGCAACCACGTCCCCCCACCCTCTGAAGGTGGCCACTAAGGAACCCCTTAATTTATACTTTGCCTGGGGTACACAAGGGCTGTCATGTGGCCCTGCTTCTGCAAAGCTCCTCATTCAGGCTCTTACATCTTCAGTTAAATATTTCATAGCAAGACTGGACAAGACTTCCAACATCCTTGACAGCTGTTGACAGTTCTGAGCTAGATGGACCAGTGATATGATTCTCTATATATTTATATTTGTTATCAATGCAGGGGTAAAGGAAAGAAATAATTAACTCGCATGTGCACAGTTACATATTGCTAATACAAAGTCTGGGTCCCGTGCCACGTTTAAGACCAACAAAAAATGCACACGAAAGGTTATGCCCAGAATGAAACTTTCTTGGTCTCAAAGGTGCCACTGGACTCAAACTTTGTTCTGTTGCTTTGGACCAACACGGCTACCCATCTGAATCTCTACTGCTAGTATGTGGAGCTACTTTACTAAAAGCCGGTGTAGCTAGTGAGATTTCCAGATGTCTTCCTGCCTAGCTAGGCACAATCTGCAATCTCCTGGCATCTTCAAAGGACTGTGGAAAACCAGAATTCTACTGACCTAATCCTATTATTTCTATCCTTTTCCATAGGCAGGATTAAATATCGATTCCTTCCTCCTTCTCAACAACAAAAATTAACCAATCATATGGGGAAAGAGGTTTCATCGCTTTTTAGGTAGCTTTGCAAATGGGAAGCTTCTGGATGTACCTTATTGTTACACGACCGTGGCCTGCATCAGTTAATTGGAAGCATTCTGCCATAATGAACTGTTCCTAGACAGCTTCTCACTGTTTCAGACAATTAACTGCAATATCTAGTAAGAGGTGTCCCACCTCTAAGAAAAATGGCTGTCTTTTGTTCATTGACTCCTTTCCTTTCTCTTTCATAATATCTGGGACTTGCAGGCCTCTGCAAGGAGATTGGCAATGGCTGGCTCACATTTCCTCAGCTGAGCCTTTCTGCCATATCTGTGAGGATCCTCCTCCCCCAGTTTCCTATGTTTATCCTTGAGAAACAGCTCTGACTTTCAAGCCGTTCTCCTGAGAGTCCCGGCCGGGGACTGAAGAACCTGTGGCCTCTCACCCAGCAGGCCAATACTGCTTCACTGTGTTTCACCTCGTTCCTGCTGAGCAATGTAGCCAGGATCACCGCACATATCAGAATGGGCTGTGTGCATATATTTAATGAGACAGTCCCCCAGAAGCCTACAAAATGCACTTTGTGAGATTCTTGTGGAATAATTCATTCTTCTCCTCATCTGTCTCAAAAACAACATTGCCGGCCAGACTCTTAAAACCATTCATTGTTCCCATGCACACTTTAAAAGTAGGGTTTTGATGTCTTTTTAATTGTTTGCTCCTTTGAGGGCCCTAATTGGGCAAAAACCAGGACACAAATGTTTCAAAAATTTGCAACGTCATGTCAGTGGTCTTGCTGTTACATCTTGGTAGCTTGCATGCCTGGGGAACAATGCCATGACGGTTATGCGGTGACACGGTTGCTAGGGAATCTACGGCAGTGGCCATGATTGTTGATATAGTCTCATTTTTTATATTTCATTCATTGTGCTTTCAGTACTGCTACCTATACAGGAGTCCCCAACCCTTTTCAGACTGCAGGGACCTTTGGAATTCTGACACGGCATAGTGGACCCAGCCGCAAAACGTCTGCCACAACATTTTTGCTGCAATAGTAGTAGCCAGCCACACTTGGCTGCCACAGCTCACCTTCAGTCACACAGCGAAGCGACTCTTGTGCTGTGGTGGCAGCTGCTCCCATAGCAATCATAAAATCATAGAGCTGGAAGGGATCTCCAGGGTCATCTAGTCCAACCCCCTGCACAATGCAGGAAATTCACAAATACCTCCCCGCCCCCGTGATCCCTGTTCCATGCCCAGATGACAAAAAACCTCCAGGATCCCCGGCCAAACTGGCCTGGAGAAGAATTGCTTCCTGACCCCAAAGTAGCAATCAGCATTTCCCTGGGCGTGTAAGACAGGGCCACAAGAACTAAGCACTGAGGCAACCCTTCCTGCCCTCCCTTCTCGTGATCTGCCTAAGTCCACAGAATCAGCAGTGCTGTCAGACGGCCATCTAGCCTCTGTTTGAAAACCTCCAAAGGAGGAGAGCCCACCACCTCCTAAGGAAGCCTGTTCCGCTGAGGAACCGCTCTGTTTAGCCGAAAACTCTTCTGATTTAATTTCAACCCGCTGGTTCTGGTCCAGCCTTCTGGGGCAACCAAAAACAACTCCATACCATCCTCTATATGACAGCCCTTCAAATACTTGAAGATGGTTATCATATCACCTCTTGATCGTCCTCTCCAGGCTAAACATACCCAGCTCCTTCAGCCTTTCCTCATAGGACTTGGTCTCCAGATTTAAAAAAAAATCTCCAAAGGACAGTCAGAAGCCCTGCTAGGCAAGAGCCCCACCCATATTCTAAAAACCCTTGGCTGGCACAAGGAAAGGTGTCAGTGGGTACCCCTGGTGCAGGATATCAGCTGTTCTCAGTAGTTGTGGCCACTGTACCTAGACCACAGGATTGCCCTAAGTTTTATTACCTCAATGTACTAAGAACTTTACTCTCTATGGGCAATCATGCATGCCTGTGCCTCTCTCAGCATATTCTTTCTTGATGACTCTTTGGTGAGCCATGGGTGAAGGCACAAACTACCCCTGTTGAAAAGTGTCGCTTGTGGTAACTGGAAGAGAAACTGAAGTTCTGTCTTGGATGTCTGATCTGTGGCGGCGGCTGTTTATCCCATGCAAGTCACCATCGCATTGCAGTCCCAGAGTGATACAGCATGAACACTTTATTACCAAGACTTGTTCTAGCAAATTCTCAGTGCGGTTTCACAAGAATATGGCAATGTTGTCGTGACGGTACTATGGCTGCCTTATGACGTGGCCGTAAATGCTTAAAATTAGACGCTGAAGATTCTCAGTCCCCAAACCTAGCCGTAAGGCACCTTTCAAAGCAAAATGTGAAAACTGTGTCAGATTAACATTCTTTAAAGTGTACAGGTTATACAATCTGTTATTGGAGTCTATGATGGTAGATGAAATGGTAAAACCTAATATGATATCATGGGCACGTGATTTGGGACACACTATTGACCTAGAGGCATGGCATAAAATGTGGTCTACGAATATTAAAATTACGAGGTCAGTAGTGTTTAAGGAGAACATATATAAAATGTTTTTTAAATGGTACTTAACACCGGAAAGATTATCCAAATATTCTAAGTTAGTAGTAAATGTGTGCTGGAAGTGTAAAAAAAAGTGCGGTCATTTTTTCCATATGTGGTGGCTTTGTGACAAAGCAAAAACTTTTTGGTTAATGGTGCAACGTGTATTACAAGAGATATTAAAAACTAAGATACCGTTTAAACCGGAATTATTTCTTCTTAATTTGATACCAGACATATATAAAAAGGTAGATAAAATAATCTTAATACATGCTGTCACAGCAGCCAGAATTGTCTATGCAAGGTATTGGAAGGTAAATAAAATCCTGAGCAGGCAGGAATTTTTGCAGAAATTTTTAGAAGTGATTGAGATGGAAAAACTCACTAGAACTTTAAAAGGTAAAGATGAGGATTCTTTTAAATTGGTTTGGGCAAAAGTGTATAGCTGGTGGAATGAAATGATAAAGTAGAACATTTAATTGGATTATTGGAAACATTCTATGTAAGATAGAATATACTGTCTTACTGTTTGTGCCTAATTTGATGATGTATTTTAGGGTGCTTCTCTCTAATGGAAAATTGATGATGTTGTTATGTTGGTTATAGCTCAAAATTAATAAAAAGAATTATTAAAAAAAATAAAGTGTACAGGTTAAATACTGTGTGGCAGAAGGCCAGGGTTGCCAAACTCCAGGTGGTAGCTGGAGATCTCCTGGGATTACAGATGATCTCCAGGTAACAGAGATCAGGTCACTGGAGAAAGTGGCTTGCTTTGGAAGGCGGGCTCTATGTCATTACACCCCACTGAAGTCCCTTCCCTCCCTAACCCCTGACCTCCTCAGGCTCCACCCCCACCCCAAAAAAATCTCCAGGTATTTCCCAGCTCAGAGCTGGCAACCCTGTGAGAAACCCCAGATATAACCATATTACACTTCACAAACATTTTCAGACAAGGCACACGTTTACCTACATTTCATCCTGCAACAGGAAACCCGTTTATTAGGAGACAGGACAGCTCAGACAAACTGAATGTAAACTCCCTACAAATATATAAATCCTTTTAACATATGCACACACAAACAAGTTATTACAAACATTACAGATAATACAAAACATTTTTTAAAAAATCTTGGTTGGATGGACTTTTCACATTTGAGTCAGTCATGAGTTAGTTACAGCCAGATCATGCTGTATATCACAAGCACTTTTAAAGTAATATATTATTCTATATTATTCTAAGGACTATTAAAATGTTTAATGCTAGTTATTAGTGCTGGACAAGACAGGAGTCTCTTTAAACCACTGGTTTGTAATATGTCATCAATCCTGGAAAAGTAATAAGGGGCATGATCCTGGCAAAACTGAGGATTTTAGGAACTTTTGATTTCAATGGGAGAGTTAAACACTTGCTTAACTTCCTCTCAAATGTTTCCACTGAAATCTGTGAAACCTGAAAGTACCTCATTATAGGCTGGATTCTGCTCATATTCTGTTAACGTTTTTTTGTAATAGTGTATTGTTATGGGAACGGCGGCGTTTTGTGTGAAAATAGGACATATTACATTGTTTCTCTTTTTTTTAATATGCAGCATATTTTTCACGCTACTTGCCTTTCTTCTCTTGTCAAGACTCGTTACAAGCTTGCCCTAACACTATCACAGGTAGCAAAGTCCGCAAAGGCTTCTAAACATTAATATTTTAGCTTATTTAAAACAGAACAAAACAGCAATCTTTATTATAGACCTTAACACAACTTTCCACACTTTACACATGAATGTATCCTCCGACTCGGATGTAACAGTTTGAAGGCACATTTTCCAGTGGTGGGAATGAGATTCGGTGGAGTGCTGCTTTGATTTCTTGCCAGATGTTGAGATTTCAAAGCAATGCTAAGAAAATGTCTGAAAGCCTTCGGTCCATTGGGTGTGGTGGCATTCCTCTCCCAAATCTATTTTTTCAGGGAAGTTAAAAAAAACAACAACACTACTCAGGGTCTTTATAACAACATTTTTTATGTCGGATCAAGGTGGGCAGCCATGTTGGTCTGAAGCAATAGAACAAAGTTAGAGTCCAGTGGCGCCTTTAAGACCAACAAAGTTTTATTCAAGGTATGAGCACCTTGAATAAAACTTTATTGTTCTTAAAGGTGCCATTGCACTCTAACTTTGTTCTAACATTTTTTATGTTTATTCTATTTTGTTTTTTGCTTAGGTATGCATGTTATGATACAAAGAGGGTCATGAATGGAAGGGAAGTTGGGTTTGGAATCATTTAAATCCTCGCACAAACTATGTGCATCATAATTATGCCAGCATGGTGACACATGCGGAACAAACATATCTAGATTCAGCTCAGTTTTTCTTGCACATGGAAAAGCCAGCTGCTGTTCGTGCAGAAGCCTCTTTGGAGGTCACCTCTCTGTCAGAGATAAGGCTCTGTAATGCTTCCAACAAACATATGCTTTTGACATGGTGATTTTCAAAGTAAACAGAAAAAATACATTCCTGCATACCTGTGGGTCACACATCTGGATAACTGATGCCTTCCTTTGTGGTCTTGTACCTATCTAATGAATTTGAATTTTAGAAGCCAACCACCTTCTTCAAAAACTCTTTCTGTCGTTGGGAGCCTACAAAAAATGTCTAATATGGTGGCAACATCTGTTTTCTTCGTACATTTTAATGCCACAGGTGCAATCCACTGGGATCTGTAAGCCACCCCCAACAGCGTGTCCAATTGCCCTGTTAAATATCTGCTCCTCCACAGTGGCAATGGGGCTTGTGAAGCGGAGTCCCCCAGTGGATTAACTCCCTGAGCAACGTTACTCCCCAGTGGAAACAGGAGGGAGTTTAGAACGCAACGGGCATTTCATCTGAAATGGTTCCAGTAGGTCAAGCTTTGTACTCCTATAGGGGTAATCCACTGGAAAATAAAGGGTTATTCCGTTGTAGGATCAGGCACCTAGTTAAGTCATTGTTCTTGCCTCATCCCTTTCTATTGCTTAAGTCTTTTCAAAACAGACTGTTTAAGTCTGTTAATGAAACAAGACAAGAGTATAAGAGTATAATTCAGTTATGCTTAAAGAACAGCAGATGAGACCACAAACCTGTGGTCAGCATTCCTATTTAGTCTGATGGACAACGGTAATAAATAAGAAGACAAAAAAAGAAGTATAAGTGAACTATGCTACATCTATGGCGATTTCACATTTTCATTGCTTGTTTTGTTGCAAGTGCTATTAAGAAGACATACAATCCAGAAACTCGTGGCATATACACTGGCAAAAGCCATAGACCATGAGAATAACAAGACTCGAGGGAACAAGACTGACAAAGACTACCCCAAGGGTGACTTTCTTTGATACCAGTAAGTAGATCCCTAAAGGCAAAGAACTAAAATACAGCAAACCTAGCAACCAAACGAGGACTCGAATTGAAGTCTGGAAGAGCAAGGATGTACAGTTCCACACTGTCCAGTTTTGGGGCACGGATGCGACAGAGTCAAAGCTTGTGGGCCTGTAGAATTCCACCACAGGGGTCGAGTTAAGGGTCGGTGGACTCTCTCTCTGTACTTCCATGATGGTTATAACCAGGCAATTGGAGGACGTGTGAGATGGGCTAACAAGAGAGGCCAGCCTTTTCGGAGTCAGTAAGAGTTCTGTAGGATTGTCTGGTAGGCACTTCTTCCCCTTCCCCCCATAAGCCAAATTCACAAGAATGTTGTTGTCATCAGGAAGGCTACCAACCTCGTCGTCAGGCAGGCACGTCTCAAACCTACAGAACGGGCAAACGATGACCCCCTGAGGAGAGTCCCCGAAATCAATGATCTTGCAAAGACATTTGGCACATACTCTGTGGCAACATTCCAGGACTTTAGGTTTCCTCTGTCTCAAGTTATAGCGGTTGTAACAGATCTTGCATTCAAGCTCATCTGAGCCCTGGGACTCTACTGTGTCTTCCGGCAGTAGGGTGGTCATTTCTTTTTGATGTGCGGTAGACTTGAGGGGATGGCAGCCAAAGACTGTTTACAGGGACTTTATATCTCCTTTCAGGTTATTACATCCCTCACATCAGCCAGGGGAAAAGACTTTGTTCATTTTCAGCTTATCTCCAAGACTATCTGCATGGTCCTCCAAAATCTTTCATACAGCCACGTGCTAAACACAACATGGATTTTTCTGCAGAGAAGGAGAAGGGGAAAAAGATTAATTCATTTACCTATCATCTATTATTCATAGCTTTAATCAAGACTTAGTCGGGCTAGTGTTATTGAGAAGTGACAGTTTGTACTTTATTTAGTTATTTTCTAGAGCGATCTACTTGGGATTTTCCCCTGAGGAGTAAAATGAGGCTGAGAAATTATGACTGGGCCAATATCACCCCAGTAATCTTCATGGCTGAGCATGTCTACACCACACTTGAGCCACACAAGGAAATTATGTGAAGAAGAAGAAGCAAAATAAGAATTGGTTTTTATACCCCTTTTTTTCTCTACCCAAAGGAGTATCAAAGGGGTTTACAATTGACTTTCCTTTCCCTCCCCAGAACAGTCACCTTGTGCGGTAGGTGGGGCTGAGAAAGTTCTGAGAGAATGGTGACTGGCCCAAGGTCTCCCAGCAGGCTTCATGTGGAGGAGGAGGGGTAATCAAACCCAGTTCTCCAGATTAGAGTCCGCCGCTCTTAATCAATACACCATGATGGCTCTCCAGTGACCAGTTCCATGCCCAGCCATTTTAAAAAATGTCTGCTATCTAAGGAAATATTGCCTGTTTATGGTCCAATGTAGTGAAATTACCACTGAAGCAGAAATTCAAACCAGAAACTGTCAGATTATAAGAGGTTTATGATCAAGTTAGATGTGACACTGGGAGTTCTGTGAACTGAGCTCTCAGTGGGTTTGTTCTTTTAAATTTAGTAAGTACACATAAATCCAATTTAGACTGGGAGCACAATGTGATTCAGTTTGCGCAATATGATATCTATGACTAAAACATTTAAATGCTAAAAATCCATTCATGTGATACAGCCAAAAGGTAAGATCTTTAAATGCACATTGAATTCAATGGAATTCATATCATGAATTGCCCACTGAAATCACTGGGAAAAAATTTGACTAGATCATGGCTCAGGTATTTATGTACAAAAGTGGGAGAATCTCTCCTTATATATAATTGAGTAGTGGGGTGGCACTTTCTGAACATTCCACACGCTCCTAAATCAGTTGGCTCCATGATGTGTCACTCAGAAGCTGTCCCTATCCACTGGCTGTGTTGCCCGAGTCTCCCCTCCAACATTCTAAATAGTTTGCTGTTCCTCTCGGAACACAGAGGGCCTTTGCATATGCAGCCTGACTGGCCTTTGCCTCTAACATTCTAAACAGTTTGCTGTTGCAGTTGGGAGTCATTGAATGTGTCCTGAGGTAAAATACATATCCCAGTCTTCCCTTAAATGGTCACTGGGGTTGCCAGTCTTCCTGTGGGGCCTGGAGATCTCCCAGAAATCACCGTGTTCCTCAGCCACAGCACATCATTTCCCCTACAGAAAATTTCTCAGCTATTACAACTGATCTCCAGATGACCAAGATCAGTTCTCCTGGAGAAAATGGCTGCTTTGGGCAATGGACTCTATGGAATTATACCCTGCTGAGGTCCCTCCCCACCATTCCCACCCCAGGCTCTACCCCTCAAATCTACAGGTATTTCTCAACCCAGAGTTGGCAACCTTGTAACTGGCTATGGAACTGCTTTCCAGACCCTTGGAACCCAGAAGATATGGCGTAGGAGGAGGTGCTTTTTACCTTAGCTGCCACTGCACAACCCCAAATCATCATAAGTCAGGGGTGGAGGGAACCATACCTGTTACCATGAGGCTGTCTCCCATACTACCCACTTGGGGCAGCAGAAGGACTTGAGACAGCCCTGCCTTATAGCTAAGCAGAAGGAAATAAACATGGCTTGCCTCCCTCTATTTTCCCCTTCCCTCTGCTGCCCCACCAGCCACAGCCAGGACACTCACCTGGAGCTTCCTTCTAGAGCCCGTTGTATTTCTTCTCACAACGGGCCTTACTCCTAGTTAAATATATTGGAGCAGGCAATACAAATCAGAGAAAACCAGTGAATAACTAACTACTTATATTTACTGGTTCCAGTAAAGAATGGCATTGTTTTAGAACAGGGGGCCCTAACGCAGCCCTTCCAGTGAGCCATGGCCCCTCCCAACCCACCCTTTTCTTTAATTGAGTGATGGCCCTAACTGGGAACAGATTTACTTTTATTTATTTATTTAAAACATTTCTGTGCCACCTTTCTGCCCTAACAGGTCCTCCAAGGTGTTGAACATTAAAAACATTTCAGCACGAGAACTTTTGAGACATCAAAAGAGCATTTAAAATAAAGTATATATAAAATAGTTAAACACTTCAGCAAAACATATAAACACAGTTGCCATAACACCACAACCAGGAAATGAGCCAGTAATAGTCAGTGAGGGAAAGCCATTTAGAATGGTCCTTTCCATATTTGCCTGCCACTCCGGATTTTCTCAGTGTTCAAGTCGAGGCCACTTAAGTCCACGGCAAAACAGCATTCCAATAAGCCGGGGCAACAGCAGGCTGAAACTGGGCTGACCACTGAAGGGAGATAACGTAATGCAGAATGGGAAAAAACCCGGAATACAAAGAAGGTTGAACTCGATTTTTGTGTAGAATGGGGGGAAAAGTGGATTAAAAAGAAGTCTGAATTAGATTATCGTGCAGAATTGCTTGGAGGACACTGCAGTGAACATGGATTAAAACGAGAGTGCAGAAAGGGCCAATGATGGTGGACCAGATGGATCGTCCTGAGGAGACTCCTATGACCATTTCAGTGAGGTCACTCACTAGTATTTCTAATTGAACACTTAGGTAAACATTTTCACTACTGAGCGTCTTCACTATCAACGTAAATGTCTCCGGTGGTAGATGCAATTAAGATGTGAAGAGAGCTCAAGGCGGCAGTGACATAATCAGTTCAAGGCAGCAATGACATAATCAGATTTTAAGGAGCCACACAGAATACCACAGTGGACAATCCAGTGATTTTTAGACCTCATGTCATGCCTTATACTTCTTATGTACCTTTTCTGCAGGGGGCTGATGGGTTATTCGCAGCTCACCCCCACCACATTTCCTCATAACTATTTAATTTTATTGATTTCACAAACTGTGCAGTTTCCACTGCACAGATGCTCTGCTCTGTTTGTAAAATATTTTAAGCCCCACAATCCAAAAGTAGAAGAAACATGCGTTTAGGGGAAACTTGCATTCTAGGACAATGTGGGGCAGATTGAATTTAACTTAAAATGCAACGTAACAAAAGGCACTGATGCAGACACACTTCAAATCTGATGCTCATCTCCTTTTCTTAAAACCCTGTTCATCAAACCCATCCATCTCCTTTCCAGCATATTTACATGGACCCATTGAAATGAACAAAAAAAATATGAATGGAATGAAAAGAAACCTAGATCAAGCACATCTTTTACCTCTAAAGCAATCTGCCTATCGTGTTATCACCCCTTTCTTGCAAAGCAGCATTTTCTAACAATCCTCCTGAACTGTGCATGCCTCCATGTTTTTTTTTTATTAGGAAGGGGAGAAAGCAGATGGTTTCACACATTCTTTTGACAGCAACAAACTCTTAGAAATCAGTGATGCAGCTTTTCTAGAAAAATAGCAATTGGAATTTTTCCCCCAACGAATGTATTGACATATTCAGTAAATTTTAAAGGTATTCCTTTTAAATCTCATGTCCCAATAGCAAAAAATACTTGAACTGAAATATTTTTTTTGGGGGGGGGGGAATCTACTAATTAAAAATTATATTCAAACAAACTTAAAGCTTTGTGTGGGAAATATTTTTACTGTAACATTTTAAAGACAAATAGTATGTACTTCCTTTATACTGTCTGAATGTATGGAGAAGGCACTGAAAACTGTTGACATTAACAGTTCAACTGAAAGCACAGTTAAATGGGGGAGGGGCAGAAGCCCCTTCTACACATTCTACACCGTCCTGATCCGCCTCCTGCACCTGGGAGGTGAGTTCCCAACAGAGAACTCCACAGCTGACATGGGACTGACTGACAGGAAACCCAAATAAAATTCATGTCAAACTGTCCCAATGCTGTTTAACATCTACATGCGCCCCCTCGTCTGGCTGATGCGGAGTTTCGGGCTGGGTTGTCACCAGTACGTTGATGACACCTAGCTCTCTGTTGATGGGTGCCCGGCCAGATACCGCCCCAGCAAATTTGGCTGAGGGACTGGGAGCCATGGTGGGATGGCTAAAACAGAGCTGGCTGAGACTGAATTCTTCTAAGAAGGAGGGGGTCTGTGGCTGGGTCATGGGGATTCAGGTCCAAGGATTCAAACATACACACACACACACACACACACACACACACACACACACACCCTGGTACTTGATGGCACACCTTTGAGACTGGCACCATCAAGAGCCAGGGCGTGATCCTGGTTGCCTCCTTATCAATGGAGGCCCAGGTCATGAATGTTACCAGGCTGGTGTTTTGTTCAATTATGCCAGGTCAAACAACTAGCTCCTTATCTGTCTTGTCCGGACCTAGCCACTATAATCCACGCAATGGTCACCTCCAGGCTGGATTACTGTAACTCGCTCTACATGGGCTGACCCTTGAGGCTGACCCAGAAACTCCAATTGGTGCAGAATGCAGCAGCACAGGTCCTGATGGGAGCCCAGTGCACAGCACACATTCAACCTGTGCTATACGAGCTGCGTTGGCTTCTGGTGGAATGCCAGATCTGGTTCAAGGTTCTGGTGTTGACCTTTAAGGCCCTTAAAAGTCTGGGACCCACGTATCTTTGGGACCGTTTATCCTGATATACCCCCAGAAGAGTACTATGCTCGGCAGACCAAAATCTACTGGTGATCCCTGGCCCGAGGGATATCTGGCTGTTCTCGACCAGAGCCAGGACATTTTCTGCCCTGGCTCCAACCTGGTGGAACTCTCTGCCAAACAACATCCGGGCCCTGCAGGATGGGAGGCAGTTCCGCAGGGCCGGTAAGGCAAAGATGTTCCACCAGGCATTTGGTTGAGCACAGCGATGGCTGCATCCTCTTGCATTCCCATCTTCCATCCCCTGTACCACCCCCCCCCCCCCCGAGCAGTTGGCTTTCCTGGACTTTTATTGCCATCTTTTAGCAGTTACTGATTTTATGGTTTTAAATTGTATTATAATCATATTGTATTAATTTTTATGCTGTACACCGCCCTAAGCCCCACCTTGGTGGGGGAGGGTGGTCTAAAATTGAATATATAAACAAGCAAACAAACAAACAAATCTAGTTGCAATCCTGTGCAGAGTTACTCCAGTCAAAGTCCATTTACAGCAATGAGCTTTGGCTGGAGTACCTTTGTAGAGGATGGTACTAGATTTGTAACACTTCTAGGTAACTATGCATAATATGCCATGGACATGACTGTCCGCTTATCTCTTTCAACAGAATATAACTGGACTTGGCTTCAGTGAATTTAGAAGGGGGTTAGCTTAGGGTGGCGCTGTCAGGCACCCAGTTTTACTGCCACTCTCTGCTGCATCACTTGCATTGCTTGTTAGTTCCATGCCATGAGCAGTGATTGCAATATCCCTTCCACCATATGACGTGTGTGTGTGTGTGTAAAGTGATGTCAAGTCACAGCTGACTTATGGCAACCCCATAAGTTCCCAAGGCAAGAGACACTCAGAGGTGGTTTGCTAGGGCCTGCCTCTGCATAGCAACCCTGGTATTCTTTGGTGATCTCCCCCCAAATACTAACCAAGGCCAATCTTGCTTAGCTTCCTAGATCAGATGAGATCAGGCTAGCCTGGGATATAAATAAGAATTTTACCTTCTCTTTTGATTTGACATGTACTGGAAAGTGCCGTTAGGTGAATTTATACCTTGATGTTTTATTTGGATTATTTGGGGCGTGATCATACGCACCCATTTGCGACACAAGAAGGACGATTCTCCACCGGCTCAAAGTGGCGTGATCACACAAGCACATCTGGGAAGCGTCCTGCAGCCGGTGTCAAAGTGTCGCAAACCACTTTGAGCCGGTGGGGAATCGGCTTATTTAGCTACCAGTGAAAAGGCAGTCTCAAATGGTTTGCAACGGCCCAGAACTGACCTTTCCTGGTGTGATCGCGCCAGCGCAAACAAGTGGTGTTGGGGAGCGGGCTTTTTGGGGGTTTTTCCCCTCCCATCCCGGTATGCGCATCATCGGACGACCCCGAGGGTGGAGAGGCAAGTCATTGATCCCTTGTAGAAGCAGATAAGAGCACTGAAAATGGCCGGGAAAAAAAAACCCAACTCGCCAGCGGCTGCGTGTGATCCCGCAGCAGCGGTTCACCCTCACAGGTCCATGGACCTGTGTGATCCCGCAAAAGCGGCGCAAATTGCGCTGGCACAAATTTGTGTCACTTCCCGTCCGGCTTATCTTGCTCGTGTGGATGGGGCCATGGATTTTTGTTTTATTTGGATTATTATACATATTTGTGGATTTATTTCCCTCTCTCCATTTACAAAATCAATACAACACACAGGTATTCCCTTACACTATGTCTAGGGACTTGAAAAACATTAATTACAACACTAAAACTTTCAAGCTTTCCTAACACTGTATTGGCAATGGTATCCATTCGCTGAAACAAAGGACTTTTAGAAAAAGAACATTTTCCATAGAAAAACAAAGCACTGGAAACTTCTGGCATCTCTGCTAGAAATTCACGCGGACCCATGGAGTTCCTCCAGGTAGTATTAAAATGATCCTAGATTGAAAAACTCTTGGTTTAGAAAACACACACAAGAAACTTTCAATGGTCCAATCTTCATCGGTCTTTCCTTGCCGCCGCGCAACCAACCTCACATCTGTCTGCGTCTCATTCTGCATCCGTTCTTGTATTGCTTTGCCTCAGCGTCGGCCGCCTGCATCACTTTATTGCCATTTAGTGGCGACTCCGAGGTCACTACAGAGCCTTACCGCATTATGTGGATTTGGTTTCAAGGTGGTTTAATTGCTCCTCCCCACCCTCCGAGCCACTGGGGGCGATAAGCAGACAACTGGAGCCGAATTACCCCCATCTTTTCTAAGGAGATACGCAAAGTGTCACAAAGGAAACAAGTTAGCTGAAAATCCAGTCGTCTGCTTTTAAAAGCAGCCAGGGAACATTTTTCTGCGATCATATTGGTGGTGGTGGTGGGGGGGGGGGGATTGGAATGCCCGAGGGGAAAACAGTAGCAGCAGTTCCTGGATTTGTCTGCAGAGGGGGATTGGAGAAAGTGGAGTGATGTTGCATGGAAGATGGTACTGTCTGTGGGCTTGTTGCTGCCCCTCCATGATTTTTATTCAAGCTGTTTACTTATAGATAAACTGCCATAGATTCTAGTGTTCTTTCTTCCAAGGAATCTGGGTGCAGAAGTGCTGCACTGGACCATCACTTGGGCAAAGCAGACCACAAAACAACAGTATTCAGAGGGATTTGGGGTGGTTCTTCCTGTCCTTCACAGAGATGTTTAGTTGCTTTTAAAGCACTGAAGAGCCACAGATTAGAGGTAGTAGACCACAGACTCTGCATGCAATGAACATTCAAAATTTCCAGCATTCCCAGTTAGAAGACTTTCAGAAGAGCTAGGAAAGACCTTGGAGAATGGAACCATTTGTTATTTCCGGGGGCAGTCCCCAGAACGCCCTACCTGGCAACTGCTGGGTGTTTTGTGTTTTTTACCCAGCTCATTCGGTCTTTCCGGCCCCCCCCCAACCAGGTCACCCCTTTACTTTCTGTGTGTGTGGTGGGGGTAGCGGATGCCGTTTCCTCCCTGAAGCTTCGCTCATCCAAGTAAAACTTCCTAAGGGTGCCACCCTGCAAATGAGCAAAACCCTACACGTATGCCTTCTCTGCCGTGACTTCCACGTTGTGAACAGCCTGCCTGAGGAGATCAGGATGGTCTCCACACTTCCCTCATTTTGCAGAATGGGCAATGCAGAAATGTTCAGAAGGGCATTTTTATCAAGGGATCAGAATGGTAGTACAGATGGCCCAGGGTTGCCTGATCTCATCAGATCTCAGAAGCTAAGTAGGCGTGGCTCTGGTCAGTATTGGGATGGGAGACCACCAAGGAATACCAGGGTCATGACACGGAGGCAAGCAATAGCAAACCACCTCTGAACGTCTCTTGCCTTGGAAACCCTACGGGGCTGCCAAAAATCAGCTGTGACTGGGCAGCACTTTCCACCACCACTTAATGGAACAGCTCAAGAGGATGCTTTTATAATGGAATAGGATTGTGATCTATTGGAATGGTTACTGTATGCACTGCCTTCCAGCTTCTCCATTATGGTGTGTTAGGCCGCAATCAGACATGCCTTTAGATCCCACTCAGCTGCAAGTGCCTGATGGATCTAAACAGCAGAATCAAACTGCAACATCTGGGAAAGGTCTCGCAGTCGTTGGCACTCCATGCTGCTCTGCCACGGAAGCAGAGTTAGAAAACACCGAGGAAAGACCGGTCCTAATGCCTGCCAATGGGCCACGGATGGACTTTCCCGTCTGATTGCTCAAGCACACTCTCATGCTGTCGGGATGGTCTGCTCATTCCATCCTAACTCCGTGCCTCTGCCCCGCTTAGCAGTATGTGCATAACCGCATACTCCATAGGGAACCCTCAGTGTGGAGGTGCGATTCCTCATTTATGCGCATGGGAAACAAGGGTCAAAAATTTTTAAAAACTCACCCGAACATGCCGTCTGATCAGGCAGTGACGGGCTGAGGCCACAGCTACAAAGGATGTGTGATCGCGCAACGCTGTGTCAATTTTCACTGGGGGAAATAGGCTCGCTTCCCCTCCGCACCAAATGGCGCGTGTGACCACAGCCTTAGACAGCTTTTTGAAAACTGTTCTCTAATTCTGTAATCCTAGTCCTATTGCACCATTTATTAGATGTCTTATGCTGTCTGGCTGAATTGATTTTTATATTTTGGAATTGCCCTGAGTATCAGGAAGAAAGGCATGCCATAAATGAAGGGTATAAATAATTCTAATGTACTGAAGGGGCAAGTGGCCAAAGAACCCCTATTCTCTGCAGCTCACAATCCAGACCACGTGGACACAGAAGAGGTGCCTATATCTGAGAGCCATGCTAGATATTACACATCTAACTGCTAAAAATATCTTCAAGAGGCCCGTTTGGGATTTTCTACCTCTCCTTTCGCATGAGAGCCATAAGAAAAGGGAAAAGATGGAAGAAACAGTAGGGGCAGCAACACATGCAGGGACATGGTGAAGGCTATATCAGATTGCAAGAGCCAGTTTGGTGTAGTGATTAGGAGCGCGGACTCTAATCTGGGAGAACCGGTTTTGCTTCCCCACTCTTCCACATGCAGCTGCTGGTGTGACCTTGTGTCAGTCATACGTTCTTTCAGAGCTGTGGAGAGGGGAAGGGAAAGGGGATTGTAAACTGCTCTGAGACGTCTTCAGGTAGTGAAGGGCGGGGTATAAATCCAATCCCTTCTTCTTTTGGAAAGAATATGTGCATTGCATACTGTTGCCAACCTTCAGGTAGTGGCTGGAGATCTTCTGGGGTTACAAAGTGGACTCTGTGGCATTATACCTCATTGAAGTCCCTCCCTTCCCCAGGTTCCACCCCCAAAATCTCTAGGTATTTCCCAATCTAGAGCTGGCAACTCTAGCACTGCAGCTGGCCTTAAACCGGCAAAAACAATATTTGGGCACTGCCCAGAACACAGTTTGCACACAGGGAAATACTAAAAACTACCTGCATGCAGTGTCCCTTCTAAGCTGAGTTGGTCTGAGCTAGCTCCCAGTTTTTTAGCCTCCGGCTCACACATTTTGGTCTCAGCTCAGGAAGGGTGGCTCCAGAGCAAACTAATATATGCCGTAGCCAAATCACCTGCTCACAACTTTAATGCCAGTAGCTCACAAAGTAGAATCTTTGCTCACAAGACTCCACAACTTAGAGGGAACACTGCCTGCATGCAAATACAAAATCTGCCATTTTATATTTACAACAGAGGTTTTAGCAACAGCAACTTTACCTGCCAGCATGGCTCATCATCCCCCCCCCCCCCGGGTGATAGGTTATGAAGCACATTTCCCGCTTAGGGTATCAAAATATATTCTAAAATTTCACAGATGTTCCTCAACCCTTTCTGACACGCTTGCCCAACAACTGCTCTTCTAGTATCAATTAAATACCATCATGCCCTAAGAAGATGGCGGCATTCACATTCCAAAGGGTCCAGCTGTTATCTGATTTAAAAGAAAATACCACACAGGATTTCTGCAGCTTAGTCCGTGCAGCTTGTTAAAATTTAAATTTGCTTTACTTGTCCCGGTGTCTGTGCAGATACATTCAAAGCTCTTTTGCTCAACCTGTTTCATGCCACATTTTCTGCTAGTTTCGGAGAGCTCTGAACAATGAGCCTTCCCCTGTCAGCTTTAATCAATGTGTCACATTGCACTGGAGTTACAGGATGTGGCATATTGATCTGTTTCTAGTTCATAGTCAGGAGGGAAAGCCTTAATACATTCTTCACATGATAAAATGATTCTCAGTGGCAGGGGGAAAGTTAGTTTTTCAAAAATTACGTCTTGAAAAGAACACCAAAAATTAAATGAACACTGACAACAGAAGACGGCATCCCCGTATGAGTGTTAACATCTATCTTTTTGTCATATATACCTCCTGTTGGGTTCCTAACATATTAAGCACGAAAACAGATATAAAACACCAATAGCGATGGTCTTGGTGCATGGATGGTAAGCAGTGTGTAGAATCTTTGCTCACAAGGTTTCACAGCTTAGAGGAAGCATGGGTGGTAAACTGGGTGATAAGAACAGCTCCACTGTTGTTTTTCTTGCCCAGTGGATCAAACTAGGTACACTAGTTGTTTGATTGACATGTCTTTCCAATGATGTTGAAGAAAGGGGTTATATGCAAGGTAACTCACAACTGGTCACATTAGGAGCAGAGAAGACTTACTGGAAAGGACAATGATGGTAGGAAAAGTTGAAGGCAAAAGGAAAAGAGGGAGACCCAACATGAGACGGATTGACTCACTCAAAGAAGCCATGGCCCTCGTTTTGCAAGACCTGAACATGGCTGTTAATGATTGGATGTTTTGGAGGACATTAATTCATAGGGTTGCCATAAGTTGGAAGCAACTTGACAGCACTTCACACACACACACACACACACACACACACACACACACACACACTTACAATTCACTGCACAAAAGCCACCACACATTTCTCAAAGAAGACAGCTCCTTTAATATTTTCTTCATCAAATACTGAATAATCTTCATAACTCCAAGTGACCCCCAAAATATCCAAGATGAAGGTCCATGGATAATGTGATATGATATCCAGGTACATAAGGTGTACCGACCGTGATAAAAGACCCATACTTTCAAGTAAGTGCCATCTGCTCCATTTCCCTGTGGATACTACTGTTAGAAAGGAAGCCGCAATAATTTACTTTGTAACACAAATGCTGTACTGTTATTAAAACAAGTATAGGCAAATTCTGAGCACAACTGCTTGCAGTAAACTTGTAGAGTACCACAATGTAGGATAGTTCTAAAACAGCTGATATAGAAAGGACTGAGAATATGAACGCCCCCACCTCGCCAGTTACTCAGCAAGAACAACATATGAGGGAAGTCCTGGGCTGGTAGATGAGTGGCCAAAGCACTAGAGAGAACATTAAGTTCCCGAGACACATTCTGGAAAGGTTCTGCGCTAGAACTCATATTGCATTTGAAGTGTACAGATCAGATTTTAGTCAACAAGCACACAGTCCTTTGAAGCCCTATAAATGCAATACAGAAAATGCTGAAGCTGCTTTTGAGTAAATTTTCCTCATTTGCCTGCTTAAGAACCAATTGGGCAAAAGTCAACACACCCTGCTCCTGTCTCATTTGTGTGGGAGCACTGGTTATTGGATTGTGCCTATTATCTCTGGTCTCCACTGAAAACAGCACACAGAAAATGGGATGCGTGTATGCTGGTAATTAGCGAAAATCCAATAACCCTGCATGGCTCCTGAATTGCTCTGCGGAAAAGAAGACAATGCTGATATATTCTTTTGCCTAGTAGACTGCTCTATCAATGAGGCTTAGGAGCACAAATGAATCTAGAGTTGTTCTTGATAAAGTCTGCATTTATCATGTTGCCCAGCTTCTTAATAACATACATGGAAATGTACAATTTTAAGGAAAAACAGAGGAGCAGGAGGTGATATTGACATACTCCTTTTTGCATTCGTCTTTTCTTTAGTGTCTCGAAGCTAATCTTATCTCTTCAAGGTTCTATGCTGAAATCCCATGGTCATCCCTAGCCCAGGACAGCGAATCAAGGCTTGATGGAGTTGAATGCTACTGTACTAGTGAAAATCAGGACAAAATAACAGGTATATTTTATTTCCCTGTTTATTTAGGTTTCATTTTTAATTCTTCACAAAATATTACAAACAACATTTGTGGATTGTTTTGATAACTGATATGCTAAGGCTAAAGCCAGTTTGGTGTAGTGGTTAGGAACGTGGTCTCTAGTCTGGGAGAACCGGGTTTGATTCCCCACTCCTCCACATGCAGCTGCTGGGTGACCTTGGCAAGCCACTGTTCTCTCATAAGCAGTTCTCTCAGAGCTCTCTCAGCCCCACCTCCCTCACAGGGTGTCTGTTGTGGGGAGAGGAAGAGAAGGAGATTGTAAGCCGCTCTGAGTGAAGCGCAGGGTATAAATCCAATCACCACCACCTCCTCCACCTCCTCTTCTTTTTTCCTTGCTGTACTATCAAGAAACTATATGCTATTGTAAATCATTTCTAAGGTATTGTACAGGTGCAGTGACAACTCTTTGCTTGGATCCAACTGAGCTTTTCCATGGGTGGAAGGATTCCCACTTACAGTGGGTGGCTTTCTTGCCTCCGCCTCTGAAATGCTGCCCCTACAGAATTCCAATTCAGCATCAAACCATGTTTTGCAGTTACCGTATTTTTTGCTCCATAAGACTCACCTTTTCTCCCCCAAAAAGTGGGGGGGAAAGTGTGTGCGTCTTAAACCCCCCTCACCTTTCCCAAGCCACGGCACCGAGCCGAGCTAGGTGCGTCTTATGGTCAGGTGCGTCTTATGGAGCGAAAAATACGGTACATCTGAAGGATTCCAAGAAGTGAAATGGCCTAGACTGGTATTCGTAGCACTCAGACCCCAAAACCTGTATTAGAAAGTAATGATACAAAGAAGAATGCAACAATAATGGGATATTAACTGAGCAAGAGAGAGCCTATCAGTAACTTCCACTTTATTGGAGACTACCTTGATTGCTTACTTCCCCTAGGCTCAGGTACAAACACATATCCTCTTTCTTTTTGGATCTGCTTCTAGGTTGGTGTGGCCTCACAGAGTTGCCAGGCACGGCCTGACAACTGGTAGGAACAGGGTTGCCAGCTCGGGTTTCCGAAATACCTGGAAATTTGGGGGGGGGGGAGCCTGGGAGCAGCATTTGGGGAGGGGAGGGACTTCAGCAGGTAATAATGCCATAGGGTCCACCCTCCAAAGCAGCCATTTTCTCCCGGTGAAATGATCTTGATCATCTGCAATAGCAATTGCAATAGCAGAAGATCTCCAGGGCCCACCTGGAGGTTGGCAATCCTAGGTGAGAGTCTGAGGAGGTATAGTTGGCAATGGTGTGATGTCACTACCAGGTTTTTCACAGGTTTGTCACAGTTCTATAAGAATCACCAGAAATTCTATGGTAAAACCGTATGGTAAAACCATGGAGTTTCCAGATATTCCTACAGTAGACCGCCATCACTCCCTCGTTTCCCAGAGACAATATAATGCCATCGCAGACAGCGTTTTTTAAAAACATTCCCGCCAGTCACAGGAGCAGAAGTGGGAAACAGGAGCCAGGGCAAGGAATTTATCATCCCCTATGGGAAAATGGCAGCCCTCCCTCCCTCCCAGTCTGCTGGTCAGGACTACTTAACCCAAACAGAATCTCCTGATGGCCTGGTGTTATTCTTCCAGTTGCTGTGGCTACTTGAGGGGGGGGGGGAGAACTGGCCCCACACAAAAAGAAACAGCATACTTATATCTCTATTGTTTCACAAGCATTCAACTTTTTAAAAATTGCTGTTTTGTTCACTTCCACTGCCTTCTCGGACACGATCATTCACTGTTCATGCCAAAAACTAGTAACGCTCTTGAAAAAGTTCCAAGAGCAATTTAATTTATACTTTGCAATTACTTTCCAGATTTCAAGAAGGTATGATGTGAAAGCCTGAATATTTAGTTGAAGCTGCTTCAACCAGTTCCAAATCAATTTGCTGTTTTTCATGCATGACAGCAATATTGCTTTGAATCCTGAAGAAATACCATTTTGGATTTGCAACCATAAGAAATCATAACAGCTACCTGATTCGTAATATCTAAACTGCATTTTTTGATGCCAGTACCAAAACTCCCATTGGTGGTTGTTGTAGTTTTAATGCTAAAATTCAGACACAGGAATGTGTCAAATTTGACTACTGAATACCAAAAAAGCTATTTATAGACAAACTGCAGAAATAAGATAAAGCAGTAATTGTTCTGCATAAAAGGCAGTAAAATAAAAACTGATTAGAAAATGTTATATTTGTTTGTGTGGGCATAATCTGCTTCTATCTCAACTGTACAATGAAGGCTGTCAATTTCACACACACTTAGTGGAGAATAAGCCCTATATCATAAATCGAGGGATCCTTTTACAAAATGAGTGATAGGACAATGTGATTTTTAGTTTATTTTACCATGCATGTAACATGTATAATAAATGGCATGTGAAAAGGACATACACACACACAAACCCATACACACAGTCAAACCATCATGGAAATTCATATTGAGTCTGGTCTGAAAATGACCTTTAAAAAAAAAAAAAAGATGTTAGCACATAGAGAGCATTAAAGGGGCCTTTCTGTGCTGCCTCATTAGGTCCAGGATTGCTGAAGTATTGCTGTTATTAAGTTAATCCTGGGATGGCTGTTTTCCCCAAAAGTTAGGTGGACATAAATAGCACCACCCATGTTCAACCGTAATAATAATATTAATAATAATGATGATGGGGATGGTGGTGCTGTTGCGCCCCGCGGCAAATAGTGGGAAATTCAAGCAGGCAATCAGGGCAAACGGAGGAAGGACGCCGGGGCAGCGCTTGTGGGAGATGGGTCTTGCTCTTTTCTACTGCTCCAGACAGACTAACACGGCAACCCATCTTGATCTAGCTCTCAAGCACAATGCAGGCAAAATGAGACAGAATGGGAATTTCTAAAGCATAACTACCTTTTTTCTATGTAACTTGTGTACAAGACTTGGGAATCCTCTCGCCTCGGGCTACCACGCACCATTGGCACAGCCCCCATTTGCATACAAATATAATCAGCAGGTCGAACAGATGCTGAGTGAGGACATCTTTACTCAAATGCACTGGGGGGGGGGGTGTTGTGTTGGTGGCTGGTTCACAACTTTTCCGCAAAAAATGCAAACATTCTGCAAGCACATCCCAAACAATGCAATTATTTATGAGTTCCACAATTGAGACATTTAATGGAGATGAACAGAATTAATCAGAAAGATCACCGGTTATCTTGAATAATAATAGAAAGAAGCCAATAGAGGAAACAATGAAGATCCCATTAAAAGGTCTATGTTTTCTGCCACTTTCAAACAGCTGCTTTTGTCGCAGTGGAGGGCTGCATCAGCCCCTTCTGCCAGGCATACTTTCCCCAGGAGGTTGGTGCGATGGCACTGGACTGTTTCCCTGAGCATTATCATAGCTAATCATTTAATAGATCGTTTCCTGATGTTGTTTCCCCCACATATCCCCCCCCCCCCAGAGGCATCTGCACTGCCTGCACACATCACTTGCTATTGCACGGTATTTATTACTTATTTTATTCAAATCTCACCTCTCTTCCCAATGGGGACCCAAAGCAGTTTAAGTCTTTCTCCTCCACATTATCCTCACAACAGCCCTGTAAAGTGGATTGGGCTGAGTGTGTGGCTGGCCAAAGTTCACCCAGCAAGGCTGCATGGTGGAGTGGGAATTCAAACCTTCGTCTCCCAGATCCTTGTCTAGCCTTTGACTCGCTACACCGCACTTCAGCACACTAACAGGACTAAAAACAACCACCACCACCTAAATGGTTAAAAGTGCCTCTTCTAGCCCTGACCTAGATAGCCCAGGGAAGCCCGATCTTGCCAGATCTCAGAAGCTGAGCAGGGCCGACCCTGGCTAGTATTTGGATGGGAGAACACCAAGGAAGTTCAGGGTCGTGACGCAGAGGCAGATGATGGCAAGCCACCTCTGAACATCCCTTGCCTTCAAGCCCCACTAATGGTCGCCTTGACTTGATGGCAACATTTCTTTCCCTTCCTGTAACTGCAGACAACCTCCCAGCTGTTCCTCCTGCCAGATGCATCAATAGGGCTTTGCCATTCCACACCAGCTAGTGCCGTGGTTCTGTCTGGGTTTTTTTCTTTCTTTTTTTAAAATCACCACAAACCAGGTCTGAAACAAGACGGGATGACAACAGGGAAATCATTGACCTGCAACAATTTGGAAGTGATGTCATATGAATTTTTCACATTGACCATGTGAATAAAGGATGGCAAGGATTAAGCAGATGATCCCCAGAGCTGTTTTAGGTCAGGAAATCAGTGTGGGCAAAAAGGATTAAGCCCCCCCTCCCCGCCCGTGCTCGTGGTCCTGATCTGAACTAGGCCTACACACTCCAAAAAATTCAGTTTGAAGTACCAATATCTTTAGTAATTTACCATAAGCGTTACAGAACACATTATTTAATTCATAAAATATAGATCTCCCAGAGCATGTCTGGCCATCTGGAGCTGTGGGACACAAGAACTTTGTAACACGTAATTATGCAATTAGCCTTGTCTCAGGGACCAATGGAGAGGTTAAAACCGGAAAGGGAGAACTGTGTACGTTGCCCAAACTCCTTGGAGGAAGGGTAGGCTTTTAAAAAATGTGCTAGGTGGATATAAAGAAAGTCAAGACAGAGTTAAAGGAAGTTTTGTGATGCTTGAAAATGATGCAACACCATTGGAAAGATGTGACAAGCAATTTAACACAAATAACAGCCAATACTAGTCCAGTGCAGACAGAGGTGAGGCAAGCCAGAGTCGGGATACAGGCTCTGGGCTCCATATGGTCACCCTTTAACCATGACCGCCCCATATAAAATATCACCTCTGTTAAAAGTCAGCTACTCACCTATGAATTATAGAGCAAAGGAGAAAGCTGGATTCAGATAAGACAATACAGAGGTGGGAAAGCAAAATTGCATAATGAGACTGAGAAATCTAGGAATTAGATTTGAAATGCCCAAGCTGCATTTCAAGGTCAACTGCTAACCCAGAGATCCAAACAAATGAACAAACAAAGACAAAACTGCTAACCCAGAGAGAAATCAAATACGTTTTCCAGAAAGAAGAGCCTTGTTACACAAAGACGGTTCTGCGCTCCTTTGCAATATGTGACGAGTGGGCCGGACACATTTCTGAAATTATGTTGTGAAGACCAATTTCCTCCAATGCACAAGACACAGTCTCAGCTTTTGTACTAAAAATGCAGTGATTCTGCAGTCTCCGCTCCTTGGAAAATCACACTGGATTTAATGAGAATATAGCTGAGAAAATGACTTTGCAGATAGAAAATTAGGGTCTCTCTGATAGGCTGAGGGGTTGTAGCTCTTATAGCTGTATATTCACCCTGTGTAAGGTCCCTGGTCATTTCTTGGGGAGGTTCCCCTGAATTCCTAGTGTATGTGTGTATGGGGGGAACAAGTTTCAACTGCTATACAGTTTTGCTTCTTGCACAACCTTGAGTTCAACAGAACATGGAAAACTGTTTTATCCCAGCATTCCTTCCCGATCTGTCAGAAAAAAACGCTAAGTCTCTTTCCCCCATGAGCAGGTTTCGATGATTCGTGTAACACAATGCAACTGTTTCAGCCACTTATGTGCAAACTCCTGGCTTCCCAGTCATCACAATCAACTAGGGTTGCCAACAGCCCGGAGAAGAAACTCTCCTGTCTCTTTAATAATAGGCTTAATTGAAAGTTGTTGTTGTTGTTGTTGTTTTAAAAAAACAAAAACAAAAAAAACAGGTGATGTAATTTACTGCCATTCCAAGAAAAGCTTCAAGGGCCCTTTTCTATACACTAAGCCTCTGTTATAGGTCCATGTAAGGTGAGTTTCCCAGTTGTCAGCCAGGGCCCTCACTGGTGATGGTGGCACACTGCCATTTGCCTTGGGCTGGCAACCCTAAGGGCATTCCAAAGGTGAGGCGCCATCACAGGAAAAACCCTGTCTCTAGTTGCCACCCACTTTCATCTCTGTGAGCCGGGGCAAAGAAAGCAGTGTGTGGGAGGCAGGTCTTAACTGGTGGGCTGGACACTATGGGAGGAGACAGTCCTTCAAGGACCTTGACCCAAGCAGTTTAAATGTGCCCAGATACAGATGGGAAGCCAGTGCACATTTGTACTGTGTACAGGGGTGATACTTTCTCTGTATGCAGCTTCCAACAGTAGCTTGGCCACCACATTTTGATCCAACGGACATTTTCAAACAGTACTTAGCTCACACAAAAGTGTGCATTACAGTAACATAACTTGGACATGATTGGAGCCTGGATCACCATGGCCAGGTCACACTTTCCAAGGAACGGCCATAAGTACCAGCTGAAGCTGATACACGGCTCTGCCTGGCGGGGAGGAGACCTGAACCTCCAACTGTAGGCAAGGAGCCATCAGAACTCCCAAGATATGAGCCTGCTACTTCACGTGGAGTGCTGTTGGAAGTTCCAGATGCGACGCCCCCTGCCTCAGACCTCCAGAATTGTTAGAAGTGGAGGATTTGGCGCTGTCTCCTGTCTCAGACTTGAGAAGATGGCACCAGAGAGTTTAGAGACAGATAGAGAGGTCAGGATACACAGAGCATCCTTTCCTTCCTGCTATCTGATACTTTCCTTTGAAGTAGAATGCTACTCTTAGGGGCAATTTCCTCTGCTTCCATTTCCCCTTCACACACACACTCTCTCTCTCTCTCCTCTCTCGCACGCAAGAAGATGAAGGCTGGGCATGCGTCCAGCATCCAACATGGCAAGCCCCAACCCTCACCAGGCGCAGCAATGGTGAGGGGGGGGGGCGATTTGCCTCCTGGAGGCAAGGAGGGAAAACTAACTAAGCAGGCATCGAGGAATGGCTCTCGAGCTTGGCGGCTCAGGAACGGGAAAGGAGGTCCTGCTTGAGAACAACCTGGTTCGGCTATCCTAGCAGGCTTTGGGGCCTCGGGGTGGTTGACCGGGTGTAGCGGCTACAATGGCCGAACGGCTGGTCAAGAGTCTTGGTAAAAAGGCTCTGGATCAGGGCAGGTGCATCGCCCAGTATGATAAGAAGGTGGTCAGGAATATGGACACCTATCTGGTACGCAATACCCAGCCCCTCACCATAAGGAAGAATGCATAACTTAAGTAATAAAGTGGCCCTTGTTCAAACCCAAAAAACTTTGGTGTCAGTCTCTTTCTTGCTGGTTCAGGGGGCAACATCCAATTAGTTAGAATAGGTAATCTATATCTATCTCTTACCTGCACTCTCAAGCATGTATTTCCTTTAATAAATACTTATTAGATTTTAGACTGACTGCTGATGCCGTGTGACTTTGTAAGTGTGTTGCCACACCAAGCCTTTGCTGCGTTTAAGCCTTTGAGCACTCTGCTATATTTCTGTGGTTCCCTGGCAGTAATTAGTCCAGTGAATCCAACAAGAATGAGTGGCAAGAGAGGCGAGATAGCTAGAGAGGCACATTGCCCTTTCTTCCTGTCTTTACTCTTCTGCCACTGCCCCCTTTGAAACACGGACTGGGCTCTCGGGAACCATTTCCCCTTCCTTCCATTCTCTCACTCACCTGAAGACGAACTCTCTCCCTGCACACACCCAAGAGGGAGAAATGCGGTCCTCTCTCGGCACCATGAGGCAGATGGGCCTCTCGCCACCTGCTTCCATCCTTTAGCTAGTAAGTTAGTCATCTATCATGTCCCCACTCTTTCCTATCCAAAGTGTGCTTCCCAGACTTCCGGCAAGACTTGCGAGCATGGCGGACATGCTCCTCCGCATCTGCGGGGAGCGCGATCCATACCCGGCGGGAAGAAGGGGCTCTGGACTGGTGCCGAGCCCCCAGAGACCCCAGTGAGGGGGCTCTGCCTGGGGTGGCCCGAAGGGGATCTCTCCCTACGGTGGCGACCGAGGGATAGAGATCCCTTTTCATCACCCCCATAGGTTCCCCCGCCGTGGGAGCCGTATGGCTGAAAGCGCAAATCCGAGAAGCAGCAGAGAGTGCGAAGCAATGAGGCTGGAACTGACAGTTACGCATGGAGAAAACGTGAGTCTGAAGTAAGAAAAGCAGAACAGAGTGGGAAGACGGCAGGAGGAATGAAACCCACCCCCCCCTCTCCGGGACTAGCGTACTTACGAGACTCTTTACGTGGCGTTACTGCAGGAATAAAAGCCCATCCGCCTTGCTAGATGGCAGCATCGCTCACTTGGAGATATAAACTTTAGAAGGACATAAGTGCTGTTTGAAAATTTGCTCCTTTCGTTCATCTTATCTGTCTATAAACAAAGAGCATAGTCTCAACAATGACGGGGAAACCGAAACCTTCCCCCAAACTAGGAAGTACAGCTCCGAGTTCAAAGGTTGATACCACGGAGATGAGTGCGGTGTTCTCCTCGTTATTGCGACCTCTAGTGGACCAAATGACAGCTCTCAGCGTTAAAATGGACAAAATGCAGCTAGAACTAAAAGAGTCGAATAAATCCACAGAGAAGCTGCAGCGAGAACTTCTGGAAGTAAAAACTTCAGTAAAAAACCAAGACGCAAGACTACAAAAGGCAGAAAAGAAAAAGGCCTTCCACCACGATCAGCTTTTGAAATTACAAATGGATAGATCGAATTTTTTCCTAAGACTTCAGAATGTGCCAGAAAACACAGGAGAAGACCTTAAAAATTTGCTAAGTGAAGCACTTGAACCAGTGACAGGCATGAAAGCAGCGGATATAAAAAGCGATATGGATATGGTTTACAGAACCTATCCAGATTACACTAAAAAGAAAAGCCTGCCTGGTGAAATTATGATAAGGTTCTCCAAAAAATCTACAAGAGACATGGTGCTTAGGACCACAAACAAAGCAGCTCTGAAGATCCTGGGAGAAGAAGTAAAAGTGATGAAGGATATCCCATTTGAAATAAGGAAAAGAAGGAAAGCCTATGGAAAATTGACATCTTGGTTCCAGTCTGAGTCTATCATCTATCGTTGGAATACTCCAGAAGGACTATGCTTCAGCATCAAAGATAAGAAGTATAAGATTGACTCTGCTCAACAAGCGAAAAAATTTCTGGAAAAAAGCAAAGAGCAGAAAACTGGGAGAGACTCAGATGGTTCACTGGCCTCGCAAGAAAGCATGTATGGATTTGATAGCTCAAAGAGTGAAGAAGAAGTGTCTGACTCGGAAAAGGGAGCTGCAGCTCCAAAAATAGTTGAGACTGTTAAGACAAGAAGAGGACGAAAGAAGAAATAGTGATTGAACTGTTTTATTAAGCATTGCACTTATGTATTATAAATGGTTTAATTAACCGTATTTCTCTAGGTGGGCGTGCCTGCCAAATAGTTTTGATAACTTTTATAGTAGCAGTAACAAGTAATTGAAATTTATCCAAGGTTTTAAATGCTTCATAATTATTTTATGTAACAAGGTAGTATTAAGCAAATGATAAAGTACTCTCTGTATAAGGTATATGTAGCTTAGATTGTAGCGTTATAGTTGTAGTTATAGAGAAAAATCAATAAAAAATTTATAAAAAAACAAAACCAAAGTGTGCTTCCCAAATAAAGAGAGGAGCACTTCTCTTCTAAACTTGCAACGTGACTCTGCGTGGCTTTGTAAGCTGAGTAACCTGGTAAAGTGATGCTCCTGCGTTTGTAGCTTTATTTAAGCACTCTGCTGGAGAATTAATGGTGACTAGTCTAATCACACCAGTTAACCTCAATAGAGTGTACCACCCTTTAGGCCAGGCTGGCTCCGCAGTCCTTGAGCTGCTTTTCTGACCAACGGTACCTCAGTCTGGACCAAACTTCAGTGCCATTACCTTCCCCAGGCCCCTGTTCAGTTATTTCACCGACCCACCCAATCTGACGGTTAAGGAGAAATGGCACTGAGTTTCATTCATAAGTGGTTCACTTCAGCCCAAATGCTCGGAGGATCTCTTCCAGTGGTTTCATGTAGATGTTGAACAGCACGAGGACAAAATGGATCCGGGGGGGGGGGGGAATCCAGCAGCACTTTCTGGAATCAGTCAGACCCCGCTGGAGAGACCCCGCTTTAGGGCCCATCCCCCAGCACCATTCAGGTGGCTTGCAGAGGAACTTACTGGCAGCAAACTCTGGTCACTGGCGAAGTGTGGACGATCTGGTATTTGGACATATATTCTATGGTAAAACTGGCTTTTAGCCCAAATAGAAGAAGAAGAAGGAGAGAAGAGATTGGATTTATACCCCACCCTCCACTCCCCAAGGGAGTCTCAGAGCGGCTTACAGTCTCCTTCCCCTTCCCCTCCCCACAACAGACACCCTGTGAGGTAGGTGGGGCTGAGAGAACTCTTTCCCAAGCTGTCCTTGAGGGAACAGCTGGTCCAGAGCTATGGCTTGCCCAAAGTCATCCAGCCAGGTGCAAGTGGAGGAGTGGGGAATCAAACCCGGTTCTCCCAGATGGAGAGTCCGCGCACTTAACCACTACACCAAATACCAGAGAATTCCCATGTCGACAGCAATGTGATGGTGCTATTTCCAGTGATCAACGTATCACCAGTGATAGAGGCCTAGGCCTCAGTTTGCTGCCCGCAAGTCCCCACCCCCTGCCAGCTGCCGGGGAGACCGGGGGTGCGATCACACGGGCATTTAAACCCGGGTCTCTTTCAAGTGCGATGGCTCAAACGGAAGGTACTTGTTTTGAAAGGTGGTTTGAAAGGCGGGCTCAAATGCGGGGGGGGGGGGCGGCTTCGAGACGGGAGACAGATGCGGCCGTCTGGTCAGCCCCTTTAATTGCGATAAGGAACAGCCGCGAAGCCCGCAGTAAACGTCCGTGTGATCGCACCCTAGGTAAACCTATTCCAGAAGGATACTCTGGCTGACAGCACTGAAAGTTATGTACAGGGATGTACTTCCCATCACTCTTCCAGTAAAGATCACCAGTCATAATTATATAAGAGAAGCCATGTTGGATCAGGCCAATGGCCCACCCAGTCCAACACTCTTGTGTCACACAGTGGCCAAAACCCAGGTGCCCTCAGGAGATCTAGTAGCAGGGCCAGAACTCCAGAAGCCCTCCCACGGTTGCCCCCCCCCCCCCCGGCACCAAGAATATAGAGCATCACTGCCTCAGACACACGTGTTCCCTCTATATCTTGTGGCTAATAGCCGCTGAAAGACCTCTGCTCCCTATGTTTGTCCAATTCACAGTGTGGTGCAGTGATTAAGAGCGGTGGACTCTAATCTGGAGAACCAGGTTTGATTTCCCACTCTTCTTCCTCTGCATGAAGCCTGCTGGGTGACCTTGGGCCAGTCAAAGTTCTCTCTGAACTCACTCAGCCCCACCTGCCTCACAAGGTGTCTGTTGTGGGGAGAGGAAGGGAAAGCAATTGTAAACCACTTTGAGACTCCTTAAGGTAGAGAAAAGCAGGGGATAAAAATCCACTCTTCTTCAGAAACCAACGCGACACATCCAATGATGCAAAGTTCCATAGCAGGATCCTTATTTCAACAAGCTATACACAGTAGTATAGACCACAGCCCCTAATAAGTTTTCTAAATAACTTTGTGAATCATTTAGCACAGTGTAAATCTATCGCCTGTGCAGAACAGCCCTTTTGGATAATTCAGTTGTGTATAGTTTGCGGAAAGCCAGGAGAGGGGGAGTCCTCCTGACCACCTCAGGCTGGCCATTCCGCAAGGTGGGGGCTATAAAGGATAAGGCAAGTTATATGGACAATTGTTGACTTTGCCTGTTTGCAAGTTGGCACCAGCAGAAGGCCTTGCTTGTTCAAGCAAAATAAAGTAATATGCATCTAAACTATGTCGTGAACATAAAATGTAACTGCATTTTAGTACCACTTATTATCTCCTGTCTCCACTTTACGCATGCACTGGTTGTCACCAGCTGGCATACACAGAATAAGCTCTATATCTGTAATACGCACACCCTCTGCTATCCAGGGAAAAGTGATTCGCTTACGATCATAACACATGCCCTTTGTTGTTTTAATTAGCATGCCCACATTCTTCTCTCAAGAGATCTCGCAGGACATGAAACTGTGTGGTAAGATTCAAAACTGAAATGGGAAATCTGGGAATGAATGTATCTGTGGGAGGGAAGACAGCAAATTATCAGAGCCTTACAGTGCCATCATAAACAGGTCTACTCAAAATCCTACTCCATTATACTCAGTGGAACTTACTCCCAGGAAAATGTCCTTAGGATTGCAGTGTTAATGACTAAAATTGGAGGTTCTTAAATTACTCCTGCCTGCAAATCACTCCATTCTCCGAATTATCCCCTAATACCCGGTAGATAGATGTGAGGGGAAAGTAGTCTGTATATCCAGAGTGTTTGCAGTTAACTGATTACTCTTCGTAGTGAGCTGATTATTCTTGGCACAGATTTATTTAGATCCTCCTGAAGAGATCATTGTTCTGTAGTGAGAGGTGATGGGGCTTATGTCTGCCTGGATATTATGCCCTCTCAACTGTTTCACCTTCTGTAGTAAAGTACTTCTTCTTTTGGTCCTAAAGGTTCTGGAATTTAAGCCTGCCTGAACATTATGCCTCTTGTCCTTCAGCCCGAAACAGAGCTTGACAGTGGTTATTCACTGCAAAGGAAAAAGGCTTTCTGAGCATGCTCAGAGGAATTCATTATTGTACACAAGCAAGTTACAGTCAGGCGGTTTGTAATTAAGGATTACAAACCAAATACCAGGCTGAGTGAAAGAGGGTGTTCATTTTTTTACTTCACACCCCCCTCCCCCCACGGCCCCACATACTCCCACAGCAAATTTCCCATGGCAACCCCAACCGAGTAGAAGTCTCACTCCAGGGCTGTGTCCAGTGTTGTCACTGATCACCGTGGCCCTTAAAGAACAGCTGAACTCTGCAGTCATGCCTCCAAGACAAGGTACACAGAGGACCTGATGACACAATACCCAATATGTTGTTCTTGGGAACTGTCGAGCAGGTGTGTTCTGTGACTTCCTGGGTAAAACTTGGGTCCCGGGGGCATGGCCGGATTCTGATCTTACCTGTGGTGTTCAGGGAGTGTGGGTTTCAGTCACCCCCCTACGCCATTTTCCCAGCCTGAAACGGAGAGCTGTACTTGCCCTTCCCAGGGCTACATGGAAGTTTCCCTCAACAGGGCACAAAGTGACTTCCTGGGGCCATTTCAGGTCAGAAAAATAGTGCTGAGAGAGCCCCCCTCCCCACTTCCAGTGGTCCCAACCAATGCTCCCTCTAAACTGTGGAGTCTTGTGAGCAAAAATTCTACGTTGTGAGCTACTGGCATGAAAGTTTGAGCGAGTGATTTGGCTTCTGCATAAATTAGTTTGCTCTGGAGCCATCCTTCCTGAGCGAAGACAAAAACGTGTGAGGTGGAGGCTAAAAAACTGTGAGCTAACTCACACCAACTCAGCTTAGAGGGGCCACTGGTCCCAAACTAAACTGGGCCCCCACATGAGGGAATCTACCACGAACTCCAAGAAGTGTGTCTGCTTGACAGTACCTGAAAAGGAGCTGAGAACAATGTAATGTGTACATACACCGCCAGTCCAGGGACACTCAAGGGGAAAGAAGGCACAGGACCATATGGATCTATTGCATGCTTTTAAGTTTCTGGAAGAGAAAACCCCAAGGAATAAAAATGATTACGCAAAAAATAATGCTGTTTGTTTATTTCATTTATGCCCATGTCTCTCCACAATGGGAACCCAAAATGACTGATAACATCCCACCCCCCTTCTGCATCTCATCCTCACAACAACTCTGTGAGGCAGGTTAGGCTGCATATGTGTGACTGACCCCAAGGTCACCCAGGAAGCTTCCATGGTAAGAGTAGGGATTCAAACCTCGGTGTCCCAGATCCTAGACAACACTCTAACCCTTACGTCACGGTAGCTCTCTGCTACACTACACTGGCTCTCAAAGCACAAAGGATTGTGCCACTCACTCTGTCTACAAAGACGTTAGAAAGAGTGGAACGTCCAGCCCCACTGATTGACAGAAGCTAGGGAACATTGGCATTCTAACTCCTAAACTCACATGCAGTGCACAAAGGGGAAAGGAGCAGCCTGCATTTCCCTTGTCCATTTGTCTGTACCTTGTAGGGGAAAGCCCACGTTATACTTGAAGGTACAAGCTAATGTTCTGCAGTGCATAAAGTGCTGCTAAAATCTGGCCCGAGCAATGCTTTCTCACAGTGTTCCTCACAAACAGCAATAAGAAATGAGGACATCCTGTTTATTCCATCAGTGTTCTGCAACATTAGATTTACTGCCCAATACAGAATGGTGTTCACTTTCATAACCCTGCGTGTGAGCCAAGATGACAGACAAGAGATCGGAGAAGGGTTTATGGATTCATGAATTGTGGCAGACCTGTTGGCAGGGTATCAAGTCTGAAGGACTCTGTGATCCAGCGGCATCTACAAGAAGCACGGATACTTCTGTGCTGACAATGTGCTGTGCCCAAAAGACCCATTATGGAGCCTATACATTTATTGTGAGAAACCCCGCTAGGATTGGATTGCTCTGAGGGGGTCTGAAAGCCATATAACAGAAAATAACTCCACAGGTCATAAGGAGTAGTGAGTCAGGTTCAAGGTATTACTGTTGACTTCTAAGGCCTTGAGCGGTCAGGGACCCACGTACCTTCAGGGCCGCCTCCTCCAATATGTCCCCAGAAAAGCACTGAGATCAGCTGATAACAACTTGTTGGTGATCCCTGGCCCTAGGCAGGTCTGGCTGTCCTCGACCAGTGCCAGGGCCTTTTCGGTCGTGGCCCTGACCTAGTGGAACTCTCTGCCAAATAACATCAGGGCCCTGAGAGAGCTGGTGCAATTCCACAGAGCCTGTAAGAAAGATGTTCCGCCAGGCATTTGGTTGAGGACAGCAATGGTTAAAACTGGCACCCTCCTTTTTTACTTTAGGCCCCGTGTCCTCTTCCCTTCTGTGCTGTGCAGAGAGCACGGCAGCTGGCAAAAAAGGGATTGATCGCCATCTGGAGTGGTTGTTTTATTAGTGCGTTGTAATAATTTTATCACATTGATTGTATTTTGTCTGTTTTAATGCTGTAAATTGTCCAGAGTCCGCCTGCAGAGTTGGGCAATTCAGAAATCTTAATAATAATAATAATAATAATACTTTGGTGCAACTGTTTGTTTTTTTTAAATACACCAAGTCATTTTAAATAACTACACAGGAAATAGCCAAGAAAACGAAAAGAAAAGGCTACGAACACTTCTTAGGATCTCCGGTCAAACTCCCATCTGATTTTCTGAAAGAAACTGAATTCCTCAGAAAAAGTGGCACAGTGCCTGGAGTTTCAGAACAGGACCTGGGAGACCTGGTTTTCAAATCCGCACTCTGCTGGGCAGCTAGATTCCAGTACAGTAGAACCTTAGAGACCCACAAGGTTTTAGGAGTATAAGCTTTGGAGAAGAAGGGAGCTTCAATTCCCAAAAACTTATATCCTGAAAACCTTGTTCATCTCCAAGTTGCTACTGGACTTGAATCTTTTTACTGCAGCTACCCTCTGAAATGCTCTCTTGGAAGCTCACATGTTCTCATGCTAAACTACCTCACAGGTATGATGTTCTGAGGATAAAACGGAGGGGAGGAGAAAGACGTAAGCTGCTCTGGGCCCCCATTGTGGAGATGGGTAGGTCATAAAGTAAATAAAGATCAATATAGTCAAAGACAGTGGGCAGAGAAAGGTAGGTTGTCTGGTGGGTGTGAAGTAGAGAAGGAAGCAGGAAAAGAGAAGAGGCTATGAGGGCTGCCAGGGAAGAGGAAATAGTGGGGGAAGGGAAAATCCCCCTTATAGATCTCCCATTTGTCAACATGTCTAATACTCAATGCAGCCCCCTCTTGAGACTGAAGCCTCAAACAGACAAGAAAGATATTTCTACAAACCTGAGAAAAGCCCCAGGTTTGCAGAAAAACCTGAAGCCTTAAAAAAATGTTTAGGGTTAAAACACCCCCAAATGATAGAAGCACTAATTCTATCCGTAAGAAAGAATGCCCTCAGTGGTCATTGTGAGGGTTGCTAGGCAACCAAAACAGCACTGCCTGCCTTCACCTCTTGGTTTCTGTCAGTAAAAGACCGGGGGAGGGGGAAAGGCTCTTTCCGGGTTGTTTGGCCTTCCAGTACACCCCTGTTCCCTTACCCCCTGCCCTGGAGAGAGGACTCACTGAAGCCAGGTCTGGCAACCAACCAACAGGTGACTCGCTACCATACGACTTGCGCAGCTCATCTAGGCCTTGTGGCAACCATCTGGTGACTCATTACTGTTCAACAGCAGCCACGAAAGCCAATATGGTGTAGAGGCAAGAATCTGGGAGATCGATTTGAATACCTACTCTGACATACATGGGTGACCTTGGGACAGTCACTGTCCTTCATGCCCACTCAGCATTCTCTCTACCTCACAGGGTTGTTGCGAAGATCAAATGGAGGTGAGGAGAACAACAGAAGCTGCTTTGAGTTCCCACTGGGGGGAAAGGCAGGGTATAAATGAAGTAAATAAATAATAAATATAGCTGAAGATGGGGAACAGATAGTTGGTTGGTTGGTATATGAGGAGAGAAGGAAGCAGGGAAAGATGAGGATATGGAGGTTGCCAGGAAGAGGAGGAGGGGTAATCTGGGGAAAGGGAGCTGCACCTTGCAAGTACTAGCAGGTTGAAGCCTGCACCTAGTAACTGACCCAGTGGCTGACACTGCACATTTAAGCGTTGTGGCTGGCACTGCACAACTGACCCATAGTTCTCACAGGTGGAGGCTGCGAGGTGGAGAGAAGGAGGGAAAGTTAAAGATGGAGGCACCAATAAAGGTCGGTTGGATGGTGGGTGGGAAGGAAAGAAAAAAGCTGGAAAAGGCTATGTGGGTTTTCAGGGGAGGAAAAGAGGAAATAGTAGGGGAAGGGAAAATGAGACATCTCCCACAAGTCCCTGCCAGTCCCCACTTTCAAATATCTAAATTAGAGGGGAGCAGTGTTATCTGCTTATTTCCACTCTTGCTGAAGCCCTCCCAAGCCGTATCCATAACCCATATCCCCAAGTTTCGTAGAATTCAATGGAGAAATTTACCATACCAAACTTTAAGCAGCTTCTAACCCAACGAGTTTCACTCTTAAGAAAAAATGCCTTTTCACTTCTGTACAAATGAGGAAAAAGAAAAGGGTGAAACATTCTCTCTGGTGTTCGACTAGGGGCCCTGTGCTTTAATTCTGAAACAGCAAAATGAACTTTGCACCTTTTAAAAAAGGACTGCTTGATCACTTACCTCAACAAGCACAGATTAGGTTTTGCATAAAGTAAAGGTAAAGGTTTCCCTTGCTCAAAAGCCAGTAGAATCCAACCCGGGGTGGTGGTGCTCATCTCTGTTTCCAAGCCGAAGAGCCAGCGCTGTCCGAAGACTTTTTCCATGGTTATGTGGCCGGCATGACTAAATGCCAAGGCACATGGAACGCTGTTGCCTTCCCACCCAAGTGGCACCTATTTATCTATTTGCAATTTCTTGCTTTCGAACTGCTAGGTTGGTAGGAGCTGGAACCAGAGACGGGAGCTCACTCCGTCACATGGCACTTGGGTCTCGAACTGCCAAACTACCGATCTTCCGGTCTGCCGTTCAGCGTCTTAACCACTGAGCCAAGATGGCCCTTTTTGCATACTAAAGATCAACTTGCATTTTGGTCTTTTAAAAACTGAAACTGCTTGGAGAGTACTGAGTGTGCACCAATGCTCCCTCTAAGCTGTGGAGTCTTGTGAGCAAAAATTCTACTTCGTGAGCTACTGGCATTAAAGTTGTGAGCGAGCAATTTGGCTGCTGCATAAATCAGTTTGCTCTGGAGCCCTCCTTCCTGAGCTAAGACAAAAATGTGTGAGCTGGAGGCTAAAAAACTGTGAGCTAGCTCACACTAACACAGCTTAGAGGGAACACTGGTGTGTACCGCTCATTTTTGGCACTATTAATCAGGTGATCACTATATTTTCCATTTCCTCTCCTATCAGTGAGTTCCTGAACATTATAAGTATCAATATGAAATACATCTTGTTGGAATATAATGTAGATCCAACACTTATTTTACCATTGGCCTTGCAGTATGGAGAACTACTACACTAATTAATATTTAATGACAGGTCTACAGCGGCTTACAATCATACAGAGGCAGTGGCCTCTTCATGTCCATGATCAAACAAAGTTTGAGCCCAGTGGCACCTTCAAGTCCAACAAAGTTTAATTCTGGGTATAAGCTTTCATGTGCATGTCCAGAATTAAACTTTGTTGGTCTTGAAGGTGCCACTGGGCTCAGACTTTGCTCTGTTGCTTCAAGCCAACACAGCTACCCACCTGAATCTATGCTCAAGGGTCCGTTGGGGCCGGAGCGAGGTGGAGCGAAGCTCTGCCAGCTCAGGAGTGGCCACTAGGGCAGCCACAGGCCGAATCAGATTCTCTGATCTGATTCAGCCTGCTGCCGAATTGCCGCACTTTAAAAGCCACTGGAGGGGAGGTGGTTTGAGGAAGAGGCTCCAAACTTGCAGGGTAGCTGCTGGGACCTCTCCTCGAAATACCCACCAAGTTTCAAGAAGATTGGACCACGGGGTCCAATTCTACGGGCCCCCAAACAGGTTGCCCCCATTCCCTCCATTGTTCTCTATGGTAGAAAAAAAGGTAACATTTTTTCCCACCATAGAGAACAATGGAGGGGATGGGACAACCTGTTTGGGGGCCCATAGAATTGGACCCCCCAGTCCAATCTTTTTGAAACTTGGTGGGTATTTCGAGGAGAGGCCCCTGCAGCTACCCTGCAAGTTTGGAGCCTCTCCCTCAAATCCCCTTTCCTCCAGCCCCTCATATACCCTATGAGTTTTTGCCATTGATTTCAATGGCCCATGGAGTATAATGGGGCTGAAACTGACATTCCCTTTCTGACACACTTCTGGTGATGTCAAGAGACGTGGCATATGCTAATGAGTTATACTAATGAGTTATGCTAATGAGCTCCTGCAGCTCTTTTTCTACGAAAGGACCCCTGTCTATGCTCATAATTGTTCATGATAACAGAGCAAGGCTAAATTCAGAGCAAAAAAGAAAAAAAAGGATAAACACTTAGATGCAGTTTGAATCTATTTATGAAGAGGGCCGTATCAATACGCATTGACAGAAGTCACACATTTCATCTTCTTTGAATATAATAGTCACACAAAGCTTAAAGTCATCTAATGAAATCCCCAGCTTTGGGTTGCCAGTATTTCTTTCTTGCAGGGCTCTTGTGCTTTTGAAAATAGTGTGGAAAGCTTAAGGTTTCCTAGGATCCTGTGATGAGAAAAGTTTCACTGGCTATATCCCAGTTTGCCAGATGACCGCTGAAGGCCCAGGACATCACCAGGGAAATCTGCTGATCCCTTCTCTGCAAAAAGAATTATCATTGACATCCCACTCTCTCACAGATCAGTCTGTGCCGTCCAGGTGCAACAAGGAGGGAGTGAGATCTTACAGAGCAACAGACGGAGATGGCTCGCACAAGCAAGTGCTGCCGCATGCCACTGGGGTCAGGAGGACAACCATGTTTATGGCTGTGTCACTGTAACGTCTTGCCCCGAGAGCTTTAAACATAATGGCTTTTTGCCCACACCAAGCATAATGTGCTGTTTGCTCTTTGTTGATGGCACACCAACTACTCTGAAAAGAACAGACTGTGTAAAAGATGGAATTGCTGAGCAACTCTGCAGCAAATATCACCTTTCTGAATGAGCAGTTAAATGAGCAGGCACGGACCCAAATTGCTTCCCGGCACCGGGAGCTCTCCAGACAAAGTGCATCTGTACGGCAATGTTTTGCTTAGGGCTCCCAGAATGAGTTTCTCTTCAAGATATTCCCCCAAATCCCATTCATTGCCCACAAGGACAATTAATTGATGTAGCAGGTCCATTCGTTTCCTTCTGAAGGGCTCTCCGAGAGCAGTAACAGCCAACTGTCTTTCTTCCCTGGAGCTTTCCTTGCCCAGTTTACAAGATTCAATTTGTACAGTTCTGTGCACAGTACGCTCGCCAAAGCCGTCCTGAGGAGACTGTGAAGTACATAAGCTTAGTGAGCTATTAGGACTCCCTCCACTGTTTTGAAGGTTGCTTTTCTAATTCGGCTTTCTTGCACAGATATGATAACCCTGAAGATCTACATGCACACATTTGGCATTAAATGAAATTTGGAAGCAACTACCCCTAACATAAAACTGGAGACTGCTTTGGAACTTCTCGCGGAAGTGAAACAGCTAAGAAAATTTTGAAGGAAACTAGAGCTAAGCAGAGATGTCCACACCCTTGATGCAGCTGCTCAGTACTATATTCCTCCCCCAAGAAACCATGATGAAAGCAGGAAGCCCTCACTGTGGCCCTGTTCCATCATGCCACAGAGCCAATGAGATCTGACTATGTGGACCAAACCTAAGTGAGAACAGTGTTTCTTGCTGATAGATTCAGGTGGGTGGCCATGTTGGTTTGAGTCCAGTGGCACCTTTAAGACCGACCAAGTTTAATTCTGGGTATAAGCTTTTGTATGCACACAAAAAGCTTACACCCAGAATTAAACTTTGTTGCTTTTAAAGGTGCCACTGAATTCAAACGTTGTTCTAGTGTTTCTCACTGTTACTCTGGTGACTTGTAGGATAAAGGTAAGGTAAAGGTTTCCCTTGCTCGAAAGCCAGTCGAATACAACTCTACGGTTGCGGTGCTCATCTCTGTTCCCAAGCAGACGAACCAGCACTGTCCGAAGACGCTTCTGTGGTCATGTGGCCGGCATGACTAGACACCGAGGTGCACGGAATGCTGTTACCTTCCCACCGAAGCTGTGCCTATTTATCTACTAGCAATTTCTTGCTTTCGAACTGTTAGGTTGGCAGGAGCTGGGGCCAGAGACGGGAGCTCGCTCTGTCACACGGCACTCAGGTCTTGAACTGCCGAGCTACCGACCTTCCGGTCTGCAGTTCAGTGTCTTAACCTCTGAGCCACCGTGGCCCTGACTTGTAGGATAGGGGGAAGAAAAACTGACACCAAGCAGCTGCAATAGGAAACACAAGCTCTGCCACTGCAAGGATCACCTTACCCCGTTTGTGGGCAGCTTGATTTTGCTGGATTCATGATTAACACGAGCCACCCACTTTCGTATTAGTAAAATAAGGAGGATAATCACAACTTGGGAAAAGACCTTCAATACATTCCATATGGATAGTCCTATCCACCCTTCCTCCCGTTTATAGTTTTTAAAAATGTATACCCTATACCTTTCTGCAGACTGAAGTAGGTTACAAATTTTTTAACATCGCTCCTGGCAGAGGTCCAAAGCACAGTTCAGTTCCAGCACTGCTGCTTGTTTGGATTGCTGACTGAAACTCAGGCAGTGCATTCTGCGATAGATGTATGGCATGTGTTCACACAACAGGTGTGCTCATACAAGCAGTTTGCCATGGCAGTATATTAGCTCTAAATAAGCCGCTGGAGTTTCGGACCCTTTGCGTCAATCACACAGTGCCCCCTAAGCCAGCATCATAGAGCCGCAGGCCCATGGTTGGTCATGCACATCGCTAACGTGCTGCAACCACAGACCTGCAGCTGGGTTGGTTGTTTTCTTTTTTAAGTCCCGCTGTGAATGTGCAGAAGCAGACAAGCACATGTGTGTTCCTGGCCATGTTCTACGGGGGCAGTGAAGTGCATGTCAGAGTGAGGTTGGGGGGGGGGGGGACGAGCCAGAAATGGAGTGGAATGATTACACCACTCATGCGTTTCCATGGCGCGCCCAGGTGATCAGATGTCCAGAAACCAGCCATAGAAGCACCTTGCCAAGGTAGCCACCAGAATTTGCCGGAGGCTATTTAAGCCATGTGGGCATTGTTTTAGTGCAAGGTAGGGACGAGTGGGTCACAGGAACCAGAAGTGTACATTTGATCGTGCCCATCTGATCTGGAGGGGAGGAGTGGCTATGTTGGGCCAAACTGCTTGTGTGATCCCACCCAATATGTCCCTGCTGGTAACCTGGGAGTAAGCATGGATCATATGGCAGGGCAGCAGTAGTGATGCCCGGGAGGTCCTCTCTCCCTCTCTTGCAGTCTTTGACTTGTTTATGCTTCCCCATCTACTTTTAGCAAAAGCTGTGAGTGGAAAAAGCCCACAAGTGCTATTTAAGAGGAAGCCCACCACACTTCTGACATCTTCTGGAGCTGAATGCTCAGTTTGGTGAACTCAAGAGGATGTGAAGGCCATTCGTCATCACAGTTCAAATCCAGCCAGAGAAAACCAACAAGATTTTGCCACTTCAATCACCTGTCCCGTATGCAGATCAGTGGAGGCAGTCTTTACCAAACCCATATGCCGGGGAAGACGTAATAGTACTCAGACTGCATTCTTCCATAGAATTGGGACACTGAATGGAAAGGAAAACTAGCAAAGCTGTATCCACACCTTCAGAGAACCGTGTCCTCTGGCCCCCACATTATCTCCCTCAGCAAGAGCCGTGGTTGTGAAGATCTGCCCCGGGCCCATGGAGTCTGCTGGCTAGGGGTGGACAGGGTGTAACTGACAGTGCAAATGAAATGGACCGGAACACATCTGTGAAGGATGCAGAAGAGTTTGCCTCTCATTCGCTGACCCTCCCCTTTTTAGCTGTGTCTCTTTGTTGTCTTGGCCAATGATCTTTGTGTCTGGCAAAGAGAAGACTCACCACAGCCACTGGAGGGGAGGGGGCTTTTGTGTGAACAGTTTTTTCCCTATGTTTGCTGAACTCAAATTATGGGGGCTGACCAACTTCAGCATAAACGGTTTGGGTGAAAGGCTGCCTATCGGGTGTGGGCCAACAGTAACTACCCCCTGGAAAACAGACACATACACACGATTTGGGGGTTCCTTGGGGTGCCCTTCATACCACATGACACACAAGAAACTGCCTTATACTGAGTCAGACCATTGGTCCATCAAGGCCAGTCCCATTTACTTGGGCTGGCAACAGCCGTCTGGGGTCTCAGGCATAGGTCTTTCACATCACCTACTGCCTGGTCCTTTTAACTGGAGAAGCCGGGGATTGAACTTGAGACTTTCTGCATGCAAAGCAAAGGATCTTCCATTGAGCCACAGCCATGCCAAAAGTGAATTATGAAGCATGATTCACATGAATTCTTCAGGACAGAACAGCTGTATGAAACCAGCTTCTCAGAACAGCAACACCAGCGGGTATATAAATGGGGATTCATCTATTGTTCTGAAAAGAGTTTCGAGAGAGAGCATGTAAGAAAGGAAGTTAGTGTTTCTTTCCAGCCATACACAATTAGCTCCAGCTCTGCCTTCCCAGCAAGCTTCACCCCCTGGAGCACAATCCAGCAACAGCAACTCCAGCTCAGGCCCTGTTTGAAATCATCCACGTTCACACACAACTCCCATTCACATATCTGCCTTCTGTGAGCAAAATTCTTGGTGCGATGCCTCTATGGCTGTTTTCAGCACATTCTACCTTCAGGTCTAGCCAGGCACTGGCTAGAAAGCCTCTGTCAGGCACTGGTGAGATGCAGGCGGAACGAGTTACAACCCCCTTCCAAATCCCCTCCACACAGACCTCTTTGTATATTTTGACTGCGGAGAGAATGAAGCGTGGATAAGTTTGTGGCAACTGGTCAAGAATTAGAAGGGAAAGTGCCAAGGTGAGCGAAGCCAAGATTCCAGGAACTGTCTCTCCCCTCCTACAACTGCAGTTCAAGCTTCCGTCCTTTCTTTTCAGCTTAGTGCCTTAGTAACCTACCTTTGTTTCAGCGCCCTAGCTGAATTCGAGGTCAGGGCAGCCAAAGGCATCAATACAGAAAGACTGATTCCTCACCCACAGGGTAGTTAGTTATTCCAGGTGGCATACAGAGTAAAAAGATGCTATCTTGTGTATAGGTGGAAATTTGACCACTGCTTTAACAGCATTTAAGCTTCACTCTCCTCATCTGTCTTTTGCCTTTCACTTCAATACTACCTCTTTTTCTTTTTGTGATCTTATTTCAATAGGAATCCCTCTGCGCTCACTGGCCCTGCTACTCTGAAATTTGCTGATGGGGTGGGGGGGTGTCATTTGGCCTGGATCTCCAATCCAAAGGAGGCCTCCAATTTAGACACTGGTTATTTTGTTGGCATTTGATAAGTTTCACAGCTTGCTTTTTTATGTATATCATGTGTCATTTTTTAAAAAATGTTTATTGGGGGTGGAGGGCTCAGAAGCTAAAGTGGCCCAGGCCTCTCTGAACCTTTAAGGCTGTGATCACATGAGCCTTTAGATCTGACATAGCTGCGACGGATCTAAAGGGCATGATCAGACAGCAACATCTGGGAAGGAGCAACATCCTGCAGTTGTTGGCCCCCTGTGCTGCTCTGCCACAGAAACGGAGTTAAAACACACCATAGAAAATCTGGTGTTAACGGGATACAATGGACCATGGACGGACTTTCCCATCTGATCACTCAAGCATGCTCTCATGCCGTCGGGATGGTCTGATCATGCCAGCCTGACTTGGTGCTGTTTCCCCCTTCTCCTTATGCGCATCATCACATACTCCATAGGGGGCCCTCAGTGCAGAGGTGAGATTCCTCGTTTATGCACAAGGGAAACAAACGGCAAAAAATCCCCAACTCACCCGCAGTTGTGTCTGATTACACAGTGACAGGTTGTGCCCACAGATACAAAGGGATGTGTGGTCTCACAACTGCATGTCAAATTCCTCTTGAGGAAACAGCCTCACTTCCCCTCCGCTTCAGCTGGTGCATGTGACTGCAGCCTATGAAGTCCTGCTTGAATTATCTGGCTTATTTTACCAAACCAAACTTAAGACACCCCTGATACAGCTTGAAAATGTTTCTTAGCCAGAGGTCTTATATCTTTAACAAATGCACAACACACAAAAATTCAATAAGTGATTATTTTTATCACTGCCTCTCCATATTGGGAAAAACTTGTCCTAGTGAATTAATTCTGCTGTGCTTGACCCCTTTGAATCTACCTGCTCGATTCTGCCTTCCAAATATTTATTTCTGGTGCTGCCCCTGCCTCTTCACCTACTGCAGTCTCACATTAAGCACATAGACACCAAAGCATGTATCAGTTCTTCGAATCATCAAAAACAACATACAATGTGCATGTCACAAAACACTATTTTCATACATCACAAAAGTTGCTTTGGTAACCCTATGGTAAATGTAGTCTGGTTATTCAGTGAGCCTTGGCCATGGCTCCTGAGAAAAAGCAGAATAAAGCTCCTTAAGCATTCTCTCTTTCCAATGACTTTAATCAGCTCATAATGTCAAAAACAAGGCACGTTAGGAAACTGATGTGCTATAGAGACACGTCTTTCTGAAAGGCTGTTCCAGAGGAGTGATGCTTTGGAATTAGGAACGTCTTGGTAAAACAAGATATGCCACTGGGTTTATGGCACATCTGGTGTTCTCCAGCAAGGAACAAATGATTTCAGACATGATTTCAGAACAGAGCAACCTTGTGTGTTAAGGCAGGGAGTCTCACTTGGGTTGACTGCTTGCGCTGTTTGAGAAGTACCTTGTGGTGCAGGTGTGTGTCAATAGCTTGTTACTGCTACATCATTAACTTAATAAATAGGCAGAAGCAACTTCACTTCAAAGTGTCTGTAATGGCCACAGGAGGTTTTCCTGAGACAGATACTACTTGGGCCCATTAGTGAACCATAGCAACAATGAAACCAGTCTCTAGGGGGTCACTGGGCAAGTGTCTGGATGCACCTGAAGTGGCTTTTGGCAGGCTCCCAAGTCTTTGAGAAGGTGCATGTGAGGTGTTACACGCTATTTCTACCAGCTGCTTCACATCTTCCCTACTGACTTCTCAAAGCCATGCTTCTTACCTTCACCCAAATTATGTGTCAAGTGGGTGGACTCCAGAGGGCACGGAATGGCCTCTGCAAAACTAATAGATAAACTGGATCCTTTACTCATGTCCTAAAAGGGATTAAGTAGTGCATAATGCTGCACAGCACAGACATCATTTGCATTTCGAGCAGTATTATTCTGCAAGTCTGCACGCGTTATCGTACAACCCTCCATATTATATATTGTTCTGGATGAAAACTTCCAATTACAGATGGTCAGGGGTCCTTTTGTAGAAAAAGAGGTGCAGGAGCTCATTAGCATAACTCATTAGAATGCCTCATTAGCATATGCCACGTCCCCTGACATCACCAAAAGTGTGTCAGAAAGGGAATGTCAGTTTCAGCTGAAATCAATGGCAAAAACTCATAGGGTATATGAGGGGCTGGAGGAAAGGGGGTTTGAGAGAGAGGCTCCAAACTTGCAGGGTAGCTGCTGGGGCCTCTCCTCGAAATACCCACCAAGTTTCAAGAAGACTGGACCAGGGGGTCCAATTCTATGGGCCCCCAAACAGGTTCTCTCATCCCCTCCATTGTCCTCTATGGTGGGAAAAAATGTTAACCCCCTGGTCCAATCTTCTTGAAACTTGGTGGGTATTTCGAGAAGAGGCCCCAGCAGCTACCCTGCAAGTTTGGAGCCTCTCCCTCAAACCCCCTCCCCTACAGTTGCTTTTAAAGTTGCCGCCGAATTCGGCAGTGGGCTGAATCAGATTAAAGAATCTGATTCGGCCCGTGGCTACCCTAGTGGCCACTCCTGAGCTGGCGGAGCTTTGCTCCGCCTCGCTCCAGCCCCAACGGACCCCTGCATATGGTGCTAATTATGTCTGCCCTACCAACTTTCAAAATATCATCTCATATTGAACACTGTTTGGAAATGGTGTTTGCATTATATACATAACACACAATGTATACTATCTGAGAGCCTTGTTTTGATATTCTGATCTGTAAAAGAGATTCTTTATTAGTATGCTTTGATGTTCTGATCTGTAAAAGAGATTCTTTATTAATATGTTTGGGTATGAATCCACAATATAATATTTTGAGAAGTTCCTAGCATCTTTTTCACGGTTCTTTTTGCAGTTTGCTAATTAGGTGCATATCCTTATTTTACACATTTTACTAGATTTGAACTTTTTCTACTTTCTTTGTGTACTTTATGTATATTGCATTCATGGAAATGTATCTTATGTTCATTTTAGTTGTTCCTCCTTTTGTTCCAGATTTTATATTTACAGGCAGTTCTTTTTATATAATGCCTGAAATACTGGGATGTAAAATATGGGCAGACGGACCTCGTTCGACCTTTTGTTTACCCTTGCTTTAGAACACCTTGATTTATTTCTCATTTTATCTTTATGGGTTACCAACATGCTTGCTCTGCCCCAGTTTTTGTGACCCATGGAGCTTTTATAAGGTATTACTCTATATAGGAGCTTCACTATACCGGGCAATGACCCTATCACAATTTCTTCTGGGGAAGCACTACTATGCTTGGGGGATTTAGTTGTGAAAAAGAAAACATGCATATAATTGGAATGCAGCTGTGAAGTGGAAGATGCGACTATGGCTTTCTTTTGTGCTTTTGAAGCAGATTTTTATTAGGTTCCAGCGTTTTCCTTCATTTGTGCATGTACATGATGGGAACAGTGATCCAGAGCTTTCTGGGGGGGGGGGGGGGAACAATGTATATGCAGCTGACTTTTCACAACCAGATTGCATGCATTCTATTTAATATAGCTCTCAGTAAAAAGTCTAGCAACATCCTGGCTTTTCTGTGCTGAGCTACCAATACAGGTCATTGTTGCTGTACGTTTCACAAACACAAAGGTGTCAAAAAAAAGGGAAGAGAAAGAAACAGCTTTTCAACAAAGCAACTTGATCCATGATACCTTGACAGGCAATGAAAGAAAACAATTTTACACCAAGTATAAGCACATAAGAAGTACACTGCTGGATCAGACTAGTGGTCCCTCCAGCATCCCCTGCATAGAGCCAATCCCCTGCAGATGACTATTTTAGGATTCATCTCTTCAGGGGTCCGTTGGGGCCGGAGCGAGGCGGAGCAAAGCTCTGCCAGCTCAGGAGTGGCCACTAGAGCAGCCACGGGCTGAATCAGATTCTCTAATCTGATTCAGCCCGCTGCCGAATTGCTGCCGAAATTCAGCGGCAACTTTAAGAGCAACTGGAGGGGAGGGGATTTGAGAGAGAGGCTCCAAACTTGCAGGGTAGCTGCTGGGGCCTCTTCTCGAAATACCTACCAAGTTTCAAGAAGATTGGACCAGGGGGTCCAATTCTACGGGCCCCCAAACAGGTTGCCCCTATTCCCTCCATTGTTCTCTATGGGAGGAAAAAGGTTAACCTTTTTTCCCACCAAAGAGAACAATGGAGGGGATGGACAACCTGTTTGGGGCCCACAGAATTGGACCCCCTGGTCCAATCTTCTTGAAACTTGGTGGGTATTTCGAGGAGAGGCCCCAGCAGCTACCCTGCAAGTTTGGAGCCTCTCCCTCAAACCCCCTTTCCTCCAGCCCCTCATATACCCTATGAGTTTTTGCCATTGATTTCAATGGCCCATAGGGTATAATGGGGCTGAAACTGACATTCCCTTTCTGACACACTTCTGGTGATGTCAGGGGATGTGGCATATGTTAATGAGTTATGCTAATGAGCTCCTGCACCTCTTTTTCTACGAAAGGACCCCTGCATCTCTTACAACATTTAAGGGAAGATGAATTATTTTAGATTAGGGCACAGCCAGAGCCCCATATGAACGCAAGCCTCCTTACTTGAAATAAGTTCCACTGAAAGAGTAGTCCTTAGTAGACCTGATTAGGGTTGTGCTCACAGTGTTTCATCTAATGCTTTTGCTAACAATTGCTGAGCAAAGTTTTAGATATAAGATTGCCAACTTTTTAATGGCAGTGATCCTGTGCCTTTAACTGCTAGAAGACAAACACAAATTCAGGAAGTCAAAGTACTGTAGCATGGAAATGCAGCAGTGTGGAAATGCTTCAGCTGCAGAATTTCTGCTTGCTAAATTTCAGAGTAATCAAAGGCGATGGCTCTTTTTTTTTTTTTTTGCAAACTCACTTACAAATAAGGCAGTTGTACCCAGTATTCATGTAGTGTGTGGATGTCTGCTACCAATCTCCCTTTTGATCCACTGTTGCATTTTTCTGTTTCTACAACACACATCCTTAGAGACTTCCAGGTGACTAGTTAGTGTTAAGTCTCCTCACATTCAATGAAATCTTCCCTGTGAAAGCGCCAAAACCACTCAATAAATGAGAAAATTAGAGCAAAATTGTTCAGGATCTGACCCAGTAAAAGACTCAGTTCTTTCTGTTTGAAAACAGCACCCAACATTAAGCAGATTTTCACAGGAATAAGACAAAATTAATGCTGGAAATGTGTATTAAGAGTATAGCTGGCAGAAGTAACATATATCCATGAATCATTATGCGGACTTGTAAATGGCTTCTACTGCCCTTTTCTGTCACTGAACTGTAACTCCAAATGTTTCATGGAGGGGATGGAACTTTCCCACCTGGTTTGGTGTAATTAAAGAGATATTTTCTTTCAAGATAACTGAATTTAAGCATCACGGAAACGTTTCATATAAAAAAAAACCTCCCAAAGCTTTTAAAGTGTACATTTAATCTAATTATAAGATGGCTAATTCCAGAAACATATCCTTTTGTTTTTTAAAATCAATAACGACCTTCTAACAACTTCACATCCCAGGTGCAGGAGAATTCCAAGAGAGAACTCTTTTTGTTTTTCACTTCCAATATTGTCAATCACCAACTTTACTGCTGAGGATTTTTTTAAACGTATCTCACAGGAGAGATGGGAAACATGAAGCCCACCAGTTGCAGCTCAGGGATGGAGAAGGGAACAATCCATTCAGTGTCACCTCAGGACAACCAAACAAAAAATTAACCCATCAGCTTATGCCCTCCATCCAGCAGAGCTGTTTAAACGCTGGGAGTTTAGGACTGAAGGAAAACCATTCATATCATTCCCCCAGGTCCTAAGGCCGAAGTCACAACCAGCTCTATCCTAAAATGCAGCCTTCTTTGAGTCTCCAGCTCCCAGACACCCCCAGACACCAAAAGACCACAAAAGCAGGGTGCCAATCCATCTCCATGTCAAGCAACAAGAGCTCTGTGCCACTGATTCCCCAGGAAACCCCCCCCCCCCGAATAAGGCAACGAACTCCGCCCAAACAGTGTTCCCTCGAAGCTGAGTTAGTGTGAGCTAGCGCAGAGTTTTTTAGCCTCCAGCACACAGATTTTTATCTCAGCTCAGGAAGGAGGGCTCCACAGCAAAGTAATTTACGCAGCAGCCAAATCGCTGACTCACTACTTTAATGCCAGCAGCTCCCAAAGTAGACTTTTCGCTCAGCAGGCACCACAGCTTAGAGGGAGCGCTGGCTCTGGACCTCAACCCCATTTGCCTAAACTTTCCCCTGACGTCTAACGGCGAGGTGTCCTTGAACAATCTTTCCCGACTCAACTGAGCGCTGCAGTCACGACGACTTCCCACCGGGGGAGACCTGCAGCTTGGCTACCCCATTCTTCTAAAATAAGGGGGGGGGGGGGGGAGAGAGAGAGAGAGAGAGAGAGAGACAGAAGACGTCGAGGGGCTTGCAAAAAAACACCCGTCACCCAACCCAGCCAGGCTGTCTGTTGCCCTAGCCCGACGGTGCAGCCCGGCTCTCCCCCGCCGCACGTTCCCGCGGCCAGACTGCTGCAGTAATAAAACTGTGTCGCTTCCCTCGCCATGACCCCCGAAGGGACGCTGCAGGGCGCGCGGCGCGAGGAAGGGCTGGAGAGGGACGCGAGTGAAGGGCACCGTCCGGGGCGCCTTCCCCGTACCTGGGGTGGGTCGCTGGAGGCGGGCGGGCGGGCGGGCGGGCTTCCTTCTGGCGCCGGCGCTCTCCTCCTTCCTCCTCCTCCTCCTCCTCCCTGGGCTGCACCCGGCGCGTGCTCGGCGGCGCAGGGCCGGCAAACGCGCGGTTCCCGCCGCCAGGAGCCCCCGGTCCGGGCCGTCGCTATGGCAACTCGCGGCTGCTTCCCGCGGCCCTGAGGAGGGGCCTGGAGCCGTTCCCGGGCGCCTGTTGGCGCTCCCCGCCCTCCCGCTCCCGCCGGCCTTTTGGCTGCTGCTGGGCCAGCCGCTCGCCTCAGACAACCTTCGCCGGCCGGGCGCGCTGCTGCTTCCCCGGGCCCGGTTTGGGCCGCCGGGTCTCTCGCTCTCTGGCGCAGGCGCGCGCGCAAACCCTCTCACCCACCGCCGCTCGCTGGCTCTCTCGCGCTCTCTCTGCCGGAGTTGGCTGGGAAGCGGCCGCTGTGCTCCGCGAGGAGTCGCAATCCACGCCAGCCACCGTTTGCAGGAGGGTTTTTCAGGCAGCAGGATCGGGGCTGGTTCTGCATTGGCTTTCCCCTCCCTTTCATCCACGTTGGAACAGAAGTCCCCCTCTGCGCTGCATGCTGGTTTCCCTTCATTTGACCATCGGGTTTTATGGTACCCTTCAGACTGCGTGTCGCTTTCGATCGTCGGGTTTTATTGAACCTTCTGCACAGATGGATGGCCGTTTTGTGGCCGTTCAGGGGTGACTTTGCAGTCAGTACCGCGTTGCCCCCGGGGCATTTGAATGTGGTTTTGAGCTGCACTTTTTTCCTCCCAGTTGAGAAAAAGTGGAGCAAATGCTAGATGCAAAATTGGCCCTGGTTGCAAAGTGCCTTGGAAGTGGATTAAAAGTGTGTTAAAGTAAAGGTTTCCCTTGCTCGAAAGTCAGTTGAATTCGACTCTAGGGCGTGGTGCTCATTTCCGTTTCCAAGGTGAAGAGCCAGCGCTGTCTGAAGACGTTTCTGTGGTCATGTGGCCAGCATAACTAGATGCCTAGGTGCACGGAACACTGTTACCTTCCCACCAAAGCGGTACCTATTTATCTACTCGCAGTTTCTTGCTTTCGAACTTTTAGGTTGTCAGGAGCTGAGACTAGGGATGTGCATTTGGTTCATTTGAACCGAATGCACCCCCGAAAATGGCCCATTCAGCCCCCTTTCCACAAGCCACGGGCTCAATCAGATTCTCTGATCTGATTCGGCCCGCCGCCAAATTGCCGCCCCAAACTCCTAACCCTCGGTGCTGGCACCAGTGGCGCCCCATCAAAGGCCGGGAGTGGGATCCCTACCCCTGGACTGCTCCGACTCAGGCACAGGACCTCCGTCTTCGTCGGATTCAGTTTCAGCTGGCTCAGCCTAAGCCAACCAGCCACAGCTTGCAACGCTTGGTCTAGATCTTCTGGTTTGGAGTCGGACTGACTGCCCAATAACAGATAGAGTTGGGTGTCATCCGCATACTGGTGACAACCCAGCCCATGCCTCTGGGCAAGAGGGCGCATAATTGTTAAAAAACATTGGGGACAGCACTGCCCCTTGGGGCACACCACATTCAAGTGGGTGCCTTCGAGACAGTTGATCCCCTCGCGCCACTCTTTGTCCCCGACCTTGGAGAAAGGAAACAAGCCACTGCAAGGCCAGTCCCTGAACTCTGATGTCAGTGAGGCGGTGGATCAGTAGCTGATGGTCAACTGTGTCAAACATGGCTGACGGATCTAGCAACAACAGCACTGCTGTTCCGCCTCGATCCAGGGGCCTCGAAATCATCCATGAGGGCGACCAGTGCTGTCTCTGTCCCGTGGCCCGGGCAGAAACTGGACTGGAAGGGATCCAATATGGAAGCGTCATCCAAGAAGCCCCGTAACTGAATTGCCACTGCCCTCTCTATTAACTTGCCCAAATAAGGCAAGTTGGAAACCAGCCGATAGTTGGCCAATTCAGCCAGATCCAGTGATGGTTTTTTCAGGAGAGGGCACACCACTGCTTCCTTAAGTGCCTCTGGGAACAGCCCCTCAACGAGGGATTTATTGATTATCTCCCACAACACACCTGAAAACGGATCAAGGGAGCATGGGGTAGGGCATACAGTTAAGAGCAATTTGTTGACTTCCTCAAGGCTGAGCGGGCTGAAATAATCCAGAATGTAACAAGAAGGTGTTTGGAGCCTCGAGTTCATTCACTGTATCAACTGTAGCAGGAAGGTCACGGTGGAGTAATAAGATTTTGTTCGCAAAATAGCTCGCAAAAGCCTCACAGCCAATATCCAATTCCCTACGGTTTAGTCTGTTTTGTATCAGAGCAGCAATGGACCGAATTGTTCTAAACAATTGGGCTGGGCGTGAGCTTGCGGATGCAACCTTGGCCGTATAACACTGTCTTTTAGTGGCCTTGACTGCCACCTCATAGGATCTCATAACCATCTTATAAAATGCACTTGTAGCTTTGTTGCGAGCACGCCACCACTGCCTCTCTAGCCCTCTTAGCTCCTGCTTCATTAGCCTCAACTCCTGGGTAAACCAAGGAGCGAGTTTCAGCCGGGGGCGCAGAGGGCGCCAGGAAGCGATCTCGTCAATGGCTATCGAGAGTCGGCTGTGCGAGCCGCCAGGGGGCATTGGATCCTGAGAGCCATCGGAAGCCGCACTGGGTCCATCTTGCTCCACTGGCGAGCCAAAATAGGCTTGCTGTCCAAACAGGGTCAGAGTGGAATATTCGAATGGGCCTTCAAGGCAAAATGGTCCAACCATGGTACTGCTAAAGCAGTGATCCGGTCCACTGTAACCCGAGTCACGAAGATCAAATCAAGCGTGTGCCCAGCCCAGTGAGTGGGGGCTGTTACAAGTTGGGAGAGTCCTAGGGCCGCCATGGATGACACCAGGTCCACTGCCTGCATAGAGGCTGCGCTATCAGCATGGACATTGAAATCACCCAGGACTATAAGTCTAGGGTGTTCCAGGGCCCAGCCTGATACAGCCTCTATCGGATGGTTGGCTATCAGCCAGTGTGTTGGGCGGTCGGTACACAAGCCAAATCGCCACACTCTCCTCAGCTTCCCATACCAGGCCAACACACTCAACGCCTATGATCCTTGGCGGTGGGAATGCCCTGAAGGAGTAAACCTCCCTAATGAATAATGCTACTCCTTCCCGCCCCCTAGTCCAAGACTGGTGAAGGACCAAGAACCCAGGAGGAGCTGCTTGGAAGAGAAATACTGTCTCTCCCTCTCGCACCCAGGTCTCAGTCACGCACGCCAGGTCTATATTCTGTTCCTGCAGAAAGTCCCGAAGGACTGTGGTCTTATTATTTATAGACCTGACGTTACACAGCGCCAATGTTGGAGGAGGGTCAATCATCCTATCCCCCCCCCCACCTGCAATCTTTGGGATGGGACACAGGCTGGAAGGGGGCCAAGCTAAATTGCTTCTCTGTCCCCTTCCCTTAAATCCATGCCTAGTCCCACCGTCATGCTTTCCCCTCCCCAGGAGCACTGGTATTGCCTGCCTGGCCATCACCTATCAAAGGTCTTCGCAGAGCCACAGACCATATACCAGGTTAGCTGACCGTCACTATATGTAATATGAGGGGGGATGGTAGTTCTATCAACAAACACTAAATTCCTCAGGATTGGAGCTAACCATTTCACTCTATATAAGAAAATAAGAAAAGCCAATGTTGGATCAGGCCAATGGCCCATCCAGTCCAACACTCTGTCACACAGTGGCCAAAAACACCAGGTGCCATCAGGAGGTCCACCAGTGGGGCATCCAGTAAGTTTTGTCATAGAATGGACAAAACTAGATCTTATGATCCAATGTTTCAAGCTCTCTCCATCCACATCTGCAGTATCTGTCCTGGAATGAGATATTCACATAGTGGCCATCTAGAATGGCTGATGGGAACACATTCATCCTAGCTAGAAAAAGAAAGGCTTGATCTGCTGGCAGGGCAGATGGGGAAGGTACTTTTCTTATGTGTTAAATGTTCAATGTACAAAGCAAGTTGAGATGTTTCTCTTTAGTTGTTTTAATTTACTTAAAAACACTTTACCTCACTTCTCACCTACTTAAAAATGGTGTACAATAAATAATGCATAATAATGTCAGTGAGACGTTTCTGTGGGGGGGAAACTCCTATGGCTGGAAGATACTTGATACAGCAACCTTACTAGACAGATAAGTATCTATGGGTCTGGTTACCCTGACAGGATACTTTCTGAGAATCCTTGTATTAAACGAAGGAAGAAAAGTGGAATGCAGCTGTAATTACAAAGTTATATTTTTGAAACCTGGCATGTTCTTGTGCTTAGTTTAAGTGCATATCCTTGTTTACACTACTGACAGCTTCATTTTTTGGTGTCTCCATCTCCAGAGATTTAAACTATTCAAATACATCCCTGCTGGGTTAAACAGGAGTCCAAAAACACCTTGTGTCCCTCCAAGGTCGCAGGAAGGGGTCTTTCCCATCACCTACTGCCTGATTGTTTAAGTGGAGATGCCAAGGATTGACTCTGGGACCTTCTGCATGCCAGACAGAGACTCTTCCACTGAGCCACAGCCTCTCCCCACCGTAAACGACTAATGTAAAATGTATTGCAGCACAAGCTTTTGAAGTGAGGAAAAGGTTCAGCTCAAAACAACATTCAAATACCCCGGGCCAACGCTGTACTGACTGCAAAGTCACCCCTGAACAGCCATAAAACGGCCATAAATCTATGCAGACAGCAGTGTTCCCTCTTAAGTTGAGTTAGTGTGAGCCAGCTCACAGTTTTTTAGCCTCCGGGTCACCCCTTTTTGTCTTCGCTCAGGAAGGATGGCTCCAGAGCAAACTTATTTATGCAGCAGCCAAAATCGCTCGCTGACAACTTTAATGCCAGTCGCTCACAAGGTAGAATTTTTGCTCACAAGACTCCACAGCTTAGAGGCAGCACTGGCAGACGGTACCATAAAACCAAGAGATCAAAGGAAGTGAAAGTGGCATGGAGTGTAGAGGGTACCATAAAATCCAATGATCAAAGGAAGTGAAAGCAGCATGCAATGCAGAGGGGAATTTCTGTTCCAACGTGGGTTTGCTAAAAGAAGGGAGGAAAAAGCCAATGCAGAATTGCCCATAGTGTCCTACTGGCTTTATTATTCAGAGGTTTCCTCCACTTTTCAGCACAAACCATATTGCTTCCCAAAGCTACTGGTCAGAAGTACTATTTATTCAAGAGCTAATAAAAAACAATTCCTTTGCTTTTACCGCTCCGTAAAACATTGTCATAACATGAGGGGGAGAGTAGGGTAAATACTTTCCGGTATGTAAATACCTGGGCTGATCTTCATCAAAAAACCTCCTAACTGACAGTTCATGTTCTCTATTATTCCCTGTCTAGTTTATTTGTATCACCTAGGGTAATGGAATTAGAATAACCACAACTCTGCTTGTGTACTCACAACAGCCACTAACATGGATTAGAGCACTTATTTAAAAATATACAGTAGTCATCATTAGTTTGTTCACATTCATTAGCTTACATTCATTAGTTTGTTTACAGCATATACAGCACACTCCATATGCATTTTGGATATTTTAGAAGGGAAAATATCTTACCTACTGAATTGATCACATTCACCAGATGCCAGACTTCATCATTAATCACTGCACATTTATTCAGTTAAACTTGTGCTATACTATTTATCCAGAGATTTCCCCCCTCCCCTTCGCAACGAACAGAACAGTTTCTAGCAACAGCTACTAATGAGTAAGCACTTTTATTTACATGAGAGAACAAATGAATTGTTTCCCTCTTATATTCTTTGTCTTTTCCAAGCAGGTATGTCACATGTATATACTTTGCTTAAAGATCACTTTATGTAAAGTGCGAACTAATTTTCCCAGAAATGTATTTTAACATTCATTTGCATTTTCTGGCCTAAGTGCGGTGAAATGATTGGGATCTCCTTGCCTTTAGTGCAGATTTATGGATATGAATTCTGATGTATGTTTACAGATGATGATAAGAGAATTCAGCAAATGAACAGGCTATGATATAATGATATGAAAAGCTATAATGGTGCTTCCCCAAACATTGTATCCAGTGACTGACTCTAAATCGGTGCTCAGAAATGTATAATTATATATCTAACTTAACAATACATCAGTGAGCTGGACCATTACAATATTGACATCACTTTCAGCAGAATACGTAGCATTCATCTGTGTTAGAGAGGAGTTTTACAAAGCTGAATGATCACCAAAAATATTACATGATGCACATTAGAGACAGGATTGTGTAGACGTGACACAAGCTTAGGCAACATTGAAAAAACACTTAAAGAAAAGAAGATGGTGGAAAGGATTTTTTTAAAATGAAAACTATATTTTTAACTTGTGTACATGAGTGTGTGTGCAGTACTCACTGCGGAGGTTGGGGGATTGAGTCCAGTGGCATCTTTAAGACCAACAAAGTTCAATGCTTGGCAGGGTCCATTGGAGCGGGAGCGCAGCTCCGGGAGTGAGGAGCCCAGGGGGTGGGCACATGACCAAGCCCCGCCCCCTCCTCGGCTTCCCCGAGCAGTGCAGAGGCGCAGCGCCCCGGGGAAAGCCCTGCTAGGGTCTTTATTGTTTTTAATGTTTTGTTTTAATATTGATAATTTTATCATTATTCCTTTTATGACTGTGTGCTGCTTTTCCAGAGACTTGCTCAAGGTGGCATATAAATTTTCTAAGTATACCATTTTTTATCTGGGCACATGGCACATAAGTACTGGAGAAATTTCACCAACCCTTCAGCAGCTTCCACCTCATCAGTTTAGTGTAGTGGTCAGGAGCTGAACTCTAATCTGGGAGAACCGGGTTTGATTCCCCACTCCTCCACATGCAGCTGCTGGTGTGACCTTGGGCCAGTCACAAGTTCTCTCAGAGCTGTTCTCTCATGAGCAGTTCTCAAAAGACCTCTCTCAGCCCCACCTACCTCACAGGGTGTCTTGTTGTGGGGAGGGGAAGGGAAGGGAAAGGGATGCGTGGTGCACATGTCCTGGGTATCTCAACTCTATTTGAAACCTAGTGGTTTCAAGGGAGCAGGAAGAGAATGAGGGCGTGTTCTTTACACTTATTTTTATCGCACAAAGTATTGGATGGGGAAGGGACTGGAGGAAGAGCAGGTCAGTTTCACTCACCTGTGGAGTGGAGCCTGAGGGGTGGGTGTTGCCTTCTGACACACTTCCGGTATGTTAGGGGGTGTGGCATATGCAAATGAGTTATGCTAATGAGCTCATGCACCTTTTTTTCTATGAAATGACCCCTGATTCTTGGTATAAGCTTTCGAAGTGTGCATGCGGAATTAAACTTCATGCGCAAAATTAAACTTCATGTGCCTGCACACTTTGAAAGCTTCTACCCAGAATTAAACTTTGTTGGTCTCAAAGGTGCCACTGGACTCAAACTTTGTTCTGCTGCTTCAGACCAGCACGGCGGCCCACCTGGATCTATTTACACAGAGAGAGGTTAGGCAAATTGACACTGAACTCAGGGAAATGGCATTTCCTCTATGGGAATGGGTGAAACATTTCTTAAGACAAGTCTGTTCGCTCAAAATGAAAAAGTCTGAGGATTTTTGTCAATTTTTTCCACTGGAAAAGGGGAACACTGAAAAAGAATACTGGTTTGTGGGTTTTAGAATGCTTTTTTAAATGGTTAAACTGACACAGCCAAGAGGCAGAACGTAAAAGTTACCCAAGACAGAAAGTGAAAAATTATGTATGAAGGATGACTGGAGAGATCAGAACACCGCAAGAGAAGAGATGGATGGGATGGGAGACAGGAGTTAAACAACCATCGTATGGCATAAAATAGTCATAGGCTGCTTTTTCTGCAACATGGAAGTAGGCAATTCTCAGTAAAACTGGGAGGAATTTTATTTGGGATGGATAAAAGCGAATGGGAAACATCATAAATAATAGCAGCCCTCAGTGGGATTCTTCAGGAAAAAAGTAAGCTGTCTTATTTCAGAATTTATTATTAATAAATGAAAAGAAAGGATACAAAATATTTTAAAGGAAGTATTGTTCTCTCAAAGCACCATGGTAAAATAACAAGCTACATATTACCCGCACAGCTATCCAGTGTTTTTGTTGTTGTTGTTGTTTTTAAAAAGGTGCTGGAATTCATATATATTGTTGAACCAATTTCCACCAGTTCCCTGCTTGGGATTTGGGAAAGCCCCCAACAAATGTGCCAGTATTTCCATTCTCTCTCTCTCCCTGACACACAGAGAGAGAGAGAGGCCCTGCACCTAAGTAAAAGTAACTGATGAAGTAAAAATGGGTTTATGGATTATGAAACCATCCTTAGAATTGTTCTCGCTTGTTAACATTCACTCACCTCTACCCTGATTGTGTGCAGCATTTACCACTACCATGCCATTGCTCTTAGAAGTCCCTACACAGGACAGCTTTGCCATGCAAAGATGTTTCCTGGAGGAAAGAGTGGAAGGTTGGGGTAATGTTGGGCTGACTGGTCACTGAAAGATAAGTAGATATTAATGGCCTTTATTTGTTCTGGTTCCCTTGGGGAGGGGCCATAACGCAGCAGTAGAGCACATACTTGGTATACTAAGGCGCTTTCACACACGCCAAATAATGCACTTTCAATCCACTTTCAACACACATTGCAACTGGATTTTCCAGTGTGAAATGGCAAAATTCACTTGTGAACAAGAGTTGCACACTTCTAGGCACATTGGATTGAATGGAGTTAGAAAGGTGTAACTCAGTTTAGGACTGCGTTGTCACAGTCCCAGGTTCAGTCTGTGGGTTCTCTAGGTAAAATCATCTCAGGACAGTGAACAATCTCAACCTGTGACATAGGGAGACCAGGTCTCCCAGTTCAGTGGGAGATTCCCCTGCCTCCCTGTTTCCTGCCTGGTACACTTGGCAGGGCAGTAGAGAAAAAATACCCAGAAAAGCAGCAGCGATGTCACTTCCAGCAATCAACCAGAAGTTAAACTTGAGACGGTGTGCGACTGCAATGAAAAAGGCCAACGCTATCCTGGGGGTTTTTAGGAAGGGAATAGAAAACAAATCAGCCAGTATCATAATGCCCCTGTAGAAATCGATGGTGCGACCTCATTTGGAGTACTGTGTACAGTTCTGGTCACCACACCTCAAAAAAGATATTATAGCATTGGAAAAAGTGCAGAAAAGGGCAACTAGAATGATAAAAGGGTTGGAACACTTTCCCTATAAAGAAAGGTTGAAGCGCTTGGGGCTCTTTAGCTTGGAGAAACGATGGCTGAGGGGTGATATGATCGAGGTTTACAAGGATATGCATGGGATAGAGCAGGTAGAGAAAGAAGTCCTTTTCTCCCTTTCTCACAATACAAGAACTTGTGGGCACTCCATGAAATTGCTGAGAGTTGGGTTAGAACAGATAAAAGGAAGTACTTCTTCACCCAAAGAGTGATTAACATGTGGAATTCACTGCCACAGGAGGTGGTGGCGGCTACAAGCATGGACGGCTTCAAGAGGGAATTAGATAAACATATGGAGCAAAGGTCCATCAGTGGCTATTAGCCACAAGGTATAGATAGGAACTCTCAGTCTGGGGCAAGTGATGCTCTGTATTCTTGGTACTTGATGGGGGGGGCAACAGTGGGAGGATTTCTAGTGTCCTGCCCCCACTGGTGGACCTCCTGAGGGCACCTGGTGTTTTTGGCCACTGTGTGACAGAGTGTTGGACTGGATGGACCATTGGCCTGATCCAACATTGGCTTCTCTTATGCTCTTATGTTCTTACACTGTGAACGCAACTCTCTAGGATTTGGCCAGAATGTTACGATTTTACAATAGAGTTTTGGCAGGTCCTAGAGATCTAATGCCATGGTGATGTCACTTCCAGGTATTACTCGAAGTGATCTTGCACTATTGGTGTGACATCATTCAACCTTGTCTCTACCTCCTCTTTCTGCCAGCATTTGCTAGCTGACAGCCGGCAACCCTACTGTGACAAGGTCTCTTTACACATTACAAATTCCATGTGTTTGTTGAGCAATCCCATGAGGTTTCGAAAGCAGACATTCAATGTGAGGTTTATGCCTCCCAGATTCATGTGTGCCCTTTTCTTGGTTTGCCGCTGGGGTTCATCGGAAAGAGTGGAGGCTGTCTTCTCCTCCATGTCTTCTGTGCTTTTTCTCCTCCTTAACGGGCCCTGTGGAGTTGCTATTGGCACTTTCCCCTTGTTACTTACATGGCTGTGTGAAATTTCACAACAGAACCAATAGCAAGCTAAAACAAAAGGAACCAATAGCAAGCTAAAACAAAAGGAACAGAAAACAATGTGCTGCTGAAAAAAATACTTTCTGCCTGCACGCCCCAGTTGTGAGGAGAAGAGAGCTTGTGTGAGTTTGAGAGGCACAAAACTGTCCCTGAGTGCCTGCTCCGAAGTTCTCGTGCCGTTGCTCGACAAACACAAGATCTCTGTAACATGACAATACGATAATCATTGCTAAGCTGCTGCTATTTCAGGTAGACAACAAGGTCTGTTTTACCAAACATTAGGCTAGATCCAAAGTATATTCTGCTATATCTATATTTATTTATTTGATTTTTAAACCACCCTCCCCTGTGCAGGGCTCAGGGCGATGTATATCATGTCATCTACATGTATAAGTCAACTATAGGCCACATTAAAACCATTACGAACAATTAAAACAGTAATAAAGCTATTTCAGAATGGCGTTTTAAGGACACTAAGCTTATTGTGCTCACTAGGTGGAAGGTGAAGATGTAAAGACTTTACCTAACTATCAAAGCCTGCCAGGGACAGGACACAGATATTGGGATGGATCCAAATAAATCTACTTCTTTCATGGACAAAAAGTTTGCCTGGATAATAATGTAACCTGGATAATAATGTAATAATGGATAATAATGCAATACTTGCACCCTGAGATATCCAGGCAGCTAAAAAATTAATGACATGCATCTTTATTATTTATGTAAATTGAGCTACCTGCACCTTTCCCCAGCTGAATGGAAAGCTTTTACAATACATTACTAGCTGTAGTGTAACTTGTTCCAGAGCTAAAGTTATCCTTGCCCAGTGCCAAGGGTTCCCATTTCTATCTTTAATGGTTTTATTAAGATTTGAAAGCCAGCTGGACTGATCTCTGTTGATGTCTCAGAGACTGAAAACATGTCCTGTATTCTTTGCTCATACAGAAAGTAATAAATTGCTCAGGAGTAGTGGAAAGGAAGGTGCTTTAGTATATGCATTATGAGTAGAAAATCATTCCTGCTTCATTTTTCTCCGATGTGAAATGGGAATACAACTGTAACATCAAATAACTGTAATAAATACAAACCAGGCATATAGGCCATTAGTTGTATTAATGATTAGCACTCCACCTATCAGCCACAAAGTACAGATAGAAACTCTCAGACTGGGGCAAGTGATGCTCTGTATTCTTGGTGCTTGATGGGGGGGGCAACAGTGGGAGGGCTTCTAGTGTCCTGGCCTCACTGTTGGACCTCCTGAGGGCACCTGGTGTTTTGGGCCACTGTGTGACAGAGAGTGTTGGACTGGATGGGCTACTGGCCTGATCCAGCATCGGCTTCTCTTATGTTCTTAGGGATTCTTTATTTATTTATTTACAATATTTATATTCCACCATTCCCCAAGGCTCATGGGGGTTTACAAGTTGTCTCAAAATGGCCCCACTGGCCTGCAGAAGTTATTTTGCTTTGGATCCAGGAATTTCCCAACCTGGAGCTGGCCCCAGTGAGTCCTCCCTCAAAGGCCAAAGTAGGCCTCGAAAGGACCCTGCCCTCTCCCTCTGCCCTTTTACTCACAGAAATCCAGCCTGGAATACTGTGGTTGCCTAGCAACAGCCACTGAGGGAATCCATTGCTGAAAGCTACAAGCACTCTTTTTACAATGTACAGTTTTTTTAACACTCCCCCCCCGTGTGTGTGTGTGTGTGTGTGTGTGTATGTATATATATATATATATATATATATATATATATATATATATATATATATATATATGCACACACACACACACACACACACATATATACACACACACATACATATACATACATACATACATACATACATACATACATATATATATATATATATATATATATATATATATATATTTCACATTTTTCTGTAAACCTTGGGCCCTTTTCAAGTTGATAGAAATATATGTCTTGCCCATTTATAGCTCCAGTCACCAGATTTAAGTATCCAAAGATATGGCTGACTTTGCTATTAGTACATTGACAAGAAGGGGGGGACCCACGATACTCGCGGGGGGCAGAAGCTGACATTCCTCCGCGCCCCTTCCCTTGCGTCCTGTGCTCAGCGGCGCAGCAAGGCCCGAGGCCTGCTGCGCCGCCTCCCATCCCCCGACCCCCTCCCCGTCCTGTGCTCGGCGGCGCGGCTCGAGGCCTGCTGTGCCGCCTCCCCCCTCCCACCCCTGAATTTGCCCAGTGCCGCCTTCCCCCTCCCACCCCCGAATTTCCCCAGGGAGACCCAGAGAATCCAGGCCTCGCCGCCTCCCCCCTCCTGCCCCTGAATTTCCCCAGCAAGGCCCGGAGAAGCTGGGCCTTGCTGCATCCCCCCCTCCCGCCCCCGAATTGCCCGAACAAGGCCCACACAGCACACAGCCACTGGGCCTCGCTGCTCTCCCCCACCTCCAGCGGTGAGATGTAGATGCCTCCCAACTGCCGGGTGCCCCAGTTCCCTGAGCATTCCCTGTGCATGCGTAGGGGACACTCTTTTACTTTTCGGGGGATTTAAATATCCCCCGAAAAGTTTTTGATAATTTTTGGATTTTTCTGCAAATGTGGAGAGTCCCCCACGTATGCAGAAAAATCTCCCTCCTCCTTTCCTCAGATCAATCCAGGAAGGGGAGGGGCCTGTCCCCAGGGAACATCCCAGTCTTACCAGCCCTGCTGCTTGAGCAGGACATGTTTCACAGGAGCTCTGTAGAGCACAGCGATCCAGGAATGAGAATAAGAAGAGAGGGAAAAGGGAGAGACCCTCCCTCTTCATTATTTCAAGCCGCAGTCGGCGGCAGACTGCAAAGGCAGCCAATGGCGCCGGGAGATCCCCAGCAGCCATGGCTGTGTACACAGACTCCCACCGGGGCCCAGCCTGTGGCTGGAGGTTGCCTCCCCAACCAATGCACATCAGGGGAGGTGGCTGAGTCTGCAAGGAGACCGGGGTGATGCCAGAAACCTGGCCACTCTCCCTGGGTCTCGGAGGACCCAGTTTGTGGTTGAACAGTCAAGTTGGGAGCCTCTAGCTCTCACCAGAATCATGGTAAGCCCTTATGGGGCCAAAAAACCTAAACTGGAGGCGAAGAAGGACCGGGTGGTAGACTGGGGAAAAACCCCAAGCAACCCCCCGGGCTATTCAGGGAGGAAGAAGGGGAAATGGATTCCTGGGGCTTCCAGCCTCCCCAATCTGGGACAGGCTGGAGTGGATTAAAGAGCCCTCCCCCACTTCCTTTTCCCCTTCAGAGGAAAAGTTCCCATGGAACAGACAGGGAGCTAGAAGGCCCAGGGAAGGCCATAGAAGGGCAGGGAAAATGACGGTGGCCATCTTAGTTCCCTGGACCCTCATGGCAGACTTACTTTCACTCCCAAGAGAGCAAGCGAATAGAAAATGGCTGCCAGTCAAACCTGCCAGTTCCCTGTTCCCAGACCTGAACAGCCCAAGCTAGTTTGATCTGTTGAGATCTCAGAAGCTAAGCAGAGTCGGCCCTGGTTAGTACCTGGATGGGAGACCACCAAGGAAGTCCAGGGTCGCTACGCCGAGGCAGGCAAGGGTAGCAGCCCTGGTCTGTATGGCCCAAGCTAGCCCAGTTTGATCAGATCTTGGAAGTCCTGGCTATTCCCTCAGGAGCTGTACATGAGATTACTTTCAAGGTACTTAGAATTTCCTCCAGACTTAAGGGAAGTGATAATTTAGACCCAGAACTTCTGGTGGAATCTGGCCAGATGATATACAGACTGGCAGTACCACAAGCAGGGATGCCAGCCCTGGCCTGGATGGCCCAAGCTTGACCACGCTGGTCAGATCTCAGAGGTTAAGCAGGGTCAGTCCTGGTTAGCACTTGGATGGGAGACCAGGGTTGCCACGCTGAGGCAGGCAATGGCAAGCCTCTAACTGCCCGCAGCCTTTTATAGTAGGATGAAGGCAGAGTGGGAACACCATTCCAAGCTAAAAACTAACCATCAGATGTTTTTTTCCCCCCAAGCTTTATTCCCTGATACCAGAGGCTACCAAGAGACTCAAGGGCTGTGTTCACACTGGAGTGCTGTAGCTGGCTAGAGCCGGCTGCAAACGGCCGCTTCTGCAAAATCGCGATCACACTACCCTCTCCTCGCGTCGCCTGCAAGCGTCTCCCGCACGTTCACACTAATGTGTGTGGGGGGAGCGGTTTCTTATTCTTTTTTTTATTTTTTTCGCCGCTTTTTCATGCGCTCATGCACTCATACAGGCGGCCATGAGTGTGATTTTTCGCGCATGCTCCCTTCGTTACTTTTATAAACTTGTAATCTAGCCACCCCTTTGAAAACTTGAAAACGCTGAGACTTGGCGACCCAAAAATAGCCTAATCGTGACCACAAAAGCATGTGCACAGTAGAACTAGCCTCCATTTCCACATCTGTCTTTAAAATGTAGATTTGTATGGGCGCTCATGTGCTCATCGCTAAACTTAAAAAAAAAATGGCGGACGCAAAGCGGAAGCCAGAGGCTTCCGCGGGGGAGGGGGGAGGTTGCTCAGGAGTCGATCAGGGACGGCTCCCTGTTTACACAGCAGAAGAAAGCGACAGGGGCCGGAAGAGGACAGCTGAGACCAGCAAGGGAGCTGGTCTCAGATTTCAGACACTTCTCAACGCTTCTTGAGCCGGTAAGCGACGCTTGGGGACGGGAGACAGATGCTGAGGTGTAGACATGGCAGATTTGAGCCGGCTGCAGCCGGCTTAAAGCTGCCAGTGTGAACGCACCCAAGGTGCCAGTGGTGGATGAACCTGGGACTCGATTGACCTCCAACTCAGTTCTACCTATGGATGCAGATAGGTTGCCCAAGACCCCAGCAATAGGGGATTTGAGCAAACCTTATCCAAAGACTTCAGAGCCTCAGCCTGCTCCATCAGGATGTCAACAGCAGGTTCGGTGTTTGCCAGGACAGCACATTCCTGGGCATCAGGACCAGCCTCGGCTAATAGTGGAGTCCCAGAAGAACTTAAAGACAAACTCAAGAAGATTGCCTTAGTGACAGTGATTGTGCAGTTGGCTAGAGCCACGGCATGCAGTGTAGCAGCCAGAAGGAACACGTGGCTCAGAACTGGGATGGGGACTCTGCGGCACAAGCGAAAGTGACGGCAGTTCCCTTCAAGGGCATAAACCTTTTCGGAGAGGGACTCGACAGACATTTTATTGAAGATAAAGACGTGTTCTATGTTTAAACAAAAACAAACTTGTCAGTCCTGTCATGACTCCGAAAGGATAACGTGCCCAGAGCCAAAGTAGAATAAGGATGCCAGGGAAATCTTGGACCTGAAAGAGCTAAACAACTGCATCAGGACTAGAATGTTCAGGATGAAAACTCTGAACTCCATGCTGGCAGATGTTCAAGCAAAGGATTTCCTGGCATCCATCGATCTATGGGAGGACCATTTACACATCCCACTTCAAGAGGCTCACTGCAGGTTCCTACGCTTTGTGTATAATGGGAAACACTTTCAGTACCAGTGCTGCCTTTCCACCTGAAGTCATTCCCAAGAGGGTTCACCAAGTTGGTGGTGGCCATTGTAACACATCTTAGACTTCAGGGAGTGTTCCTGTCACCATCTCTAGATGACATCCTTGTCAAGGCCTCTTCTTACCAGCAGAGCAGGGAAGCATCAGAGATGGTGGTGATTTTTTATTTTTTTGAGGGACTATGCCTTTGTGGTCCACATGGAGAAACGCCTCTCAGTCATGGGTTCACCTGGGAGTGCTGGTAGGCACTTGGGAGAGACAACACAACATTCAACTTCTGCATATGGTACTGGCCAAGGTTCTGAGCATGGTGGCATCAAGCCGTGAAGTGCTTCAGTGGTCAAGGTTCCATGCTGGACCTCTACAGACATTTTCCCTTTCCTTACCAGGATGTGGTAGCCAGGTAGGGCTACAAGCTGGTACAGTTGCCAAAACAGCATCAGCTGCAGTGGCGGCTCGAACCCTTTTGTTTCCAATGGGGATCCCCGATCGGAAATCTAGAGAGGATGGTGATGACCGCAGATGCGAGTCTGCCAAGGTGGGGAACTCACTCTCAAGGGACGATGACACAAGGGGTTTGGACTCAGGAAGAAACCTCACCGAATATAAAACTTCAGACGTTCTGAACTGCGACTGGCCACAGGGATGACTGTACATGCTCCAACCAACTTAATTGTTTCTTGAGGTGATTCAGAAGCTGTTGAAACAGAAGGCAGAACTACTAATGCTGATAGCACCCTTTTGACCACAAAGAGCTTGGTTCCAGGATCTGAAGAGATTGTCGACCATGGGACCATGGTGGCTACCACTGGGAAAGGACTTATTGACACTAGGATCAGCACAACCCCCTCGCCCAGCCCTCCTAAACCTAACAGCCTGGAGGTCGAGTGGAAACAGCTAGAAGGGTTGGGTTACCCTGACAGGGTATTATTACTTTTCTAGGAGGAGTTCCACGAATAGGGTGTATAACACAACCTGGCAGGTTCTTCAGCCTTGGTGTTCAGAACGTGATTGGGAACCATTCAATGCATCACAGGTGTCTTAGCTTTCTCTAAGATGGTTTGGATAGGGGGCTAAGCATGAGGACATTAACGTGACAGGCAGCAGCCATGTCGACAGCGATGGGGCTAGCGAGGGAAGTCCCTTAAATTGCCATCCACACATTAAGAGATGCCTAAAGGGTTTACTACGGAGTCAAAACTGTCACAAGTACAGAAGTTTCTGACTTGGAACCTACTTAGGGTCCTGAGAGCTTTATGTAGAGAACATTTGAACCCATGGAGTCTCAAGGAACTAAAATTCAAGACCTAGTTTTTTAGCAGGCATCATGTCAACTAGGCGGGTGTTGGAACTGAGGAACCTGTCAGTTGACAGGGAACTTTCATGTTTTCCGCAATGATAGGGTGACGTTATACTCGGATCAAGCCTTTGTTCCCAAGGTTAATCCAGTTCTTTCACCAGTCAGAGATCATTGTCTTACCTTCCTTTGTCCCAATCATAGGCAGGAGAAGGAAAGGGAATGGCATTGCCTAGATTTCCATAAGGTATTCAGTTTTTACATTGGTCGGCCAAGCATTGGCATGAGTCAAATACCCTATTTATTTCCTTTAGGACATTTTCCTTAGGTCAACTGGTATCGCCTTCTACCTTAAGTAGGTGGTTTTAGGGGTGGCATTATTGTTGTATGGAAGGCTCAGGGGCTGGATCCACCAAAAAGAGTTGCAGCATATTCTCTGCAGGGGGGCTGCTACGTCAGCAGCTTACAGATCACTTCCATCCTTGGAGACAGTAGGTACGATGGCTACCTGGAAGTCTGTGCCCTCTATAGAGTAGTGTGCTGTAGAGTAGAGAAGCTGACCTTGGTGGCTTTTCATCAGAGTGTGCTGCAGCACACCCTATAAACCAGAAGCTGCTTATCCCACCCTGGGGCACACTGCTATTGTATGTCCCAAGAGTAAGGACTGCCCCACTAACCGGACCACCGGAGGATGGAAGATTTGTATTCACTTACCGTGAAGCTTCCTTCTCGGTGCTCCAGCAGTGGGGCAGTCCTATCTACCCAGTTTTGGGGGGCAGCTTCCAGAGGTTATTTTTTTGGGGGGGATGTAGAAACTGGATGAACATTTATGAAGTTTCTCTGAGATGCTAAAGCAAAAAATAGTGAGTTAATCGGGTGCCCCCCCGTGTGTAGAAAAAAAACCCTCCCCCCCAAGTGCCCCCCCGCACGGATTTAGGTATCCACACGCGGGGGGGGGGGGGGGACTTGGGAATTAGATATATAGATACCAATGTTACATCTAAGTTATAATGTTTTGTATGAGGTAATAAAAGGTAATCAAGAAAACAGAATTTTATATTTCTCTCTACCAGAGTAAACAAATTGAAATGGAAAAGGGAGTTATTAAAGGGAAGGAGCCAACTGGAAAGAGGATGACTAGAGAAGAAAGGGGCTCCGTCCAAGGGAAAAGGGGGCCCAGTTATAGTTTTTTGTCCAGGGCCCAAAAAAACCTGTAACTGGCTCTGCTTTCAAATGTAAATTCCTTATGTAAAAAGGGAAGGAGCTGAGGTGTGAGTCCGGCCATAAATCTTCCAGGGGTAAATTCTCTATGCAACTGGCTAGGACAGAATTAACTGTCAGCAGTAGGGATGGGCACGGACCACATTTTTGCGGGTTGGTTTGTGACTGAGCCATGAACCGAACCATAAACCCATATGAGCCAGGAGGTTGGTTTGCGAACCAACCCAGTTCGTGTCAGTTAACGAGCTACTTACAGTTTAAACCCCTTTCTGCTCTCCCATAGCTTTTGCGGGGAGCTGAAAGAAGGGGTTTCCAAGCAGCCGAGTGGTGGGACTGCCACTCAGTTGTTTGGTTTAAATGGCTGCTTTCTGCTCCCCACAAAAAGCCACAGGGAGCAGAAAGCAGAGGTTAAATGACTCCGAGCTGTTTCCATGAACCGCCATAAAATGCCACAAACTGCACCAAAATTCATGAAAGTTCATGGTGGTTCTTTAGTTGATTAACTTCACTTCACAAACCAGAAACTGGCCAACATTCATAACAAACATCAGTTCGTCAGCCAGTTCATGCTATTAGTAGGGCTGAAGAGTCCTGATTTTAAAAGCCAGAAAGGGGGGGAGGGTAACATCATGTAGGAGTAAAGCAGAGAAAAGAACACTGAGGCTGATTTCTCACTGCCAGTTGCCTCTCGTTCTCTCCAGAACTTCCCCTCCCAGTTTCCTCTGGAGTATTTTCTTCATTTTCCCACTTGAAACCTCAGCCCTTTCAATATAGCGTGACAAAGGGTTTTCTGCCCCAAAAATTAGAAACTCCCACAATGGGGCAGCGCTGATGAAAGGCAGGCGAGTGGGCATGTTTTCATTTTGGGTTCTCCCCCGGAGCAAACAGGAAAATCCTTTAAAAACAGGATTTGTTTGCTCCAGGGAAACTCTGGTGCAGCAGGGTGATACTCCAGAGCAAAACGTGAGCCCGGAGCAACTGGTGTGAAATTGACCAGAAGCTCCGGTGCAAGCATGAGGGCAAACCTGGGGCAAATGCTAGTGCAAAATCAGCCTGAGGAATGAAATGGTGTCATGGCAGACTCAGAACTGTTTGCAGCATTGTTTTCATTTTTTTTTGGAATTTCATTTTCTGCATTGCTTGACATGGCACGTCTGATACTTTTTTGTACTTTTTCTAGTTTTTGTAATACTAGTCCTATTGCATTGCTTATTAGGTCTCTCGTGCGATTTGATCACATCTATTTTATGCCATGTAATCCATTTTGAGTCTCAAGCAGAAAATTGGTAAATAAATTATAAAGTATAAAATAAAATAAATAAATGAGGGGCTTACCACCACTGTATTCATTCCCCGTCCTGTCCCCCCCCCCCCCCCCCGATAAAAATTTGCTGGCTACAGGCCTGTCCACAACCATAAAGGTGCTTCCTTGGCTTCTCACCTTCTAGCCTCAGATGATGGGGGCACCTGAAGTAGGGCCTCCGAAGATGACCAAAGTGGTCAGATTGGTTCATATGGGAGCAGGTGGTGCCTCAGGTATGCTGGCTCCAAGCCACAGATGTCTTTAAAGGTCAATTCCAGCACCTCTGAAGTGGGCCCAGAAGCAGATTGGAAGCCAGTGCAGACCGAAGAAGACTGGGGTGACATGGTCCCTACAACCTACCTCAGAAAGCATCCTTGCTGCAGCACTCTTTACCAACTGTAGTTTCTGCACACTCTTCAAGGGCAGCCCCACATAGAATGGATGCAGTAATCTTACCCAGAGTTTACCAGGGCATGCAACACAGTGGGCAAGATCTTTCCTACGCAGCAAAGGCAGCATCTGGCTCACCAGAAGGCACCGGTTGTCAATGCTAATACCTTACCTGTTTATCCAACAGCAGGCCCGAGTCCAGCAGCACCACCAGATGGTAAACCTGATCTTTTAGGGGGAGAGCACCTCATCCAGAACAGCAGACACCTCAGATCCCATACCAGTTATTCTAGGCACCTCAACTACATCTCCTTTTGGAGGGATTAACCTTCAATTTATCCTCATCCATCCCCCCAAATGTTTCTAGACACCTATTTGAGGGCTCCACAGCCTCCCTCGGATCCCCTGAAAGCTCAAGACAGAACTGAGTCTCATCCATATATTGGGGACAACCCAGCCCCAAATCTCCAGGTGACCACACCCAGCAGTAGATGCAGAAAAGCCTGGGGGACAATATGGAACCTTATGAGACCCCACAGGCTGGTGGCCAAGGGGCTGAGCAGCAGTCCCTAGTCAGCATGAACTTGTGAAACCTACTATCCAGGTAGGAGTGAAAGCACTGTAAAATGGTCCCAACCAGTATTCCCTCTAAGCGGAGTTAGTGTGAGCTAGCGTACCATTTTTTAGCCTCTGGCTCACAGATTTTTGTCTTCGCTCAGGAAGGATGGCTCCAGAGCAAACAAATTTATGCAGTAGCCGAATCGCTCGCTCACAACTTTAATGCCAGGAGCTCACAAAGTAGAATTTTTGCTCACAGGACTCCACAGCTTAGAGGGAGCATTGGCCCTGAGAGGCCATCCAGAAGGATACCATGACTGGTGGTATAGAAAGCTGCTAAGAGGATTCACACTCCCTTGTCCATCTCCCAGTCCAGGTAATATTTTTATTGCCTTTGGAAACAGACAGAATCTAGTGAACACTGTGTAGAACTTCTGGCTTTGCAGCTAGCGCTCTTCTGGGATGGCAAATAACTTTTCCGGAAGAGTTCAGGTAGCTTTTGTTTGTATACCTGCACACAATTTTTGTTTCACTGTTTTGCTTGTTCTGTGCCGAGTCTATGCAGAGTGCTGTTGCCACCTAGAGTTGGTTTAGGAAACAACAATTCTTCTGAAAGGCCCTGCATTGATTTCCCCAACTCATTTAACCTGCTTATTACCTATTTATTGGGACAACATCCAGTTTTATCATGCCAGCCACACGGTCTGCAGGCTGTTGCCATGAGAGTTGGGTGACTCTTTTGAGAAATATAAACTGCATAAGAATTGGATTTGCTGGGTCTGGGGACTTAACTTGAATGTAGAAGTAAATGTATTTATATGATGATGATTATGTTTGTAGTTTTTATACTGGCTTTTTGAAACACGCCAGCCAGCTGAGATTTGATTGCAGAAGAGCTGGCAGCCACACCTGAAGTCAAGACACAAAGGCATCTTTGGATGAAAAAAAATACAGAAGTTCTTCTCAATTGTATTTATGTTTTCAAAATAGTTTGTTATATACTCAGGAGGGTTATACATTGGATGTATAAGTATCTTTAAGTTTAGTGAAGTTTTATTTCATTTCCATTATATAACAATAGAGAATTTGTGATGCAAGTTAGCATGGCGTGTCTCATCTTTGGTTTATACCAGCCCTTATGAAGCAGGCTTGAATGCCATAATATAACTCTTGTTACTTTGGAAGAATGATGATATCTGTGAGTTGAGAGAAAGCTCTTCTCTACAACAATAATTTGACGTAGGGTTGACGTGTCCCCCTGGTAACCGGCAGGGGATGGGGGGGGGGTAGTGTTGCCAGATCCAGTTTGGGAAATTCCTGGAGATTTGGGAATGGGGCCTGGAGAAGACAGGGACCTCAGTGGGTTACAGTGCCACAGAGTCCACTCTCCAAAGCAGCCATTTCCCCCAAGGGAACTGATCTCTGTATTCTGGAGATGAGCTGTAATTCCAGGGGATCCCCAAGTCCCACGTGGAGGCTGGCATCCCTTTTTCTTTAACCCAGTTCTAATAATATGTTTTGGCAAGTCTAAGGGGGGGAAAGTTTTATAGTATTCAGTTCTCCTTTTCAAACAATCCCTAATCCACCCCCACACAGTCTGTTCCTAAAACCACCTACTCGACATTCAGTGCTTCTTCTTTACAACTTTCACATCGTATGAATAATTTCTCAGTTACTCAGAAGCAAATAACGTCATTGGCGTTGACTTTTTATACAGGAGTTCCTATTTTTCATGTGTTATTTAGTTCTCTCCCCCCCCCCCCCCCATGGTAGGCAGGCTGACCTCTGAAATGACTATGTTCGGTACATTTTCTGTTAGGGTACTTTGGTGCTGGAGAAGACCCTTGAGAGTCCCTTGGACTGCAAGGAGATCAAATCAGTCAGTCCTAAAGGAGATCAAACCTGACTGTTCCCTGGAAAGCCAGATACTGAAGCTGAAGCTCAAATACTTCGGCCACCAAATGAGAAGGGAGCACTGACTGGAGAAGACCTTGATTCTGGGAAAGACTGAAGGTCAAAGAAGAAGGGGACGGCAAAGGATGAGATGGTTAGACAGTGTTATTGATGCAACGAGCCTGAAGTTAAGCAGGTTCTGGAGGGTGGTGGAGGACAGGAGGGCCTGGTGTGGTGTGGTGTGGTGCATGGGGTCGCAAAGAGTCGGATTCAACTGTGTGACTGAAGTTAAATTATCGTAATAGAAGTCAGTTGTCTTTGAAAACGGCCTGAATAGGGTTTTCAGGTCCCTGCTGGCCATTGGTGGGAGGTCCATTTGTTAGATCCAGGCTGGGAAACTCCTGGAGATTTGGAGATGGAGCCTGGGGAAGGCAGGGACCTCAGTGGGGCACAATGCCATGGAGTTCATTTCAGTTGGTTCAAAATGTAGGAACCAGGCAATTATCAACAACTTAAAGCAACAATGGACCATCCAAACGAGGTTGAAACCCAGGAACCAAACACTGCAACTCTCCTAGATGCCACCTTTGTCTCCGCATACAGGTACTACTAATATAGAGCCCAATAACATCTGTGTTGTGTTTTCATAGATGATGTTTAGAAGTTTGTCCCATTAAGGAGATCATAGTCTGTTGCTGGGCAGAACAGACCCCCATAGTCTGAAAGATAACAAAGAGAGGGGGAGGAAGAAAGAAATATGGAGGAGAAAGTAGAGCAGGGGCTGTAAGAAATAAAGAAGAATAAAACCTTATGTCAAATCCTTCCTTCTGTTGTCTTGTTGCCTGCATCAAGCTACAAAAATCACCTAAACCGGGGGTTCCCATCCTTTTTGAGCCTGCAGACACCTTTGGAATTCTGGCATAATATGGTGGGCACAGCCATAAAATGGCTGCCACAAAATGGCTGCCACATGAAGTGGAGCCAGCCAGAAAGTGTCTGCTCTAGCTTACTTCCAAGCACAGCGTGATGATCTTGTGCTGTGGTGACAGATGCTACTAAAGCAACTTTAAACAAATCTGCACAGCCAATCAAATCTCCAGAGACCAGTCAGAAGCCTTGCTTGACAAAAGCCCCACCTGGACTCACCCACTTTCTAAAAATACTTGGCGGGCAGCAAGAAAGGTACTCGTGGGCACCATGGAGCCTATGGGCAGCACATTGGGCCCCCCCTGATCTACACCATCTTGGAGTCATCCACTTGCACATCATCCAACTTAACATATGCCACCACATGCCAACACTGTCCTTCTCCTGTCTGCACTGGACAAACATTTTGGTCTCCACATGACAGAATCAGTTAATACAAAGTGTAACATTTTAAAGAAAGAAAACAGCAGAGGAACATTTTAATCTGCCTGATGTACTGTTGCAGTTTGGTGTAGTGGTTAGGAGTGCGGACTCTAGTCTGGGAGAACCAGGTTTGATTCCCCACTTCTCCACAGGCAGCTGCTGGTGTAACCTTGGGCAAACCACAGTTCTCTCAGAGCGGTTCTCTCAAGAGCAGTCCTCGCAAGAGCTCTCTCAGCCCCACCTACCTCACAGGGTGTCTGTTGTGGGGAGGGGAAGGGAAAGGAGATTGTAAGCCACTCTGAGACTATGAGTGAAGGGCGGGGTATAAATCCAATCTCCTCCTCCTCCTCATCTTCTCTGAAAGTCACTGTTTTATACAACACTTCAAAGGGAATATGCAGTGTGAAATAGCTGAATTAGAACTCATCAAAAAACTAACTATCTCTTAGCCTGGCTTAAACAGAAACTTGGATTTCCTCACTATAATTTCTAAAACCTTGTGAGGCGCCTCCCTTTTTGGCCCCTCCTCTTTGCCCTCAGCCGTCATGTCCCACTAACCTGAGGTCTCCCCGTGCCACAAAACAAGCAAAGGAAAGGGGATAAGGGTTGCTGCAGGAGTGTTGCCACCTCTGCTCAACATAGGTTCAACGACCTGTTTGCTCCTCCCCAACTCGGTTCCGGAACCTCTTTAATGCATGTTCCCTGGCCTGATTATTCGCCTTAGTCCCACCCTCTCGTCCCTGAGTGGGCCAAAACCTGCGCCAGCAGTTGAAGCACCACCCTTCTGCTCCACCCCAGCCTGCCTTCCCCTTCCTCCTGATTGGCCCATCCTGGATCAATCACCTACTGGTACAACCCCCCCTCCCGAATCCAGGCCTGGTGCAGCCCCTCCTTGTTTCTGCCCACGCTGAGCAGTTACTGGCTATTGCTGCTGGGTTGGCTGGCTGGCCGGGGGGGGGGGGGTAATCACTCCTTGCTGTTGCTGCTCCCCCCAAGGCACTGGGTCATGGCATCATCAGCCAACACTGAGGGCTGCTGTCACTCACAGACTGGACCGATCTTCAAGTCTCGTTATGGGGACTCTACCATCATTGGAGACTGCTAAAGCTACTGGGGAGGGGTAGGGTTACCAGCTTCCAGATGATGCCTGGAGATCTCCTGAAATTACAACTACTCTCCAGACTACAGAAAACAGTCCCCCCCAGAGAAAATGGTAGCTTTTGAAGATGGACGATATGTCATTATACACAGCTGAGGTCCCACTTCTCCTCAGACTCGGTTGCCCTGGCCCAATGGCTGGGGATAGGGGGTAGGGTTGCCAGATCCAGGTATGGTTGCCATGTCCCTCAAAGTCCTCAGCGGGTGACTTTGGGGGGGGGCATTACTGGAGGGGGTGGGGAGTCCCCAGCATGATGATGTCACACAGAAGTGATATCATGATGTTGGGGAGCAGAGGCCCCCGCTTCTCCCCAGCAGTGCTTAAAGACTTCCTTTAAACGCTGCTAGGGAGACGTGGGGGGGGGGGGAGGCCATACACACCTGCATACCAAGTTTTGAATTTGGGGCTCAGAGTGCAGATGCATGGCCCCTGCCTCTTCCCAGCAGCGTTCAAAGACCTCCTTTAAACACTGCTGGGGAAACATGGAGGGAAGCCGCGCGCCTGCATTCCAAGTCCCAAATTTAGGGCTCAGAGTACAGGCATGCGCCCCCGTCTCTCCCCAGCAGCATTTAAAGGATGTTTTTAAGTGCTGTTGGGGAGAGGTGGGAAGGAGGCTGGGTGGTTGCTCTTGGGAGCAGGGCTTCCCCCCAGAGCCAGCTGGCTGGCAGGTGGGAAGGAGCCCCTCCAAATCAGGCAACCCCCACCAAACAGGGGGGGTCTGGCAAGCCTAGATCTAGGTTGGGAAATTCCTGGAGATTTGGGGATGGAGCTTGAGGAGGACTTCAGTGGGGTACAATGCTCCAAAGCATCCACTTTCTCCAGGGGAACTGATCTCTGTAGTCTGGAGATGACCTGTAATTCTGGGGAATCTCCAGGTCCCACCTGGAGGCTGGCATCCCTATGCCCTTCCCAGTCTCCACTCCAAATATCCAGGAATTTCCCAACCTAGAGCTGGCAACCCTACCAGTGTTTCCTCTAAGCTGAGTTAGTGTGAGCTAGCTCACCGTTTTTTAGCCTCGGGTGCACACATTTTTGTCTTAGCTCAGGAAGGATGGCTCCAGACCAAACTAATTTATGCAGTAGCCAAATCACAACTTTAAGGCCAGTAGCTCACAAAGAAAGATTTTTGCTCACAAGACTCCACAGCTTAGAGGGAGCATTGAACCCTACCTAAGATGGTACTTTGCTGAGCCCTGATTTCTGTGGCTGTGGCAGTGTCCCTGAGCTTGATGCAGTTGACAGGCAGGTCGCTGTGGAGGGTGGATTGGGTGGTAAACCCAGACACAGCTCAACAGTACCCACTTTTTGTTGGCTATTGCAACTCTGCATGCAAGAGGATCTGGGATACACTTGGCAGTTGGCCCCACCCTTTCATCGGGTTGTTTTCTGCATTTCATCTTATACTGGAGCTCTCTTCTTCTGTCTCTTACCTGGGCTATAGCAAGTTGACCTTTTTGAAGTTAATCTGTTTGCAGTAAGTTAAATGTAAGTAAAATTTCTTTCTCTTATTACCACTGGAATTATATCATCTTTGTAAATTGTTTGAACAGCATTTTTCCCTTAACCAGGAAACGTGGAGGATTGGGGATACTGTGAAAAAGCTACTGTGCTTCCAAAGCAAATTATATATATATAATTGTGTCTTCCTAACAAATCCCTGATGTCAATTAATTTTCTTATGCTTCAGACTGCTTCTTCCTCAATTTATTGTTGTTTATCCTCCTTAATTACACATTTATCTACACCCTATGAGAAAAAGGCTGGAACCCCGACCTCTCTCATCATTCGTTTTGCGTAACAACCTAATCCATTCCAGTCCCTTCCACAGAGCATCATAGCAAGCCTCTCTCTGCCCTGACACCTCCTCCCCCTTCTTCCCTTCAGAGATATTCCCTATAAAAATGTGGAATATAATTTCCTCTTCTAGCATCTGAAGAAGTGAGAGCTGGCCCACAAACACTCATGTTGGAATAAATGTTGGCGGTCCTTAAGGAGCCCCTTGGCATTAGTTTTTATTTTACTGTTAATTAGGGGTCATTTTGAGCAGGAGTTCGGGGGAGGGCAGCTCCGGGAGTTGGTGCCAGCCCTCCCACCCCCCCACCCCCGCGGGGGAATGCCTGCTTGTGTTGTGTTGTGGAACCAACAGTGGTCCTCAGGTTTTATTTATTTATTAGTTCAATTTATACCTTGCCCTCCCCGCAAGCAAGCTTAGGGCGGCTTACATAGATCGGTAACCAGTACCATAAAACCATATACAAAAGTTAAAACATTTTAAACATTAAAACAATCAAAATTAAAGTGCTAGAAGCAGGGGTCATTTCAAGCAGGAGCTCGGGGGAGCTCAGCTCCGGGAGTTGGTGCCAGCCCCCCCCCCCCCGTGGGGGAATGCCTGCTTGTGTCATGGCTGCAGCAAAATAACCCCGTCCCCTGGAAAGGTCCTTGTTCCTCCGACCAGCCTTCTGAAGGCTTCAGCCACCACTGAAGCTATCCTCCCAGAATACTGGTATTTCTGAGGCTTGGACTAGTAGCTGTCTACCAGCTCTTTCTTTCTTTCTTTCTTTCTTTCTTTCTTTCTTTCTTTCTTTCTTTCTTTCTTTCTTTCTTTCTTTCTTTCTTTCTTTCTTTCTCTCTTTCTTCTCTTTCTTCTCTTTCTTTCTTTCTTTCTTTCCGTCTGTCTGCCATCTCTCTCTTTTTTCTTTCTTGCCTTCTGACCTACTTCTGGTAATGTCAGGGGGTGTAGCATATGCAAATAAGTCATGCTAATTAGTTATGCTAATGAGCTCCTGCACCTCCTTTTCTACGAAATGACCCCTGCTGTTTTTTTTTTTTTTTTTTAATTTTATTTTTGAGTTTTTCCATCACATACAAACACAAAAGAAACACAAAGATTTTTCCTTTCCATATTTCGGAGTCATACATAATTTTCTAGCCAAACATAAAATTTTGACCAAATATTTAGAAAATGTTCTTCGTTATTTCCATAGATTTGGTAGCTAATCCTGTCCATTTCCGCAAGCTCCATCAGTTTCTCTAAGAATTGTTCTGGGGATGGTATCTCTTTTTCTTTCCATCTCCTTGCCCAGCTTAGTCTTGCCGCAGTAAGAATATATACCAATAATTTTTGTTCTTCTTTCTTCATCCCTTCCGGTATCATATTTAATAAGTAAAGTTCTGCTGTTAACACAAGCAGCCCTTCTGTTTCCAGGAACAGGTCAAGGGGCTAGTTGTTACCTTTAGCACACTAAATGGCTTAGGGCTACAGAATTTATAGGTTAGGATTACTAGGTCTGTCCCTACAAGTCCTGGGAGGTTGTTAGGGCAGGGCTGCATGTAACCCTAGAAGCGACGTCACTTCCAGATAATGCTCTAGGAACACACTAGGATTCCAAGAGCATTGCCCGAATGCAACATCCCAGCTGGGATCAGGTGCCATTTTTTGTCCCTTCCCCCCCTGTCATAACCATCAGGAGCAGTGGGCAAGTGAGTGTGTCAGTGGGTAAATGCCTACCAGGGGTGGGCAGCTGGCAAGACTATTGTAGGAGTGCCTCCTCCTATACTGTCCAGATGACCAACTAAGTTCTAACTCCCAATTTCTGCTATGCGTGGGCCTGAAGACATGGAGCTGGCAACAACCACAGACAGGGCTTTTTCAGTGCTGGCACCTTGCCTTTAGAATGCCCTCCCTCTCGAGGTTTACTTGGTGCCTGCATTATTCTCCTGTAGGTAACATGCTAAAAGATTACTTTTTTCCTGGGGGAACGCGCCAGAATGGAGCTCTGGAACCTCTTCTACGAAATTCTTTTTAAAACATTTAAAGGATTAAGAATTTTCGATATACAGACTGAACACTTCATTTCTCTCTTGAGAGTTCTGGCACCTCTTTTTTCCAAAAGAAGAAAAGAAAAGAAAAGCCCTGACCACGACCATTAGCTGAAGGGTTCCATTAAAAATAAATATTTTATGGTTCGCTTCTTATAACTCCAGGTCAGAAATTCCTGGAGATTGAGGAGCCTGAGGAGGGTGGGATTATTTATTTATTTATTCACATTTGTATCCTACCTTGCCGGACAAGCTAGCTCAAGGTGGCGTACGGATATATAAAATATAATACATAATAAATACAATAAAATCCACCAATTAAAATACAACATACAACAAGGATGCTGACCTCTGGAGATCAGTTGTAATTCCAGGAGATCTCCAGACCCCCATCTGGAAGTTGGCAACCCTAGTTATTAGTCATAATTCTCTGACTGTGTGTATATATATCTATATCTCTCATTTAGAAAAGGCCCACAGTGCCCTGATACTATGTTAATGACCCATATTAGCCCAGCCTTCAAGAGTGCCTTTGATTATTTATAGTTTGCAGTGTACTAATTTTTTTGTCCACAGGAAACTAAGTGTGACAGAATTACTGAACCAGCACGGTTATTTTTGGCTGGGCCCCTTTCAAGCCATTCAAGTCCAGCGCTAAATATGTAACACACTTTTTACTGAAGAATGAACATACTTCTTCATAACATGAAATTGCCTAGATTCCATTATTTGTATTTGAAAGAATATCTAAATGAGGACATGTTCTGTTTGTCTGGTTAGTAGTTGTGATATTTTGATATGAAGCCTCATGCCTGAACCACGAACCTCTTGTTTTTGACTCAGTAATTTTGCCTGGTCCCACAATTTGCTTCTACAAGTTAAAGTGGGGATAAACAGCGAATCATCCTGAGTTGTGGTGATGGCTGCAAAAAAAAAATGCTGTTATCTACAGAACGCTCCCTCTCCCTTTCCTTTAAGGAGTGAAGAAGAAGAATAGGTCTTTATACCCTTCTTTTCTCTACCCTAAGGAGTCTCAAATCATTACAGTCTCCTTCCCTTCTTCTTCCTGCAACAGGCACCTTGTAAGGCAGGTGGGACTGAGAGAGTTCTAAGATGACTGGCCCAAGGTCACCCAGCAGGCTTCGTATTGAGAAATTGGGGAATCAAAACTGGTTCCAGTTTGGTGTAGTGGTTACGAACATGGACTCCAATCTGGGAGAACCAGGTTACCTCCCCACTCCTCCACATGCAGCTGCTGGTGTGACCTTGAGTCAGTCACAAGTTCTCTCAGAGCTGTTCTCTCACGAGCACTTCTTGAAAGAGAAGAAGAGAAGAAGAAGAAGAGATTGGATTTATACCCCGCCCTCCACTCCCCAAGGGAGTCTCAGAGCGGCTTACAAACTCCTTTTCCCTTCCCCTCCCCACAACAGGCCGCTCTGAGACTTCTTTGGGTGGTGAAGGGCGGGGTATAAATCCAATGTCATTGTCGTCATCTTCTTCTTCTTCTCTCCTCCTCCTCCTCCTCTTTCTCCTTCTTCTCCAGATTAGAGACTCCTGGTCTTAACCACTACACCACACAGGCTCCCAGTTGGAACTGCTACACTGCTGATCTTGCAGAACAGTTTCCACTAAAACAAGTGCTGCACTGACCACTCTTGAGTTCTTATACCACATACAGGGATTCAGTGCTCCCTCTAAGCTGTGAAGTCTTGTGAGCAAAAATTCTGCTTTGTAAGCTACTGGCATTAAAGTTGTGAGTGAGCAATCTGGCTACTGCATCAATTAGTTTGCTCTGGAGCAATCCGTCCTGAGCTAAGACAAGAATGTGTGAGCCAGAAGCTAAAAAACTGATTGGTAGTTCACACCAGGGGTCCGATGGAGTGGGAGCGCACAGGAGCGCAGCTCTGGGAGTGAGGAGCCCAGGGGGTGGGCACATGACCAAGCCCCGCTCCCTCCTCGGCTTCCCCGAGCAGTGCAGAGGCGCAGTTCCCCGGGGAAAGCCCTACTAGGGTCTTTATTGTTTTTAATGTTTTGTTTTAATATTGATAATTTTATCATTGTTCCTTTTATGACTGTGTGCTGCTTTTCTAGAGACTTGCTCAAGGTGGCATATAAATTTTCTAAGTATACAATTTTTTATCTGGGCACATGGCACATAAGTACTGGAGAAATTTCACCAACTCTTCAGCAGCTTCCACCCCATCAGTTTGGTGTAGTGGTCAGGAGTTGGACTCTAATCTGGGAGAACCGGGGGATGATTCCCCACTCCTCCAAATGCAGCTGCTGGTGTGACCTTGGGCCAGTCACAAATTCTCTCAGAGCTGTTCTCTCATGAGCAGTTCTCAAAAGACCTCTCTCAGCCCCACCTACCTCACAGGGTGTCTTGTTGTGGGGAGGGGAAGGGAAGGGAAAGGGATGGGTGGTGCACATGTCCTGGGTATCTCAAGTCTACTTGAAACCTGGTGGTTTCAAGGGAGCAGGAAGAGAATGAGGGTGTGTTCTTTACGCTTATTTTTATTGCACAAGGTATTGGATGGGGAAGGGACTGGAGGAAGAGCAGGTCAGTTTCACTCACCTGTGGAGTGGAGCCTGAGGAGTGGGTGTTGCCTTCTGACACACTTCCGGTATGTTAGAGGGTGTGGCACATGCAAATGAGTTATGCTAATGAGATCCTGCACCTCTTTTTCTACGAAATGACCCCTGGTTCACACTAAATCAGCTTAGAGGGAACACTGGCCCTCGTATATATATTTTTATGTATTGGCAACATTGTCCCCTTGATTCAGGCACAGAGGCCTTCTTTAAAAGCAAGCAGATCATACCCATAAGCACACACACTCTGGCAGCAACAGGCCCCTGTCCTCCTGAGTGGGCTATGCTCCACTGGAGCATTCTGTTTCTGGGCCAGACTCATTATTCTGGTCACGTTATTGCTGGGCCCTTGTTCAAGCTACCTTGCTCTCACAGTGAAACGCATGCTGCCGTCACAGGGGAGCGATTCATCAAACACGATAAAAGATAACATCTGTCCTGTGATTAATTGAGCAGCGCCAAACCTTCGTGTTTCCTTAGGAACGTAAAAATCAATAGCCATGATTTGCCTAAAATTACACACGACGCCTCATTGAGACCAGTGCTAACAAGTGAATCGCAATTGTCCTGCTTTTGGTAGGATTTACTGTAGATCTTCAGCTGGAGTAAAGCTTAAAGCCGCTATGGTTGCCAGACTCCAGGTGGGTAAATACAAGAAAAAACCCACGCACAAATTACAAGAAATATATTATAAATATTCAGCACTTATTAAAGATTCTAATATCCATGTACTCTATTCATACAACAGCTCCAAAGTCTAATACATATATGTTCGGTCCATAACCATGTCCATTCTCATCCAATATATTTAAAGGAATAAAGTGCCTGTGTTTAAAAATGGAGTCAGTTTGTTGTTTTCAAAATATAGCAGTTAAGCCTTTCAAACAATACAATTTCAAAGGGCGTGCATAGAGACTGTAGAAAAGACACGGCTGTTCCACCCCTGACGGAGCCTGCTGGCCTTTACACTCTTGTTTCCAAAAAGCTTTTTCAAAGAGGGGACAAGACGTCATCCATACAGGCAAAACTGCCCCTCCAATAGGAATATCTCAAATTCAAACAAGCACAATTTACAGGTACAGAATGGAAATGATTATGGACTGAACATATATGTATTAGACTTTGGAATTATTGTATGACTCGAGTACATAAATATTTGCATCTTTAATAAGCATTTAATATTTGTAACATCATTTTTGTGATTTGTTCACGGTTTTTCACTTGTATTTAGCCTCTTTCTGTGAATCTTTCTTTGACTATTAAACTGGAGATCTCCTGGAATCACAACTGGTCTCCAGACTGCATGAAACACTTATTTATTGAAAACATTTATTCCACTTCTCCCCAAGAACATGGCTGCTTTGGAAGGTGGCCTACATGGTATTATACCCTTCCAAGGTCTCGCCCCTCCCTGCCAGCCTTCACCCTAAAATCTCCAGATATTTCTGAATCCAGAATTTGCCACCCTAAAAGCTGCCCTTTTGGTAGTCAGGTCTGAAAAGAACAGTCTGAACATTATCCAAAGGGCGAAACCCCAGTTGTGGAAACTTTTCAACATGAGTTCATTCAGACAAAACAAATGAGCTTTCATTTTCTGTTCCTTATGTGTCTCAGGCAAACACGGCAAGGGGAGAAAACATCAGAAAAGGTTTGGTAACATTGCTGGAAAGGGCTTCGCTATAATGACACCATGTTGTATTTATTGCTTACAAGGGTTAGGGTGCACAGTCAGAGAGTTTTAGGTTTGTTTTTTAATTTAAAAATGGGTTTCCTAGCAGATCATTTATTACAGTTATGACAAAGGAACTCAGCCTATAATACAAATTCTTCCCTAGGACCAAGATTCAAAAATATGAACCATATATAAAAAGGGTGAATGGCTGTAAACTTTTATACAATAAACGAGAAACAAATGTGCGCTCAGCACAAAATTTCCCTCAAAGGGAAATACTTCTGAGTCTCCCTGAATGTAATGGGACTGCTTAACATTGGCTGAATAGCATCCACTGTTGTATTCACTCCTCATTTGTTGTGCAAAAGCTGCCCACCTATTCATCATTTTTATGGATCGTTCATATTTGGGATATTCCCTCCCCCCCAACAAGCAGAAAACTTAACTGTGGCAGGAATGGGTGGATATTTTTTATTGTCATGAGTTATTTCTCATAAGAATGAAAACTCAGAAGAAAAGAGTGCATTTCACATGTACAGCAAATGGTATTTGCCACTTCCATGGAATTGATATGTCTTTTCTGTCCTCTCGCAATTGCTACGCTTCTTTCCCAGTTTCGTATTTAATACCTAAAACGAGGTGACCAGAGACCCCGATTACAGGGGGCTTGTGATTTATCCTGGACAGTGGGGTGAGCCCATTAGGATTGCCAACCTCGCCCTGACCTGGACAGCCCAGGCAAGCCTGATCACATCTCATCCAATCTCAGAAGCGAAGCAGGGCCGACACTGGCAAGTGTTTGGATGGGAGACCTCCAAGGAATACCAGGGCCGGGAGGCAGAGGCAGGCTATCAAGCCACTTCTCTGAATGTCCTCCGTGCCGCAGTAGGAGTTGCCAGAGGTCACCATGACTTCCAGGAACAGGTGCACGTATGCACACACACACACATACAAAATGCAAAAATATCAAAAAAGGATTGTCAGCCTCCAGGTCAGGCCTGGAAATCTGGAAGTAGGTTCAGCTTCTCTCTCTCCTTTTCACTGCAACCTGAATGTGAACTGGATCTATTTGAATAAATGTAAGTTTACTTTTTTTGCACTCAGTAGTGCAAAACTCTAGGCAAAACTCTGCTGTATTAACCAAATAGCCCAATACAGGCAATGATAAGACCACCCATAATATGACCTTCTGTAATTTTGTGCATTCGGTTAAAAGCACAGGTAGCCAGCCGAGTGGACACCTGCGAAATGCAGACACTCATGGTGTGCTGTCATTCTAATGCAGTGTGCACAGCTGTTTCCACCAGCTCATCTTGGGGCATTTCTGCACTGGGTTTTTGCTCCAGCTTGGCTTTATAGTGGCATCCATTTTTCACCTCCCTTTAACACAATATTATTTGTAGACGTTGATCTCCCAGGCAGGGGCATAGAGTTTTGTAAATTCGGGGGGGGGGGGCTCTTTAGCGCACGCACAAAGCGCGCTCGCTTGCTGGGGTAATGTCCCCCCCCCCCACTGGGAAACCTCCATGCCTCCCCGGGCCCTTCTGAGGCCCGCCAGCCGCTGCTGCCAGAGCCTTTCCTTCCCCCCCCACTCTTTCCCTCTCCCTTCACCAGGAAAAGAGGGAGGGAGAAGGAAGGATGGAAGAGTGGCCAGGTGGGGGGGGGGGGAGAGAGGCACCCGCAGCAGCAGCTGCCGGCCTCGGAAGGGCCCCAGGAGGCGCGGCGGCAGGTGCTACGTTTTCCGGGGGGGGGGGCTCAGTCCCCCCCCGGGAAATTTCGGGGGAGGCTTGAGCCCTCGAGCCCCCTCATAGTCTATGCCTATGCTCCCAGGCCTTTGAAAGTGCTCTCTCAGCCCCACCTACCTCACAGGGTGTCTGTTGGGGGGAAAGTAGGCCACTCTGAGACTCCTTCCAGTAGTGAAGGGCAGGGGTATAAATCCAACCTCCTCCTCCTCCTCCTCTTCCTCCTCCTCAAGTTTTGTCCACGTTTTTTCCCCACAGACCAGCACAGCCTGGGGGAAAAAAGGAAAATCTCAAAAAAAAAAAAAAAAAGGGACAGAAACAATCCACAAACTATACTGTATGCAAGGTGTGTGTGCGTGTGGAGGTGATGGAGTTAAACCAAGCTGGAGCAAAAAGCCAGTGTGGGAAAGCCCATCGCCTTTGTATTTTACCAGGAAAGCTCCAGCACAGACCAAAAAAGGACTGACCTTTGCGGCTTGCAGGGGTGCTGCGGCTGTGTTAAATGAGTCATTAGCAGGAGTGTTTGACTGAAGTTGCTCAATTATTGCTTTGCAGGGCTTCTCCTTGTATTCACTTGCCTTCAACCAACAACTGACATTGATTATATCCTTCATCAGCGAAGAGTAATCTCCTTTTCCAGTTTTTGAAGAATAGGCTCCATAAAGGAGAGACAACGGACATGTTAAGCCCCCAGCAAGAATAAATTATGCTGGTCAGGCACAAGTTGACGCTTATATTCTTAGAGACTCAGTTCTTAACTGTGAGAGGTTTGTCTTGGAGGTTTCTTTTAGCAACAATGTGTCTTAATAACATTTCATATAACTATTTTAGGCTGTGGTCACACACACCAAATAATCCACTTTCAATCCACTTTCCAACTGGCAAAATCCAGTTGGAAAGTGCATTGAAAGTGGATTATTTAGTGTGCGTGACCACACTTGTAGTTTCCTGGAAGTTGGTTAGAATTAAATACTGTATTTGAATACTTCCCTTGTGGGGTTATAACTTTCCCTTTTTTACTCTTGAGGAGTCGAAGACCATTTCCCTTTTCACACAAACCAGGGGTCCCTTCTGAGTTGAACCCTCTGAATAACTGGGTAAGAAATATGCTCCTCTTTCTAGGACCAATACTCCTTTTCTGTTTGGCTATACTGGCAGTTTTTAACCTCCTGTCCAGCCTCTTCTGTCAAACCTAAACCTCAGTCCTGGTGACTGTGAATAAATGAAATTCAGCTAGGGCTGACAAACTTTAAGTTCTGTTTTTGAACTTTTCCTCAAATGTGTTGGTACACTGTACGGGAAAAAAATGTTAACTTTTTTCCTACCATAGAGAACAATGGAGGGAATGGGGGCAACCTGTTTGGGGGCCCGTAGAATTGGACCCCCTGGTCCAATCTTCTTGAAACTTGGTGGGCATTTCGCGGAGAGGCCCCAGCAGCTACCCTGCAAGTCTGGAGCCTGTCCCTCAAACCCCCTCCCCTCCAGTGGCTTTTAAAGTTGCCGCCGAATTTCGGCAGCAATTCGGCGGCGAGCTGAATCAGATTAGAGAATCTGATACAGCCCGTGGCTGCCCTACTGGCCAGTCCTGAGCTGGCGGAGCTTTGCTCCGCCTCGCTCCGGCCCCAACGGACCCCTGACTAGATCCAATAGTATGATTATCCCTTGTGAAAAGGCTGCTAGCATTTCCCCCTCCCTGATGACGATCAGTTGTCATTCAAGACAGAACCAAGGAAAGCCTGCAGGGACTTTCCCCTGCAGCTAGGGGCCTTCAGCTGGGAAATCCCAAACAATCTGTTTCCTACGATGTAAAGAGCAACATGCATCAGTCTCTTTCACTTCTGTCATTTAGTTTCTCCCGAAAAGAGCAATTCTCAACCATTTGTGCAACATGCTCAGAGCGTCAATACATTGCTGTCAGCTTCTCTGGCTAACTCAAGGTAAGTTGTCAGCTATCTCTCCTCCTCCCCTTCCATAGGTGAGTTTGTTGTTTGAATTATTTTACAACTGTCCGTATATTTGCTTTCTCTGCTGCTTTGTGGAACGGTTCGCCAGAGGAGGTCAGGAAAGCTCCTAATCTCCTGGCTTTCCACAAACGATGCAAAAACTGAACTATTCAAAAGGGCTTTTCTGGGCCAGTTGTTGTAACTGCAGAAAATGGCTCTACAAACTTGCTTGGGTAAATGATTAAGGAGAGTCTATATTGCTGTGTTGTAAGTAGGATCCTACTTAGAGAATTTTGGTACTGCTTAATGTGTTGTGTGAATACTTACGACCTCCACGCCTGAGAGAAGAGAATGGAGAGTCTCAGTTTACTTCCCACAATTAGAAATGATACCTTTACACATTTATCTGCTATTTTGACATATTTATTGCTTTACAACGGTTGACCTTATATCCTTAGCTTGTTATTTAGTTTTGTCTTCGCAGATCTTAAAAAGAGCTTCATCGTGTTCCATGTTAATTTGCTGTTCAGCCCCCTGTCTATAAGTCTGAACCTTAGCTGCCGTTCCAATGTATTTGAAAAAAGTGTGCCTTGCAAACGAAAGCTCATACCTTAAATGAGACATTTGTTGGTCGTAAAGGTGCCACTGGACTCTAAATTGGTTCTGTGCTATGCTTTAGTTCTTTCTGACGGTTCCGGACTTCTCAAATCCTAATGGGTTCATTACTGGATGTCCCATTTTGGCGACTGTACTGACTATCTGTGTAGTCTGCCTTGACTCCCTACGAGAAAGGCGGACTATAAATAACGTAAATGAAATAAATACCAGTCTCTTGGTGTCTTGCAGTCTGGCACATGACTTATGGGATCGCTGAAGCCACAAAAGAGGTTGTGGCAACCTGCAGTGAGGATGTCTTGCTCCCGTGCCAAGTTGTTCAGGATCCACAGGTCACGTACAAGGAAATCTCCTGGTATAAGGTAAACACCTGTTGACTGACTGCTTTCCTTCAGTTTCTCACATATAACTGCATTTTAATTTAGTGCCCAGTGAGTTGTATGTGTGTTATTGGATTACATTCACATAGGTAATATACAGTATGAATTGGAACAATCGTAAGCTGTCTTCAGTCGTTATGGGTTACCGTCTGTATGCAGAGAATGCTGTACACTTTAGTCCTCCTAATATAAACGTATTTTCTGCCTCAGGATATCTGTACCAGAAGTAGGGTTTCTAGATCTGGGTTGGGAAGTACCTGAAGATTTTTTTTGGGGGGGTGGAGCCTGAGGAGGGCGGGGTTTGGGGAAGGGAGGGACTTCAGTGGGGTACAATGCCATAGAGTGCACCTTCCAAAGCAGCCATTTTCTCCAGGTGAACTGATCTCTGTCACCTGGCGATCAGTTGTAAACCCAGGATATCTCCAGCCATCACTAGAAGGTTGGCCACCCCAGAATCCTGATTTCCCAGTGTTCCAGATTATGCATACCGAAGCTGAAAATACACGTGCCACCCTTTTCTACAAAAAAAATAATGGTGATTGTTAGGGTTGCCAGCCTCCAGGTGGGGGCGAGAGACCTCCTGGAATTACTACTGATCTCTGGAATACAGAGATCTGTTCCGCAGGAGAAAATGGCTGCTTTGGAGGGTGGACTCCATGGCATTGAGGTCCCTGTCCTCCCCAGTCTCCATCCCCAAATCTCCAGGAATTTCCCAACCTGGAGCTGTCAACCCTACCCACCCATCTTCCTGGTCGTGGCCAGGGGGGACCTGGCAAACCTGAAGTGAACACGTTGGCTTTTTCTTACAAACAGAAGTATACATGCAAGATATAAATGGGTTTCCTGTAAAAAGTGAACAGAACTTGAGAATAGTCAGGTGTGAAAGAAAACTTTGCATACTAATCAGTCTTCAGTAGGGTTTAACCTCCATGTTGGGCCAGGAGAGCTCCTGCTATAACAATTGATCTCCAGGCAACAGAGATCAGTTCCCCTGGAGAAAATGGCTGCGTTGGAGGGTGGACTCTGTGGCATTGCTGAAGTCCCTCCCCTCCCCAAACCCCGCCCTCCCCAGGCTCCACCCCCCAAATTCTCCAGGTAGTTCCCCACACAGAGCTGGCAACTCTAGCCTTAATATCCTAGTATTCTGGCCTGATTGAGTTACTTTTGTGCTACAGCCTAATGCTGTTAGCAGTAGTTGGAACACCACTCATTCAGAGGCATTCACATTTCCATGGCGGTTTCTGCGCTCTGTTCTGCCCTTTCTGCACTCTCCTTTTAATCCGTGTTCACCACGGTGTCCTCCAAGCAATTATGCACTAAAATTGAATTCAACCTTCTTTTTAATCCAGGTTTTTCTCCATTCTGCACTAAAACTGAATTCAATCTTCTTTTTATTCTGCCCCGTTCCCCCCCCCCCCTTCTGCATTACGTTATCTCCCTTCAGTGGTCAGCCTGGTTTCAGTCTGCTGTTGTCCTGGGGTTTTTGGATGCTGTTTTCCTGTAGACTTAAATCACCTCAACTCGAACACAGAGAAAATCTGGAGTGGCAGGAAAATGCAGAAACGACCTTAGTCTCACTCTAAACGTTGAGGGAAGGTACGGGAGAGAAAAGAACAGAGTGCAGCTAGGCAAGCAAATTGTAGAATTAATCACTTCATCCCCCCCCCAAAAAATCTATTGAGGACCTAATCAATAAACAGTGTATAATACTCTCAAGAGGCCAATTAAACAGTAATTCTGACAAATAGTATGACATTTCAGACTGTAAAGTTCAAACGGTTCTTAGGTTAAATGTCTTGTACACGGTCACTCCGAACTGTGCAGTAAATGTGGACAATTAACCTTTGACTTCTAATGCTTTTTAAAAAAAATATGACAGTGATGGGAGTGTATGGCGTGCCTTGCTGTTTATGTAGAATTAATGATTAGATTATAAAGCTAACGAGGTTTTACTGGTGTTTCCGAACAACTGTTGGACTCTGGCAAGCCATTTCTGTGACACTCCTAAAAAAAATACTATATACTCAAAACGAGGTTGTCACACTTGTCTTAAAACAATATTTTTGAGAAGTGTCTGTTCGTTTATCCAAAGACAATACAGTGTAGAAAGAATACCAATTCTGTCTAACGTAATCTAAAAATACTATTGTGTTTTACAAAGGAATTGCAATAAGGAGATGAAAAGTCCCATAACCATTGATTTCATTCTATGTTATCATACAACTTACCCCCTCTGTTTACTGTTAGCTTTCTATGGACAAACATGAATCCATGTTCTGCTGCCAAAAGAATTATATAAATTTAAAAACAGCAAAACACATTTCTACGAATTTTCATGCGGGATTTGAAAAATGGTTGCATTTTGTTGTCATGCAGTTACACTGTTTGAATGTATATATTCATTCGATTTGCCACCAAAAGGTTCAGCAATACCCCCATGATAGAGGGTTGGCAACTGCATCTTGGGAAGTTCCCGGAGATTTGGGGGTGGATCCTGGGAAAGGTGGTGTTTGGGAAGGGGAGGGTCCACCCTCCAAAGCAGCCATTTTCTTTAGGGGAACCGCTCACTATAGTCTGGATATATAAGTGTAATTCCAGGAGATCTCCAGGCCCCACCTGGAAACTGGCAATCCGACTACTAGAACCAAGCGGGGGGCTTACATGTTGGATGACTGTGTATGAGTGCAAAAGTAGCCTCTAAAAACCCATTCCTCACATTCCGTACTGTGGCATTTTTCTTTAGTATTGCCAAGCATTTAATGGCCATTACTATAATGCCTTTGTACAGAGCTGTGGTTCAGGTTGACAACTCTGGGTTGGGAAATTCCTGGAGATTTGGGGGTGGATTCTTGGAAGGGTGAGTTTGGGGAGGGGAGGGACTTCAGCAGGGTATGATGCCATAGAGATCACCCTACAAAGCAACCATTTTCTCCAGGGGAACTGATCTCTGTCGGCTGGAGGCCAGTCGTGATTCTGGGAGCCCTCCAGCCACCACCTGGAGGTTGGCAACCCTAAGTATGGTGCAGCTTTATCTGGAATAATATGTACAGTTCTGGTTGCTGTGTCTCAAAAAGGATATTGAAGTGTTGGGAAAGAGGTGGGAGAGGGCAATCACGATGATTAGGAGAATTGGACAAGGCCTTGGAGTACCTTCCCTGTGAGGGAAGGTCTGGGATAAAAAGTCTGGGATTATTCAGTTCAGGAAAAGATGATTCATAAAGGGCATAACTGAGGTTTAACAGAGAAAGTGTATATGTGGATCTTTTCCCCCTTCTCCCACAATACTAGAACTTAGGGCCAGTGAAGCTAATGGGCAATAGGTACAGGCCAGGCCAAAGAAATTCTTCATTGCTTAGCAAGTAATTACATGGTGGAATTTGCTGCCAATGGATGTAGGGATGGCCAGAAACACAGATGGCTTTAAAAGGGAGTTAGATTCATGGAAGAGAGGTCCATCACTGGCCACAAGCCACAGAGAGTAAAGAGAACCTCCATAGCCAAAGGCAGTAAACCTCTGATACCCAGTGCTAGAAGACATCAGGGGTGGGCCTTGAATTCTGTACTCTGTTTGTTGTCTCTCCAGAACAACTGGCCGGTGACTGTGTGAAACAGGATGCCAGACTAGGTGGACCACTGGTCTGATCCACCAGGGTTTTTCTTTCGCTGTTTTGGAGGGAGACAAAGGAGTTTCTCCCATGCCAATGCTCTGGCTACCTTCATGTTAAGGACATGAAAAAATACTCGAGAGCCAGTGTGGTGCAGCAGTTAAGAGCCGTTGGACTATTATCTGGAAGACCCCAGTTCAAATCCCCCCCCCCCCTTGTGCCCTGGAAACTCACTGGGTGCCCTGAGGTCGGTCCTACTCTCCCAGCCTCACCCACCTAACAGGGTTTGTTGTGAGGATAAAGTGGAGGAGAGGAGAATGATGTTCACCGCTTTGGGTCCCCATTGAGGAGAAAGGCAGGATACAAATGATTAAAAATAATAAAATAAATACACACCACTGACTGAGGTGGCAGCAGCCACTGACAGCTGGGAGAAGGGGAGTTTTCAGAGCACTCTCATGATGGATTCTTGCTGACTCCACCAATTCTAGACTGCAGCACATGACACACAGTCCTTGCTCCTCTTGGGAGTCTGGGAGGGTTTTAAGTATTGAGGCGGAGGCTATGAATCCAGTAAGCAGGCTTTTATTCATAACACCGTTCAGCTCTAAAGACAACTTCTAAGAGAGCAGCACTCTAATTTATACTGTTCCAACAAATAACTTTCAACAATGTAACTATATACAAGCAATGTTATTGGACCCAAGCAGGGCTCAGCGATTGGGTACTTAGATTGGATTGAGGACCAATGGGAGTCTTTATTAGTCAGCCAATGAGAATTGGAGCATTAGGATACCAGAGCCCTTTCATAGGTAGACCATAAGTGTAATGCAGCATAATCAAGAACACAAACACAACACTCCTCCCCCCTAAGTTGAAACAACAAAGTCCCTTATGTGCGGGGGTGGTCGCCTGGTCCGCTGGGACCGGCGCTGCAAAGGCGGACCCAATGGAGAACGTCCTGCTAAGTTCATGGACTCCTTTTTGGCCGGTTTGACTTGCAGCGGCGGACTCAAGTGAGAGCTGTCTGGCAAGTCCGGGAGCTCAGAAAGTTCCGGGGTATGCCCTTGCTCCAATAGGGGGCTTACCGCGTCATGAACAGGCAGAGATTCAGCATTTGGTTCCTCCTGAAGGTCCCGGGCTGGAGATGGCACTGGAAGGCTCTCTGTTGGGCAGTTCTCCCAGCCACTGGTGTCTTGCTGTGCCAGGAGACCTCCCGGGCTGGCCTCAGGAACTGGGGTGCGCTGCAAATGAGGATCCGACTCAGGAACTGGGGGGCGTTGCAATTGCTGGTTTGGCTCAGGAACTGGGGAACATTGCAACTCAGCCTCCGGTGCTAGCCACCAGCATCTCAGTTGGGCCAGGGGCCAGTGACGGACCTCCCCCACATCGTCCCGTACCTCATATGATATAGGGCCCGTGAGCACAGGATAACAGCCAGGACCCAGTATGGACCTGCCCCATAGTTCCGGGCATACACCGTGTCTCCCGGTGCAAAGGACTGCATGGAACCCGTGGCAATGGGGTCGCGGAGGACGTCCGGTGCCAGGTCCGGGTGAAGGCGGCTCAGGCGAGTTGACAGTTGGCGGCCCATACGTAGCTCTGCCGGTGACTTCCCTGTAGCTGCGTGCGACGAGGAGTGCTGCTGTAACAGGAACCCGGTGAGCTTGGCTGGGAAATTCCTGTCTCCCAACCTTCGGAGCGCATCCTTCACCATCCGGACCATCCGCTCTGCCTGGCCGTTTGTCTCAGGGTGGAACGGGGCCGAGATGACATGCTGGATGCCCCGTTCATCCAGGAATTTCTGGAACTCTGCTGATGTGAATTGAGTTCCATTGTCAGACACAAGGAGGTCCGGCAGGCCGAAGGTGGCGAAGAGACAGTCCAGGCAGCAGGCAACGACGTCCGACGTCGTGGAGGTAACAGGAAGGACCTCCAGCCACTTGGAATAGGTGTCCATGACAATTAGAAGAGTTCGGCCCTGGAAAGGCCCTGGAAAGTCCACGTGAACGCGGGACCATGCCCCCCTCGGCTTTTCCCACGGATGGACGGGAAACTCAAGCGCTGCTGGCCTTGACTCCTGACATGGCTGACATGTCCGGACCCACCGCTCTATTTGCTGATCTAGGCTGGGCCACCAAACATAACTCAGAGCGATGGCCTTCATCTTAACGATGCCCGGGTGCCCATCATGTAAGGCATCCAGCACTCATTGGCGCAGTGGGGGAGGAACGACGACTCGGTTTCCCCACAACAGACAGCCCTTGTTTACTGACAGCTCCGACACAGAGGGTCAGTGCTCAAGCCTTCTGGAGGAAGAGGAAATCTGGTGTCTGTTCTTTTGTTTGTTGTCACAGCAACTGAGGGTAGTGAGAGAGGCAAGCCTGGGTGTGGTTTGAATGTAAAGAGGGAAGGAATCCCGCTGGCACTGCAGCCAGGGGCCGCTCTAGCAGTTTGAAAGCAAGAAACTGCAAGTAGATGAATAGGTACCACTTCCGTGGGAGGGTAACAGCATTCCGTGCACCTCAGCATTTAGTCATGTCAGCCGCATGACCACGGAAAAGTCTTCGAACAGCGCTGGCTCTTTGGCTTGGAAATGGAGATGAGCACTGCCTCCTAGAGTCAGATTCGACTGGCATTTGAGCAAGGGAAACCTTTACCTTTATATATCTGTTTTGATCTCTTGAATATCTGATTCTTTCAGCTGTAAATAAAGTACTATTCTTTAAGTCACCCTTCCCTCTAAAGGAGGCAAAACCCCAACAGGGTTCTTGATCAAGACTTTTTACAAATATCTGCACGTTTTGGAAGTTTCTCAGCGGCACTGCCGCAAGGAAATGTAAATATGTCAAACCCTCCCTCAAATTCCTTTTGCCATTCGGTTTTTGTAAAGGCTGTTCCATGAAGACGGGCAAAAGGGCGCTTCTCAGAGGGATATTTTTCTCCTCAGGCAAACAGTTCGCTTCAGCAATTCCCAGTAATCAGTATGATAATGAGTTCATTTTTCAGCATGCAAATGGATAAAACATTCTGTATTTCTACTGAGTAAAATGTGATGAGGGGCATTCTTCTTGAAATCTGGGTTAAATGGCCTCCTGTTAATTAACGAGAAAGAACGAGATTGTGGTTCCGTGAACTGTAGCTGTTAGCAGAAGAAGATCTTTCGTAGCATGACTTCTGTGTGCAGAAATAAAATCAATCTGAAAGGACAAGCATTTTTAGCTCAGTTAGATATGAGGAGGCAAGATGGGCCACAGCATTGCAAGATGTGTTCTCCAGTACTGTTCCGCATCAACATCTGCTTTGATTTCAGTAGGCATTTCACATATTTACTTCATCTAGTGCAGATAGGGTTGCCAGGTCTGACTCAGGAAATATCTGGGGACTTTGGGGGTGGAGCCAAGAGCCAGGATGTGACATCACGATCGAACTCTATGGCCCTCACATTTAAAGGGACCGCATTCCTTCTACATGTCTTCCCTCCTTTGGAAATAATGGAGAATGGGGGTACCTACTTTTGGGGTTCATACAATTGGACCCCCTCTTCCAATCTTTTTGGAACTTGGGGGAATTTTTGAGGAGGGGCACCAGATGTTATGCTATGCTGTAGGAAATGGCTGCTTTGGAGGGTGGAGTCTGTGGCCTTTCCCCACAATGGGGAATAAAGCAGCTTACATCATTTTCTTCTTTTTATCTGCACAACAACCCTGTGAGATAGGTTAGGCTGAGAATATGTGGCTGCGATCACATGGTCCTTTAAATCGGGATTCATTGCTGATCCCTCCCAGATCTAAATGGACTGATCAGACCGGCCGCGCCTACTCCTGCGCCAAAGCGGGCTCACTCCTGGGTTCCTAGCGCATTTTCTGACACCGGGAAAATCAAGTACTTTCCTGGAAGTCGCGCTTTGAACCCGTGATTTTGCTGATCTGGACAGCCCTCTCTCACAATGATTGCGAGAAGGGCCGTCTGATTGTCCTTTGGGGTTGTTCCCCCCCCCCTTCCTTTCACTTGGGCGCTTGGGCACTCAAGCTCTTGGCCACCTGTGTGCTCGAAACGCCCCGTGCTCTGCTTCAGGCCCCAAGCCCCACCGGCCACCGCTGCCTGTCACAGACACCATGGCATGCTTCTCCCATTCTCCCCGCTTTTCCATCAGGTGGCGGCCAGTGGGGCTTGGGGCCCAGAGCGGAGCACAGGGTGAGCCAGCCAGCCAGCCAGCTGGCCAGTTCCTGCATGTGGCGTTCAGGGGAGGCAGCCATGTGTGGGCATGCGGGTGGCCCTCGCCTTGCCTCCCCCAGCTGCCGCCACTGCCGGGTTAGGACGTGTGATCATCCCAACCCAAAAGAAAACATCCCGTATTAAAATCCAGTGGGACTTTATTCGGGATTAGGGTGCCGTGTGACCACAGCCTGTGTCTGGTCCGAAATCACCCACTGAGCTTCCGCAGCAAGATGGGATTCAAACCTGGGTCTCTCAGAGCCTCCCACACTGCCTTTCATAGGGTGGCTGCTGCTGGACAGTAGCAAGCAGCCAGGACTAGTTCGGTCATGCCAGTTGTCCTGTAAGTACCCTGGTCCCAGGCCATTTAGGGTTTTCTACCTAATAACAGCATCATGAATTGTGTCTGGAAGCTAACAGATGGCACAGGTCTTTCAAGACCAGGAACTTATGTTTCTAATAATTTACCCATCAAGAAGCCTTGCTGCTGTGTTTTGTACCAATTGTAGCTTCTGAACAGTCTTCAAAGGCAAGCCTACGTAGAGTGCATTACAGTAATCTAACCTTGAGTCAATCAGATAACTGTGGTCAGATCACGCCATCCCAAGACCTTTTGTACAAAGAGGCAAGAGACCAGTTTGCCATCATTTGGAGGCAACATCATAAATTGGCAGTTGACTGCTATAGTGCAATCAGAGTAGGAAGAGACCTCCAGGGTCATCTAGTCCAACCCCCTTGTAAGCTGCAAGGCGCTGTTTTAGCGGACTTATGAATGATAATTTCATAAGTGTAAGATCATGGACAATAATGATAAGTGTATAAGAGGACTTGTGTTGCTGAGTGTACAACAACAGATGCCAACTGCAGACCAACGGCATCCTATGCCAGGAGATGACAGTCCAGCAGAAACCATTGTTCCAGTTCCCAGAAGCCTCTCCGAAGTACAGAAGCCAGTTTGTGACTCTGGTTCAGCCCTGCATGCAAAGAGATATCCAAACATGGTCAAATCCAAGTCTCCGCATATCATGCTCCTTTCCTCCCCCCCAACAGACATTGTTTCAGCTAAATAAAGGCTTAATTGCCCACTTGACACAGACTATGGAAGCAGTTAACGGACAATTGACTTGGCCAGGCCAAGAGGTTAATCCCTCTTGGGTAGAACAATGGCCTCACCTATGAGTCACCTTTCCTCCAGACCAGGTGTCTCTAGATGTGATTAGGTCATCCTTAAACATTGTCCACTCCCATCCTATACCCTATTGGTTAGAACTTTAGAGGTGGATCAGCGCAGAGGAGGCTGCTTGGCAAGCCAGCCCCCAGTGACGCCCTCCCTTAAGAGCAGTCTCCCAAGCTCCAGACAGTCAGATCTCACTTCTCTTGCTATCTCCTTCCCAAGCTCCCTCCTGGACCCTTGTGTGCATGCTAGGGCCCGCCATGTGCTTCTGCCGGTTCAGAGCATGTGATTCCCCCCCCCCTTCCCAAATACCTTCTATTCTTCTAGCGGGATGGAAACCAGACTTCTGGAAGGTAAGTATTTCCCTTTACAGGATTCCATCAACTCCCTGCTCATGCAACCGTCTCTTTAATTCTATCTTGCTTCTTAGACCTGTATGATTGAATGTATGATTTTTGCAACATCTGAATGATTCACTTTTATTATTATTACTCTTTTTAACTTCATTTGAGTCTCTGTGTCTTTTTTTTTGGGAGGTCTGAGAGAGGCCCAGCCTCTGTATACAAAGGTGCTAGGTCCATTAATGCCTACTGCTGGTTATTAAGAGCTAATATTCCCCCAGTTTTAATAACAGAATAAAGCAGTCAGGCTAACCCCCTGCACAATGCAGAAAATTCACAAATGCCTCCCCCTCCACACCCGCAGTGACCTCTGTTCCATGCCCAGAAGATGACAAAAAAAAAATGTTCTGTCTAGTACATTCATTCAGTGCTCATCCAAAGAAGTGGATCATGTAGACATACTTACCTGCTATTAAGCACCTTTGAGAATGAGGTGAAGGTATGTTAGTACAAACTCAGGGGTCATTTTGAGCAGGAGCTTGGGGGAGCGCAGCTCCAGGAGTTGGTGCCAGCCCCCCCCCATGGGGGAATGCCGGCTTGTGTCATGGCTGCAGCAAAATGACCCCGTCCCCTGGAAAGGTCCTTATTCCTCCGACCAGCCTTCTGAAGGCTTCAGCCACCACTGAAGCTATCCTCCCAGAATAGTGGTATTTCTGAGGCTTGGATTAGTAGCTGTCCCCACTCTGCCAGCTTTCTCTCTCTCTCTCGTCTTTCTTTCTTGCCTTTTGACATACTTCTGGTGATGTCAGGTGGTATAGCATATGCAAATAAGTTATGCTAATGAGTTATGCTAATGAGCTCCCGCACCTCTTTTTCTACGAAATGACCCCTGCAACAATACATATGTATACGGTTTTATTCTTAACTTGACTATGATACTGATTAAATTACAACGAGGTACGGGGAGAAGTTATGCAAATTCTTAAATTGATTCTGATGTTTTCTGGTAATTAAGCTGTTTAAGAAGAAAGCTTTTACTGTTTATATAAAATATTGCCCGAAAAGGGGAATGAGAAACTTTATAGCGCCAGAATTGGGAATGGGGGAGGTAAACCTCAAAAGCCATTTCAGGACTGTGGCTGCGACTTGACAACCCTTTAGACGCGTGCCATTAGAGAAGACCTGGCTAGCAAAACCCTGGCCCCTGTGCGAAGATGGCTCGTGCTGTCAAGACTGACCATTTCCCACTAGATGTCTCCCTTGGCAAAAAATTATTGCCGGGCTGTTCGGCTGTGGAGAAAACGTATGTTAAGGGGGAATTGTATTGCATTTGGAAAGAAAGAGAATTGTCATTGAAAAGGGCAGGTAGAGAGCTCCTCCAAAGTGTGTAACATTTGTATGAATTCAGAATGAGCACAGCCAGATAGAGATCTACACCTACATTTACACATCTTTCATTTCCCCCAATAGATCAGACAGGCACTATTGATGTCTGCCTTTGTTCTTGTTTTTGTTACATTTAAAGGTGTCTTACATGCACATATATTTACAGTACACAGAACGCTCCACACTGCAGAACAGAACAGAAGTTATTTATTGCCACGCACGTGCTCCCTCAAAAATGCTAAGACGGCCCGGTTCTCTCTGAAAGTCATGGATCCGAACTTCTTGTAGGGGCTCCACAGTTGGCACCTTTAGCAGGACTTTGTAACAGGACCAAGGCCAGCTTGCCCAGTGAGATTTGCCCTCGGGGGCAGTGGTGCTCTGAATCTGATGGCTGGCCCATCCCCTCTTTCTGTTTCCAGTTTGTGAGGCTGCCCTTTGACTGGAGGGCTAGGTTGCTAGGCAACTGCAGTAGCCATTCCATGGCCATGTCGAAAGGGGATTATTAGGACTGGCATCAGTTTTGGGATGGCAGCTAAATGGGTCCAGAATGCCACTTTACACTGTGTCTGGCGCGTGCACGCGCACACACACACAGAGCGGACACCTCCCCGCCTTCAGGCCCTCTTCCTAGGCCTGTCCACTGCCGCAAGAGCCTCTCCCCCCCCCACCTGGCTTCCCTGCACCCACTCCTCCCTCTCTCCCTCCCTCCATCCTGGGGCCATCCAGGTGAATGCCCAGCGTGATGATGTCACCTGGAAGTGAGGTCATCATGCTGGGCACATTGCCAGGGTGACGCTCTAGCAATTGCCCCAAAACTCTATGGCACCATAGAGTTTTAGGGTGATTGCCAGAGCGTCACACTGACAACGTGCTCAGCATGATGATGTCACTTCCAGGTAATGTCATCACGCTGGGCAGTCGCCCGGATGGCCCCCAGAGGGAGGGAGGGAGAGAGAGGGAGGGAGGGAGGAATGGGTGGGGAGAGGGGTGCGGGGGGAGCCAGGTGGGGGGAGAGGCTCTTGCGGCAGCAGCAGTGGTGGGGACATCAGCCCAGTGTGCGCACGCACAAGAGCCCCCCCTGGGAAATTGAAAAGTCTACGCCCCTGCACACAGACCCATTCTACACCTAGCATTTGCTCTGCTGTTCTACCAAACCCACGTTGGAACAGAAATTCCCCTCTGCTTTGTATGCCATTTTCACTTTGATTGATTGGCAGATTTTATGGCAGCATCCAGACTGCACCCACTTTCACTTTGTTTGATCTCTCAGTTTTATTGGTACCGTCTGCATAGATTTATGGCCGTTTTATGTGGAGTCAATACAGCGTTGGCCAGAGTATTTGAATGTGGTTTTGAGCCGCATTTTTTCCTGTTCCAGTGTGGTTTTGGTAAAACAACAGAGTGAGTGCTAGATGCAGAATGGGCCACAGTAAAAATCCAGTTGGAAAGTGCACTGAAAGTGGATTGGAAGTGGATTATTGAGTATGTGTGACCATGGCGCTGTTGATGATTTATGTGGTCCTGAGGAAGACTGAGGAAACTCCGGCCACTCCAGAATGGGACACTGACCGTTGGAATCTTCTTGAACTTCTGTTACAAAGGATTTTTCAGACCTTTTTGTACCAATTGGAGACTTTACCGCACTTGTGAAACAAGTTGCATTGAGATAGTACTGTACTTTACCGGGAGATACAGGGAGATATGTGGGACATAAAGCAATGTAACATCAAATGAACCACTAGAGGAAACAAAACTCATGTGGAACAGACCCTCCCAAAGCACCAGGAACGCCCCAAGTCAATACAAACTCTATAGTCCAGACTTAAAAGTATGGTCACGTGAGTAGTGAAACCTCTGTGGGTCATACATGCATACAGGTGATAGAACAGTGGCATACTTGGTTCTTGCAAGTGAACACAAATGCTTAGGACTTTATGATTAAGTGTTGACATTAAATGTCACTGTTTTGCAGATGGATGAAAAGAGTGAAGGACTGTCAAAGGTAAAGTGGAAGAAGCTGCAGTATAATAAAGAACAGAATTATTCAAGACATCTTAATTCATCTTCAGAGGTCTCCAACAGCCAGTGGCATTCTCTGAGGATTAGAAATACTACTAACTACAACAGCGGGACATATAAGTGCATATTGGAAGCATCAGATAGAAAGTTCAACAAAAGTAACACTATTACATTAATAGTAAAAGGTATAGTATGAGTGGCTAGGCTTATTTTTATTTTCTACTGCACTTTAAATCCTTCATGGCATCTTTCAATGAATGTATCTTTTTTTCTTTGCCTTCCAGGTTGCCTAGAGGAATTGGAGGACGCAAAATTTAAAAAGCACAAAGCAGAGCTTGTGTTGTTGTGCTCGCTCGGACTTTTCTACTTGCTGCTCATTTTTTTTACTTGCGTAAGTCCTTTTAGCTTCTTTCCGACGTATTCATTGGCCTTGTCAAAAACACAGCCCTTAAGACAGGCTGCAGTCCTCAGTACACATTCCTGGGAATAAAGCCTCGCGGAATGAAATAGAACGGAACATATTTCTGAGTAGACTTGCTTAGGATTGGGCCCCTGTGTACTTGGGAGATTGTGACTCATACACTTACTCATGTCTAAGTGCCTTCTGAGTTGCGCTGGGATTTTGGACACAGTCAGTGGCGTAGCCTTGCAGTAAACACTATGGTTGATTCTGCATTGGCTTTCCCCACCATTGTTTTAGCAAACCCACACTGGAACAGAAATTTCCCCAAGCCTGTAGCTACAGTGGGGGATTTCGGGGCCTGCCCCCCTGATTTCCTGCCAAGGCCCCCTGGCTTCCATGCAGCCCCCAGGCCCCCCGGGTTTCTGGGCTACCCAGAGGACTCCCCATCACCACCCCTTCCCCAAACCCAGCTTGCTTCCCCGCGTAAACAAGCAGAGAGCAAACACTGCAAACGTGAGTTTTTTAAATTTTATTTTTATTTTTTATTTTGTGATGTCAGTGCCCCCTGACTTGTTTAAAGGCCCTCCAAATTACAAAATCCTGGCTACGGCCCTGAATTCCCCTCTGCCTTGCATGCTGCTTTCACTTTCTTTGTTCACCAGGTTTCATGGTATCTTCTGCATAGATTTATGGCTGTTCACAGGTGACTTTGCAGTCAGTATGGTGTTGCCCCAAGGCATTTGAACATGGTTTCAGCTGCACTTTTTCCTCCCAGTTGAGAAAATGGAGTGAATGCCAGAGGCAGAACCAGCCCCGTGCCAAGGCTAGAGAATGACAGCAGGCGGACTGTTTGTGAGGAGCTCAGCCTCTCCTGGGCAACAAGGTTTTCTCTAACGAGTACACTAAGCCAGAATCAGCAGCTTTGGGGGTGAAATGGGCCCTATGGGTTCCTTGGGTCACCTAAGACCTTCTGGGGGGCGGGAAACTGCTCTACCACCATCCAGTCATTGGTAGTGATGGTTCTGCCAGGGCCAGCCCAAAGATATTGGGTACCCTAGGCACGGGGAGGAGGGAACATGGCTTCCATCCTTCTTGCCCCTCCTCCGCCATGCTGCAGAGAAGCCACAGCCTGCCCATCTTGCCTCATGGGATCCAGCAGGGGGTTTCCACCAGCTCTCTGTCCCCACCAACTGGGCAAAGTGGCAACTGGGCAAAGTGTGGGTGGAGGGGAGGAGGAAGTGGGCTGGGGCCTGCCCCTCTGAGGGAGAGAAGGAGGGAGCAGCCTCCTGGGGCACACCCCAGTGCCAAGTGGTAGGAAGGAGGGTGGTGCCCCTCCACCTCGGGCATTGCAGGGGTCATTTCATAGAAAAAGAGGCACAGGGGCTCATTAGCACAACTCATTAGTGTAACTTATTTGCATATGCCACACCCCCTGACATCACCGGAAGTGTGTCAGAAGGCAACACCCACTGCTCAGGCTCCACCCCAAAAATCTCCAAGTATTTCCCAACTCCGAGCTGGCGAGCCAGCTTTACACTTCGACTAAAGACACTTTAGGTTTCCTCTGCTCTTGCAGGGAAGCTCCCCTACAGCAAGCATGAAAATACAGATCAAGTTAGTCTGCTTTTGCTTTTTCCCACAGCGCATCACCATATATGCGCACCAGTGTTCCCTCTAAGCTGAGTGTGAGCTAGCTCACAGTTTTTTAGCCTCCAGCTCACAGATTTTTGTCTTAGCTCAGGAAGGATGGCACCAGAGCAAACTAATTTATGCCACAGCCAAATGGCTCACTCACAACTTTAATGCCAGGAGCTCACCAAATAGAATTTTTGCTCGCAAGACTCCACAGCATAGAGGGAACATTGGAATACTCCTGGGCTTGTTACTCCTGAAATGGTGTTCCTGCACGTTCCTGCTCGAAATGACTCCTGGGTATATGTCTTTTTGAGACTGACAGTCTTTTGCCATACTGTGGCCCCATCCACACTGTCACTTTTGTCGCTCATTTCTCCCTATTGCTTCAGGTTCCCCCAGCCCCCCTATGTTTTGTTCTCTCTAGTAGTCCCAGAGGGAGCAAAACACATGTGGGAAAGGGGGAGGAACCCAAAGCAATAGGGAGAAATGAGCAGCAAAAGTGATGGTGTGGACGGGGCCTGTGTGTCATTCAGCAGAGGGTTTTACTCGATAGGTTCTAATCTGGATACAGAGGAACTAACAGAACATCTCCATTTTCTGCATGGTATCCTGAAAATTGTGGTGGTGGGGAAATCAATAATAAAAGGAATCTCTGCTTTTCCGCATCTAAAAAACTATGAAGTATCATTTGCAGTTGAAGCTTTGTGCTTTTTTAGAAAGCGGAATCTTATGCTAGCAATGACCATCTCAATGAAAAATTATATGTGACACAACCCTCCACAGGAGTAAAGGCCCAGAGACACTAAATCAGCTGTCATTAATCTTTAATATTGCCTAAATCTCAAAAAAGAACTTTTGCGGCTTAATATATTCTTTTACTATCTCAGAAGTTATTATGTCCATCTGCAGGCCTCCTGGTGAATTTAAAGGCTCATTGGTCTATGGCAAAATCTGGATTTATTACGATAACATACTGACAGTGTTTCAGAATTGAATCTAGTTTATGGGTAGCATTTTTCAGATGTTCTAAGGGGGAATGATGGACTCATGTGAGGGAGAGGAATCACAGCAGAAAGCTCCATTCTAAACTACGTGTGTTCATTGGAATATGATTTGGAACTCTGTTTGTAAGGGTCTTTTATTGAGATTCTTCAGAAGACATACCGTATTTTTTGCTCCATAAGACTCACTTTTTCTCCCAAAAAAAGTGGGGGGAAAGTGTGTGTGTCTTAAACCCCCCTCACCTTTCCTGAGCCACGGCACCGAGCAGAGCTAGGTGCGCCTTATGGTCAGGTGCGTCTTATGGAGCGAAAAATATGGTAATTGTATGCTCCTCAGCTTTATATAGGCATCCCAGTAAATGTGTATTCACGGTGCAGGTAGAGGGTAGAGTTTGCTGCTACAGACTGGCAGCCCTCTGCACATGTTCATGAGAGCCAGTTTGGTATAGTGGTTAAGAGAGGTGGACTCTGATCTGGAGAACCAGGCTTGATTCCCCACTCCTCTACTTGCAGCTGCTGGGTGACCTTGGGCCAGTTACAGTTATCTCAGAGTTCTCTCAGCCCCACCTACCTCACAGGGTGTCTGTTGTGGGGAAAGGAAGGGAAGGAGACTGTAAACCACTCTGAGACTCCAAGTGAAGGGTTGGGTATAAATCCAATCTCCCGCTCCCCCCCTCCTTCCCCCCTTTACAAGGTTTACAAAGGGATTATGTGAGGCTCCAATCCAGGAGTGGCTCATCTTTACTAATATTTCAGAGGTGCTTTCCACACAGGGATGGGATCTTGTGGTTTCCTGATTGCTGGTGTGGCTGCCGATAAAACACAGCAGCAATGGGTCCTTCACATGGCTGGTTTCCCTGCAGCTTCCCTGCCCCAACCCCCTAGATGTGACCAATCCCCGCCCCTGAGCCACAAGGATTTTGCAATTTGTTTTTAAAAAACTGATACAAGAGAATCATTTTATTGGTGCACCATGGTCCTGATTGGCGTCGTAGGTTCTCTGAATTCTTAGCTTTCAGGGTTTCCCCCCCCAAAGTTAATTTCTAGTCTCTTTCCTTGTGAAGATATTTCTTTTTCTTTACATTTCCACAAGGGTAGAGGCTAGAGGCTTGCTTTTTTAAAATGAAAGTTGAGAATGTACAGTTTCATCTTAAACATAGTTACACAGTTCTATGTCCACTGAAGTTGATGGGCTTAGAAAGGTGTAACTCTGTTTAAGATTTCACTAAGATAGATTCAGGTCGGTAGCCATCTTGGTCCGAAGCAACAGAACAAAATTTAGAGTCTGGCAGCACCTTCAAGACCAACGAAGTTTTATTCAAGGTATAAGCTTTCGGGTGTATCTGAAGAAGTGTGCCTTGCACACAAAAGCTTATACCTTGAATGAAACTTTGTTGGTCTTGAAGGTGCCAGAGAACTTGAATTTTGTTCTAAGATTTCACTGTTAGAGCACCTGCTACAGGGGCATAGACTTTTCTGAAGTCCGGGGGGGCGGGGGCTCCTTAGCGTGCACGCGAAGTGCGCGTGCTTGCTGGGGCGATGTTTCCGGCCCCCCCGGAAAACCTACCGCCAGCCGCCGCGCCTCCCCGGCCCTTCCGAGGCTCACCAGCCGGTGCTGCTGGTGCCTTTCCCTCCCCCTCCGCCCTGGCCACTCCCTCCCTCACCTCTGGCCACTCCCTCCCTCACCCCTAAAAGAGGAAGAAGGGAGAGATAAGGAGGGAGGAATGGCCAGGCCGGTGGGGGGGGGAGAGGCACCAGCTGGTGAGCCTTGGAAGGGCCCGGGAGGCGCGGCGGCAAGGCGCCAGTGGCAGGTGCGACGTTTCCCTGGGGGGGAGCTCAGTCCCCCCCAGGAAATTTCAGGGGGGGCTTCAGCCCTCGAGCTCCCCCGTAGTTTACACCGGTGACCTGCTACACCTATCAAGAAATGAGTTGGGAGATTCCTATTATTCCTGCTGTTTTAAGTTTCTTCTATAACAGATAATGCTTCTCTCTGGGGAATGCTGGTGTAACGTGATGCAACATCCGGTGCAACCAAAAGGAATTGGTAGAATGTAGAACACCTGGGTTCTGGAACCAGCACTGTCTAAGTTAAGAAAGATTTTGCGTGAGCTAAGACTGCTGGTTTGTTTGTTTTTTTAATATAAAATGCACTGATTTGAAAAGCAAATCAGCTTTCTCTGGCTGGAACTCTCAAAAGAGGGTAGATGAGAATCCTGTGTGTGTGACTTGGTTTTATAGAAATATCCCTGAAAGCAGTTTAAGACAATAACCAGACATCTGGTTCACTTTAAATTTTTCTTACTATAATATGGCTGAGAAATGTTTTGATAAAGGAGCTTTGATAAATCTGGCACTTGTTTTTGCAAGTAGCCGTAGGGTTAATTCCCACATGCTTGGTGTTTTCTAACATCTCGTCCGATAAAGACAATTATTTCTTTATTCAATAAAAGATAACATCTCTGCCGGTTTCCAGCCTGGTTTGCTGGTCTCAGTTCAAAGAACAGAACTCGCAACTAATTCATTTGCACCATCAGAAATTAAAGGTTGAAAGGCAACTTCTATCAGATAGATCCTGGAGATATTTGAGGCCAAGTGTTTTCATAGGTTAATTCTTACAGAACTATTTAGTCCAGATCGTCTGCTTGGATGAGGGAATAGAACATCTTGTTACAGCGTGGGGAGGAAATTGCTGCCTTATGGGCCAGGAAACCCAGATTTACCCACCCACACTAGTAAGGTTGCCAACTCTGGGTTGGGAAATTTCTGGAGATTTGTGAGCACAGCCTGGGGAGGGATGGGATTGGAGAAGGAAAGGAGCTCAGTGGGGTATAATATAGGGTCCCCAAGTCTGTCCCCCCCTCAGCCACTGACTGGATGGGAATGGGAGGGTTGCCAGATCCAGGTTGGGAAACTCATGGATATCTGGGGATGGAGCCTGGGGAAGGCAGGGACCTCAGTGGGGTACGATGCCATGGAGTCCACCCTCCGAAACATCCATTTTCTCCAGGGGAACTGATCTCTGTAGTCTGGAGATAAGCTGTAATTCCAGCCCCCACCTGGAGGCTGGCATCCCTATAGGGTTGCCAGCCTCCAGGTGGGGCCTGGGGATCTCCCGCTTTTACAACTGATCTCCAACTGACAGAGATAAGCCCCCCTGGAGAAAATGGCTGCTTTCAAGGGTAGACTCTATGGCATTGTACTATGTTGAGGCCCCTCCCCTCTCCAAACCCCGCCCTCTCCTGGCTCCACCCTCAAAATCTCCAGGTATTTCCCAACCCAGACTTGGCAACCCTACATCCCTAGTATAATGCCAGAGAATCCACCCTCTAGTGTAGCTGTTTCCTCCAGGGAAGCTGATCTCTGACATCTTGAGATCAGTTGTGATTCTGGGAGGTCTCCAGGCCCAGCCTCCATCCTACTCAGCAGCCACCCAGGCTTTACTACGATGTTTCCCAACTTTGGGTCAAAGCAGTTTTGAGAAAGATCTGAGAAAAGCCAAGGAAAGCCACAGAGGTGCACCAATGCACCACGACACTGTGCGGTTGCAGGGGGAAAACCCTGCAAAAGCACTGCACTCGAGGCAGACAACCCACATGAAAGACCTCCATTGTGTCAACAGGACCAAGCAAGTGGAACTTCTTTATGTTGAAAAGCTGATGTACTTGAGGCTTTTGGTTTTTAAAAAATGATAAACTCAAGAAAGACACAAAGTTTTATAAAATTATGAAAATTTTTATCTTTTATGAAGATGAAAAAGATGTTTCTTCTTCTCTTATAATGCTGTTAGTCTGGGTCACCCAAATAACATTGACAGGCTGTAGGTTCAGGCTGTGAACATATTCTCCATGAATTCAATTCATGGAGTTTAAAAGCACAATCCTAAACAGAGGCCCTATCTGCACCCGTATTTTGCCTCAGTTTCTGAGTGCATCCTATTCTTCCATTCCACATTCCCTCCTACTTTCACTTCCGGTTTGTGTTGGGACTTTTTCTTGCTTCTGAATTCATTTTATAGGAATCTGCATTCAGACTGCTTCTAACACACGTTTGTCCCACAGTTACCAAAACACCTTTTGCTGTGATTCTTTGTTCTCATCCACTTTCGAAGCACTAATCCTTTCTAAAGTAGAATTGTTTCTCTGGGTATTTAAGTGCTGCCCACTGACCTCTCCTGTTTCTGCCCCTCTCTCTTTGGGTTGACGCTCCCTCCCTGTTCTGTTTTCTTTCCCTCCTTCTCCAAAGACAAAAGAGGAGGTGTCCTCCCACTCAGGCAAACTTTTAAAAAGCCAGAGAGAGCAGAAGAAGGAATCGGTAAATATAAAGAACTAGGGGATTCCCTGCTCCCAAATGTGTCCGTCTTGCATTTGTGGGCCTGGATTTCCCCCTCCCTTCCCTTTCTTTTTGCAGAATCACAGAGGAAGGGAACGAGGGAAGGGGTTGGGTCTGCAGTTAAAAGTTTAGAAAGATGTTTGCCATTCTCTTCATCTTAGACAAAGCAGCCAGTTAGCTCAAAAAATGTGGGTTTAGCTTGTAGATGCAGAATGCATACAGAATATACAAATAAATAAACCGGAGGGGGGGGGGGGGGCGAACCAGTGCAGAGGGAATGCGTATGACTGTGAAGTCAACCCTTAATGCTTGACTCCTCAGATTTTCTGAAGCAAGCTGTCAGTGCAGAAAGTGCCAGAGTTACACCCCTTCTAAATCCACTGACTTCAATGGGTTTCAAAGAGTATAATGATGCTTAAGGTTGTGCTATAGGTCTAGCAGTGGTTATTAACTATGACAGCTAATGTGAACCTCCATGTCCAGAGGCAGCATTCCTCATATAACTGGATGCTGGTGATGGATAATGATAGATGGCTAACAACATCCATGCCCTGCTTCTGAATTTCCATGACATGAGGTAGATTTTGGTGTCACCCAGCAGGGCAAGTCATATATCCTTCCCACGTCAACAACAAAAACAAAGTGATTTCAAACAAACCTATCAGCCACAATTACCCGGGGGGGAGAGGGGGTCTTAATTTTCGTAGGCTGTTTAGAATCATTATGGCCTTATTGAAGCTAATTTCCTCCAAAACATGATTTGGAAGAAACAGACTGAAAAACTGGCATAATGTACCCAAACATAAGAAACAATACATAATGTTACACACTTTAAAATAACTTTTTTGCTTATGATAAAGTTTCAGAAATTCCATCAGCAGCGGAAGCAGAGCAGGGTACCGTGTTGTAATTTATTGTAATGATGATGATGTCCCTGATACACAAACCAGATTGCTTGAAGAAGTGAAATTGGAATCGGCATATTGCAAGAGGGGCATGTGCCTTAGCATTGCCAACCTCCAGGTGGCACCTAGAGACCTTCTGCTATTACAATTGATCTCCAGATGACCGAGATCAGGTCCCCTGGAGAAAACAGCTGCTTTGGAGGGCGGACTCTATGGCTTTATATTCTGCCGAGGTCCCCCCCCCCCCCAATCCTGCCCTCCCCAGGCTCCCCCCGCCCCCAAAATCTCCAAGTATTTCCCAACCCAGAGCTGGCAACCCTAATGTGCCTCCACACAAACAGTGATTCAGTAGAAATAAAGCAAAATTAATGCTTCAAGGGGAGTGGATGAATGAAACAGAGTCCTCCTATGTGATTGCTGGGGATTACTCATATTATTTATCACATTTTTATCCCGCCTTTCCAGACAGCTGGCTCAAGGCGGCTTACTGCAGTAAAATACCATAAGATGGTGTACAGTTTAAAACAGAAAGTTTTAATCATAGGGATGTCGGTACAAAATTACAACCAAGTTTTATAATGATCTTCTCAACATTTTAAAAAGCTAAATCAGCATTTTTGTCCTTACAATATACTCTAATCTCAAGGTTTCTTTCTTTCCTTTTCCAGCGTTGCCTAAAGGACAGAGGGTCTCAAGATTTCCAGAAATCCAGAAGGAGACATGCCACCAACAGCCTTCGCCTTAGCAGTACAGATCGAAAGAATGACTCCAATGGCATGGACAACGACAAACTTAATCCGCGTTCTCCGCCAGTGGATTTTCTTCAGTCGGTGGAGGCCGATCAGCAGTCATAACCAACGCTCCCTCTAAGGTGTGGAGTCTTGTGAGCAAAAAATTCTACTTTGTGAGCTACTGGCATTAAAGTTGTCAGCGAGCGATTTGGCTGCTGCATAGATTAGTTTGCTCTGGAGCTTTCCTTCCTGAACGAAGACAAAAACGTGTGAGCCAGAGCCTAAAAAACTGTGAGCTAGCTCACACTGACTCAGCTTGGAACACTGGTCATAACATCAAGACAGATGGATGATACAGACATTTAACATGCCATTCCTTTCCAAAGTAACCTGAAGGTCTAGTCTATCAGCTACTCGCTTTAGCCAGGAGGGTCTTTAGAGGGCGTAGTTCCAAACACTACAGCATGAATATCTCCTAGTGACGCTAACATGTTCACGCAAGGTCAGCAGCCCAGTTGGGGGTGCTTATGCAATCTCATTTCTTTTTTCAGAGTGCAACAGGTTGCTCTTCTTATGCAAAAACATTTATAGAGGAAGGGGGTGACCCTTTGAGCCTGGCAAATGAATTATTGATTGAGCCCACTCTTTCAGTAACCACAACAGCTGCGGTAGGACTGTTCTTCCAGGCAGCACAGCTTCTGTGACTGATTGATCAGCCAAAGGCTGGGAGGAAACATTTCTCTCTTGTGTGGAATGTAATTGGCTTTGTGTGCGCGCGCGCGTCTCCCTGTGTATGTAGGAGAGAGTTCTCCTGCGCCCTTCCTCGAGCCATTAAGTGATATCAATGGTCTCGTTTTGAGCTCCATAAGCGACTTTTTCGGTGTCGAGCAACTCTGCCTTTTGTGGATTAAAATTGATTGTCCTCATTTGTATGCGAGGGGAGCTACACCGGAGCACGCAAGGGTGGCTGGATAAAAGCTAGCGATCAGAAAGTGCTGTGTCTTTCTCCGACAGAGTGTATAAGATCCCCATTTTTAAAATGTACAGATTCCAAGAAACAGCTAGATATTTGATTTGTTGTTTATTTGGCTGCCTTCTCTGCCTGGGTCATGGTGCTGTCTACCAACAGCAGCTCCCTGATTTCTCCCAAAAATCCTTCCTCGGAAGCATGTGCTGCGGGTGCTTCTGCAAGATCCTTTGCTATGTTCGTGGCTGCAAGATCCACCTTGGGACGCAAAACACAGCGATTGCTGCCCCTGCTCTATGCTTGCCTCCCTGGTTGCCTCCCTGGACTCGCTCATGGGGTTATGTGTGCAATATATACATTCATACATGCATTCAGGATGGGAGTGAGGAGTGTGCAGGTGAAAGAGGGGAGTTGGCAACCAATGCTCCCTCTAACCTGTGGAGTCTTGTGAGCAAAAATTCTACTTTGTGAGCTAAAAGGAGTAGTTTCCCTTGCTCGAAAGCCACTCAAATCCAACTCTAGAGGGCAGCACTCATCTCCGTTTCCAAGCTGAAGAGCCAGCGCTGTCCAAAGACTTTTTTCTGTGGTCATGTGGCCAGCATAACTAGATGCTGAGACGCATGAAACATTGTTACCTTCCTACCAAAGTGGTACTTATTTATTGACTTGCAATTTCTTGCTTTCGAACTGCTAGATTGGCAGGAGCTGGGGCCAGAGATGGGAGCTCACTCTGTCACGTAGCATTCGGGTCTCAAACTGTCAAGCGACTGACCTTCCAGTCTGCAGCTCAGCGTCTTAACCTCTGAGCCACTGCAACCCCCACTTTGTGAGCCACTAGCATGAAAGTTGTGAGTGAACGATTTGGCTGCTGCTTAAATTACTTTGCTCTGGAGCCAGCCTTCCTGAGCTAAGACAAAAATGTGTGAGACCGAGGCTACAAAATGGTGAGCCAGCTCACACCAACTCGGCTTAGAGGGAACACTGCTGGCAACAGTGCTTTTCACACACAGGGATGGGTTCATGTGGTTTCCCCATTGCTGGTGCGGCTGCTGATCAAGCACAGCGGGAACGGGCCTTCCACACAGCAGGTTTCCCACATTCTCCCTGCCCTGGTCCCACATCAGCAGCCATTGGTCCACTGAGCCACCAGGCCTTCTGCAATTTTTTTTTAAAAAATCAGTACTTGAATATATGGATATAACGTTATACCACCCACACAGGTTTTACTGCAATCCTTCCCAAAACTTTGAACAAACCAGGGTTGAAAAAAGCTGTGGAAAGCCCAGGATGTCCATGAACAGGGGCGTAGAGTTTTGGAAATCTGGGGGGGGGGGGCAGGGGCTCCTTAGTGCACACGCTTTGCGCTCGCTGGGATGATGTTCTCCCCCCCCTCCGGGAAACCGCCCCGCCTCCCTGGGCCCTTCCAAGACCCGCCAGCCGCTGCTGCCGGTGCCTCTCTCCCCCACCCCGCCACCCCTTCCCTCTCCCTCTCCAGCAGCAGCCGCCGGGCCTTGGAAGGACCCGGGGAGGCGGGGCGGCAGGCGCTCTGTTTTCCCGGTGGTGGCTGAGCCCCCCCCCGGGAAATTTTGGGGGTGGCTCAAGCTCGCGAGCCCCCCCGTACTCTACGCCTATGTCCATGAACACACCACAGTGCTGTTGGGAAGCAGAAGGGAAAACCTTCCCTAAAGCATTGAACCTGGGGCAGATAACCGGTATGGAGATGGCCCCAGCTCTCTTTCCCCTCTTAAATATAGTTAAATCATAGCTCTAATGCTCTAAGCATGTGCAATAACTATTTATTACAAGTATAACCCATTGAACTCGTTTCATAAATCCCACTGGAATAAATGAGTTTGTGTGGGATTAAATCATTCCAGTGCACTGCCAATGACCGCTTGTGCCTATGCATTTTGCAGAATTTCACTGAAACTACTTGTACAAGTTTTGAGACCACCGGATTGAAATAAACCTGCAAAGCTCCAGGAGGAGGAAGTGATGATGGCCTCTGGGCCGACAGCTGGGACAGAGCTCAGCAAATGAAAGCAAGCTGGCTTCAAGCGAAGGGACAGCGGCTAGAAGGAATCAGCGACACAACGCAAGCAGCGTGAAGTGCTTTAGCAAAATTCTGGACAGTTGACAGCAATTCAGGGTGCAGAGGCAAAACAGTTTTGGGGCCCTCATTCTGTGCCCCGCCCCCGTGCTCTCAGTAGAGAACAAAGCATGTTTAACTGCAAGGAATATCAACACAATAAATACAGCTTAGTATGCAGTATTTAAAACAAGTTCATTAATAACCATGAATGCTAATTCGCTAGGAGGCGAATGGAGTTCCTGTTTAACCCTGTAAGTGGATGCCCTGGTGTCAAAGGTGAAAGGTCACAAGAGTCCAACCTTTTAAAAGACCTTCAGCCCTGGTGTACCCCGATGGACATAAACCGGAAAAGCGACTTATACATTTTATAAATGAATTAAAATGTTGTTATAGAACATTTTAAGAAAGAATCTTTTGAGTCAAGTAATTTCTTGGTCGCGTAATTTCAAGTTTGTCATCATAGTCGTTTCTGTAACAAGCGGACGATGTTGGGACATTCCACAGAGGCCTTGTCGTGTGCGATATGATTATGTTCGTGTACACGCCGTCTGCAGAATGAATAACTGCTCTGCCTTTTATTGGAAACAGTCCCCATAACTTCATTGTTACATAATTTACAAGCAGCCCTGCAGCCAATAAAATATTAACAAGCACATAACCTTAGATAAACCTTGTGTATCAATACAATTAAATATTCGTACGAAGTTCTAACCCATGTTTGAAATAGGCAGACTGCCTGCATATCAACAGTCACGGTTGCCAAGCTGAAAGACATGTGCAAGAACAAAGTTCAGAATTATTTTCAGAGAAATAATGGATGGCTCAGAATTGCATTTTCCGTGTTGTATACCCTACATTTATGTACATGAAGCTTTCCACGCAGAATGGCCTCTCCATTCATTTCAACAGCCCGCACACACGCTAAAGCAATATGGAAGCTTGGGATTGGTCAATACCAGGGCTCATTTCATAGCAGGAGCTCCTTTGCATATTAGGCCACCCCCCCTAATGTAGCCTATCCTCCAAGAGCTTACAGAGCTCACAGGGGCTACTGTAAGCTCTTGGAGGATTGGCTACATCAGTGGTGCGTGGCCTAATATGCAGAGGAGCTCCTTCTACGAAATGAGCCCTGGTCAATACTAGAGAATGGCTGAGTGGCAACTAGTTCAGCACAGAGAATGATGACACCCAGCTATGCCGGTTAATGGATGGCTTCCCAGATGCTGCCCTGCATAATTTGGCCGCAGGTTTGGAGGTCATGGTGGGATAGTTGAAAAAGAGCCAGCTGAGATGGAATCCATGTCAGATCCCCAGTTAAGACACTCTCCACAGTTTCTTTATTTAAAGAGATATACTTACTCAGGACTGGTGTTTTGTCAGGAATATAGAAAAGGTCCAAAGCTTCCCACACCCCACTCAGGCACCTCACAATCGAGCCACAACGTTTCCATGCCAACCATGACAGGTATACGGCTGCTATCTATGGCACTGGGCCAAAGTGTCTCCAAGGTCGTTGTGAGAAGCCAAGGGGCACATCGTACAAGAAATAATTATGGCTACAAGTTACGAGCAAGCTCCCCTTATCCACCCCCCTCAGGAATTTCCCTCCCCCCTAAAACATGGCGAGGTGAACAGTGAAGCAGCCAGAAGAAATGAAAGTCAAGGAAAAGAGACATGGTCAAACTGGAACCTTGACAATCCAACAAAGACTGGAGTTCTGTGCCTGGGGGGGGCCTTCAGGGTTGGGGCACAAACTTCCTGCTCTTAATGGGGTGTCATTGACACTGGCAGAAGCTGTCAAGAGTTTGGGCGTGGTCCTGGACACTTCCTTATCTATGGAGGCCCAGGTCACAAATGTAGCCAGGCTGGCATTCTTCCATCTATACCAAGTGTGGCAACTAGCCCCTTTCCTGTTATGCTCTGATTTAGCCACAGTAATCCATGCAACAGTCGCCTTCAGACTAGATTACTGTAACTCGCTCTACGCTGGCCTGCCCTTGAGACTGACCTGGAAACTCCAACTGATCCAGAATGTGGTGGTGCAAGTCCTGATGGGAATGCCATGGACAGCACATACTCAACCTGTGCTGCACCACAGCTACACTGGCTTCCAGGATATTGTTATTATTTATTATTTATTCATTTTCTGAATTGCCCCATCCCTGAGTACACAGAGTACACAGGGCGATTTACAACAGATTAAAAAAACATACAAATACAATTTTAAATCAACAAATCAATTAATCCTAATTGCACAGTCTCCAGATGGCGTCTGTACTTTGGTCTAAAACCCGCTCTGGACTGTTCTTCTGTCTCATGGGCAAGTTAGGAGGAGGCCGAAGCAGGCAAGATGGAAAAGAAGAAGAGGAGGGTGCCAGCTATGGTGGAAAACTGTCACTGTCCTCAACCAAAAGCCTGGCGGAACACCTCTGCCTTACAGAGATGAGCTGTAAGGCCCTGAACAGTCTGGGACCCCATATCTTTGGGACCGCCTTCTCTAGGGCTGCCAAGTCAACCCGGGGGGCGGGGGATCTCCTGCTAATGGGGTTCCCAATCCGCCGGCCAGCATTTGGCCGGTGGGGGGAACCCCACCCCCCTTCCCCAACGTAATGACGTCACCCGGAAGTGATGTCATCATGTTGGGGGTGTTGCCAGGGCGACGCTCTGGCAATCGCCCCAAAACTCTATGATACCATAGAGTTTTGGGGTGATTGCCAGAGCGTCGCCCTGGCAACACCCCCAACGTGCTGACGTCACTTCCGGGCGACGTCAAAACTCCCGGACAACGGAGGACTCCCCCCCGCCAGTAAGTTAAGAACACTTGGCAACCCTAGCCTTCTCTGGTATGTTCCCCCAAAGAGCATTGCAGTCTGCTGAGAATAGCCTACTGGTAATCCCTGGCCCCAAAGACATCTGGCTGGCTTTGACCAGAGCTTGGGCCTTCTTGGCCCTGGCTCCAACCTGGCAGGACTCTCTGCCAAATGCTGTCAGGGCCCTGTGGGACTCAATGCAATTCCGCAGGGCCTGCAAGGCAGAGATGTTCCACCAGGCTTCTGGTGGAGGACAGCGACGGGTTTCATTATGGTTGGCAGTCTCCGCCTCTCTCCTCTCACAGTCCAGAACTGGCTAAGATAAATTCACACACCATCTGGAGCTTGTTTTAAGGAGGATATGGTTTTATGTAACGGTTATGATTTTAACAATGCTTATGGGTATATTTTACTCTCACTGTTGTTCATCGCCCAGAGCCCTGTGAACTCAGGGATTGGGCGATTCATAAATTTAAACAATAAATAAATAAATAAATAAATAAATAAATAAATAAATTAAGGACTCATCAACAACTGTAGAGAAAAACTGATCTACATTTTTAGGGAAAAAACAGATCATGAAACTACAAGAAATCAACCTGCATAATTTTCTTAGATATCTAGACACCAAAAAGCTGTATCTAGACCTGTTGTACTTACCCTACAGCATTCTAAAGGCTGGCACAGGCAAACTGGGCATCATGAGAAGGTAACTTTAACATTATTTCCTAATCTTAAGGCTGGATATACCTTTGAGACATATGGGAGTCCATTTGTAGGCCGCACGGAAAGATGTCTGTGCAATATCTTGAGTATTTCTAGGCTATGCTACAGAGGCAGAACGCAGGATAACAAAACGAGAGATGTCAAGCAGCCTAGTTGGTAGTGGGCAAAGCATGGTGAGGGCAGTGGAGATTCCATTAAAGAGGACAAAGGAGGAGGCATTGGCCTATTCAAGCCCCTAAAAATAAACAGACTCCTCCTGGGGTATTTTCAGAGTGGTGAAATCCCCAAACCGTTCCCTGTTCTCATGATTCCTTGCAGGCCCTCACCTTGTTTCCTCTACCCAAAAACTTCATAGTTGAGTCCCAGCACAAGGTGGAAGATCCACAGACAAAATGGGGGGTCTATAGGGTTGCCAGCCTCCAGGTGGGGCCTGGGGATCTCGCACTTTTACAGCTGATTTCCAGTTGACAGAGATCAGCTCCCCTGGAGAAAATGGCTGCTTTGGAGGTAGACTCTATGGCACTGGACCTTCCTGAGGCCCCTCTGCTCCCCAAACCCCACCCTCTCCCAGATCTACCCCCAAAGTCTCCAGGTATTTTCCAACCCAGACCTGGCAACCCTAGGGGGTTTACATACTAAGGGGGACTTTTTAGCTAAATAGTTGTAATTTTTTTTTTTAATTCTTTCTTTACATAAAATAGTTTGCTGAATGCTAAGGATATTCATTAGGGATGCCAGCCTCCGGGTGGGACCTGGGGATCCCCCGAAATTTCACCTCATCTCTAGACTACAGAAAATAGTTCCCCTGGCTGCCTTGGAAGGTGGACTCCAGCATGATCTGTCCCAAATTAACTGCTATCTTTCAATTATAGAGAATTTGAACCAAATAGCACCTACAGAAATTAGATGAAGATGAGTATAGAAGAGCTTTTACTCTTATGAGGACAAATATGCTTTCTTCAGCAGTTACAGAGGGTAAATACAAAAGGCATCAGTGTTCCCTCTAAGCCGACTTAGTGTGAGCAAGCTCACTGTTTTTTAACCTCCGGCTCACAGTTCTTTGTCTTCGCTCAGGAAGGAGGGCTCCAGAGCAAACTAATTTATGCAGCAGCCAAATCGCTCGCTCACCACTTTAATGTCAGTAGCTCACAAAGTAGAATTTTTGCTCACAAGAAGACTCCACAGCTTAGAGGGACCTACGAAGGATGCTTGTGCATCTGTGGGGATGGAAGGACTGAGTCGAGGAACGTGTTCTTTTTGAATGCAAACTTTACCAGAATTCCCATTCTGTTTATTTAGCACCAGTCTGTCTCCAATTCCTGGGGAGAAATTTTAGATGTTACTCAGACAAGCTTTTAGCCAACAGGAATCAAGAAATTACTTTAATGGTGGCAACGTGAAGGCCATAAGATATTGCCAACAATTTTGAGATGGAAATGCCTCATTTAATTTTATGTTTAAGATTTTATGAGGGGTATTTGGCTGATCTGTACATCCTGTCTGTTTTGTGGCTTTTGTGGTTATTTGATGGTTTTTTGACTGTATTAAACATTTGAGAATGGAAGGTGGATTCTATGGCATAGCCCCTTAGGTCCCTGTCCTCCCAAGGCTCCATCCTTAAATCACCAGGAGTTTCCCCAACTTGGATCTGGCTACCCTACAGCGTCTTCATCGCTCGAAGTAGTCGGGGGCGATCTGGCAACCGGATGGCCCTCTGAAAGCTGAGAACAGTTAAGAGTCAGCTAAAATGGGGGGATGGTGGAGCAGATGTGGAAATTGGCCTCCTCAAGCCCGTAGCCTTGGACTGGAGAGTGAGATTTGGATCAGGAGGAACAAATTCTGATATCCTTTATCCTCCTTTCCCCCACAATTTCCCATGAGACCCAACTTTATTTAGCTTATTATAAACTGAGGTTTATATTTAATGGCACATACAACAATGTTTGAGATAACATAACCAGTCGGTGGCCCCTTAAATCAAATCTGGAACACATAATCCCCACCCCCGGGCCTTCCCTTCTCCCTCCCAAATGAGACCCCAGTATTCATTTTGATGGATCTGAAACATTCTGCTCTTAATGTGGACTGTGAGAGAGCAGCCAGAATTCAGTCTCTCGGAACCTACCGGGGGATAGTACACTGTGTGTTCCCATGTACTCTTCGGAGACAGTCAGAAGCCATCCTGATTAGGTCACTTGTAAGACAAATGCCTGGAGGGAGTGAGAAATGAATTGAGTTCTGTAGATCTAAATGATTGTGTGGGACCATTTTGGTTTTAATATATACCTTGGGGAAGTCTCCGAGAAGAACATGGGAACTCTATAATAAGAATTAGTCCTTGGCTAGAGATCTTTATCTCATTATAGTAATGATTCACTGGAGGGAGGGGGAGTGTTACACACTGCAAAAAAAAGAAGAAAGAAAACGAAAGGCTGGGCTTAAATGAAAGCAAATTTCGAAGGCTTCCAGATGAAATATCTTCATGGAGCCATGCACGAAGATGGTCAGCCAAGATAAATAGGCTAGTGAGATTAGCTGGCTGAGTGTCAGATTTGCTTATCAGATAAATATGCAGGTGGTCCTGAAGATCAGAATGAAGAAATGTGTGCTTATTTCTGGCTGGGGTGAGCCTAATTCAGAGCATAAGACATGGACATCTTAATGGTGTCTGAAGCTCAGGAAGTCGCAATTACCTTAATTCTAGAGAATGAATACAGGAAGAACAGGAAGGGAACGATGAAATCAGGATCCACTGGGCCTGGGTCCGAGTCCAGAGCTGCCCCACTCTCCAGGGTTGCTTTTTGGGGGGCAAGTGCCCCAGGATAAAGCTTCAGAATAGAACAAGAGAAGGGGGCTTCCTTTTCCCCAATTCCCCCACACTGCTCTGCCAAGTACCTATTTCCATCTGCCAGGGAACAGAACTGGCTCTTCCTCCCTGGCTGCTCCTGGGCATGCTTTTCAAATGCTTCCCCAAGGGAGGGCCAACCGGGGGGCTCAGCCAGACCCTAACCCAGTCCTGGGGAGTGGCAGGCCCCTGGGCCAATGGACACTTGCCTTGGATTGGTGAGCTCTCTGCCCTTCCCCCTGAGCTTCGAAGAAGAAGAAGAAGAAGAGGAGGAGGAGGAGGAGGAGGAGGAGGAGATTGGATTTATACCCTGCCCTTCACTTGGAGTCTTAGAGTGGCTTACAAACTCCTTTCCCTTCCCTCCCCCTCCCCACAGCTCTGACAGAACTATGGCTTGCCCAAGGCCATCCAGCAGCTGCAACTGGAGGAGTGAGGAACCAAACCCAGTTCTCCCAGATTAGAGTCCGCGCACTTAACCACTACACCACTATCTAGATCCGGAGAGCCCCTGCTCCCATTCTCAGGTGCTGAAACTACAGCCATCCAGGACCCCTAGGAGCCTTACAGGGTTGTGGACTTTTGTTAGGGTTAACTGGTGTAGTACGTCCAGTTCCCACTAGTTAGCAGAGCGCTTAAATTAAGCTACAAACGCAGCAGCATCACTTTACCCGGTTACCCAGCTTACAGAGCTACCCAGAGTCACGTTGCAAGTTTATCAGATAAATTCTTCTCTCTTTATTTGAGAAGTACGCTTTTGGATAGGAAAGTATAGGGATAGGACAGAGTACTAACTTGCTAGCTAAGGATGGAAGCAGACGGTGAGAGGGCCATCTGCCTCATGGTTCCAAGAGAGGACCGCATATTATCCCTCTTGATGTATGCAGGGAGAAGGGGGAGCTTCGTCTGAGAGTGTGAAGCGGAAAAGGGAAATTGTCCCTGAGAACGCAGTCTACACTTCAAAGGGGACAGTGGCAGAAGAGTAAGCACAGGAAGGAAAGGTCAGTGTGCCTATCTAGCTACCTAGTCTCTCTTGCCACTTGCTTCTGGATGTCTGAGACAGGGGACAGCACCTCCACTTCCAGCAGCCTTGGCTCAAGGCTTTTCAATCTCTGGCTTCGTTTCTGAGGGTATATGCACACATTTAACATGTCATTCCTGACACACAAAAGGTAAAAAAACATTTTTAGGTTTATCAAGTTGTTCAAATTATAAGAAGTGCGTGCCAGGCAAAAAGCACTCTTTAAGCACGGCAGTGGCAATAGGAAAAACCCCCACAATAATGCTAGACTATTGCTGGCCCGAGGCTAACGTACAAAGACGTTAAAAGCTTGCTAACTTCCTTCTCTGATGCAGCTCCATGTTCTGATGTTCTTACTTACAGGCTTGAGAAAGGAAATCTATCCCATGGCAAACAGCCAGAGCATGGAAGCCATAACCTCTTCTCCCATGCTGATCGTCATCAGCGAGAGGAGCCATGTTTCCAAGCATCCTCTTATCAGCCCTGGAGTCTCGTTAGCCAATCAGGGCACCCTTAGCTAACTGGCACTGCTAGCATGAGCAATGTAGGGAGGCTCCCAATGATGGGGCCTGCCAGAACTTACAGCCTAAACCAGGGGTCCTTTCGTAGAAAAAGAGGTGCAGGAGCTCATTAGCATACCTCATTAGCATACCTCATTAGCATATGCCACGCCCCCTGACATCACCAGAAGTGTGTCAGACAGGGAATGTCAGTTTCAGCCCCATTATACCCCATGGGCCATTGAAATCAATGGCAAAAACTCATAGGGTATATGAGGGGCTGGAGGAAAGGAGGTTTGAGGGAGAGGCTCCAAACTTGCAGGGTAGCTGCTGGGGCCTCTCCTCGAAATACCCACCAAGTTTCAAGAAGATTGGACCAGGGGGTCCAATTCTACGGGCCCCCAAACAGGTTGTCCCATCCCCTCCATTGTTCTCTATGGAGGGAAAAAATGTTAACTTTTTTCCTCCCATAGAGAACAATGGAGGGAATGGGGCAACCTATTTGGGGGCCCGTAGAATTTGACCCCCTGGTCCAATCTTCTTGAAACTTGGTGGGTATTTCGAGGAGAGGCCCCAGCAGCTACCCTGCAAGTTTGGAGCCCCTCCCTTAAATCCCGTCCCCTCCAGTGGCTTTTAAAGTTGCCGCCGAATTTCGGCAGCAATTCCGCAGCGGGCTGAATCAGATTAGAGAATCTGATTCGGCCCGTGGCTGCCCTAGTGGCCACTCCTGAGCTGGCAGAGCTTTGCTCCGCCCCGCTCCGGCCCCAACGGACCCCTGGCCTAAACCAAACTGATGAAACCAAACAGCACACAGGCCTCAATGGCAGCTATTCCTCACACCCACCCTACCGCCTTTAAGAAGGTCAGGGCTGCCTGCTGTCCCTGCCTCCCCCCCCCAAAGCTCCTCTGGATCTCAGAGCCAGGGACCCCTCTGGTGGAAACTGGGCCGGGTTGGCTTCTGTGGCTGAGCCCGCTGGGCTCCTTCAAGCTGACTGACTCCTGAGTAGACTCAGTCAAGGCCATGCCCTGCTGCAACCTGACAGACAGCTTCTTCAGCTTCGAGGCCTGCTGGTCTAGTAGTGCACCTTTGGTGGGGCTTGGAGTCCCCTGCCTGGGGTAAGTGCGGTGGCGCCAACCCCAGACAATAATATACAGTGCAGCTCTGAGCAGAGTTGCAGCCTTCTAAGCCCATTGACTTCCATAGACTTTTAGAAGAGTGTAGCTCTGCTTCCACGGCCCGGTCTTTTTAACGCCACTCCCAGAAGGCCGTTGCTTTGAATTACAGCACCAGTTATCCATGAAGTTCTCTATGCTGATGGCTGTTGCATCAGGTACTTGAGATAGTGGCTGTATTTCCATGTTTAGCACTGTTGTTATGGCTGGAATTAGCCCTGAGCTACATGGGGAAATGCTCTGTGAATTTCTTCATTACCAGTGATTATAGTCCCCTCTTTTGGGTTGGGATGATTTTTCGTTCTGCACAAAAGTGCAAAACTGCTTTGAAAGGGGCGGGTTTTGCATCTTCATTGTCAAGGCTACTAAGTCTACCAATATACTGAGAGCCGGGCTGGTACAGTGGTTAGGAGTGCGGACTCTAATCTGGGAGAACCAGGTCTGACTCCCCACTACTCCACAAGCAGCTGCTGGTGTGACCTTGGGTCAGCTGCAAGTTCTCTCAGAGCTGTTCTCTCAGGAGCAGTCCTCGAGAAAGCTCTCTCAGCCCCACCTACCTCACAGGGTGTCTGCTGTGGGGAGGGGAAGGGAAATGGAGACTGTAAGATGCTCTGAGACTCCAAGTGAAGGGCGAGGTATAAATCCAATCTCCTCTTCTGTCAGAGAATAACAGTGCAGGACAGCTTGGATTCTGTCATGACCCTCACCAACCAACCCAGTGACTTGAACTCAAGAGTCCACAGAGGAACACATATGCCTTGTACGGAATCAGACTCATGGTCCATCGAAGTCAGTATTGTCAGTTCAGACTGGCAGCAAATCTCCAGGGTCTCAGGGAGAGAAAAATCTTTCACATCACCTGCTACCTAATCCTTTGAGCTGGAGATGCCATGGGGGATTGAACCTGGGACCTTCTGCATGCCAAGCAGAGGCTCTTCCACTGAGCCACAGCCCCTCCTCCAGAAGAGCCTGAGGAACCAAGGCCAACAACCGAGGTGGACCAGCAGGACCAGGAAGGGCATGACACTGTCTCCGAGGCCACAGTCCGTCACAACCTGCAAGTGAAACCTCACCACCAGCCTCTGAGATAGCTACCATGCCTCCACTGTGCAGGCCTTGAACCCGGGCCCATAGTCCCTCAGGACCTGGCCCTTTTCTGCAGGAATGGTGGCAACAGATGGCCTGGGCTGGAGCAAGCCAAAGGACACGAAGTGCCAGGCTGGTGGTGAACAACCCATCCCCGTGCCACGCGGTGAGGCTGATACTTATCCACAGGATCCTGGCCTCAACACCTGCCAGCAGTGCAGCTGAGCTGGATTAACTTCCAGTCTATTTAGGCTGAGGCTTAGGGAAGTCCGCCTTGCTGGATCAACTGCTCCACTAGGTAAAAGCCTGTGTACCAGCTCCAGGCTGCCAGTACCTGTTGATGCTCCCCAAGCCCCATTATCTAGACCTGAGAGCACTGCTCCAGAAGAGACCTGACTGGGCTGGCTTGCAGAATGCCGACAGAAGGGTTCCTGTCTGTGTTGTACAAATTCCCCCTTCCCCCCTCTTGCTGCTGCCCCCCAAGGTCCCCTAGAATGCTGTTCCTAGGGAATGAGAGCCCCGGGGGGGGGGGGGGAGTCAGAGGTCTGGTATAGGATGGGGAAATCACCCCACCTTTCACACAAGGAACTTGTATATAAGATCTAAGCCATATTTTCACTCACACATTCTACCTTGTAGAACAGAACAGGGATGTGCATTTGGATCTATGCAAGCTGAATATATACCTGAAAAATACTATATCAGTATTTTTCAGGGACATTTGAGTCTCCGGATGGCATTCAGGATTTTCTGGGATAGCACTAAATGGGTCCTGAAAAATCCTGGAAGTCTTTGGGATTCACCGGGAGTACTGGGAGCCAGGGTTTGAAGGCCCCCAGGACTGTTTTTTTTCTCCCCACACAATTTTTTCTGAAGTGTCTGGCTCTTCCCCGGCTTGGAATCACCTTGCCACGTTGATTTGTCTTAGATTATGCCCTTTTAAATTCTTTTTGTTGACTCTGCGGAGTTGTAGTCTTTGCTTGAGTTGCTTTGTGTCAGGTTTGATCTTTTTTTGCAATGGATTCTCAGATTTGACCATGTCAGGTTCTCCAGTTGTACATTGGCTTGATTCTCAGGTTTTACATTTGCTAGGCTTGCAGCAGCATTCCTATTTTGTTTAGCTTGGGTGATTCTCAGGTTGTACACTGGCATAGATTCTCAGGTTTTACTTTTTTAACACCCCCCCCCCCCCCGCCCCGGCTCCAGGAATCAGTGGAGGATGGCTGGGTCACTTTGTTCACAGGCCCGTGGAACTGGACTTCTTGGTTCGATTCTCTTGAAATTTACAAGTTATTTAAAGAACAGGTACCAACAGCTCTGAAAACAGTCCCTCCAGAGTCCAGACACTGGGAAAGATTTCCCATAGGGAATAATGGAGCCAAAAAATATTGGCATCCCCCCCTAAAACAAACAAACAAACAAACAAACAAACAAACAAACAAACAAACAAACAAACAAACAGGAGCCAAATGCCAAACCAGCTTTTGGAACCTGGGAATACCAATATTTTTTGGCTCCCTGATATATAGATCTGAAAAATACCATTAAAAAAAAAATCTGCACATCCCTAAATAAAATAGTCCTTGCCTGGAACAAATTCCTCTGCAAAACTGGGGAAGCTACATTTTGAATGAAAAGGTGGCGTGACATTTTATAATAAGAAGGTAAATAAATAAGGTAGTAACACCACTTTGCTTGAAGACTGCTCAGTGATACCCTCCTTCAGACTGTTTAGGTTAGGTACTGACAACGCTTGGCAACAAGCATCATTTTGGAAGGTGTTTGCACAATTTCCACTTTATATATACCTGTCTTGCCTTAAATTCTGGTGCTCCAGTGATACTGGAGAGACAAACTTGCCAGCCTGTAAAATATATATGAGTACTTCTTGACTTTCCTGAATCTTGGGGGATCAAATGCTTTCTGGGATATTGTCCAAGTAGTGTAGCGTGGGCATAAATGCTCTTGGTGGCAAGCTGCCATAATATTACTTTATAATAAAGATGTCAAAAGTACCTCCAGGAATAAATCAATGATATCACTGGAAATTGGGGGGAGAGGTGATTTACTCTGCCCTTCTCAAAACAAAGATGGTGCTGGAAATAAAGTTTGAGAGGTTCGTGATCATTTCATTGCTCATTATGTTAGCTTCTCCTTATATCAGGGATTTGTGAGTTATTTAGAGGCACATCAGAGAAGACCGCACATTGAACGATGTAGTACAGACACTGCTTGTTATGTAACTTTTGAAATAATGTCGCAGGAAATGAATTTAAAGTCCCTACAATGCAATTAGATTTGACACAATTTCTCATGGTGGGAGGCTAGGTTAAAAGAAGAGTTCCTATTCCATTCATGAAGCCATGGGTAAGCTCTGGGTAGCACGGATTAAATTAATCAGAATGGGTAAAAAAGCTAATGATCCACCAGGGAACAGAACGAGTGCCTTAATGAACGAAACGGAGTTAAGAAAATTATAATGGAACGTTAGCAGATGTGCCCTGTGGAAATTATAAATTTGCAAAAATGTCCTTATGTACATTTTAGGTTTGAATTATTGCTAAACCTGACCCCAGAGGTATGACGGGAACATCCGTACTCTTTTCAGAGAAGCAGGACCATTTCCACCGTTGATATGCCAACATTTCTCAACACAAACGTTTCTGACTTCCTAACAGCATATGGAGAAAAACTGATTTTTGATTATTTTCACATCTGAGAACTTTGTTATTGAGTCGAACAATGTTCTTTCTTCAAGGCATTCACTGTGCAGCCATGGCTATTATAAACTTTGGTCGCCTGCCATGCTATGCTTGAGGATGGGGGGGGGGGGGGCACGATCCTTGGCTTGGCAGGCAGGAGTTCCAGGTTGAACTCCTGGCTTTTGTTGGCGTTGTTGTTCAGTCACAAAGTCGAGTCCGAGTCTTCGCGACCCCATGGACCACATCACGCCAGGCCCTCCTGTCTTCCACCGTCCTCCGAAGTCTGCTCAGTTTCATGTTCGTTGCATCGATGACACTGTCTAACCATCTCATGCTTTGCTGTCCCCTTCTTCTTTGACCTAAAAGAATCAGCAGCACCAAGTCACCATGATCCAGATGGCCAGCGCCGTCTCCGTCCTATGAGCAGGGCGAAAGCCGAACTGGAAGCAATCCAGGATGTTAGCATCCTCCAAGAAAGTCTAGAGCTGTGTCGCCACCGCCTTCTGCACTACCTTGTCCAGAAATGGGAAGCTGGGTACCGGGCAGTAGTTGTTAAGGACCATAGGGTCCAAGGATGGTTTTTTTTAGGAGGGGGTGAACCACTGCCTCCTTTAAGCTCCCTGGGGAGGTCCCTGTTGTAATAAGTAAAAAAATACCCCAAACCATTCTCCTTTATGTGCAGACTTCTTTACGTGCAGAAGGTTTTATTAAATATAGGGGAAGTATTCAGTCTGTGACTTTACCTGGATAGCCCAGGATAGTCCAATCTCATCAGATTTTGGAAGCTAAGCAGGGTTGGCCCTGGCTAGTATTTGGATGGGATTCCTCCAAGGATTACCAGGGTCATGACGCAGAGGCAGGCAGTGGCAAACTACCTCTAAACGTCTCTTGCCTTGAAAACCCAACAGGGTCGCCATCAGTCAGCTGTGACTTGATGGCAACAACAAACAACAAATTCAGTTTATAATCCTCAACTGTAGCCTGAAGCCGCGAAGTCTAGAAAGTGACTTGTTGTCCCCTTGCTTCATTTTCGGTCCATGGGTAGGCCCCTCTATAGGCATGGTGGGGAAGACCACTGCTGTTTCCCCTTCCCATCGTATTTGCGAGGCTGTTCTTATCCCTAGTAGAATATCAGGGTGGGATACTGGGAGGAAGCAGCTGTGGAGGAAGCTTCTGCTCAGCAAACCAAAAAGGTCCAGGTTCGGTCCCTGGCATCTCCAGGGAAAAGGATCAGGTGGGAGGTGATGTGAAAGACCTCTCTGCCTGAGAGCCTGGAGACCCACCACCCATCTGAGGAGACAGCAGCGACCGGAGAACTGCTAGGTTCCTGCTGCCACTCCAGTAGTCAGCAAGAGGGAAAAAATGTTCAAAAAACCCAGTGTTGACTGCTGGTCAGTCAGCTCTAGGAATTGCTAGAACTCTATGGTAAAACCAGACACTTTCTAGCAATCCCTAGAGAAGCCTGATGTCATTTCTGGGTTTCCCCCAGAAGTGACATAATGTCGTTGATAGCAGCCCCATATCCCCACCCCTCCAAACTCCTGCCAGCTGCACTGGATGGCAACTTTACCCACGATGGACCAACAGTCTGGTTCAGTCTCAGGCAATATCATCTGTTCAGGGGGCTGTGGTGGGAAGGAAGAGAGGGATAGTCTCACCCCATCCTGCAAGCTTTGCACCAGCCACCATTTGTCAAATACAAGTGAGTTTTTGTTTCATCCCATGATGAACCATGTGTGTCTTGATGACACTATTTGTCTGTCCATATGCACAAGGGATAATCTTGTACAACAGGAAGCGCAAGGGATAAGAGCCAGTTTGGTGTAGTGGTTAAGTGCACGGACTCTAATCTGGGAGAACCGGGTATGATTCCCCACTCCTCCACTTGCAGCTGCTGGGTGACCTTGGGCAAGCTGTAGTTCTGGCACAGCTGTTCTTGAAAGAGCAGTCCTCGAAAGAACTCTCTCAGCCCCACCTACCCCACAGGGTGTCTGTTGTGGGGAGGTGAAGGAGTTGTTCTTCTTCTTCTTCTTCTTTTTCCTCTTCTTCTTCTTCTTTTTCTCACATGCACTAAATACAGCACAGCAGGTTGTGCCCCAAAAAACAATGGTGAATGCAGGCCCATAGCCAGGATTTTGTGGCTTGTGGGGCAGATTTTTTTTATGGTGGGGCTGAAGTTCTCAGTGAAGAAAGAAAAGGCATTTAGTCAATAGAAAGCTGTTACCAGGGAATATCTCTAAATTGCAAGCTGCCGACCACTTTAGATGACCGTTCATAGTTGCTGCAAGTTAATCACTTCTGCCAGCCTAAGCAACAGTTCTGCTAAAAAGCCGGCAGGTGGGGAGTGATGACTTCTATAGTCAAGAAAGCTAACACTTAGGCAGAAAAACTCTCTTAAAGGGGACCAGTTTCTTGACAGAGTTAGAAGGGAACCTAGAGGTCACCTACTCTAACCCCCTTGCTCAGTGCAAGAATCGGTCAACTACAGCACCCCATTCTGCTTAAAGGAGCACACACCTTTAAAAAATGTTTTAGAGTGATTGAAAAAAAGCATTTACAGAAGAACATCTTGTGGGGCTGTGCCTTCAAGAAAGGGGGTGGAGCCCCCAAAAGCCCCACCATAGCTATGGGCCTGGGTGGATGGAACCTAGCTGCTAGAGGTATACTGCAACCACCTGCAAAAGTATGAGTGGAAAAGTTGCCTGCATTGGTGGGCTCTACAGCTATTTTCCTGGTTCTTCTCACACCAGCACAACATCTTTGGTTTTAGTTTAATTTTTTTTCTTCATGCAGTGTTCTACATGATGTCTTGAATAGCCATTCCAGGATCCAACTCGCAACATTTGAAAACACTGAATGGCCTCTAACTGGATATTGAAATACTTCCAAGTTACGGCACAAAACGAATTCCCATAAAAATTCATGGCCGCCAGTGTTGTTTGGATGGGACCTCAGGATCCAAGCTGTTCTTTGGCATGCCATCCAAACAGAATTACAGCCTTCTAACTCCATTGAAGACAACTGTAAATGGCACTGTAAATACGTTTAATTTACATTTATCGGTATGTGAATGATTTGCAAGAGGATGTCAGAAGTAGGATTTTGAAGTTAGCTGAAAGTACCAGGATTCAAGGGGCGGGGGCAGAGAAGCAATCAGGAGAAACCATCTGAGCAGTCCCAGGACGATATGGATCTTAACAAGAAACTGGGCAGGTAAAGAGAAGACGTAATGCAAATGTTACATAATAAATCTGGATGCAATGAACCAAGAGAGAGAGCACATTTTAAGTGGAACAGTAATTCAGAGTGAACAGAGCAGAAAAGGCGTTTGCTCGAGGGGGTTATTTCAGTAAAACCCTTGGAGCCATTAGGACAACATATGACTCTTGCGTAAAAGGCAAATGGGATACTAGAGTGAACAAGAGAACAGAACATAAATCGGTGAAAAACGGTATTATCACAGAAGGCATCTCACATCTTCATCGGAAATGCCGCCCTCAACTCACTTTTCTCTTGAAAGGGGGCATTAGGAGTGGGGCAGTGGGGTCACACAAGGACAGACCAGATAATTTCCGATTTGAAGAAGGTTTCCTACCAGTAAAGCTGAACTTTCCTGACTGGAGAAAAGTGGACTTTTTCTGGAGACTAAATGAGAAGCAAAAAAAGGCAAAGCAGACCAGTCTCTCTGGGATTAGGTCTTTGTTCCACGCAGGGCTTTTTTTGTAGAAAAATCCCAGCAGGAACTCGTTAGCATAATAGACCACACCCAACAGCAGAAACTCATTAGCATACTAGGCCATGCCCCTGACAGCACAGCTTATTAGCATATTGGGCCATACCCCCATGTTACCAGAAGCATGGTCATCCAGCCACACCCACCTTTTGCTTCTTATTCTGTTTACTTTGTTTGTTGTCAAAACCCAGGGCTTTTTTTGTAGCAGGAATTAATTTGCATGTTAAGAAGAAGGAGGAAGGAGATTGGATTTATATCCCGCCCTTCACTCCCCAAGGGAGTCTCAGAGCGGCTTACAAACTCCTTTCCCTTCCCCTCCCCACAACAGACACCCTTGTGAGGTAGGTGGGGCTGAGAGAGCTCTTTCCCAAGCTGTCCTTGAGGGAACAGCTGGTACAGAGCTATGGCTTGCCCAAGGTCATCCAGCCAGGTGCAAGTGGAGGAGTGGGGAATCAAACCCGGTTCTCCCAGATGAGAGTCCGCGCACTTAACCACTACACCAAACTGGCTCTCATACCCCTAATGTAGCCAATCCTAATGAGTTCCTGCTGTTGGGTGTGGCCTATTATGCTAATGAGCTCCTGCTGAGTGTGGCCAACTCAAGAGCCATCCGGAACTCCGTTCCTGTGCGTTCCTGCCCCAAAATAGCCCTGGTTCCACGCTAGCGGGCCTGGATTGGTTAATGGCTGTCCTCTTGCTGGAATTGTTAAAACACTTGACTAATCCTCGGCAGGCCACAGACCTGACTTTCATATTAGCTAGCTACCCTCATTCTTTAAACTGAGGGCAAATTTATTTATTTATTTATTTATTTATTGGTTTGATTTTTAAACCACCCTCCCCCATATTTGGGGCTCAGGGTAGTGTACAACATTTAAATGAGATCAGTTCCCCTGGAGAAAACAACTGCTTTGGAAGGTGGGACGATAGCATCATACCCTGCTGAGGTCCCTCCCCAAACCCCACCCTCTCCACACTCCATCTCCACAACCTCCGGGAATTTCCCGACCCAGAGCTGGCAACCCTAGGTGGCGGTCTTTCACATTACCTATTACTTGATCCTTTTAACTTAAGGTACCGGGGATTGAACCTGGGACCTTCTGCGTGCCAAGCAGATGCTTTGCCAATAAGCCTTGGCTCCTCTCTGGTTGGTGGAGTTCCCAGGTACCTCCCAGCCAACAGTGGAGGAAGGGGGGTTATGATTGCCAGATCCAGGATGGGAAACTCCTGGAGATTTGGGGGTGGAGCCTGGGGAGGGCAGGGACTTCAGGTACAGTGCCATAGAGCCCAACCTCCAAGGCATCCATTCTCTCTGGGGGAGCTGATCTCCGTAGTCTGGAGATGAACTGCTCCCACCTGGAGGCCGGTGTCCCTAAAGTGGTGAATGTGATATTCAAGAATGATCTTCCAAGACAGCACTGGGCCTTGTGCTCTTTCCTCTAAGATTTACCAGTGCCATAGATAATTGATTTCATTTTATATATGCACTACTTTTGTACCTATTTCATTCTTTATTGACTCTTTAATTATGTATCTTTTATCTGTTCTGGTTTGTGTGTTTATATTTCAAATCAAATAAAAAACAGGAGGAAGATTTAGTGAGGGTTTTTTTTTAGCTTTGTTTTTAGAATCTTGAATATATCCAGGAATGGATATACATAAGTCTTTGCGAGAATCTTGCTTCCCCTCCCCCTGAAACTGGAAATAGACTCCCTGCACAGAATCTGGATTGATTGATATGATTGATTGATTCAGTTTATAAACCACCCTCTCCCAGAGGGCTCAGGGTGATGTACAACATATAACAATGTATCTCTCCTTATACATAATTGTGAAGTGGGGTGGCGCTTTCCAGCTCTCCCACTGGTTGTGCAATGCGCTCCCTCAGCCATTGACCTGTCAGCCACCACTCAAGAGTACTCACATGCCATTGGCTGGGTGCTAGATCTGCTCCTCTTCCCCGCCCACTCCCCCTTCAGCCACTGTTCTCTGTCAGAAGCACTGGCAAATGGTTGCGTCTCCCGACGAAGACACTTCTCTTGCTTGGCTCCTGTGTGGGACTAAGTTTTCCCTCAGTGGCTGTTGTGAGGAACTCATTGGGGCCAGTCTTGACTAGGGTTGCCAGTTCCAGGTAAGGAAGCCAGTTTAAGGAAGCCAGAGTTTGGTGAGGGGAGAGGAGAGGCCTCAGCTGGATAGAATGCCATAGAGGCCATCGGCCAAAGCAGTTATTTTCTCCAGTGGGGGGAAGAGATCTGTTCAGTTGTGATACCCAGCGATCTTCAGGCTCCACCTGGAGGTTGGCTACCCTAGGCGCAGCAGTTAGCACTTCACAGCAAGGTCTGCCAGATCCAGGTTCCTGCTGTGGAAGCTGTGATTTCGGACCAGTCACAGACTTTCAGCATAACCCCTCCCTCACTCACTGCCAGCTTGGCCACTTTCCTGTCAGAATAAACTGTGAACATTGCTAGGCAACCAAGCTTGGTGTACCTGTATTATCACATACACATACACGACCTTTATTGGCATAAGTCAGGTTACAAAAAGAAACATAAACAGATGAAGAGTAACAAGGAGAAAACCAAGCTTGGTTATGTCAGTAAAACAGGGTTGTGGTGCAAGTCAAAAGGGGGAGAGGAGTATGATGTAAGGTGAGGTTAGAGGACGGGTGGGACCTCAGGCAGGTACAATACCATAAACTCCACCCTCCAAACCAGCTATTTCCTCCTGGGGAAGCATTGTTGCCAATATCCAGGTGGGGGCTGGAGATAACTCAAAATTACAGCCGGTCTCCAGGAGGGAGGGGGGAGGAAGTGGAAAGCTAAAGTCAGAGGGGCAGATAAAGGTAGGTTGATGGTTGGTTGGGAAGGAGATAGGGTTGCCGCCTCCAGGTTAGGAAATTTCTGAAGATTTGAGGGGTGGGTTCCAGAGAGGGTGGGGTTTGAGGAGGGGTTGGACCTCAGACAGGTGCAATGCCATAGACTCCACCCTCCAAACCAGCAATTTCCTCCTGAGGGAACCATTGTTGCCAATCTCCAGGTGAGGACTTGAGATCACTCAAAATTACAACTGCTTTTCAGGTAGCAGAGATCAGTTTCTCTGGAGAAAATGGTGGACCCTGTGTCATTATACCCTGCTGAGGTCACCACAGCAAATTGATGCTGAGTGCCCAAGGCCGGAGCACTCCCCCAGAGCCTTTTTCTAGAGCCCGTTGTATTTATTTCTACAATGGGCCTTATTCCTAGTCAATAAATAAAACAGTTTAAACAAATTCAATAAAACCATTAAAACAATACAGTGGAACAATATATTCATCTGAAGGCATCTGATGTCAATTTGTACCCTCCTCATGGGGGGATGGGACGGGCAAGAGATGGAGGCCAGGCTCGATGGTGAACCATTGCTGTCCTCAACCAAAAGCCTAGCAGAACATCTCCATCTTGCAGGCCCCATGGAACTGTACCAGGTCCCGCAGGGCACGGATGTCACCAGGCAGAAAGTTCCACCTGTCCCTTCCCCTCCCCACAACAGGCACCCTGTGAAGTAGGTGAGAGATCTTTAGAGGGCTGCTCTTTTAAGAACAGCTCTGAAAGAACTTGTGAATGACCCAAGGTCACACCAGCAACTGAATGTGGAGGAGTGGGGAAATCAGACCTGGTTCTCGCAGATCAGAGTCCACACTCTTAACCACTACACCATAGAGTCCACCTTCCAAAATGGCCATTTTCTCTAGAGAAACTGGTCTCTGTTGCCCGGGATTAGTTGTAATCCCAGGATATCTCCAGCCACCACCTGGAGGTTGGCAATCTTAGGAGGACCCCTGGAGGCACTGGCTTTCTTTACCCACAAATATGAGTTGTGCTAATTATAGCCACCATTTTATGAGACAGTCTAATTTTATGTGACAATCTAATTTTTATGAGACAATCTAATTCCCCTTTCTAGATCTGTACTCCGTATCCCTTGTCTTTCAGATATCCCCCAATCCCACGATCTAGATAAAGAGATTCTTCCTATATTTTGTTTCCACAGTCTCCTTAAAGAATTATGCTCCCATTCAGCCAAGTTGCCTGTTCAATCACAGTCAGTTTCAGCAGCTAACAAATATTACAGCACAAACCTCTTCTCCTCCAAGAATTCAGGGTATGAATGAGTATGTGTCAAAATATCTGTGTATAACATAACACTTCCTTCCTGACAGGTATAAAAGACTGCATTACTAGGTTGCTTGAATGAAACAGAGCATTGGAACCTGCTAAGTCTACGTCCACTTTGAAAGGAGGGCATTTTCCAGGGTTTTTTTTTTAAAGAAATAATCATTCCCCCAAGCTAACACTATTATAATACTCACATTTTCAATCATTTAGGATAAAGCCATAATAGATAAAGGTTTCCCTTGCTCAAAAGCCAGTCAAATCCGTCTGTAGGGGGCAGTGCTCATCTCCATTTCCAAGACGAAGAGCCAGTGCTGTCCAAAGACTTTCCGTGGTCATGTGGCCGGCATGACTAAATGCCAAGGCTCACAGAATGCTGTTACCTTCCCACCAAAGGGGTACCTGTTTATCTACTTGCAGTTTCTTGCTTTTGAACTGCTAGGTTGGCAGGAGCTGGGGCCAGAGACGGGAGCTCACTCCGTCACGCAGCACTCGGGTCTCGAACTGCTGAACTACCAAACTTCCGGACTGCAGTTCAGTGTCTTAACCTCTGAGCCATGACATGACTCTGCAAAGGAAAAGTATGTGTGTAGGGGGGTGTAATAGGAGAAATGTTCACCCGAAGTCACCTATCCAATTTTTAAAAAATGGGGTTTTATTTGCATGCTGCACAATGGGAACAGAGCTCTGCGTGAATAAAAAGGCTGAGGGCGGTGGGTGTACAAAGAACAGTTTTATTCTAAGTCCTGGTTTCCCTCTTTTGCCCTGGGTGTTTAATCCGTGGGGGCACTCAGCTGGGGGAGAAGGCCTTTCAGACAAAGATCAGTTATTAGAGACCAGAAGTGTATCATTATCTGCCTTCCTTTCCCTCTCAAAGAGACGGGGCCTGTCTCAGGAGTCCTTGTGAAATGGTGAAATGCAGCAGGCTCTGATTATTGTCAGTGAGATGGCCACTAATGTGCAGCGCCACACAGACAGCCACCGCCTTTGTTAATTTCCTCCCCCCCCCCCCCCCCCCCCGATCTTCAGCCTCAGGCCAGCTTCTCTCTTGATCAGAAGTTGGCTGTCACATTTCAGGATCTCTGGCTGCTGCTGCAGATCTGCTTTCTTGAAGACTGCCCCTTTCCAGAAAGCAGCACCTAGAGTCCTTGCCTTTGAGACATTTTGGCGGGGAGCTCTGCATCCAGGGGATGTTTCCAGCCCAAAGCTCTTCAGGGGGAGGGGGGAAATCCAAAAGAAAGGGGGGGGGGACACGACCCACTTCAGGCATGCTCCGTCTGAGCCCTTCACTGAGCGCACCACCTGACAGTCTCTTTCCTAACTGGCTGCTGCCTGTTGCTAACCCACGTGACCACACTGTGGCACATGCTACCTTCCAGAGTGAAAACTGCATGCCCACTTGTGAGCCTGCATGTTTCTATGAACAGCAGCCAGCCCAAATGTAGGGAAGTGAGACATCTGTCTCGTCCGTAATACTTGACTGAACTGACCCTTCTGAAACACACACAACAAACACACAATGAACACACACACACACACACACACACACACACACACGAGAGAAAGAGGAAGCTGCTGTTCCCCAGGTGGACAGAGGATGGCACTGAAGATCCTTCTTAGTTTACTTAACCAAGAGGTTTTCTTGATTTAGATGCAGGCTTAAGTACCTCTGCAGAGCTCCTTGGTTGACTCATCTCTTTCCCCTCGGCTGCGGTCACACACACACTAAATAATCCACTGTCATTTCTGTCACTCATTTGTCGCTATTGCTTCAGGGCTTCTCCTCCCCCCCCCCCCCCGTGTGTTTTGCTCTCTCTAGTAGTTCCAGAGGGAGCAAAACACATGTGGAAAAGGGGGACGATGACCCCAAAGCAACAGGGACAAATGAGTGACAGAAATGACAGTGCAGAAGTGCAAAACCCAGTTGGAAAGTGCACTGAAAGTGGATTGAACATGGATCATTTAGTGTGTGTGACCGCAGCCTTATAGTGAGTTTCTAGATGAACACGAAGCAGCTGTGAAGAAAACGATTTTCTTAGAGTTTTGGGAGATTTTTGTTTGCAAATCTAAAACTGAATCCAGATGTGATGTGGAATCAATCACCTATGAAACCAGTCCTGCAAAAGTATAGAGCGGAAGGTGCCTCTCTAGATAACTGCTTCTCTCCTTCTCACCCAGGGGGGGTATCTCCTGCTCCTGGGGGCTCCTGATGCTGGCCATGTGGATTTCGCTTAGGGTTGCCAGCTCCCTCCCCCCCCCCCCCCCCGTGCCACCGGTGGGGGTTGGAGAGGTAGAGTTGCCAGATTCAGGCTGGGAAACTCCTGGAGATTTGGGTATGGAGACTGTGGAGGACAGGGACATCAGTGGGGTACAATGTTATAGAGTGTCCCGTCCCCCCCCCCCCCAAGCATCCATTTTCTCCCAGGGGACCTGGGACTTCAATCAACGCTCAGAGTCTTCAAGGACGTATTTAAAGTTTTGCTAAAACGACCCGCTTCCAGGAGATGAGAAGGCGTTAAATAATTATATACAGCATTCATTAAAGATGCATCTTACCGTCTGACCCACAATTCTCATTTCCCACAACAATGAGAATGTCAACGGATTTTTAAAAATGAAGTGCAGGAGGGTGAAAGAATTAAAGCCCATAATTCTGCTAAACCTCAAAATGAGATTGGTTAGAGGTGTGGAAAAATGTCAAAAAAGTCAGCCATCAATACATCCATCACAGTTAAGAAAAAAGATTAAAATTGACTTCTGTTATACTTGCTAAAGACTAGCTCTTTCTTTGCATTTTTGCACTCTGTGTGTGTGTGTGTGTGTGCGCGCGCCCCTGCCTGGAAGTCATGGCGACCTCTGGCAACTCCTACTGGGCCATGGAGGACGTTCAGAGAGGTGGCTTGATAGCCTGCCTTTGCCTTCCGGCCCTGGTATTCTCTGGAGGTTGGCCCTGGCTTAGCTTCCGAGAGCTGACAAGATCAGGCTATTCAGGTCAGGGCTAAACTAGCTCTTGATGTTACATTTGACTAAGTTCCATTCCAGTCCAGCAACAATTAATCTACACACAGAAGGAGCTTTCTGCACAGAGTTGATTGCTGAATCTGGAACGGCCCATGTAGACTGGATGAGCCTCTACAGTACAACCCACATCTAGCATGAAGCACATGATGAAATCTCAATTTTCATATATGCCGCCCTATCCCATGGTGGGCTCAGGGGGGCTTACAACATAAATAAGATACAATAAATATATAATTAAAACCAGGACTTTTTTTTTGTAGAAAAAGCCCAGCAGGAACTCATTAGCATAATAGGCCACACTCAACAGCAGGAACTCATTAGCATATTAGGCCACACCCCCTGACAGCACAGTTTATTAGCATGTTAGTGTGGGGGCTGGGAAAGAAAGGCTTTTTCAACTTGCCTGGGTTCCCTGCCTGCCCCTTTCCAGCTGGGCGAGATCAGGTGGAGAAGGGAAGGCAGAGAGAGGCTTTTCCTTGTCAATGTCACTCTCAGCTGACTGGCCAGGAGTGAAATTGACAAGGAAATCCCCAGGGGTTCCTCAGAGGGAAAGACAGCATTTTAACATGCCGCCTTTCCCTCTTGTGCGTAACATGGGTAGGGCAGCGTGTTCTGTAGCCACGCATGCCAGAGGTTTTGGTTGTAGGCGTGGCCAACTCAGGAGCCATCCAGAACTCCGTTCCTGTGCATTCCTGCCCCCAAATAGCCCTGATTAAAACCAGTTAGAAGAAGAAGAGAAGAGATTGGATTTATACCCCACCCTTCACTATCTGAAGGAGTCTCAGAGTGGTTTACAATCTCCTTTCCCTTCTCCTCCCCACAACAGATACCCTGTGTGGTAGGTGGGACTGAGAGAGCTCTGAGAGGACTGCTCTTGAGAGAACAGCTCTGAAAGAACTTATGACTGACCCAAGGTCACACCAGCAGCTGCATGTGGAGGAGTAGGGAATCAAACCCAGTTCTCCCAGATTAGAGTTCGTGCTTCTAACCACTACACCAAACTGGCTTTGACATTTCAGGCAGAAGCTCTGTTTAACAGGATGCCTTTTAAAATGAGCATACTGTTTATATATACAAAGGAGGACCATCCTAGGAGGACCATGGTGAACAGTAAAGGAGAGGACGGACCCTGCAGGCAGCCCCGACTTCCATGGAGCACAAAAAAGTGCGCTAGGCAGCAGCCGCAGTTGCTGTTCCCGAGAAGGAGCCCTGCAATTCAGACAACTTCTGACTTCCTAGAAGCGCGCCTTAAAGCCAACCTGTCCTGCTTCTCAGAAGCACTGCTGCCCTCTTGGCTTGAGACGTCCAAGGGGGCAGCTGCCCAGTCTTCTGGCTCTACCTTCCTATTCTGGGAGGGCCGCATGCACACTGGCTATAAGGGAAGCATCTCGTTCTCCTTTAACGTGTGTTAAAACTCCTTAAGAAGAAAAACGTTCCTGGCAGCCACTCTGAGTGCCAGGGAAAAATCCAAAACGAAACCCCAGGTCAGTTTACAAAGTTTGAGTTCTGCAAACCTTTCCATCAGTATAGTAGAAAAGAGTCCAGCTGCACCTTAAAGACTAAGAAAAATTGTGGCAGGGGGTAGGAGCTTTCATGAGTCACTGCTCACTTCTTCAGACACAGCTATCGTGTGAGTTCACATGGTCGTATCTATTGGAAAGCAGAGTGATTCCAGATGCCAAATGACATTAGCAGGCAAATGACAGCAACAGGTGTGATTGGATTAGGTGTGATGTGCAGAGAGATAGTAGGCGTGGTGAAATCAGCATGGGTAATGAGACAGGAAAGCTAGGTCTGGATTCAGTCCAGGTGGGTGCTTTATCAGTTGCACTTCAGCAGTCTCCCTAATCTCCCTTTGAAATCCCATTGTAGGAAAACTGCTACTTTTAGGTCAGCAACTGAATGTCCTGGAAGGTTAGAATGCTCCCTCGCGGGTTTTTGCACGTTGCAGTTTCTGATGTCAGACTTCTGTCCATTAATTCTTTGTTGAAGGGACTGGCCTGTTTGTCCAATGTAGAAGGTGGAAGGGCACTGCTGACACGCGATGGCATCAATCACATCAGAGGTTGAGCAGGAGTAGGAACTGGAGCTGGTCTGGCTGACGTTGCTGGGTCCACTGATGGTGTTGCTGGGATCTACATGAGAGCAAAGTTGGCAACTTGGTTTGTTGCAGGCCTTGGTACCAGACTCCATTACTGTTAAGTACTTTATCACTGCAGGTGAGACGTTGTTTTCAGGTTAGCAAGCTCTGTAAGCTAAAATGCATTTATGTTTGAAAATTGGTGGGCTCACCGGGGGGGGGGGGGGCGCAGAAGGTAGCCTCGCCTAGTGTGCAAACAAACCTGGCACCAGCTCTGCTTACCAGGCAGCAAAGTTATACACCCATTAGGATTTAGCTCCCCTCCCTCATGTGCTATATTTTTGGTTCTAAAATAGACACTTCCCCATTGTCTCTGTACCCAAGCAGAAGGATTAATCAAATGCATGAGGATTTCCCCCTATTAATTACATTAGTTGTGACTACTTCCACTTTCTTAGGTTGCCAAACATCCTTCTTTGCCTACAAAAAGGGAGGAATTCAATTGCCTGTCAATCAAGGACATGTTTTCCTATCTGACTGAAATTTGAGGGGGGGGGGGGGAATCACTTAGGGGAGGGTCTAATATTGCGGATAATTTCATTCCAGTTAATTCTGAGAAAAGGATTAGAGCTGGTAATGTTTTGAAACCAGCAGAAACGTTCCTATAATTCACACTTGCATATTCATCGCTCCGTGATTGCACCGCTGACTTGAACATACGAACGAACCATCACAGATCAAATATGACTGACTGAAATTTTGTGTCATGTCACATGAGCTCAAAAGCTTTGCTTGTCAATGAAACTGTAAACACACTTAGCAACAGTAATGATGCATCATGCAGTGAACTTGCATGTGTGGATCAGCCCAAGATACCCGCCCCGACAGTACACCTCTTATACTTGGTGAGTATTTGGTGAGTATTTGGAAGTCTTTTGGTGTAGTGCCTGGGACTGTGGACTCTAATCTGGGAGAACTGGGTTTGATTCCCTACTTCTCCACTTCCAGCTGCTGGTGTGACCTTGGGTAGGTTACAAGTTCTCTTAGAGCTGTTCTCGCAGCCCCACCTACCTCACAGGGTGTCTGTTGTGGAGAGGGGAAGGGAAAGGAGATTATAAGCTGCTCTGAGACTCCTTCGGGTAGTGAAGGGCAGGGTATAAATCCAGTCATCTCCTCCTCCTCCTCCTCCTCCCCTCCTTCCTCCTCCTCCTATGTAAGCTGCCTTGAGTCTCAGAGAGAAAGGCAGAGTAGAAATAATCTAACAACAATAGTAATACTGATTGTGATGATCACTAAAACATCTGTCAACATAGACTGTTAATATTTCACAGGCCTGAGAGCAGAACTGTGCTTTCCCACGTACCTAAACAAGGTTTCCCAGATCCCAGACTAAAGTGCGGCATGCTGGGCCATTTGGGCTCTCCTGTTAGTAAGTAATACAGCAATAAGCTCCTGTTTATTACAGATGCATTTGCTGAATGACCACTTGCACTCCTCAGTAATCTCTGTATATCCTGCAGGTAAATCCTCTGGGCCCAATACCTGTTAAATAAATCCATTTAAGTGAATAAACACTCCACAGACTTATTCCTGGAATATAATTTAGCTTGTTTTAAAATAGAACTGTGCATTGATTTGCCTGCTACCATCTCCCCTTTAAACAAACACGAGAAGGAAATAGGTTACAAGACTCGGGAAGGAAATAGGTTACAAGACTGTTTTCTTTGCATTGAAGGCATGAGCTTATCACAGAAAGCTATGTTTTCTTTAGTGCCATTTTGGCTATTGGTGGGATGCTACTTTGACTCCTCCTTTACCCATTCTCAGACATCAGCCAGTGATGACACTAAAGCCAGCTATGGGTTAAATCAGCTTCAAGGTAAATGCGGACTGCAGAGGACACCTTCTGCATAGCAAAGTTCATAAAGGTGAATACATTACAGTGCAATCCTAAACATCATTGCACCCTTCTAAGCCTATTGACTTCAGAGAGCGTAGAAAGGTATAACTCTGTTTAGGATGGCACTCTTAACAATTGAGTTCATCAAGTTGGGCCATGATCCTGATGTCTTTCTCTGTTACACAACAATTGAAAGCTGGCTATTTTGGTATTTACAAAAACTCGTGGGCACTCCATGAAATTGCTGAGCAGTCAGATTAAAACAGATAAAAGGAAGTACTTCTTCACCCAAAGAGCGATTAACACATGGAATTCAGTGCCACAGGAGGTGGTGGTGGCTACAAGCATGGATGGCTTCAAGAGGGAATTAGACAAACATATGGAGCAGAAGTCCATCAGTGGCTATTAGCACAAAGTACAAATAGGAACTCTCAGTCTGGGCCAAACGATGCTCTGTATTCTTGGTGTTTGGGGTGGGGGGTGGGCTACAGTGGAAGGGGGCTTCTAGTGTCCTGGCCCCACTGCTGGACCTCCTGATGGCACCTGCTATTTTTGGCCACTGTGTGACAGAGTGTTGGACTGGATGGGCCACTGGCCTGATCCAACATTGGCCTCTCTTATGTTCTTATGTAAGTTGAGAGATACGCTATCCTAGATAGGTTATTATGTTTGCTGCAAGGGGTAAGTGAGTTTTTAAAATAATTTTAATAATCATAAATAAGGATGAATGGAATGTTATTGATGTTTTAATATTTTTGTATATTTCAGTTCCGATGGGACCCTAGAAAATATGCTGCCATCTTAAGAGTTTTTGTGCTCACAAAGAGAAATTATTGTGCCTTATGTCCTTATGCCTTATGCCAGTTTGATGTAATGGTTAGGACTGTGGACTCTAATCTGGGAGAACCAGGTTAGTTTCCCCACTCCTCCAGATGCAGCTGCTGGTGTGACCTTGGGCAAGCCACAGTTTGGTCAGAGCTGTTCTTGAAAGAACAGTTCTCTCAGAGCTCTCTCAGTCCGACCTACCTCACAGGGTGTCTGTTGTGGGGAGGGGAAGGGAAAGGAGTTTGTAAGCTGTTCTGTGACTCCAAGTGAAGGGCAGGGTATAAATCCAATCTCCTCTTTTCCTTCTTCTTTATATATATCATGGTCCTTGAAAAAGATTTATTCAAAACCGGTGAATTACTAGAGTCCCCTGGGACTAGTGATGGTGATACTGACAAGGTGCTGTCTGAATATTTGAATAGAATGTAAACCTGCACTTTGATGTATTGTTTGGGTGAAACCTATTTTTGATAATATTTGACACCAATATTTATATAACAGTATTAAAAAAGAAAAAGAAAGAAAAAGCACAAAATTGATCTACCTTAAACATATATTTATTATACACAGCGCTATATACTTTTGTATATCTTCCTATCACTGTGACCATCAGTTTTTGTATTAACCTCCAGGTGGTGGCTGGAGTTCTCCTGGTATTACAACTGATCTCCAGGCGACAGAAATCAGTTCACCTGGAGAAAATGGCTGCTTTGGAATGTGGACTCTATGGCCTTGTACCCCATTAACGCCCGTCCCCTCTCCAAACCCTGCCCTCCTAAGCTCCACCTTCAAAATCTCCATGTATTTCCCAACCCAGATCTGGCAACCCCTACTTGCCTCACTCATGGCATTGACCTCCTGCCCATCATTTAAAAAGACAGACCAAGGAGAGGGCCTAACCCCAAAAAACTCACTGAAGCAATAACCGCACTTCTCCCTGAGCTAGGGAATGGGTTTGGTCAGCCCTTTCACTGCTTCCTTTCACTGCCCCAAAGCTGTGCCATAGATCAAGGAGACAGGGAACAACGTGTCTGAATTACGTGCCTTGTCTGATGCTCTTTCCCAAAGCTAAGTCATGTGTTAAGAGGAAGGCAGTGCAACACCCAACTGGCCACCAGCATTTTCTCTCACTGAAACGGCCCGCCTCTGAAACAGATGGTGGGTTTGGAATCGGCAGTAATATAGACAGGCAGGCCTACAGAATGCACATCCGGTCATCCTATCAGAACGGTCTGGTATCCAACCAAATCTGAAGAGCTCGGTGTAGATTTCGAATGTGTGTTCACAACAAAGCATATACTGAGCAAGAAGTCGACATAAAATACTATGTGTATCCAGTAAATTCATAATCTGCTCATGGACAATCTGCCAAAAAGAGAGCGAGCGAGCGAGAGAGCTAACTCACTGAATAAATTAGTTATTGTAAATCATTCACTGCTCTAATTAACACGAGTTGTATACAGTGCTTCCTCTGCAGCATGTTAACAACCTGCCCCTAAGGGTAAGTGGCACTAAGACATACATCATTTTACTTTTAAATATGTTTTTAGTACATGGCAGCAGAAAACCGAAGGAAATAAATGGGGGGGACCACAGGAAACTGCAGATAGATGATCAGTCATCTATGAACAGTTAGTCAGTGCCAAAAAGTGACCAATCTAATAACACCGAGATGTTGAAATATTTTGAGTGTCACATTGATCTGTCATCCTTGCCAAAATAATGGCATTTAAAATCGAATGTTGGATTGTCTCACCATCCACAGTCTCTTTCGACTAGACTCAGGCACAGTAAGCACCATTATCTTTTACCAACTTGTCCACAAGGCAGTTTCCTTCCATTGAATTTGAGATAGTAATCTTTTAATATCTCAGTCTTCTGAATAGCTTGATACATACTCAGCATGTGAGACTGCATATATATGGTGAATTTATTTTCTCAAGTTTGATTAACATCTCCTGGTTTATAATCTGAATACGCAGCCTGGAGATTGGCTTCCTACCTTGACCTGGTCAAACTGGCCTTGTGGATTCATGCCATTGTAGTAACCTCAAAGCTAGAGTATTGTAACACACTGAACATGAGTCTGCCCGTGAAGACAATTTGGAAACTCCATCTGGCATCAAATGTTGCCATTCATTTATGATCAAGAGCAAGGCAGAACATGCATATCATTATCATCAATATATCTAATTCTCTACGTGGCCAACTCTGCAGATACCTAAATCCAGAGACTGGAATAGTGAACAGACAACACAGATTTTTCTACAAACCTGAAAAATGACCTAGGTTTGCAGAAAACTCTGAAATCTTACAAAAAATACGGAGGGTTAACCCATCCCCCCCTAGAAACAACACCTGTAGCTTTAAGAAACAGAAGCACTCAGTGGGTATTCCTAGGCAACCAGGCAGCCTTGAAGCCTTGGTTTCCGACAGAAAAAGGCATGGGAAGGGGACAGGGCCCTTTCCAGGGCTGTTTCAGCCTTCGAGGGAGGGGCCACGCCCAGCAGCAACCACTCAGGTGACTATGTAATTTGTATGACTCACCCATACCAAGCTACTTGCTACTGATCAATAAAAGCCAGTGTGGTAGGGCTGCCAGATCCCCTGGGGGGGGGCAGGGGTTTACCTGCTTTAGGGGCACCCAATCCGGCCCGGATCTGGCCAGTGGAGGAACCCCGCCCCCAAAGTGCCTGGATTGGGTTGACGTGCCTGGCATGATGACGTCACCCAGAGATGACATCATCGTGCCAGGCATGTTGCCGGGGGGATGCTCTAGCATTCAGCCTAAAAACTCTGTGGTATCATAGAGTATCATAGAGTTTCTAGTCAAATGCTAGAGCGCCCCCCTGACAATGTGCCTAGCATGATGACATCACTTCCATGTGATGTCATTGCGGTGTGTGTGTGTCTGAAGATCCCAGAACAGGGGCTTCTTCCTCCCACCAGAGCAAGGTAACAGTGTGGTGTAGTGGTTACTATTTCAAACTAAGACCTGGGAAACTGCCATGGAAGCTCACTGGATGAACTTGGACCACTCATTCTCATTGGGTGGCCAGGTCTGAGTGGGAAAATACCTGGAGACTTTGGGGGTGGAGCCGGGAGAGGGCGGGGTTTGGGGAGGGGAGGGGCCTCAGCATGATACAATGCCATAGAGTCCACCCTCCAAAGTAGCCACTTCCTCCAAGGGAGCTGATTTCTGTCAGCTGGAGGCCAGTTATAAAAGTGGGAAATCCTGGAGGCTGGCAATCCTCCCTTCTCAGCCTAATCTAACTCACAGGGCTGTTGTGAAGATAAAATACTGGAGAGCGGAATGATGTAAGCTGCTTTGCATCCCCATTGTAGAGAAAGTTGGGCATTAATGAAGCAAATAAATACTACACATAGTTGAAGGTGAGAGGGTAAATTAAAAGGCAGTTTGGTGGGTGGGTGGGAAGAAGGGAAGAGTGAAGCAGGGGGAACTGAGGATGTGGGACTGCTAGGAAGGCGGAAAGAGGAAATAGTGTCTGGAAAGTGAGGTGCCCCCCCCCCCAATCATCGCAGGCTCCCTGTCATGCAATTGGGCCTGGGTTGCCAAGTCCTTACCAGCTGCCAGTGGGGGGCACCAGGATCTGGTCTGGTGTCTCCTTGCACAGAAGTGACATCATCATGTCACCAATGTCAGGGGGAATGATGGTCTAGTTTTTGGGCAAAACTCTATGGTTTGAGCCCAATTTTACCGTAGAGTTTTGCCCAAAAACTAGAATGTCACCCCGTGATGTCGGTGATGTGATGACATCACTTCTGGGTGATGTCATTATGTTTTATGTGGGGACATTTGCGGTCAAGGTTCCCCCCACCGGCCAGCTGGCTGGCAGTGGAAAGGGGCCTGCAAAAGTGGGGGGACCCTCGCCCGGACTGGGGACTGGGTGACCCTACTACCACCTCACATCCGGGCTTAGCAGCCACCGCCATACAACCGGGCCCGGGCAGTGACTCCTGCTACACAATTGAGCCTAGTCTGACCCTGGTTGCTGCACAACTGTTCCCAGCCTAGCAGCCACCACCAAACAAGTGAACCCACCCTGGCATCTGGCACCACACAGAGATTTCCTGGGGAGAGGCTGCCAGGGTTAGGAAAGGATGGAAAGCTGAAAAGGAGAGAGCCTATTGGGGCTTTCAGGGAAGCAAAAGAGGAAATAGGGGACAGGAAAACGTGGTGTCCCTCACAAGTCCTTGCCGGTTTCCTGCTTGTCAGTATATCTCACGGCCAACATGGCCCCATGTACCCATATAGAAACTTTGAAAACCAGGGGGAAAAATGGAGGGAGGGTCAAATCCCCCCAAACAGAGGGGTGCCATCTGAACATGTGCAGATAACGCTCCTCTGTTGGGAGCTGCTCTCTGGTGGAGGAGGCGAGGGCACTGCAGGTGGTAAGGAAAGGGGTTGAGAAGGCCGAGTGGGGCTGGGGCTGGCAGATGGAAGGTCAGAGCAATGGGGAAGGGGGCAGGACAGTGGGCTGAGGGCAAGAAAGAGCTGCCGCTGTCCCCTCACTGCCCAAGCCACTTGGGAGAAACTTCAGCCAGGGGAGCGGGCTGGCTAGCCACTGACTGGCTTGCTAAACGAAAAGGGAAGGACAGGCAGGTGGACCCAGTGGTGGGGAGTGAATGGATGGGAGGGCAGAGTGCTGGGGAGGGGGGCAGGCTGGTAAGCAGAGCAGTGGGGAGGGGGGGAGGAAGAACAGTCTCCATCCCCCAATAGGGTTGCCAGCCTCCAGGTGGGGCCTGGGGATCTCCCGCTTTTACAACTGATCTCCAGCTGACCGAGATCAGCTCCCCTGGAGAAAATGGCTGCTCTGAAGTATGGTCTCTATGGCATTGCACCATGCTGAGGCCCCTCTCCTCCCCAAACCCCGCCCTCTCCTGGATCCACCCCCAAAGTCCCCAGGTATTTTCCAATCTAGACCTGGCAACCCTGTCCCCCAACCACGTTAGCTCAGTGAGCATGCAAGGCTCCACCACTGCTAACCCTCTTCCCTGGTGGCAGGGAGGGTTCGCTTCTGTAGCAGGCAGGCAGGCAGGAATGTTGGCAGGCGGTCTGGCAAGGTTCGGACCCACCAAGTGAGAGGGCAGGAGGGAAATGAGCGGGCAGGCAGAGAGGCAGGGACAGGGATGGTTCAGGGCAAACAGAGAGGTGAAATGGAGGGGAAGTCAGCCTGAGGAAAGAGGGGGAAGCGGGCGGCCGTAAAAAAGGGAAATGTCTAGTAAAACAGAATTCTTCAAGAAGGCTTATTTTAGTAAAAGGAATACAACTGTTGAGTGTTAGTGTCTGAAAAATGTAGATGGTTTCTCCCCCTGGTCTTGTTTATTGGATTATTACACTGTTTAAATTTTAATGTTTTCTGATTTTGTAATCCAATTTTATTTCACTGTTTGTAGTATGCATCGCGTTTGTCATTATCGGGTTGCTTTCTAACTCTGCGATCTGCCTGGAGTCTCAACAAGGGAGGCAGACGATAAACGACATAAATAAAATAAATGACTGCCGACGTGAAATGAACACACTTCCACAAGTCCCTCTGTGGTAAGGACAGTAACATGGATCACACACTTGCCCACTACCTTCTGGCCGAATGTTTGTACAAATATTAGAGGATGAATCAGTGAGGACCCTCACCGTGATAAAGATGCTTCACAGCAGCAGTTTTCAAATTTCTCTGACCCACTTTGCATCTTTAATCCCCAGCAACTGCCTGGGATCTACCGGCTGTAAGCGCATGTGACTTTTTCGGTGTCATATGACAAGGAAGAGGAGAACCCAGAACTATGATGGGTTCAGGTGGGTCGCCATGTTGGTCTGAAGCAACAGAACATCGTTTGAGTCCTGTGGCACCTTTAAGACCAACAAAGTTTAATTCTGGGTATGAGCTTTTGTGTGCCTGCACACTTCTTCAGAAGTGCGCGCGAAAGCTTATTCCTAGAATTAAACTCTGTTGGGCTTAAAGGAGCCACTGGTCTTAAACTTTGCTCCAGTGTTATGATGTTGCTGGTACGGAAGAGTTACCCCACTGGAAGACGAACTAGTGGGGATAAATCATAGCGGGGCCAGGCAGGGTGGAGAGAAAAGACAAAAGGCAAAGGAGAGATTCCACAGGAAGGGTGGGTCTTCCAAACCTGCCTATACAAAACAGGAATCCTGTCTACCATTTGTGAGACCTCACTGTGCAGTCCTGCTGATCTGCTGAGCAGGTGAGCAAAGACAGGCAAGAGGCATGATGGCCTTGTTCTCTGCATAGACACACTAGCAGCAGGCAGTGTTCCCTCTAAGCTGTGGAGTCTTGTGAGCAAAAATTCCACTTTGTGAGCTACCGGCATTAAACTTGTGAGCGAGCAATCTGGCTCCTGCATAGATTAGTCTGCTCTGGAGCCATCCTTCCTGAGCAAAGATGGGAATGTGTGAGCTGGAGGCTAAAAAACTGTGAGCTAGCTCACACTAACTCAGCTTAGAGGGAACATTGGCAGCAGGTACTTCCAAAGAGCAGGAAAACTGAGAAGTATTGGAGTTGGGAGTCCATGGAACAGTGAAACAGCTAGATCTTTATTGCTGGTCCGGATGAAGCATACAGCCCAAGGCTCCGAGCCCTCCTTTTATGCTGGTCAGGGATAATCCCCTGACCTCGCCCAACTGGCCTGATAGGCTATTATCAGTCTATTTACATCTCATAGGTTCCCTGGGAGAAACCTAGGTACATGATTGGTGGCCGGTTCGAATCCATCTGGCCTTTGTTCTACCTGGCTGAAGCTCAGGTAGTTTCTTGGCCATGTGCTCTGGCCACATGGCGGTCGCCATTACTGGAGCACATGGCGACCGCATGGTCAATACATAACAAAAACATTATGGTGTCTGTCTCTACAGGGGTTTGTGACCCAGCAGGTTCGAAAGGAACCTGTTTAATGGACCCTCTAGGGAAGGATTTAAACCTCTTTTGCCAGAAGGCATTCTAGGGTTTGTTTACACAACGAAGGATGCAAATATTATACTGACCTATCACGATTCAGTCAGTTGGCTCAAAGAATTGTTCAGTTATGCACATAAGAAAGCTTTAGCTGGGAAGAAGAAAGGGAAAAAATTAAAAACGTCAATACGCTTGCTTAAGGGAGCCCACTGTTCTCTCTTCATCTTCCCTTCACCATGGTTCGCCCAGGTTGCCTTGGTTAACGCCTATAGAAAATTATCCACTACGCAACGGGCCAGATTTTTTTCTTCATAACTGAGCAGGTTCTAAAACTTGGCTGTTCCAGAAAGCTTTGTGCTGATATGGTTATTGGACTGATGAGTTTCTGATTCTGAAACGCTGTTAACCATTAGGCTGATGGCTTATAAACTGTAATGGCTGGCAGATGATCAAAGCCGATGCAGGCAATTTGGGTTTGTTGTTTTTCTTTAAAAAAGAACAGGCTGAGCTTTTTGTTTTTAGGACTGCTATTTTGTGTGATGTTTAGACTTTGTCTTGATTTTAATCTTCGTTATTTGCTGCCCTGGACCTTTTGGGAGGGCAGGAAATAAATATTTTAAATAAACAAATAAAAATGTCTTTACATATGGAGATGGTTTTCTCAATTGGAGGAACTGGCTCATTTGTCTGTGGCACCTGCTATCTGGGAGCTAATAGACATCATATGGACAGCTCATTGCTTATCTCAATAAACAAGGTACTGGGATGGGGAGGAGACTTACTTATGTAGAGAAAAAGTCAAGTAAACGGTTGAACAAAAACCCTGGCATTCTGGATTCTCAGTTTGCATTCACATGGTCTACTAAAGCCTGCCATTGTCTTTTGGAGGAACTGATAGCATTTAAATCTAGGGACACCCATTCAAAGGCTAAATAGTTGCTATGCTCATGGTGAGCCACAAGGCAATATTGTTCTCCTGAAAACCTCACTACAATCTTATATAAATGTCATCTTTCCTCGTACTGGAGCAGCATGGTCGCATTCTTTGGCTTCTCAACCTGCTTGATAATATATTCACACATTTCCTGTTTCTCTAGCTGCTTCTGACAGGCGAGTATTTCCCTTTCTTCTCTTTGACCAAAGAGAGTGAGTGTCTGGCTGAGATTAATGAAAAGAGTTCAATGAAAAAATCATTCCCCCCTCTCCCTCTGCAACTTTATTGTGGGAACCCAACATCACAGCATGCTGGAAAGAATTAAAGGGAACATCCAGGAAAGGAGGGCATTTTGTTTCTTTGGGAGGGGGGAGGGAATCAAAATTATTTTTTAAAAAACCCCTAAAGGGTCCATTTACAATAGTCAAGACAAGGTCAAGATAGTTCGGATTCAGTCTGATCTTCAGTGAACAATAAAACACCTTAAATGTGGTCCACATCATATAAATGAAGCAAATATTGTCTAATAATCTAATACTTGCAGTGGGAGTTTTTAACCAACAGTGTGGAATGAAAGATGCCTAAAATAAATACATGTATTTTAATACAGCTTTGGATACATTGAGTCTGCTCTGTCCTAGATGAACATCATCAGAAACACACTGAGTCATTCTTTGTTCGACGGTGTGAACGGGAGGTGTGCCTGGAAAGAGCTAGAGCTATTTAGTTCACAGCCAAACTAGACATGATAGGGGCCCATGATTATTTAAAGGTCAAGGTCAAGGTTTCCCTTGCTTGAAAGACAGTCGGATCCGACTCTAGGGATGCAGTGCTCATCTCCGTTTCCAAACCAAAGAGCCAGCGCTGTCCAAAGACGTTTCCGTGGTCATGTGGCTGGCATGACTAAATGCTGAAGTGCACAGAGTGCTGTTACCTTCCCACTGAAGCGGTACCTATTTATCGACTTGCAATTTCTTGCTTTCAAACTGCTAGGTTGGCAGGATTATTTACGCACATGTAAATCAAGGGGAATATATACATATGTGTATATATATATATACATACATACACACACTCTTAAAGAAGGGAAAATTGGCCAGTGTGTAAATGTAATAGCATCTTTCAAACATTTAAAAATAATTTTTTGAAAGATTTTTTAAATTATTTTTTTCTACAAACACTAAACACTAATAGAACTCTACAACACTACAAACACTAAACAATACAATAAAATGAAGCTATACAAGGAACTGTATAGTAGAGTTTCTGATCCAGCTTAAACAAAAGTGTTAGAGTAAATTATGGTATTTTATGTCTACTTTCTATTATAAACTGACAAATGAGTGATTAAGTCAGGTGAACACAGTTAGATAATTTCAAACTTTCACATTTTAACTTGTTCCCATTATTTCTTTTTCTTTCCCCGTGCTTTTCCCTTTTCAAAATTCTATTTGATTTTCAGTGGGTTGGGAGCTGCTGCTCCTTTTTCCGATTCCGAGTCCTCTTCCGGGGTGCTGCTTGAGGAGTTTTCCGAACTTTCCAGTCCACACATTTAAAAAGTTGACAAGTAGAAAGAGAGAGATGAGACTTACCAAGTCCATTGAGGAAAGGGCAAAAGTGGGCCTATCATACTGCCACAAATCAAATTTTGGCTGAATATCAGTAAGTGTCACTAATGGCTGGGCAATGGACCAAATTAGCTAGGGAATGAGAGTAATAATAAATGTGGATACACCCAAGAGAATAGTCAAATGACACACTAGCCATCACAGCTATTCCCTACTGTGCAACAATTTTTGCATTTGCCATTTGTGCGATCCCCTTGGAACTGTGTCACAATGCACTTATTTGAATGGCTTTATTTTTGGGCCTCTTCTGAGTGCCACTTGCTCCATTGCTCTCAATGGTGTAGTCCAAGCATACCCAAAAACTGGGCTGGCTTTTGGAAGATGCTAAAGAAAAATGGAAGCAGACGAACAGTAATGATGGATTTGGGTGCACGGGGAACATTATTTTTTGCCAGTCTTTCAAGGGCAGGACTATGCACGGAGTGCTATGCTGGACTATGGGCAGAGATGGCTGCTTGGTGGATAAGTTCTTGAGCTGTTCATTCCTAGTTATGCACTTACCTGAACAGGATTTCTGCATGACGGGTTCCCATGGGCAACATGAGCAACTTAGAATGCATGGTGGCCTCAAAGTCCATTTTGGTAGAATCCATTCAGATTCTTCAGTTCAGTACGCAACTCACACTATGATTGTGAAAAGTTAGAGCCCAGTGGCACCTTTAAGACCAACAAAAGTTTTAGTCAAGGTGTGAGCGTCCGTGTGCCAAGCACACTTCATCAGACACAGTTTTGCACCCAAAAGCTCACACCTGGAATAAAACCTTTGTTGGTCTTCGAGGTGCCCCACTGGACTCTTAACTTTGTTCTGCTGCTTCAGACCAACACGGCTGCCCCCACCTGGATCTACTATGATTGTGAGTTATCACTTGATAAGAAAACTGGTTAGTGTAGTTTAATACTAGCCCACCGGTGAGGGCAGAAGGGCAAGGTATGTATTTTGTAAAATAAATAAATACTGATCCAGAGACCCCTTTTGTTCAGCCATAGCCCCTTCCAGCCATGATGATCAACCATGTATAAAGGGAGACCCTGCATAGCCTAATCCTCTTGATACGAGCGGTCATGTTGCACAAACAGCACGGTACATGCCTTTTCCTGATTCAGTAGTGTTTGGAAATTCCAATTTTTTTAGGGTACCTGATCATGCATTCTGATTTAGGGAAATATTTGCATTGCAGTGTTCACACGAGACGGCAATCATGCTACGTGTGATCTCCCCTTACATGCAGGTGATCATCATGACTGAAAAGCCTTCTAATTTGCACCAATCTTCCACTTGTGCAAAGGCTTTCCCAGTTATAGCATGTCACTTGAAGAACGCTCCCAGCCTTCAAGACTTTGAGAGCCAGTTTGGTGTCGTTGTTAATGTTGGAAAAGTATGAGCTAACAAGACCTGACTTTCCAGCCATTATAGGGTTAACTTTGTTCACCTTGCAGTGCTATTGTTTAGCTTGACCTGGAAGGGAACCTGGCAGCCAGCCACTGTGGAAAAAGCCCGCGAATCTAAAGGGGTATTGCTGTATTGATTGGATCCTGTATTCAGGTGACTTCCTCTCTAGGGTCAGGAAGAAGGAGTGATTCTCCATTGTGATCTAAGTATGTCTTAGCAGTGAGATGTAACAAGATGTTGCTCTCTAAGTGTTTGTTATTTTGTAGCCTTCCCGTTTACCCTTTCCTTTAGTTAATAAAGTATTTTAAAACTAAGGAAATGTGTCTCATCTCCAGTGAAGCAAGAGTCATCGCAGCTCTAAGCTTTTAAGTATATTTTGAATACCTCAACCATAAAAGTCAATTTTACAACAGTTAAGAGCATGGACTCTAATCTGGGAGAACCGGGTTTGATTCCCCACTCCTCCACATGCAGCTGCTGGTGTGAGCTTGAGTCAGTCACAAGTTCTCTCAGAGCTGTTCTCTCAAGGGCAGTTCTCAGTCAGAGCTCCCTCAGCCCCACCTACCTCACAGGGTGTCTGTTGTGGGGAGAGGAAGGGTAGTGAAGGGGGGGTAGTGAAGGGTGGGGTATAAATCCAGTGTCCTCCTCCTCCTCCCTTGGAATCCTCCGTGCACTGGAAGATAAATGGGGAGGCTAACCCAATCTCGTCAGATCACTGTCCTCCTCCTCCCCCCTGGAATCCTCCGTGCACTGGAAGATAAATGGGGAGGCTAACCCAATCTCGTCAGATCTCAGAAGTTAAGTAGGGTCAGCCCTGGCCAGTATTTGGATGGGAAACCACCAAGAAATACCAGGGCCAGCAATGGCAAATCACCTCTGAATGTCTCTTGCCTTGAAAATCCCACAGGGTTGCTGTAAGTCGGCTGCGGCTTGAGGGTAACAAAACAAAAACCCAGCTCCAAGGAAGTAATTCAAGTAATGAAAGCCAAAAATAGATATTCCATTACTGACATGGTCACCACCCAAAATGGCAGGTCCCTGGCTAGATCTGGTAGACACTTCTCTGTTCCGGCCTTCCATCTGATGGATTAGATTGTTGTCATTGTGACGGAATGTCTTTAATTCTCTGACGCTACCTGCTTTGTGTTTCTTTGTGAAGAAAAGTGGGCTATAAACGTTTTGAAGACATCAATAAATGGCCCTCCTTTCCACATGGCTCTCATCTAGTACAGCTGATCTGTGATTCATGTCATGTTCTTTGTTTCTAGGCCTCTGCTCAACATCTTTGGTTGCTGCTGCTGGCCGGAGAACAGTCCTACATTATGCACAAAGTTCTATTAGGAAAGATGGAGAGAAAAGACGGATATAAAAATGGGCTGCTGTGGCTGTCCACAGGAGGCAAGGAGGTCCTTGTCCCCTCAGTCCTAAACTGGCTGATATTTTAAATGGGATCCTGACACATTCACACTTCCAACTAGTTGGCAAGGGATTTAGAATGATAGAAACCTTGCCTTTCCCTCCTAAAATTATTTCTGCTAGATCCCTAGGGGCTGTTCGTCTCAGAAATGGCTGAATGTTTAGGGTATGGAATAGATCAAGATGGGTAGCCATGTTAGCAGTAGAAAAGAGCCGTCTTTGTAGCAGTAGAAAAGAGCAAGAGTCCAGGAGCACCTGAAAGACTAACAACATTTATGGCAGATCCAGGTGGTCAGCCATGTTGGTTTGAAGCAGCAGAACAAATTTAGAGTCCAGTGGCACCTTTAAGACCAACTAAGTTTTATTCAAGGTATGAGCTTTTGTGTGCAAGGCACACTTTTCCAAATACATTTATGGCAGGGTAGAAACTTTCATGAGTCACTGCTCACTTCTTCAGATACTTCAGGTGACTCACAAAAGTTCCTACCCTGCCACAAGTGTTAGTTTTTAAGGTGCTGCTGGACTATTGCTCTTTTTTACTGTTTAGGACAAAAATTGTTGGTTATAAGAATTTTAGTAAAGGGCATAAGCCACAAGTTCTTCTGGTTCCAGTTGTACAAAATAACACTATACTGTCTGTGTTCCTCCTTCATTCATTATTCTTTAACTGCTTTTCCAGTTTGTGGAGAACTGTCAGCAAAATGACGGTTTGTTTAATATCTTTTCTTTCAGCCTGTCTTTCGTTACCCCGCTCCTAACAGAAAGTTCCAACACTTTCTCCTCACTCAGAGTTTGCAGGGTTGCTTTTTTTGACATCTTGACGAAAGAGCCACAAGATGGAGATAATTATGGTAATTCCAAGTTTAAAATTACTACATCTACAATAATATACATTTTCTTGTCTTTTATTATAACAGCTTCTGGAATATGTGGCTTCCATAATTCGGAAAGCAAAGTCACACACAAAAGACAGACACATGCATTTTTAATGATGATGGTCACATTGGCGGGGAAAAGAATCCTTGCTGCATTTATAAGAGCATCTGCAAATGATTTTCTGACTCCAGTGGTGATATGCTCACATCAAGTTCATAATCTTTGACTGGGCCCACGTCTACAGTCTTTTCCAAAGACGAGCCAGCATCATAGTTGTTTAAAGGGCTCCTAGAAGCTTGTTGATTGTGAAAGTGTTTGTGATGCAGTCAAAATGTCCATTTGCCTTCTGTTATTCTTATTTTATTTTTTATTTTATATTTGCATTTATATCCCGCCCTCTCCGCCACTTATACTCTCAGTGGGCAGGAATGATTTGGGAAAAAACTGCAAACGTTCTTACAGAATCGATAAAATGGTGAATTGTTTTTTTTGTCAGCTGGATGAGAAGGCATTTAAAAATATATTTATTTATTTATTGACGCATATTCCAAGGGCCATTCTGAACACTTTGAAGGCAGGTAACCATAGATTCAAAACTTTTATAAAACAGCCACTAAAAAGCCAATAAAACACCTAATATAGCCCTTACAAAAAACAGTAATTTTTTTAAAAAAAACTAATCCAGCAATTTTTCTAATAAGAAATACAATTTTGGGAATCATCTGCACCACATTGTTATGTTACAGTTATAGATGCCAACGGGGGGGGGGGGGGGGGAGGTGGCATGGTATATCCCAATCTTGTCAGAGCTGAGAAGCTAAGCAGGGAGGGAGACCATCAAGGAAGACCCCAATGGAAGGCTATAGCAAACTAGTTTTACTTCTCACTTGGGGTTAATATAAGTTGGTTGTGACTTCATGATGCTTTACACACAACTAGATAATGGGCATAACCAAAGTAAAGGGTGAGTCTAATTCTCTGTGAACTGAAATCAGACAGACACCCCTAAGAAATCAGTTTGGTATAGTGGTTGGGAGTCCGGATTCTAATCTGGGATAATTGGATTTGATTCCCCACTCCTCCACATGCAGCTGCTGATGTGACCTTCACAAGTTCTTTCAGAGCTGTTCTCTCAAGAGCAGTTCATTCAGAGCTCTGTCAGCCCCCACCTACCTCACAGGGCATCTGTTGTGGGGAGAGGAAGAAGGGAAGGAGATTGTAAACTGCTCAGAGGCTCTGAGTGAACAGCAGGGTATAAATCCAATCTCCTCCTCTTCCTCCTCCTCCTCCTCTTCTTCCTTATTCATCGGTTCTCCATTAATTCACCCAGTATCTCCAACTTTTTCTCATATGACTTGTATCCCAGAGTGGATCTTCCTTGCAATCACTCTGTTTGAATTTGTCTACATCTTCCCTAACATGCAGTACCCAAAACCAGAGACAGTTTTAAGGTCTCACTAGCACAGATTTACATCCATGCACATGTTGGATCATAGGATCCCCTAGGTTTACAGCTTTTCATTTTGCTTGGTAACCTTATGGTAATCTAGCCTTTTCTGTGGGACAACACTGTCCAACCTAGAGCATGGCCAATTGGCATTGCTTTGAATGTACACGAATAGAACAAAGAACTGTGTGTTCCTTTCACAACAAACCTCTTCAATATACCAAGGCAGCTTCCTGTCTGCTGTTCTCCGACATAAATAGTGCCAATAGTAGATGGATGAGAACACACTGAAAACCTGGTGGCTAATAGTAAGAAGGTGAAAGTTATTACCTAATGATTAAAGCATCCAGGCTACAAAGTTAGATAATGAAGCAAGGATCTGAAATATTTAGTGCTGGCCCTGCGGAGGGTGGATGCTTGAAACATTCTAGGCTGACAGAGCCAACACATTATGAAGAAGAATTCCATTTCAGGCTGCTCGAAGGGTTAGAAGGCGGACTGGTCTCTGAAGTAGAATCAACTGAGCCACCCTTTATGTGCCTTCCAGAAGCTACTGTTGAAGAGACTTTCACACATGCTAAATAATGCAGTTTCAATCCACTTCAACAATGGTTTGCAAGTGGATTTGGCCATTTCACACAGTAAAATCCAGTTGCAAAGTGCATTGAAAGTGGATTGGAAGTGAGTTATTTAATGCGTGCTGCTTTGCTGTGGACTTAAATTCCCTCGACTCGAACACTGAGAAAATCCGGAGTGGCAGGCAAATACGGAAAGGACGCATGTCAGCTAAGAGCTGCTGAAGTCCATGGAATCACAAAGACGACTGTGACTGCAGTTTCAGCATTATTATTACTAGGAGTAAGGCCTGTTGTGGGAAGAAACACAACGGGCTCTAGACGGAAGCTCCAGGTGAGTGTCCCAGCTGTGGCTAGTGGGGCGGCAGAGGGAAGGGGAAAATAGAGGGAGGCAAGCCATGTTTATTTCCTTCTGCTTAGCTATAAGCAGTTTGGTGTAGTGGTTAGGAGTGCGTACTCTAATCTGAGAGAACTGGGTTTGATTCCGCACTCCTCCACGTGCAGATAGCTAGGTGACCTTGGGTCAGTCATAAGCTCTTTCAGAGCTGTTCTCTCAGGAGCAGTCCTTGAAAGAGCTCTCTCAGCCCCACCTACCTCACAGGGTGTCAGTTGTGGGGAGGGGAAGGGAAAGGAGTTTGTAAGCCGCTCTGAGACTCCTTTGGGTTGTGAAGGGTGGGGTATAAATCCAATCTCTTCTTTTTCTTCTATAAGGCAGGGCTGTCTCAAGTCATTTTGCAGAAGCCACCTGCTTGCTACCAGCAGGCTGCTGGAGCCGGCTTCTCCCCCCAAGCCCCCACCGCAACTCCAAGTAGCCTTGCCAGTTCTAGGGATCATCAAGCTTGCAACAAGGCAGAAGCCACCTACTTGCCTCTAGCAGGCTGCTGAGGCCGGCTCCTTCTTCTCCCCTTCTCCAATTCCAACTAACCTTATCAAAGGGCCTTCTTCCCTGCTGACTGTGGGGGGCGTGGCCAACTCAGAAGCCAGCTGGAACTCCGTTCCGGCGTGTTCCAGCTTCAAAATAGCCCTGATTACAACCAATCCACAGGAACAATAGACGAGGGAATAAATGGCTTTTAAGAATTACATGTTATTTTAATATTCATAAACAGGCTTTAAATGAAACTAGACTTTAGATGGGAATGCTTTAGGTATTCATCTTGTTTCCCACCTGACCAGTGGACTCCACTTTAATTTCGCTTAACGTGACACACTAAATCACTGCTTGTAGTTTATATCTTCACACAAAACAAAGAGCTATAAAAGTCACATTCAGATTTCTGTCCCTCAAGACAATCAGTTATGGATGAGAATGACAGGATCAAGCTGCTCTTTAGGGATCTGCTGGAGAATTAATGACTTCATGGGGTTACCTTAGAGTATCAGCTTCTCTCAGCTGGTCATTAATCATAAGCAAATGCCTTGAGTGCCATTTATTCAGACTTAAATATTTGAAAGTAACTTTATTCCAGAGAACATCTCTTTCTCCCCCGTTTCCAAGATGAAATCTGAGTAGTTATTATATCAATGTTAAGGATAATGACAGAGATGGAAGCTTAATTTTTTCAGTCCACCCCCAGTTTTCAGTTCTCTCTCTCTCTCTCTCTCTGCCATCTGCCATCTCCATGGGAGAACAAGTCCTTGCCCCTGGAGTTCCCGTAAAGAACAAAATAACAGAAAGGGCCAGTAACAGAGGAGTTCCTTAAGGGGAAGAAGGTCCTTTCTGCATTTGCCTGCCACTCCAGATTTTCCTCTGAGTTGAAGCAATTTAACATAAGGACATAAGAGAAGCCAATGTTGGATCAGGCCAGTGGCCCATCTAGTCCAACACTCTGTCACTCTTTGGGTGAAGAAGTACTTCCTTTTATCTGTTCTAACCCAACTGCTCAGCAATTTCATGAAGTGCCCACGAGTTCTTCTATTGTGAGAAAGGGAGAAAAGGACTTCTTTCTGTACCTGCTCTATCCCATGCATAATCTTGTAAACCTCGATCATGTCACCCCTCAGCCGTCATTTCTCCAAGCTAAAGAGCCCCAAGCGCTTCAACCTTTCTTCATAGGGAAAGTGTTCCAACCCTTTTATAATTCTAGTTGCCCTTTTCTGCACTTTTTCCAATGCAATAATATCTTTTTTGAGGTGTGGCGACCAGAATTGTATACAGTACTCCAAATGAGGTCGCACCATAGATTTATACAGGGGCATTATGATACTGGCTGATTTGTTTTCAATTCCCTTCCTAATAACCCCCAGCATAGCGTAGGCCTTTTTTATTGCAGTTGCACACTGTCTCAACATTTTCATTAAGTTATATACTATGACTCCAAGATCTCTCTCTTGGTCAGTCTCCGCCAGTTCGGACCCCATCAACGTGTTTTTATAGTTAGAATTTTTGGCTCCAATGTGCATCACTTTGCACTTGGCCATATTAAACCCCATTTGCCACACTGATGCCCACTCGCCGATCCTTGACAGATCCCTTTGGAGTGCCTCACAATCCTCCCTGGTTCTCCCCTGAGAGCCAGTTTGGTGTAGTGGTTAAGTGCACGGACCCTAATCTGGGAGAACCGGGTTTGATTCCCCACTCCTCCACTTGCACCTGGCTGGATGACCTTGGGCAAGCCATAGCTCTGTACCAGCTGTTCCCTCAAGGACAGCTTTGGAAAGAGTTCTCTCAGCCCCACCTACCTCACAGGATGTCTGTTGTGGGGAGGGGAAGGGAAAGGAGTTTGTAAGCCGCTCTGAGACTCCAAGTGAGTGAAGGGCAGGGTATAAATCCAATCTCTTCTTCTTCTTCTTCTTCTTCTTCTTCTTCTCACCATCCTGAACAACTTCGTGTCATCTGCAAATTTAGCCACTTCACTGCTTACTCCCAACTCCAAATATTATTAATAAACAAGTTAAAAAGCATTGGACCGAGTACTGATCCCTGCGGTACCCCACTGCTTACCTCCCTCCACTGAGAAAATTGCCCATTTATACTCACTCTCTGTTTCCTTTTAATTAGCCAGTTTTTGATCCACAAAGGACAAGTCCTTTTAACCCATGACTATTGAGCTTACTCAGGAGCCTTTGATGAGGAACTTTATTAAAAGCTTTCTGGAAGTCAAGGTAAACATCTATTGGGTCCCCCTTGTCCACATGTTTGTTTACTCCCTCAAAGAACACTAACAGGTTAGTGAGACAAGATCTGGATTCTGTGGGGGGTGGGGGTGGAGAACCTATGTGAGACGTTTTTTCTGCAGATCCTGCTTTCTTTCCCTCCCCCCACCCCTTCAATGGTAGTTCTCTTCTACAAATCCTGACTATGCCCAGAACAGTTAAAAAGAAGTGCAATGACCAGCAACCCACTCTCTCTCTTCACCAGATTTTTTTGGTGGTCTCCCCCCCCCCCACCTGCATTGTTGCTCAGTTTTGGGTCACCACTGGAGCCAGAACACAAACATGAAGGCAGCTGAGACTTCTCGATCCTGCTGTGCCACTGAGTTCCAGTGAGGCCATCATACAGCACATCAGATGGTGGCTAACATGCAGACACACCTTGATCCGCAATCCTTTGCTTAATTTCAAGCTGGCACCACTTCAGTCCATGAAACCAGCATCCTGTACTCCTGAGCAACCTGCTCCATCTACACGGCAACTGTGCAGCCCCCGGAGAATTTAACCCACTTCCCTGTTTTCGAGGCGTCTTATTCCTTTCTCATGGCTGCGAAAGAGGAATCTATTTCCTGTGGGACTAGAAATCATAGCAGGAGCCCGAATTAAACTAATATCAAAAGGCAGTGAGTCATGCCAAGGAATGCAGGGCAGCTTCTCTATCAATACTACGTACACCCCTCCGAAGTGGGAATCCATTGAAGGCCATTTACCCCAAGGACCTCAGAGCCTCCTCCCAGAAAACCCCCACTTGTTTAAGACCCTCCCTTCCTCCTCTGTCCAAGTGATGATCTGAAGCTGCACCTCTGTATTTGTTGTGTACTAAGACCACAATTGCCTGGTCTCCCGTAATGGCGACCGCCATGTGGTCAGCGCACATGGTCAGAATCTACCTGAGCTTCGGCCAGGTAGAACAATAGCCAGTTGGATCCTGAGCGACCACCAATTACGTGCCTAGGTCTCCCACTGGGGGACCTATGAACTGCAACCATGGACTTAAGGTCCTATCAGGACTTGGGGGTGAGGTCAGGGCATTGTCTCCGGCCGGCATAAAAGAGGGCTCTGAGCCTGGGGTTTCTCATGTTCCATCTGACCCACAATAAAGAGCTGTACTATGAAATCACTACCACTCGCCTCCCGACTCCAATACATTCCAGTATTCATAGGCTAAATGAATCCAAGTGTTTTAAGTGCCCAAAATGTACATCTTTCTTTTTCTGGGTAAGTACGGGGATGCCTTTGAACGTTATGGCCCTGACACATATATACCAATTTGGGTAATACTCCCTCCAGTTTGTCTGTCTGTTATAGGGTACATTAATCCCATACGGCTGCGCTTGTGGCTATTATTTTCAGTTTTTAAAAATCCATTTTCCTGTTGAAGGCATTCAAGGAAAACTGTTCAGCCTTAAAAAGGAGAAAGTAATGGACAAAAATGAAAGTAACCTACAAAAAAAAAATGAAAACGTTTTCACGTTCTTTGGGATAGAGCTGTTTATGAAACTCACTCAAATATAATCCATACTTTACACAGTACTGCAAACTGATGTGTTAGCTGGGCAAAGAAACACGTTTCCCTCAACACAGGAAAATAAACGTTTTCTGCTCACAGAAGCACAGTCTCAACTAAAAAAATACATGTAACAACTTCCACTGTGTATGTTCTACTAGAAAATGATATCTGGTTCTTGAAGAAACAATTGCTTAGAAGCATGGTATGTCCCGAGCGTGAAAAGAATATTGTGTAAAAAAATCCCTTAGGACATTCTTACTTTATTTGTTTCATACTAGTGTATTTGTGAAAGCAAAAAGGCAAGCATTTTATCAACTGTGGTCCAAAGTAAATGTGATGGCATCAGACCTGCTCTTTTAGTGGAGGCCTACCCCAACCACATATAAGGTGGTCAGTGTGTGCATGTTATATGCCATTGTCGCTTCCAACTTATGGTGATCCTGTGAATTAATGACCTGAACTCCAAAAGGCCCTATCGTTAACATCCTTGCTCAGGTCTTGCAAACTGAAGGCTGTGGTTACCTTTATCAAGTCAATCCATCTCATACTGGGTCTTGGTCTTTTCCCATTGCCTTCAACTTTTCCTAGAATTACTGTCTTCTAGTGAGTCTAATCACCGGGCATGTTGACGGGGCGACACTCTAGCAATCGCCCCGAAACTCTATGGCACCATAGAGCTTCAGGGCGATTGCCAGAGCATCGCCCTGACAACGTGCCCGGCGTGATGACATCATTTCCGGGTGATGCCATTACGCTGGGCACGTTGCCCCGATGGCCCCAGGAGGGAGTGCAGGGGAGCCGTGCAGGGGGGGGGGGGAGAGGCTCGCAGCAGTGGCAGCGGTGGCAGGGGGTACATCTTCCCGGTGCGCATGCATGTTTTGTGTGCGTGCGCACAAGAGTCCCCGCCCCCCCGAAAAATAAAAACTTGACGCCTCTGGTCTTCAGTGATGCTTCCTTAGACTCAAAGATCTTTTCTCACTCTTTTATGGGCTGCCCTCCCAAGTCTCTGATACTGGCTGATTTGTTTTCTATTCCCTTTCTAATAACCCCCAGCATAGCACTGGCTTTTTTTCATTGCAGTCACACACTGTCTCAACATTTTCATTGAGTTATCTGCTACGACTCCAAGATCTCTCTCTTGGTTTCAACGTTACTATGTTGGTTAACAAAATGTTGTAAGCCTCCCTAAGCCCACTTGCGGGGGGAGGGTGGAATATAAATCAAATAAATAGTCATCGCTCTTGTCTTCTTGATGTTCAACTGTAATTATGCTTTGGCTCTTTCTTCTTTAACCTTCATCAGAAGTCATTTCAAGGCAGTAGGGGGATACTAGTGAAATCCGGAAAAGTGGAAGTCATGTAGGTCCTTAGCTCTGGAATTTTAAATCCAAGAGGGCACAGGATTTCCAGGACTCACACAGTTTATTCCACCATAAGTCTTCAGGAGTCAGAGCTCACTTCAGGCCAATTTACATGCACAGAAGAAAGTATTGTGTGAATGCTATAAAGATAGGCTGGTTCAAAACGAGAGTAACCGGTTCACTCACAATGTATGCAAAGTACCCTTACAGAGGGCACAACAGTGCTTGTGAGAAACACTGTGACTCCGTTTGCACTCTGGCTTGTCTGTGTCCCTGGAACGAAAGCAGGTCTTGGCTTTTCATGTGTGATGTGCCCTATGTGGGTGTGAGTGGCCGATGTTTCCCAAGGTGCCACTATCCCTCTTACTGGCCTGTTCTGCACTCTCCTTTTAATCCAGGTTCTCTGCAATGTCCTCCAAGCAATTCTGCACTAAAATCAAATTCAACCTTCTTTTTAATCCAAGTTTTTTTTCATTCTGCCCTAAAGTTGAGTTCAACCTTTTTATTCCGGGTTTCTCCCCATTCTGCATTGCATTCCCTCCCTTCAGTGGTCAGCCCAGTTTCAGCCTGCTGTTGCCCCAGGTTATTTGGATGCTTTTTTGCCATGAACTTAAATTTCCTTGACTCGAACACTGAGAAAATCCGGAGTGGCAGGCAAATGCGGAAAGGACCGCTGTCTGTTTCTTCAGATGCTTTTTTCCCAGTGTAGCTCTGATTCCAGACATGAGTCCAACAGGAGAAAAGTACCTGGGGGAGAAAATGAAAACTCCCCCTCTACATGCATCTTTGGCTCTTAAAAATTGCACCGCCTGCCCTTAGGTGTACATGCAAACAGAGCAGAACCTTGCATTAAAAGTCTGGGTTTTCCAATGTCATGTACCATTCAGTCCTGTCAAGAGCATAGATGGGCAGATCAGGCACATGGGTTTTGAAGTACACAGGAGAAAAGCAAGTTATCTAGATACATCAGAGAAGTTATTTAAATAATTACTAAAAGTTGGAAGGCGTAATCCTGTACTTTTTTTCTCCACAAGGTTGGAGATTTTAAAGGTATGCACACCTAATTCTGTATGCTTATGCTTTAATTTTAGATCAGATGTACTTGCTTTTTAGAGGAGGATGTGTGTACCTGAGTACAAAATGTGGACAAAGAAGTCCCTTAGGCCAGGGGTGGGCAAACTGTGGCTTGGGAGCCGCATGCGGCTCTTTCACATATATTACGTGGCTCCCGGCAGGGCGGCCGGGGAAGCTAAATATCATTAGCAAACAAATAGCATTGGACAAATTAATATCATTATCAATATCTGCTCTTACCCCTTTTGTTATTATTTTTGGCAGTCTCATTTAATGTTAATAGAAAGCAAATTTGCTTATTTTCCAATAAAAGCATGTAATATTTGTTCATGTCTTGTGGCTCTCAAACATCTGATGTTTCTTCTATGCGGCTCTTACGTTAAGCAAGTTTGGCCACCCCTGTTCTAGGTGGCTCTTACACTGAGCAAGTTTGCCCACCCCTGCCTTAGGCAGAACTTACTTCCAAGTGGTGGTTTTATGCAAAATCCTGACCTTAGATGGGAGTCTGTTTATGAATTTTGGATTACACAGTTTCATAGGGTTGGATATTCAGCTGCCCACCCACTGGTACTGCAGTTGACCCTTTGATGAACGGCTTTTCTGCCTGTGGAAGGGTTTTTAGGCCCAATTTACATGTCCCCTCTGACTGCTGTCTTTTCCCAAGCTCATTTCACGCTGGTTTCAAATTTCACTCCAGGGGGTCTGAAGAGTACTAAGCAATAGCATTTGTTTAAAGCACTATAATGCTAGCTTGACCACAGGAGGGCAATTAACAAATGTAGACGGTGATTTATAAACTAGAACAAGTATGGTTTGAAAGTAGAAACAGGTATAGACAGGGTTTTTTTGAAACTAGAATGATTCCAGCGGGAAAGTCAGATGTAAATTTGACCTTAGTTGATTCCTCCTTCCTGCTGCTGACTCCCAGTTCACTCCCCATAATGGTCTTTCATGTCCACCGAACCACAGAAGCCCTGTTCCAGGGAGCGCCTAAGGCTGCAGAGGGAGAGGCAGGGAAATGGCTCTGCTGTGTAGGATCCAAGCTTGTGATTATTCACCCATTTTACAAATGGGATTGTTTGTACCATAACAGAAGTGATCTCAGCATTACTGAGAGTACAGAAAGCTAATGTCACTGAGGCATTTACCAAAGGCAACTTGGTTAGAGCGTATAGTTGTAAAAACAGATAAAATATGCCCAAGCAGCTTGGGGGGGAAATGCAGTCAAATTATAACAAGGCGGGGGAGGGGGCTAGTCTGACAACATAATCAAAACAACATAGTTCCCCCTGGAATATAGAAATGAATTCAATCAAAATGTCAAACACAGAGGGCAGCAGGCGTGTGTGTGTGTGTTTGTGTGTGTGTGTGCACAAAACATCTGACAGGCAATAGTAGGACATGAATTGAGTTACATTCCACTTACTTATTTTGAGTTTTGTATATTATTCAGCCTCAGAAAAAAACCCTTTTTTATTAGTTTGGCATTAAGGAAGAGAACACTAAGATTGAAAATGAAATGCAGGAGAATAACTTATCCGTGTGCCTGATGGAGGCAATAAAATAATATAAAACAGGAACTCATGGCAGATCAGCACAAAACTTAGCGAAAATGGGCGCCAATGAAGTCAGTAGCAACACTTTACCAGTGGGGCCTGATTGTTTATTTAACCAAATAAGCTGCAGTATTTGGATTTAATTCAGTTTAGATTGGGAGGAAATAGGCTTAAATACAAATACTACATTCAGATGAAAAGGCCCAAGAATCTGTCTGTCCATTTTTTATAATTTCATATATTTTGAAGCAATACAGTGCAAGGAAAAATCTACATAACCACATTTACTAATGTTGAAATAGTTTCCAAGTGAAAAAAAATGAGAAAAATGTTTTCAGCTTAAATTTAACAGATGTATAATAAAAACTTTAAGTTTACTTTTCTATAAAAAGACATCTTAAAACAGAATGGTAATAGACAGAATTTAAAATTTAGAAACTTTCACTTATATTGCACAGTGTTAAGGAACTGGTAATTTGTGGACTTGCCCTAAAATCTTTTAGAACAGAATGCTTCTAGAATAAGGCTTAGTGACTGCTGTACAAATTGTTTTGCTATTCAAATTAAAGTTGCTTTAAGCTGTTCCAAATTTCACTAGTCTTTTTGTGTGGATTCAGGAGTACAAACACAAGGCATAAATAGAGTAAAACAGCAGTAAAATCACTGCTCGACTTTTAAGTATTGAGCAGGAGGCGATGAATCCAAACAAACAGGCTTTTATTCAGTGACATTGTTCAGCTCAAAAGACAGCTCTATGAGAGCAGCACTTTCATTTATACTGTTCCAACACATAACTTTCAACAATGTAACTATATACAAGCAATACTACTGGACTCAAGCAGGGCTCAGCGATTGGGTATCTAGATTGGCTTCAGGACCAATGGGAGTCTTTATTAATCAGCCAATAGGAATTGGAGTTTTAGGATACCAGAGCCCTTTCCAAGCTATTACTGCTTCATATTCTAAACACAAACACAACATCGACAATGATCAGTCAACACCCGAGGAAGGGCTTCTGAAGGAACCCATGGATTTATCTGCCAATGAAAGTCTGCTAAGGCTTAATTCTCACAAAGATGGTGCATCTGAGGGCCATACTACATGTTACTGCTTTCCATGCCTTATGTGCTGAAGTTAATTATATTTCAGTAAGAAGCATCTCTGTGTTCTGGCATTACACCTGTTGCTAAGCAACTACATCACTACTGCCAGAGAGGAAGAGGTGGTGGAGGAGAAGAAGAGGAGGAGGAGATTGGATTTATGCCCTGCCCTTCACTTGAAGTCTCAGAGTGGCTTACAATCACCTTCCCTTCCTCTCCCCACAACAGACACCTTGTGATGTAGGTGAGGCTGAGAGAGCTCTTTTGAGAACTGCTCTTGAGAGAACAGCTTTGAGAGAAATGGAGAGCTGTGGCTTGCCCAAGGTCACCCAGATGGCTGCATGTGGAGGAGTGGGGAATCAAACCCGGTTCTCCCAGATTAGAGTCTGCACTCCTAACCACTACACCAAACTGGCTCCAGGCCATTTCCACCAATAAAAGGCAAGGGAAGGACCATTTTCAGGCCTATTTGGGCCTTTGAAGGAGGAATCATTGGGGCCAGGCCCAACAGCAACTACCGGGCTACTTGATATCATGCAACCTGCATGATTCATCGAGGCCTGGCTGTTAACAGCTGTTCAACAGCAGCCACACCCCCCTGACAGCATGGTGTAATGGTTAGGGTTTCAGATTAGGAACTGGGAAGCTCAGGCTTGAATCCCCTCACTTCCATGGGAATTAACTGGATGACCCTGAGCCAGCTGGTGGGTGAGAAGGAGAGAAGAAAGCAGGAAAAGGGCAGGGGCTATGGGGGCTTTCAAGAAAGGATAATAAGAAATAGTGGGGGAGGGGGGAATCATATCCTTCTCCCCCCAACAAGTCTTTGCAAGTCCCCTGTTTGCCAATATATCTAATTCTAAACGTGGCCAAATCTGTGGATACGTAAATTCAGAGATGGGCACCATGAACAGTAAAGAAAGGTTTTTGTACAAACCTGGTTTGTAAAACAATCTAACCCCTCCCCAAAACTGGGGAGTTAATACCTCCTTACATAATAGAAGCAGCACCCACAGCCATAGGCGTCAACTTCAGGGGGGGCTGGGGAGCTGGAGCCCCCCCCAAACTTTTCCAGGACGTACTGAGCCTCCCCTGGAGACAATGTCCTGTAATGTCTCTGGCCTAGCCCCAGCCCCCCCTCCCGGGAAATTGGAAAGTCTACGCCCTTGCACAGCTTTAAAACAAATGAATAGCGGTGACTGCTGTGGGGGGTTGCTAGGCAACCACATCGCTGTACCAGCCTTCCTGGCTTGGTTTCTGTCAGTAAAAGGCAGGGGGAGGAGCACTGTCTTTTTTCCCCAAGGGAGGGTTCAGCTGGGTCAGGCCCAGCAGCAACCACTGAGTGAGTTGCTACCAGGGGCGTAGACTTTTCAATTTCTAGGGGGAGCCTCTTGTGTGCGCTTACTGGGACAATGTCCCCCCCACCGCCGCAAGATCCTCTCCCCCCTGCCTGGCTCCCCCACCCCCCTCTCCCCACCCACTCCTCCCTCACCCCCTCTGGGGGCCATCCGGGCAACTGCCCAACATGATGACATCGCCCGGAAGTGATGTCATCACTCTGGGCACGTTGCCAGGGCAATGCTCTGGCAATCACCCTGAAACTCTATGGTGCCATAGAGTTTCGGGGTGATTGCTACAGAGTTGCCCTGGCAACGTGCCCAGTGTGATGACATCACTTCCAGGTGACATCATCATGCTGGGCATTTGCCCGGATGGCCCTGGGAGGGAGGGAGGGAGAGAGTGAGTGAGTGAGGGAGGGAGGAGTGGATGCAGGGGAGCCGGGTGGGGGGGAGAGGGTCTTGCGGCAGTGGTGGTAGGCAGGCCTAGGAAGGGGGCCTGGAAGGTGGGGAGGCGCGGCGGTGGGCAGGCACTCTATTTCGCTGGGGGGGCTCAATCCCCCCTGGGAAATTTCAGCGGTGGCCCATGCCTCCTCACTCCCTTGTAGTTGACGCCTATGGTCTCTACTACCTGACTTGCATGACTCACCCAGGTGTGGCTGCTTGCTACTGTTCAAGAGCACTCACCACACAAAAGCCAGAGTGATGTAGTGCTTAGAGACCCAGTTTCAAATCCCTATTCCTCCATGGAAACTCACCTTGGGCCAGTCACACATTCTCACCCTAACCCACCTCACAGGGTTGTTGTGAGGATAAAATAGGAGAGAGGAGAATAAAAAAAGCTGCTTTGGGTTCTCATTGTGGAAAAAGGCAGGGTGCCAATGAAGTAAATAAGGCAAAAGTTGGGGGAGAAGATAAAAGGTAGGTTGGTGGGTGGAACAGAAAGAAGGAAGTAGGGAAAGGTTGGGGGCTTCCAGGAGAAGGGAAATAGTGTGAGGAGGGGGATATAGAGGAAAGTGAAGTGCCCCTTTCAAGTCATTGCAGTTTCCCCACTGTGCAACTGGGTCTGACAGCCAGCACTGTTCAACTCACCCATTGTTTCCTCAGATAGAAGTTGCCAGCAAGATGAAAGGACGGAAAGCTGAAGACAGGTTGGCTTGTTGCTGTGAAGAAAGGAAGGAAGGAAGAAAAGGGGAGAGGTTATGGGGGCTTTTAGGAAAGCGGAAATAGTGGGGGAGGGAAAAATGAGAGGCCCCTCACAAGTCCTTGCAGGTTCCCCACTTATATATTTGTATTCAGCATTCTTATGATGCAATGATAGTATCGTATCTGGTTTTAATTCCCTATTATCTGTCATCAAAGCCCTTGACAAGATAAGAATTCAAGGATGGTGCTTTGATCCACAGCATGTTCTAACATGACTGAACTGAGGGTGTACATATCAGTGGGGAAAATGACAGAATATTGGAATTGTACAAGAAATTCTCAGCATAGAATAGCGTTCCAAATATTTTATGAGAAACATTTGCTGAAAGCAAAGTTAATAAAAGTCTCCTAACTTATACTTAAAGGGTATTCAGGAAATAGAAAAGATAAATGTTTGTTCACATGTTTACGTTTTATGGCATCTGTTTTACAACATTATAATTGTAGCTGTCAAAGATACCACAGATGTACAGTTTGATATTGCTGTTTGTGGCCGCAACATTGCATTAGGCAATGTAATGTGTTTGCACTAACTGTTATGAATTTTGGAGAAAGTAATACATTAATCGATAGGAAATTAAGGTTTTATATGAGTTGCCATTTGGAGAGCCAGTTTGGTGTACTGGTTAGGAGCGCCAACTCTAGTCTGGGAGAACTGGGTTTGATTCCCCACTCCTCCTCCACATGCAACTGCTGGCATGACCTTGTTCTCTCAAGTTCTCACAAGTTCTCTCAGAGCTGTTCTCTCAAGGGCAGTTCTCGGGAGAGCTCTCTCAGCCCCACCTACCTCACAGGGTGTCTGTTGTGGGGAGGGGAAGGGGAAGGGATTGTAACCTGCTCTGAGACTCCTTTGGGTGGTGAAGGGTGGGGTACAAATCCAATCTCCTCCTCTTCCTCCGTCTATTTCCTTGTACATCCATGGGCCAACTTAGTGATTCTGCAGCCCCAGGCAAATGTCCAGGATGGGGTCCCAGAATCATGGCACCCCACTGGAGCCTCCCCAGGCCCAAGCAAGGGGCAGTCCTTGAGTAGGGGGCAGGCATTTGTGGCCAATGCTGAGCCAGCTGTCCAGGGAGCAGGAGCACATGTCTGCTGCCAAGGCTTTGGAGGTGCACAAGTATAAAAATGATAAAACAATGGTACAATAAAATTCATATGTACAGCATACAGTACTAATAAAGCAATACAAATACGAGTGATACAAATGATGGCGGCATTCAGTATACAATCTAATATCAGAAGGCACTGTCCAACGGTATAACTTAAGAGACGTAGGGTGGTCCAGGCTCAAGTCATCAGTGGCGGCTCCTAATTGAAAACCTGGTGGAAGAGCTCCGTTTTACAGGCCCTGCAGAACTGAACGAGGTCCCGCAGGGCCCTGATGTCCTCCGGGAGCTTGTTCCACCAGTATGGGGCTGCCACTGAGAAAGCCCTGGCTCTAGTAATAGCCAACCAGGAATCCTTCGGGCCAGGGAGAGTCAGGCGATTTAAATGTTGTCAGTTATAAAACAGGTAAGAAGACAGTGAACAGGAATAAGGCCAAACAATAATATGTGTGACATATGCTTAAAAGCACTCATATCTCTGGTGCCAAACAAACACTTCCAGTACTGCGCCACATTTTGTATTAGCATTAGATGACTGTTACCTGTAAACCAAGTATTATAATAGTATGCATTAGAGTGTATATTTTCCATATCACATTATGCGCCAGAAAACGAGTTCCATTTTTTTTCTGTCCATTCACACACCAACACATTGTTGAGATAAGAATATCTTATGCTTTATATAACTGTGAATAGACCCCCAACTCCAGTTAAAGACGTACAAGTTCTTAAAGAAACCATGAATTTCATAGGTCTTTTTGATCCTGAGAAGCCACCAATACCACCCACCCAAAAAAACCTTTAATTCAGTAAAGGAAGTTGACTGGAATTGCTAATTCTGACCATGGTAGTTGGACTACGTTTTCCATTTACAAGCTTTCCAGAGAGAGGTCACGATCAGACGGCTCTTTAGATCTGACTCAGGCATGAGTGCTTGCCGGATTTAAAGGGCACATCCAGACAGTGACATCCGGGAAACGTGCCACTTCCGTGATCAGCCCGTCGATCCCCACCAGGGAGCTGTACTTTAAAGATACCGGTGAAAGTCTGGTCTAAAGCTTGTCGACAGGCCAATGGCGGACTTTCCCCCATCCAGTCATTCCCGTGCGCAATCAGCCCATCAAGATGGTCTGACTCCAGACCATCCCAAACGGCCGCCATTTTAAAAAATTCTTAGTGGTATGCACATAAAAGCATAAACGTGCAATGGCCACAGAGCTCCGCTCAAACATTCCAGACAAGTTCATGTTTCTGAAGGGCCTGTGAAATTTATGATCTTTGTTAATTGAAATGGTACCTAGAGGAAGGTACCACTAGTGGTGCTTTTAACATTCAAGTCCGCACATGCACAGAAAAACAAGTTCACGGTGAGGCACATATGCGCATACAGATTTAAAAAAAAAAAAAAAAACCCTGACCACGCAGCTCTTTCAGGTAGATGCTGTCTAGACAATCCACTGTGGAGTCCACGTATGGTAAGGGATTCACAGAGGAGCTGACTGGTCTTGCAACACTAGATAAAAAAGATCAAGATCAAATTAGAGCCAGGCCAATGGCAGGATTAGCTGCCCGTCTGAACGCACCCAGAGGGGGGAAATAGCACTATTGTAATTTACAGCAGTTTGAGTTAAAGCCCAGAAGCCATCTTGGGACTGCACATAAAGTTCCTCATAGACAACTTCTCCACGCAATACACTACTGGACTACTCCTTTCATGATTTTCAATACCTTACAAACCCACATTTAGGTAAAACACCAGTAAACACTTCATTTTACCATTCTAGTATGGTCAAATTTATAATCGTCTTAGATATACTGCTACCTCAGTAATTCAAGTGCTCTGCACTTCAAATAATGAACTGAGGTAGCTAAATCTGTTGAGAATTGGCTGGATTCAACTCCTAGAAATTGTGTTTTGTCAACTTCTAGAAATTCCTAACCCTCTGATGTGAGTGAATGGGCAGGAACCATCCTGTAGTAAGTTTTGGTGATCACTGAGGTAAATTTTACTGAGGTAATTTTCCCCCTCATTGTGATTTCCCATTGTAAAAGCATTGTAGGGACATTTTGAACAGGTAAATATGTTTCCCTGTTTGTTCAAAGAACCTCATCTTCTAGGGCAGAAAAATAATCTGTCCAGCTGACTGAAACAACTATCAGCCTGTGACCTGTGCTCCATTCTCAGTAGGGTTGCCAGTCTCCAGGTGGTAGATGATCTCCCACTATTACAATTGATTTCCAGGTGACAGAGATCAGTCCCCCTGGAGAAAATGACTGCTCTGGAAGGTAGACTCTATGCCATTATACCCCACTGAAGTCCCTCCCCAAATCCCAAGCTTTTCAGGCTCCACCCTCCAAAGCTCCAGGTACTTCCTGGCCCACAGCTAGCAACCCTAGATCAGGCACAGTTGGTTTTCATGACAAAAGTTCAAAATCCATATGTCTTCCAGTGGGCTTTAATGGGAAATTTCTGTTCCATGAAGCTGCCCTATACTGAATCAGACCCTTAGTCCATCCCGGTCAGTACTGTCTACTCAGAATGGCAGCAGCTCTCCAGGGCCTCAGGAGATGGTCTTTCACATGACCCACTGCCTGGTCCTTTCAACTGGAGATGCCAGGGATTGAACATGGGACTTTCTGCATGCCAAACAGAGCCCTGCCACTGAACCACAACCCTAATTTAATGCTCAATCTGAGTTTATGATTGAAAGATCAATTTTTCTCTGCGGCAGATAGCATCTTTTATCAGCTTTGGTGGGTACACAAATTGTGGCGATTCCCTGAAAATGTAGATATCGCACTCCATGCTCTATATCCACAGAAGCTGGTTTAATATAAAGTGCTTTATGTGAGTTTGGCTGCCTTTCAATAGTGTCCCCAAATTTCAACTAGTTCAAAATGCTGTAATGAGTAGGGTAACCAATCTCCAGGTGGGTCCTGGAGTTCTCCCGGAATTACAGCTGATCTGCAAATTACAGAGATCAATTCCCCTGGAGGAAAGGGAAGATTTGGCAGCAGACTCTGCAGTCTCATATCCTCACTGAGCTCTTTCCAAACAACACTCCACTGGGGCCCAATCTGCATCTAGCATTTGCTCCGTTGTTTTCCAAACCCACACTGGAACAGAAAAAGATGCAGCTCAAAACCACATTCAGATACCCCGGGCCAACCAGAGTCACCCCTGAATGGCTATAAAACGGCCATAAATCTTAGGCAGACAGTACCATAAAACTGAGAGATCAAACGAAGTGAAAGCAGCATGCAGTCTGGACACTGCCATAAAATCCGACAGTCAATCAAAGTGAAAGCGGCATGCAATGCAGAGGGGAATTTCTGTTCCGACGTGGGTTTGGTAAAACAACAGAACAAATGCTAGATGCAGATTGGGCCTCTGTCTCTTTTGTACATGTTTGGCTTGTCCCAGAAAGTTCCCCAGCACCTAGCAAATCTAAACCCTTCCTCCCGGCCCCACTTTCTCATCCACGCATTGAGACCCCGATCTGTGCCGGTCTAGCTGCCCCTGTGAGTGGAACTGGCAGCACTTCGGAAAATGCTACCTTTGAGGTCCTGGCCTTTAACTTTCTGCCTAGCAACCTAAATTTTTCCTCCAGTATCACACAACTACACTTCCCAATGTCACTGGTGCCAACGTGCACCATGAATGTGGACTCCCCCCAGCTCTATCTGTTAACCTCCTGTTGGTTTTGTTGGGTTCTCTGCTATTAACTTGTGATTTTATTACTTTATGCTGGTCTTATTTATTTTACCTGACTGCTGCTGGAAATCTTTTCACACTACTGCTGGTGGTAATTGTATTGGTAACTTTGCTGACTGCTTTTCAATTATGTTATTTTGATACTGTGTGCGCTGTATTTTAGCACCTTTGTCCTATAAATAAGCAAGTGCTTCACAGGGGATCATTGTTGATCGGAAGAATGTTGGGGGGGGGATATAACTCGCCCTTTCCCCACCACTATGGCTCTGTCCCACGTCAACTTACTCCGTGGATGCTTTCTAGGGGCAAAAGAAGAGTTGCCTGGTGAGACCTCCTGCTGGCAACCCCCCTGGCCCACTGTCGCTCTGTTGGCTGGCGACAGAAAAATGAAGAAAAAAATGGCTGTTGACATGACAGTGTCCCTTCACTTCTGAGGAATTCCTAGATATCCCCAAAGTGATACAACGCTGTCACTCTGATGGCGCCCCCCGTGTCCTCCCTGCCCAAGACTTGTGCTGGTTACCAGCCACTGGCCAAAAGATGCGTTGGGAGATCAAGTTGTAGAAATCTAACGTGTGTAGTTTGCAGATGTCATCTGAAGCAATATGGCTCCTTGTCATAGGATGATCACTCAGGGTAACAGAGGGATTACTCCTCTATCATGCTTCAGAAACTAAAAAACCATCAAGTGTTGTCACTAGACCATAACACTAAGTATGTATGAAAGCAAGCTGGGCGTTCAGTGCCCATTATCTTAACAAATCAAAGAGGAAAGAGCAAAGCTTTTGTTCGCTCTGGCTGAATGAGAGCAGAGTCCTTTGTTTCTAATCTGCCATCAAAATCCAAAGCGGATTTCAAATGGCGTTTAAAGCTGACATGTATTATTTTCCCAGCAAGGAGGAGGGAAGATGAATAAGTATCAAGGTACATCATTCTCAAAATAATTGCAGGCTTGACATATCTAAATTAGTTTCTAACAGAAAAATACAGTGTCAATTAGCGGGGCAGCAGGACTCTGATACCCAGTTCTAACCCAAGACTGTCCATGGCCGCAATAGGTAGTAAACTTGATCTTCCCCTCAGCATTTTCTGGGTGGATACGGTTATGAATGTGTAAAAATGAAACAGTGTCTGCTGTTTTCTTTGCATATTTCACAGAGATTACAATGCACAAGACTGGCTTGCACGGAAGAGGGCAGCGACTATCGATATTTTTGCAGTCCTTGAAACTACAACTAAGGTCTCTGTGGGCTTACCATAGAGTTTCTGCAAAATGCTAGAGCAGCCCAAAATGTCACCTCTAGCTTTAACTGGAAGTTAAGTTGGCACACTGGCATGATACTGGCATGACTTAGGGGACACTTGCTTGACTCATGCTTCCATGGCAGCAGCCACTATAGAATCACAGAATCACAGAGTTGGAAGTGGCCATCCAGGCCATCTAGTCCAACCCCCGATCAATACAGGATTAGCCAAGAGCATTCCTGACAAGGGTTTGTCCAGATGCTGCTTAAATACTGCCAGTGAGGGGAAACTCACCACCTCCCTAGGCAGCTGATTCCACTGTTGCACGACTCTCAACTGTAAAAAGTTTTTCTTCATATCCAGCCTCCCTTAATTTAAACCCATTATTGTGAGGCCTCTCCTCTGCTGCCAACAGGAACAGCTCCCTGCCCTCCTCTAAGTGACAGCCCTTCAAATACTTCAAGAGAGCCATCATGTCCCCCCTCAGCCTCCTCTTTTCCAGACTAAACATTCCCCAGTCCCTCAGCCTTTCCTCACAGAGAAGCAATAGTTTAGTTAACTGAGGTTCATTCTACCACAAACATAAGATCTAGCATTTAAAGCCTCTAGGTTTTTTATTCTAGACCACAGAACAAGACTCTGCCTGGGAATTTAATCAAAAACCGAGTAGGAAATGCCAAGGGACAAACTGATGGTGCAAGGCAATCTGATATTCCTACATCCCAGAGGCTCCTTAACTACTGTAGTGTGCACAGGACTCCAGAGACAGGCAAATGGAAGCCTATCTCAGCCCCCCAAAGAGTCTTGCCTGACCATTATCCCTTCTCCTATCTACTTGAACTGCTTCATTTCAGCCCAAAGATTCCCTTCTAGTATAAAAGCCCTTTCCCTTTGAGTTTAATACATTAATGAGTCTATTTTTAAATGACAAAAAAGGCACAACGCAGAACACTGTATTATTATTTATTAATATTGTTACCCTGAAGACCCTCTGATGGAATGTCTGTTGTATCATCATTCTAAAGTCTGTATTAAAGTTGTTTAGTGTTAACTGCCATGCAAGAGAAAACATCTGAAAAAGTAGCTTCATTGTTGTGTGTGTTGGCAGAATTTTATGGTTGGGGGTCACCACAACATGAGGAACTGTATTAAAGGGTCGCGGCATTAGAAAGGTTGAGAACCACTGATCTACCGCATTGTTAGGGGGAAGCTGCGTCATATGGGAGACTGTGGGTCTCGCTATCAGCCCCAAATCAAGTGGTGCAGTGGTTGTGCACTAAACACAGGCACACAAGGGTTGAGATGCAGGAAAACGGGCATGGGCATAAGGGTACAGGGTGTGCCAAAGCTTCTGTTTTCATGCTAGAGGAAAGGGACTTTGCATCTGTACTCCCTACTTTTGCTCAAAATGTGATTAAAAAAAATGATTTTAAAAATCTTTATCAACCAGTAAATGGGAAACTAGTGGTTAAATGTATTTTCTCCCAGATTCATTTTGGTAACCCCCTGATATTTAAATTCCATCCTCATCAAAATAAGTTCCTTGTGCTGGAATATCTCCGTATCAAACTGAAACTTCAAGGTGTAAAAAAATAAGACTAGTTCACAGAATGGCATGAAAAGAGCTGAGTCAGCTTTTCAGCATCATGTGCTATGCACTGTTCTATTGAGCCCTATCTCGTCCTGTAATTTATGAGACATAAAGAACTGCAGTGACTGACTTTACTGCACAATTGACATCTGTCTGGCAGAGTTCAAAAGACTTGTGAGCTGGAAATTGCTTCAAGATTGACCTCAAGAATAAAGAGGTGATGGAAACAGCTTGTAAACAGGGCCCAGTTAACAATTCTCCTCTGGTCTTACACAGAGGTACGACTTTATAGTGTCAGTGAATAGAGATACAGCAGATATGACAGACAAGCCAGCAGAGGTTAAGAGAGAGTGTCATAAAGTAGCACGGTTTTTAAGAGAAGTGCGGCCTAAGGCACTTTCACACAAGGTGAATAATACACTTTAATCCACTTTCAGTGCACTTTCGTGATCATTTGCCAATGGAATTTGCCATTTCACACAGTAAAATCCAGTTGCAAAGTGCATCAAGAGTGCATTATTTAGTGTGTGTGAAAGTGCCCTTTGAAACTGTCTAAATTAAAAAAATAAATAATGATGTCTGGATTGGGCAATAAATATAATGCTGGTTCTCACTGAAGCACTAAACCTATGTCTATTATTTATTTATTTACTGCATTTAGAAGAAGAAGAAGAGATTGGATTCATACCCCACCCTTCACTACCTGAAGGAGTCTCAGAGCTGCTTTGTTGCCCTGCAAGGCGCCTATCGCACTATTATGAATTTATAATCCATAAGTGTTAAAATGGACTGTGCAAGTAGTGTGCAAAACTGTGGGGTAACCAAATGCGATGCCAGCTGCACACACATGCCAGAAGAGGAAAAACCCTTCTCCTGAGATGATGTGCCAATGGTTCCTGAGGTTACCTGCTCTATTACCCACAGTGAGATGGACCAGCTCCCTAGCCACATAAAGCATCCCGAAACCAACTACCATTGCTGTTTAAACAGTCACCATGCCAAGGCAAAAAGTACCAGAAGCCTAAACTCCATGAGTTACACCTTCCTTGTCACGCAGGCAGCCTTCCCCCCCCCCCCACTCCAGCCTCGTCTAACAAAGGACTTTGCATTTTTAATGAAGGAACTGACATGTACCAGCTCTGCTGGTCCCCTGGAGACTATACATGACAATTACTCTGGCCACATGAGTCATCATCCATCCAGGTGCCTCTACCTCCAGAGCAACTAGAATTCCATATTGCCCAATTCCTTAGCCCCATCCTCCAGTAACCAGTTTCAGGTAGCATGTTTTGGGGACGGACTAGAAGGGGGAAGTGCCAGGAGAGGTAGCCAGCAAAACCCACCTCCAAAGCCCTCTTATAAAAGAAGATCCCTGGCCATCTCTCTCGCTCTTTACCTCTAGACCTACCCTACCCTCATGACTCTTGGTTAGCGCTGCCAGAGTCTCCATGTGTCTTGTTGGTTCAGGACATGATCCCTAGTTCCCTATAGTCTCTCCCTTATATTTCCTGTGGATCGCATCATCACGCCGAGGACAGGTGAGTATTACCCCTCAATGAAACATCCTGCTAATGTGAATGTCGCTGTCCCTTTCTCTCTAATTTTCCTAGATCTGTGTAATTGTGAGTGTGTTTGAGTTATTGTATGCTTGTGAAGATTCATCAGTAAAGATACCATTTTATTCTGAAGTTGTGTGTCTATTTCTGGTGCTTCTGAAAGAAGCGGGACCCCTGTATACATAGGGGATTGCTCCCATATTTGCCTATTGCCTTTTAATAATATCTTAAACCATCCAAAATTATTAATAACTCAAGGCAATTTGGCTAACAGTTTACAATCCCCTTCCCTTGCCTTTCCCACAACAGACATCCTGTGAGGTAGGTGGGGCACAGAGACCGCTCTTGAGAACTGCCCTTGAGAGAACAGCTCTGAGAGAACTTTATGATTGACCCATGGTCACACCAGCAGCTGCATATGGAGGAGTGGGGAATCAAACACAGCTCTCCCAGATTAGAGTCTGTGCTCCTAACCCCTGCACAAAACTGGTATATCCCACCGTCTCTACAAATCAGTTTAGATTGTCCTCCTCTCCACCATTTTAAGTTCACAACAACCCATGTGAGGTAGTTTAGACTGTGAATGTGTAACTGGCCCAAGGTCACCCAGCAAGCTCCCATGGCAGAGCAGGGATTAGAACCTGGGTCTCCCAACTCTCAGCCCAGCACTCTAATAACAATACACATTGGCTCTCATCTCATCTCTTTTTGTGTGGAAAGAATACTCTTATATAGAAGAGCATTCAGGTCATGTGAAGTCCACCTGCAGTCTGAAGCAGTGAGATAAAAATCATAATAAGCACACAAAATAAATCAAATTTAGAGTCCAATGGCACCTTTAAGACCAACACAGTTTTATGCAAGGTATGAGCTTTTGTGTGCAAGGCACCACTTTCCCAAATACATTGGAATGGTAAGTATGGTTCAAACTTATAGATAGGGGCTGAACAGCAAATTAACATGTAACATGATGAAGATGTTTTAAGTTATGCAAAGACAGAACTAAACAAGGTAAGGTTATAAGGTCAACAGTTGTAAAACAATCAATATGTCAAAATAAGTCTGGGACTCTCCATTCACTCCTCTCAGGTATGGAGGTCACTTAACAGCATTTTTTTCCTTTTTTTGAGGTAGGTACAGTGTATGTCAGCCAAACATTCCAATATTCCTTGTATTACATTCAGTATTCTAACATTCTATTAGGAAAAAGAAATACACTAAAATACAGAGGATGTATAGTCCCTCTGTATGAGGATACATATGTGAGGACTGAATGAGTCAGCATATGTAATGAGATAAGAAACCAATATCCCTGTTGAGTCCTGGGGAGGTATTGTAATAACTTGCTCCAAGTATTGTAATAACTTGTAATTCAGCAATTTCCCTTTCTATTCTGTTCCTGAAGTTCCTTTGTAATAAAACAGCTACTTCGAGGTCACCCATTGAATGTCCTGGAAGGCTGAAGTGTTAGATCAGTTAGATTTGAGTCCAGTAGCACATTAGAGACCAACAAGAGTTTCAGGGTGTCACCTTCCGAGAGTCAAAGCTCCCCGAGAGTCAAAGCTTACACCCTGAAATTCTTGTAGGCCTCTAAGGTGCTCAAATCTGACACCCCCCCCCCCAACTTTACGGCTTCCCCACTCGGCTCCCCTCTGAAACACAGAAGAACACACTCTTGGCTAGCAGAAGCAGGAGGAGCAGGAAAGAGAAGGGGAGGCAGCATCCTTTTTTTCATATGTGCTCAGAATCTTTTGGTGACAGATCACATCTAGGCAACCCATTGAAATAATCCTGTTTCATGGATGCTCGGGAGCTATCCTTGTTCATTCTCAGACACATCTTATTAGCTCACAAGTGAATCAGGACTCTGTCGCCCTGTCACAGCTGAAGTGATTGATGTTAATGCCATTCCAAAGCTATTCACATAAAAAGGTCAACAGAGAAATCAGATCAGGGGTATTAACATATTTGCCTTGTGCCTCTCATTTTCTGCGATGGAAGAGTTTCATAATCAGCCCTGCGTTTCCCGTTCCTTCTCACGTACAGATGCTGCTGGCTTATATCAGAAACTTTAAAATAAAATATTAAGAATGTGCCTCTGCTGTAGAAGAACCAACAGGCTACTCGGTTGCCAAAAATGTCTGGTCAGGATCGCATAAAATAAGGGTCTTCCCGGCAAGAGAGACAGTTGCCATGGAAACTCCGGGGCTTCGCCCATCCACAGCTTTTAGAATTTTGACAATTCTGAGACAGACTATGAAGGAATTTCAATTAGGGAAAACATTTATATATGTAAAAACAAAACAGCCCCCCTTTTTTTCCCAAAAGAAAATTTTGTTAATATTATATCAAGCAATGTCACATTAGAAATAAATCCGTGTTTAGGGAGTGATCGAGGATGAGACGGGAAAACTCTGTCAAAATACTACGAGCAAACTGGTAAAACAGAAAACAGATACTTTCCCCCCAAGTTCGGATGATCGCTACGCATGAAGCAAATGTGCTCAAGCGAGACAAAAGGTACGACTGTAATAACTCTTTTTGAGGGGAGACCGATTTAAATCATCTACACAATGAATGGCTTTTGCTTACCTCATTCAATGTCCCATGTGTGTGAAAAGGGCTGTCAAGTCACAGCCGACTCATGGTGAACCCACAGGGTTTTCAAGGCAAGAGACCGACAGAGGTGTTTTGCCATTGCCTTCCTCTGTGGAGGGACCCCAGAATTCCTTGGTAGTTCCCCATCCAAATACTAACAAGGGCCAGCCCTGCAAAGCTTCCAAGATCTGATGAGAGTGGGCTAGCCTGCGCCGATATCCCCACAAAACACATTATATGAAAACAAACTTTCTCCCAATATCCTCACCTTCACCCATATAAACCTGTCCACACAGGAAGATGAGCATCACCGCTGAGCGTGCCCCGATTTACTGATGTGTGAAAGCCCCCTGGGGGAGGGCCTTTTCTGAGGTGGCCCTTCCTTTGTGGAACTTCTATACAGCTAGCGCTTTTCCATTTGCCAAGTTTTATTCTCCTTGGCTTTTAGAAATCAGGTTGAAAGGGATGTGGCTTGGTTTCCACTTTTAATGAATTGGCTTCTCTTGCAACTAAATTTATTTTCCGTGGACACGTCTTGCCTTGGTAGTGCAAATGGGGAAATTGCATTACAGGGATTGTCAGGAAACAGAGTGAAAATAAAACAAGCAGTATTATAATACGTGTGTGTGTGTGTGTGTGTGTGTGTGTGTGTGTGTGTGTGTGTGGAGTGAGAGAGCACTACATTTGGTAAAATATACACAGTTCTCATCACCCCATTTCTAAAAGGATATCATTAGAAGTCTGAGTGCTAGCAGACTGTGATTCTTCCGTGACAGTGTCTTGAGGATTCAGTGTTTCAGCTAGTTTGGTGTAGAGGTTAAGCGCGCAGACTCTAATCTGGGAGAACCGGGTTTGATTCCCCACTCCTCCACATGCAGCTGCTGATGTGACCTTGGATCAGTCACACGTCCTTTTGGTCAACACCCAGTTTAAATCAATACAATTTTTAAAGGGGAAAAGGGAGTCTTGTAATAAAGCATCAGAAGGACTTCTGAAAAGGAAAAGTATGTCTAATTATCACTTTTCTAGCCATGATGCCAAAATACAAACCTGCAATACCTACTGTCTGTTTAAAAGGCTGTATCTCATGCAGTGATAATGTTTTGGGTCTTTTGAGCAAAGTTATACATTAATCTATTTCTAAAAGGATTTCTAAGTAATTTCAATCACAAATAAAACTGCTGGACGCCTTCAACATTTCTAACCTAATAATTTTAGTATCATGCTGTGGCACTAAGAGCTCTTGGATTGTTCAGTCATAGCTCCTTCATTTTAAGGTCACGTTATGGTGAAAAGAGCCTCTATTTTAATGAAATAAATATTTTCTGCTTCATATTTCAGGGCTGAGTTTATCAATAGCAGGCTTTGAGGGTTTTTTTTTTAAAAAAAACTGAATAATGTTACAGCCCAAGGCACTCAGATATGGCAGCTTTGGAAGCTGTAAATTCATGCCTATTATATTTTCTAATCTAAAAACTGGCTAGGCCTATCTAGAGAATGAGACAATGGCTCTAGTCTAGGAGAAGCAAGGACACTTAAAAATGGCAAATATTTGTGTTGGGTTTTCTTGAGAGCTTCTTCCCTCCCTTATCAACAATCAGGGCTATTTTGGGGCAGGAACGCACAGGAACGGAGTTCCAGCTGGCTCCTGAGTTGGCCACACCCAGCAGGAACTCATTAGCATAATAGGCCATACCCAATGGCAGAAATTCATTAGGATTGGCTACATTAGGGGTATGTGGCCTAACATGCAAATTAATTCCCGCTACAAAAAAAAGTCCTGGGTTTTGACAACAAACAAGGTAAACAGAGTAAGAAGCAAAAGGTGGGTGAGGCTGTTTAACCACTCTTCTGGCAACACGGGGGTGTGGCCTAATATGCTAATAAGCTGTGCTGTTAGTGGAGTGGCCTAATATGCTGCAAACCTCCAGGTGGTGCCTGGAGATCTCCTGGAACTATACCTGATCTCTAGGCGACAGAGTCCAGTTCATTTGGAGAAAATGGGTGCTTTGAAGGAAGAAGCAGCAGCAGTGCTGGGATTTATACCCTGCCCTTCACTACTCAAAGGAGTCTCAGAGGGACTAACAATCTCCTTTCCCTTCCCCTCCCCACAACACACACCTTGTGTGGTAGGTGGGGCTGGGAGAGCTCTTTTGAGAACTGCTCTTTCAAGAACAGCTCTGAAAGAACTTTGTGACTGACCCAAGGTAACACCAGCAGCTGCATGTGCAAAGGTGGGGAATCAAACCTGGAGCCAGTTTGGTGTAGTGGTTAAGTGCGCGGACTCTAATCTGGGAGAACCGGGTTTGATTCCCCACTCCTCCACTTGCACTTGGCTGGATGACCTTGGGCAAGCCATAGCTCTGTACCAGCTGTTCCCTCAAGGACAGCTTGGGAAAGAGCTCTCTCAGCCCCACCTACCTCACAGGGTGTCTGTTGTGGGGAGGGGAAGGGAAAGGAGTTTGTAAGCCGCTCTGAGACTCCAAGTGAGTGAAGGGCGGGATATAAATCCAATCTCCTCTTCTTCTTCTTCTTCTTCTTCTTCTTCTTCTTCTCCTCCTCCCAGATTAGAATCCACACTCCTTACCACTATACCAATCTGGCTTTCTTTAGTGAGTGGAGAAGGTGGACTCGATGACATTATCCCCCATTTAAGTCCCTCCCATCCCCAAACCCCACCTTCTCCAGGCTCCACCCCCAAAATCTCCAGGTATTTCCTAACCCGGAGCTGCCAACTCTAGCTCAGGTATTACAGCTTTACAGAACACAGATCATATCCAACTGCCCAGCTAAAGGTAGTCTGTGGAATCGCCCAAGGAATTACATTTGCAGCTGATATGATCACTTGGTGAGAACACAAATATGGATCCACGTGCACCGACAAGGGGAACATGCCTGCACTACTGCTTCCTGATAGGACAGTGGGGTGAGTTGAAAGTTGAATAACAACACTTTCCCCTGGGGTTTCCAGCCCAGTGCTAGCTACCGACAGGAGCGTTAGTGGGTGGAGATATACCAATAGGTGCTGCATTGGCGTTGCACCGTCATTTCTGGTATGAATCCAGAAGCGACATCATCGTGTTGTTGCAAACGTGACAATGTCACTTCTGGATTTGCACTTATTCCCCCTCCCCCCCCAGTATCAGGTCTGCCAGGCAGGTGGGAGACCCTGGCAGCCTTACTTGTCCCTAACCCCTTGAAGACCATCATGTGCATTATCTCAGTAATTCTTAAAACTGCTGTATGAAGGTAACCCAGATTTATACGAAGCTGAAGCTGAGCATGAGAGATAACAGCATGCCTAATGCCAGCAAGCATGTTCATGATGAATATTCCAGATGGGTAGCTAATATGTTAGCCTGTCGCTGCGACATAAAACAGGAGTCCAGTGATGTGTTTGATAGTGTCCATTTCTTTCTCAGAGCATCTCTTCCGTTAAGCTACGAGCCAATGCTGACTTTTCTCCACTGGAGTAGCGGGTGCTCCAGAATTGCTCGTGGGGCATTTCTTCTGTGTCTGTGGGAGCACTGATTTGAAAACAGCTGCCTCCACTGCCGAACGTCCCAACACTTTCTGATTACCCCATGGTGCTCAATATATGCTATCAGAATTCCCCAAATGCTTAATGTTTGGGAACCCTTGTTCTAAAGCACATCTAACTGGCCACTGGGAGTCACCCAATTTACCTAAAGGCTGTTCTACTCCCCACCTCCACCTCAGGAGTGGCATCACGAAAAAAGTGTGTGTGTGTGTTGTAAACTCAGAAGCCACAGATACACACAGTGGTTAAAAAATCCTAATCTTTGAGTGGGGATCGTCTTATATTTAGGGCCGTCTTCCTCTCAGGTAAATACGGGTATTTTGCACAATGGGTGCATGAACACAGGTTCTGCCTCAAGGTTAGCTTGCATTAGTTCATTCACAGAAGCCTCTCTAACAATCTGTGAGGCTTCTGAGTCGAATCAAATAAACCAGGCCTTTGGTGAAGTAAAAGGTCCTTTTATTCTTAATGATGGTTCAGGTACTCAATGTTTGTTAGAGATACTTGATTACAGACATCAGGGATTAATATACCCCCCACAGTAAGGTAAGAGCAGGCAAAGAGCCAATCAGAGCAAATACAAAAAAGCACGAAAAACCCCAACCGTTGGTTCTCACAGAAAAGGCGCAAAAGCACTAAAAATTCCCCCCATGCCCCTTAGTGAGCTCTACTTGCAATTCACAGGCCAGGCACCTGGCTAGAAACAGTTCAACAGTTCTCCAAGGTTACAAAAGCAAGATAAAACATTCGAGACTCGAAAGAGAAACAGGGAGGAGGCAAGGGAAGATAGCCAGACTGTTTATATGATGTGATGGAATGTGGCAAGCCATCCTCCCGGGGAGAAAAAGACACATTAAGCAGGACAGGCAATAAACCTCAAGGCTAGCCGTAAATTACTGATAGAGACCCTGCTCAAACAATGAACAATTAATGGCAGAGGATCTGACACCAGGCAAGCAAGTAGGAACAAGAACCAGGGAGGATTGTGAGGCATTCCAAAGGGATCTGCCGAGGATGGGTGAGAGGGCGTCAACCTGGCAAATGGGGTTCATTGTGGCCAAGCGTAAAGTGATGCACATTGAAACCAAAAATCCTAACTATAAATACACATTGATGGGGTCCGAACTGGCGGAGACTGACCAAGAGAGAGATCTTGGAGTCATAGTAGATAACTCACTTGAAAATGTCGAGACAGTGTGCGCCTGCAATGAAAAAGGCCAACACTATGCTGGGGATTATTAGGATGGGAACTGAAAACAAATCAGTCAGGATCATAATGCCCCTGTATAAATCGATGATGCAACCTCATTTGGAGTACTGTGTACAGTTCTGGGTATCACACCTCAAAAAAGATTATAGCATTGGAAAAAGTGCAGAAAAGGGCAACTAGAATGACAAAAGGGTTGGAACACTTTCCCTATGAAGAAAGGTTGAAGTGCTTGGAGCTCTTTAGCTTGGAGAAACAATGGCCGAGAGGTGACATGATGGAGGTTTACAAGATTATGCATGGGATAGAGCAGGTAGAGAAAGAAGTACTTTTCTCCCTTTCTCACAACACAAGAACTCGAGGGCACTCCATGAAATTGCTGGGCAGTCGGGTTAGAACAGATTAAAGGAAGTACTTCTTCGCCCAAAGTGTGATTAACACGTGGAATTCACTGCCACAGGAGGTGGTGGTGGCTACAAGTATGGACGGCTTCAAGAGGGAATTGGATAAACATATGGAGCAGAGGTCCATCAGTGGCTATTAGCCACAAGGTATAGATAGGAACTCTCAGTCTGGGGCAAGTGATGCATTATATTCTTGGTGCTTGGGGGGGGGGGGGAGAACAGTGGGAGGGCTTCTGGTGTCCTGGCCCCACTGCTGGCCCTCCTGGTGGCACCTGGTATTTTTGGCCACTGTGTGAGACAAGAGTGTTGGACTGGATGGGCCATTGGCCTGATCCAACATTGGCTTCTCTTATGTTCTTAAGATACTAGAACACCCTTGTTTACCAATAGTACTTCATTTCTCCCAGCTATCCTGGACACATTCTGTATGTGCGCCTGCATGCATTGATGAAGACATTGCAAACAATGTTTGGGAACTATGACAACAAAAAGGAAGCCTTCATCTTTTTACTTCTCCTGAGTGTGGACAAGAGATTGTAGCTGTGGGTTAGGAGTAAGGCATGAGATGTGACTTTATGGGCCAGTAGTTAACTGGGGTAGCTGTTGTTAGGTAGATCAACTGGGGTAGATGTTGTCAGGTAGATCAGATTTTATTCAGAGAGCCAGTCTGGTGTAGTGGTTAAGAGTGAGGACTCTAATCTGGGAGAGCCAGGTTTGATTCCCCACTCCTCCACATGCAGCTCCTGGTGTGAGCTTGGGTCAGTCATAAGTTCTTTCAGAGCTGTTCTCTCAAGAGCAATTCTTGAAAGAGCTCTCTCAGCCCCACCTACCTCACAGGGTGTCTGTTGTGGGGAGGGGAAGGGAAAAGAGATTGTAAGCCACTCTGAGATTTCTTCGGGTAGTGAAGGGCGGGGTATAAATCCAATCTCTTCTTCTTCTTCATAAAATGACAGCCACTGGTTATGTCAGTACAATAAACCGTGAGAAGGCTGTGAGACATGCTTTCATCCCTACCATGTTTTGCGTTGACATTTATTAAAACACAGACAGCAAGATTCTGTTTCACACCCTGAAGATGCATGGCAGACAATCACTCCAAATTCTTATTTTGTGTTGAACCTAAAGATGGCGACATCCGGAGACTCACACTCAAACCTTGACAAGCTAAAAAGTGTGAAAACCGCTCTCTGGATCTGAGCGCACAGGCTGTGCCATCTGCTATAAATTTTAAGAAGTCAATTAAAAAGTTCTTTAGCCAATATCGGTAATGGGTAATGGGAGCATTTACGTGACTGCTAATGGCTGGATGATGCCTCCAAGCAGCAGTTGTGAGGTTTGGCAGCAGTATAAAATTAAGCTTGTGATTATCACTATAAATTAGTTTTATGTTGCTATAATTATCAGTGGCAGGATAAAGAAATATTTATATCGATACTAAAAACAATAACAGGTTGATGAAAATACACTTCAAAAATCTAAGCAGCCTGTATGACACGATTCCAGATGTTTCATTGTCTGCCTTCCTGTATAGAAAAGAACAATATCTCAGGAATCTTGAGTGGACACGAAGGTCCTTCCTGCACTCTCCTTTTAATCCATGTTCACCACGGTGTCCTCCAAGCAATTCTGCACTAAAATCGAATTCAACCTTCTTTTTGTTCTGGGTTTTCTCCCCATTCTGCATTACGTAACCTCCCTTCAGTGGTCACCCTGGTTTCAGCCTGCTGTTGCCCTGGGTTATTTGGATGCTGTTTTGCCCTGGATTTAAATTGCTTCAACTCAAACACTGAGAAAATCTGGAGTGGCAGGCAAATGCGGAAAGGACCTATGTTTAATTCTTCAATTGCAGATGTGGGGTAATTGTTGGACCCTTCTGGTTGTATCCCATATCCCTCTGAACCTCACAGGCTCGAGCATCGAGAGAGCAACACTGTGACAGCAATTAGGCAAATTCATGCTAGATGGGTTCTTTCGACGACTATAATAAGACAAATGGAGTGCAGGACATTGGGGTCAACTGCATCATGCCCTGCCTCTGAGCTTCCCTGGCAGATGCTTGACCTAGATGGAGCTTTGGTCTGGTGCAACAGGGTGGTGATGGTGTTTTTAACTGGTCCAAGTTCCCAGGCTAGCCCGATCTCCTCAGATCTTGGAAGCTAAGCAGGGTCAGCCCTGGTTAGTATTTGGATGGGAGATCCCCAAGGAATACCAGGGTCACGACATGGAGGCAGGCAATGGCAAAGCACCTCTGAATGTCTTTGCCCTTGAAAATCCTACCGGGGTACCATAAACCAGCTGTGACTTGACGGCAAAAAACACACACAAGTGCCCGGTGTCATAAAACGTATGTGCAATATGCAAAGTTGTTCCACGTAGATCTGACCCGGCCTTTGAAGCAACTCTTGCTCTGTCCTTTGTGCAAGTCCCTTTGTACACGTTCACAAAGCAATACAGGTGCACAGGCAGGGGTCATTTCGAGGGGGGATGGGAGCAGGAGCCCAGGGATGCTTGCATGCTGGCCCTTTGCTTTCCCAGCCAGCCCACCATGGTGGGTTGGCTGGGGAAGGGAAGCGCAGGCAGGCAGACAGACAGGCCCTCTTTTCCTCCTGAGCCTCTCTGCTATTGTGGAGAAACTTGGGGAAGTGGGGGGGATCTGGGGAAGGGAAAGAAAGGCATTTTAAACATGCCTGGGTTCTTTGCCTGATCTTTGCCTGCAGCCGCGGGGCACCTGTAGAAGAGCCGGCGGGGAACCTTTGTCAGGGGGTGTGGCATATGCAGATAAGTTATGCTGATGAGCTATGCTGATGAGCTCCTGCACCACTTTTTCTACAAAATGACCCCTGTCCAGGATTCTATATTCCTCTCCTGATCCTTCCTTTGCCTGGCATAGCATTTATTTCACCGAGCAGTCATTTTGAAGGCCTTTGTGCCTGGATTTATTTCAACGCTGGGACTCCAATTGGCTAGAAGTGCTGGAGGCAAGACGAGGCATTGTTGCTGCGTGCCTCCACCTGCGTTTAATTAACTCACCAAGCAGAGAGGGTTTCTGGAACCATCTGGGTTGCTGTTCTGATTTCTGCCACCCCTCAGAACACTGCTTCTCTCTCTCTCTCTCCTTTTAAAGTGAACCTGGAAAAGTTCTAAGGGCATCCAGGTGGAGGATTTTTGGAGAACAACAACCCGTCAGTTGTGTATAAGTTATTCCTTTCACTTTGGGTTTCTGTAGTGGTAATAGCTGTAGCCCTTCGTACACTGTTGAATGGGGTTTGCATGTGCCCCCCCCCCCCCCGAATTTAACGGTGAATGATGAATGCTTGCAATGCATTTTTTTTTTGCATGTATACAGGGGACTAGGCAGGAATCTGCATCCCTGTAACATGCAATGGAGCCAATGTTAATGCTGCACCTTTCTCTCCACTGTCAAAACTGAATTGTATCAAGTTAACTGTCCTTGAAAAGCACAAGGTGGGAACCAAGTGAGTGAGAATGCTGTTTAAAAAGCTGTTCCATTTCCTTCCATTATTTTGTTCCCTGCCCTCATTTGTGCTATGTCTTCAGTTGTGGAAGACTTTAAATGGCATGCTAGATTCTGCCAGGGCTCGCAATCCTGTGAAAAGCTGGTCATTTGAAAGCACACAAGCATTAATCCTTCATCTGTAACAAAGAACCACTATAACGATATATGGTGGTTTGGCTGGTATTCACGCTGAGGCCTTCCCATTTGGTTGCACACAAAAATGGATTTAGGGAGTAATATATTGAAATGAAAATGAAATTGGCTACAGACCATTTACAAATCCAAGGAACCACCCATTTAGAAGCAAATATTACCAAACATTATTTCCTAGTAAATACATTTACGATAAACCAAGTCTGAGAGGCCACTTTTCAGTGCATTTGTTCTGTATGTAAACTAGAAAACCCAGTCGGAGTTTGGGCTTTTAAAGCTGCATTACTACTTTTATTGCCAAATGGAATCCCGGATTTTCACTGTAACCCACGACCGAGCAAGGAAGACCAATCAAGCTGTCACAAAGCATATTTTTCAAACCCATTAATAAATGACTGAATTAATTAATAATAAAAAGGCTGGTAGCACCTTTAAGACTAACCAACTTTATTGTAGCATAAGCTTTCGAGAAACACCGCTCTCTTTGTCAGATGCATCTGAGGAAGACAGCTGTGTTTCTCGAAAGCTTATGCTACAATAAAGTTGGTTAGTCTTAAAGGTGCTACTGGGCCTTTCACTATTTTGCAGCAGCAGCCCTGGGTTGCCAGCCTTCAAGTGGGGCCTGGGGATCTTCCGCTTTTACAACTGATCTCCAGCTGACAGAGATCAGCTCCCCTGGAGAAAAGGACTGCTTTGAAAGGTGGACTCGATGGCATTGTACCCTGCTGTATCTCCCCTCACCATTGTACCCTGCTGAGGCCCCTCCCCTCACCAAACCCCGCCCTCTCCCAGATGCACCCCCAAAGTCTTCAGGTATTTTCCAACCCAGACCTGGCAACCCTACAACAGACTAACATTAACAGACTAACTAACAGATTAATTAATTAAGGCAATTTATATGCTGACTTTTCCACCACAGAGAGAAACCCAACGGAGTTTAGAATCTAAAAACCATACAAGGACCTCATCAAATCATCAAAAGAGTCAGTGTTTATTTTACTGCATTTATACCCAGATTTTCTATCCAATGGGGCCCCAAAGTGGCTTACAACATTTTCCCATCTCCATTTTACCCTCACAACAACCCTGTGATGCAGGTTAGACTGAATGGGTGCAACCAGCCTAAAGTCACCCAGCCGGCTTCCACGGCACGAGTGGGGGCTCAAACGTGGGTCTCCCAGACCCTGCTCAGACACTCTTCCCACTACAACACCCTGGCACCAACTGACCCGCCAACCAGCCCAACATATTTATTTGCTGCCACCCTACAAGGTATTATTATTATCCATTAAATTTATTAATCACCCTATCCCAGCTTGCACTGGGCTCTGGGGGACGTACATGGGGTCAAAATGCCATAAAAACATAAAATATTAAAATTCTACAGACCAGTTTAAAAAACTAAAGACCTAGATAGAGTCTGTCATGATGGCGTCCTGGAAATTTCTACCCCAGCTCTGAACTACCAGGCTAGTTTCTGGGTAGAGGGAGAGAGAACTCATAGCAGCAGTTCAGAAGGGGGGGGAGGGAGGGTGCCGGCCAGGGAAAACCCGTTGCTGCCCTCAACCAAAGGTACCCTCGATTCTCACATCTTTCCCTTTCTCTTCATGTTTCTGATCCTTGCTTAATGTAAGATCAGATGCTTTTTGAAACCACCAAGGACATTCATTGTCTCTTTCCAGAGGTGTGATCTGAACTCACTCTCTTTGCGTTTGTGGTACTCAGTTTTCTGCACCTCAGCTTAAAACTCTGTTCAGTGGGAGAGGGTGAGGTGTAGTGTGAAATTTCTTAAGAACAGGGCTATTCATTCGCTTTTCATATCTAGGGTTGGGAAATACCTGGAGATTTTGGGGGTGGAGCCTGAGGAAGGCGGGGTTGTCAAGGCTCGCAGTTTACTCTATTACTTTAAGTCTTTCTGTATGCCATCTTGGTTCACTGTTCACCTTGCCACGCTTTGGGGGGAGGGAATTCCTGAGGGGAGTGCATGAGTGTGTGGATGTCTGCTATCGTATCCGTAACAGTTGCTGTTAAGGGTGCCCCTTGGCTTTCGTGAGAGTGGCCTTGGAGATGCTTTTGCCAAGCTACCATAGATAAGACAACATATATCCATCACGGCTGTCAGAGCAACGCTGGAGCAGAGTACTGACGTATGATTCCAGGGTGTGGGGAAGTATTGGAATGTAACTATAACTTTTGGGGGTTTGCACGCTTTCTTCATTCCTGACAAGGAAGCAGTTCTCAAGCAAGCATATCTCTATTAAAGTATTTTAATAAAGAAGCTGTGGAGAGTGTCTTAACTGGGAATCTGACAGGGTTTGGGGAAGGGAGTGACTTCAATGGGGCATAATGCCAGAGAATCTACTTTCCAAAGGAGTTCCCCTAGAGAAAATGGCTGCCTTGGAAGGTGGACCCTATGGTATTATACCACCTGAAAGTCCCTCCCCTCCCCAAACCCCACCCTTTTCAGGCTCCACCCCCCAAATCGCCAGGTATTTCCCAAACTGGAGCTGGCAACCCTAGTTCCCCTGTAAGCTTGCACCATTTCTTCATCCTCCACAACAAACTTTCTGATTTAGAAAGCTGCTCAATGCATGGAAAAGGCTAAATAAAGGAGAAAGAAACCCCACTTAGCTGTTTCGGAGGTGTAAGAGCTTCAAAAGGAGCCAAGGCATAATCACCTCAGCCATTAAAATGCCCAAGTTATACAAGTCATGATGAGAGAGCAAAAACATCCCCCCAGTCTCCCTCAGATTGCCTGGACTGGATTTATGGCTCTTTAGGTGCCAAGGCAGCCCTAATTGTCTCTTGTTTAACTTGGCTAATTAGAAACATGGGCTCTGCTCTGCCAAACTCACACCTTTCTGATGCTGGCTGCTTTATTCACACTTTGCAAGGATGTGTGTGTGTGTGTGTGTGTGTGTAAAACGAGTCCTCAGGAGAACAAATTTAGAGTCCTTGGGAGGTTTCTTTAAAATCCCACCAGTCAATATTTATCCCAGCCACATGAATAATGAATGTTCAGTTCATCGCTGGTTCCCTAAAAGCAAAGGGGACTTGGATGCGAAGGCGCAATGTCTGGCTTAAACAGACTTGTACGTAAGTCACCTGGAGGCTGGCAACCCTATTAGAGACGGCAAAAAAGTTCCACTGAAGGACATTGAGTAGCATTAGTGTCCCACCCACCTTGGAACATTGAGAAGAGCAGCAAATTGTTCACTGTCTTGGAGCAGACGACTTTCCAAATAATTGACTTTTGAAAGAGAACTTCAGATTTGACAGAGAACTTCAAATGTGATAAACGCCCGGCTTCCAGTAAGCAGGCCAGAATTGCAAACCTGCCTGTGTTCCCTAATGGAATGTCTTGAAGCAGGGAGGTAACATGGTTCCTATTTAATCTCTTTTTGCAGTGGCAACTATCTCACTGACATCTGTATGACAAGATGTAATTAACATTTTGCAGAATTAAAGGATATTTTTTGGGGGAAAGTGGTTAGACATCGTTTCTTAGTTAAACAACAATCAAGCCTAATTAATTTAGGCTTTCCACTTGCTGGTACTTCTTTTAAACTTGATTCTAAAGAATATTTTTTGTTGGAACAAAGACAAGATCCTGTCAACATAAGCAGATTTGACTTATCCATGAGGCCCAGTTAGGGTTGCCAAGTCCTACTTACCTAATGGCGGGGGGGGGGAGTCCTCCTTGGCCCAGGAGCTCCCTCGGTGCGCGTGCAAAGCATGCGCGCCCGGTGACATCACCCGGAAGGGACATCACCATGTTGGGGCGTTGCCAGGGCAACGCTCTGGCAACGCCCCCAACGTAATGATGTCACTTCCGGGTGATGTCATTACTTTGGGGAAAGTCATCCTGGCAGGACGACTTCGGGGGTGGGGTTCCCCCCGCCGGCCGAATGCTGGCCGGCGGATCAGGAACCCCTGTAGCAGGGGATCCCCTGCCCCCTAGGCTGACTTGGCAACCCTAAGCCCAGTAGGCCCAGTGCCTGGGGCCCATGACACTTTTAGGAGCCCACAAAAATGTTTTCATTTCTTTGAAAATCAAAAGGGGGAGGGAAATGAACTTTCAGAGTCGAAGAAAATGTTTTAATTTTTTTTCTCACATCAGAAAAAAAACGAAATGTAGAGAGCCCACAAAAGATTATTACATTTTGCCTCAAACAGAAAAAAAAAAATCAAATGTTGAAGTATTTAGTGTTATATCAAAAATAATGTTTAATATTGACATTATTGTGGTGGAAGGGACCCACAAAGGCAAGAGTGCCTAGGACCCACGGAAGTCATAATGCAGCCCTGCTGGGTGACCTGGGATCTCTCAGAACTCTCTCAGCCCCAGCTACCTCACAAGGTGCCAGCTGTGGGGAGAGGGAGGGAAGGAGATTGCAAGCCACTCTGAAAAACATACCTTCTCTCATCTCTTTTTCAGGCCTTGGGTCACCAGGTCCTGCAGGGGAGGGGGGGAGGGTTGCCAGGTTCAGGTTGGGAAACACCTGGAGATTTGGGGGCGGAGCTGGGGATGACAGGACCTCAGTGGGGTACAAGGCCAGAGTCAGCTGTACTTCCAAAATGTCCATTTTCTTCTGGGGAACTGATCTCTATAGTCTGGAGGCTGAAATTTCAGGAGATCCCCAGGTCCCACCTGGAGGCTGGCATCCCTGGAGGCCTCGTGCCAGGGGTGGAAGTACATGGGGCTCTTTTGGTTCATGGGAAATGCAGATGTGGCTCTCCATGAGCCATGGAGTGAGCACTGCTGATACAGGAGTTCTGCTATATATGAAATGGTCCACCGTGGGTGCTTGCAATTTCTGTGCTCTCCCGATCTGATGAGAAAGCCACCTACTCTTAAGAAGTGATGACAAACATGTCTCTGCCGCAGCATATTCAGTGGGAAGCAGATGGAGTTCTGCAAGGGCTGAGCTCCCCCCCAAATCCCCCCCCCCAGTCTTGCAAGATCCTGAAAAGAATCTCATGACATGGAAACACAATGGAGATAGCGAGCTAAATTTCACACCAATTTATAACTCATTGCAATCTCATTTAAGGCGATGTCAAAAGAATTTGCCGCCTAGTGCATTCATAGTCAGCTACGCTGGATTCTGAAAATGAGGGTTTAAATTTCATTTAAGTACTTTAAATTTGTAGTCGGGCGCACATGTCTAGAAAATACTGCCTATCCTCCTCCCGTCTCCCTTTTTCAAACAATGTGTTTCTAAACTCCCAAGTGGTCTCTTTGAAATCTTTTTGAAAGGCCCCAGAGCTTGATTTCTCCTCTTATTCTAGACAAGGGGAAGCATTTTGTCCCCATAATAGTGGGTTAAAAAACAACAAAAAGATTCCTTCTTAAAATGAAAGACGTGCATACAGAATCCCTTAAAATGAAAGACGTGCATACAGAAGAGGAAGCAACCCACCTCTTTAGGACGACGTCCCATCTCATTGATGCTGCACCGACATGTCAGTGCTTCATTTTGGATAGGCCAACTACTCAATCTCCCAGATCTAGATGGCCCAGGCTAGGCAGAGGATCATGAGAACCAGGAAGCTAAGTAGGGTCAGTCCTGGCTAGTATTTGGATGGGAGAACACCAAGGAATTCCAGGGTCGCCATGCAGAGGCGGGCAATGGCAGACCACCTCTGAGCAGAGAGCCAGTTTGGTGTAGTGGTTAGGAGCGTGGATTCTAATCTGGGAGAACCGGGTTTGATTCCCCACTCCTCCCCGTGCAGCTGCTGGTGTGAGCTTGGGTCAGTCACAAGTTCTCTCCGAGCTGTTCTCTTAAGGGCAGTTCTCAAGAGAGCTCTCTCAGCCCCACCTACCTCACAGGGTGTCTGTTGTGGGGAGGGGAAGGGACAGGAGATTGTAAGGTGCTCTGAGACTCCTTTGGGTAGTGAAGGGCAGGGTATAAACCCAATCTCTTTTTCTCTTCATCTCTTTCCTTGAAAACCATTAGTCAGCCACGAACTGACAGCACTTTACACCACCACCCCAACCGGGTGGTGGCTGGAGATCTCCTGCTATTACACCTGATCTCCAGGTGACAGAGATCAGTTCCCCTGGACAAAATGGCCACTTGGGAAGGTGGACTCTATGGCATGATAGAGGAATAGAGGCTATTGCTCCAGCATCCCAAGTTCCAAGATAAGAACTCTAGGCTGTGACCATTGAAGTCCCTCCCATCCCCAAACCCCACCCTCCTCAGGCTCCACCCCCAAAAATCTCCAGGTGTTTCGCAACCCAGAGCTGGCAACCCTAACCACAGCTACTAAATCAAAACTTCATGAGTCATGTTAAGTATTTCCCAAGTGCTGCAGATGTTCCTTATCTATACTGGGATGCCACTAAAGTACAAATTTGCCTTGATGGTAAAGCATATTCCTGCCATAGATCTTGATAATCACAGATGAGACATGCAGGCTTTACCAGGGATTGCAGAAAATGGTGTGGCTAAGGTTGCCTAGATCCAACAGTGCTGAGATAAAGTTTTCACTACATGGCTCTGGGCAAATAGCTGGCCGGCATTTGCAGTTTCCCTTGTGAATGTTCTAGAATATCTTTGCTTCTGACAGAGCTCTGGGCATGCACCGCAGCCATGTGGAAGTCTGACCCAGTTGCTTAAGCACTGTGAAAATAATGAGCCATGAAAGGATACCTTCCACACTATGGGCTTGTCTTTTAAAACTAGTATGGCAAAACCAAGATGGAATTGCTTGAAGCCTGCGTGCATGTGATAGCTATCCTATGACTTGCTAGGGAGCTGTAGTATTTTTTTAATAGAGACAGGGCTATTTTGGGGCAGGAACGCACAGGAACGGAGTTCCAGCTGGCTTCAGAGTTAGCCACGCCTACAGCCTCCCCCCTCTCGGGTTCCCCAAGCGCCTCGCAAGCTGTGGGGTGCCTGGGGAAACCAATCCAGAAACTGTCTTCCTTCCCTCAGGAAAGCGCATGAAAAACAAACAGCAACACTCCCCCCCCCCCCCCCGACTCACCCACAGTTGTGTCTGATCACACACTGACGGGCTGCACCCGCACCTGCAAAGGGAGGGTGTGATCTCGCAACTGGATCAAATTTTTCCCGAGGAAATAGCCTTGTCCCCCCCCCCCCCAGCGCTTTATCTGGCACGCAACCATAGTTGTCATCCTGTGTAGCATCCTAAACAGGGCTACACCCTTTTAAGCCAGGTGACTTCAATAGACTTTGAAAATTATAACTGCATAGGATTCTACTAAGAAGGTGCTAGATCCATGTGATAAAGGTTTCCAGGATGCTAAATAAAAGAAGAAGAGGAGGAGGAAGTTTTTGTACTCTGCTTTCCTCTGCCTTAAGTAGTCTCAAGGCGGCTTACAATTGTCTTTCCCTTCCCCTCCATACAACAGACACCTTGTGAGGCTAGGGTTCCCAAGTCCTACTTACCTAATGGCGGGGGGGAGTACTCCCTGGCCCGGGAGCTCCTCTGGCATGCGCGCAAAGCGCCCACGCCTGGTGACGTCACCAGGAAGTGACGTCACCACATTGGGGGCGTTGCCAGAGCGTCGCCCTGGCAATGCCCCCAACGTGGTGACCTCACTTCTGGGTGACGTCATTATGCTGGGGAAAGTCGTCCTGGCTGAACGACTTCGGGGGTGGGGTTCCCCCCGCCGGCCGAATGCTGGCTGGCGGATCAAGAGCCCCTGTAGTGGGGATCCCCCGCCCCCTGGGCTGACTTGGCAGCCCTATGTGAGGCTGAAAGAATTCTGGGAGGACTGTGGCTGCTCTGAGGTCAGGGTTCATGTGGCGGAGTGGGGAATCAAACTCAGTTCTTCAGATTACAGTCTGCTGCTCTTAACCACTACACTTTGCTGGCTGTTGGCTGCTACAACTTTCTATGCCGTTAATCAGAGCACGAATAACATCCAGTACAGGAGACAGTATAATCTTAAGGTCAGTTTCCAGGACTAACCCCCTAAGGAAACTTATTGAGGGCCAAAAATTAAAAAAAACATAAGTAGGTTTACAAATGCGTGTTTATTTCAAAGACATATAAAAACCTTGTAGGGGCCCAAATAAAGCCTCATAAAATGTTCAAAATTACAAATACATAAAAAAGAACAGTGTATGGCCTGACGCGTTTCGGCTCACAAGAGCCTTCTTCAGAGGTCAAATAGTACAAAATACACGAGGCAATAGAGTACTGGAACACATGTAAGGCAATAAACAATAAATAATATAGGACCAAAAATGGAATGTTCCAGTATGGAACTGAATGACACACCGAAAGGTTTCTATTTGGGGCCACAAATATACCTGACCTTGTGTCAGAAGTAGTTGTATATACTGGAAATAATATCAGAAGAACTAATATGTACCTCCCAGTTTAGGTCCTGAGAGTGGAAGTACAATTGCCTTGTCAGGGACAATGTGCCATCACACATCACACACATCAGGCCATACACTGTTCTTTTTTGTGTATTTGTCACTCTGAACATTTTGTGAGGCTTTATTTGGGCCCCGACAAGGTTTTTATATGTCTCTGAAATAAACACGCTTTTGTATACCTACTTACGTTTTTAACTTTTGGCCCTCAATAAGTTTTCTAATCTTCCTTAGGAGGTTTGTGCTTGGTTGGTTTAGCTTCCCCCCCCCCCCCCACTTTTTTTTCTTGGGCGCAGTTTCCAGGACTGACATCCGGAGGCCCGTCTGCAATCCTTAACATATGATCTTGAGAGTGGCTCTTCCTGACACTGGCCCTTAAGGCAGCACCACGCTTCAGATTTTAGATGGGAAAAATCTTGTATCTCATGATGCCCCCAAGGATTATTTAGCAAAAGCAGGAAAAGAGAGGAATTCTTTGACAAATCTTCTTTTACAAGGGGGGAGGGAGGGATGGGGAAGCTGAAGGGGGAGGGAAACAGAGCAAAAAGGTCAAGCCGGGATGAAGGCTTTTAAAAGACCTCTGCAGTGCCACCCCTCCTTCTGTCATTCCAACTGTGAGGGAGATTTTTAAAAAGCCTTAATCTCTGCTGCTGGTTTAGTTGTTTGCACTCCCTATATACACAAACAAAGGAGGGAGACAAGACAAGGCACTCCCACAGATGAAGGTTTCCCAAATCCCGACCATCCCTATTCAGCTCATTTACTTCAGGAATCAGATGACTTGAGGATCTCATCCAAAGTTATCTGAGTTGTCCCAGTCACGAGGGAATCAGAGGATGAATTTTAGCCATTCTCCTGATTCCTCCATTGTAATGGGGGGATGCTTTTATTTGACAAAGAAGAAGAAGAAGTGGAGGGGGGAGGAGGAGGAGGAGGAGATTGGATTTATACCCCACGCTTCACTACCCAAAGGAATTTCAGAGCAGTTTACAATCACCTTTCCCTTCCCCTCCCCACAACAGACACCCTGTGAGGTAGGTGGGGCTGAGAGAGCTCTTTCGAGGACTGCCCTTGAGAGAACAGCTCTGAAAGAACTTGTGACCGATGCTCCCTCTAAGCTGTGAAGGCTTGTGGGCAAAAATTCTACTTTGTGAGCTACAGGCATTAAAGTTGTGAGCAAGCAGTTTGGCTACTGCATAAATTAGTTTGCTCTGGAGCCACCCTTCCTGAGCTGAGTCAAAAATGTGTGAGCCAGAGGCTTAAAAAACTGTGAGCTAGTGCATACTAACTTAGCTTAGAAGGAACACTGCTTGTGATTGACCCAAGGTCACACCAGCAGCCAGTTACGGCAGTGGGAATCTGGCCATTGGACAACCTGAGTGGCATCCCAGTTCACTCATGTTTCAAGAGTAACTTCTCAAAATGAGGGAACAGAGCAAGCAAGCAAGCAAACAAACCAACAAACAAAAAACCCTAGGAAAAAGAAAATATGAGCATTGTATGAAGCTTGTAAAAAAAATGCCTGCATTTTTCAAACTAAAGCCCCAGGCATGACGTCTCCAGACCACCTAACTTGTGACTAGAATAAGTGCTTTTAGCCAAGATTTCAGAAAACACTAAATTATTTTGATTCTGTAGTTAACAAAGTTTGCTTGACTTCTCACAGGGGTCATTTCGTAGAAAAAGAGGTCCAGGAGCTCATTAGCAAAACTCATTGGCATAACTTATTTGCATATGCCACACCCCCTGACATCACCGGTAGTATGTCAGAAGGCAAGAAAGAAAGAAGAGAGACAGAGAGAGAGAGAGGGAAAGAACGAGAGAGAGATGAAAGAGAAAGAAAGAAAGAAAGAAAGAAAGAAAGAAAGAAAGAAAGAAAGAAAGAAAGAAAGAGCTGGCAGAGAGGGGACAGCTACTAATCCAAGCCTCAGAAATACCACTATTCTGGGAGGATAGCTTCAGTGGTGGCTGAAGCCTTCAGAAGGCTGGTCGGAGGAACAAGGACCTTTCCAGGGGACGGGGTCATTTTGCTGCAGCCAAGACACAAGCAGGCATTCCCCCACGGGGGGTGGGGGGGGTGGGGGGGTGGGCTGGCACCAACTCCTGGAGCTGTGCTCCCCCGAGCTCCTGCTCGAAATGACCCCTGCTTCCTCATATTCGAGTGCCTTACCTCAGACAGGGGGGCCCTGTAGCTGAATATTAGCTAGAACATAAAAAGCCCTCCTTTCCCGTCTTTTCTACTTCCCGTCCTTATACAAACACACACAATTTGACCATTTCCTGTCCCCAACTTGGGTCTGTTTTCTGTGCCCACAGGTTCCCCTTACTGTACCATCCCTTTCCATATTCACAATTCACATTTTCAGTTCACAATATTAAAAAGGTCATTTTTTTTTTCATTTTTGCCACTGATTCGTATTTTCAAATGTACACCCTAAGGTTGCCAGGTCTCTTTGAGATACCAGTGTGTGGGGTGGATGGGGGGAAGCTCTGGGAGCCAGAAGTGTCACCCCTGACATGCCGCCATCACAGGAAGTGACATCATACGTCACCCAGAAGTGACATAGGTAGCATATCGGGAGTGACGCTCTGGACTTTGGGCAAAACTCTATGGTAAAATCGCCCTCATACCATAGAGTATGCCCCAAAACCAGAGCACCCCGCCCCCCACATCACCGACGTTCCTACATCACTTCTGGATGACATCAGCACATTCCCCAATGTTGCTCTTGAGAGGGGGTTTCCTCCCGCTGGCCAGCTGGCCAGCAGTGGACAAGAGCCCACAAAAGTGGGGGATCTCCTGCTCCAAACTGGGGAATGGTAACCCTAGTACACCCACACACCCACACACAATGCCACATCATATTTCTCTTATTTGCTGGATTCAGGATTTAGACACAAACACACACTTGCTTATGTAATTTGTTTGTGCATCTGTGCAGTCAGCATTCATTTTATTATCTTCTTTGAGTCATCCTTGTTTATTCACTACATGACAGGGGGAGTAAAATATTAAAGACCTCTGTGGAAAACAACTGGCTCATGGCGGCTTCCCTTTTCCTAGAGCAGATAAATCTGTTCCCAGAGCAGTCACGGTACAGTTTGTGTTGCACCATCTCCAGACTGTAGGTGTGACACTGGTCCTTTCTGCACTAGACCTTAAATCCTGGTTCAACCCTGTCCTAGAACTTACATTCTACACTACACACGAGTTCACCCCTGTAATTGTCTCGGGGTATTTTTACATTCTACTCTACATGCGAGTTCACCCCTGTAATTATCTCGGGGTATTTTTTGATTCCACATTACATTGAGGTCACCCCAGTTTTGCCCCACACTTGTCCCGGGATAAATGGATGCTGTTATAACCAGGGATAAATGCAAGGTACTGTGTTGCGAGTTGAACTCTGTTAAAACCAGGGATGAGATCCAAGTGCGGAAAGACTGAGGGTATGATTGCTTTCCTAAACATATGAGGGATAAAGAAAAGTGAAAAGTACTGAAGCCGGGAGGCTGGTAACAGTGAAAACAGCATTGTATTTTATTGAGGGTCAAGATGGAACATGAACAAACCCGGGCTCAGAGCCCTCTTTTATACTGGTCAGAGATAATCCTCTGACCTTGCCCAAATGTCCTGATAGGACCCTATCACATGAATCATTAGACCCCGCCTTGCTATCGCTTGAGTCGATGGTCGCCTCGGGTTCCGCCACCTTGACTCCACTTCCCCTAGACCAGTGTTTTTCAACCTTTTTCGAGCTAAGGCACATTTTTTTCATTGAAAAAATCCCGCGGCACACCTGACAATATCTCACGGCACAGTGGTTGAAAAACACTGAAATACAAGATAAATGGGTCATTAGTTGCCTCAGCTCAAGTATTAACTATGACAGTATTACAAATACACGTAATAGCCACTCAACTTGAAATCGTAAGTTACAGATCCAAAGTGTAATGGCTCCTTCCCATAATATTGACCTGAGTTTCAGAAGAAATATAACGTGGATGTATTTTAAGCAGCTGCTCCCGGTCGCTCATGGCTGCTGCCTCCGTCGTGGCGCTGGCAGGTCGGGTGGGCGAACAGACAGAGCCCCTCGGCACTCTCCCTCCCTCCCTCAAGTCCTCGCAAGGCCAAGGGGAGCTGCGCCTCAACAGCGGCTCCCTCCTACCTCAGGCCGGCCACAGAGCGTGCGAACGGAATCAGCGAGAGCGCGCCACTGTTCTTTCTCACATGCGCAAATGCGTCCCGGAAGGTCAGCCCGGAAGGCACATTTCTTTCATTGAAAAAATCCTGCGGCACACCTGACAATATCTCGCGGCACACCAGTGTGCCACGGCACAGTGGTTGAAAAACACTGCCCTAGACAGTCAGGGCCTCAGATATGGGCATGGGGGGGGGGTTATGTCACCACGACCTCTCCCTGGCTCCTCCTGGCGGGGCTCTGTAGATTGCTCTCTCTGTGCCATCTCTCAGTCCCACGCTCAGGCTTCTCCTCCCCGGCCCCTGCTGGCTGCCTCTACTTTATATATCCCCCCTCCCAGAATCCCTTTTCCGTGCCCTCCTCCCTAGTTGGCCACGCCCCTTTCTTAAACCTTGATGCCAAGCCTAAGGTGAGGCCTCGGCGTCTGGTCCTTCCCCTCTCCCCAGCCCTACCCCTTCCTGGCGCTCTGGCTGTGGGGCCCTGGAGTGCGAGCAAGCCCTCACGCTAGGCCACAGGCCCAGCACGGCCAGCTTGGCTGCTGGCCTCCCACCTTTCCCTTGCTCTGGGGCTGCGTGGCTGTAGGCGGCTGGTGGCCGTGGCAGACCCCAGCTCCCGGAGCTGCTTCCAAAGGCCAGGGGCTTCTCTGGGGGATGCTGCTGCTCTGGCCTCAGTCCCATTGGTGTCGGCCCAGGAAAGATGCGGCAGCGACAGTGCACCAGCTGCCGTGGCCCAGTTGCTGGCGGCCCAAGGGAGATGTGGTGGCTTCTTCGCCCCCCCCCCCACAATGGTGGTCTGCCTGGCAGCGGGTCAGAGCAGCTATGCCAGTGGCTCCTCTTCTCTGTAGGCGGCCGTGGTAGATCCGGGGGTCGCATGGGGGGGTCTGCTGGTGTGGGCAGGGGGGTTGCCGGGCTCCTCAGGGGTTGGGGAAGTCCTGCAGATGGAACAGACCCTGAGCTGTTGGTTACATTTCATAGGTCCCCGGGGGAAAACCTAGGTTAAGGATTGGCGGTCGTTTAGGATCTGACCGGCTATTGTTCTACCTGGCCGAAGCTCAGGTAGGTTCAGACCATGTGCGAATGTCCACGTGGCAGTTGCCATTCCATGCGCACATGGAGACCGCGATATTGATACATAACAAAAAGCCAGTACAGTAAGACCTTGTATGTACTAGTGTTCAGAAGTTGGCCGAAGTGCTCTCTCTTGTCTTCTGTTTTTGGCCTTCTAAGTTACACTGATCCCTACAAACAAGTCAAAAGGTTTCCCAATACAAACAAATGAATTGTTGGGTGAGAGAGGGATGTTAGCGTTGGCTTCTGTCCAACGTGCTATTTACCCACATGCAGGCAGCTATTCATGTAAGAAGATATATAACCGCTCAGTTTTCAAAGAAGCCCTTTTCGGAGAAATTAGTGAGTGCAAAGGTGTCACCAGTGTTATGTCCGCTGACGACCGGGGGGCGGCAGCGACATAAGGCTCGAGCTTGATTCCTGAAACAATGGGAGTCAAGGATCCTAGACCCTCACTAGCCCGCAAATAAGATCTCTGGCGGGAGATTCAAACCCCCCAGTAGGACCAGGGGGAGGTCGGGGTGACTGTATATAGTTGGCCCTCGCAGCCAATACTGCATGCTGTGTTGTGTACCAATAAACTAGCTCAGGGGTGGGCAATTGTTTTGGCTCGGGGGCCACTTTGTGGGAGCGGAGGTTAGCGGAGGGCCGCACCTTTTAAAATGATTGCATTCATTACTTAACTTTGCATTTCAGGAAAGGTATAAATCGTATCATAAAAATCAATAAATATAAATTAAATAAAATAGTGGTAGTTTTATTCAATTTATTTATTGTGCTAATTTCATATCATCTATAGCTGCAAGCACATTTAATTTTAGAATCCGTTTAATGAGACAAATGTACCCTATCATACTTTTCTACAATTTCTTTGAATCAGGAGTGAGATTGCTTGTTGAGATTCTCATCACAGCCTGCAAGTTAATGTCTGTCAAAGAGCATTTACTCTTGTTGATCTTCATGCAAGAAAAACTTTGCTCACAAATATATGTAGACCCAAATATAGAGAACATTTTCCCAGCAAATTTCTTCATACATGGAAATTTTTTCAGCAGACACAGATTTGTAAAAGTCAACTAATGTCACAGCATTAAACATTTCTTTCACAGTGTGATCTGACTGCATGTCAATAAGTTCAAGCTGCAGCTCCTCAGGGGCTGTATCAATATCAGCAGTGGTGGGATAAGAGAGCAAATTGAATTTAGGCTCAATTTTCTTGAAGTCCTGAAATCATCTTGGCGGGCTGCAAAAAACTCTGTGGCGGGCCGCATGTGGCCCCCGGGCCGCCATTTGCCCACCCCTGAACTAGCTGATAGCTATGTCATCGTACGCCTCCTCAATGCCTTGAACCCAGTACACAATAAGCAGGACAAAAGCAATTCATCCAGACCCAGCTAGAAGAAAAGACACCTCTCCCTGGATCGCCTTTCTCATGATATGCAGTCACTGACCATTAATATAATTCAGATGTTGAGTTAAATCTGACAGCCTGGATCCTCCAAGTCAAATCTTCCCATTGTCCCAAAGTTCCCACCGAGCAGATGACTCAGAGACATGTCTCCAGTTTTCAAACTGTACATTATAATTCAGTCACAAATTTCCCTTCCTTCTGCCTTTCCCCAGTTATATTGTCAGTTGCAGGGTTTTCTCCTGCCCAAGCCTTTGTCGTCTTTTACCATTTTTGTTTCCTGAGAAGGACCCATGTTATCCTGGGGGCCTAAAACCCGTGTGACTGGCCTGCCTTTAAAGCCAGTAATCTGAGTCTGAGCCTGGCCACAAATTGGACTGCAACCCAGGCTCCCAACACACTGGGTCCTGGCGAGAGCCAATTTGGTGTAGTGGTTAGGAATGCAGACTCTGATCTGGGAGAACTGGGGTTGAATCCCCACTCCTCCACATGCAGCTGCTGGTGTGACCTTGGGTCAGTCACAAGTTCTCTCAGAGCTGTTCTCTCAAGGGCAGTATAAATCCAATCTCTTCTTCTTCTTCTCCCATCCCGATTTCTACACAGACTAGGACAGGTGTATCTTCGCTCTCCATCTTGAGCTATCTTCCTTTATTTTCCAAAACATCCTTCTGTGCACAGGGAGCCGATACTTTGCTCCTCTCTGTTATTTAAGCCTCTGTCCCAACAGACTCTATGTTTCCTGTGTCCTATTTCTCTTTACTTTAACTTAAAAAGTAACTCCTGCTCCAAATTAGAGTAGCTCTGGATGATTTTTCGTTGCTGTTGTTACATCATTAGTTTGGGTAAGGAATGTGCTGTTGATCTGTGCTTTGATTTTGTATTTGCTAGCACTTGCTTAGGATAATTCCCCCACACCCAGGTACCAAACCCCTCAATAAACTTAACATCCATTTTTAAACCTTTAATCAGGTCTCTGTCATCTTTTTCTAACTAAAATTTGCTACTCTCAGCTACCCTCCCCCAGGTAAAAGATCCCAGTTTTCCACCTCCTGCACAAATACTCAAGCTAATTCCCCGTGTCAGTCTGAACACATGTTCATGTATTTAGGGGTATGTGGTAATACCACTTCCTCGCCAGCAAAAACCCCAGCCTATACTGGCTTCCTTTCTCCTGCGTTGATATCCTATTATAAACCAGGCCTTCAATCGTATTGCTCAGCAAAATCTGTACCGGGTGATTAGTGTGTAATTTCCTTCCCTGGAATTTGATGCAATTTAAAGGGCTTTAACATTAAACTCTAATTTAGACAGACTAAACTTGCTTTTAACCTCAGATTGCCAAATCAAATCAGTGATATAAGCACAAGTTTGAGTACTGCTTGTTTGATTAAAACATCAGTGAAGTTTATGGATGATTCAAACACATCACAGATTAGCAGATCTGATAAATACCAGCATTGTCCCAGTGGGCTTAGTGCTACTGCAGTTCTAGGGGGTGAGTGATAGGGTCTACGCTTTTTAAAAAATCCTGGGAACACTTATTCTGTTGAGCTTCAACCTTGCTCTATTTTAAACATGACCCCCTTCCACTGGGAAAAAAGCTCTAAGAAGCTTTGCTCCCTCCTGCACATCATAGAGAAGAGAGAATGCACACAACAGCGCGACCTGAAAGCCTGCACTCTAATGTGACCATCCTTAATACATAGCTATTAAGTAGCTCTCGGAACTCACTCGAGGTTTCCTAGCAAACACTCCTTGAAAGGCCAAGCAACGAATTTTTCTTTCTTTAAGAGGTCAACAGCTTCTCTCCGCGCTCCAAAAAGAGTGCTGGAGAGAGGAGACACAAGGAAGAAAGATTCCAAGCTGCCGAGCGAGAATCTGGTGCTCATAATGCTTCTTATGGGAAGGAAGGTGGCATGGTAGAGACCTGTCTTGTCAGATCTCAGAAGCTAAGTAGGGTCGGTACTTGGAAGGGAGACCACCAAGGAAGACACTGGGTGATTCTGCATCTAGCAAACCACGTTCAAATGTCTTGGGGCAATGCCGTACTGACTGCAAAGTTCACCCCTGAACAGCCATAAATCTATGCAGAAGGTCCCATGAAACCCGATGATCAAAGGAAGCGAAAGCGGCATGCAGTGTAGAGGGTACCATAAAATCTGATGATCAAAGGAAGTGAAAGCAGCATGAAATGCCGAGGGGAATTTCTGTTCCAACTTGGGTTTTGTAAAACAACAGAGGGAAGAGCCAATGCAGAATTGCCCTCTGCTGAGGAAGGCAATGGCAAACCACGTCTGCTTCTCTCTTGCCTTGAAAACCTCTTCCTGGGGTCACCATAAGTCAGCTGTGATTTGAGGACACACCCGGTGCTTTTTATTCTTTCCAATCTGGCTTCTAACTAACAGTTCCTTTTATCCCTTCCTAGTGGGAATCTCTTCTAATGTTGGGGGAAAGTGCACTGATCCCCTTGAAGAGGCTGGGATTGGGAATTTTTCCTTGCTACCTACTTTCCTCTCACGAACTCTGCCATCAGAGGTAGGGGGTGGCCTGTGCAATGACTATTTCCACAGAAGTTCTTTGCTCCTGGTTTGACACTTTTGGGAAACTGGGGTTATTCCTCCTTTTGCACAGCATTGTGGTCTTTTCCTCGATCTTTCCCAAACCTGTTTTGCTCCAAAGTGTTGTGAAAGATTGCAGCAAAGCCTGGGTGGCTGCGATGGAGGGTTGCCAACCTCCAGGTGGGGCCTGGAGATCTCCTGGAATTACAACTGATCACCAGACTACAAAGGTCAGTTCCTTTGGAGGAAATGGCAGCTTTGGAGGGTGGACTTTATGGCACTATACCCTGCTGATGTCCCTCCCCTCCCTAAGCCCTGTCCTCTCCAGGCTCCACCTCTAAATCTCCAGGAATTTCCCAACCAGGAGTTGGCAACCTTACTGCTGCATGAGCAGCAAAGTTCAAATTCCCCTGGTCCCACCCACACAGAGGCCACTACCTTCTCCCACCAGTGGGTGGGGCTTTTTTGCTTTAATCGGCAACTAAATATCCTCATGGTGCTATAACTTTATAACAATAAGAGTGACAGGTTCTATGAATTCCCAGTTTTCAATTATTATTATTATTATTTTTAAAAAACCTCTCTAGGATTGCTGCTAAGATACCTCTGCATCTAAAGGGACTTAATTTTCAAAATGAAAGCTGGTTAATTCAGATTGTTTGTTTTTTTGTTTGTTTTGATTTCTTTCCTGCCCTCCCTGCAAGCGGGCTCAGGATGGGTTACACAAGTCAACTCAGCAAATGTAGTGACTGTAGTAGTCAATAAACAGGGTTAAAATAATACAACAGCATTAAAACAATTTAGAAACAGTCTCAGGGTGTTAGATGATAGGATGATTGCCTTGTGGATGATGCTGCGGTAGAGCCAGCTTGCAGCTGCCTTGAGCCAGCTTGTTTGGCAAGGCAGGGTAGAAATATAAGAAACAGATAGATAGATAGATAGATAGATAGATAGATAGATAGACAGACAGACAGACAGACAGACAGACAGACAGAAAACTCATCCAGCAGAGTCTCTAGACGTTTAATCACTTAACACATCTCTGCATCACAGGGGAAGCCCAGGTGTAATGGACGTCCGTTACCTCAAGCAAAGGCCTGGTGGAACTGCCCCGTCTTGCAGGCCCTGCAGAATTGTAGCAGGTCCCTCAGGGCCCTGATCTCAGTTGGGAGCATTTTCCACCAGGCCGGGGCCAAGGCAGAGAAAGCCCTGACCCTGGTCGAGGCTAAACGGACGTCCTTCGGGCCAGGGACTACCAGATGTTGATCTGCAGAATGCAAGGCAAGAGATGAAAGCAGGAGATGAAGAGATGAAAGCAGGCTTGCCAACCTCCAGGTGGGAGCTGGAGATCTCCTAGAATTGATCTCCAGATTACACAAATAGCTCACTCATTCATTCGTTAGTTCATTCGTTAGTTCATTCGTTTGTTCATTCAAAACATTTAGTCCACTTCTCATGGAGAAAACAGCTGCTTTGGAAGGTGGACGGCATGGCATTATATCTGACCGAGGTCCCTCCCCTCCCTAAACCCCAACATCCCAGACTCCCCCCTCAAATCTCCAGCTTGGAAACTGGTTCATCTCGGATGGAGACTTTGGCGTGGCTTTTAACATTCAAATATTGGCTCCGCCTCCATTATAACTTTGAACAGGGGAGCCTTATACACCATATGCTCCCCGAGCTTAACCTTTCTAATTGGTCAGCGTACATTGAAGGGAAAATCAATGAACTGGGTCTTTCTTTGGAATCCCTGTCCATGATGCCTTTTGCTGCCGCATTTCATCAAATTAAAACCAGGCTGTTAGATTCGGAGCGACAAAATTTATACAGCATAGCTAATAGAACTTGCTCCCCTCTGAATTTTGAGATTCCCCTTCCAATAGGGCCGATAGCTTCATACCTAACATCTCTGCAGGTACCCCAGCAACGCAGAGTGTTTACCCTGGCCAGATGCAATGCCATGCCATCAGCCATCTTATATAGGGCTGCCAAGTCCAACTTGGGAAATATCTGGGGACTTTGGGGGTGGAGCCAGGAGACTTTGGGGGTGGAGCCAGGAGAAAGGAAGTGACATCATTTTGTGATGTCACATCCTATGATGTTGCTTCCACATGCTGACACATGAACTCATAAAGTTTCCTAATACTGAATCAGGCCATTGGTCCATCAAGGTCAGTATTGACTACTCAGACTGGTAGTGGCTCTCCAGGGTCTCAGGCTGAGATCTTTAATGTCACCTATTACCTGATCCTTTTTTAGCTGAAGAGGCTGATACCTCCTGCATGTCAAGCAGATGCTCTATCACTGAGCAACGGCCCCACTGAATCCTTCCTCATCTCGGCAGAATATGAAGCACTAAGTGCTACACAAGTGCTAAATATGATTTTCATATCATAAGAACAGGAGAGAAGCCACAGTGGATCAGCCCAACAGCCCATCCAGTACAACACTCTGTGTCACAACAGTGGCCAAAAATACCAGGTGCCCTCAGGCGGTCCAGCAGCGGGGCCAGAACTCAAGAAGCCCTCCCACTGTTGCCCCCCAAGCACCAAGAATTCAGAGCCTCACTGCCCCAGACAAAGGGTTCCATTTAGACCTTGTGGCTAATAATAGCCACTGATAGACCTCTGCTGGATGGGGACAGAGAGAGACAGACAGACAGACAGACAGAAAAAAGAAAGAAAGAGGGAGAGAGAGAGAAGGGGAAAAAACTGGCAGAGGCACTTACTTCCATTTAGACCTTGTGGCTATAATAGCCACTGATAGACCTCTGCTGGATGGGGACAGAGAGAGAGACAGACAGACAGACAGACAGACAGAAAAAAGAAAGGGAGAGAGAATGAAAAGAGCTGGAAGAGAAACTCACCTTGCCAGCCACATGCAAAAGCAGCTCCTTCAGTCCCTCCTTAATCTCTGGGCGGACCTGTCTTGCTGTGGAAGAAGCTCTCTTGCTGACTTCTTAAAGGGGAAATGTCTGGCGAGGCTTTTTACTGCAGGGCAGGCTCTCTGCAGACATTTCCCTTTTAAGGCAGCCATTTTGTCCCCCCGGTGGCCAACTTTGGAAAAGCGGGAGATAAGCACTAAAAATCAGTGTTTCCCCCGCCCCACCGGGGGACTTGGCAGCTCTAATCTTATATGGCAGATTCAACAAGGTTTCGCATTTGGCCAGTTATTGCCCATGCAGAAAGAGCTGTGTGGAATCAATTACTCATGTTCTTTTGCACTGTGACTTGTATGTAGATCTAAGGAGCACACATTTACATTCTCTGTTAACTAGTATGGGTGCTTGTTCTGATGCACTCAAGGTGCATAGACTTCTAAGAGATTCCATTCCGGACACCACGGAGAAGGTGGCCAAGTTTCTTTGTCTGGTCTTAAAGTTGCGCCAAACGTTCTTTTAGAATTTTTATATATGTGTTTATAACGGGTTTTAACATGCAGAAATTGTTTTTCTAATTTATGCCAATAAAGGCTGACTTGACTTGACTTGAAATCTCCCGGTATTTCCGAACCTGGAGTTTGGAACCCTAAATGAAAGTCCATGTTTGTTTGTTTGTAAAGTTTCTCACCTGAGGAACATTCATATTCTACACAGACAAGTTAATTTTTGCAAACTTGTAGACACAGTTCTTGACATGACATACATACATAAGGATTACTGAGTGTTGATAATCCCTGGAATTAAACATTTTTATAATCCCTGGAAAGAGGGTAATTACTTAATTATCTTATGGCAGTAGGTGTAGTATAGCCAGGAGAGCCAAAGATCGTCCAGAAGCCTGAAACTCTAGCTCTTTTTGTGGCGAGCTTCGTTTATTTGGGGGGCTGAGAGAACTCTTACTGGCCCAAGGTCACCCAGCTGGCTTTAAGTGGAGGAGTGGGAAATCGAACCCGGTTCTCCAGATTAGAGTCCACTGCTCTTAACCACAACACCATAACTGGCTCTCCCGGGAAAGAGGGCACGATTGCCTTTGGAGAATTTTAGCGGCAAGCCTCAGGGAATCGAAGGCAGTGAGAATTTCCAGCTCAGCAAAAGGAAAGCATTGTAATCAGGAGCCTCTCTGAACATATTTGGGCGGGTGGGGATGGCTTCCAGTGTTTACACTTTGTTTGACAGCCGCCGAGGACTCCGGACTGCTGCTTGTGATGCTACAGAGAATACGCTTCATTGGTGGATGACACGGGTGGTCTTGGCATCCTGCCTGGACAGAAGTTGCCTCCACATTCCTGGCATTCTTAAATTGTCTAGAAGACAGTTCAAGAAAGTTTACCTTGAAGGGCTCCTTTCTAAGAACTTGCCAACAAAACTTATTTATGCTCCCGAGTGCTTTCTCCCCTTAAATGGCTCCCCCACCCCTTTACCCCAACTAGTTAATGGCTCCCCAGGGCTCAGCTCCAAACTTTGACATTTGATCTTTTTTTTCTTAAGAGCAGCTTATGTGATTGTTTGAGTTTGAATGAGAGGAATAAAGTGATGTAGACTAAAAAAAAAATAATGACACAGCTCTGCTGGAGAGCAGACGGCGCGAAAGGATTTCAAAGAGAAAAATGATAACTTCAGTAGGCGCTTTTGTCCTCCGAGAGCATCAGTCTCTTCTCTAGATTTTCCCCCACTCCATTTCTAGTTATCAGAAGCTCAGGGACCAGACATTCAAATAATTACAAATGCACTACAGAAATGTAGAAAGGGTGCAGAGGAGAACGATCCCAGGGGCATCTTATAACAGGAATCTGACTTATAGACAGGGACTATTTAGATGTTGTGATTCCTCACTAGACTTTAAATACTGGTTCAACCCTGTCCCCGAACTTACATTCTACGCTCCATGCAAGTTCACCCCTGTAATTGAGGTTACCCCGGTTTCGCCCCACACTTGTCCTGGGATAAACGGATGCTGTTATAACCAGGGATAAATGCAAGGTATCGTATCACGAGTTGTACTCTGATAAAACCAGGGAGGAGATCCAAGTGCAGAACGATATGTGGAGTTGTGGCTGGGCTCGGGCTTTGTCCGTTGCTGCCCTGCTGCTGTGGAACAGCCTCCCAGAAGTAGGGTTGGCAGGTCCTTAATGGCTGCCAGCGGGGGGCTCTTGGGTGGTGTTTGGGACCTTCTTGCATGCATGCTTTGTGTGCACGCCACAGAGACATCAACCAGAAGTGACATCATCACATTACCGACATCAGAGGTGCCGCTCTAGCTTTTGGGCAAAACTCTATGTTTTTTTGCCCTCAAAACCATAGCGTTTGCCCCAAAACTAGAGCGGAATCCCCCAGCAATGGTAACATGATGACATCACTTCCGGGTGACGTCATTGTGACAGGGACATTGCATATCGATGTTCCTGTTTGGGGGTGGGGCTCCCCTGGTGGCCAGCTGGCCAGCAGCATATTGAAGCCCCGGAAACTGGGGGAACCCCTGGCTGGACCAGGTGTTTGGCATCCCTACCCAGAAGTGAATGAAGCAGGTTGTCGGCATTTCTAGGGGCACATCATAACTTTCTGGGTCCAGCATAATAAAAAGTCTCCACAATAGAATGGAAATCCAGTGTCACCTTAAAAGCGAATGGAATGTATTCCAGTATGAACTTTCATGAGTTGCAGGTCACTCCAGCAGATGCATGCAGCACATCTCTGTGTTAAGTGTTGCCAAGTCACTTCTGGCTTTTGGCAACCCTAGGAATTAATGAACTCCAAAACATTCTGTCGTTAACAGCCGTGCTCAGGTCTTGGAGACTGTGGCCTGTGGCTTCCTTCTGTCTCCTGTTGGGTCTTCCTCCTTCTCTGCTGCCTTCAATTTTTCCCTGCATTATTGTCATTTCCAGTGAGTTGTGTCTTCTCAGAATGTGACCAAAGTATGATAGCCTCGCTTTAGCCATTTTAGCTTCTAGGGAGAGTTCAGGTTTGATTTGATATCGAACCCACCAATTTGTCTTTTTGGCAGTTCACGGTATCTGTAAAACTCTCCTCCGACACCACATTACAAATGAATCTGCTTCTTCCAGTGGCTAGGGTGGTGCATTTATATCAAAGGCTGCAAAAAGGTGGGAAGGGGGAAATGTTAAAGAGAGGCCAGTTTAAAACAAGATCCAATCAAAGGAGTAATTGACCCACTCAGAGCGGGTGAGGATCATTCCCAGCTAGTTTTTCTTAAAAAAATAATATTTTATTTTACCATTAAAGGGGATACAAAATAAAAATGGATGAAGGGAAAAGTGAGAAGCATAAAATGTCATTTGTTAAACACATTTTAAGGACATTACATAATATAGGAATATAAAAGATGAAAAAGTATCATAACAAACAGTAGCATATCAAATCGAAATAGAATAAAACAATCCATATTGCAGCACCATTCCCAACTGTTGACAGTCTGGCAAAGTAAGATTAGCATTTAAAAAAAAATCTGTTCTAGGAAAGTGCAGGATGAAACATGAACATCTGATCCACTTAGCAAGTGATAGGGGTGTAGCTGAATTAATTAATATCTGAAAGGGGTGAGATACATCATAAGATAAACTACATCTAGACAATCAAAAGCAAATGCATTAAAAGCTTTCAGAGAATAATAACTGTGAGAGGCAGTGTGCAGTAGTGGCTACAGTGTCAGACCAGGATCTGGGACACGCAGGTTCTCTGCCATGGTGACCTTGGGCTTGTCACTCATTCTCAGACTGACCTACCTCACAGGGTTTCTGTGAGGATGCATACAGTGGAGGACAGTGATGCAAGAAGCTTTGGGTCTCTGTTGAGGAGAAAGGCCGAATATAAATGAAGCCAAGTCATAACTGACTTATGGCAATCCCAGCAAGGGAAGTGAGAGGATGAGAACGTTGGCCATTGCCTTCCTCTGCAGAGCCTTCCCTGGTGGTCTCCCATCCAAGTACTCGCCTTGCTTAGCTTCTGAGAACTGACAAGATTGGGCTATACCATGCCTCCTTCCCTCCCCACCAGGTGGTGGGGTGGAAATTCCAAATTCAAAGTGTCATCACTAGGGAGGCCCTGTCACATGCTTCTGATATAGTCAGAAGCCCTTGTCACCCATCAAGCTTCTGATGTAGTAGAAGACAGAGCAGATCTCTCCTGCTGACCTCAGCATTCAGGTAAATTTACATTGGAGAATGTAGTGGAACAATCCTGCTCCGGCCTGCGGGCCCTGTCCCACTCTGCCCTCCAAGGTTTTCTCAACACCTGGAGAGGCTTTCTCTCTCTCCAATAACCCACCACTACCACCTGACCTCTGTAGGAAATGCCTACTTGGAGGGTCAGGACTCTCAGCTTCCCTTCCAAGTTCTGAGGCTTTGTCTCTGTGTCTCCCACTGGCCAGTGCCTGGTCACCACAAGGACAGTTTACTGCCTTGTCTGCCCCTGGAGGAATAGCTGCTTATCAACTGCCAGCCTTCTCCTTGGTGCACCCTTTAAAACAGTGTGTCTGAGACAGTGGAGGTCTATGTGGTACAGAGAACCACTACCAGCATCAAAAGTTATAAAGTATTTATTAAAAAGAAAATGTTCACAAGCATACTTTTAGCACAGCACCAGACGGAGCATGGGATTCAAAAGAAATTGGTAAAACACAATTCCTCTCTATATATGTCCTGTCAGATGTTAAAATATAGGACAGGCTCCTTAGCTTAGAATGTTATAGATGTCTACAGAGTCACCATTACCTTGCAGCTTCCTCCAGCTGTTCAGGTAAGCACATGGCAATGGCTGCCTCTTCCAGACCTCATTTAAGAGTTCTGTCTGCTCTGATGGACTCAGCACCTTCCTTCTTGTTGGTGTGTGTGTGAGACGTGCCTGACCGCACAGCACCACTGCATGAGACTTGAGTCCACAAGACCACAGCACACCAAACTGCATCACACCAGCAGAGTGTATTTAGTTTATTTACAGTACTATAAGATATTCTGACATCCACTAACAAAGTGCTTCGCCAGACTACTGAATCATGAGAAGAAAAAAGATACTCTGTACACTCTCACATATATACAGTACAGTAGCTATACATCATCCAGTCAGTTAGTTGCTGAGTCATGGTGATTACATGAATTACTGTTACAGATAGAGAACAAGCCCATACATGTTCCTTTCCAGTACCACTTGACCCAGTCACATGACTCCTGTTAACTGTCATTCTAGATCCTTATGATCTGATAGCTCTTAGTGCTGAAGACTGAGAGTCTCAATTACTGACATTCCTTGCTTTCAGGAGTTTTATCTTCTCCCTTTCCCTTCCCATTGATTCAGTCAGCCAGGTCAAGGCCAGGACCACTGGATAACTGCAGTTAAAGAAGGCAGGCATTTAAAGAGACTGTCCCTTTAAATGCCTGCCTTCTCCAAGCCACATGACTCCACAGCAAATGAACACCAAAGGCATTTAGTTCACTCACCACAGAGTCAGATAGCTTGGAGAAGGCAGGCATTTTAAAAGGGACAGTTCCTTTTTTCCTCTACTGGAAACAATGGAGGGCCGAGGACAGACTGGCAATCTGAAGCGGGGCAGGCACGCTTCGCAAACGGAGGAAAGGAGCCCGTTCAGACATGCGCATCTGCCCATCGGCTCCGTTGCGTACTTACCCGTCTCCCAGCCGCTTTCCTTCCGCTTTACCTGGACACCGGGTAAAACCGGTGTTCAGGGGCCTTCCTCCGCATGCCTCCCGCTTCCAAACAGTGTGAACTGGAAGAAGCGGGAGGCATCCGGAGGAAGTGTGAACGCACAGCAAAAAGTTTTGCGCATATGCGCATATGCGCATATGCAAATATGCACATATGCGCATATGCGAAAAACATCAAAGGAAAACAAAAAAAAAGTGCAGCGGCACGCGCGAGCCCCGCGCGCTGGCTATGCGGCAGTCTGAACTCTCCGTGGCAGTCTGAATGCTCCGTATCGCTGCTGATCCGCATTGCTCTGGCCAGTGTGAACGGCCAGCTCCGTGAGTTTTTTCCCCCGCTCCAGTTCCCTCCGCTTTGCCTCCGCTTCAGATTGCCAGTCTGTCTTCGGCCGAGGATGGGGGCACCTTCTTTTGGTGCCCATAGACTTGGGGAGTGAGGAGAAGCAACAGTAGCTATGCTGCAAATTTGGTGCCTCTACCTCAAAAACAGGCCCCCCCAAGCCCCAGATCAATTCTCCATTATAGCCTATGGGGATCATTGACTATAATGGTCCCTATCAGGTGTAATGGAGCTGAAAAAATTCAGCAGTCCTAATTATTTTCTGAATCTCAATACCATATTGATATTGGAATTCTGGTATTTCAGGAAATACTGATATTTTCTGGGTTTGATGTACCTGAACCCCAAAATACCATTTTTTGGTGCACATCCCTACTGACTTCCTGCCTTTTTGCCTGTTCTCTGCCCGGGGGGGGGGGGGGGGGTTGCTCATTTCAAACCTCCAAAGGAAAAAAAAATGCATTTCTTCACAGAGAAGGCAATCTTTGAGGTACCAGTGTCCCAAACGATAACCCTAATCCTAATCTAAACCTTAATCCTAATCTTAAGAACTGTGCCTGGAACTGATATGGAAACCACTGAAGGTGGATCGTTGTTGGAGTTTTATATATACATTGTCCTGGCTGAGCAGACACAACAGGCATTGGAGCAGAGAGGCAGTGCCAGAGCAGTCCAGAAAGTGACGTCAAAGCCAGTCCAAGGGTTGGTAATTTGTTCGGTGCGAACAGGTCCGAGAAGCAGAATCCAAAGGCCGTCCAGATAACAAAATCCAAGGTCAGTCCAAATATCACAAGGTGCAAGGCAGGAGTTGTGGCTGCTGGGTTCACAGAGATGTGACTTGTTGCTTCCGTGGCTGGAAAGTAAGCCTCCCACAATGAGCTGAGTTAAGCAAGGCAAGGTCCTGCAATCGCTCAGGACTGCTGTCAGCCAAACGCCTGCGTTGGGCCGAGAGACGTGCACTCCGCCTTCTCTTTGTAAGTTGCTGGTGAGTTCGCTCCCAGCATTGGTCTGCTACTGAGAGGGGATCAGAGGAGTCACCCTGCCCTAGCTGTTCTTCATCATCCCCTCCCGTCGTCTGCCTGGAGTAGTCAGGGTCAGCTGTCCGCATTGACTCCTGGAGCTCCTGACTTCCCTCAGTTGCTTCTTGTGAGCTGGGCCCAGGCTCTGCAACACTCGAGGAGTCTTCCTCCAGGCTGAGTTCCGACTGGTCAAGCTGGCCCACAACATACATTCGAGCAACTAGTCATATTGAACCAACAGCATTAGTCTCAGAACCTTGGTGCACTGTCCCAGTCACACACATCTTTATTCTCTTCTTCCTGATTCATCTCCCAGAATGTGGAAAGCAAGGCAGAAGCCAAAACAAGTTGTGTGCAGCTTCTGTGTCATACAACAAAGTAAGAGTGACATTTCTTTGCATATTATCCCAGGTTGAATATATATACTGCAAGACCGTTCCTAATTGCTGATTTAAAGAGTAACTACTTTTGTCAGTTTTTCCCCTCTTCTCCCATGCTCTTTAAATAATTAAATGGCTAATTCCTCTTCTCCTGTCCCAGTTGTTTCCCTCAGCACAAAAGGGAAAAAAAGAGACTTTTACTGTTTATGTTAGAAATGTCTTCAGCTGCCCGCTCGCTGTGAGCCAAGCAGAGAGTCTTGCTGATAAAAGCCAGGAATTTCACAGTTATCTCTAACACTTTAGGCTGACAATAATTGGTTTTAATTTACACCTTTTTATTTCTGTTTGTTGGCACAGCAGTCCCAGTTAAGGTCATGGTGTCAAGCTAGACTTAATAACTGTCTCTTTCTTTATTTTAGTGATTTTTTTATTGGAACAATTCAAAGACTGAGATAGTGTGTTGTATTTCCATTTGGAAAATTTATTTTCTGAGAATAGGCATACTATTGAAAAATATGCTTTAGAATACATGGCAGAAATTACCAAATTATAGACACAAGGAACAATTCAATTATGCTTTTAAGGACATAAGAAGAACCCTGCTGGATCAGACCAATAGTCCATCTGGTTTGCATCCTGTCTCACACAGTGGCCAACCAGGTCCCATGGAGGGCCAAGAACAAGGCATAGAGGCCAAGGCCTTCCCCTGATGTTGCCTCCTGGCTCTGGGATTCAGAGGATTAGTGCCTCTGACTGTGGAGGTTCCCCTCAGTCACCATGCCTAGTAGCCATTGATAGACTTATCCTCCATGATTCTATCTAATCCCCCTTTAAAGCTATGTATTCCTCTGGCCATCACTACATCCGCTGGCAGCGAATTCCACATTTTAATCACTCTCTGAGTAAAGTAATATTTCCTTTCGTCAGTCCTGAATCTACTGACCATCATCTTCATTGGATGTCCTCAAGTTCTAGTATTTGGGGAGTGGGGGGAAAATTATCTTTGCAACTCTCTCCTCCCCATGCATAATTTTATAAACCTCTATTTCCCCCCCCCCCCCCCCCCCGCAGTTGTCTCTTTTCTAAACTGAAAAGTCCCAGATTTCTCAGCCTTTCCTCACAGGGAAGGTGCTCCAACCCCGAATCATCTTGGTTGCCCTCCTCTGCACTTTTTCCAGCCCTGCCATGTCCTTTTTGAGATATGGTGACCAGAACTGTGAACAGTTTAAGAGGGTCCTGTGAGTCCAAAGAAGAGATTGTCCGTTGTCCTGGGTATGAGCTATACCTCTGGCCTAACACTGTCTCCATGGGGGGAGAGGTTAATTTTGCTGTGACTAGCTGGCATGATTGGAATATATCATCAGTTCCAATGAAAACAAATAGCACTTGGCCATAGAGAAAGCAGACCACGGACAGTGACTCTACACAGAAAGGGGTCTTACTTCCAACCAGTGTTCCCTCTAAGCTAAGTTAGTATGAGCTAGCTCACAGTTTTTTAGCCTCCGGCTCAGCCATTTTTGTCTTAGCTCAGGAAGGAGGGCTCCAGAGCAAACTAATTGATGCAGTAGCCAAATTGCTGGCTCACAACTTTAATGCCAGTAGCTCACAAAGTAGAATTTTTGCTAACAAGACTCCACAGCCTAGGGAGAGCATTGCTTCCAATAATGGCTGATTCTTCACTGGCTTTTCCCTCTGTTGTTTTATGAAACCCACGTTGGAACAGAAATTCCCCTCTGCATTTCATGCTGCTTTCACTTCCTTTGAGAATCGGATTTTATGGTATCCTCCACACTGCATGCCACTTTCGCTTTCTTCGATCGAGTTTTATGGTACCTTCTGCATAGATTTATGGCCGTTCAGGGGTGACTTTGCAGTCAGTACGGCATTGCCCTGAGGTATGTGCATGTGGTTTTGAGCTGCACTTTCCCCTCCCAGCTGAGAAAATGTGGGGCGAGTGCTAGATGCAGAATTGCCCAATGCCTCTCACATTAATTTAGTGAAAAGTGTGCATCAACTATCAGAAAAATATAAAAGCACTTAGATGACTTATCAGATACATGTACTGTACTTTCATTAGACCGATACATTAATATTCACAATAGGAAAGCAGTATCAGTGGGGGACAGAGGATTTCGTTACAAAGAAGGGAGCTGTGGCTGAGTGGTAGATCATCTGCTTGGCATGCAGAAGGTCCAGGTTCAATCATCGGTATCTCCAGTTAGAAGATCTGGCAGTAGCTGGTGTTCAAGACTTTAGCCTGAGACCTTGGAGAGCTGCTGCCTCCAGTCTGAGTAGACAATCCTGACCTTGATGGACCAAGGGTCCGATTCAGTATAAGGCAGTCCCATGTGTTCAAAGGCTGGTTTAGAACAAGATACAGTTCAAACACTATTCCATTCACTCAGAGTGGTTGAGGGCTAGGTGAAGGAGGATTTGCCCAGAATACCCACCCACTCTGAGTGAACTGATTAGTTCGGATTAGCTCTTACTTTAAACCCGCCTCTCTTTCTAACACCTCTCCCTCCCCGCTCCAGCTGCCTTTCTGTTGTTGTGACCATCAACCTGCATTTTTTACGCACCAAAATTCTGAACATGTGACTTGGTCTTCAGGTACTCATTAGAAAGCAACTGCTGGTCTGTTTTCATCAAATCAAGACTGACCAGTTTTATTTTAATTATCTCTCATTTTCCAAGTCCTTGTATGAAGGACATGTAGTAAATGCAAATATGATTGATGAACAGACACATTTATATGCATGGCTTGTGTTTTTGTATGCTCTGATGTTGTCAATAAAAATCAGGAAGAGGAGAGATTAATCCAGACAAACTAGAAGTGAATCCCCAATAAACAACAGCTGATAAAGTAGTTTAGTTCATAAAAAACAGAAAGTGATTCTGTTAAGTTTTTTCTTTCTTTGTTGCCTACATTAATTCTAAATACCTACTGGAGAGCTCGCCCAGGATAGTCCAATTTTGTCAGATCTCAGAAGCAGGTTGGCCCTGGCTAGTATTTGGACAGGGGTCATCAAAGGAAAGCCAGGGCTGTGAAGCAGAGGCAGGCAATGGCAAACCACCTCTGAGCATTTCTTGCCTCGAAAACCCTATCAGGTCAACATACATCAGCTATGACTTGGTGGCAAACAACAAAACTAAACTGGAGAGCCAGTTTGGTGTAGTGGTTAGAAGCACAGAGTCTATTCTGGGAGAACCGGGTTTGATTCCCTTCTCCTCCACATGTAGCTGCTGGTGTGACCTTGGGTCAGTCACAAGTTCTCTCAGAGCTGTTCTCTCAGGAGCAGTCCTCAAAAGAGCTCTCTCAGCCCCATCTACCTCACAGGGTGTCTAGTTGTGGGGAGGGGGAGGGAAAGGAGATTGTAAGCTGCTGTGAGTGAAGGACGGGGTATAAATCCAATTCTTCTCCTTCTTCTTCTTCCCACTATATCTCCAGTCCCACTGCTCATTGGCCATGCTTGACACCAACCTTGTTTCTGGTTTGTCCATATACTGGATATCATGGATTTACTTGAAATGAAGCCTTTGGTATCCTATTCAAAGCCTACACACCATTTATGCTCACCACCAAAAGGTATAGAGGAGAGGATTAATTCTGCATCACGCCATATCCATGCCGTATCCAATCCTATGAAGAAGAGTATGGCTGCTTTTCAACAAAACTGAAGGCCTTCATAGATCTCCTGCCTCTCATCCAGTTGTACATGGGCAAAATCATAACCGCACATGCCACGTGAGTCTAAATTGACTGTGACCACAAAGGAAAGAGAAACTGGTAACAAGTTCACTGAAAAAGGTCAACTCAGTGAATGGAAGCAGCGCCAGCAATTACTAGGAATTGAAAATAAACAGCAAGTATTGTTATGGCATTAAATTAATGTCCATGTAGAGCTAGTTGCTGCAAAAGGGAACAAAACTATCAAAGGTGTAGATCATTTTCCCCACAAGGAAAAAAATAAAAAGTTTGTGCCTTCTTGGATTATAATGTAGAAAACCAAGAGGTGGTCGATGGTGCTGTTCTTGTTCAGTCGCACAGTCAAGTCTGACTCTTCGTGACCCCATGGACCACATCCCTCCAGGCCCTCCTGTCTTCCGGCGTGCTCCGTAGTTTGCTTAACTTCATGTTTGTTGCATCGATGACACTGTCCAACCATCTCATCCTTTGCCATCCCCTTCTTCATTGACCTTCAGTCTTTCCCAGTATCAAGGTCTTCTCCAGTCAGTGCTCCCTTCTCATTTGGTGGCCAAAGTATTTGAGCTTCAGCTTCAGTATCTGGCCTTCTAGGGAACAGTCAGGGTTGATTTCCTTTAGGATTGACTGATTTGATCTCCTTGCAGTCCAAGGGACTCTCAAGAGTCTTCTCCAGCACCATAATTCAAAAGAGGTTGTATGGTATATGGTAGAGGTTTATAAAATTATCAGTGAATTTCCTCATGCTTGGACAGCTCATCCATCTTGTTCTCTATCACTCACATCTTTGCCTGTATTTCTACCCTTTAAAAATAGTAAATAAAAGATCACAAATGTTTGTTTCACAAAACACTAATTTTTTTTAAAAAAAAATACCTTTAGCGCCTCATTAGAAAGGTACCTGTAAATATTAAAATGTAAATTTTTGAAATAAGAATCAGTTTTTTCCTAGCCAACACTAGCAGAAATGTTGGATTTTGACCAATCATACAGCTGAAGGCACAAGATCCTACTATTCAGGGCATAGGGACCGACCTGTTCTCTCTCTCTTGAATCTTCTTTTTTTTTAAAAGCAACTTGTGGGTCTTCCTAGAAGTTCTGTGTTTTTTGCCCTAGGGTTGTCAAAATCCAGGCAGTAGTTGGAGATCTCATAGGATTACAACTGATCTCCAGGCGATGGAAATCAGTGCACCAGGAGAAAATGGGTGCTCTGGAAGGTGGACTCCATGGTATTACATCCCAATAAGGTCCCTCCTCTTCCCAAAACTGAAGATTAGGGGGGGGGGGGGTGGAGCCTGGAGACGGCAGAGTTTGGGGAGGGGGGGGGTATAATGTAGTATGTTCTGTGTAACAACCGGCCTGTAACAACCGATGTCTGGATTCAAAGCCTCCACCAATGTGGGACCTAGGTTCTCAAAGGCTCCTCCAGGGAACCTATGACAAACATGCGCATATGCAGGGGTCCTTTCGTAAAAAAAGAGGTGCAGGAACTCATTAGCATAACTTATTTGCATATGCCACACCCCCTGACGTCACCGGAAGTGTCAAAAGGCCACACATCCCTGACGTCATCGGCAGTGTGTCAGAAGGCAAGAAGGAAGGGAGGGAGGGAGGGAGGGAGGAAGGGAGGGGGAAGGAAGGAAAGGAACAGGAAGGAAGGTAAGTAGGTAGGTGGGGGAGAGAGAGAGAAGAAAGGAAGGAAGGAGGGAGGAAGGGGGGAAGGAAGAAAGAAAGGAACAATAAGGTAGGTAGGTAGGCGGGGGGAGAGAGAGAGAAGGAAGGAAGGAAGGGACAGGAAGGTAGGTAGGTAGGTGGGGGAGATAGAGAGAGAAGGAAGAAAGGGAGGAAGGAAGGGGGAAAGGAAGGAACAGGAAGGTAGGTAGGTGGGGGAGAGAGAGAGAGAAGAAAGGAAGGGAGAGAGGAAGGAAGGGACAGGAAGGTAGGTAGGTGGGGGAGAGAGAGAGAGAAGAAAGGAAGGGAGAGAGGAAGGAAGGGGGGAAGGAAGGAACAGGAAGGTAGGTAGGTAGGTGGGGAGAGAGAGAGAGAGAGAGAGGGAAGGAAGGAAGGAAGGGAGGTGCTTCTCCCCCCCACTGGGGCCAGCGTTTCCCTTCCTCCCCCCTCTTGCTTGGGCCCCAGGGGCTTCACGCCTCTGGGGCCCGGCTTCTCCCTCCCTTGTGCCCCCCTGGGGCCCGGGAGCAGTGAGTGGGGGAGGGAGGGAAGGAGTAGGCTTCTCCTGGGGCGGCGGCACTTGCCACGGCCCCGGGAGCAATGAGCGGGGGGAGAGGAGGGGCCTGGTCCCGGGGCTGGCGGCGCTCGCCGCGGCCCCGGGAGTTTGAGGGCGGGAGGAGGGCGGCTGGTGCCGGGCCGGCGGCGCTTGCCGCGAGCCCAGGAGTTTGAGGGCGGGAGGAGGGTGAGGAGGGCAGACGGAGGCTGGTACCGGGGCCGGCGGGGTTCACCGCGGCCCCATGAGTTGGAGAGCGGGGAGGGCGGAGGGAGGCTGGAGCCTGAGTTGGAGGGCGGGGGGAGGCTGGAGCCGGGGCCGGCGGCGTTCGCCGCGGCCCCATGAGTTGGAAGGCGGGGAGGGCGGAGGGAGGCTGGAGCCTGAGTTGGAGGGCGGGGGGAGGCTGGAGCCGGGGCCGGCGGCGTTCCGCGGCCCCTGAGTTGGAGGGCGGGGAGGGCGGAGGGAGGCTGGAGCCTGAGTGGGACGGCGGGGAGGGCGGGGGGAGGCTGGAGCCGGGGCCGGCGGCGTTCGCTGCGGCCCCATGAGTTGGAGGGCAGGGAGGGCGGAGGGAGGCTGGAGCCTGAGTGGGACGGCGGGGAGGGCGGGTGGAGGCTGGAGCTGGGGCCGGCGGCGTTCGCCGCGGCCCCTGAGTTGGAGGGCGGAGGGAGGCTGGAGCCTGAGTTGGAGGGCGGGGGGAGGCTGGAGCCGGGGCCGGCGGCGCTCGCCGCGGCCCCGAGAGTTTGAGGGGGGGAGGGAAAGAGGAGGCTTGTGCCGGGGCCGGCGGCGCTTGCCGCAGCTCTGGGTGTGTGAGTGGGGGGGAGGAGGGAAGGGGGTTCTTCCCGGGCCGGCTGCGGCCTGCCGCCGGCCGGGGCTTTGTTAAGTCCCCGCCCCCCGCTCTCCGCTCTCCCGGAGCGCCGCTCCGGCGGGCTCCGCCCCCAACGGAGCCCTGCGCATATGTTAAGCCCCTATCAGGGGCTTATGCTAAGCCCCAGGCGCATGTTAAGCCCCTATGACAAACATGCGCATATGTTAAGCCCCTATCAGGTCTTTTGGGTGCGGCCGGAGGTGTAGCTCCGGCCAGCATATAATGAGGGCCCTGGAGCTCTGGAAACATGCTTGTTCTGACCATCTACTGGGCATGCTGAATCACTCAATAAAGGCTTCATGATTTCACATCTCCTGAGTCCAGTACTCTTCAGGTGGGGACCTCAGTAGGGTATAATGCTAGAGAATCCACCTTCCAAAGCAGCAATTTTCTCCAGGGGAATTAATCTTGGTCATCTGAAGATCGATTGTAATACTGGGAAATCTCCAGGTGCCACCTGGAGGCTGGCAACCTTACTTTTATCTGCAAGCCAAGCTCCTGTTGTAAACACAGGAGCAAAGACTAGACCACAATTTGGCAACTCCCTCTGAAGAACTATATCGCCCAATCTCTATTAGCAACAACTTTTGCTGTACCCTCAGCCCTGAGGCTTCTGGAAGTGGAAATTTCCCCATAGCTAATGGCTCAAGAGGTTAACTCAGGTTGGTAGTTCAGCAGTTTGAGACCCGAGTGCTGCATGACGGAGTGAGCTCCCATCTCTGGCCCCAGCTCCTGCCAACTTAGCAGTTTGAAAGCAAGAAATTGCAAGTAGATAAATAGGTAATGTTTCAGTGGGAAGGTAACAGCGTTCCATGCACCTCAGAAACATCTTTGGACAGCACTGGCTCTTTGGCTTGGAAACGGAGATGAACACCGCATCCCTAGAGTCGTATTCGACGGGCTTTTGTGCAAGGGAAACCTTTACCTTTACCTAATGAACTGATATGAATTGTAGCAAAGCCCTCAGTGGCTTTACCTGGTTGTGGCTTTGCAATCAGGCAGCCTTGTGAAGCTGCAATTGCTCTGAGTGGCTCCATGGAGGTCCTTTCTGCATTTGCCTGCCCCTCTGGATTTTCTCAGTGTTCGAGTTGAGGTGATTTAAGTCCGCAGCAAAACAACATCCAAATAACCCAGGGCAACAACAGGCTGAAACTGGGCTGATCACTGAAGGGAGGTAACATAATGCAGAACTGGGGGAAAAAACTGAAATTAAAAGAATGTTGAATTTGGTTTTAGTGCAAAACTGGGAAAAAATGGATAAAAAAGAAGGTTGAATTCAGTTTTAGTGCAGAATTGCCTGGAGGACACTGCGGTGAACATGGATTAAAAGGAGAGCGCAGAAAGCGTAGTTAAGACAGACAGGAGTTTCTGGTTCTGCCTCTGATAAAGGACTTGGTGCCACATTAGCATTTCCAGATGCCCTAACTTAGCTCATGAGGATCCTGGCAAGGGGGGAACAGAAAGGGTGGGGGTGGAAAGAACGACAGAAAACTGGAAGAAAGCACGCTCTGAGGTTTCTTCAACCTACGGTTCAAATCAGGTTAATTGTTTGTTAGATGAACAATAATCACCCCACCCTCTTAATTAGCATTGTTTAAAATTTTGTTAATGAAACGGAAATTTAATGATATCTTAATTAGGAAGGATATCTTAATTAGGAAGGGTTTATAATTTGCGATCCAGGGCACGGTAGACAAACATGACACGAATTCTCCTTTTTGTTTCCCTAGCTCTGCCACGGAAGAGATTACACGATACGACACAACACACAGCCTTTACACGCTCATGCTGCATAATTAGGCCCTTGGCTAATTTTACCTGTGTTATTGTTTGCCCTGTAATTTGGGAGAGAATAGGGGCTTGCCAGGACGCCGTGTGCTTTCGGCTGGGGCGACTGGCTGGCATATCGCCACACTGCCATGGGACTGCAAGTGAAGTGCACATGCCGCAAAACACGGAGAACCTTTCAGCGCCTTAATTTAGTTAATTACATGGTACAAGTTTAGCAGCTCTCTTCAGTTCTCGCTCTCTCTCCCCCGCCCCTCCTTCCTCACTGTGCTTTGCTTTGCTAATACGCGACTCTCTAACCCTCTTGGGCTCCAGCTTCTTTTAAAGCCGTTGGGTCATCACTGGGAATTTTTTTTTTAAAAAAAAATCCCCATTATCTATTACTTAATTATTTAAAAGTGTCTACTCTGTTTTCATAAATTATCTATGTGTCACACGTGCTGGCACACAAGCGTGGCAGAAAGGGTTGCAAAACGAGGCTGTAAAACGCCATCCGTCTCTCATGAGACTCTGCCTGCATGTGCTTTGAGTCCATAATTTAAAGCAAATATATTTTAAAGGGAGTCACTCAGCATTGTAATGCTGAGCCCAGAAAACAGGAGGCGTACAACCAGGGGGTAATTGTGGATCAAGTGTTTTATTTGAAACTAGGAATAGTGGAAATAAATACAACAGGCTCTAGAAAGAGGCTCTGGGCAGGTTTGGTGTAGTGGTTAAGTGCACGGACTCTAATCTGGGAGAACCGGGATTAATTCCCCCACTCCTCCACTTGCACCAGCTAGATTACCTTGGGCAAGCCATAGCTCTGTACCAGCTGTTCTCTCAAGGACAGCTGTCTCAGAGCTCTCTAGCCCCACCTACCTCACAGGGTGTCTGTTGTGGGGAGGGGAAGGGAAAGGAGTTTGTAAACCACTCTGAGACTTCCTTGGGTAGTGAAGGGCAGGGTATAAATCCAATCTCTTCTTTTCTTCTTCTCTTGGGCAGTCAGCGTCAATTTGCTGTGGTGACCTCAGCAATGTATAATGACACAGAGTTCACCATTTTCTCCAGGGGAACTGATCTCTGCCATCTGAAGAGCAGCTGTAATTCTGAGTGATCTCCAGCCCTCACCTGGAGATTGGCAACAAGGGTTCCCCAGGAGGAAATGGCTGGTTTGGAGGGTGGAGTCTATGGCATTGTACCTGTCTGAGGTCCCATCCCTCCTCAAACCTCACCCTCTCAAGGCTCCACCCCTCAAATCTCCAGGAATTTCCCAACACAGATCTGGCAACCCTAGTCAGGACTGGCCCCAATAAGTTCCCCACAAAGGCCTGGAAAGGGACTCCTGGCTTTGCCTTTATACTGACAGAACCAAGCTTGGTTGCCTAGCAACAGCTACTGAGGGAAAAGCTGGTCCCACAGGAGCCAAGTAGGAGAAGTGTCTTCGTCAGGAGAGACAGCCATTTTGGCAGTTATTTTGACAGGGAACAGTGGCTGAGGTGGCAGTGGGTGGGGAAGAAGAGTGGACCCAGCACTCAGCCAATAGCACATGATTACTCTTGAGTGGCGGCTGATGGGTCAATGGCTGCTGGAGCACACAGCACAGCCAATGGGAGAGCTGGAAATGGCCAACGCTTTATGAGAATTGTATATATAAGATTAGGGTTGATTTGGGATATGTCATGGGTCCTGGCTCTGCTGAGGCTGACTATTCCTCAGATGAGGAAGAGGCATGGAGCAACCCAGCCTCCTCTGGAGTCAGCCCAGAAGAGGAACCTCTACCAGCACCTGAGGGAGAAGAGGCCCCAGCATTTGCGCAGGAGGGGCAGCAAGGCGAAGAGACTGAGGTGCAGTCAGAGGGAGAGACTGGTCCAGAGCCCGGCCCAGCACCCCCAGCTGGAGACATCTCAAGGCCAGACTCCCCACCGGCTCACCTGAATGTCCCAGACGCAGGGCACGCCAGCATCTGAATGTGCAAGAGAGAAGGAAGAGTGCCAGACTTCAGCTTTTGCAAAGGCAATGGGAGGGGCTGTGAGTCTTTGCAGATGGCCTCCCAGGGAATGGAGGAGCTGGTTATAGGCAACCACACTCACCTGCCTCAGCACAGCAGCAACCATGCATTCTCAGACCTTGTGCCTGCTGCCAGCCTCCGCTCCTGAAAACTCTGACTGAGTTCCCGGCATTCCGACCTTCGGCTCTTTTAAGTATTGAATTCAAACAACAGGGTTTTATTCAGTGATATTGCTCAGCTCCAAAGACAGCTCTATGAGAGCGGCACCTTACTTTATACTGTTCCAACACATAACTTTCAACAAAGTAACTATATACAAGCAATACTATTGGACCCAAGCAGGGCTCAGCGACTGGATATCTAGATTGACTTTAGGACCAATGGGAGTCTTTATTCATCAGCCAATAGGTCGTGGAGCTTTAGGATACCAGAGCCCTTTCAAGCTATTGCTGCTTCAGTGATTCAAAACACAAACACAACAGGCTCTGTTTCTCAGCTTGCTTTCGGACTGTGTATCCAGCTTTCGTGAAGTGTATCCTTTGTGACCAGCCAGACCCAGCACAGCATACCTGGCAACCCTAACTTAAAATGCAAACTTGATTCACAATTAACATCTCATTGTTCACACCCAAGTTTCCACACTAGTTCATTGGTGCCTACTGTAAATTGACGACACGGATTTATTTATTTATTTAGGTCTCTACACTACTCTCCCTGCAAGCAGGCTCGGGGTGGTGCCCAGCAAGTTCATATAAAATACATATAAATACATTAAACCATCTAAAATCGAAATCCATAAAAACCTAACATCTGTATAGTGCAATAATACAAATTTCTGACCCCGCCCCTAATTTACTTCAGCACAGGGGGGAGAAAGGGGGGGGAAGCAGTTAAAAGCCAGATAGTTGTTAAAAACTGCTAAGAAACCATTTTTAAAAGTTGCTGTCCTTAACCATACGCTTTGCGGAACGTCTCTGCCTTGCAGGGCCTGCGGAATTGTAACGTCCCACAGGGCTCGGGTGTTAGTAGGCAGAGAGTTCCACCAAGTCGGAGCTAGGGCCAAGAAGGCCCTGGTGCTGGTTGAGAACAGCTGAATGCTCTTTGGGCCAGGGACTTCCAGTAGGTGTTGGTCTCCTGAGCATAATGCTCTCCAGGGGACACACCAGGCTGACCCAGTACTCAACTTGGAGCCAGTGCAGTTGGCAAAGCCCAGATTGTATATGTGCAGTTATCGTGTTCCCATAAGGACCCAAGCCACTGTAACTTCCAGATCAGCCTCAAGGGTAGCCCCACATAGAACAAGTTGCAGTAATCAAGCCTAGAGGAGATTGTTGCATGGATTACTGTGGCGAGGTCGGGGAGAGACAGATGGGGGGGGGGCAGTTGCTTGACCTGGCATAGTTGAAAAACCCCAGCCTGGCAACATTTGTGACCTGGGCCTCCACTGACAAGGAGACATGCAGGATCACACCCAAACTCTTGATCATCTGCAGTGGTGTCAGGGGCATGTGGTCAAGGGCCAGGAGTTGCCACCCCAAACCTGAACCTTCCTCGCCCAGCCAGATAACCTCTGTCTTTGACAGATTCAGTCTCAGCCAACTCTGCTTCAGTCACCTCACCATGGCCTCCAGACCTTCTGCCAAATTTCCTAAGGCAGTGTCCAGCTGGCCATCCATCCACGGATACAGCTGGGAGTCATCGGCGTACTGATGGCAACGCAACCTGAAACTCCACGTCAACTGGATGAGTTGTTAAACAACATCGGGGAGAGGACAGCCCCCTGAGGGACCCCCCCCCCATGTCACGGGGTATCAAGAGGAAACCCTCTCACCCAGAGCTACCCTGTCTCCAACCATGGAGAAATGAGGCAATCCACCTCAGGATTATCCCACATATTCCATCATCGGTGAGACAGTGGACCAGCAGATCGTGATCCACTGTGTTGAACACTGCCATCAAATCAAGCAACAACAGCAGCGCCGACTCACTTCGACCCAGCGGCCTGTGGAGATCGTTTGTGAGGGCAACCAGCACAGTCTCCATCTCATGACCAGGGCGGAAGTCAGACTGGAAGGGGTCTAGTGCCTATGTGTCCTCCAGAAACCTCTGACACTGCACAGCGGCTGTTCTCTCAACTACCTGACCCAGGAACGAGAGATTTGAAACTGGGTGGTAGTTGGACTGATCATAAGGATCCAGCGATAGTTTCTTTAAGAGTGGTATTACCCTTGCCTCTTTTAAACCCTCCGGATAGACTCCTGGACTAAGGGACAGATTGATAATGACCATCAGAGGGTCCCCTATACCCTTGCCACTGGCTCGTACCAGCCATGAAGGACATGGGTCTAAGGGGCAAGTGGCTGGCTTTGCAGCACTCAGGATCCTGTCAACATCAGCCACAGAGAGCCAGCTGAAGTTGTCGAATACTGAATACAAAGGTGGCCAAGGGACCTCTAGTTCATATACTTTATCAAGGTTGGCAGGCAGGTCACAGTGGCGTGACAGGACTTCCTCTGCAAAAAAGCTTGCAAACGCCTCAAAGCTTATATTTTTTAGCTCTGTCAGTGAGACAGGTTAATGTCCTAATTACCCTAAACAATTGTGCCGATAGAGAGCCAGTGGATGTGATGGAGGCTGCATAGAATTCCCTTCTAGCAGTCTTCACTGCCATCTCACGGGATTTCATAAACGACCTACAAGAACTCTTGAAACTTCGTTGTGAGATGAAATGTTGCCAAACTTGCTCTAGTCATCTGAGTTCCTGCTTCAGTTTGGTGTAGTGGTTAAGTGCGTGGACTCTAATCTGGGAGATCTGGGTTTGATTCCCCACTCCTCCACTTGCACCTGGCTGGATGACCTTGGGCAAGCCATAGCTCTGGACCAGCTGTTCCCTCAAGGACAGCTTGGGAAAGAGTTCTCTCAGCCCCACCTACCTCACAGGGTGTCTGTTGTGGGGAGGGGAAGGGAAAAGGAGTTTGTAAGCCGCTCTGAGACTCCAAGTGAGTGAAGGGTGGGATATAAATCTAATCTCTTCTTCTTCTTCTTCATCCCTCTGAGCTCTGCGGTGCACCATGGAGACAAGTTGGGGTGGGAATGAAGAGGACATCGGGGGACGATCTCCTTGATGGCTTCAGAGAGATGGGAGTTCCAGTCCCCTATCAGCTCATCCAATGAATCGCTGGGGGGGGGGGGGCATCGGATCCCACAGAGCATTCTGAAACCCAAATGGGTCCATCAGTCTCTGCGGGCAAGCCTAAATCTGCTCGTCACCTAGACAGTTGGGATACTCAGCCGAGCCTTCGAGGCATAATAATCTGACCATGGCACTACATCTGTAGTACCAGACCAATATCAATTTACTCAGTGAAGTAGTTGGCAAACAGTTCTGCTGACACAGTTACTGTTGAGCACCGGTCCGTTTTACCTATATTTGCTTTAGGGTCTGAAGGCAAACTGATGCAGCAATGCTGGAAACTTTGGCCTTATGGTAGCTGGTACTAAATGCCAGGAAAGTTGCTTGTAAAGCAACCCAGCCTTTGCCTTTTATTAGCTGATGGGTGCTTCTAAATTGGAATATGGATTTACTCTTCTAAAGCATGAGTATTTGCTGCTCTGTGTGAATCCCCAAGACTGCCTCCAAAAACATAGTAATTTCTGATGAGGCAGCAAAGCTTCTCTACCAGAGATAATTTATAGGCACTGTTTTGGAAAAATGCAAGGGTGCAGAAAAGCACAAGAAATATTGCAGTAGGGCAAAAATATATGTATAGATGTCTCCTGTGCTAAAACATGTTGATAAGGCTTGACTGTAAATTTTGGTTTGGATATTCATCCCACTGCTGCTTTAAAAGCAACCCACCATCTCATCAGGGAAACAGAAAACATGAAGTCATAATTACCTCATAAAATGAGGAAGCTTGCTAAACATTACATCTCTGAGCAGTAGACTCACAAAGGGTGCGTTCAGACGGCTCTTTGGAGCTGCGCCAGGCACGAGTGCCTGGTGGGTTTAAAGTGCACATCCAGACCTCAACATCTGGGAATCGTGCCGCTTTCGTTAGTAGCCCGTCGATCCCCATCAGGGATCTGTACTTAAGAGATAGTGCTTAAAGTCCGGTCTAAAGCTTGCCGATGGGTCAATGCTGGACTTTCCACCATCAGGTCATTCTGCCAGTACACAACCAGCCTGTAGGGATGGTCTCCAGACCATCCTGTATGGCTGCCATTTAAAAAAAACTTAGTGATGAGTGCATAACCACTTAGAAGAAGAAGAAGAAGAAGAAGAAGAAGAGATTGGATTTATACCCCGCCCTCCACTCCCCAAGGGAGTCTCAGAGCGGCTTACAAACTCCTTTCCCTTCCCCTCCCCACAACAGATACCCTGTGAGGTAGGTGGGCTGAGAGAGCTCTTTCCCAAGCTGTCCTTGAGGGAACAGCTGGTACAGAGCTATGGCTTGCCCAAGGTCATCCAGCCAGGTGCAAGTGGACATGCGATATCCATAGATAGTGAGGCACATATGAACTTATGCACATATGGACTTATGCACATATGGATTTATGCACATATGCACATAAGCACATATGCAGATATGCACATATGTGCATGCACAAACAGGATTTTTTTTTTTTTTAAAGCTGACTGCATCTAGACAATCCACTGTGGAGTCACACACGGTAAAGCAATTCACAGGGGAGCTGTCTGGTCGTGCAATGCTGGATTTAAAAGATCTAGATCAAAGTACAGCCGGGCCAATGGCAGGATTAGCTGCCCGTCTGAACACACTCAAAAGCTCCTACCCTGCCACAAATGTTAGTCTTTCAAGTGCTATTGGATTCTTGCTCTTTTCTACTGCTTCAGACAGACTAACAGAGCTACCCATCTCGGTCTATTACATCTCTGAATGCTCGAAAGCAGCTCTTTTTTCACTGGGGGTGGGGGAGGATTGCAAATTGTAAATCTGTTATGTTTTACACTCGTTTATTTAAACCCAATTAGGGCTCCTGTTAAAGAAATTAAGCAGAGGTTTCAGTATAAACGCCTCGCTTTTCGAACATGTTTGTCTTTATCGTTCATGCCAGGATACTGTGCCATGTGGCAGCGAGAACTTACATTAAACAGGGTTCTGTAGAAAATCCCCCCCCCCCCCACCTTGGCAGCCTGTGTTGTTTCCCCAGCAAAGAGATTTCTCTGTAACACAACAGAGCGCTCTAAGAGTTACTGTATAGTAAAAGGAAAATATTTTTCAACACAATCTCACCTAGGTTTTAATATCCTACCAGGTGACATCTGACACTGTGTGGAGGAGAAAAATGCCTCTCTAGGTTGTCTTTCCAGCCGAGCCTGAAAATGAACAGTCTGTGCCATTAACATGGCCAATGTAATTAGCGGAAACAGTATGAGCGATGTTTAAAAATAAAGACGGTGCCAACGTTTCCAAAAGCTTTTTCCCCCAGCAGCTAACATTACACCTAAACTACTGTGGCTGATTTTACTAGTAGGACGGGGTAGAAACTGAATCTGAAGTGGAGACTGACAGCGGGAAGATATGATGAGAATTCCTCATTCCACCTGGGATCTAGCAAAGATTTGCATTTGAAATAGAGCTCCTGTTTTTTGCAAATCAACTTGCAAGCCCTCATGGTTACATAGCCAGTATCTGCAAAAGGGATCCCATGTTGAAAAAGCACTATTTCCATTCTCTGTCCATGAATGACCCAAAATCATAATACACCCCTATTTCACCTTTCGTACCCACTCTTTGGTGTCTTTATTAATTGTTAAGCTTACCTGATTAGCCTACAAAGCTAGTTTACAAATAATGCTTTAACTTTTACACCAAATACTTTCCTATGGTGGTGGAAAGTGCTGTCAAGTCACGGCTGGCTTATGACAACCCCTAGTAAGGTTTTCAAGGCAAGAGATGTTCAGAGGTGATTGGCCATTTCCTGCCTCTGCATAGCGACTCTGGTATTCCTTACAGGGCTCCCATCCAAATACTTGCTAGGGCCGACCCTGCTTAGCATCCAAGATCTGATGAGATCCGGCTAGCCTGGCCTTTCTTATAGATCACCATTTTCTCATTTGACAGAGTAGACTGTCAGGATAAAAATCTGACACTTGACATTCAGTATTTGGTAATCTTAGGGTGCATTCAGACGGGCAGCTAATCCCGCCATTGGCTTGGCTCTAATTTGTTCCCGATCTTTTTTATCCAGTGTTGCACGACCAGACAGCTCCCCCGTGAATCCCTTACCATGCGCAAACTCCACGGTGGATTGTGTAGACAGTGTCCACCTGAAGGAGCCGCACGGTTGGTTTTTTTTAAAAAAATCTGTTTGCACATGCACATATGTGCCTCACCATCTCCTTGTTTTTTCACACGTGCACAGACTTGAATGTTAAAAGCACTGCCAATGGTAACTTCCTCTAGGTACCATTTCATTTAACAACATTCATAAGTTTCACAGGCGTTTCACAAACATGAAATTGTCCAGAATGTTTGAGGGGAGCTCTGTGGCCATCGCACATTTACATGTTTATGTGCATACCACTAAGAATTTTTTAAACAGCGGCCGTTCGGGATGGTCTGTAGTCTGACCATCCTGATGGGCTGATTGCACGCTGGAACGACCAGATGGGGGAAAGTCCACCATCGGTCCATCGGCAAGCTTTAGACCAGACTTTCACCACAGTCTTTTTAGTACGGTTCCCTGGCAGGGATTGACGGGCTGATCACGGAAGCGGCACATTTCCCAGATGTCGCTGTCTGGACGTGCCCTTTAAATCCGGCAGGCACTTGTGCCTGGGTCGGATATAAAGCGCCATCTGATTGCGACCTTAGGAAAGACAATTGCAGACTGGAACAGTTCCAGACTGCAAAAATTTGCTTGTTCCGTGTAGAAAGCAATATTATAGTGAATATTATATTATATTATATTATATTATATTATATTATATTATATTATATTATATTACAAAAGAAAATGTTATCTTGAGTCTCACTGAGACAGGCCAACTATAAATGAATAATCAAAGGAGCTTCTGACTTTCAAGTTTTACTTTCCTAATTTAACTTGAGCTTTCTGGGCACTAATACACAGGGCAGGAAATTACATGCAAGTGTTTAAAGAAAAGAGCAGAAATGATCTTTACAGTAGTTTAGCCTGTGGAACCATTTGTGAATGTAACAGTTCTAGCAAGAACCTCTGAGAGTTCGTGTCATTGTGCATTCTCCCTTCTACCAGAGAAATGCTACTGAATGCCCGACGCATACAATACAGAATAGGTGGAGAACTCACTTAAAAGGAATTTTGCCAGATTAATTGGCCTGCACCAAAGCAAGAGTCCCAGCTGCACATAAATTCACATGGAGTCAGAAAACAAGTGCCAGGAATTAAGACAAGAAGGCTGACATGATGGGACTGTTTAGAGACTGTCTGTGGACATATTTTTTGCCGATAAAGGGACCCTTTTTGGCAGCAATATAGTGAATTAATTATGGAGCAATGAAAGGGATTAGCTTTTGCTGACAGTTTTTGCATGCGCACCGTGCTTGCCCTCTCTTGCTCGTAGCAAAAGGAACTGTTCGGGTCACAATCCAACATACAAAGACAGAGCTGGCGTGATCGAGAAATATTGTAATTAGTGTTAAAGCAGACATTTCCAGGGTTGTTTTAGGTTTGGATGCCAGCTACCCATCAAATATTTGAATTTCAGTATTTGACATTTGATGCCTGAGATTAAGTATTTGATAATCCTCTGAAAGACAAATGGAGACTGGAACCATTCCAAACAGCAAGGATTCACTTGTTCAAATATAAAAGCAGTATTATAGTGAATGTGCTGTAACAGCAAAAGCCTTCCAGGCATATCTATGCAGCCAAGCAAGGAACTTTGTTTTGTGTATGAGAGGGAGACACAGAAAGAGAGAGAGAGAAGGAACTCCAGGCCATTGTGTTAACCACTCTACAGATTAGGGACCTAGTCAAATTAAGGCCCTTATTATACAATTCTTTATAACTCCCCACTGCGAGACGTATTCTCTCCTTGCCCCTTGACCTGAACTTCTCTGCAATTGATGCAACTCGTAACATACTGAGGAAGCCGACTTGTAAAACACCAGGAGAACAGCAGCCATCTTTCTAGTTGCTGCCAAATTTAAATGCCGATAGGCTGACTATCAAGAGATGCAGATTCTCCTGTGTAGTGCAAGAGGTAAAAAACAGGATTAAGCAGGGCTGTTGAAAGCCACCAGGCCCCCCATATGACCTTGATCCACACCATGGGACTTATTTTGTAATTTTATATTTGTATACACAGGGGTCATTTTGTAGAAAAAGAGATGCAGGAGCTCATTAGCATAACTCATTAGCATAACTTATTTGCATATGCTAAACCACCTGACATCACCGGAAGTATGTCAGAAGGCAAGAGGGAGGGAGAGAGGGTAACATTTTTTCCCATCATAGAAAACAATGGAGGGGATGGGGCAACCTGTTTGGGGGCCCATAGAATTGGACCCTGTGGTCCAATCTTCTTGAAACTTGGTGAGTCTTTCGAGGAGAGGCCCCAGCAGCTACCCTGCAAGTTTGGAGCCTCTCCCTCAAACCCCCTTTCCTCCAGCCCCTCATATACACTATGAGTTTTTGCCATTGATTTCAATGGCCCATAGGTTATAATGGGGCTGAAACTGACATTCCCTTTCTGACACACTTCCAGTGATGTCAGGGGACGTGGCATATGCTAATGAGGTATGCTAATGAGTTATGCTAATGAGCTCCTGCACCTCTTTTTCTATGAAAGGACCCCTGTTTACAATACTTGCATCCCATGTTTCAAAATTCAACATTTTTGAAATTTAAAACACTATTAAAAAGACAACTATCACATAAAAAACATAGCAAAAAAAAATTCAAATTGCAACAAACTCTCATATTCAATAGATACCAGAAGCTCACCAGAGAGCCAGCATGATGCAGTGGTTAACAGCAGTTAACCGAGTTTGATTCCCCACTCATCCTCCACCTGAAGCCTGCTGGGTGACCCTGGGCCACATGCAGTTCTCTCAGAACTCTCTCAGCCCCACCTTACCTCACAAGGTGCCTGTTGTGGGGAGAGGAAGAGAAGGTGATTGTAAGCCACTGGGAGGCTCCTTAAGGTAGAAAAGCAGGGTAAAGAGACCTACTCTTCTTCTCAGGAGAAAGAAAAAAATTCCAGGCATCAGAAATCAGCCCAGATACGTCTCAAAGGCATGTCTATATATAGTTATGTTATCACTTCCTGACAGAAAATGAACAGTGGTGAAGATAAGCAGATTTCCTTTAAGAGGAAGCAATCCACAATTATGGTGCCTCTGTCAAAAAAAGTTCCTGACGCCTGTTCTCACCTGACATAATTCAGATGGTTAGGAAATAGTTCCAGATGTTGATCGGACTGACAGCCAGACATGGATCTCCTTCACACTGTTGGAGGCAAACTGTGCACATGCCTACAGCCACAATCCAGGTTAGATTTGTACAGGAACCAAAGAGAGGATTTAATCATTCAAGTCCAATTTGGGATTACTCTTTGCAACTGCCCGATTATCTTGCACCTTTAAAAGAAAAAAAAGACATTCTTTTAAACATCCAACCTTTCCTTTAAAACCATGTAGAGAGCCTGGCTTTGATTCGTGAAACCAAGATGTGGGTTGAAGAGTTAATTCTGTCTGCCCCCCACATAGCCCCAATCCCAGTTACAAAAGCGTGTGCAATTTACCTGTTAACAGTCTGACAAATATATGTTATCTATGGCTGTGATCACACTGGCAGCTTGGCGCGATATGGAGCTGCCTGTAATTGAACCGGTTTAAAGTGTTGCGGGACATATCAGCCACACAGCACACCCTGCTGCGGGTTACCCACAGAGACATCCTGTGGGAAAGTATCCACATTATTGTAGTGCAGCAGCCACGGAGTGCACCGCAAAAACTTCCAAAATCCATGAACTCGCATAAATGTGCAAGTGCACATGCACAGATAGGCATTTTTTAAAAAAAGTCTCCCTAGTGGCAGAATGGATCTGCAGGTTCAGACTGCCAAATCCGTTCTGAGCATGCTCCCCCATGTTCAGACAGCCGGCCATGCACAATGGCTGTGTGGGGAACCGAAAACACCACTTGTGATGTGGTGCCTTTTTAACCCGGCTCCAAGTCGCTGTCCTTTGATGGGATAAATATGGCTGGGGAATGCCTGGCAGATGTGGCTGTATGTCTGCACCCATTTGATCTGGAGGGGAGGAGTGGCTGTGTCAGGCCAAACTGCCTGTGTGATTACAGCCTAAGTCTCATCTGTTTTGGCCCTGACAGAATAGGACAAGCAACAGAGATAAATAAATTTGCAAAGTTTGATCCAATCTGGGGGGGCGGATACACTCCCAAAAGCCCAGGGAGGAAGAAAAGGGATCCAAGTATTATGAACACCTTCAATACATAAATAAGGTTTATTTAGCTACAGCTGCCGAGATGTCACAATCTCATATTTAATCTCTTTTATACATAATTCTCTGTTGGTGGTGGCACACTCCTGAACATTCCACATGCCACCTCAGTCTTTGGTCCCCTGGCCTGTCAATCAGAAGCTGTCCCTATCCACTTGCTGTGAATACTCGCATGCCATTGGCTGGGTGCTGGGTCTGCTCCTCTTCCCCGCCCACTCCTTCAGCCTCTGTGCCCTGTCAGAATTTCTGGCAGACGGCTTTCTCTCTTGACGAAGATGCTTCTCCTGCTTCCCTCCTATGGGGGGATTAACTGTGACCTCAGTGGCTGTTGGTAGGTGAAACAAAATGGCAGTTATCTGTGTTTATAAGATGGCTGCTGTCTGTGGTTTGTTTAAAATGTTCCCCCATAAGGTTCAACTGTTACCTCAGTGGCTGTTAGTAGGTGAAATGAAATGGCAGTTACCTGTGTTTATAAGATGGCTGCTGTCTGTGGTTTGTTTAAAATGTTCCCCCATAAGGTTCAATTCAGCTGTAGTTCCAGAGAAGGGCCTGCAAGAGTATCACTCACTGGGTTTAGTGGGGCTTCCTCATTTGCTGGACTACAGTTCCCAGCTGCCCCAAGGCCAAAAAGTGTGGGAAAAGAGGGACTGTCCCAAGGGGCGGGGCACCATCAATATAGACTCCAGCCCATCCAGGGAGGATTGTGTCTACCCCGTTTTATTTATTTATTTATTTATTTAACAGCTGGGCAAGCTGTTAATTTATGCCCTGTTGGTTCATAGTGTGTGCTTACTCATACAGTTGTGCCTTATTCATTTAGTGTGTGTGTGTGCTCCATAATTGTGTAAATACTAAAATAAATTATTCTATTTGGGCCAATAATCTGTGTTGTGCTCCGACCCCATAGTCTCCCCTGCTCTGCTAATACCAAAAGGAGGTGGTAGCCAGGGAAGCAAGAAAAGGCCAGACCCTTGGGTTGCCAACTTTCCAGGGATCCCCAAAAGATTGGGGATTCCATCTCCAAATAGGAGATTTGGCCACAGGGGTCTCACTGTCCCTCTAAAAAGGCAGTGGCAATTCAGTGACTGGTGGCAGGGAACTTAAGGAGTAAGATACACCCATGGGACAAGCATGGGAGGCGAACAGCTGAGTTGTAAACTGGATCCCGTTTTGCCACAGTAGGCAACCAAGCTTGGTTCAGATAAAGGAAGGAAACCCTTCACAGGCCTTTGTGAAGAACTCATTGGGACCAGTCCTGACTAGGGTTGCCAGCTCCGGGTAGGAAGATTCCTGGAGATTTTCTGGTAGAGTATGGAAGCCAGAGTTTGGGGAGGGGAGAGGCCTCAGCTGAACAGAATGCCATAAAGTCTACCTTCCAAAGCAGTTATTTTCTTTGGCCAGGAGAGATCTGTTGTCTGGAATTCAGTTGTGATCCCTGGCGATCTTCAGGCTCTACCTGGAGGTTGGGTACCCTAGGCATGGCAATCAGTGCTTCAGAGCAGGGTCTGCTAGATTCAGGTTCTTGCTGTTGAAGCTGAGCGGGTAATTTTGAACCAGTCACAGACAGTCACAGTCTAACCTACCTCAAAGGATTGTTATGCAAGTCAAAAGGGGGAGAGGAGAATGATGTAAGCTGCTTTGGTCCCCACTGCAGAGAAAGACCACTTTTCCTCCTGGGAAATTTATTTATTTAAATTTCTATCCCGCCCTCCCAGCCAAGGAAACCATTGTTGCCAATCTCCAGGTGAGAGCTGGAGATCATTCAGAATTACAGCTGCTCTCCAGATGGCATTGATCAGTTCCCCTGGAGAAAATAGTGGACTCTGTGTCCTGCTGAGATGCCCCCCCCATGACAGCCGATGTGACGTGGCAGTCAGGGCTTCAGAGCATGGTAGAGGCTGCAGGTGGGGCTAGAGATGGAAATCGGAAGAGTGAGGGGAAAATGAAGGTAGGTTGATGCTTGGCTGGGAAGGAGATGGAGTTGCCAACTCCAGGTGGGGAATTCCTGGAGATTTGAGGGGTGGAGCCTGGAGAGGTGGGGCCTCAGATAGGTACAGTAACATAGCCTCTGCCTCCCAAACCAGCTATTCCCTCTTGGGGAACCACTGTAGCCAATATCCAGGTGAGGGCAGGAGATCACTCAGAATTACAACTGCTCTTCAGGTAGCAGAGATCAGTTCCCCTGGAGAAAATGGTGGACTCTGTGTCATTATACCCTGCTGAGGTTGCCATAGCAAATTGATGCTGAGTGCCCAAGGCCTTGGCACTCTCCAAGAGCCTCTTTCTAGAGCCCATTGTATTTAATTCCACAACGGGCCTTATTCCTAGTTTCAAATAACGACCTGTATCCCCTGCAAGCTAAATACCTGTTATATGCTAGCTTACACGTTCATTCACTTCAGTTCACGTAGCCACAGTATTGCCAGTGGAGTCAGTTGCATACTTGGCAAAACAGATAAGTCACAAATACAGGGAAAATACATATATCCCTACCGATTTACTTTTAGGACTGAGTTGGAGCCCTTCTGACTGTTGAACTCATACTAGATTAACCTTGGGGGCACATTTACCCCTCACACAAATGAAACCATTCCCTTCTTCTAAGAGCCAGTGTGGTGTAGTGGTTAAGAGTGGTGGACTCTAATCTGGAGAACTGGGTTTGATTCCCTGCTCCTCCACATGCAGACAGCTGGGTGACCTTGGGCCAGTCACAGTTCTCTTAGAGCTGTTCTCTCAAGAGCAGTTCTCTCAGAGCTCTTGCAGCCCCACCTACCTCACAGGGTGTCTGTTGTGGGGAGAGAAAGGGAAGGAGAGTGCAGGCTGCTCTGAGACTCCAAGTGAAGGGCGGGGTATAAATCCAACTCTTGTTGTGGGGAGGGGAAGGGAAAGGAGGTTGCTCCAACCTGTGATGGAGCATTCACATATTCAAGTACTCACAATGTTGCAGTCATCACATGATGAATATGCCTGTGTGAATCTGGCTGTTATTGAAAATGACAAAGCAATCTATTCAGGACAACCTGCTGCTTTTCAACGTCAAAAATTAGCTTCAGAATTGGGCCAAAGCACGGCTACAATTGAGTGAGTTGGTTGTTTACAGGATTGATAGTGTATTTCACAGTGACTGCTGGCAGTGCTGTTTTACAACTTGTTTTCAAGTCATAATTGACTGTCACTTTAGCATTGAATGAGCCTCAATTACTGCACCGAGATTACAGCTCTTACTAAAGAATTCAATACTGCCTCTGGTTGAAGGGGTGTTTTATGGAATAATAGCCTGCGCAAGTCCAGCGTGGAGGAATTAAACAAAAGGAGCATAGAAAACAAGCCAGCTTTGGAGAGGAAGATGAGCCCAAAAAATAGATCAATGGCTGAAGTAAAAAACTAAAAGACGAATTTATAATCACTGATTTGCTGCAGATCTTGCTGAACTTTGTTATTCAGGGATAGCATAACTCCTTTGACTACTCTGTTTGAATGTTCAGTCCCATGGATAACACACACTAGCACACAGGTCCCCAACCCTTTTTCAGCCTGTGAGCACCTTCAGAATTCTGACACAGGGTGGTGGGCGTGACTACAAGATGGCTTCCATGGGAGCCTGGGACAACCACCAAATGGCTGCCACAGGGGGCAGGGCCAACCACAAAATGTCAGGGAGTGAGCTGCCTTGAACGTAGAGGAAAGGCAGGATATAAATGTTTTAACGAATAATGAATAAAATAAATAAATTATGCATAACCCAGGTAGTAGCTTTTCAACATTTCAGGCAGACACTGTTTAATGGGGTACCTTTTAAAGATACATAAAGTTTAAAAATATTTTCTTGCACTCATACAAAATAAGTAAACATTGAGCTAGCTAAGAAACCATCCTCTGGCTGTGTCTGTTTTCTATTTGCAGGCTCTAATACGTTTAGAAAAGGGGAAATGCTTCTCCTGGTATCTCTTTACATCAGCTGTTCTCTCATGAGCTCAGCCATGTTCAAACTGCACTATTACTTCTAACAATAACAGTTGGTATTGAAAAACCGGGAAGACCTCCTTGCACCTTGTGCCAAGTAAGAGAGCGATGCTGGCCAGATTTTGATAGGAATGTAAATGAAAATGAACAAAACTTGATGTAGTGATATGATTATCAAATTCCACCTGAATTATAAAAATACATGAAAACTGGGAAGACCCAATGACTTTAATAGATCTGGTTAGGTGTATTAAGGCTGCGGCCACACTCACTAAATAATCCACTTTCAATCCACTTTCAGTGCACCTTGAACCAAATACTTGCAGACTGTTCACAGCTGTTCGCCATTTGAGATCTGGTTAGGGAGACCCAGGTGGTGGGGAAGTCTCCCAAACCCCATCTAACCCCTGGAGCTTCCCCAAAGAAGGGCAAGAGTAAAAAAAAAAAAAGAAAGAATATCAAGGTGAGGGAAAACCACATCAAAAGAGGAAGGACTGTGTGTCAGAGTGCCTTGGGGGTGTCTCACTGGGGGAATGGAGTGGGGGGGTTTGGCCACCATCCTCCACTCCCTTATTCTACAGTAGGCACACCCCCCCCCCTTTGCCTGTACCTGGGGTGGACCTGGTATGCCACTGCCACCAGAAGCTTCTAGCTTGGCAGATTTATGGAAACTTTGGTTCAGTGTGGATGAGTTCTACTATTGACAGAGTTCCGGTTGTGGCGGTCAATGGAAGGGGGAAAAAAATCTCTGGCAGATGTCTGCCTGCTTTGAGACTATTTTGACACTGGGTGCGTTCAGACAGCATGCCAAGCTGGTTCATAGTGGCTCTGCTTTGCTCTGCTTCAAGTGAGGCTTGCTTTTGTTGCGATCACATGGAGCATGTTTGAGGGGTGTTTTTTTTCCAAGTTTGCGCATGTGCATAAGCACTCATATGGAGCAACAATCTCGTGCATGCGCAAATGCAGGAGAGCAAAGGCTCTCGAAGTTAAACGAGTACCATGACTTCCCCGCTCTGAAAGAACACGTACCTTAAAAGTTTTTACCTGAAACTGGCCTCCTTGGGATCCCAAAGACAAAAATAGTGGCCATTTAAAAAAATATTTTTTTTACCAGGAGGCAGATGAGTGCACGCACACATACCGCCGAGGCTAAAGAAAAAATGGCAGGCAAAAAGTGGAAGCCAAAGGCTTCCGCTGGGGGGGGGGGGGGTTGTTTAAACACTTGGAAGTGGCTCGATGACGGCTCCGCGATCAGACGGGGAAAACGCGGCTTGAGCTGGAAGAGGACGGGAAACACCACCGTGGGACCTGGTCTCAAAAATGCCACGCTTTGCTCCGGAATTTGGTGCGGTAAGTGACAGCTGGGGATGGGAGGCAGTTGCGGCTGTCTGATTGTGCACATTTGATCTGTTTCGAAGCATTTCGAAACAGATCAAATGTGCATGTCTGAATGCACCCACTGAGTAAACCTGTGTGGAAGACTCCAGTGGATTCTCTGTTGACTGCCATTACAAGATTCAGATACAACCCCACTTGTGGAAGGAATCAAAAGAATAATCTGATGTACTGGGTTATGAAAACAGTGACAATCCCTGCATGAAAATAAAAGGAAACAGAAAGGAAAGGAAACATCGCGAAGGAGAGGGAAAGGCAAGGGGACATCATCATTAAAGTTACAGTTCTTTAGTAGATTTATGCTGAGCCCTGGGAGGAGGGACACAATTCTTGTCATCTTGTTCTGCAAATATTAACGGCTTACAACTATATCCTCCTAGCAAACACCTGGTAGAAATAAGAGCCACTGTTTTCTCTACAATGGTCATTCGGGGCCATTAAATTCATGCAATAGATTGCAGTAATCCTAGTCCAATTCCATTCCTAATCCTTCTCCTTCTATTTTTATGGGCTCAGGGCAGGTCACAAGATGTCAGCTGAGCACACAATGTATCAAGACATTAAAAGCAAACAAGCGACAATTTAAACAAGCAACAGTAAAATAAGCCAAATTCAGTCAGATCACAATAAGATGGTAGTTTTTCAGATAGTTCATGGTGCCACCTGGAAGATGCTCAATTGGACGGTAATTAACAGCAACCTATTTACCATAATGCTTGGTTGATCTCTTAAGCAGGGCAAGTCAGAATGGGCTCTATAAGCATGGCAAAGCTGTACAAACTTCTAGGTTTCCCCCGGCTCCATTCTGCAGTTTCCCAAAGCTATTTTGGTACAATCTTTCCTAAAACACAGTAGCCAAAAGTGGGTTGAGGGAAAGTGTGGAGGAGAAACATTCTCCCTCCTGTCCACCATTCATCGAACACCGGAAGGCTTTTTGCCAGCTGTTTAAATTAGTAAACTACTGATTAAAACAAAAGCGGGCAAAAGCCTGCCAAAGGTAGAAGGGGGCAGCAGGCACATAGAGAAAGAATGGGAAATCACACTGTGCAGAGGCTCCATGCCAATTCAAATGTCTTTATAGTGCCAGGGACAATAAAACCAAAACAAGGGATCGCCCTGAGGCTGCTGGCTCTGGGTGGGGAAATACCCGGAGATTTGGGGAATGGAGCCTGGGGAGGGCAGAGTTTGGGGAGGGGAGGGGCCTCAACAGGGTACAATGCCATAGAGGCCACCTTCCAGAGCAGCCATTTTATCCAGCGGAGCTGATCCCTTTTGTCTGGAGATCAGTTGTAATAGTGGGCGATCTCCAGGTCCCCTCTGGAGGGTGGCAGCCCTAGAGCTCACCTGTGCACAGGGGTCCTTTCGAACAGGAGCTCGGGGGAGCTCAGCTCCAGGAGTTGGTGCCAGCCCACCCCCCGCGGGGGAATGTCTGCTTGTGTCATGGCTGCAGCAAAATGACCCCGTCCCCTGGAAAGGTCCTTGTTCCTCCGACCAGCCTTCTGAAGGCTTCAGCCACCACTGAAGCTATCCTCCCAGAATAGAGGTATTTCAGAGGCTTGTATTAGTAGCTGTCTCCTCTCTGCCAGCTCTTTCTTTCTTTCTTTCTTTCTTTCTTTCTTTCTTTCTTTCTCTCTCTCTCTCTCTCTCTCTCTCTCTCTCTCACCTTCTGACATACTACTGGTGATGTCAGGTGGTGTAGCATATGCAAATAAGTTATGCTAATGAGTTATGCTAATGAGCTTCTGCACCTCTTTTTCTACAAAATGACCCCTGCCGGTGCAGCAACAACTCCTGTACCAGCTTCCCTCCATTGTTCTCCTACCTGATATGAAGCTTCTTTATGCATCAACCTTTGGTCCGTTTAGCTTACTCTGACACCTTTCTAAGGTTTGAAGCTAGTGCTGAAGTTCCCAGCGACTGAACCTGGGACTTTTTTGCACGTGAAGCCTGTACTTTACCACTGAAATTTTGCCCCTTGGATTATTTAGGCTGGCATTTAAATGTGGCTCCCGTACCATGACATGCCCACTGGAATATATACCCAGAGCATCAGGGGAGCCTGGCACTGGCTGGATTTGCCAACTCATTATGTCCAAGAGCTTGGATGGCAGATTCAGGACAGACAAAACAAAGTATAAAATTTAATTCCATGCAATGCAGTAACGGCAACTAGTTTAGGGGGTTTTATTTATTTTTTTTAATAAAATTTTTATTAGTTTTTCAACTATTTCTAAAACTACACAGCTAAATTCTAAGCTAAATTACCTTATACAGAAAATGCTGAGTAAAATAATAATTTTTAGCAGATTAATAAATCTGAGAAACAAAAAATTCTTGATTTAACTAGTTACATATACTACTGCTTCTAAACATCACATAGCTGATTTGCTGGTACACATAACTTTGGAGCACGCTTATTTCCCATTAACATATACTTAGTGCTCGTCTTTTAACAACAAATAAAAAGTTTATTTCTTCTTTCGTCCTCTTCTTATCTTTTTAGTCTCTTCCAAAGTTTTTGGAGCAGCAGCTCCCTTCTCCGAGTCTGAATTATCTTCTTCACTTTCTGAGCTATCCAAGCCGTATATACTTTCCTGCTGTGCAAGCGAATCGTCTGAGTCTCTCTCTTTTTTCTTTTTCTTGCATTTTTCCAAAAAGGCTCTTGCTTGTTCAACAGAATCAATCTTAACATTCTTTTCTTTGAAGCTGAAACATAGTCCCTCTAGAGTATTCCATCTGTATATAATTGATTCAGACTGGAGCCATGTAGTTAAACTTCTGTAGGCTTTTCTTCTTTTTCTTATTTCAAATGGAATGTCCTTTAGTACCTTGATGTCTTCCTCCTGGATCTTCAGCGTTGTTCTGTTGGTGGCTCTTAAAACCACATCCCTTGTTGATCTTTTGGAGAATCTTATCATAGGCTGCGGTCACACACACTCAATAATCCACTTTCAATCCACTTCCAATGCACTTTCAAACTGGATTTTGTCAGTTCACACAGTGAAAATCCAGTTGGAAAGTGCATTGAAAGTGGATTGAAAGTGGATTATTGAGTGTGTGTGACCACAGCCATAATTTCACCTGGCAGGTTTTTCTTTTTGACTAGCTCTGGATAGGTCCGGTAAACCAAATCCATGTCATTTATTAATTCCTCCGCTTTTAAACCTGTCACTGGTGCCAAAGCTTCACTCACTAGCTTTTTAAGATCCTCCCCCTTTTTTTTCCAGGAACATTCTGAAGTCGTAGGAAATAGCTTGAACGTTCCATCTGCAATTTCAAAACATTATCACATTGAAAAGCCTTCTCCTTTTCAATTTTTTGTAGTCTTGAATCATGTTTACTGGTAGTCGCTTTCACCTCCAAGAGGTCCCGTTGCAGCTGTTCTGTTCGTTTGCCAGATTCTTTCAGTTCATTTTGCATTAAATCCATCTTAGTATTGAGAGCAGTCAGCTGGTCCACTAGTGGCCGCAGCAGTGTTGAAAACATTGAGCTCATCTCTGTGGTATCTCCCTTTGAACTCGGAGGACCGCTTCCTAATTTAGGGGAGGGTTTTGGCCGCCCCGTCATTATTGCAGCTTTGCTTTTGTTTACACTTAGATAAGAAGGGCTGTAAAAGAAGCAATTGTAGTCGCACTAATGTCTTTTGAAAGGTTTTTTCTCCGTGTATGCGATCCAGCCCTCCAACATTTTCAAAACGCCTTTGTAGTTGCAGTGACGCCGTGGGAAAGTCTCATTCGCTTCGGTAAGGAGGGGGGGGAACGCGATCCTCCCTTTCCCTCCCCGTCGCTTTATTTGTTGTTAGGTTTTACAACTCACGATTTTCACCATTGCGTATTAGGAATGTTGATTGTTTCTCCGCAAGGCATTTTCTGCTGCTTCTCGGTCACGCTTACGCAGCCCGAAGGCTTCCTCGGCAGGGGAACCTACGGGGGTGATGAGGGGGGTCTCAATCTTGTGGTCGCCACCATCAAGAGAGTCTCCTCCTCGTGCCACCCCAGGCAGAGCCCCTTCACTAGGGTCTCTGGGGGTTCGGAACCTGTCCAGAACCCCTTCTCCCTACCGGGCACAGATCACCTCTCCAGCATAAGCAGAGAGAGGCGTCTGCCATTGCGCATGTCTCTTCCGGAAGTCCTAGTTTAGGGGGTTTTAAAAAAGGAATGAGACAGATCCATGAAGATTCATCAGCGACTATGAACCGTGATAGCTAAAGGAAATCTCCCTGTTCAGAGGCAGGGTGTCACTGAACAGCCATTGAGGGGGCAGAAACAACAACTGGACCTTCATGCCCTGTTTGCTGGCTTCCAAGGGGGCGTCTGGATGGGAAACAAGACACAGAACTAAATTGACATCCATTCTGATCTAGTAACATAAGGCTCTCCTTATGTTGGAAGTGCATTAAAATTGGCTTCTGAAGAATAAATGAATTCGTGAATCCTCATCTTTCAGTTCAATTTATTGTAATTAGCCATTGGCCGTTACAAGGTTACAAAACTCTCAGTCTCATCTTTCACGTTCTATCAAAAGCAGAGATGGAAGTATGCTTCCTATACTGTAGTCTAGTTGATTATAACAGGCATACAATTATTTCAGAGCAAGAAATTGAAACTGGTGTTTAGCACGAAGACCAGCACCAATTTCAGCGAGTGGGAGGCACCAACCCTTATCTAGTCTGTTATCTTTCCCCCTACATTTTCATATAGCTTGAATTCCTAGCAATGGATAAATTAAGCTGATGAGTTGGAAGCACTCAAATAGCCCCTGAAATCCAGAAAAGGATTCCTGATTCCTGATTCCCTGTTCCATTCTACCTTTGTGGAGATTTAATGGTACAGAGAAAGCTTCTAAATACCACCAAGTTCCAGGAATGTGGATATGTAGAAAGAGATAGACAGGCATTCTGACATCCAGGCATATGCCTACCTGAAACAGGAAAAGCTTGAACAACAGAAGAGCCAATTTGTCTTTTTGACTACCCTCATAATTCTGCATATGTTTATGTTTGCACGATAGCTTTGCTTCCATTTAAAGCAAATATTTGCAAATAGGGTAGAGAGGACTTAAGGGCTTCAGGATAACCCATGTGTAACAAAAATTCATAAGCTGACATGCAAATACAGTGCAAGCAGCATATGCTTTACATAATGGCGAGTGTATCTGCTGACCGCTCCAAAGCCACCTATTTCCATATGTTGCTTTTTGAATTGCAGACAGCCTACAGCACCCCTTCAAGACACTTGCAAGCCAACAGTTTAAGGAAGTGTGGGGGAGGAAGATCATCCCCAAAATACCTGCTTACCTACTCTAACACTGCGATCCTACGCACACTTATCTGGGAAAGAGCCCAGATGAATGCATCCTTCTCAGTAAACCAGTACTGGACTATGCTGCAAGTCTCCCAACTTTTAAAAAGTCAAGGGACTGTCCTAAACACAGTTATTTGGAAACAGGTCTCACTCCTTTAAATAAGATAGATTCAGGTGGGCAGCAGCCGCATTGGTCTGAAGCAGCAGAACAAAGACCAACAAAGTTTTATTCAAGGGGTATAAGCTTTTGTGTGCACACACACTTCTTCAGATACACGCATACATCTGAAGAAGCGTGCTTTGCACACGAAAGCTTACACTTTGAATAAAGCTTTCTTGGTCTTAAAGGTGCCACCGGACTCAAACTTTGTTCTTTCAGTAAGACAGATTCAGGTGGGGTAGTCGTGTTGGTCTGAAGCAACAGAACAAAGTTGGAGCAGCAGCAGAACAAAGACCAATAAAGTTTAATTCTGAGTAAAAGCTTTTGTGTACATGCACTTCTTCGGATATACGCATACATCTGAAGAAGCGTGCATGCGCACAAAAGCTTATACCCAGAATTAAACTTTGTCAGTCTTAAAGGTGCCGCTGGACTCCAACTTGGTTCTACTTAGAATTCCAGACTAAGCACCCGTGCCTCTGTCCAGAGGAATGCGTGCAAACCAGATGCTCAACCTGAGCTTCTACACAGGCAGGAGGGTGCCACTGTACAAAAGGCACCATCAAGTTACTTGGATAAATCACTGGGAACGGTGGTCGATGCGACTGTGAATAGTTTGCTGCGGTTTGGATCCTGTGTAATTTTTGCATCATTTAAGGTGTTTTTTTTAAACACTTAAGCCTTGCTTCAGTCCAGAGGTGGGAAAAAGTGGAGGGGAGCTTGGTTGCTTTCATACACTTTGCAAGATTTGTAAGGGTTAGAGCTGCCAAGTGACTTGATTTGGAGAACTGGGTTTGATTCCCCACTCCTTCACATGCAGCTGCTGGTGTGACCTTGGGTCAGTCACAAGTCATTCTCAGAGCTGTTATCTCAAGGGCAGTTCTTGAGAGTCGTGGGGAGGGGAAGGGAATGTAAGCCACTCTGAGACTCCTTCAGGTAGTGAAAAGTGGGTATAAAAACCAACTCTCCTCCTCCTCCTCTCCTTTTTGACTTGATCACGACTATTCAGGAAAACAGCCTCTGAATCATAAAGCCACCTCTTTCAGGGACTTGCATTTACAAAGGAGAAACAGGACAGAAAAGTACACCATTTTCAGACTTCTGGTTGGTTCTACAACCCAAATTCTGTTTCACTGTTTACGGAACATCCCATCTTGTTGATTGCATTGACTCATTCCTGTGTAATCCGCCTTGAGTCTAACTGAGAAAGGTGGATTATCAAGAACTTAAATAACATAAACATTCAGCAGTCAGTTGCTGGCAGGTTAAAGGAATCAGGGGGAGACTGAAGGCAGGCCTCACACCGCAATTGCTAGGATATGGGCTCTTGAGAAGGTTCGTGCTGGTGGTCCTAGGCTAGTGAGTTAGAGATACATGCAGTGCTTACATGAGCATATTACTATGGGTCTCGTAGACACTGGCAGGGATGGGAGGTAGCATTGACAGCCCCAGGTTGGAAAACTGTTGGAGATTTGGGGGTGGAGCCTGGGGAGGTCAGGAACCTCAGGGGAATACGATGCCACAGAGTCCACTCTCCAAAGCCTCCATTTGCTCCAGGGGGACCAATCTCTGTAGTCTGGAGACAAGCTGTAATTCTGGGGGATCCCCTACTCCCACCTGGAGGCTGGCCTCCTACTAGACTGATATACCAGCAGCACAGCCCAGTGTGAACGAGGGTTGCCAGGGGGTTGAACTTACCAGGAGCAGGGAGGAACGCCAAAAATAAACATAAGAACATAAGAGAAGCCAATGTTGGATCAGGCCAGTGGCCCATCCAGTCCAACACTCTGTCACACAGTGGCCACAAACACCAGCTGCCATCAGGGGGTCCACCAGTGGGGGCAGGACACTAGAAGCCCTCCCTCTGTTGCCCCCTCCAGCACCATGGATACAGAGCATCACTTGCCCCAGACTGAGAGTTCCTATCTATACCTTGTGGCTCTGCTCCATATGTTTATCCAATGTTTATCCATATGTTTACCCAACACAATGTGTCAGGGATGTCAGAATTAGCTTCTACCATAGAGTTTTGCTCAAGAACCAGAGTGTTGCCCCCTAACGTCTCCATGTCACTTCCAGGTCACATAGGCATGTTGTGTTTAATTTCCTTGTTCTTTCCTGGTTTTTTTTTGGGGGGGGGTTATTCTCCCCTGCTGGCCAGCCGGCGGAGAGGTAGGGCCCAAAACCAGGGGACCCCCGTCCCCGCTGGGGTGTGTGTGTCTAGTATCCCCAGTGTGAACATATTAACTCCTCCAATTGCTTCTCCGAGGTTCTTAGTGACAGTGGTAGCCCGTACATGAGGAGCAACATCCACACTGCCTTTTCCCATTGGTCACCTGCTTCCCCTTTTCCGTCCAAATGCCCTCTCAGACTCTCAGGCGGCATTCCTCAAGGCAGTCAGAACCAATCTGATGCAGTTACACAGTTTCTCTCCTATTTTTCTGGTCACGGCTCCAATCTGGTCCCCTGAGTGAGAGGCATGAGGTAAGCCGAGACTCTCTCTTTCAGTTCCTATCATACAATACAAGTTCAGTGGGCCATGAAGTCCCCGCCATTCATGCTTTAATAATAGATGATTCCTCCACTCTTCTTCCCCTCGACCGGCTTTGCATGTGTAACCAAGCCATACGTTGGACCAAGAATTGCAGCTGGCCCTTTGTCTGACACATGGGGGGGGGGGGGGAGAATGACCTCAGGGAAGGGGGTGGAACAAGCTGGGGAGTTTGATTGCTTTCATGGGCTTTTCGAGATTTGTAAGGGTTGGAGCTGCCAAGCGACTTGATTTGGTCCCGACTGTTCAGGAGAACTGCCTCTGAATCATAAAGCCACCTCTTTCCGGGTCTTGCATTTACAAAGGATAAACAGGACAGGAAATTACACAGTGCCAAAATCTCTTAAAAGGGTATGAGTCAGTATGCCTCCTCCAGAATTCCCTGCAAGCACCGTGTACTACCGAGGGGGTTCTGTATTTCTTTTATCTCTATCGTTTTCCATGTGATGCAAAAGTCAAAGCAAAAGAGGTGCCATTGAGCCGTGCATCTTTTTTGCTTCACCTCCAGCCTTGAATCGCCAGGACATGGGAAACTAATATTTGCATTAAAAGTGCAGACTTTCCCCAGGGGGATATATAATGTTTTCTCTGAACTCAGACTCCACAAAAATAAAAAAAGACAATGTTGTGGATCGTGTTGGATTAACTGGTATAGTTAGTCCAGTACCCATGAGTTAGTAGAGTGCTTTAAAGCTACACACACAGGAGCATCTTTTCCCCAGATTACCAAGTTTACAAAGTTACACAGAGCCACTTATCAAGTTTAAGACTAACAATAGCCACTTTATTATAGGACTACAATCTGGACACTAAAGAGGTGCATGCTAAAGTTGCCTTGTTCCAGATAATGGCAGGCAACTTCCTGCCAATAGGTCTCTTTACTTGGTAATAAAAAGATGCCCTGTACTTTTGAAGAAGGAGATTGAATTTATACCCAGCCTTCACTTGAAGTCTCAGAGCGTCTTCCAATCTCCTCTCCCTTCCCCTCCCCACAACAGATACCCTGTGTGGTAGGTGAGGCTGAGAGAGCTCTGAGAGAACTGCTCTTGAGAGAACAGTGGCTTACAAACTCCTTTTCCTTCCCCTCCCCATAAGAGACACCCTGTGAGGTAGGTGGGGCTGAGAGAGCTCTTTCCCAAACTGTCCTTGAGAAAACAGCTCTGACAGAACTATGGCTTGCCCAAAGTCATCCAGCAGCTGCAAGTGGACGAGTAGGGAATCAAACCCGGTTCTCCCAGATTAGAGTCCACACTCTTAACCACTACACCAGACTAGAGTGTTGCCCCCACCCCCCCGACATCAGCAATGTGATGATGTCACTTTCGGATGATGTCATCATGCTGCACATGCTTTGCGCATGCTGCAGAAGATCCCAGGAAGTACCCAGGAGCCCCACCACCACCAGATCAAAGGCAGGAGCTGGGAAGCCTATCTTTGGCTGGCCAGGGCCAAGCTGCTCTTTGGTGCGGGCTGCCTTAACTGGTCAAGGGTTGTTTGAATTTCTCTGGACCCCCATTGCTCTTATCCCCTTCAAAGCCCTCTCTTTCAGCCCTGGGCGGGATGAGCCTGCCCCATGGCCCTGGAGCGGAGGCAGTGCCCCTGGGGGAGTGCAGACGGTCTTTCCTTGGCACCTGCGCTATCCCCTGCCATTGTTTAAAAAAGTGTGCAACCCCCCCCCCCCCAACATTCTGTGTTCTGTGGCTGTTCTGTGCCTTCATGTGACTGTAATCCAACTTCACCAGAAAAGGGGTGGTGGTGATGGAATAAGGTAGCTATTATTGTATGTAGCCATAGGCCTTCACAATAGCAAAACATTCTCAGGAAGTTGGTGTGTTAACATATAATAGAAAAATTCAACCTCTACTGAAACATAAAAAACACCTGTTAAAACTATCTTGACCTCTAGTATTGAAAACTGATAAGACCCTTTAAAATCACTCACTTGGTTGCAATGGTACTATTTAATTTTTTTGCTCTAATTTTTCTAGCGGCCAAGGCAAAGAGAGCCAGTCTTGAAAAGACAAAGGGGTCCTCATCCGAGAGCATAAAGGCCACCTTGTCATAATCAGATGGGGCTATAGGGCTGTCAATATCTTTGCTAGAAATTTGGCCCTGGGTTCTATATATAAGGGACAGGCCAAGATATCGTGGGGAAGGTCTTCCACTGACTGCCCACATATACTGATACGTCGGTCTACTGGAGGTTTTTTTATAGCGGCCAGCTAGCATCTCCGGGGGCATTGTTTGAAAACACACTGAAGAAAGGGATCTCCTGAGATTATACGAGGTTATGTTGTTTAAATAAAGAGGCTCTTGAATTTGATTATTTTAAACCACGGAGCAAACCTCGATTTCTTCTAAAGGGGGTGTTGTGTATGCCTGCAGTGCTGTGGGTTCCTTGCCCACTCCCCCTCCTTCTCTGACGGGCAGAATCCAGGGAGGGCCAAGTGCCCTTCCCCGGGACCTGCCGGCCGTGAATTCCCCTGAGACAATGTTTTAAAAGGCTCCAGATTGCGATGCCGTAATTCAAAACAAGAGGTGTCAGTGATCAAAGAGTGTTCCATAAAGGAAATTACTGTAAGAGTTTCAACGTATTAAGAATGTTTGTATTGTGAGTAAAAATAATATCATTAATTGGGTTTGCCTCTCTCCTTTATAGAGGTTGTCTCTCCAGTGCCTGGCCTTGAGTTTTATGGCACACATGGCCTGGCCTGAGAAAGTGACATTTCTGCCAGATCTGGCCCGTGTAACAAAGGAGTTCAGCACCCCCACTCTAGGAGGCTGGAGAGGCTCATTTGGGGTTTGCATCTGTTGAATCTAGGAAGGGATCATGAAATATAGATGGTATAACGAGGTCGACCCCTCACCTATTTACCAGCCAGTCCCCTAACTCTGACCGACAGTGAGCGAGCGGATCTCCTGTTTGACTTTGGGTGACGGGGGTCCCTGAGGTAACCTGGATCAGCCTCTCTCTAAATAATAATAAACCCGCTGACCAGTTTCCTCCAATTAAAGTAGATACAGTTTTACAATATAGTCTCTTTGGGGTTTGTTGATATTGGGTCTCTGCGTTTTGTATCTGAGGTAAATATTTGGGACCCTGTGTACTTTGGTCTGAAATCCCTTTTCAAAAGGCACCACAGCTTTTCTTTTACTGAATACAACTTTATTGGTACAATTGAGTATAAGTGGGGGGGTATTGCAGAGATTGCTTATATTGTCACGATGTTACTGTTTCTGAGGTCACATTAAGCTTTACTGTTTTACAGACTCGTGGTTACTTTGTTGCAGATGGTATGCTTTGATACACTTTGCACACACTCGCTAAACACTCAGACTTCACCCTCCTGTCCTGCTGCGTGGAGATGTACAGTTTCTTGGCTTGGCACCCCGGTCTCACACTAGCCCCAATTGGCTCTTGACCGTCAGCCTCCCTAATCTCCCTTTCAGTCAGGATCCTTTGGTTGACAGTACTGAATAGCGTTTGTGTGTATTCTTAAGTTCACTTGTCTGCTCCCACTCTGGCAAGTCAGACACCTTAGCTCTTCTCACTGAGCTTTCACATGCTGTTCGCTCCCACAGAGCACCGAGGGACACCGACTGCCCTTCTGCTCTCTCTGACGTCCCAGGCTGGACTCTCTCTCCACCTCGCGGTTCTCTGACTGTCCGTTCCTAACCGACCACTCCGACAGTTATCTGTCTATCAACAGTGGGTTCCGAGCCCTTGGGCCCCCCCACCTTTCCAAGTCATGTGACTTTCCAGGCATTCTCCTCTGCCCCTCTAAGTTCCATTTCGTCACAGATGGCCACTCAATAATGCTGTACATTTATGTATAAACATGAAAAATAAAATATACACTTTTCCAGCATTAATTGATGCGCTATTCCTGCTTTCTGGACGGGGAGGGAGGGGAGCGGCGTGGAGTCACTTAGTAAGCAGGTCACAAGGAGTGCCGTAAGGCTGGTTCAGCACCTGGCATTCGCTCTACATTTTCTCAACACTGGGTGATTCTGCTTTGGCTTTTCCCTCCCTGTTGTTATACCAAACCCACGTTGGAACAGAAATTCCCCTCTGCATTGCATGCTGGTTTCCCTCCATTTGATCATCAGGTTTTATGGTACCTTCTGCATAGTACCAGGCCCCAGGGAAGCCAGGCTCGCTGCCACCAGGGGAAGAGCTTTTTCGGTGGTAGCCCCCTCCTGGTGGAATGAGCTCCCGGAAGAGATCAGGGCCCTTGCGGGACCTGATGTAGTTCCATAGGGCCTGTAAGACGGAGCTCTTCCGCCAGGCTTTCAATAGGGGCCGCCGCCCCTCTTTCCCCCCCATGTTTTTTTACCAGCTGTAAAAGGCCTCAGTGAATGCCATCTGGCTCCTGATTCTGTCACTGGGGCCTGGTAGGCTGGGATAGACGGTCGCCATTGAACTTGATTTAACTTGTCTGAGTGTTATTGAATATTGTCAATGATGTTTTATAATGTTTTATTCTGCTAAAATTTTACTGTATTTATAGTATTTGAATCTTGGTACGTCCAAGTCTTGTAAGCCGCTCTGGGCCTGCAACAGCAGGAAGAGCAGCCTAGAAATTCAATCAATCAATTAATCAATCAATCAATAAATAAATATATACCCTTTTATGGCTGTTCAGGGATGACTTTGCAGTCCGTACAGCATTGGGCCAGGGTATTTGAATGTGCCTTTTCCTCAGTGTTGAGAAAATGTGGAACGAATACCTGATGCAGAACCAGCCACTGAGGAAAAGGTGCAGCTCAAAAACACATTCAGGTACCCCCGGGGGCCCAAGGCAGTACTGACTGCAAAGTCACACCCGAACAGCCATAAAACAGCCACAAGTCTATGCAGAAGGTACCATAAAACCCAATGATCAAAGAAAGTGAAAGCAGCATGCAATCTGGAGGGAAATTTCTGTTCCAATGTGGGTTTGCTAAAACAACGGAGGGAAAAGCCAGTGCAGAATTGCCCAGTGTTGAGAAGTGGGGCTCATTCCCAAAATGTGAGAAGCACTGGGGCGGTAGCTAGACAGATAGACCTACTCTAGGAGAAGGCCCTCAGCCCTTTTGTCCTGATTAGGGGACTGCAGGAGCATTAAGAACATCAGAACACCAGAAGAGATCTGCTGGATCAGACCAGTGGTCCATCTAGTCCAGGATCTTGTCTCACACAGTTCTCAAGCAGTTCTTCTGGACAGCCAACAACAGGGCAGAGAGGCCAAGGCCTTCCCCTGATGCTGCCTCCTGGCTCTGGGGGTCAGAGGATTAGTGCCTCTGAATATGGAGGTTCCCCTCAGTCACCACAGACATCCTCCATGAATCTACCTCCCCCCTCCCTTTTAGTGAGTATTTTGTAGGTATGTGTGTGTGCCAGGAAGTCATGGTTGACTTCTGGTGACACCTAGTAGGGCTTGGATGTTTCAGAGCAGTAGCTTGCTATTGCCAGCCTCTGTGTCCTGGCCCTGGTATTCTCCCATCCAAGTATAACAAGTCTCTCATCCAAAAAATTGCCAGAGTTGGCCCTGCTCAGCTTCCCATATCTGACGAGATCAGGCTTGCCTGGGCTAACCAGGTCAGGGCTATCTAATCCCCTTTTAAGGACATTTATTCCCGTGGCCATCACTACATCCTCTGGCAGCAAATTCCACATTTTAATCACTCTCTGCGTAAAGTAGTATTTCCTTTTGTCCACCCTGAACCTACTGCCCATCAGCTTCATCGGATGTTTTTGAGTTCTCATATTTTGGGAAAGGGAGAAAAATTTCTCTTTGACAGCTCTCTCCACCCCATTTATAAACCTCTGTCATGTCTGGATGTAATGCTGGAAACAGAATGCTGGGTCTGATGCAGCTAGGGCTACCAGCGGCCTCCCCCCCCCTTCCAGCCACTGGAACAGGAAGGGAGGTAGGGCTGACAGATACAGACTGGGACACTCCTGGAGATTTGGGGGGTGGAGCCTGGGGAGGACAAGGACATCAGTAGGGAAGACGAGGAGGAGGATTTATAACCCACCCTTCACTACCCAAAGGAGTCTCAGAGTGGCTTACAAACTCCTTTCTCTTCCCCTCCCCAGAACAGACACCCTGTGAGGTAGGTGGGGCTGAGAGAGTTCTTTCGAGGACAGCTCGTGAGAGAACAGCTCTGAGAGGACTTGTGACTGACCCAAGGTCACACCAGCAGCTGCGTATGGAGGCGTGGGGAATCAAACCTGGTTTTCCAAACCACTGCACCATACCACCATAGAGCCTACTCCCCCCCCCCCAAGCATCCCATTCCACTAGGGGATCTGATCTCTGTAGTCTGGAGATGAGCTGTAATTCTGGAGGATCCCCAGGTTCCGTCTGGAGGCTGCCAACCCTAGATACAGCCACTCACTTCTTAAGGTGCGTTGAATACCACCATAATCAGTGCTCCTTCGTCCTAAACAAGCTTAATTGGTCAGGATTATTAGTAAATTGGTCAAGATTATTAGTGATAGAATATCTCATTCACTTTCATCAGCAGTGCAGAAATTTGGTGTGCTTCCAGGCAAGAACAAGACGGGTAGGAAGTCGCAGGGGATGGGGAGAGAGTCACCCCATTTGCACTTAAGAAAGTGACCTCCTTCTACACAATGATGAATGTTCCCCAAAGATACTGCCAAATGTAAGGTCTAGACAGGCCTCTGCCTCCTTGAGATCCTTCTCCTCTGTCATCTTAACTCCCAGAGCTTCAATTTGCAACGAAAGCAGTTGGGTTCAAAATGCAAGATGGCAAAGTGCGGGCTCCAGCTGTCCACCCACGGCGGCTTCTGCTGCTGCCACCAGCGAAGACCAAGCATCCCTTCCACAGGAATGATCCCTTCTAAACTCTTGGATGTAGAAGAAGGGGCTAGCACTCCTCCCCGCCCGACCACCCCCCACCCCCAACTCTCCTGGCATATGGTGATATGTACGAATCATTGTACTGGAAAAATCTGTGTTCAGAACGCATCAGGAAGCAAAGTTAATGAGAGAGACAGCAGATCTAGATTGGAGCACTGGGGACATTTAATAACGACAATGCAAGCAGTTATCGCCACTCTGCCAAGGGAGGGTTATTTCTGAACAACAACATCCCCCCCCCCCCCCCCCCCAGGAAAATGCAGTTTCACACTGCATGAGATGCTGCAGTACTGAATGGGAACAGAACGGCTTTGTTTGAAGTGAGCATCCTGCACAGAAGAGTGGCCCACTTGGTTGTTTTCTGTCCGGTTCTGAACCAGAGGAATGTTGCAGCAGTTGAATTTTGATGGTTATGTGTTTGCTTATTTATTTATTTATTTAGCCATCAAGTCACAGCTGGTTTATGGTGACCCTATAGGGTCTTCAAGGCAAGAGACATTCAGAGGTGGTTTGCCATGGCCTGCCTCGGCGTAGTGACCCTGATGTTTCGTGGTGGTCTCCCAATCCAAATACTAACCAGGGCCAGCCCTGAGTAGCTTCCGAAATCTGACAAAATTGGGCTAGCCTGGGCTCTCAAGGTCAGGGAAACGGGATGATGCCAAGGTACATAAAGTTTTTAAGAGTAGGTTTTTACACCTAGCTTTTCTCTGCCTTATGGAGTCTCAAAGCAGCTTACGGTCGTATTCCCTTCCCCTCCCCACCAAAGGTGGCTTGTGAGGTAGGTGCTGCTGAGAGAGCTCTGAGAGAACTTCTCCTTTCCCTGTAACTCAACAGCCTGCAGGCCATACGTCAGAGTGTTTTATAAGTAGTTTGCAACTGCATAAATAAATATGGGTAAGTCACATGTGCACTTTTAAATAACTTGCCTGAGAGAACTGTCACTGGCCCAAGGTCACCCAGAAGGCTTCATGCGGAAGAGGAGTGGGGAATCAAACCCGGTTCTCCAGATTAGAGTCCACTACACCACTACATTACACCACACTGGCACATATAACTGAGACCAGTGCCAGAAGCAGCCACAGTTGGTTAACCAGCCCAAGATGGGGAAAAGGCCCTCCTGCCCACCTTCCCTACTTGTCTCTCAAGTAGCAGAAGCAGGGGTCATTTCGAGCAGGAGCTTGGGAAAGCGCAGCTCCGGGAGTTGGTGCCAGCCCCCCCCCCCCCCCCCGTGGGGGAATGCCTGCTTTTATGACCAGCCTTCTGAAGGCTTCAGCCACCACTGAAGCTATCCTCCCAGAATAGTGGTATCTCTGAGGCTTGGATTAGTAGCTGTCCCCTCTCTGCCAGCTCTCTCTCTCTCTCTCTCTCTCTCTCACTTCATTGTGCTGGATGTTTGGTACAAACGCCCCCTCCCCTTCCCCAAAAAAATTGGTGTTGTGTCATGGCTGCAGCAAAATGACCCCGTCCCCTGGAAAGGTCCTTGTTCCTCCGACCAGCCTTCTGAAGGCTTCAGCCACCACTGAAGCTGTCTTCCCAGAATAGTGGTATTTCTGAGGCTTGGACTAGTAGCTGTCCCCTCTCTGCCACAGCTCTCTCTCTCTCTCTCTCTCCTTTCTTTCTTGCCTTCTGACATACTTCCGGTGATGTCAGGGGGTGTGGCATATGCAAATAAGTAATGCTAATGAGTTATGCTAATGAGCTCCTGCACCTCTTTTTCTACAAAATGACCCCTGAGCGGAAGTATAACCTGTAGTGAATGAGGGGCCATCTTCCTCAGGGAAAACTGATCTGTGAACGCTGCCATAAAGTCCTCATGTTAAATGCAGGGAAGGAAGCACACACATCAATAGGGATGATAATTGGGAGGAAGCAGAGAGGACATGACCGGACTATCCTGTCATGAAGTGGAAAGGTGGGTTACCTGTAATACCTCAGCCTGTGGCCCTCAAAATCAGTACTGCGTGTGGTGACACGATGAGTACAGATTTGGCGGGAAGTGGATAGCTCGCCCCCTCCTCAATACAGGACTGGTCCCATAGAATCCCTCCTAGCTGGGAAGGAAAAGGTTAAATGAAACAGGGAAAACAGGAAGAAACAGAGTTGAAATATGCTCCAGTGCTAAAGGCCATCCTTTGTAAGAGGTTCCGACTGTCTTGTTCATATCTCTGGGAGAACTGTCAAGGTAAGCTATTGCCCAGAGTTGCTTAGCCACTATACTTTTTGTATTTTGTTCCTAGATTTTCTGTAGCACCTTGAATTGTGTGCTACAGATATCCCTAGGCATCTGTGCTTTTAGTTTGTAGGGGGGGTGTACTGGTTAATAAAGATCTTTTCTCTTCAGAGACATGAGACTGTTAAAACGCTTACTCATGTGGGTGGCTGCTATGGTTGCCAACCTCCAGGAGACACCTGGAGATCTCCTGCTATTGCAGTTGATCTCTTGCTACTGCAATTGACCTCAAACGACCAAGATCAGTACCTCTGAAGAAAATGGCTGCTCTGGAAGGTGCATTCTAGGTCCTTCCTCCGCCCAACCCCCACCCTTACCAGGCTCCGCCCCAAAAATCTCCAGGTATCTCTCAACCCATAGCTGGGAACCCTACCAGCTGCAAATCCACAAAGAGATATCAAATCCCTGGCCAAGCTAGAAGGACACCTAGGGCTGGGGGGAGCAAGAATAGTAACAGTAATTCCACTGAATGCACAGAAACTCCACTTTGCAGTGTGATAGACCACTAGAGGGATGAAGGAGGGAGCAAAGAAGGCTGACTTGGTCACTCAAAGCCAGGAGGGCATGAAGAGGAGAGTGAAGAAGTTGAGGGATTCTGGTATCTCTAAACTGTGAACCTGCTTCTTCCAGGGGAGTACAACAGGTCTAGAACAGGTTATAAGTCCACTTCCAGTTTGCATTCAGCCCAGTCAACACCATTTCCTTCTTGCTGGGATTAAGTCTCAGTTTGTTCATCCCCCTCCAAGCCATCAGAGCCTCCAGATACTGGGAGCTTTAGATGCTACCAATAACAGTCAGAGGAGCTAAACAACAGGTGACAGTAGCAAATCTGTGTCTTTGGATGAAGCTCTGTCTCATCACAACAAGTGGGGGCTTGGCAGGTGCGATATAATGTGTATGCTAGCCATGCCTTCCCAAAGAACTTCCCGCTAGTTCTTTTGCTCCCAACCAGGACCATTAGAACCAGACTGGAGGAAAAATTACTTCAGGGAGCAGACTGCAAAGGGAGGAAGGGGCAGGTTACTTCTACACCGAAAGAGCAATGAAAGAGTAATTAACGTAGAATTTACTGCTGCAGGAACATAGACAACTTCAAGAAGGGATTGGGTAAACATATGGAGCAGAGGTCCATCAGTGGCTATTAGCCAAAGGTGTAGGTGGAACACTATGTCTGGGGCAGTGATGCTCTGTATTCTTGGTGCTTGGGGGGGTAACCATGGGAGGGCTTCTGGAGTTCTGGCCCTGCTGGTGGACCTCCTGGTGGCACCCAGGTTTTGGCCCCTGTGTGACACAGAATGTTGGACTGGATGGGCCATTGACCTGATCCAACATTGGTTTCTCTTACGTTCTTAACAGCTGAGCACTTCAGTACTCCTCATCAACATGTTTCACAAACCATCTACCCTCTCCCTCACATTTTTTAAAAAAATTATACCCTGCTTTTCTCTCCAGCAGGGATCCAAAACAGCTGACATCAACTTAACCCGCCTCATAGCAACCACCCCAGAGTAAGGTTAAGTCCAAGAGACAGTGTCTGGTCCAAGGTTACCCAAAGGGTCTCCTGGGCAGAGGGAGGATTTGTACCTGAGGGTGCGTTCCGATGGCTCTTTTGAGCTGTGCCAGGCATGAGTGCCTGGTAGATTTAAAGGGCACGTCCAGACCTCAACATCTGGGAATCATGCCACTTTTGTTAGTAGCCCATCTATCTCTGTTGGGGATCCGTACTTAAAAGACAGTGCTTAAAGTCTGGTCTAAAGCTGGCCAATGGGCTAATGCTGGACTTTCCACCGTTAGGTCATGCCACCAGTGCACAATCAGCCCATAGGGATGGTCTCCAGACCATCCCAAATGGCCGCCATTTTAAAAAACTCTTAGCGATGCACGCATAACCACTTAAACATGTGATGTCCACAGACGGTGAGGCACATACACACATATGCAGATATGCGCATTCACAAACAGGATTTTTTTTAAAAAGCCGACTGTATGGCTCTTTAAGGTGGATGCCATCTAGACAATCCATGGCGGAGTCATGCGCAGTAAAGCGATTCACGGGGGAGCTGTCTGGTCGTGCAATGCTGGATTTAAAAGATCTATATCAAATTACGGACAGGCCAATGGTGGGATTAACTGCCCGTCTGAATGCACCCTCAGTCTCCCAGATCCTAGTCCAGCACTCCAACTGAGCCTGCCTTGATTCTGGCATCAGGGCATACATGGTTTCAACGTACAAGACTAAACCCTTACTGGTAGGGTTGCCAACCTCCAGGTGGCACCTAGAGATTCCCCACTACACAGTTTGTCTCTACACGACCAAGATCAGTTTCTCTGGAGAAAATGGCTGCTTTGGAAGGTGGACTTTCTGGTGTCATACCCTGTTGAAGTCCTTCTCCTCTCCAAACTCTGCCCTCCCCAGGCTCCACCCTGAAAATCTCCAGGTATTTCCCCACCCAGAACTGGCAACCATACATACAGAGCAGTATACACAAAACATAAAACTAATCTGCTGTATTTAAAGGGGGGGGGAAGAAGAAGAAGAGGAGGAGGAGGAGGAGATTGGATTTATACCCCACCCTTCACTTGGAGTCTCAGAGCGGCTAACAAACTCCTTTTCCTTCCCCTCCTCACAACATACACCCTGTGAGGTAGGTGGGGCTGAGAGAGCTCTGTCAGAAACTGCTCTTTTCAAGAACATCTCTGACAGAACTATGGCTTGCCCATGGTCACACCAGCAGCTGCATGTGGAGGAGTGGGGAATCAAACCCGGTTCTCCCAGGATTAGAGTCTGCGCTGCCAACTACTACACCAAACTGGCTCTCTAAACTAACCAACTAAGTAAACCATTGCCTGGATCCTTGATAATATCTTTGATTCCTTTTTCCCCCTAAAGAGCTCTGGAATTTTGGCACCTAAGGAACAAAAGCTGATCATGCTTCACACACACACACACACACACACACACACACACACACACCAAACCATCCAGCTCACTCACCAAAGGAACATGAAAAGGCAGGCACGTGCTTGTTCCAAATATAGTTTCTCCCAGTAGGCCGGCGTTCGAATTTTAAAAACTGTTGCCAACAACCAGTCTTTCCTAAGTGTGCGACTGGCACAGGCTTCGAACGGCAAAGAAGCCAGGAATGACACTGGCAGGATCTGAAAGAAGAAAAAGCTGCTGAAGTTGTCGGGAATATAAAGTCAAGGGGAGCTGGGGGAGCGGACTGCCATCTACCAAGGGTGGCGGGGGGACGGGGACGTAGTCCTTGTGGTAGACATCCAATGACAGAAAACAGTAGAGCAGAAAACACGCATCTGAAAGGCAAGGCAAGGCAAGGCATGTTCTTCAAACCTAAGAGACATTCCAGTGTTTTAAATCAACATTAACACACCTGTTCAGGGATGCCTTTCTCTGTCCTCTCCTGGCGCTAGCAGCTCTCATAATGAAGAAAAACCAGAATAGCTTTACAATCTTCCATTTGGTTTCCTCTGTACTAACGCACTAGGATTGCTAACCTCTAGGTGAACGTAGCATGGGGAGGAGTGGGGAATCAAACCTGGTTCTCCCAGATTAGAGTCCTCACTCTTAACACTACACCAGACTGGCTCTCTGAATAAAATCTGATCTACCTGACAACATCTACCCCAGTTAACTACTGGCCCATAAAGTCGCATCTCATGCCTTACTCCAAACCCACAGCTACAATCTCTTGTCTGCACTCAGGAGAAGTAAAAAGATGAAGGCTTCCTTTTTGTTGTCATAGTTCCCAAACATTGTTTGCAATGTCTTCATCAATGCATGCAGGCGCACATACAGAATGTGTCCAGGATAGCTGGGAGAAATGAAGTACTATTGGTAAACAAGGGTGTTCTAGTATCTTAAGAACATAAGACAAGCCAATGTTGGATCAGGCCAATGGCCCATCCAGTCCAACACTCTGTCTCACACAGTGGCCAAAAATACCAGGTGCCACCAGGAGGTCCACCAGTGGGGCCAGGACACTAGAAGCCCTCCCACTGTTCTCCCCCCCCCCCCCCCCCCGCAAGCACCAAGAATATAATGCATCACTTGCCCCAGACTGAGAGTTCCTATCTATACCTTGTGGCTAATAGCCACTGATGGACCTCTGCTCCATATATTTATCCAGTTTCCTCTTGAAGCCGTCCATGCTTATAGCCGCTACCACCTCCTGTGGCAGTGAATTCCACCTGTGAATCACTCTTTGGGTGAAGAAGTACTTCCTTTTATCCATTCTAACCTGACTGCCCAGCAATTTCATGGAGAGCACCCCGAGTTCTTGTGTTGTGAGAAAGGGAGAAAAGGACTTCTTTCTCTACCTGCTCTATCCCATGCATCATCTTGTAAACCTGGATCATGTCACCCCTCAGCCATCGTTTCTCCAAGCTAAAGAGACCCAAGAGCTTTAACCTTCCTTCATAGGGAAAGGTGGTGGCTGGAGATCTTCTGGGATCACAATAAATCTCCAGGCAATGAAGACTGCTGCTTTGGAAGGCGAACTCTATAGCACGATAACCCCACTGAAGTCCCTCCCCTCCCCAAGCCCTCCCCTCCTCAGGCTCCATTCCCCAAATCTCCAGGTGTTTCCCAACCCAGAATCAGCAACTCATGCACAGAGCTGGGTAGGGTTGCCAGGTCCTGCGCTCTCGCCAGCGGGGAGTGGGAGGGAGCTTCCCGGGAGTGGGGGGACAGGGTGATGTCGCCGCGCATGACGTCCCTAATGCGATGACCGTATGTGGAAGTGATGTCATCATGCCAGGGGCGTCGTGCAGCAACGCTCTGGTGTTTTGGGCAAAACTCTACTGTTACTGTAGAGTTTTACCCAAAATACCAGAGTGTTGCTGTACAACATCACCAGCATGATGATGTCTCAGTGAGAATGTCCCCAGAGATATAATCCACAATAGGTCTCATGAAGTAGTAAGTCCTTTATTTGCAGAAGAGATCACTGGAGTCAAACACTTTCAGTGTTAGTAATACTGAGTTTAAGGATTACAGGTATTGATATACTGGATATGAAATGTGGCTTAAGGATATTCTACCAATCACCAGACAGGAATTTAGGCGCTCAAATATACTGACTGACAGTTCTCATGGAAAATGCGGGGAAAGAGGTTCCCAAAAAATAATGATGTTGATCATCTCTAAAGTTCAGTTCTCAAGGCAGGGATAAGAGGAATACAAAATGCCTGTGTGGTTGGCTTTCATATGATTGCAAGCAGTTCCTTTCAAGGACAGGGCACATAGATAGCAGGGAGTAGCAAGGCACTGAGTCACGCAGGCGCAAACTGAGCAAAGCAAGCAAGCAAAGCAAAGCACATTCCTGAGGAGGGAGTCATGGCCCCGCTGAGAACTCCCGGGCAGGACCTGTCACCAAGTAGGAGGGAAACACAAATGAAAGCCAATAACTTTTTCAGTAGCAGTAACACAGTTATTGAACACAATTTCATGGCAGTTATCTGACAGTCACTTCCACGTGATGTCATCACACTGGGGTCGTAGTGCTGGTTCACGGCAATTGAGGGTGGGGCTTCCCCTTGCCGGCCAGCATGAGCCCATGAAATCAGGGGTTCTGAGGGTTGGCAACCCTAGAAATGAGTCAGGCTAGCCATCAGTGCTAGGGCTAAACCAAAATTAAATGTGTTGTGTAAACAGCAGGAAGGCTGACATGAGACTACAGATCAGCCTTCCCGCATGGTCATTCATGGATTCAGAAACCTGCCTACCTAAGGGACTGCCTTTCCCCATACATACCCCAGAGAGCACTGCGGTCAGGCACACAACATCGCCTGGCCCTTCCTGGCCCGAGAGAGGCCAGGTTGGCGACCACCAGGAATAGAGCCTTCTCAGTGGCGGCCCCCCACGGGTGGAATGAGCTCCCGGAAGACATCAGGGCCCTGCGGGACCTTTTGCAGTTCCGCAGGGCCTGCAAGACGGAGCTCTTCCGCCAGGCTTTTGGGGCCGCCACTGGGGGAAATGGCCACCTGTAGGTGGCCAGAGAAACATACTGGCCCAGTATAATAGCTGGTGGTAGCCTCCTGGCTGTGGGGAGTAGTTGCTGCCCTGGTGCTGGTATTTGAAATTGCCATCAATTGTATTTGTAACTGCTGCCAATTGCATTGTATTTTATTGTATTAACTATATTTGTATGTACTGATTTTAGTGTTGTGAGCTGCCTAGAGCCGCTTGTGTTGGTCAGGCGGAATATAAATCTAAATAAATAAATAAACGTGGCCCAAGCAGATTTAGAATTGCCTTTTTTCTTGTTCACACACATCTGCCCTGACAGTGAGAGAAAGGTTGAAAAGCATTTTAAGTGACAAGTGTAAATTCAGCCTTACCTTTAAAAAAAACAAAAAACCCCCGTGATTTTCATATTGTGTTTCTGGAAATCTTGGAGATTTATTTGCAAGAGAAGATATGGGGAAAGCCTGTTGCTTTGGAGCAAAGCACAATTTTTATTTATTTAGAGTTATTTCTATGCCGCCACTTCAGAGACCTGCTCAAGGTGGCTTACAATTAAAACCCATAGTATATATATATTTAAAGCCATTACAACAACAAGCCGTTAGACATAAGCAGTGTAAAAACTATCCACAAAGCAGGAGCAGACCAGAACCTTTGCATTAGTTCCCAATTTTGATTCAGTTAGATTCCAGGATTAAATCCTGACAACACTGGCAGAACGATCTCTACCCGAGAACCAGGGAAGCTACTGCTGGCCACGGTAGACGGCACTGCCCTGGAACAGAAGAGAAACTGGTTCAACTCGGCATACAGCATTTTCACAATCAATAGCAGTGGAAAAAATTTGCCCATGATTAGAAGAGAAGAAGAAATTGGATTTATACCCTGCCCTTCACTCGGAGTCTCAAAGCGGTTTACAACCTCATTTCCCTCCCCCTCCCTACAACAGACACCCATCATTCATATGTGTAGGCTGACATGGATTGGCAGTGAGGTAGGTGGGGCTGAGAGAGCTCCTTCTCGAGAACTGCCCTTTAGAGAATAGCTGTGACAGAACTATGGCTTGCCCAAGGTCATCCAGCAGCTGCAAGTGGAGGAGCGGGGAATCAAACCCAGTTCTCCCAGATTAGAGTCCATGCACTTAACCACTACACCCATCATACATATGTGTAGGCTGACATGGATTGGCAGTGAGAGACGCACAAAGTATGCACCCTAGAAAATGCCCCAGAATGGTCTGCAACACACATGAGTTCTATGAGACATGCTGTTTGACAAAAAGACAAGCCCATGGTTACATCCATACGCTGGTGTATATTGCACTGCTGCTGTGCTACAGTAGTCATTTGCGGCTGGACTGGCTTATCCACACAGGAAAATACAGTGGCAACTGACTGAAACAGCCCAATGATAATGCAGTCTCCAATGATGTGAGAATGAATGGTGTAAAGGTCACCCAGAACTAAGGTTGCTGACCCACAGGTGGTGGCTGGAGATCTCCTGGGATTGCAAATGATCTCCCAGGAGATCAGTTCACCTGGAGAAAATGGACATTTTGGAAGGTGGACTCTATGGCATTATACCGCATTAAAGTCCCTCTCCTTGACAAACCCCGCCCTCCTCAGGCTCCACCCCTCCAAATCCCCAGTTCTTGAGAGAGCTCTCTCAGCCCCACCTACTTCACAGGGTGTCTGTTGTGGGGAAGGAAATGGAAACCTGCTCTGAGACTCCTTTGGGTAGTGAAGGCTGGGGTATAAATCCAATCTCCTCCTCCTCCTCCTCCTCCTCTTCTTCTGGTATTTCCTAAGCTGGGGCTGGCAACCCTATCTTGAACTTGGAAAACATAAACACATAAAGAAGTATAAGTACCTTGATTCTGGATATCCCAGAATATTCTCAGTGTAGCAAACCAGAGCCTACACAAGTAAGCTCAAAATACTAGAGCAAGGATAAGCTGGTGTTGGTTGGTTCTGATGTCCTTGCTGCTTCAAATATGAAGGTCAGTTTAGGCCTTTCATCTTTGAGTTGGAAATAAGCCACAGCCTTATTCTCTCCTTACGATTTCCACCCGCAAAAATCTGTCCACAGGCACTGATTGCACACCTTCATGAAAATTACAGTGCATGAAAGCCCATGCTCCCTTCCCCGCCCCCCCCCCCCCAACTCCACATGGGTCAGCGCACCCATTTGCCACATTTTCTGCAATCAGTTTGTAGCTGATCTTATTGCTGCTCCGTTAACTTGAATCACTAGGGGAAGCAGATTTCTTCTTTACTTCATTTCTTGGCTTCCCCCCCCCCCCATCCACTTGCTAGTCTCAGAGCACATTTGTTAATCTGAATGGCCCTTGTAAAATCAAAATCCCATTAACCCAGCAAGTTATCCAATACATGAACTGCTTGTCAATCTTTTAATTGGGACATATCTCGCTCCCCTTCCAGATGTTCCTTTTCTGTGGATTCTATTGTGCTCCTCAAAAATTTGGATAATTATAGGCTCTATGAATGCAGTAGGCAAGCCTGGTTGGCTTGGGCCACCCCTTCCCTTCTCCTCTAATGGCCCCCATTGTATAGTAAATCACCCTATTCACAGTGGGAAGGGACATGGCAAACTGAAAACTTTAGACTGTTTAGAATCAGTCACTTCTCAAGACCAGTTTAACAGCAGCTGGATTCCAGACCACCAGCCATACAAAGTTGATGGTTTACCATGCATTTCCACCAAGGCACATATATCAAGCTCTTTATTTTAATGTATTAAAACATTTGCATCCCATCTTTCTTACTGCATAACAGCTTTAAGGACTCACCCTTTACGTAGCTTGGTTTAAATAGTCCTACAATGCAGATTTACAGCATGATTAAACAGCTTCTTATACCTTTTGGGAATGCTACACAGGCCCGTAGTCAGGATTTTTTAAATTGGGAGGGCTTTAAAATAATTCGAAGGGCACCCCCACACTAGGGTTGCCAAGTAGGGTCTACTTACTGGCGGGGGGGAGTTGTTCTCCCCCCAGAAGCTCTTCTGGCGCGTGCTGACGTTACCCGGAGGTGACATCATCACGTTGGGGGTGTTGCCAGGGCAACGCTCTGGCAATCACCCCCAAAATTCTATGGTATCATAGAGTTTTGGGGCGATTGCCAGAGTATCGCCTTGGCAATGCCCCCAACGTGATGACGTCACCTTCGGGTGATGTCATTACACGGGGGAAGTCGTCCTCACCGGACGACTTCTGGGGCGGGGTTCCCCCCGCCAGCCGAATGCCGGCCGGCAGATTGGGAACCCCTATAGCAGGGGATCCCCCGCTCCCCGGGCTGACTTGGCAGCCCTACCCCACACATACCCCATGCGACCGCCATAAATAGAATTTTAAAATTGGAGTGGGGGGGAGGGGGCCCTGGGCCAGATGGGAAGTCAGGGGGGCTTGGCCAGATGGGAAGTCAGGGGGGACGGGCCCTGAGAGGCCCCAATGTAGCTATGGGCCTGATGCTACATTAGGAAGTTTGGGGCAAAAAGCATACAAATCTTGAGCCTTTACAGTCCTTCCTACAGGTACCAATGGCTGCTGCTACCTCATTACAGAAGGCATAGCTGGCCTGTTACACTCTGGCAAGGTGACCCAACCCAATGCACCTTTGCGCCCACTTGTTAGCTGAAGGCATAGTTTGATATTTCACAGAAGCAGAGATTAGTCAGGACATGAGCATTGCATGCAGCCCTCCAGTGATACATCCTCCTTCTCTATTTGCAAAGCACGTAAAATCACCCACTGCACCCTGAGCCTGCTTGCAGGGGGTAGGATGGGATATAAGCCGCAATAAATAAATAAACACAATAGATTTAAAGACAGAAGCTCTCTACCTGTACCATCTACAATTGCTCCGATAATGAGGGTAAGAGAGTACTGGGGGAGAGCAGAGGGGGCAAAAGTGTTGGAAGTTCCAGGTGCGATGTCCCTGTCTCGGTCTCCAGACTTCGTGGCAAGAGAGACTAGATAGCTAGATAGGCACACTGACATTTCTTCCTGTGTTTATTCTTCTGCCACTATCCTCTTTGAAATGTAGATTGTGTTCTCAGAGACAATTTCCTTCCTTCCGTTCTCTTTCAGATGAAGACGAACTCTCTCCCTGCACACACCAAGAGATATGACATGCTATCCTCTCTTGGCACCATGAGCCAGATGGCCCTCTCACCAGCTGCTTCCATCCTTAGCTAGTAAGTTAGTAGTCTATTCTGTCTCTACTCTTTCCTGTCCAAAGTGTACTTCCAAAATAAAAAGAGGAGTGTTTCTGCTCTAAACTTTCAATGTGACTCCGTGTAACTTTATAAGTTGAGTAGTCTGGTAAAGTAATGCTGCTGCGTTTGTAGCTTTATTTAAGCACTCTGCTAACTACTGGTAACTGGACTAACCACACCAGTTAACCTCCACTAGGTTATGGGCCCAGCACACTTTCGCTGTGCTTGTAGCTTTATTTAAGCACTCTGCTAACTAGTGGTAACTAGACTAACCACACCAGTTACCCTCCAGTAAAGTCAGAGAAATTATCTTTAGAGTGAACTGCATTTTCAGAGCAATGAATGGTGCCAGGAGATCATTGTAGATCAGCAGTTCCTAACCCTTTTGGGAATTTCCTTGGTATGGTGATTGGTGACTCATCCAGGGGGGTCCTAGCAATGACTTTGGTATTCATTTAGTTCAGCATTTCATTTTCTTCAATTTCATTTTCTAACCAGATGTTTTTGAGAAACCACCAAACATCACACAAAGAGGCCCCGCCATCAACCCTAACCAAGTGGCATTCGGACATATACAGCCTTTGCATATGGAGGTTTGGCAAAAAGACAAGTCTTTGACTACATCTGACCACCTTCTCCTTCTCTGTTACTGCCTGGAATCCCTCTCCACCCCACCCCATCTGGATTCCAAGAAATTCACTCTAGTAACCATCAGGACACATTTTAGTTGATCAATATGTATGTGCAGTGAAGAAAATAAGGCAACTAATGTATGAGGTGGAAGATACTGTTTCCAGGGTCAGATCTTGGTTTTCAAAATATAAAAGACAGGAATGGAAAGGGTAGGGGCAGCCATTGGGAAGGGTTGGCCTGCGACCCACTTGCAAAGGCCTCCTGGCCCACTTTTGGGTCCTGACCCACAGGCTGGGAAACAGGGTTCTAGATATTAGTCCTCATCAGCAAAATAAAAGTCCGATGACACCTTAAATTTATTCCAGGTGTACCTTTCAGTGCATCTGATGACATGATCTCTGATTATCAAAATTTATACTAGAATAAATTTTGTTAAGTCTTTATGAGTTTTTATGATATTGCATTGTGTCAATGCATCTGTGTTTTAATATATTTTAACTTTTAATGTAAGCTGCCCTGAGCCTGCCTTGGCAGGGAAGGCGGGATACAAATTGAAACAAACAAACAAATAAATAAATGTGCCACTAGACTCCAGTTTTATCTTGAAAACAGGAGAAGAAATTGATTTTACAGCCATAGAGCAATCGTGTGACTTGTAGTCAAGAATTAAGATAGCCAAGAGACCCATAAAGTTATATCCCACAGAGCTGGAAAAAGAATTGCACTCTCCCACCTACAAAACATTGTACTTTGAGTAGCAGATCCTTCTCCCCGCAAAATAGAAATATATGTTTTGATATGAGACTTGGATCCTACCAACAAATAGAGAAGTAATTGTTTTGATATAAAAAGTTTGCTTAGAAAGGCACTGATTATAAGTCAATGTGCTGTATCTACTTCATGGTCCAGAAACATAAAAGTATTATTGCAAGTCCATGGGCACATACCCTTCCCTCTCAAAGCCACTAACTGGAGAGTTTCAGTCCCATTTTTTTAAAGTCTTCCTCTAGACTGAACCGTGAAAAAGCACTTTGTAAATGAAAGGTCAGAAACCGGTACAGACAAGGAAGACATGAGGGTAAAGTATGTAATCATTGCATTTTACTGCATGTTAAAACAATATCTTAGCAACTTTCCCACACTACCCTCAAACTACTATGAAGGGAAGCCACGGGCAGGACTTGAGCTTTTCACATCTAAGGAGACCTTTGGGTATACCAGGATGCCTTTGGCCAAATCTACACCTCCCCTTTGAAGTAGTTTGACTGCTGTTGTTTTCCTGCACTCATTTCACACTGGTTTCAAATTTCACTTTGGTTTTTTCCCCTGTGTCTGAAGAGCAGTAAGCAACAGGATCTGTTTAAAGCAGTGTAATGCTAGCTTGACTACAAGAGGGCAATTAATGAATGTAGACGGTGATTTTTAAACTAGAACAAGAATGGTTTGAAACTAGAAACAGGCATAGATGGGGGGTTTTAAAACTAGAATTATTCCAGGGGGAAGGTCAGGTGTAGATTTGACCTTAAGCATCTAAACTAAACTAAACTAAAATCCAAAGCAAAAAAAGAAAAACAAACCTTGGTCATTGTATGTTTTAAAAACAATCTTCCATGAAAGGCATATGGTTAACAACGTTTTCCTTAGAAGTCTATTTTATTAATAATTCTTTGAACCCTGATGATCAATAATCATATTTATCAGTAGAACAAGGACTCCCCTTTTCACCAGGTGACAAACCTATATGACATCTGATTAGAGCAGGCTTCTGCTGGAGGCAGCATTTCTGTTGCACACAGAGTGGTCCAGTTGCCAGCCCCCTCCCCACTGGCAGGGGGTGAGGTCCCTGTCCTCCCCAGGCTCTGTCCCCAAATCTCCAGGAGTTTCCCAGCCTGGATCTGGCAACCCTCCACTCCCCACTGGCAGATCTGGGGACAGAGCCTGATGAGGACAGGGACCTCAGTGGGGTACGAGGCCATAGAGTCCCCCTTCCAAAGCAACCCTTTTCTCCGGGGAAACTGATCTCTGTAGCCTGGAGATGAGCTGCAATTCCAGGGGATCCCCAGGTCCCACCTGGAGGCTGGCATCCCTAGCGGGCTTTTGCTTTTCCAGATGTCCAGCATGATGTGCAATAAGTGAGCATTTCTACTCATGTGTCACGCATGACCCAAACAGCTTTCTCAAGGTTGTGCTTTTGCTCCAGCGACAAAGCACGAGGGGTATGCACCAAAAATAAAATAAGAAATCAATATCCCAAACCCCAAAAATATTGATAAATGCTGGTATATATGGGGACATATAGGGTATAATGATTCCCTCGCTGTCTGGAGTCATGCCATGGCGGCTGCATTCTCCCTCCATTGAAAGGAAGGCAAATTGGCCAGCTGGAGAAAGGAAGAAAGATCAGGGAGGTATGTTTAAATGCCTTCCTGTTCCTTCCCCAGCCGACTGGGAAAGGAAGCAAAGTGTGTGTGTGGGGTGAGCATTTAAACATGCCTCCCATTCCTTCCCCAGCCTGCCCACAGTGGCAGGCTGTCTGGGAAAGAAAGGAAATATCACCCCCCTCCCCCGGCTGGCTTTTATTCAGGATGACCTTACTGGTTTGCCAAATCAGATTAGAGAATCTGATTCGGCTGAATAACTACCCGAAAAATGCCGATAAACTATTTGTCGAGTATTCATTCGGTTCAGCTTAACCAAATGCACATCCCCACAAAGCACTTTCCCAGCCCTCCTACAGCAATATTGCATTTCTAGGAAAACACAGTTACTTCCTCCAGCTTTTTGTTGTTAAACAGTCAAAAGCAGGGGCTGAACATTCCCTTGGTGGTCTCACAAATGCCCCACTAGTTACGTATCACAAATGTTAAAGAACGAATTCTTGCAATGTTTCAGAGACTGAGCAACGGCTGCCCCTTTCCTGTTTCTTCCCAGAACACAGCACCGTAAACCCTGAGCCCCACCAATAGGCTGTGATGGAACTTTTGGGCTCCCCAAGTGTAACTAGACTGGTTTGCACATGTTTACTCTAGCTTGAACTGCTGCATGATTAGCACAGCAGCATCCTGTACTGGAGGGGGTCCAGGGTTCTGCACGTACAGTTAGGGGGCAGGAAGACTTTATTTTACCAGGCAGAAAGACGTAGGAGGGGGCTCTGGGGGCGCTTTCTCCTCCCGATTCCCTAGGCCAGTGATGGCGAACCTTTTAGAGATCGAGTGCCCAAACTGCAACCCAAAACCCACTTATTTATCGCAAAGTGCCAGCACGACAATTTAACCTGAATACTGAGGTTTTAGTTTAGAAAAAAGAACTCATACATTAACATCTTTTGTCTTAAAAGAAAAACACAATAACAGAGCTTTCAATTATACAAACAACTTTTTATTGAAAGTAAAAGTTTGCATTTGGCATGCTTTTGAACAATTAATGTGATTTTTGCTGTTGTATGCATGCTGATAGTTTGTCTAACCTTGGCTCATACTTTGTAAGTTTGAGAGCAGCCCAGCCTCGAGTCCGTGTCGTCTTTTTCCTTTTAGAGACTGAGTGCCCAAACTGCGTGTATGCCCACAGAGAGGGTGCCATAGGTTTGCCACCACTGCCCTAGGCACACTGTTTCATATAGATCTTCCACACCATAGAAAGCTCACACAGCCCGAATCATACTTAATCTTTGAAAGGCCGTATCATCTTTCGTCTGCTCGAATTCCTCCTTCTCACCTTTTTTCTTTTTATATTTGACCAGTAGGCATAATACAAAAATGCAAACTCCCCCGAGTCTCTGTTTTTAACACCCGGGACAAGGCGCAGAAGAGTAAAGGAAGCAGGTGTGAGTCCTCTGAAGATTAAACCCTCTTTTCAAGAGCCTGGTTGTCTCTCTGCCATTCAGAAAAGCTCCTCTAAACCATGACTCATCCCTCCATGTGCTTTGCGGCCGGGGCCCATTGTTGGGAAGGTTGTCGGCATCGCTGGCCCCAGAGACTGAAAAGGGTGAATTAGACAAGGTAATACTTTTTATGGTGCCATTTTCAGCCACAAAACACGGGAAGCTTTCCAGCAAGGAAAGAAATTGCAACCTAGGAAATAACCCTCCAAAGGGTGACAACATCTGCCCTTCCTGTTCTCCAGCTCACACAAACAAGCCAAGATATCGTTGGGAAATTTCTCAGAGTTTCATTTATGGGAGGCCCCTGCTGACCACCTGGTTTTTCAGACCACACGTGATGGTCTCTTAGGATTATTCTTCCAGTTCTGAGGAATAAAAAAAAGAAACCTCAATAAATGCTATTAAAACACTGTGACTGCAGTTTGAAAGAGCAAGCTTGTGAATTGCCTGAGTTCCCCAATTTGTACAAAAACCTGAAATGGAGGCCCAGGAATTTCTAGCATTATTATTATGCTGGGCCCTGGGCCATGAGAGAAATAAAACAGGCAAGCAGATACATACTTCTGAAACAACAGCACTGCTTGCATTTATGGAGTACTTTATAATCACACAAAGGCTTACAGAGTCCCTTGTCCAGCCAGCTTCAGGATGGTCCAGTCTCAAAAGAGTAATAGTTTTATCCTAAGGCCATGAGCAAGGATGGAAAAAAGAAAAATGCCCCATTTTCTAAAGCCCACATGTCAGAAGAATAACGTTTACGCGACAAAGAAGGATATTAATATCTCAGGTCTCAGTTTGACCAGAACCCACCAAAACCCTAGCTGAAGAATTCATTTTCCATGTTCAAAGTAACACAAAGTAAAGAGGCTTTTGGCTCTAAGTAGAAGTTAAAGACAATCTCTCACCACTAAGCAGTTAACTATAAACAACCAGCCCAAACCAGATTAAGACTTGCTGGTTCCAAGGAGAGACTTTCAGGAACTCCAGTACCTTTCCTTACCTTTCCAGAGGTGCCATTTTCCAGAAGTTCTGGTAACAAAATGGCGGCTTTCATCTCCTAATAATGGTACAAACTTATGCATGTTTAAACAGAAGTAACTCCTTCCATATTCAATAGGACTACCGCCTGAGATACAATTAGTTTTCTTTGGGCAATGAAGATTATGAGGCAGGGCATTCCAGGCTTTTCCCTTGAACTCATCAACAACTGAGTTACTAAAGAAGTTAGCTTTCATAACTGTTCAAACATCATAGTCTGAAGGACACCACTTTCCCCCTTCACTCTACCGGAGAAAGTTTTCCTTTCTGCGCAGCAAGATGTAATTAGGAAACACATATCTTGGTGGAATCCTCCTTTTCAAGCTCTCCTCTTTTAATAGCAGAAAATGGCTGCCTCATTCTGGGTTCAAGATGGCCGGTGAAATCCCAAGTGAAATGAACATGTGTGGAAAAAACAAAAACTCTTATTCATTCTACTGTATAGGCTTAATGGTGGAGGTGCTTTAAAAAGATAGTAACTAGTAATTCATTTGGGCTTTGGTAACCATCATATTTCTCTGTCTGAGGAAGTCCCCGATTTGTCCATTTTTCTTCCCCTCCCTAATCTTTGGTAGAAAAAGTTTGATGGGCCTAGTCAAACTGCGGCAGTGCAAGGCTTCATAGAATCATAGAATCATAGAATGTTAGAGTTGGAAGGGACCTTGCAGGTCATCTAGTCCAACCGCCTGCACTCTGCAGGAGCATAGCCGAAAGATAGCCCTACAACATACCCAAAAGATGGCTGCTTGAAAACGTCCAGCAAAGGAGCAACCACCACCTCCCAAGGCAGTCTGTTCCACTGATCAACCACTCTTACAGTTAGGAAGTTTTTCCTGATATTTAGCTGGTATTGACTCCCTTGTAATTTCCATCCATTAGATCTAGTCTTGCAATCCAGAGCAAGAGAGAATAGATCTGCTCCATCTTCTACATGACAGCCCTTCAAATATTTGAAGACTGCAATCATGTCCCCTCTAAGCCTTCTCTTTCCCAGGCTAAACATACCCAACTCTTTCAGCCTTTCCTCATAAGACTTGGAGTCTAACCCTCTCACCATCCTGGTTGCCCTCTTCTGGACAGTGGATACACTCGAGCTTGTCAACATCCTTCCCAAAATGTGATGCCCAAAACTGGACACAGTACTCCAGGTGAGGCCTGACCGTAGCAGAATAGAGCGGAACTACCACCTCCTGTGATCTGGACACAATGCTTCTGTTAATGCATCCTAAAATTGGATTAGCTTTCTTCACAGTCACATTGCACTGCAGGCTCATGTTTAGTTTGTGATCAACCAGAACACCTAGATCCCTTTCACATGTGCTGCTGTCAAGTCAAGTCCTTCCCATTTTATATCTGTGCCTTTGATTTTTTGGACCTAAGTGTAGGACTTTGCACTTATCTCTATTTAAATTCATTTTATTTGTCTCAGCGCACTGTTCCAGCCTATCTAGATCATTTTGAATCCTGACTCTGTCTTCTTCAGAATTAGCAATCCCACCCATCTTTGTGTCATCTGCAAATCTGATAAGCATCCCCTCTATGTCTTCCTCCAGGTCATTAATGAAAACATTGAACAATACCGAGCCTAGGACTGCGCCTTGTGGCACTCCACAGCTTCAGTGAAATGAAACTACAGCCTGCTTCCAAAAATAAGCTGGACTTTGAAACACATTTGAGGGCCCATAACAGGGCACGAAGGAAGGAAGCCTGAACTGATTCCACTTTAGCAGAGTCTGTGGATGGAGCAGAAGAGACAATTTGGCTCCTTACCTCACACACACTAAATGATGCACGTTCAATCCACTTGCAATGCACTTTGCAACTGGATTTTGCTGTGAAATGGCAAAGTCCACTTGTAAACGGTCGCTGAAGTGGATCGAAACTGCATTATTTAGCATGTGTGGAAGCCCCCAAGATCTTAGCACAATATACTGCAAGAGCCATAGGAATATATTTTGATTTTAAAAAGAGGTTGCATTTTACCTAGAAGAAGACTACAGACTTATTTTATTTGTTAAGGAAAGCTGAGAATTCAGAGGACCTAATAGACAGACCATGATGATGTTATAGCACCATAGAGCCACAATAGTTACAGCACTACAGAGCGATCTAACCATTGCGAATGTAAGAAAAAGCCCCCTAGTGGTGCAGAGGAGGAATGGTAGCTGTGGGTGAACATGGCAGGGGAAATGGCAGCTTTTGAAGCACAGCACACTTTGCACATGGAATGTAAGTGTGCTTTGGTTGTGTACCCATAGGAAACATCAAATCAAAGGTGGTTTGAGAAAACACAAGGAAACCACAGAAAGACAATGGATGGGTAACAATACCATACACAAGATCAGAAATAATCTGCTTGAAAATATATACAGTACACAAACCTAGTCACTCTAAGATATGTTGTCAGCAGTTAGGATTAGAGTTAACTTCAGCCAATAGATTTGCCAGATTCAGGCTGGGAAATTCCTGGAGATTTGGGGGTGGAGCCTGGGGAGGACAGGGACCTCAGTGGGGTACAATGCCCATAGAATCCACCATCCGAAACATCCATTTTCTCAAAGGGATCTGAGCTCTGTAGTCTGGAGATGAGCTGTAATTTTCGGAGATCCCTAGGTCCTACCTGGAGGCTGGCATCCCTAGCCTTGCCAGCTGCAATGTGTGAATTGGGGAGCTATTTAGTACATGGTGTCAATGTTCATGCATATACATATATGAACTTACGGGGGTGGACATTGCTGGAGTTGGAAGCCCAAACTGGAACAAAAACCCCATGTGAAAGTCACCCAAGACACCATGCTATGCACAACCTGTCATCTTAACCCATCACAGTTGTCCTGGAGCACAGGCCCCCACAGCACACTCTAAGAGCAAACGATGTGATAGCTTGGCTGAATTTGAAGTTCTGGGTCTGTTCAGTGCTTGGATATAGGAGACTGCCTGTGGCAACCCTGCATGTGCTACCTTGAGCCCCTTACAAGAAGGTAAGTGTAATGTAGTATGTTCTGTGTAACAACCGGCCTGCCATGTGCTCCCAGGTAATGGCGCCTGCCGCATGGCCAGAGCACATGGTCAGGCAGATAGGGGAGCTTGAATCTGGAGGAACAATAGACGTCCAGATTCAAAGCCTCCACCAATGTGGGACCTAGGTTCTCCCTGGGGAGCGAATGCGGCCGAAGGCTCCTCCAGGGAACCTATGACAAACATGTGCATATGTAAAGCCCTTATCAGGTCTTTTGGGTGCAGCCGGAGGTGTGGCTCCGGCCAGCATATAATGTGGGCCCTGGAGCCCTGGAAGCATGCTTGTTCTGACCATCTACTGGGCATGCTGAATCACTCAATAAAGGCTTCATGATTTCACTGTTCCTGGTCTCCCGAGTCCAGTACCCTTCAGTAAGTATATTGAACTGCTGTAGCGCAATCCTGTTATTCTACCATCTCCTTAACCCAAAGCACCCCATGGCTTTTAAATTAATTATGTACTACTGAAGAGTAACATTTAGCAGGCAGAGTAGAATCTTCAGCACTATGTCCTAATGCTACAGATCCTGTTCCAGCAATGATCATAGAATCACAGAATCATAGAGCTGTAAGGGGCCATACAGGCCACCTAATCCGACCCCCTGCTCAACGCAGGATCAGCCTAAAGCATCCCTGACAAAGTGTTTGTCCAGCTCCTGCTTGAAGACTGCCACTGAGGGGGAGCTCACCACCTCCCTAGGCCATCAATTCCACTGCTGAACTAGTCTTACTGTAAAAAAAAAATAAATCCTAATATACAGCTGGTACCTTTCCGCTCAAAATATAAACCCATTATTGTGAGTCCTCTCCTATCTAATTAGGATGCCTATCCTTTCTGCCTATCCTGTCTTGTTAGAAAAATAAAGGGGTTACAAGTATGTCCCTATATTCACTTGCGAAATGTTGGAGGATTTGAAAATCTGGCTGGGTCCAAGATGCTAAGTCTGTGAGTCTTGACACGTTTGCACTGGGCTCATGGGTTTTGTTTTGCTTTTGAGGCGGGGGTGTTGTTGTCCTTTTTAAGTTTGGTTTGACTGAATACTTTGAGCTCAAAACTTGCCTGGGTGAATGTTTTTTTGTTTCCTGTGGGTGACATTTAGGTGGTTTGATCCTTCAAAGAGGCGCATGCCCAAGATGGCTCTGTCAGGAAATTGCTGAGGCTTTACCTACCCCTGGAACATAATCTGTAGACATGGACGGTTGAAGCCTCTGTACCTCTGAAGACCAAAAGGCTCAGCAGTCCTCCGCTTGTTTCACAAATATCGGCCCGCTGTTTTCTTTTTCTTTTTTCTCCGAGCGTGTGCTCCTGTTCAGAGATGCTATCAAGGAGCATGTGTGGTCAGATTATTTATAGCTGTTGCGGTTGCTGTGATAATTCACAGTAACTGAATTGTAAGAAGCCGAGCCTAGCAAAAATATCTTCCATTGACACATGTGACAGATGCGCCCCCCACAAACGCGCACTGCTAACCTAGAAAAATATAAAGAGGGGAAGTAAACTGACAGAAGTGAAACATTTAATCGTGTCTTTTATGAAATCCTACATAGTAGGTAGCCAAATGGATAAGATGTTGAAATCCACCCAACATTTCCACTTATTCTCACTCAGTTCCTTTCCCTAATACAGCCCCTGTCGCACATTTTGTTCAGATATATGACCTGATCCTAGCATAATCTTTTTTTTGGAGGGGGGGGGGGCTTCCTTCCTTGTTAACCAGCAGAAGGGTTGATTGGATCCAACCCAAGTCATACAAAAAGATTACGTGAAATTTAGTATTTACTAGTGGGGACCTGCGCTTCTCGGGTTGGGGGAAGTCCTCCCCCATCTCTGATGATTCCTCTTAAATCTAGGGGGTGGAAGATTCATGGGGGGAAGCCCATCTACCCCCTATGGCCATTCCAGGCCCCACTGCCTACCTTTAGCTGGCAGCAACTGTGCCTGAGCGGCTGTTGGGGTCTTCTGATGCAGTGGCCAAACCTGGAGCCTCTCCCAGAGTGCTCTGCTGCAGTGCCCAGGTTCATGGTGGCTCCTGGAGTGCTCTTCCATAGCACCCGGGCCCAAGGTGGCTGCTGGAGTGCTCTGCCACAGCACCTGGGGCAGCTCTTGGAATGCTCCACCACAGCAGCTAGGCTTGGAGCATCTCCCCAGAGTGCTCTGCTGTGACGCCTGGGCCCAGAGCCTCTCCTGATATCTGCTGCCACTACAGCCAGGCAAAGAGCTGTCCCCAGCATCCACCACTAACATCACCAGGCAAAGAGCCAGTTTGGTATAGTGGTTAAGTGCGCAGACTCTAATCTGGGAGAACCGGATTTGATTCCCCACTCCTCCACTTGCACCTGCTGGATGACCTTGGGCAAGCCATAGTTCTTTCAGAGCTGCTCTCTCAAGGACGGGGTTTTTTAATAACTTTTTTATTAATTTTCTACAAACTATAAAAAAAAACTATCCCTACACTTACAAAACTATCCCTAATTAAAGCAAAGAATATAAATCGTTTTTAACATATATATGAATGAAATTCCCCATGTGGCAAAATACAAAATACTGAAACGTGATAATAAGTTTCAAATGATACTGGCTATGCCTATGTAGATTCAAGCATGTGGCAAAATAAATTTCTTAAACTTTCAAGTTGTATACAAAGCTATTTCTCCCCTTCAGACTGTCAGTTGCTTAGGGGCAGCTGCCCCCTTTGCTGAGTCGGAGTCCTCTGAAGAGAGCTGCTCGATGAGCTTTCAGAGCTTTCCAAGTCACGTATGATGCCTTCTTCCTCCTCTTCTTCCTCTGCTCTCTTCTTTTCTTTTGTTAGTCTTTGCTGCAGATCCAGAAAAGTCTCTGTACTTTTGGGAGAGGTGATCTTTTCTTTTTTTCTCCTTATAGTTGAATACCAAACCCTCCAGAAAAATCCATCTATAAGGGGTGGAGTTCTTTTGCAGGAATTTTGTCTAGTTTTTATATTGCTTCCTTCTTTTTCTTATCTCAAATGGAATGTCTTTTAAGACTCTGATTTCCACATCTTTGGTTTTTAGGATTGTCCCGTTAGTGGCCTTGAGCACCACATCTCTTCTTGTTCTCTTAGAGAATTTCACCGCGATTTTTCCAGGCAGGTTTTTCTTCTTCACAAAATCAGGATATGTCCTGTAGACAATATCTATTTTGCTTTTCAAATAATCCACTTGTAAACTTGTTTTTGGAGCCAAAGCTTCACTTAAGATTTCTTTCAAATTCTCCGGCTTTTGTTCTTGAAATCATAGAACATAAGATGCTTTTTCCATTTGCAGCCTCAAAAGTTGGTCTCTGTCAATTGTTTTCTTTCTCCACCACTTGTAGTCTTTGATTCAATATTTTTGTTTTGGTTTCAGCTGATTTTGCTGATTTAACCACCTCTTCTATTTTAGCATTAGATTCTTTAATCTCTTTCTGGAGTGCATCAATACTTTGGTTCATTGTGGTCATCTGATCCAGTTGGTAGCACAATGCTACCAACAACATGTTTGGAAAGTCTATGGCAGCTTCCTGTTTAGGAACAGGAAGTGAAGGAGCTGTAGCTTTTGGAGAGGGTTTCCCTCTGGGTGCCATTTTTTCTCCTCTGCCAGCCATTGTTTACTTCTCAGAGGAGTTAAAGGACCACGGAAAGTTTTTTTTAAAAAAATGCCATTTTCAGAAAGATTCCACACTACTTGAACCCCATACACAGCACCAGTGGTCACAGCCCTCCTCCTCTTCTTCTTCTCCTTCTTCTTCTTCGCAACTGCTGAAGCAGCAGCCAGCCTGAAGTGGTTCCATGCACCACCGCTTGCTGAACTGGTGAGTTCTCTGTACTTGCACAGAGAACGCTGCTTTACCGGGGGGGGGGGGGAATCTAACCCCCCTGTGTATTTTTTTAAAAAAAATCAGATTTTCCTGCAAAACTTGGGAGTACACCAAATTTGCTGGAAAATCAGTTTAGCCTCCATGTGGCCCTAATCTGTGGATTTAGCTATCTGCAGATAGGGGCCACATGTGGCTAATAATATATAGATTGATAGAGAAACAAACAAACAATCACAACCCCTCATGAGGTATCTATCCCTAGACTGTAACAATTGAATTTATGGATATAATCCTGAGTGTTCTAATGTTCTCTTTTAGAGTTGCCAGGTCCTTCCTGGCCACCAGTGGGGAATGGGGTTGCCAAATCCAGGTTGGAAAATCCCCTGGAGATTTGGGGATGGAGCCTGGGGAGGACAGGGACCTCTCCATAGCATTCATTCCCTCCAGGGGAACAGGTCTCTGTAGTCTGCAGATGAGCTGTAAATCTAGGGGATCTCCAGGTCCCACCTGGAGGCTGGCATCCTTACCTACATATAGAACTCTGCATAGAGACCTAGCATGCCAGGAAGTTAGGCAGACTGGGGCCTTCTTCCTGACATCAGGTTTTCTATGTGCAAGGATGCTGTTTGTGTGTTTGAGACACACAGAGAGAAAGAGAGAGAGAGAGAGAGAGTCAATCATGTGATCTACCATCTGCAACTGAAACTAGTAAGGTCTGAGATCGGTTTTGCCAGGTGATGAGCTTTCCGTCTAGACTGGGCTTGATATTTCTAGTCATCTGTTCTGCTCGCAGCAATATTTTTAAAACATCACCATCTTTGCTCACCCATGTTCTAGCTTGCATTTCACACATCAGCTGTCATGTTTTAAAATGTCATATTTTCTTAGCCTGAACCAACATTCATAGCCTCTGTCTTGTCTAGAAGGCTACTTCACAACAATGAAAGTTATGCTGGCATTGCAACATCATTCCAGCATCCCAGGCAAACTTCACTGGCATAAATGCATAAGAATGGCAGGTTGCATTTGGTTTAAACATAACCAAAGCAGCAAATAATGGATTTACAGTATAATCCTTTTTAAAAAAAATAAAAAGTAGAGATGGACCTAATTTCGTCATGGACCAAGGGCCAGTTCATTGATCGTTTGCCCAGTCCATGCATTTGTGTTTTTAACAGACTACCCATGGACTGTGATTTTTTTTTCAGGCAGTCTGTTTGGTCTGTGGGAGTGCTCCATGAGCCAGATAACCGGCGCCGAGGCATTAATTGTCATGGCGTCCAGGGAGGATGTTCTTCTGTGGCTACAAGCATGGACGGCTTCAAGACGGAGTTAGATAAACGTGTGGAGCAGAGGTCCATCAGTGGCCATTAGCCACAAAGTATAGATAGGAACTCTCAGTCTGGGGCAAGTGATACTCTGTATTCTTGGTGCTTGGGGGGGGGGGGCAACAGTGGGAGGGCTTCTAGTGTCCTGGCCCCACTGGTGGATCTCCTGGTGGCACCTGGTATTTTTGGCCACTGTGTGACTGAGTGTTGGGCTGGATGGGCCACTGGCCTGATCCGACATTGGCTTGTCTTATGTTCTTTTGTACAGCAGTCCTGGATACGCCAATATTGGCCCTCCAAAGCTTGACCAACAGCTCTGACTGCCAATAAGACTGCTCTATGGGAATAGACTGTTATCTAGACGAGATGAGCTGTAATCCAAAGCCAATCTGCACACAATTTGGAGAGCAGATAGAGGGGCATCCTGGGGAGGTCTGCTGTGAGCTCTAGAATGTGGGGGGAGGGGGGGGACACATGAACCTATATGAACTTCCATTTTTCTGGTCCATGCCTATCCCTAATAAAGGTGACTTCAGGGGGCTTAGAAAGATATCACTCTGCTTAGCGTTGCATTGTTAATCTCAGGATTGCTAGGTAGTATCCCCAGCCACCAACAGGGGACAGGGGGTAGAGTTGCCAGTTCCAGATAGGAAAACTCCTGAAGATTTAGGGGGTGGAACCTGGGGAGGGGCGGGACATCACTACTATACAATGCCATAGAGTCCTCCCTCCAAAGCATCCCTTTTCGCCAGGGGAACTGTAGATCAGCTGTAATTCCAGGGACCCCCAGATCCCACCTGGAGGCTGGCATCCCGAGTTAATCAGGACTTATTCGCAGGTAGTTTTAATTGATGCTGTGTTTACATTTATTGGTTTCCCTTGATTTACATTGATTTCACAAGAGGCAAATTTAGACTGTACATATTACACATTCAGTAAAAGATTGAGATGAAAAAATGTTAACGATACTTCAGTGCAGCTTTTACGGTGTCCTCCCCCCTGTGTTAAATCTAGTGGATTTGTGATTAAAGCTGGTTGTATGGGATTATGGTTCAGACTGTAAACTGAAACTATATCCAAGGGCCTAATAAGCTTAGAGAAGCCTGGTACAAACTTGCATCACAACCACCACTCCTGTGATCACATTTCAAATATCTAAAATCTCGGAGTCATAAAAGAATAGATATCAAAGGGGCTGCAGCTCAGGTTAGTCCTCTTGGACTTCTGGGATCCAGTAAAATGTGCTTATTTCCATCACAGCTCATGCTTGGGTCTCATGTTCAATCAGGAATTCACAAGAGGGGCCTTAAGCAAGCAACTGACGCTCCCTCCCTCCTGAATTATGGAGAAATAATGACAGCCAATGTGGTGTAATGGTTAGAGTATTGAACTAGAATCTGGGAGGCTCCAGGTTCAAATCCCTCTCTGTAGGGTTGCCAGCTCTGGGTTGGGAAATACCTGGAGATTTGGGGGTGGAGCTTTGGGACAGAGGTTGAAAAGGATATAATGCCACAGAATCCACCCCCAAAGCAGCCATTTTCGCTAGAGGAAATGATCATCTAGCGATCTCTTGTCATCTAGAGATCAATCATTATAGCGGGAAATCTCCAGGTGCTACCTGGAGAGTGGCAACCCTACTGCTCTGCCATGGAGGTTCCCAGGGTACCCTGGGGTCTGTAACTCTCTCTCAGCCTAATTTACTACACAGGATTGTTGTTGTCTGACAACAAAATGGAGGAGAGTAGAATGATGCTGTAAGCTGCTTTGGCTCCCGATTGGGAGAAAAACAGGGTAGAAATACCTAAATAAATTAAAACAGCATTGGCCAAATTTACTGAGATAATTTAACAGAATTTAACCGTGAGCACTGAGAAAAATATGCTCTGTAAATACCAAATGTTATAATTAGGTATGCTCTAGCTAATCCCAAAGTTTAGGAGTTATGAATATGAATCCAAATTAATTTCACTGGGGAAGTCAGCATATTATATAACTCTCTCCTACTGCAGTAAGTACATCACTTTTGGCTGGATTCAGAGTTTTTTAGACTTCTTGGCTTTACACTTCAGATATGCTCATGGCAAAAGTTTCTTTGCAAAGAGTTTGTGGTTTTCTTACTTTTTTGTGCAAAAATGTTGGAGGTGGGTTACAGCTGTTAAGGGACTCTGGACTCCACTTCTATAAATTAGCAGAGAGGATTCCGTGTAGACTTTTAGCCATGTATTATCACAAATTTTGATAGTGCTGTTAGGTGAAAACCTCACTATCCTTTAAGGTTAGGACTAATTTGGAGTCCAGTGGCACCTTTAAGACCAGCAAAGGTTTATTCAAGGTATGAGCTTTCATGAAAGCTTTCATGAAAGCTCACACATTGAATAAACCTTTGTTGGTCTTAAAGGTGCCACTGGACTCCATAGGCATCAACTATGGGGGGGCTCAAGCCACCCCCAAAATTTCCAGGGGGGGACTGAGTCCCCCCGGGAAAATGGTGTGCCCTCCGCTGCGCCTCCCCGGGCCCTTCCTAGGGCTGCCGCCGCCGTCTCTCTCTCTCTCCCCCCCCCCCCCGGCCTGGCCACTCCGTCCCTCCCTCCGTCAGTCCAGGGGCCAGCTAAGCAAATGCCCAGCTGACCCCTGGATGGACGGAGGGAGGGACGGAAGCAGGAGAGGTCAGGCTGGGGGGGGGAGGCGGCGGCAGCAGGAACATGGTCCCGGTGGGCATGCGCGCTTCGTGCATACGCACGGAAGAGCTCCCCCCCAGGATTTTGAAAACTTGACACCCCTGCTGGACTCCAAATTTGTTCTACTGCTTCAGACCAGCATGGCTGCCCCACATGGAACTATCCTTTAGGATTATCAGCCTCCAAGTCCTGGCTGGAGATCCCCTGGGATTACAATTAATCTCCAGGCAACAGAGATCAGTTCACCAGGAGAAACTGGACACTTTGGGAGGTGGACTCTATGGTATTATACCCTACTGAAGTCCTTCCCCTCTCCAAACCCCACCCTACTCCACCTCCAAAATCTCCCAGTATTTCCCAACTCAAAGCTGGCCCTCCTGTTATTCTTTAGGTAACATGTCTATATTAGAGTGTAAAGGCTGCCAGCATAGAACAAACAGGCCTAATCCAAAAAGAAGAAACATTTGAGCAAAAGGAATAGTTTTCTGGTCTGAAAAATCTCTTGAACAGGTTCAGTTGTCTGTATGGGGAAATTACAGTCTTCTGCTTTCTACCACTACGCAGTCCCAAGCAGTTGAATAGTGAGCAAAGCCTCGGTTTCTCACTCAGATTTTCAGTTCCAGAAAACAGGGGCTAATTTTCCCTCTATTGGATCAGACAGTTTGTGTCCTAGGACTATGGAAGAAGATCATTGCTAGCTAGTTTCCTAAACTGGTCCCTATGAATTGCACAGAAAAAAGATGCACAAAAGATATATCAGAAATAGACACAGTGGGATCAGGGCCTGCCCAAGGGTTTCTTGCTCTCTCTGTGAATGACTCCTTTCTCCAAAGGGAGCCTGCCCTAACTAGGTCCAGGAGTCCTAGGGATGCCAACACCCAGGTGGGACCTGCAGGCCATAGCCAGAATTTTTTTTGGGGGGGGGGGAGTCCAAGAGATTTCAAACTCCAAACAAAGGGTCTTAAACAACAACTTCTTTTATTTGATAGTGGATCAACTGGTCTTACACTTCTTGAGTCAGTAATGGGGGAAGGAGGCATGTTAGGGTACAGTTATAGTGTATTCAAACCATGGTGTAGCAAATAAGCCTCCCAATCAACAAGCAAGAAAAAGGGCGCCCAAATACATCAGCCCGTTGGTTCCCAGATAGAAACGCGGGAAGGAAAGCGATTTGCACCTGTAGGAAAAACCCAATTAGCAACAAAGTCTGTGAGAAGACTCGGCCAAGGTTACAGATAAGCAGAGGCGAGAGCGAGGAAGAGGAACACATTCCAAAGGAGGGGGGAGATGTGCACAGACTGCCATGGCTCATCCCACCTCCCGACCGGGAAATGATAGTCTCACTGACCGGGGGGGGGGGGGGGAATGAGTACAGTGGTAGTCAGCCCATCATTATTTATTTATACTTTATTAGTTATTTACCAATTTTCTACTTGAGAGTCAAGGTGGATTACATGGTACAGAACATTGTAATCAAATAGCATGAGAGATCTAATAAACAATGCAATAGGACTAAGCTTACAAAAATTTCAAAAATGCAAAAAAAGTAAACATGCTATGTCAAGCAAAGCAGAAAATGAAATTACAAAAAAAAATGAAAACAATGCTGGAAGAGCATGATGGAACATTCAACAAATCAATAATTTGGTGGGCTCCAATCCGCCGCAGGCTCCAATCCACCAACGGGGAAAGCACTGAAAGGAAACTATGTAGCAATGTTGGGGACACAAAATCCAACCAAAATTAAGCCTTTTGAAATGCTGAGCTTTCAACAAGTGAGTTGAATATCTGTTTAAATTGTTCCAGTTAAAGAAGTTTAATCTTAACTAGATTGTGCCCATTAATTTTGAAATGCTGTTCCAGAAACTCCCATTATTTTCCTTTTAAAAAATTTAAAAAAGAAAAATGGAAAAAACCCTTACACTCCACCAACTTAATAAGTTTTATTAAAAAAAAAGATTTACATAAAGTAAGGACAAAAATATAATAACAGTAGTGGCTGATCTACATGCAGGTTTCTATAATGGTTTCCAAGCATCTAAAAATAAGTCCATGCGCAATTGCCATCTATATGCCATGCATTCAAATACTGATAGAGTTCTAAATTCCTCAATCCACTGATTTTCCGGAGGAGGGCTTTTATCTTTTGATGCTATAATACAAGTCGGTTAGCTGTAAATAAGGGCACGGAGGGTCCATTTTAGTTGACCATCGGTTAGCCTCCAAGAATTGTTTAATTGTTTAAAAATACATAAACATCCTCAAAAATCGATGAACATTCTAATACAAAATTAGAAAACTTCTTTCCAGAAAAACTGAATGATTGGATGTGTCCAAATCATATATTTAAGGGACGCATCCTGTTAACTACAATGACAACAATTAGACACTTTATGCTAAACTGTCACTGTGGTGCCCAGTGTATCCTAAACATAATTTTTTATTGAATGTCTCAGTTTAAGATCCATGAAGACAGCAGGTACAAACTTAAAAGGCCATCTCCCATTGCTTTTGCAAAGCAGGGCGATCTAGCTCCTTATTCCATTCATTCCTGAGGCTCTACATATCATATTAATTCTCACGTTATAACTTTTATCTAGAAAGCAAGAGGGGTTGTTGTGTATTTTTTTAGAACACTGGATTTGTATTTTGGGGGGGCTTTCCTGCATTCTGATTTTCCTCACTTGTAAGTTCCTGTTCCTTTGGGTGTGTTTTTTTTCCCCTTTTCTGCATGTGTTTTGCTCCCTCTAGTGGCCAATTTGATATTACACTGGTTTATGTCCGGCATAAAAACCTGCAGTTTAAATCGAACACTAGAAGGAGAAAAACAGAACAGAGGGGAAAACCCAAAGAAAAAGGAACTCACAAGTGAGAAAAATGAGAATACAGAAAAGCCCTTAGTCTCAAATCCCTGCTCTAACCATGAAACTCACTAACTGACTTTGAGTCACTCATTCTTTCTTAGTCTAACCTAGCTCACAAATTATCGGATGCATCTCATCCATGTACGCCACCCTAAGCTGCTTGGGATGTAAATATGAGGAAGGAGGAATTTGTAACTAAGTTTATTTCTTTGTGCCACCATCATAGTTGCAGAGGAAACTGATTTTCTCCGCACTATGGTTTTCCAGCTTTTGCCAAGACTCACCTACTCTGTCAGTTGCATGGCCAATTTTCTTTCATACCTACTGAACTGAAAAGGTGACTCAGAGTTTGCTCATAAGAGGGAAAATTAAGCATATAATTTAACAAACCTTCTGTAATATTCCACTAATGTGAAAGGAAATATATTTTTCTAGTAAGTCATGTCCTCTGAGGGGGGAAAAATTTGCCACTGGCAGGGACCCCAGAAATTCTTGGCAAATCCCAGACTTTAAGAGTTACAAGCATAAAAACACTTCTCACACATATAATAATTCTCCACTCTCCATCCCAGGAGCTTCCTTAGTAGCAGACTCTCATCCAGCTCAACTGTCCAAAGTGGTGTGTGACTTGATAACCCCTAAGTCCGACCCTGTGGGTGGTGAAAACTTGGTCCCCCAGCTGTGATGTTTTTGCAAGGTTCTTTGCTGACAAAATATCTCTCATCCATTCTGACTTGGAGGCCAAGTTGAGGGCAGAGCCAGTACCTGAAGTGTCAGAAGCATCTGCTTTTCCTTTGGTTATGGATAATTTTAGAATGATTCTGCCTATGGATGCTGACAGGATCCCTAGGACTTTGAGGGAGACAGTTTATTAGCTCTCTGTTCAAAAACCCTTAGTTGGGCGATTCTGCGTCTAGCATTCACTCCACATTTTTTTAACTGGGAGGAAAAAGTGCAGGTGCCCCAGTCCTCAGTAGTTGCATCGAACAGTTCGAATTGGAGTGGGCCCTTAGTGGCCATTGTAGTGTCATGCTGGAGCGGCAGGTGGCTGTGTTCTCTGGCTTCTCCTGAGGGGCCAAGGCGACAATTCCTTACCGACTGCAGTGATCAGCTCAGGTTCTGTGGGGCTGCCTACTCACTTAATCACATCCTCGTCGCCAGTATTATGTACTGAGCTCGAGGCAGCACAAACAAGTGGTTTCTTTATTCAGCTCAGAACACAACAACCAACACAGAGAACGAGCCAACTATATACAGTTTGAACCAGGAAAACCACACCTACTGGAACAATAATGTCCAATCACAGATCAGTGCTGGGAACCAATGGGAATTGTTCCCCCCAAAGGTCAGAGTCTTTCTGAATTGGTCTGTTTGCAGCAGCAACCAATCTGGTTGTGTATTTTAGGATGCTGGCAGTCTATGGAGCTGTGACCGAAGTTCGTGCTTACAAGTAATGCATTAACCCAAAACATAACAGTGGCATTAGACCCCATTGAAGTCCCCCCTCCCTAAATCTTGCCATTTTCTGACTCCACCCCCAAAATCTCCAGGTTATTTCCAGATCCAAAGCTGGCAACCCTAACTGTACTGAAAGAATGTTGCTTCCACACGACCCCTTTGCACTGGTTAATCATTTCTTTTCTGCAAGCAGCCAGGAGTGGAATTAAAACCATGGGTTCCACATAGTGTAGTATTATATTTCCCATAAAGATCTGGCAATGATAATCCCAATGGGCAAGATCCTACTAGACATGTAGAAGAAGTAAGGCCCCTTTAGCAAGGGGGCACCTCTCTCTGCCAGTGTCCCTTTAGATTTTGCTCTTCTGTTTTACTGCTGCTTCCCTTATCCCCTAAAGCTATTTTATGGGGCTTCTTCAGTCCAATGGCTGTAGCTTTCCTGATGTTGATCCTCAGTATCAGTTTTTGAACCTTGGAGGGAAGGAAGGTTAATTGCTACTTTTCTCTTTGCAGCCGAGTTGAAAACTGAGTTCCATAAGCCCAGGACATAAAGTCTAAACTAGGGGTCCCCGATGTCCATGGTGACACCTTTCTTTGTGCCTGCCACATGTTTTTAGAAAGTGGGTAAGGCCAGGTGGGTCTCTTGCCCAGCAAAGCTTCAGATTGGTTGTGCAGATTTTTTTAAAATGTTGGATTGGCAGCAGTTGCCACCACAGCACAAGGGTCTTTACTTTATGATTGATGGTAAGCTACGGCAGCCATTTTGTGACAGGATCTGCCTCCTGCAGCAGCCATTTCTGGCAGCCATTTTGTGGCCAACGTCCACTGCGCTGTGTCAAATTTCCAAAACTCTAAACTGTGTTCAGTATCATGACACGGTATGATCCATGACAACATGAAGTTGCTTGTTCTAGTTCTGAGGCCCTAGAGAAAGGTAGATTATAAGTATAATAAATTGAGCAGTGAAAGAAACCAGTTTCATGTAGTCCGTTGCTGGCACACTGAACTAAACACACACGTTTAACACTGGGACATATAAATCTAACTCCCAAATGCCAAATTTTAAAATTGATGATGTGCTAGGAAAGTTGTGAGATTCCATTATCAAAGCAAGAATGAGTTGTTCTACCAATCAAAAATAAATGCATGAGGTCTGATATTTCAATTTTGACTAAGAATTAGGAATAACTATAAAAACAGGCATTGCACCTATTCAATAGATATGCTTGAATAGTACGTAGAACTCAGTATGATAAGCATTCACCTACTTTAGTGCAATAAAAAAGTTTTTTTTAAACATGCTGAAAGAAATACAATATCTGCAACATCCTCCTCTTCTATTTGGCTCTGGAGAGGCACCTTAGGAGGTAAATATTAAATTCAGTATCACTTGGGGAATTCAATGGAAGGAGGATCTTAATAGATAAACTTCTGGGGATATCGTGGCGCAACCACATAAAAAGAAAAAGAGAAATTTCCTTTACTGTTGACTTATCAGCAGTACTTTAAATTCTGTGCTTGATTTTCTACTCTCCTTTATTTTCCCACTGTTCTCCCCCCCCCCCCCCCCCGCTCCCCTGCAGTGGCAAATTATGAACCACTCCACAACCTTTCTAGAAGGAGCGCAGTAATAATAATGTAGAAAGTTCGGCCTTAATTGTCTACTCCCACATGATTCAATATGCCATGGCTCACTTTCATTTGTTGATTTACTACCTTCATCAGCCCAGGCCAAACAGTAAACTTTAACAGGTTTCTGTCGTTGTCACTGAGGCGGCATTTGAAGACAATTAAGCTGGCAAGGTTTTGGCTGGCTTGCATTCCACTGGGACTGGGACGTGTGCACTTGGACGAAGGACTGAGGCCGAGAGGCTTTTGTGAGCTCCCAAAGGGTGCCACACTCAGGGTAAAGAGGTGGGAGTGGTGAGGGAGAAGCACTCTTTGGCGGTCTTTTGTCTCCCTAGAAATAGATCCTCTGTACCCTTCACCCCTGCCCTGTGCTAACTTTGCTGAAAACACACTTTCAAGACACTGCTGGTCACGATGGATGGCTTTTCCCTGTACACCTCCACAAACTGCCTGGTGTTGGAAGGTTGCTTTATTTAGCCCAGACTTTGGGGAGGGGGGGGGATACACACAAAACAGAAGTTAGCTGTACATCAATCATCCTGTGCTTATTTGCAAAGCGTGTGTAAGATGAGATAAAGGCAAGACAGTTTGACAAACTGCTAACAGGAAGGAGGAGGGGAGGGAGAGTAGAAAAGCAAGAGAAAGGAAGGAGGCAGGCAACACACAAAAACTATTAGTGGCCTTCCTTGGCTGAGGTCATCAAACTGCACAGAGAAGAAGAGCATTAAGAAAATATCCCCAAACTTCTTAGGGACTGGCGACTGCTACACACACTGACTGCATAATGCACGGTAGGTAATAAATGTCCCAGTCAAGAAGAACATTGCGTCAGTGTGGGAGAACAGCCAGAAAATCTCTCTGGCAGGCAGCAGATGAACTCAGACACTAAAATATTTACATGATAGATGGCCAAGCCCAGGAGGAAGGTCCTGTTATTACAGAATTTATAGTCCTCCTGTAGCATGCTGTTTTCTTTGCTCCTCTGTCCCCATGTGGCTGACGTTATGTACACAGACAGGGAGGCTGCTTGATACAGGATCCTAAGTTACCGATGCCATTACTAATGGCACCGGTTGATTCACATAAATGGCACTTGTGGCCAAAAATATATTTTTTTAATCGATTACATTTTAAAATAAGCTTTCAGTAGCAAAATTGTGGTTGTTTTCACTTAAATGGGGTTAGGGTTTATGCACCCTATGCCCACATTCCCGCCATACAGTTGTCAATAGGAGATGTATACAGATTGACCCTATGCTTGTTTACTTGGAAAATGGAGCTTACTTTGAATGCTGTGTGCATAGGATTGCAGCCTTATGCACAGCTCTCCCACTGAAATCAAGGGGACAGTCTGTGACTGTTAAATACTGAGTTCCATGGACATGCAGACCCACTGCTAGTGATCAGCTCTACTTTATTAAGTGATTTCAGCTAGTACAAGATGAAACTCCAGCACAAAAGCCCTGTTTTTACAGCATGCATACACCCCACCGAACCACATCCAACTCCCAATGATAGGCTATTTACATTACATTACTTCCTCATTGGTCATCTCTAGAGTCCTGGTGGGCTATTGTTCCGGAGCTCCAAGCTCAGCCCATCTCTGATAGCCAATCCTGGGTCATTCCAGCCCCAATACATAACAGTGACATTTTCCGCAGTAGATTTTTCCTCACCAGGTGCAAACTCGAAGTTTTCTCCTTCTTACCCCATGTTTTCAGAATCCCAAGTTTTAGCGAGCTTCAAAAACACAGAGTAAAAAAAATCTACTGCAGAAAATAACACAGTTTTTTAAAGTGTCAATGTGGGGAATTTCACTACTGCAGAAATAGTCTCAGCCTCCCAACTGGCATCACCTCCATTCTGTCAGGATTCCCAGGTTCTACCTCCAAATGCCTCAACAAGATGGCATGGTCCACAGTATCAAAGGCTGTTGATAAATCCAGTAACAGCTACATAGTGGCAATGCCCTTGCCTACTTTCAAGTGGAGGTCATCAACTAAAGCCACAGGAACTGTCTCATTAGCTGGCTTGAAACCAGATTGAAAAGGGTATAGAGTATATCAGTCATGTAGGAAGACCTGGACTTGTTCTGCAGCTGCTTTTCTAGTTATCTTTCCCAGAAAGGGCAAATTAGGCCCAATTTACACCTCCCCTCTGAAGTAGTTTGACTGCCGTCTTTTCCTATGCTCATTTCAAGCTGGTTTCAAATTTCACTCCCTGGGTCTGAAGAGTATTAAGCAACAGGAACTGTTTAAAGCAGTATAATGCTAGTTTGACCGCAGGAGGGCAATTAACGAATGTAAACAGTAATTTTTAAACTAGAACAAGTACGGTTTGAAACTAGAAACAGGTACAGATAGGGTTTTTTGAAACTAGAATGATTCCAGCGGGAAAGTCAGATATAAATTTGACCTTAGAGACTGGCAATAATCAGCCTCATCATTTTTCTCTAGCACTTTTTAAAAAAGTAATAGATAACCTGTTTTGATCAATGAGAAAAGGTGTCCTTAGTTAGTGACTGATTTCAGCAACCAGGATAGATAAAGCTCTAGCACGGAAGTGGTGGCTTTCACAGGTCCCAAGATCCTGTTGACAGCTTTCACAGTAACAGAGTCAAAGAGATTCATAAATGAACCAAATGATACACTGGACCTTTCTACCATCTCAAGTATATTAGAACTAGTATCCAAATCAGAATGTATGTGAGATATCTGTCCAGTAAAAAACCTTGCAAAAACACCACGAGTTTCTCCTCTTCCAGCAATCCCAACCAGGAGTGCAATTTTGTTTTTTGGGCTCAGTACTGAGAAAAAGAGGAAAGGAGGACCCGTGCATGAGCACGTCTCTGTTCTCACTCCAGGTTCTCTGGTGCGAAAGGTTTTCCAAAGGAGCTGAAACCAGAGCATAAGAGTTGGAACCTTGCAAACTGGTTGATCTAGCAAGATTCTCCTCCCATTCAAGGCTTAAATAAACCGAGAAACAGCCCCACCAACTTGGAAGGCAGCTCCTGGGACTTATCTTGCTTGGGCTTAGTTGGAGCTAAAATCCCACAAAGAATTAAGTCCCCTGGACTGACAGTCTGGTTTAAGAAGTGGAGCACAGGCTGGCGGGGCTGTATGGGCCTGCTGTCTCCCTGTCACTTGGTGGTAGAGACTGGAGGGCTGGTGGTCCTGGACTGAATCCGGAATGTCTCCTGGGTCTCCTGGTGATGAGATCTTGACTGTATTTTTTGCCTCTGTCTTCACTGTGGAAAATGAGAAGTGCTTGCCCACTCCAGAACCACTGATTTCGGGAGGGGTGTTGAAAGACCTGAGTCAGATTGAGGTGATGAGAGAGGAGGTCCTACAACTGATAAACAACTTAAAAACAAATAAATCACCAGGCCCGGATGACATACATCCAAGAGTTCTGAAAGAACTCAAATGTGAACTTGTGGATCTCCTGACAAAAATATGTAATCTTTCCTTAAAATCTGCCTCCATTCCTGAGGACTGGAAGGTAGTGAATGTCACTCATAAGAACATAAGAGAACATAAGAAAAGCCAATGTTGGATCAGGCCAGTGGCCCATCCAGTCCAACACTCTGTCACACAGTGGGCAAAAACACCAGGTGCCCTCAGAAGGTTTAGCAATGGGGGCAGGAAACCCTCCCACTGTTGCCCCACCCCCCAAACACCAAGAATACAGAGCATCACTTGCCCCAGACTAAGAGTTCCTATCTATACTTTGTGGCTAATGGCCACTGATGGACTTCTGCTCCATATGTTTATCTAATTCCCTCTTGAAGCTGTCCATGCTTGTAGCCGCGACCACCTCCTATGGCAGTGAATTCCACGTGTTAATCACTCTTTGGGTGAAGAAATACTTCCTTTAATCTGTTCTAACTCGACTGCTCAGCAATTTCATGGAGTGCCCACGAGTTCTTGTACTGTGAGAAAGGGAGAAAAGGACTTTATTCTCTACCTGCTCTATCCCATGCATAATCTTATAAACCTCAATCATGTCACCCCTCAGCCGTCATTCCTCCAAGCTAAAGAGCCCCAAGCGCTTCAACCTTTCTTCATAGGGAAAGTGTTCCAACCCTTTTATCATTCTAGTTGCCCTTTTCTGCACTTTTCCCAATGCTGTAATATCTTTCTTGAAGTATGGCGACCAGAACTGTACACAGTACTCCAAATGAGGTTGCACCATCGATTTATACAGGGGCATTATGACACTGGCTGATTTGTTTTCAATTCCCTTCCTAATAACCCCCAGCATAGCATTGGCCTTTTTCATTGCAGTCACACATTGTCTCGACATTTTCATTGAGTTATCTACTACGACTCCAAGATCTCTCTCTTGGTCAGTCTCCACCAGTTCGGACCCCATCAACGTGTATTTATAGTTAGGATTTTTGGCTCCAGTGTGCATCACTTTGCACTTGGCCACATTAAACCCCATTTGCCACGTTGACGCCCACTCACCCATCCTCGACAGATCCCTTTGGAGTGACTCAAAATCCTCCCTGGTTCTCACCACCCTGAACAACTTCATGTCATCTGCAAATTTAGCCACTTCACTGATTACTCCCAACTCCAAATCATTAATAAACAAGTTAAAAAGCATTGGACCGAGTACTGATCCCTGCAGTACCCCACTGCTTACCTCCCTCCACTGAGAAAATTGCCCATTTATACTCACTCTCCGTTTCCTTTTAATTAGCCAGTTTTTGATCCACAAAAGGACTTGTCCTTTTATCCCGTGACTATTGAGCTTACTTAGGAGCCTTTGATGAGGAACTTTATCAAAAGCTTTCTGGAAGTCAAGGTAAACAACATCTATTGGGTTCCCCTTGTTCACATGTTTGTTTACTCCCTCAAAGAACACTAAGGCCGCAGTCACATGGCCCTTTAATGCGGGAGGAAGGGCTATTTAGCTTTTAGATTTTTTGGTTGCAGTTCCACCGAAAAGGCCTTAGCCCTTGTACCAGCAAGCCTGGCTTCCCTTAAACCCAGGACCGAGAGTCTATGTTGCAATCTCGACTGAAGTGCTCTCTGGGGTCTATATGGGAGAAGGTGGTATGAGAGTCCAAATGATTTCAAACTGCAAACAAGGTCCTTAACTAGAAGATTCTTTATTTGGCAGTGGATCAAGTAGTCGTCTACACGCTTTGAGTCAGTAATACTGGGAAGAGGTAAATGGGGTTCAGATATAGTATATTCAAACAGTGTAATGCATAGCTGAACATCCAATCACTACATAGGGAAAAAGGTGCCTAGATATGCTGGACAGTTTGTTCCCAGGCTTCAAGCAGAAAAAGAACAAGAACAAGAAAAATGTACAGTTAACACCTGCAAATAAGAAGCAGCTAAGACTGTGTGAATAGACACATTCTCATAGTTACAGAGGCATAGCCAGATAAGCCTGCACTTGTGAGAGTTGAGCTACATTCCAATGGTGGGGGTATGAGGGGCTGATGTGGTAGGGTGAGAAGTCCCAACTCCCACCTGGGAGTGACAGCCTTAGCTGACAGGCGGTCCCTCAGGTATGTTGGACCCTGGCCATATAGGGCTTTAAAGGTAAGCACCAGCACCTTGAAGCGGATTTGGTACGCTATAGGCAGCCAGTGCAGTGCCACCAGCACAGGCCGGATATGATCCCATTTAATGTGGAATTATCCAACATCTAAAGTATTAGAATTGGCAGACCCAGCCAGGTCAGGAAGACCAGGGCTTCTGCATTCCCAGTTGCAGCGCTGGCTGAGCACACGAGTGGGCCGAGAGAAGCAGAACCAGTCCCTCCTTTCAGCCAGAAGCTCCACTGAGTTGGCCAGTGCGCTCCCCCACATTGCTGCCAGCCCCTTATCAGCGTCATAAACAATACATCTTTCATGATGATCTTGTCACACACATGTCAAGTGGTTTAAAAACAAAGGTGATAGATGATTCTGCTGGGGTGGAATGCGCTTAACTGTAATAACTAACGTCTGCTTTGGAAACAGAGAATACAGTATAATTGGAAACAGTAGATAGGAACATTTATTGGATAAATGAGAGCATAATTATAGGAATAAGCAGTGAGTGTATGTTTGGCTTATCAGTTATCTCTGTAAATATATCTGGCCTTAAATGCAGTATGAATGGGTATAGAATTTCTTTGAATTTGAGAAAATCTCTCTCCATTCTGCAGGCAGAAAGGAAGGTTTTCCTTGTGGTTGCCTAGTTGACAGGGCCCCAGTGTTTGACTGATCTACAGACCTTAGCAGGTGATAGTGCTGATCTCTTTTCCATGAAAAACCAAACCTGCTGATTTCTGCAGAACAAGGTGCTGCCCTGCGACACAAAAAAACAGGTGGGATTGGGTCCTCCCCCCAGCCAGTTGTAAAGCCTTTGTATGGAATGAAACAAAACTGAACCGTAAGAAAACTAGGATTTGTGAAACGTGGAGAGAGAAGTTCAGAGCTAGGAGAAGGCTACCTGCCGATAGCAACGTGAATACTTAGAGTCTAGTCCATACAAAGGTATGCACTACGCAGCCCAATCATATGCATGCTTACTCAGGAGTAGGTCCCACTGAGTTTAATGGGATTTATTCCCAAGGAAATCTGCACTTGATTGCAGGCTCCTGCACATGCTTGAAAACAATGGGGTTGAAAGCGCTTCACTTGACCAGATCAGAGCCTCACACAAATATTTTATATTTTCCCCCTATCCCTTTTTCACTCCACAGTCCACACAGATTTCTCTGTCTCCTGATTCTGGACTGTGGACGAATTTTATTTCCTGCGGCTTGGGAATCTGCTTTTAATTAAAAGCATCCAGGTGTGTTTTTGTCTTGTCAGCACATGTGATAAGCAACCTACGCATCCCAAGATAAACTGGGTATTGTTTAGATGCTGATTTCTTGAGAATTCCTATAGTTAGACCAGAATCCCATTTCAGCCCTAGTGTAGATAGGCTCTCTTACTTTAGAGTGGTTTCCAAGTTTTGGTGTAGTGGTTAAGAGCACGGACTCTAATCTGAGAGAACTGGGTTTGATTCCCCACTCCTCCACTTGCAGCTGCTGGTGTGACCTTGGATCAGTCATAAGTTATTTCAGAGTAGTTCTCTCAAGGGCAGTTCTCTCAGAGCTCTCTCGGCCCCACCTACCTCACAGGGAGTCTGTTGTGGGGAGGGGAAGGGAAAGGAGATTGTAAGCCGCTCTGAGACTCCTTCGGGTAGTGAAGGGCAGGGTATAAATCCAATCTCTTCTCTTCTTCTTGGTCTCAAGTGCAGCCTTTTAAAATTTTATCTGGAGCAAACAGTATTGCTTTTGAGTCATCCTGCTCTACTCATCTGCTCTGTTTATTGAACCCAAAGTTCAGGCGGCATTTAGTTCAGCGCATTCTTATCACTGCACCATGTAAGTATTCCCTGATGACCTTTGCTTCTACATGCTGACTTTCTATCACGTATCACTCTGACTTTCCCTTGGAATAATCTTCAGCTTTAGTATTACCAGTATAGTGGTGCATATACACATACCAGCAAACTGAAGCTTGTAATAGCAGGAGATCTCCAGGTAGGGTGGCCTGGTTCACCCTGGCCTCCGGCAGGGGACAGAAGGATAGGGTTTCCAGGTCCAGGCTGAGAAACTCCTAGAGTTTTGGGGATGGAGCCTGAGGAGGACATTGTACCCCTAAATCAGTGGGGTACAGTGCCACAGAATCCACCCTCCAAAGCATCCATTTCCCCCAGGGGAACTGACCTCTGTAGTCTGGAGATGAGCCGTCATTCCAGCTATACTCCTTAGGGCAACTGTGATTGGTGCTGCTTTTGAAAAATGTGTGAAATGGCCCTTCGTCTGTAAGTACTCCAGATCCATCCAACTATAACTTGTTTGTACATTTGACTCTTCCACCTTGTCTTAGCCATCCTGTGGTTCCCCCAACCCGGGCCCTATTTCTGCAACCTTTTGTTGCGAAGGCTGTTTGTGGGTTTATTTTGGAGTGTGTGCGTGCTTTCATCCACTTGCAGACTACTTGGGGCTGCCCTTGTCACAAATCTGGAAGCTGCAGCTAGTGCAGAATGCCACGGCCAGGCTTCTGATGGGTCTTCCTAGATGGGAGCACATCCGGCCTGCGCTGAAGACTCTGCACTGCCAATAGCATACCGAATTTGCTTCAAAGTGCTGGTACTCACCTTTAAAGCTCTATATGGCCAGGATCTGACATATGCCTTTCCCCATATATATCCCAGAGAGCACTATGATCAGGGTCTCAAAATCAACTGACCCTCCTGGGCCCCAAGGATGCCAGGCTCATGGCTACCAGGGCCACGGCCTTCTCAGTGGTGGCTCCATACTGGTGGAATGAGCTCCCGGAAGAAATCAGGGCCCTGTGGGATCTTTTACAGTTCTGCAGGGCCTGCAAGACTGAGCTCTTCCACCAAGCTTTCAACTAAGGAGCCGCCCTCATCCCTACCACCAACAACCATGGTTATGGCCCTGGCCCTAGCTCTGCGACTGAGCTATACATCGTGCTACCTAAGAAGGTCACTGAGTTGGAAACTGTCTGTTTGTTTACATCCTATAACATGCCATCTTAATCAATGAAGGAATTATTACTAGCACTTTATGATTTTAGGTTTCATTGTAACTGACTGTTTTAAATAATTTTATGTGGATTTTATGGTATTTTGTACGTACTGACTAATGTAAGCTGCCCAGAGCGGGGAGGGTGGGATACAAATTGAATGAATGAATGAATGAATGAATGAATGAATGAATGAATACATACATACATACATACATACATACATACATACTTTTGCTGGCTGTGCCTTCGTGTCAATTGTTTTACCAGTTAGCACTGTTGTACATGGTTGCCCCCTAAAGCTATTTTATGGGGCCAGTAATTCTGTCTGTGCACAGTTTGTACTCTTCGTGTATAAAGTTTGTTGGGCACAAACTTGTGAAAGGATGTCACAGATTCTTTTTAACTTAAACAAACACAAATAGGGGGAGGGGAAGCCAAGTTCACAACGTGCAAAAGAGGATGGAATAAATCAACACCGCTTTCAGACAGAACTCCGAGTCAGAACACTTCTGTCTCTGCAGCACGGATATTCGGAGAAGTTTTAGGACAACATTTTCTTTTCTCAATGTGCCGCACAAGTCAAGGGCTCCATTCACATGTCATGACAAGTTGTAATTAAGCTGCACACAGGCACAAACACAGCTTGCTGCAGTGCTTATCTTCTTTCTGTGTCTCCTCCCATCTCCCTCTTTGCCTTGCACATTAGGAAGTTTGACAAAAAAAACCTTCTTGTTTTCATCAAACCCCAAGGTGCTATGACCCTGGCCCTCACAAGCCAGGATTCTAAATCTCAGCTAAATCCCAATTTAACATCACAGACTGTGGTGAGCAAACAATTTCACAATATGCAGAAGTGCCTTCCTCTGGACATAGGGTTGCCAGGTCCATCGGAAATGCAGGCAGGGGGATGGGGGGGACATTCCAGGAGCCGGAAGTGACATCACACAACATGCCTACATCACCTGGAAGTGGCATAGGCATGTCGGGGACATCAGGTGTGACACACTGGTTTTTGGGCAAAACTCTATGGTAAAATCAGCCTCAAACCATAGAGTTTTGCCCAAAAAACAATGTCCCTCCCCCCCATTTCACCAACATGCCTATGTCACTTCCAAGTGACATAGGCATGTCACATTTATTTCTGGAGACATCACTGTTTGGGGAGAAATTTCCTCCCATTGTCAGACTCTTGGACAAAAGTGCTCATGCAAAGTACTGGAGTCAGAGATGCATTGCAGTGAAATCAGCAAGCATGTTTATTAGCGGGTCAGATGAAGCATGACAACTAGGGGCGTGCATTTGGGATTGCTGAATCGGAAACCCGCCCCCAAAAAAGTATTTTCAGGTTTTTTCGGGTTTTGGGATACCGGAAAGGCTCCATAGAGCATTTTCGGCTTTCCAAACCCACCCATCCACCCCCGAAAAAAATAAGTTTTTTCCCGGCTTTTTGGGGATTTTCAAAATGGCCACCGGGGAGGTTTAAACTTTAAAGGGCACAATGGAAACGGTGTTTTCCCGCCGTTTTTACCTCTTTCCCGCCTTTTGCTCCTGTTTCCAGGAGGGAGGGGGAAAGAGGGACCTAAACAGCCAATCCCTGCAATGAGGTTCTGCTGCTGGCCTGGCTGGCAAACAGGCTCCCTCAGTCCAGCTATGCTGCAGGGATTCTCTGGTTTGACCTGAGTGAGTCCTGTTGGTTTTGGGCACTGACTGGCACAGTGGCAGGGGTTCTTCTGGGGGGCAGATTGCACAGGTTCTGCTGTTGGCCTGGCAAACATGCCCCTCACCACCTCACTTACTTTCTTAGACAGATTCTTGGGGAGACACTGTCTGCTGCCTGCCTGCCTGCCTTTAGTTTTTCCCATAGGAAACAATGGAGAATGGGGGCACCCTCTTTGGATGCCCTGGAATTGGACCCCCTGGTCCAATCTTTTCAAAACTTTGGGGGTCCTTTAGGGAGAGGCTTCAGCAGATACAGTCCAGATTTGGAGCCTCTACCACAAACCCCCTCCTCCCCAGCCCCCTGGAAACTTTTCAGAAGTTTTTTGCCATTAATTACAATGGCCCCATATAATGGACCCGAATTTTTCGGGAATCCCAAAAATTTTCAGATACTGATCCTATACCAGTATAGATATTCAGATTTTTTTCAGGAATCCTGAAAAAATTTGGGTATAATATACCAGAATCCGAAAAAAATGATTTTTTTTTTTGCACACCCCTAATGACAACCTGGGCTCAGGGGCCCTCTTTTATTCCGGTTGGAGCTACACCTCTGGCCTCACCCAATTGTCCCGATAGTACCTTAAGATTATGGCTACAGATCATAGGTTCCCTAGAGGATCCTAGGCACTAGATTATTTATTTTATTTATTTATTTATTTGTTTCAATTTATATCCCGCCTAGCCAGCGGACCGGCTCTAGGTTGGCGGCAAGTTACGATCCGGCCAGCTATTGTTCTTCCTGACCCAAGCTCAGGTAGCTGGCCTGGCCATGTGTGTTGGCCATGTGGTGGTCACCATTACAGAGAGCACATGGTGACCACCGTTGCATACATTACAGCTCTGAACAATACTCAGGCCCGTAGCTACAGTGGGACACTTTGGGGCCTTCCCCCCTGGCTTCCTGCCAAGCCCCCCCTAACTTCCATCCATCCTCCAGGCCCCTGGCTCTCTGAGCCACCTGGAGGACTCTTGACTCTCTGGGCTGTCCAGAGGACTCCCCACCACTGCCCCTTCTCCAAGTGCGGCTTCCTTCCCTATGTAGGCAGGCAGAGTGCAAATGCTGCAAAAGTGAGTTTTTAAAAACATTATTTTATTTTTATTTTTTATTTTGTGATGTCAGTGCCCCCTGGCTTATTTAAAGGCTCCCCCAAATTACAAAATCCTGGCTACGGGCCTGAACTGGACTCCTGCTCTTTTTTACTCTTACAGCCAAAGTTGTGGAAGTTATGGCTTCATATACAGGCCGAGACTCAAGTTTCCTGAAATGAGCAGTGCTACCCTTCAGCTTAAGAAAGCATTCTGTGGACATTTTATATGAAGAAACTACTACTAAATGAATGGTTAATACTTCATGTATAAGTCAGAGTACTGCAAATTTAAAATTTATCAGATGAATATGTTCAGTTTCCTATTTTTATTCTCATTAATCTATTCACCTATGAAGTCATTTGCTTCCTTTATGCTATAGTGCTAGAGCCCTTTGCATATAATTTTAATTCATTCTCTTAAGACAACTATCCCATTATCCACCTAATTTCTCTCGTATTTATCATTCACTAATACAAAAGAAAAGAAGAAAATTACCTCCAAATATTTTAATCAGTTGTTCTTCTTTTCCTGTAAGAGATAATGGAAAGTGACAACCTTTTTTTTTTTAAAAAAAGAACATTTATAAATGCTAAGGAACATAAATACAGAGATATGGCCAGAAATTCAGTGAAAGCTGGCCCATATCTGGAATGTATAAAAATGTTAGGAGCTTCGAAAAATTCATATTCGCTCTCACTTGCTCTTTTGACAAGATTGAAGCATCTAAAAAAATGATGCTGATCAGAGATTTTTACAAACCACCAAATTAAAAGTGACTGTGAAATTCCAGCAGGGGAATTTAACAGTGAGATTAAGAGGATTAGTCTATTGTACAGGAATCTGAGGAATGCGCGTCTTGCATGTGCTTTTGTTGTGGATTACCGGGAAGCAGAGTTATGGTTTTACATCTTCCAGAAATGTACCGATGTGAGTAATTATTATTTTTTGGCAAGTAGTTGCAAGAAGCAGCAATTCCACAGGATGCCATTTCATGATTCCGAGGATGCTGACTTCAGCAGATACAGGACTGTGTCGTACAGCGGAGGTAAATATCATTTCTGTGGGGAATACAGACCTATATACAGAGTAACGATGTCACAGTCCATTTTAAAATCTATTCATGAATGACGCCACTCGAAAAGGACGTACAAACAAACGCACACCCCCCGAAACCAAATCAGGATTGAAGTCAATGTCAACATTTTTAAAGGTGAAGTTGGAAACACTTTTCTTTTAAAAGCATCTCCATACTTAAAAAAAAAAGTTCATTATTTTTATAACATAGCCTTCTCCCCCCCCCCCCCCCCCATGGTGTAATGGATGGAGCATCAAGCCAGAAATGGGGGAGATCCAAGTTGAAACCTCTACTCAGCTGTGATGCTCACTGGTTGCCCTAGGGCCATTCACGATCTCCCAGCCTAATTTATCTTGCAAAGCTGTTCTAGGAGCTTCAAGTGGCAAGGGGAGATGCAGAGGAAGAGCAGAATTAAAAAATCATAAATATTAAAGAATATCACAAATGTACCAAGAATTTTAACCCTTACAGCCAGGATGTGGAAGTTATGGTTTTGAATATCTGCAGAGCCGCAAAGTTCCCTGGAGCGAGCTATATCGATCCATCAACCTATCCAATATAACAGCACATCCTTATAAGAACTTGGGGGCAGCACTCTGCAGTAGACCAGCTGTTTCTGCATGCATAAAATCCTGGGCTGATCTCATATTTCCACTTAAAATCATCTCACCTAGCATGGTTCTGGGTGGCAGCCTCTAGATAAAGTGGACAACATACAAAGCTGCTTTATACTGAGTTAGTGAACTAACCTAGTATCATCGACACTAATCGGAATTGGCTTTCCATGATCTCTGTGGAAGAACAGGCTCTTTTCTCAGCACTACTGGGAAAGGACTGAAACTGGAGTCTTCTGCATGCAAAGCAGGTGTTCTGCCACTGTGCTGCGTCCCTTGTTGGAAATTAGGTGGGCTGATCATTTGACCTGATGAAAGTCAGCTTCAGATACAAATTTATGACTGTTATACACGCCACTCTACTTTTAGAAGGTTTTCTTCTCAACTACATAGTTCAGAAACAGAGCTGAATTGATGAGAGTTTGGCAGAGTTGCCAGCTCTGGGTTGGGAAGTACCTGGAGATTTGGGGGGTGGAGCCTGGGGAGGGCGGGGTTTGGGGAAGAGAAGGACCTCAGCAGAGTATAATGCCAAAGAGTCCACCCTCCAAAGCAGCTTTTTATTGCCCCAGGGGATCTGATCTTGGTCATCTGGAGATCAGTTGTATTAGCAGGAGGTGCCGCCTGGAGGTTGGCAACCCTATAAGTTTGGCCAATGGTAAGGGTTTGTTTTTGCTGGTGAGTGATTCTCCCATCCTCCCCGTTATGTCAGTGTTTAGACTGTGTTTCTGGATTGTGGATACATGGTAAAGCTTCCAAAAACTGGACTACAACTAGCTTGGCTGCAGATCATACATGAATTATGAACTCATCGTGGGGTTTTTTAAGAGGCTGAGCTAAACAGCTATGAATATTTAGCAACATCTGAACACAGTGAGACACTGAAAGTGAAGTTAATTTGGTTTTTTTTTTAAAGCTGGATCCCCAAACTGAGAAAGAAACAAGTTATGGGTGTGTTTACTCAACTGACATATTGAAGATGTTGTAAATTAAAGGGGGGGAAATCAAGGCAAGGGTGGGCGTGGGGGGAAATAGCAATATCTCACAGACAAATGAACCAAGAATTTCAGGCCGGAATTAACAGTTTGTATCGGCAGTCAGTAATAAATTAATACAGCCCTAGGAAATCTATAGCTACTAACATAGTATCTCTCACTTGGTTCCAAATGGAACTCCAGATAACCTACTTTGAACAGTAATGTGTTCTCAGCATGTGGGAATTAACTGCTCAATATAATAAGTACTATTGAATTTCCCATCCCCATACAGATAAAGAGCAACTGTCACCAGAAAAGGAAGACAGAAAAGAAAACCGAAACAACAACTCAGCAATAACAGGAACAAAATGGGTGTTTTAAAAAAAAGCAAACAAACCGGCTTTTCATTACGTCCTCAAAATGTTATAGGTTAAAATAACCTTAAAAGACTTAAAAACAGCAATTAAATCTTTCCCTTGCCTGCTTTCCAGAACTGCAGCTGAGAAAAACGAAAGCAGGCCGAAAGTGCCATACTGGGCTAGTCTCACTAATAACTCTCTGTGAAAAATCTCATTAATTCAGTCTGGCTCTTCAGATCAGCCGCTGAGGCCTTGTATTGTCAGTCATGGCCTGGCCTTTTCAGAATTTCCATAGCCTAACTAGCAGTGTCTCCATGGAAACCAAGCAACTATGCTTTGCACATCCTTGGAACTTTTTGTTCTTGACAAAGCTTGAAAAATCACATGCAGCACAGAGAGTTTAACATAGTGAACTAAATCCTGACCCGTACTTATAAAATGATAAACCCCAGCATACGCTTTATTAGAAATGATTTCCTTACAAGATACTTAACCAAGCAGGCAAAACACCGGAACTAGACAACGTATTGCGAACACAGCTCTAGCCTACAGAGAAGGGATGGAAGTTAGTAAAGAAACACAAGGAAGCAAAGATATACAGTCACGAACTAGCTCTGGTTCTGCAGAAATGCCCGAAAGGGATAGTCATGCTTTCCTGCAAATCCTCTTACAAATCTGCTTGAAAGCTCCTAAACGGCACCCGATGCTGATTCACATACCTGGAATAGAAGGTGCCATTACTGTGTCACACTTGGCAGTTGGTAAAAGCAAATATTGGGGTCCCTGATTTCATGCCATGTATAATTCCATTACCTAAGGCCAGAAGAACAGCACCACAATGCTAGCATAGCACTCTTTAGGGGTGGATAGCTGCTCTACAAAAATCTAACATCACGGCACAGCCGGAGTGGAAATCTCACCTTCGTGGTGACTGAATAGATGTTCATAGTCCAAATATCACCACCAAGCTGGTCTCTGTAAAAACAAAGCATCCAGGCTAAAAACCAGCATAGCCCAACCTCTTCTGGTTCTACAGATCTAGCTGGAATGCTGAAGACTGATGTTAACAAGGGACTGAGCATCTCTACACACCAGCAGTGTTCCCTCTAAGCTGAGTTAGTGTGAGCTAGCTCACAGTTTTTTAGCCTCTGGCTCACACATTTTTTTTTAAGCTCAGGGAGGATGGCTCCAGAGCAAACTAATTTATGCAGTAGCCAAATCACCTGCTCACAACTTTAATGCCGGTAGCTCACAAAGTAGAATTTTTGCTCACAGGACTCCACAGCTTAGAGGCAGCATTGCACACCAGCCTGTGACTTGATCACGTATTTGCAATATGTATTAGTCTTCATATGGTGGATCACCCAGTCATTTGAGCCCCCACTTGAAGTCTGAAGTCTGAAGATACACAAATCTACCTACCTGTCTTCACATCAGGTCTGGGTCTGCCATGAGCACTGTCAGTCAGATGTGCCCTCGCAAGTCCCCCTTTAGGCAGTTCCAGTCAGATTAGATTACTGTCATGTGATTTCTATAGGGCTGGCCTTGAAGAGTGTCTGATACAGAATGCTGCGACAAGAACATTGCCTGGAGCAGATCAGAGGGACTATGTCATTTTCCACCTTTTTTTCGTCTTGTCAAGTCAGAGCTGACTTATAGTGACCTCGTAGTGTTTTCAAGGGAAGAAACATTCAGAGGAGGTTTGGCATTGTCTGCCTCCGTGTCATGACCCTGGTATTCCTTGGAGGTCTCCCATCCAAATACTTGCCCGGGGCCAACCCTGCTTAGCTTCCAACATCTAACGAGATCAAGCTAGCCTGGGCTATCCATTTATACTGGCTTCCAGTTTTGTTTCCAGGCCCAAGGTGCTGGCTTTGATCCTCTAAGCCCTATACAGCTTGGGACTAGTATACCTTAAGGACCACCTACTCCCATATGAACCTATCAGATGATTATGGTCATCTTGCAGGTAATCAGATGATTATGGTCATCCTCAGCTGTCCTCTGAGGATACATACCTAAGAAAGGGCCTTCTCAGTTGTGGTACCAAAACTTTGGAATTCTCTCCCTGGGAAGATGTGTCTGTCCCCCTCACATGTTATCTTCCACCATCAGGTGAAGAACTTTTTGTTTCACTATTACCTTATTGACCCTCCTTCCTATTTTTTAATTTCTGTACACAAACATGCTCAGTTTAATTTGGGGACTGATTCAGATCAGAACTACCATGTGTGAGAAGGAACTTCAGCCTTCCCCCTCGTACCACTTTCCTGACCTAAAATGGTCTTGGGGGAGCATGGTTTACCCAGCAAGGAAACCTTTTGATATCCTCACAAGCTATATACCGCCTCCCAAGCCCATTTCAGATCCAGAAAAAAAAAACACTGGGGTGCTAAATCTCTTTCTACTCTTGTGCCATGATACCAATCCAAATCAGTGCCTGGGAACTGCTACCAGTGGGGAGCTCACAAACCCAAGCAGGCCTGGAGAAAAATAGTGTGTAGTTAGGTTCTAAACCTCATAGTCCGAGCACTGAAATTTCAACTGAATTGGAGATGCTCCACTAGAGCTGTGGCACTCCATCAGATCCAACCCTAGAGATTCCATCCCAGTGGGGATTTAATTTGTATAATTTGGTTTTGTGTGGATTATGTTGTAAGTCATCCAAACAGCCTTTGGGTGAGAGGCACTATAGAAATGTATCAAGGAAATACTTATTTCTTCCGAACATACCCCTCTAATAAATAAATGCATCAAAGTAAGGGTCATTTGATTCATGCTCAAGTCCTGTGCAAATGACATGCACTAAGGTAGGGCTTTCATGTGGTGTGGAAAAGTATGCCCAGTATATTATGAATCAAAGAAAAAGCAAATAAACTCATACCTACTACCAGTGTTCCCCTGTAAGCTGCGCTGGACTGCGCTAGTGTTAGCCAAATTGCTCTAATTTAAGATGAGCAATTGGCAAATTACCGGGCTCTTTGCCAGCTATACCAAGGTCCCACCCCTTCCAGGAGTTCCCAGCAAATAGGCACTGAGGCAGGAATCCTTTTAAATGATGTTTACTATAAAATGTTGTTCAAGCATACACAAAACAGAATCGCACACACAAACACACAGGTCTAAGGAAATTTAGATAGAAAATAGCACTGTTGCGTTAGCAGGAGTTTCATTCAGGGGTGATATTTTATCTATCCTGGAGATGGGTCCTCGTTCCAAAAGAAGATTAGAGGGATTGGAAAGGAAAAATGGAGATCATGTTCTGAACCTGCAGAAACACACCTTTTCTCTGTCTGTGCAGACCAGAGATTAAAGATGGAGGGAGGGTACTGAGATAGCAAGTGGGACCTGAGAGGTATAAAAAAACAGATAGGGGTTGTGGAAGCTCAAGAGACTGATTGTATGGCATGCAGTCTCTTTTATTAGGTGGTCTTGGGGGTGGACAGCACTAACCACATCCCCTTGACACACCTTTCAGGTAGTCCATCCCTTCAATCCCTATTATTGGTCAAGGTAAAAAGAGGAGGGGATGCCAAAGAGTGATCAATATTGTAACACTAGAGCTAGACAGGAACTGACACCTGGGCAAAGTCCGATGAATCACCGGGGCCGTTCTATTGTCTCTTTAATGGCCCTAGCTGGCCAGTTGATGGGCGATTAGTTGCCAGGTAACCTCACTTAGCATAATCCGTGTAGGTATGTTGGAGGGGGCAGGGGTTGACCAGCGCAATGTAACAGAAAGAACCCTTATTGTAAGGCGGTCCTTGCTTCTGTCTTAGTGAACCATAAAGGTTGCCAGCCTCCTGGAGTGGACTGGAGCTTCTCCCAGCAATGGAGAATGCCTGTAGTCCTTGCAGCATAGCAACCCAAGTTCAAACTTATGAATATTAAAATCCATAAGAGCACTTTGCAGTGCCTTGCTGGCCAACATTTGCGCACCAATTGCTGGAGCCCAGCACAGAGATTTTCATCCCACCACACAGGCCCTGCCCTCCCAATCATCAACTTGCCTGGCGAAGCAGCAGGCTCACTGGCTGGAGGTCCGGTGCTTGGCTGCAGGGCAGGCCTTATAAAGGGAGGCACTTGTGCGGGACCCACCTTACTTCCTGCTTCAACTAGAACTCCTGGACGATCCCTCCTGCTGTGCCACCCAAGAGGATCTGCTCTCCTGCCCCACAGGCCACTGGATCAGGCAAGTCTCCCCCTCACCTCTCTCTGCCCAAGAGGAAAGTTGGGGGGACTTGGGAGAGCCCCAGCAGCCATGCCGCACATTTCTCTCCCCAGTGGGCTTTAAAGCTAAACAAAGCGCGAGTCTCTTAATGGGCCTCTTTGTTTTGGGGGGTGGGGAGGAAAGGAGCCAGCTTCCATGTGGAGGCTTGGGCCTGCTTGGCTGGTTATGTTTACATTTCATGACTGTATATTTTGTATGTTTGTAAACTGAAATTTCAAAAAAATAAAATGTAGGCAGGCTCACAACTTTTATGGTTTGGCTCACAATTTTTTTATCTCGCACACAGAGCTTCAGACCTTAGAGGGAACACTGCCTACTACATAACTCTAGCTGCAAATTAACACTCTCGCCATCAGACTAACAGATTAGAGAATACCTATTTCCTTTTCCACTTCCAGAATTCTTAAAGATCACAGTGCCATATTCTATAGCAGGCAGAAACCTAAAATAGCCTCACAGCACACCTAGGAATCTGAAAGTGATGTCGAGGCTTTTCAGCATTCTCATTTTCCTTGCTCACATGTTCCTGTTGTTTTTGGGGGAGGGGGTCTGTTCTGCATGTGTTTTGCTCCCTCTAGTGGTCAATTCAATATTATATGGCTTTATGCCCGGCATATCTCCCTGCAGATTTAAACTGCAGATTTTTATGTCGGACATAAATAGGGATGGGCATAAACCAGCTCATGGACCTAAATTTGCGACAAAAATCCCTTCGTTTGTGGTTCATGAGCCAAGGTTCATGAGCCTCCCACAACCCTCCATGTGGTGTTTTGGAGATTCAGGCAGTTCGTGGTGATGCATGTCAGCTGCGTCTGCAGCAGACACACTGGCACAGATCAATTACAATAGTCAAAGCAACAGGGAGATGGACTTCTGCAGCCCTGGAAACACCAATAGTGTTCCTCCAAAGCTCGACAAGCAGCACTGGCAGCCAGTAAGAGAGCTGCCATTCTGTTCTATGGGGGGCATATACAGGGGCATCCTGGGGTGGTATGCGGCAAGTTTGATGCCTCCAGCTTGAGGGGGTTTCATTCTATACACTCTTGGACCTGTGGCTGTGATTTCCCAAGAGTTCCTGAGAGCACCTAATTTGGGGGGCTGCTGCTCCACCCACCCCCAAGCCAATCCTCACCAAACTTGGAGGGCGGGTAGAGTGGCATACCAAGGAAGTCCACTAAAAGTTCGACACACTCCTGAACCTGAGTTCCCCAGAGAGCACTTTTTTGTGGGCACCTGCTTTGGGGGGCTAACTAACCCCCCCCCCAATCCAATCCTCACCAGACTTGAAGGGCAGGTAGAGGAAAGTCATCTGGAGACTCATTGTGAGTTTGGCCTCTGTAGCTTACAGGAGGGCCATTCTACCGCATCACTAACCTCACGAACCGGTTCGTTAAATGGGAAGGTTCATGAAGGTTTGTGGTCTGAGCTGAAATGGACCCCTATTTTCCCAGTCCATGCCCATCCCTAGCCCTAAAGCAATGTAATTTCAAATCAACCACCAGAGAAAGCAAAATATGTGCAGAACAAAAAGCTGGGAAAATGAGAAAGGGGGAAAGCCCTCAGGTGGCACCAGAAGCAAGAAGAGTCAGTTCTTCCCTTACAGGCTCCAGAAGCAGCCAAGAGGGAAAGACTTGATAGGAGGTACACTGAGAGCCTGTAGTACAAGATCAAACATCTGCCTAGGAGCCAGTCAGGAGGCACATAGCCCCCTGACTACAATCAGATTGGTTAGTTGCTGGTGCACTAATTCTCCCCATTGAGATCAGGGCCCTGTGGGATCTTCTTCAATTCCGCAGGGCCAGTAAGAAAGAGCTGTTCCACCAGGCCTTTGGCTGTGGCAGTGGGTGTCCATGTATGGCCTCCCTGAGATCCTTGTTCACCCATCTATTAACAGCCAGCTATTATTCAGCCATTATTAACGGGCTAGGGAATCTCTCACAACCAGCCAATTCTATCCTTGGGCTGTGACCACCATTTTAATGTATATTACTGTGTTTTAAATCTTTTATTATATTTATTGTATTGTTGAAATGTTGTTACCTGCCCTGAGCCTGCTCAGGGCAGGCTATAAAGAGGAGGAGGAGGAGAAGGAGGAGGAGGAGGTTGGATTTAAACCCCGCCCTTCGTTCAGAGTCTCAGAGCAGCTTACAAACTCCTTTCCCTTTCCCTCCCCACAATAGGACACCCTGTGAGGTAGGTGGGGCTGAGAGAGCTCTGACAGAAACTGCTCTTTTCAAGGACAGCTCTGACAGAACTATGGCTTGCCCAAGGTCATCCAGCAGCTGCAAGTGGAGGAATGGGGAATCAAACCCGGTTCTCCCAGACTAGAGTACGCGCACTTAACCACTATACCAATGAGAGTTGCTGACCACGCTGGATACAACAGAGGCCACACCAATTAAATTCCTACCCTGTTCTGCTGTTTAGATGAGTGAATGGTGGCTGGAGATTACCCACAGCTTTTGCTCCCCTTTTTCATTGTGGGTTATTGCTTGCTTTCACAGTTTCTCTTACAGTGATTTGCCAGGTGGACTATGTGGGTAGATTATCTTCCCTGAGGAGAACAACGCATTGGGCCCTCTCCCCCTGGGGGCTGCACGCTACCTTATAAGCCCCTTCTGTTACAAAACATTCATACAGATTTAATTCTCAGTAATCATCTTTGGGCTGCCCAGTGCCAAAGACACTGCCTATGCCATTGGGTCATCTATTCAAGAGCCAGTTTGCGAGTGGTCTGACTGAAATGTGTCCAGCTGGAAATAATGACTTGGTCAACCCCTGGGAAATATAAATTAGGGGTGCGCCAACATTTCTCTATTGAAGGTAGGCTCTCAGTAAATTTCATTTCAACAAATGCTATTAATCCTATTTTTATGATTTCTTACATTTTACCACGCCCTTCTTCCTCCTCTCTCCGTACTGGGCACTGTGCCTGTACTGAGAATAGGGCTGCCAATCTCCAGGTAGCACTTGGAGCTCTCCCACTGTTACAGCTGGTCTCCAGGTTACAGAGATCAGCTCCCCTGGAGAAAATGGCTGCTTTGAAGGGAGGACTCCATGGCATTGTACATTTCTGAGGACCCCCACCCAGGCTCCATTCCCCAAAATCTCCAGGTGTTTCCCAACTCAGAGCTGGCAACCCTGACTAGGACAAAGCAGGGCCTTGCATCAATCTGCAGGCAAAAAATATTCCTCTCCCCCTTTCTTCCTCTAGTTCACTGGATGGTCTTGCTGCCACATTGCATCTTAGTGCACTCTGGGAAATGTCTGTCATCTGAGGATACCTAACCAGGCCAGGTTGGCAAAGACACCACCAGAACTAGCCCTTGCGTGGAGGACAGTAAGTGAGTAAAGAAAGCTGGAAGAAAATTTCGTTGGGATTTGTTTTCAATAGAGGCTGCGTTCCAAAACACAAGTTTAAAAAGAAACATAACTTTACTAAAGAAAACAAGGAAATGGTACTTTGGATAAAAGAAATTAAATATTGCATACTTGCAGCTGACTACATTTTATCACATCCTATCAGTTACATTGCTAACGAGAGAAGACGGCTCTCTTGCTACGTGCTTTATGTTGCTGGACACAAAGAGCCAGAAAGCTTGTGGAGACATGCGTACAAGTTCAAAGCCTTTCTACAGACAAGATGCTAGCAGACCTCCACAAAGGCTGCAGGCCACTTCGGTAGCGTCAACAACTCTCACAAGCTTTCCCGAGTTGACAACATCAGACAATGTAAAATCCTGCTAACAACAACATTTAACTCCATAATGACTGCAATGTAAGCAACTTGAATTCCAACAGATTTCCGTATCAGTTACATTATCTTCATTTCCTTCCCTGGTCTCCCCTTCCCTCTGCCTTCTGCCACTAAAAACCAGAAGTCCAGGAGGGGTCACTGTAATAAAGAGATGTGCATATTGCCAAATATAAATGCATGCCAGTCACCTTTTAAATTTGTAAACGCAACTAAAACATTAATGATAATGGCTTTTTGATTTATTTTTAGGGTTTGTTAATATCCAAATGCACGGGCCTCAGAAAGCAGTATGTGAGGGCAGGTGTGCTGGACTTGAGGGAGAAACTAATCAGAAACCAGGCCAGATTCAGAAGCTTGGGTAGATGAGACCCAAGCGGTTCCTTGTGCCACCTGGTTCCCACAGAGCAGGGAGCTCCAGTGTCCTCTGGGGTTACCTACCGTATTGGTCCTACAACACAACTGAGATCAGGCCAGCAGTTCCCCCTACTTGCAAACTGCTTTGCCGGCACAGGGAGTGAGGTGCCTGGGCACCAATGCATTGTCCAGGGGTCCCCAACCCTTTCCAGCCTGCGGGCATGTTTGGAATGGTGGCAGTGTGTGGTGGGCGCAGCGACAAAACAGCTGCCACCAAATGGCTTCCACGCTAGATGGAGCCAGCCCATAAAATAACTGCCACAGCTTGCCGTCAGTCAGGGAGTGAAGGTTGGTTTTTTGTTTTGTTTTTTTGCTGTGGTAGCAGCTGCTGCCAAAGTAACAATTTTTTTTTTACAAAATCTGCAACATGCATCAAAACTCCAGTGACCAATGAGAAGCTTTGCTGGGCAAAAGTCCCATCTGGCCCTGCCCACTTTTTAAAAACACTTAAAGGGTGCCAGGAAAGATGTCTGGGCAACCACGGGCATTCTGCTGGGGACCCCTGACATAGCCCCTGGTTTGAAACTGCATTGTGTTCTCCAGTTTTAGAAGAGGGAGAGGCCTTGCTTTTACCTTAACTGCATTTCTTAAAACATTTCTTCCCGGCACTTCTCCCCAACCACATTTGACTCAAGGTAGTTTACAGGCAAACGTATTGTGCTGACCTTGAAAGACCAATGGCCTGAGTGCGCCCATGTATGTGTTCAATACCACCACCACCACCGCCACCACCACAGCATGCTCTTAATTTCTTTCCCAGGTCGGTCTAAATAGTAGCTGTATAGTACAAAGTCTGAGTCCAGGGGTACCTTTAAGACCAACAAAGTTTAATTCTGGCTATAAGCTTTAGTGTGCACACTTCAGACCAACATGACTACCCACCTGAATAGCTCTATAGCGTTTGCAAATAATATTATGGAAGAGGACCTCGGGACTGGGGGAATAAGGGAGTTCTTGGGGACACTGGCAAAAGGCAAAGAATCCGAAGGGCAGAACGGGGAAGCTGCATGGCGGGGTGGTGGTGGAAATTTTGCATTTTCTCTGCACTGAAAAGGGAACAGATTCCTTGTAAATTCCAGCACCTGATTCTTTCCAAGACACTCTAGACAAGCTTGTGCCTGCAAACCAAAACACAGCTGGCAGATCTAATTTTAGATCTACCAGACTTGGCAGTGTCCATTTAGCAACTGAAGTGTAGACAGTTTTTTTTCCCCTCCCTTCCAGGAGGAGAAATTCTCAAGCAGGAATATATAGCCGAGCAATGTTGTCTGGGAGTCAATGTAGAACTGAATGTTTTGAAAACCTGCACTCCTCACGCATTTGTGTCTTACCATTTTCCAAGCAGCAGCTCACACCCATTTTATTTCATGGCAGCCCAGGAAAATATGTTGGGCTGGAGTGACAGTGATTGGCTCCAGGCTGGCCCACAGCTATGGATCCATTAAATGCCTTTGAGAAGTGGGGGGTGCAATGTGCCCCTCTCTCCCCCTCCCTGCAAGATTGAAAGGGCCTGCCAGCTGATGGGTAGGCCACATGCTCCCTGCCAGTCAGCTGAAGGGACATTTAAATCTTTCAGGAGGGGAGGGAGAGGGGCATGCACTGCCCCCCCCTTCATTATGGCAAATAATGGCAGCCCCACCAGAAAAGATTTTGCCCCACAAGCCACAAAATCCTGGCTACCGGCCTGGCTCAAGGTATTTGCCAAGTTTAAGCCAGCAGTCTCCAGCTACTGTCTGCAATATCCCACCATTACCTCGGTCACACAGGTAGGGTCAACAGTATCCCACTGGTCGGCCTAGGGTTGCCAGCTCTGGGAAGGGAAACACCTGGAGATTTGGGGGGTGGAGCCTGAAGAGAGTGGGGTTTGGGGAAGGGATGGTCCTCAGCAGGGCACAATGCCATAGAACCTACCTTCCAAAGCCGCCATTTTCTGCAGGGGGACGGATCTCTACCATCTGGAAATCAATTGTAATAGCGGGGGATCATTGGGCCCCACTTGGAAGCTGGTACCCACAAATGGGCCCCTCATAGGTACACTGTGGTAACAGCCAATGCTCCCTCTAAGCTGTGGAGTCTTGTGAGTGAAAATTCTACTTCGTGAGCTACTGGAATTAAAGTTGTGGCTACTGCATACATTAGCTTGCTCTGGAGCCATCCTTCCTGAGCTGAGACAAAAATGTGTGAGCTGGAGGCTAAAAAACTGTGAACTAGCTCACACTAACTCATCTTAGAGGGAACACTGGTAACAACCCCTAGTCCGTCTCTATCCCATCGTTCGGAGGCAGGCAAGCTGCTGCCTCACTCAGCCAATGAGCGGAGATGTCTGCACGGCATGATGAGGGCAAGCCGTGACGGCTGTTCTATCCTAGTGCGATCGAGGGGTTCGGATAGGCTTTTCACAGACACTTGGGTCTCCGCTGCTGTCTGACACTACCAATCCTGAACAAAGGAACCCTTCACCTTTCCATTCAAATTGCTATCCAATGTAGATGGCCATTTTACTTTGTATGCTATGTAGATGGCCGCTACTTTTAACCAGGGATGTGCTAGAAATTAGGGTAGGATGCTCTGGGCAAGGGGAGAGGGGCTTCAAAAATGATCCCCCTTCAGGCAAGCCTCTTTCTGAATAGGGGAGTGAGGGAAGGCAGCCTTGTTTCTGAGACAGAGGGGCTGGCACCTTTAAGACCAACGAAGTGTAATTCCGGGTAGAAGCTTTTGTGTGCATGCACGGTTCCTCAGATATACGAAGGCCCATGGCTACAGTGGGGCCTCTTGGGGCCCGCCCCCCGACTTACCGTCAAGGACCCCTGATTTCCCATCCAGTCTGGCCCCCCCAACTCCCATTTTTAAATTTTATTTATCGTGCTGATTGCCAGCAAGCCCCACGCCGCCCTCCAATCCCACCCCCCTCTCTCTTGACTCTCACTGGCGGCAGTGGCAGGTGGGCAATGGAGGCTGCCTCCTCCCCAGGTGGGCTTGCTGCTCTCCTGCCCTGGCAGCCTTGGCTCCCCTGCCACAAGGACACCTGGCTGTTTGCAGGGAAGGGCGGGAGCAGGGCTGCTCGCTTGGGAGTGTATGTATGGGGGGTTGCAGGGTTTCCCCCTGACTTAAAAAGAAAATCCTGGCTACTGGCCTGGATACTCTGAAACAGAAGGCACCAACCATGACAGATAGGTAGAGGGTGGGGAGGGTGTTGTCAGGAAGGGCCAGTTAGAGTCAAGATGCATAGCCCTTCCTGGCAACACCTTCCCCACCCTCTACCTAGCTGTAATGGTTGGCGCCTTCTGTTTCAGTGTATCTGAAGAAGTGTGTGTGCACACGGAAGCTTATATCCGGAATTAAACTTTGTTGGTCTTATAGGAGCCACTGGACTCGAATTTTGTTCTGCTGCTTCAGACCAACATGGCTGCCCACCTGAATCTAGCTTTACCAATTCTTAGACAACTGCCTCTAGATTACATCATACTTATCCAAAACGAAGACAACCATGCGTGTGAAATGACAGCCCCTAAAAAAAGTTATACACAAAAAGGGTGTTTTTGTTTTTAGTATTATTATACATACCTGTATAAGATTTTAAGACAACTTCCTCTTTCTTTGGAATTTTTTTTTTGTATTTTTCATATGCACATATGTGTGTGCGCGCATGCATGTGAGTGTGTGTGCACCTGGAAGTCATGGCAACCTCTGGTGACTGACCCTGACAGGGGGCCTGGAGGATATTCAGAGAGGTGGCTAAATAAAGCCTTCCCTGCCTTCTGACTGCTGGTATTCCGAGGAGGTCTCCCATCCAAGGACTTGCCAGAGTTGACCCTGCTTAGCTTCCAGGATCTTACAAGTTCGGGCTTGCCTGACCTATCCAGGTTAGGGTACAACTTCCTTTTTTTCTTGATCCTGCGCCTGGAAAAAAAATCTCCCACTGGGTAAAAAAAGTATCTGAGTAAACCACAACCTGTTGCTGAGTTCCAAGGATTTCTACCCTGTTTCTTCAGAGCTCCAGTATGAGCTCCCGTTTCTTAACAGCAACCAGCCATTTCTCTGAAACTTTATTTCTGTCTAAAGAGGCTGCCATAATTTGTATTTTCATTGAAGGCTATGTCCATTTGCTATGCTCAGTATGAAAACAATGGGGTTGTGGACAACTTTGCCAGGGATGCTTCTGGCTTAAGCTTGCCTTAAATGTGTGAAACAGATGCTTTTCTAGCATATTCTCAGTGTGTCAGGCGATAGCTTGCATGGCACCAGAGATTATCACAAATATGTCTCCCCTGTTTTATTATCTATAACAACCAGAGTCATCCTATTGAATTTCACATGTGACAAACAGTCTGGATAACTTATGGCAACAAAAATAGTTTAAGGCACTGAAATAAAATACACCGACAATGTACAGCAACAGTAGTTGAAAGAAATTCATTTTCTGTCAACGCACTGCCCTTCTTCAGACTTTAAACATTTTTAACCAGGGAATCATGAAGCTCGCAAGAACGTTGATTTTGAACAGTAAAACACAAATAGAGTAAGAACACATGTACTTAAGATTATCTATCTTTTTCGAGGTCAGGTAAAGTCTTCATCCTATGAAACGTAGTGCTTCCTAATCCAGGTCTGTCCCACACAATTATCTCTCCTTATTATATAATTGAGTGTTCCTGTGACTCTTTCCTCAACATTCCACACGCCAACCCAGCCTTTGGTCCCCTGACCTGTCAATCAGAAGCTGTCCCTATCCACTGACAGTGAGTACTCGCGTGCCATTGGCTGAGTGCAGGGTCTCCTCCTCTTCTCCGCCCACTCCTTCAGCCACTGTGCCCTCTCAGAATTACTGACAGACAGCTTTCACTCTTGACGAAGAAGCTTCTCCTGCTTCCCTCCTGTGTGGGACTAACTATTACCTCAGTGGCTGTTGGTAGATGTAACGAAATGGCAGTTACCTGTGTTCATAAGATGGCTGCTGTCTGTGGTTTGTTTAAAATGTTCCTCCATGAGGTTCAATTGAGCTGTAGTTCCAGAGAGGGGCCTGCAAGAGTATCACTCACTGGGTTGAATGGGGCTTCCTCATCTGCTAGCCTACAGTTCCCACCTGCCACAAGGCCAAAAAGTGCGGGAAAAGAAGGACCATCCCAAGAGATGGGGCACCATCAATATAGACTCCAGCCCATCCAGGGAAGATTGTGTTTAACCTCTGTTGATTTATGCCCTGTTGGTTCATAGTGTGTGCTTACTCCTACAGTTGTGCCTTATTCATTTAGTGTGTGTGTAAATAGTAAAATAAATTCTTCTATTTGGGCTAATAATCTGTGATACCTGGTGATCTTCAGGCTCCACCTGGAGCTTGACTACCCTAGGCATAGGAATCAGTGCTTTAGAGCAGGGTCTGCTAGACCCAGGTTGTTGCTGTAGAAGCTGAGTGGGTGATTTTGGACCAGTCACAGACTTTCAGCCTAACCTACCTCACAGGATTGTTGTGCAAGTCAAAAGAGGGAGAGGAGAATGATGTAAGCTGCTTTGGTCCCCACTGCAGAGCAAAACTACTTTTCCTCCTGGGAAATTTATTTATTTACATTTCTATCCCACCTCCCAGCCAAGGAAACCAATGTTGCCAATCTGGAGATCACTCAGAATTACAACTGCAGATGGCAGAGATCTGTTCCCCTAGAGAAAATGGTGGACTCTGTGTCCTTATACCCTGCTGAGATGCCCCCCCCCCCGACAGCCAATGTGACGTGGCAGTCAGGGCTTCAGAGCACAGTAGAGGCTGTGCGGGGGGGGGGGGGATGGAAAGCTGAACAGTGAGGGAGAGATAAAGGTAGGCTGATGATTGGCTGCGAAGTAGATAGGGTTGCCAACCCCCAGGTGGGAAATTCCTGGACATTTGAGGGATGGAACCTGGAGAGGGTGAGGTTTGAGGAGGGCTGGGACCTCAGACAGGTACAATGCCATAGACTCCACTCTCTAAACCAGCCATTTTCTCCTGGGGAACCATTGTTGCCAATCTTCAGTTGAGGGATGGATATCACTCAGAATTACAACTGATCTCCAGGAGGGAGGGCAGAAGTCAGCTGCAGTCAGAGGGGCAGATAGCAGTAGGTTGATGGTTAGCTGGGAAGGAGATGAGATTGCCAACTCCAGGTTGGGAAATTTCTGGGGATTTGAGGGGTGGTGCCTGGAGAGGGTGGGGTTTGAGGAGGGGTTGGACCTCAGACAGGTACAATGCCATAGACTCCACTCTCTAAACCAGCCATTTTTTCCTGGGGAACTATGGTTGCCAATTTCCAGGTGAGGGCAGGAGATCACCCAAAATTACAACTGCTCTTCAAGTAGCAGAGATCAGTTCCTCTGGAGAAAATGGTGGACTCTGTATCAGTATACCCTGCTGAGGTCGCCCCAGAAAATTGATGCTGAGTGCCCAAGGCTGGGGCACTCTCCCGGAGCCTCTTTCTAGAGCCCGTTGTATTTATTTCCACAATGGACCTTATTCCTAGTTTCATATAAGACAGCGAGTCGGCAGGCAAAACAAGGCCTAATAATTTGCAGGAGTTCGTTGCATTTCAGCTGTTTTCAGCATACATAAATAAAAAAAATGCCTAGGAATGATTTAAGACGCCTTTTCAGCAGCTGTGGTTGTAAAACTTTAAAAAATTGCCAGCCAGCAGCAAGTAATGAAAAAGCGTTCCTTATTCTTTCCATTTCCCCTGAGGAGACATCGCCCAACCTGATACAGCTTGCTGAAGTCTATAAACAGCGGTTTCAGAAAGACAGCCAAGGCAGGGTGGTGAGGTAAGTCATTTAAGCTTGTTAGTCCACACTTTACCTAGCGTACAGGAGTGCCTCAAACAACTAGAGTTGCAAATGTTTTTTGAGGTTTGGAAAGGTTTCTTTTGGGAGCCAGCGTGGTGTCATGGTTAAGAATGGCAGACTCTAATCTGAAGAACCGAATTTGATTCCCCCACTCCTCCATGTGGGTGACCTTGGGCCAGTCACAGTTCTCTCAGAGCTCTCTCGGCCCCACCTACCTCACAGGGTGTCTGTTGTGAGGAAAGGAAGGGAAGGGAATTGTAAGCTACACTGAGACTCCTTCAGGTATTAAAGGGTGGGGTATAAATCCAATCTCCTCCTCCTCCTCCTCCTCTTCTTCTTCTTCTTCTTCTTCTTCTTCTTCTTCTTCTTCATCTTCATCTAATTATCAGTGCCATTCCAAATAGAGTCTTCAAAGCCCATTGACTTGTGTAACTCTGCTTATAATTGTACTGTGAGTATATTACTAAATGCAGTTTTCTGAGGTAATCTGAATTGGAATGGGTAAGAAGCAGACCTGAAAGTTGTACACCACCATCTTAAGCACCAGTGGAAGGGTGCACCTCTGCTTAGGGTGGCACTGGAACACACACACATGCCCAAACTGAACCTGAGAAGTGTGATTTCTTTTACTGTCCACACTAATGTTGTGTCACCACGATAAGCTTACTTCTAGCAAAGGACGATGCTGGGGAATAAAGTTGTGTACTGTTAAGGTAAAAGTAAAGGTTTCCCTTGCTCAAAAGCCAGTCGAACCTGATCCTGGGTGGTGGTGCTCATCTCTGTTTCCAAGCCAAAGAGCCAGTGCTATCCGAAGACTTTTCCATTGTCATGTTGCCTGCATGACTAAACACCGAGGTGCATGGAATGCTGTTACCTTCCCACTGAAGCGGTACCTATTTATCTACTTGCAATTTCTTGCTTTCGAACTGCTAGGTTGGCAGGAGCTGGGGCCAGAGATGGGAGCTCACTCCGTCACATGGCACTAGGGTCTTGAACTGGTTTGGTCTGCAACTCAGCATCTTAACCTCTGGGCCACCATTACAGAACTATTAACATACATTAACTTAAGCCTTTGATTTTGTAGGTATCTGGTTACAGAACCGTGCTTTTTCATATAGATGTCAGTGCCTACTTCAATAATGGTAGAAACTGCTGTCAATTGGCAGCTGACTTATGGAGACCCTATAAGGTTTTTTAAGGTAAGGGTCATCTTAGGTACTGTAATGTACTGCTTGATTAATATATTGTTTTTAGTAGTTTTTAATGTTATTTAATGGATTATTATTGTGTTGGTTTTGATGTAAGCTGCCATGAGCCCTGCTTGCAGGGAAGGGTGGCCCAACATGTTGAATTTAATAAATAAATAATAAGAGACAAGCAGAGATGGTTCACCAGTTGCCATTGCCTGCCTCAGCAGAGCATCCCTGGACTTCCTCAGCAGAGCATCCCTGGACTTCCTCAGCAGTCTCCCATCCAAGTACTAACCAGAGCTGACCCTACTTAGCTTCCAAGATCTGACAAAATCAGGCTAACTTGGGCTATCCAGGTTGGGGTATTTCAATAATAACGATCTGCAAAAGACTGAAACTGCTTTTTGTACAATTAACAAATCTAATGATAAGGAAGACCTAGACTGGACATCCTGGTGGGGAGGGGTGTCTGTATTTTCAGTTCCACTTGAAGTTTCAGTTCCACTTGAAGTTTCTCATTAAAGTCCTACCTTCCAAATAGGGGCAGAACTTAAAAACAGTGTGCTTCTGATGTCACCAGAAGTACATTAGGGCCTAGAACCTGGCTCTCTTTGCCAATTCAGGAAACAAATTTGTTTAAGAATCTGGCCAACATGATGTCTACTAAACTAATCCATTTTCTTACTCTAGTCATAACTGCTGTGGATGTAGCAGCAGGTCAACCATTATGAAATAAAAATTGACACCAACAATCATTTAAGTTGTCTAACTTATCCTGTATTCACTCAGAGTGCTATTTAAGTGCACCTGAGGAGTTGTCATATTTGACAATGCAAGTGCCATTGTGATGCTGCAGGAGGACAAACAAATATTGCCTTGCTTTGCCTTTAAGGAAATCTGGTGTTTATCCTTTACACGGACAGCTTCATAGTAGACGTTCTCCATTTCTGCATATGTTTCATTGTCCTAATCCTGCATTTTTCAGATCCCACAGAAGACATTACTCAGGATTATTTATTAGACTATTAGCCTGATACCTGTGCTTTGCTACGGTATTTAAGTTCCATAAATCCAGTTATAGTACTGATGACATGAAGTTTGAAATGTAACATTTGTTGTAGGAATTCTAATGGAGAAGATTATAGTGTAAAAAATGAAATGAGACATACGTACTGTTTTTTTCTCTCTTTACTGAAGGACCTCTCAGTAGACCACATTGGTGGTTCTGCCCTCAGGTGCTTAGTGAGCTCACTCTGGAGCATTCCTAAGTTGCCTCCTCCTTGTAGCGTTAAAGTACCCTGGCCCTGCTCTGACACCTGACAGACACCCGCCTGTCTGGTGTGTGTGTGGGGATTATGTTTAAAGGCATCTGGGAGGCTGGGCCAGCAGCAGGGCTAAGGCAATCCTGCTGAGCAAACCTCCCCGGTGGCTGTAAGCGTCCCACCTCCCCTTCCTACACTGGACAGGAAGGGGAGGAGTATTAAAAGCCACTATGGAGGTGGGGCCAGCAGGATCACTAAGGCGTTAGTGCTGGGGTGGGCTCCCTCGTAGCTTTAAGCACCCTGCAACTGCTGCTGCACCTGACAGACAACTGCCTGTTAGGTGTAGGAGGTGATGGGAGTCTATTGGAAGCTATTGGAGAGGCTGGGCTGGCAGCATCACTGCACCTCATAGGTGGTTATTGGCCATTCCTTTATTGAAGTTTATTGAAGGCTCATTCTAGTCCAAAGTTCCAAAAATGTCCAACAGAGTAGTCCAATAAGGAGCCAAGGGTACAAGCAAAGCTCTTTTTACATAATAGAAAATAAGGAGGAAAGTAAACCAAGGAGGATCCCGTAGACATCTAAGCGACAATATCCTAGAGGCAAAGAGCTGTGCATCAAAAAAATAAAACCCAAAACACCCCAATGGTACAAAGTAGCTCAGTTTGCTGCCTAGAGACGCTTATTAAAGAAACAAAAATTACATTGGCTAAAATCGCCACTAATTTACCAGTCACCTTGTAAATGAAACAAAATATAAGCTGTTTGTCCTCTCTCCTTGGTTCCAAACCACAGAAACAGAAGCAAAAACACAAACAAACCTCGTGCATTTTGTTCCAGCCGCCAGTCTAGGGAAGGAGCTCAACCCCACCCTTCCCACCTCGCATGCCACTTCCAAAATCACAACAAAAACACTAAAATCCAGAAAAAGGGAAGTGCAGATTAGAACTCACAGTGCAATATTTCCATTTATATAAAGTAGTTCTCAAATAAGAGAAAGCTCCTTCATCCCAGTGATCACGACTGTGATTCAATGGCTGCCACTGAGTTTCTCTCGCAGGTCCATGCTTTGGAGCGTTTCAGGAAACCTTTGCATGTCGCCACACCCAACAGCTTCCCAAGTTGAGTTCCCTGCTAGAGATTCCCTCTGGGAATCTCACTGGGGTTTTCGGAGGCTGGAAACCCCTTCTCTTGACCTGGAGATTCGGCAGTAAGGCGGGAGCTCCCTCCGAACCCATCCAAAGTCATCGCGCCGCAAACCGGAACAACACTTTTCAACATGCACCAAAATATACGTTATCCTGGGAAGTCTTTCAGAGACAAGACTGTGCTTCTATTCTGCATTGACACAAAAACAAATCACAACCCATTGGCTCCTTTAAAAAATGGACATATGAACACATGAAGCTGCGTTATACTTACTCAGATCCATTGATCCATCAAGGTCAGTATTGGGGTTGCCACCCGCCAATGGGAATGGAGGTTCTCTCACTTTCAGGGGGCCCAATCCACTGATGGCCAGCTGACTGGTGCAGGAGCCCCACCCCCCAAAGAATCATCATGCTCAACATTCCCGGCGTGATCATGGAGGTGATGTCATCATTCCGGGCACGTCTTTTTTGGGGGGACGCTCTAGCATTTAGGTTAAAACTCTATGGTGATCATAGAGGGTTTTTTTGCCCAAATGCTAGAGCGTCCCCTGCACAACATGCCCGGCACAATGATGCTTCGTGTGCATACCTGAAGATCCCAAGACCGGGCAGGAGCACCCCCATCAGCAGCCAGGTAAGAGCTGGTAACCCTAGTCACTATTGTCTATTCAGATTAGCAACAGCTCTCCAGGGTCTCAGACAGTGGTCTTTCACATCACCCACTACTTGAACTGTTTAAGTGGAGAGTCTGGCAGTTGAGCCTGGGCCCTTCTGCATGTCGAGCTGATGCCCTTCTACTGAGCCATGCCCCCTTCCTCACCATAATAAGGGAGGAAATGGGATAACGGTGGTTTGAGAATGATGTCTCCTGGAATGCCAGTATAACTGCATGTACAAAAGATGGTAATTCTGCTACATTTGACTAGAGTGGAGCCAGCCCTTGTACTGTTTAGCAGTGAAAGGGTTTAGGAAATTCCTGTGAAAAATCCCCTTACAGTAATACAGATCTTAAATTAAGGATCAGCTAAGGGCTCCATCCAGTCTTTGCACAGCCTTTCCTTCAAGCCTCTGGCACAATCCTCCTTCGCTATGCACCCTGGGAGTTTTTCTTACAAGCCTTGTGTCTTTGTCCTGAATTGTGAAGAAACAGATGAACTAGCCAGATTTCTAAAGTTCAACAAACTCAGCTGGTTCCATTTTGCCTACACCCCAAAGTCTCCCCTCCCCCTTTGCCAGCCGTGTGACAGCAGGTAAATATTTGTGTTTGTGCGCATGTATACATGTTTTTAATTTCCTTTCTGCTGAGGCACTGAAACGTGCATTCCAAATCAGTGAGCTAAAAGTGATCTCACCTCTTTCCTCCTTTGCTTGCGTACGGTGGTTGGATATCTGTCTTTTGATAGACTTGTCAGCCAGTTTGCATTCCTTTATGTCACGGGGTAGAGTCCTTTCGACTGACCTAAGCGGAAGAGCCATGGGACTCAAATGGAGAGCTACTTCCAGTGGTGTGTCCTTGCTACACAGAAAGGGATTTTCCTGTCTTTGGGCTTTTCCACATGGGCTTTCTCCATCAGTTCTGGCTCCATACTGCTTTGGTTTATCCCAGTTTCCACATGCATTTTTGTGCCTTTAGCTTTCACTCCCTCCCCACCTTGGTTTTTCCACCAGTTCTCTTGAGACCCCCCCCCCCAAAAAAAATCTTTTTTTCTGGAAGCCAATTCTGCATCTAGCATTTGCTCCACATTTTTCTCAACTGGGAGGAAAAAGTGCATCTGAAAACCACATTCAAGTACCTCAGGGCAATGCTGTAGTGACTGCAAAGTCACCCCTGAATGGCCATAAATCTATGCAGAAGTTACCATAGAACCCAGTGATCGAAGGAAGTGAAAGCAGCATGCAATGCAGAGGGGAATTTCTGTTCCAACGTGGGTTTCATAAAACAACACAGGGAAAAGCCAATGCAAATTGCCCTTTGAGTTGTCTTTTTCCTTGTGCATAATGTTTCTGTTGCTTTGAATTCAGAGACCTGCCGAAACTGTCATTACAACACTGCCCGTTTGTCTCGAGTTGGCACTCCTGGTAACAGGTTTTTTAGAATCCAGAACTGTCAGACATGGCCCTGTAAAGCTCCACACAGAGAAGACACCAGTTTGGTGTAGTGGTTAGGAGTGCGGACTCTAATCTGGGAGAATGAGGTTTGATTCCCCACTCTTCCACATGCAGTTGCTGGTGTGACCTTGGGTCAGTCACAAGTTCTTTCAGAGCTGTTCTGTCAAGAGCAGTTCTTGGGAGAGCTCTCTCAGCCTCACCTACCTCCCAGGCAGTGTTCCCTCTAAGCTGAGTTAGTGTGAGCTAGCTCACAGTTTTTTAGCCTCCCGGTCACACACGTTTGTCTGAGCTCAGGAAGGATGGCTCCAGAGCAAACTAATCTATGCAGTAACCAAATGGCTTGCTCACAACTTTAATGCCAGTAGCTCACAAAGTAGAATTTTTCCTCACAAGACTCCACAGCTTAGAGGGAGCATTGCTCACAGGGTGTCTGTTGTGGGAACGGGAAGGGAAATGAAATTGGGAGCTGCTCTGAGAGTCCTTTGGGTAGTGAAGGGCAAGGTATAAATCCAATCTTCTTCTTCTTATATTGAATCTGTGTGTGTGTGTGTGTGTGTGTGTGCGCGAATTAAATGGGAAAAGTGTCAAGAAGCTTTCTTCAGAGGTGCTAGGCAGCTGTTCTTCTGAGGCATGTTGTTCTTTTTTTTAATTTAAGGCTCTGGATCTTTTGATAACAGCCCTCTAAAGTGCTTTTCAGGTTAGGGGGATGAGAGAGAATAAGACGGCAATCATGATGCCGCTGGATGATAAAGCCGGATCGCAGACTGATCCCTTTAGATCAATAGGCATGCAGACAGCTGTAACAGTGGCCTGCCTGGTGTCTCTTCTAATTTGACTTCCTCTTTGGGTTGCATACACTAACTCCAGCCTTTGAGCCACAAGCAATTTCCCTGAGTCCTGTAGAGCAGAGTGCCAGAGATGGTCAGCCTCTGTTATTCAAGCCCTTTTCCCCCTAAAGGAAGAAAATGCAAAGCTCCTGCAGTAACAACACAATATTTTATTCACTTCTTTGTATTTTATAGGCTATTCTTACCCTGAAGTCTCATAGAAAATGACAAATGGAAACAGTACTCGAATATTAAAGTATTGTCAGCGATCCAAGAAGTATACGTAGGGCTGCCAAGTCAGCCCGGGGGGCGGGGGATCCCCTGCTATAGGGGTTCCCGATCCGCCGGCCGGCATTCGGCCGGCGGGGGAAACCCCGCCCCAGAAGTCGTCTGGTGAGGACGACTTCCCTCATGTAATGACGTCACCCGGAGGTGATGTCATCACGTTGGGGGCGTTGCCGGGGCAACGCCCCCAACGTGATGACGTCATCTCCAGGTGACATCATTACATCGCCGTGGTGCGCGCGCGTGCAAAGTGCATGCACCAGAAGAGCTCTTGGGGGGAGAACAACTCCCCCCCGCCGGTAAGTCGCCGGTACTTGGCAGCCCTGAGTATACGTAAGAGAACATACCCCTTTTTGCTGGCTTCTCTGCTGACATTTCCCACTGAGAATGAGCTGAGGATTAGTTTTAGAAGTGACTGGTCGCCTCATTGTTGGACATTACCAACAGGGCCGGACTGCCCATAGAAAAATGTAGGCATTTGCCTGGGGCGCCAGCTCATGAAGGAATGCCGCGCTGGCCTGCCGCCCTGCCCCCACCAAAAGCCCTGCTCTAAGGGGCCATCTTGGCACGCCTGGGCTTGGCCTGCTCTGGCAGGGCAGGGATTGGCTGCTCTGACTTTCCCTGCTGCTGTGCTGAGAGGATGGCCCAGGAGTACAAGGTAGGGTGGGTCTTTTTTTGGGGGGGGGGAGGAAGCCCAGCTATGAACCCCGCACTCCATCACCACTGCCGTGGCCTTTCAAATGGTGCCTATGTTGCTGGCCAGCTGGCAGGCACGCAGGCCCCTTCCCCCAGCGTGGGGCTCATGCGCAGGCAGGGTGGCCGTGGGGGGCCAGGCAAGCAGGCTGCTGAGTGGGGGCTGGGTGAGCAGGGCAGGGTGCGGCATCATGTAAGGCAAAGGGGCCTAGCCAGGTGAGGGCACCAGGGAAGGGGGCGAGGGCTCTCTCCGGGCAGCCAGAGGGCTCCACGCCTGGGATCTCAGATGCTCTGCCTCTGTGGCCCGCCAAGCAGAGCGGCGGGACCAGCGAAGGCAGAGCTGGTTGGGGCGGGGTGAGCCTAGCCTTAACTCTTTCCTCGCTTGCCTGGTGGGGCCCAGGAGGCCACAGCGAGCCAGACAGGGTGTGGCGGCAGCAGCAGAGGCCGGAACCTCCCTCGCCCCAGCAGTGGAGGAGGAGCCTAAAGGCCGAAGGGACAGCCAGGCCAGGCTGCACCCTGGCATTTCTCCACATCCCCTCCCGAAGGGAGGGGAGGGAGCTGGCCCAAGCGGGACTCCGGGAGGAAGCTGCCCCCCCCACACACACAGAGGCCAACGGCTGCTGGGGAAGAGCAGCTGCCATGGGGAGGGGTCAAGGTTGCTCCAGGAAGTCCAAAAGAAAAGGTGCACTGCATGCAAACACCAGCGACGGTGCAGGGAGCCTCCCCTCCCCTCGCCCTAGGGAGGATATTGTCCACCTGTGCCTCCCTGCCGGGGGGGGGAGTGTCGGAAGAGAGCTGCCCTATCTCCACCTGACTTACATCCTAGGAGGACCATGGTGAACAGTAAAGGAGAGGACGCACCCTGCAGGAGACCCCAACTTACACTGAGCACAAAAAGTGCGCTAGGCAGCAGCCGCAGTTCCTGTTCCCGAGAAGGAGCCCTGCCATTCAGACAACTTCTGACTTCCTAGAAGCGCGCCTTAAAGCCAACCTGTCCTGCTTCTCAGAAGCGCCGCTGCCCTCTCGGCTTGAGACGTCCAAGGGGGCAGCTTGCCCAGCCTTCTGGCTCTACCTTCCTATTCAGGGAGGGCCGCATGCACACTGGCTATAAGGGAAGCATCTCGTTCTCCTTTAACGCGTGTTAAAACCCCTTAAGAAGAAAAACGTTCCGGGCAGCCACTCTGAGAGCCAGGGAAAAATCCAAAACAAAACCCCAGGTCAGTTTACAAGGTCTGGGTTCTGCAAACCTTTCCATCAATATAGTAGAAAAGAGTCCAGTTGCACTTTAAAGACTAAGAAAATTTGTGGCAGGGGGTAGGAGCTTTCATGAGTCACTGCTCACTTCTTCAGACACAGCTACCGTGTGAGTTCACATGGTCGTATCTATTGGAAAGTAGAGTGCTTCCAGATGCCAAATGACATTAGCAGGCAAATGACAGCAACAGGTGTGATTGGATTAGGTGTGATGTGCAGAGAGATAGTAGGCGTGGTGAAATCAGCATGGGTAATGAGACAGGAAAGCTAGGTCTGGATTCAGTCCAGGTGGGTGCTTTATCAGTTGCACTTCAGCAGTCTCCCTAATCTCCCTTTGAAATCCCATTGTAAGAAAACTGCTACTTTTAGGTCAGCAACTGAATGTCCTGGAAGGTTAGAATGCTCCCTCGCGGGTTTTTGCATGTTGCAGTTTCTGATGTCAGACTTCTGTCCATTAATTCTTTGTTGAAGGGACTGGCCTGTTTGTCCAATGTAGAAGGTGGAAGGGCACTGCTGACACGCGATGGCATCAATCACATCAGAGGTTGAGCAGGAGTAGGAACCGGAGCTGGTCTGGCTGACGTTGCTGGGTCCACTGATGGTGCTGCTGGGATCTACATGAGAGCAAAGTTGGCAACTTGGTTTGTTGCAGGCCTTGGTACCAGACTCCATTACGGTTAAGTACTTTATCATTGCAGGTGAGAAGCTGTTTTAGGTTAGCAAGCTCTCTGTAAGCTAAAATGCATTTATGTTTGAAAATTGGTGGGCTCACAGGGGTGGGGGGTACCAGAAGGTAGCCTTGCCTAGTGTGCAGAAAAAACCTGGCACCGGCCCTGATTACCAAACACACCTAAATACAATAATAGCACTTGTGTGTGTGTGTGTGCATGTGCTATATTTATTAAAAACACAATACACTGTGATAAAAATGCACTAAAAATGATTGACTCGACAGAAGATTAAACAAGTAACAAACTGATTTAAAACATCTACAGGAATGACAAAATGTGCCCAAAAGATAGCCTCGGTTCGCATTATACTGTAATACATTACAACTAATTGAATCAGCTTTGGCTGATAAAGATGGCCGAAATGGGATTACATCCGGATGCCTGTTCCTACTGCTGCAAATATTTTCCTATTATTGTATCCATTTTCTTACTGTTGTCAATTTTTTTGTTATTTATCTTTTGGCCACGTTTTGTAATTCCTGTAAATGTTTTACATCTGTTTGTTACTTGTTTAATCTCCTGTGGAGTAAATAATAGTGCATTTTTATCACAGTATATTGTCATTTTGGTTTGCAGTTTACACTGTGGTCCCTTGCTCCCCTCCCCCATTGATTAACAACATTTATGCCCAACTTTTCCTCCAAGTAGGTCACTTTCCTATTGCAAAACAACAGGTGGAATCCAGCCAGCTTTTTCTATCAGTCTGGCCCTGTTTTCCTCCTTACTACAGTCCCTGACAGGCACACATAGTTTTTGTCCTTGAGGGTCCTATGATCTCCAGCGCAGCCTTCATGTGTCATCAAAAAGAATCCTTCCTCCCTTTTTCAATAGCAGAAAAGCTGGTTGAATTGCACCTTGTGCCTTGCTAAACATGATCTAATAAGCTCTACAACTAAGCAGGAATATGTACCCACTGTAACTACACAGTACCTGCCTCTTACCTCTTAGGAGTAGAGCGGGGATGCCGCTGAGGTTCCTGTCCTCCCCAGGCTCCGTCCGCAAATATCCAGGAGTTTCCCAACCTGGATCTTGCAGGGCAACCCTCTTACATGTAAGTGAAGAAAATTTAAAAATGTTAGAGTATCAGTAGTTGCTTAGCAGTAAATGGAAAGTTGGGGAGTAATTGTTGGTTCAACAGGGCAAGAAGCAAAGTGTTATGTTCTGTACACGATTCTCTAGTTTGGACTTAAAGACTCCTTAGTGTTAACTTACTTCCTGCTATGTACCCTGCGACATGTCTGGGCATGTTCGCCTGTAATGCTAAGCGATACCAGCCTGAGCTTCAGCCCCAGAGAACAAAAGACCCTAGGATCCTGATAGTCCTCCTATCAGAGGCTGAGGATATTCAAATGGACCTATGATAGCCTCTGGCAGGAACCTAATCCCTGTTTACCCAATCCCCCGTGGGGGGTGAAGTCGGGGGTGCGGTTTACCTGTAAATATCCCCGACTCCCCGACCACTCTCCCCCATGCTTTTTCCTTTGATGAATCTATATTTTTCCCTACTCCCTCTTCCCTTCTGTACCCCACTTTTACTTGGGAAAATTAAAAAAATAATAAAATAAAAAAGGATAAATGCCCTCTAACTTGAAAAGGCACAATAGAAATACAATAGACATGGCTTCTATTTATATATATATTTATTTATTTAAGTCATTGCTAACCCTCCATTCCACCCACATAGGGTTCCCAGCATAGCAAACACCAAAGCTTTAAAGCATTTCTGCATTTAAGCATTTAAGACATTAAAACAGAATTGCATTATTAGACCTATCAGAAGAAATTTCAGGGCCTGGTTAATCAAAGTTTATGGGGAGGACATATTTTCCTAATCTTTCAGTGTGTATCATGCCAAAGTTTCTTTTGTTTGCACATTACGTTCAGCACACAACTGCCACACAGTATCCCCTGTGTGTGTGTGTATGTGGGGAATCTCCCTAATATCCTTTATTTTTGAAATGTTGGTATGGTAACCCTAGAAGAAGCCAATCCAGTTGCTGCAGTGAATCCCCCACACTGTCTCAGGCTCCTACATTTACTTAGCAATCATCTGCTGACTCAATCTGGCAAGGTTAGGAAAGACGCAGTTTACAACACAAACCTTTGGAAATGGTAGGGCTGCCAGCCTCCAGGTTGGTGGCTAGAGATCTCCTGGGATTACAACCGATCTCCAGGCTGGAGATCACCTAAAGAAAATGGCCACTTTGAAAGGTGGACTCTGTGACATTATACCCCATTGAAGTCCCTCCCCTCCCCAAACCCCATCCTCCTCAGGCTCCACCCCCCAAATATCCAGGTATTTCCCAACCCGGAGCTGGCAACCATAGGTAGGGATGCCAGCCTCCAGGTGGGACCTGGGGATCCTCTGGAATTTTAGCTCATCTCCAAACCACAGAGATCAGCCCTCCTGGAGAAAATGGCTGCTTTGGAGGGTGAACTCTATGGCATTGTACCCCACGGAGGTCCCTGTCCTCCCCGGGCACTGTCCCCAGATCTCCAGGAGTTTCCCAAACTGGAGCTGGTGGCACTATATCCCCCAACAGTGCCCAGGGGAGACCTGGCAACCCTAACCCTAGGAGATTTGTTGCATAATGTGGTGGTAAGTTGTACCTGTGGCTGCAGCTTCCTCTCTCAGTGAGGATGAAAGTCCTTACAGGAATGAAATGGAGTTCCTTCCAACTTAGACCTCAGGCAAGTTTCACTGTTATCTCACTGGGTTCATACTGTGATAAAAGACCTCTGTAGCCTGAAGGGGTGGTCCCTACAGATTACCCTTCATTCCTCAATAGCTTAGTGTTGTGTACTAAGGTGCGACGCTCAACCAGAGAAAGACATAGGCCGGCATACCTAAGAAACTTTGTATGTTAGGGTGCCTTGGAACTTGGTGTGTTTGTGTTATGTATTAAGGATGAGTCAACCCTAAACTAGACCTGGGGGGTGGTCGCATTGAGCTTGCGTCCACAAACAATAGTTGGCTAGGATCCTAGAATGGACCAGTAGAGAAGCAATGTTATGTAAATAGCCTATCGTTGGGAGTGGGGTGTGTTCAGGGTGTGGTTTGTGCATGCTTAAAAACCAGGCTTCTGCCTGGGATTTTTGTCTTTCTTCTCCTTGCTGAAATTACTAATAAAGTAGAGCTGATCACTAGACTTGGGGTCTGTTCATCCATGGAACCCACTAGTTAACACTTGGGAAGGAAGAGGCCCTCAGAACTACTTGGAAAGAAACCAGCCCAGCAGAAGAACATGCTTCCTTACCTATCCTTCCTTCTCTTACCTTGCTTGACACAGCTGGGATAGAGTCTCATAAAGGCTATATCATCACTATAATGTTCAGAGTAGTTTTAACTTGAAGCTGTGTAATGGTGCCCAGATTTTAAAACAAACAAACCAATGAACAAAAACTATTGAAAAGGTATTTGCGGCAAGTTGCTATTTTCTATCATGGGATTCAAAGAAGTCTGCAGAGTATATTGCTCATGAATTGTAACCCATTGCTGATAGTATCACTAAAGAAGATATCTGAAACAAGAGGGTCCTCATGTGATTTGATGAGCCTTTCTTCTGCTGCATTTTGATTTCCATCTTGTACGAGTGTATTAGACTTTGACGTTTGTGGAAATGGATAATTGATGGTTAAATGACTCTGTTAATTGAAAACTGACAGAAGTCTACAACATATAACAACAAACAGGATTTTAAAGAAATGGTTTATGTGGATTAGATTTATTTTTTAAAAAAACCTTTAGTGCAAATTGTTACAGAAGTATTGTTTTTTTTTCTATAGAGCTGGGATAGAACCCATACACAATTCTCTTAAATAATTTTTTAAATAATATAAATTTCTTCCTCCCCCTCATAGAATCGTAGAATACCAGAGTGGGAAGGTGCCATGCAGACCATCTAGGCCAACCCCTTGCCTACACTATCCCTGACAAATGTTTGTCCAGCCTCTGCTTAAAGACTGCCAGTGAGGTGGCGCTCACCCCCTTTCTAGGTAACAGATTCCACTGTTGCACAACTCTTACTGTCAGAAAGGTTTTCCTCATATCCAGCTGGTCCCTTCCCGCCCTTATTTAAACCCGTTATTGCGAGTCCTCTCCTCTACTGCCAACAGGAACAGCTCCCTGCCCTCCTCTTAAGTGGAGGATTGTTATGATTTGCTATGATTAAGAACAAGTTCACGTATTTATCAGGCAGTAACCCTCATTGTGTGGTTTAGTTGTATTCCATGAGAGAGGAAGCTGCAGCTACAAATATGATAAACACTACCCCCCCCTTTTGAGAGGGAAAAATTATGCAAAGCAGGCAGATGCTTGAAGTAGCGGTTCCCAATATGGCACCCATGGGTTATGCATCCCACCCCACCCTCCATATATTTCCTAATACCCGCTTCTTTCTTCCCCAAAGCAACAAACCAATCCTGGCTTCTTTCTAATTCACTGGCACAGGAATCACTTAGAAGAGCCCAGGATGTAAACAATTAGTAAACCCAAGAAGCAGAATCTTGTCATAAAATGTGGAACTAGTTCAGCATATATTGGTCCAATGGCCTTGTCCCTGGTTGGTGTTAGAGATGCCAGCCTCCAGGTGGGGCTTGGGGATCTCTCAGGATTGCAGCTTATCTCCAGACTATAGAGATCACTTCTCCTGGAGAAAATGGATGCTTTGGAGGGTGAACTCTATGGCATTGTACCCCACTGAGGTCCCTGCCCTCCCCAGGCTCCACCCCCCAAATCTCTAGGAGTTTCCCAACCTGGAGCTGGTAACCCTACCCCTTGCACCCCTGCCGGATGCCAGGGGAAACCTGGCAACACTGGTTGGTGACCAAATTAAAAAGCAGTCAATTCTTCATGTAGGTCCAACAATATGTAAGATGCTCTGGTTGTATGAGCATAAACTGCCAGCAAAAAGATTTGAGAGTCTATGAAAATCATAAAGTATTGCTCCATTATGACTGGAATAGTATCCTTTTGTTCTGATATGGCCCATCAGGACTCATTGCAACAGACAATATGGGTGAGCATTGGGAGCAAAATATTTTTAAAGTTATTGATTTGCCACTGTGGAAAAAATGTCAATAAATAAGCTATCCATGGGTTCTACATTTGCTGGGAGTAAGAATAATAACTATCGCAAGATAATAGTGCAGCTTCATTTATGAAAAGGAAACAATTTCTTGTATTGTCAAACTCTATCCAAAACAGGGGGGGAACCCCTCTCTTTATATTTTTATACCACCTCTCCACTTGATTGGGGTCCTCAAGGCAGCAAACATGAAAACATGAAAACATCTGAACATTAAAACAGCATTTAAATATATATTATAAGATAAAAAAACAATAAAAACAAACATCTTAACACAGGGGTGGCCAAGCTGTGGCTCGGGAGCCACATGCAGCTCTTTCACACAGATTGTGTGGCTCCCAGCAGGGCAGCTGGGGAAGCTAAATATCATTAGCAAACAAATTATCATTGGACAAATAAATATCATTATCAATATCTGCTTTTACTGCTTTTGTTATTATTTTTGGCAGTCTCATTAAATGTTAATAAAAAAGCAAATTTCTATATTTCCCAGTAAAAAACATGCAGTATTTGTTCATGTCTTGCGGCTCTCAAACATCTGACATTCATTCATTCAGTGTGGCTCTTATGTTAAGCAAGTTTGGCCACCCCTGCCTTAAGATATAACACCAGAACCAGGGAGGAGGGTCAATAACTGTAACTGGGAGTATGTGAAATTAAACCAAAAAGTCTTCATCCGCTGGTGGAAGATGTGTTAAGGGGAGACAAACGAATCTCCGGTGGTGGTGGAGTTACAAAATTTTGGTACCACGACTGAGAAGAGGTTTACAAAAACTAGAACTTAAGGGCATTCAGTGAAATCAGTGAGCAGTAGGCTTAGAACAGGCCAAAGAGTGATGAAGACTCTTCACCCATGTGGAATTCACTGACACAGAAAGTGGAGATCAGATAAACATATGGAGCAGAGGTCCATCAGTGGCTATTAGCCACAAAGTACAGATGGAACATTCTGTCTGGGGCAGTGATGCTCTGCACTCTTTGTGCTTGGGGAGCAACAGTGGAAGGGCTTCTGGAGTTCTGGTCCTGCTGGTGGAGCTCCTGGTGGCACTGTGTGACACAGCGTGTTGGACTGGATAGGCCATTGGCCTGATCCAGCATGGCTTCTCTTATGTATGTTCTTTGTCTTTCCTCCAGTCACATATATGCCCATAAGCAGGGTGCAGTAGATTACCATCCTACTTAATTGGCATATCCCTCCTTTTCCCTCCATGCCCTATATGGGTGTCCTGACAACAAGTGTTATGTTGTGGACACTTCAAATCCATTATTAAATGATTAAACTTCCATTTTTAGAACCTGAATCAGGGGCCTGTTATTTATACGTTCAGGTGGGGGGAAAGCGGAGATTCCCATTGTCTTGTTGCTGGTGGTCCACATGGGGGAATAAACAGGTAACAGCCGGTATGGTGTCAGCTAAGTTTGAAGCTTTCATCCAACCTCTGCCAACATTGCTAAAGTCAAAAAATGATAACCACAGTGGTGTGAACTGACTGTACTTCTTCCCTTCCCTTCCCAGCCTTACCAAGGCATAGATCATAAATTATAGCAAAATGTCAACCACAAGCCAGCTAGCTGGACAGATCACAGTTTGTTCTTCCCTGCAATGGTCCCCACCATTAGCAGATACCTCCCCACAACGGTGTATCACTCAGCCTCCGATTCCACATTCCTTTTAACGCTCATAAGCAGAGCATCCCATATGTATACAGAGGCTAGGTTGTGGGGCCTTCCTATAAGCCACGATTCCAATCATAATACCCCAGCATGACTTCGCATGAGATTTCACATGGCTTTCACACAACAGCAGCCTTGCCACTAGCTCTCTTGTACCAGTCAACTTTCAATTCAATGTGATATGTGTGTGCGTGTGCGTACGCACAGATGCATATTTTAACCCTACCCCTACTATTGTTGCCATTCCAATGTTATATGTATATTTTTACTTCCAGCAGAATCGTTTGCCTATTAGCAGCTATTAATCCCATTGCACTAGGCCTCTTAATTGGCCTCGGCCAGCACCAATTCCCAACCTCGGTTTGTCTCCCCTCCCCTTCTCCACCCCTCCTTTCTCCTCATGATGTTTAGAGGGATCAACCAAAGCCATGGTGCTTCTGCATTTGAATGGAGCAGATAAAAGCAAGGGCTTCAGGTTTGGTTAATTGGAAAGGGCTCCTGGTTTAGAAGTAAGGGACAAGCCTAATCAGGGATAAGGAGGGGAGTGGTGGTGAGGCGGCAGCGGGAGGGGGGGTTCTTTTCTTTATGAAAAATGTGGACCTCCCCACAGTAATTCCTCTTCAGCTGCTGCCTCACAGATGGACCTTTTAATTGAATTTTCTTACAGGCCTGAGGGAGGGAGTTCATGTCAGGTCAGGTGAGACAACTGAAGTGAATCTAATGGCGGTTGTTTCTTTTCAGCAGGAGCAGAGGGAACGTGTGTGGCTTTGTTTGGTCCCTTCTTTCTCCCAGCTGCAAAATTTCAATTAAAAACATAAACAAACATACCAGCAAGCACAATATTGTTGTTGGGTTTTTTTTTTAATGTTAATGTTGTCTTCTTTTTCCACATAAGTGGCATCAAGGTCATTTGAGGGAGAGATTCTCAGTTGCTCGGTATTCTCTCATGTGGCCGTTGAGAGAGGTACGCAAAGATGCTGCATAAACATCGTGCTAGAGACTACGACGCTACTTCAGGAACAAGCAGTGGCGCAATTAGGAAATATTAGATTCAGGATTTAATGGCCTTGTGGGCCCCCTCCCTTGAAATGGCAGTGTTGATTCAAATGTGAAATTACAGAACGATCATTCGACAAGCTCATCTCATCCCATCTTTAACATTTCCACAGAGAAACGCACAAGGGGTTGGATCTAGCTGCCCTATTTACTCACTCTCAGCTAGGGTTGCCAAGTCTGGGTTGGAAAATACCTGGAGACTTTGGGGGTGGAGCCAGGAGGGGGTGGAGTTTGGGGAGGGGAGGGGCCTCAGCATAGTACAATGCCATAGAGTCCACCCTTCAAAGCAGCCATTTTCTCCAGGGGAGCAGATATTTGTCAGCTGGGGATCAGTTGTAAGAGCGGGAGATCCCCAGGCCCCACCTGGAGGCTGGCAACCCTACTCTCAGCTAATCAACCTCCGTATTACAGCCCCCAGGCCGTATGCCTTTTGTCCACGCAGATCTCGTGATCCCCAGTGTTTTCGGTCATCAAAAAGGACCTTTCTTTCTTTTTCTCCAACAGAAAAGCGGGTTGGATCCAACCCAAGATGTAACTGATTCTATGCATATTGGCTTAAAAGGGAGCCCCACTGGGCTCAATCGGTCTTGCTTGCTACAGCCCGCTTTTGGCGTCCACCTGCACAGGCCGTGAACCACAGTCCTGGACTTCTACCCAAGTCTGGCCTGAGACCATCACTGGAAATGAGAATATAAGCAAACTTAAGTGTAGGATGATCAAACAAACCTAGGAAAACAGAAGCTGTAATGCTTAGAAACAAAAAAAAAAACCCTGCACAACTCAGCTGGAGACAGCCTTGGGCCAAACTGTTGTTACCTTTCACTTTCTAAATCTGCAAAATGGACAGCAAGATTTTTCATCTCTCCCCTTGTAGGGTTCTTGTTAAGGTGAAAAATATCAAGATTATTCATTTAGCAAATGCACGGAGAGTAAGACGGGGGTAGAGTTGCCAAATCCAGGTTGGGGAATCCCTGGAGATTTGGGGAGTGGAGCCTGGGGAGGACGGGTACCTCAGTGGGGTACAATGCCCTAGAGTCCACCCTCCAAAGCATCCCTTTTCTACAGGGGAAATGATTTCTGTAGCCTAGAGATGAGCTGTAATTTCAGTTCTAGGGTTTCCATCCTCCAGGTGGGGTCTGGAGATCCCCCGCTATAACAATTAATCTCCAGGTGACAGATATCAGTTCTGCTGGAGAAAATGGGTGCTTTGAAAGATGAAGAAGAAGAGAAGAAGAGATTGGATTTATACCCCGCCCTTCACTCAGAGTCTCAGAGCAGCTTACAAACTCCTTTTCCTCCCCACCCACAATCTGTGAGGTAGGTGGGGCTAGGAGAGCTCTGAGAGAACTGCTCATGAGAAAACAGCTCTGACAGAACTATGGCTTGCCCAAGGTCATCCAGCAGCTGCAAGTGGAGGAGTGGGGAATCAAACCTGGTTCTCTGAAATTAGAATCCGTGCACTACATCAAACTGGCTCTCGATTTACTCTATGGCATTGTACCCTGCTGAGCACCCTCCTCAAACCCCACCCTCCCTAGGTTCCATCCCCAAAATCTGCAGGCTCTTCCCAACCAAGAGCTGGCAGTCCTAAGGAGGTCCCCAGCAGGGTTCCCTCTAAGCTGTGCCAGCCTGGGCTGCTGCACAAATTTCCAGTCCCCAACACACCAATACCCGGCTGAGCACGGGGCAAGAAAACTCTCCGCCACCTCCCTCCCTGGGGCTATCACTGTGCCATAGCCCACCACTGCCCAGCTCCCTCAATTGGGTGGGAGAGGCACAAAGCCAAGCCTCCCCTCTTGCACTGGATAAGGTCTCCTCCCCCTTCCCATGGAGGAAGGGAGGGGAAGCTGTTAGCCATTTAAAGTGAACAGCTGACAGGCTGTTGGAAGTATGTGTGTGTGGGGGGGGCAAAACGAAGGCTTCTAATGGCCTCCCACCCTTTAAAGCAGGGGTCCGTTGGAGCGGGAGCGCACAGGAGCGCAGCTCCGGGAGTGAGGAGCCCAGGGGGCGGGCACATGACCAAGCCCCGCCCCCTCCTCAGCTTCCCCGAGCAGTGCAGAGGTGCAGCGCCCCGGGGAAAGTCCTGCTGGGGTCTGTATTGTTTTTAATGTTTTGTTTTAATATTAATAATTTTATCATTGTTCCTTTTATGACTGTGTGCTGCTTTTCCAGAGACTTGCTCAAGGTGGCATATAAATTTTCTAAGTATACCATTTTTTATCGGGGCACATGGCACATAAGTACTGGAGAAATTTCACCAACCCTTCAGCAGCTTCCACCCCATCAGTTTGGTGTAGTGGTCAGGAGTTGAACTCTAATCTGGGAGAACCGGGTTTGATTCCCCACTCCTCCACATGCAGCTGCTGGGGTGACCTTGGTCCAGTCACAAGTTCTCTCAGAGCTGTTCTCTCATGAGCAGTTCTCAAAAGACCTCTCTCAGCCCCACGTACCTCACAGGGTGTCTTGTTGTGGGGAGGGGAAGGGGAAGGGATGGGTGTTGCACATGTCCTGGGTATCTCAAGTCTACTTGAAACCTGGTGGTTTCAAGGGAGCAGGAAGAGAAGGAGGGTGTGTTCTTTATGCTTATTTTTACTGTACAAAGTATTGGATGGGGAAGGGAATGGAGGAAGAGCAGGTCAGTTTCACTCACCTGTGGAGTGGAGCCTGCCGGGTGGGTGTTGCCTTCTGACACACTTCTGGTATGTTAGGGGATGTGGCATATGCAAATGAGTTATGCTAATGAGCTCCTGCACCTCTTTTTCTACAAAATGACCCCTGCTTTAAAGCAGATGCACTTTTAAAGGGTGAGAAGCCATTTCAGGGCTCCCTTTCGCTTCTCCCCACTAGAAAGCGGGGCGGGGGGGAGAGCAAAACAGAGGCTTCTAAAGGCTGCCCACCTGTCTGCCTTTCTTTCTGGTTTCCTTCCTTCCTTCTTTCCTCCCTCTCTTCCTCCCTCCCTCCCTCCTTCCCTCCTCTCCTCTCCTCTATTTGCTTTTCTCTCTCCCCCCTCATAAATATATGATTTGTAAAACAAATGATAAAAGTTTATATTTTATGTCTTTATGTTTTGAAACTGAAATTGATTAAAAAAAAATAGCAGGCTTGCTCACAACTTTAATCCTAGTATGTCTTTTGGCTCACAGAGTAGAATTTTGGCTCACAAGGTTCCACAGCATAGAGAAAACATTGGTCTCCAGGCCTCACCTGGAGGCTGGCATCCCTAGGACAAGCAATGTGAATTGTCTATGGTCACTTGAGCACGGATTACTCAAAGCTACATGGACCACAGTGAAGCCACTCTTTTGAAACATTCTGTTTGGGATAATTTGAGATTGCAGGACAATATGCAATTATTAAAGTTCAAAGGAGGAGGACAGTTGGTTTTATATCCCGCCCTTCACTACCTGAAGGAGCGGCTTATAATCACTATCCCTTCCTCTCCCCACAACAGACACCCGGTGAGGTAGGCGGGGCTGAGAGAGCTCTGAGTGAACTGCTCTTGACAGAAAAGCTCTGAGAGAGCTGTGACTGGCGCAAGGTCACCCAGCTGCCTTCATGTGGAGGACTGGGGAATCAGACCCGCTTCTCCAGATTAGAGTCCTGCTGCCCTTAACCACTACCCCAAGGGTGGCCAAACTTGCTTAACGTAAGAGCCACATAGAATAAACATCAGATGTTTGAGAGCCACAAGACATGAACAAAAATTGCATGTTTTTATTGGAAAATATGCAGATTTGCTTTTTATTAACATTAAATGAGACTGCCAAAAATAATAACAAAAGGAGTAAAAGCAGATATTGATAATGATAATTATTTGTCCAAGGATATTTGTTTGCTAATGATATTTAGCTTCCCCAGCCGCCCTGCCGGGAGCCACATAATATGTGTGAAAGAGCCGCATGTGGCTCCCGAGCCACAGTTTGGCCACCCCTACACTACACCAAACTGGCTATCGCAGGCGGAAGCTCTCCAATTTGATGACTACTCTAGCTTCTCAACCTTTGGTTTTGTCTAAACAGCAGGAGGAGAAGAGGAGAGCAGGAGAAGTTGTGCAGCCAGCAAGGGTTTAGAGTGACTCAACATTTTGTCATATGCATGACAAAAACACAATCCAGCTGGAAATCCTACCAAAAAGCATCATCCCCATTGGTGCTTTGTGCTCTGCATTCTACATTTACTGCCTCTGGGAAATTTTATATGAACACGTGTCCTGGGTTGCCTTGATCTATTCTGTTATCTGGGGCTGTAAGTAATAGGAAGGCGGTGGAAACAATCCACTTGCAGACAAGGTAGGTCGGGAGGCGGGGGAGGGGAGGCGATGGCTTCCTGCTCTCTGCCCTGGAATAGGTAGGCAGCCCTGGAGGAGACAGAGGGAAATACTTTGCTTGGACCCACTGGCAGAGAGGCAGAGCAAATGCAAGGAGAGAAGCCCAAAGGCTGTGATTCCTGTGCATGCTGGATTCCACCTACATGAGTCACAAGAACAGCTTTTGCATGTGCATCCCTTTGCAATGGCCTCTGTAATCCAAACGACAGATTGCTTCAGCAGGAGTCTAGTAGCACCTTGATGGCAGGGTAGGAGTCTTTGTCATCAGCCCCACCTGGAGCCCATGGGTGGTCAATGGCTCACAAAGTTTGCTCTCTTCAACCAAGTTGCTACAGGGTGAGTGTAAAGAGCCAGGAGGCCAGGCCTCGCGCTTGATCTCCGCGCAGAGATCCGGAGCGCAGGGCTCTTTCCCACCGGTGGGGAGGGGCAAGGGGGGCTCAGACGCCAGCTGGAATGCTGTTCTGGTGCGTTCCGGCCCAAAAAGAACCCTGAATGTTTCTCAGAGCTTACCTACTTTCTCCAAGGTGCTTCAGGACTCTTGCTGAAGTCATCAGTATGTCACAAAGCTTGCTTTCTTCCTGCAAGGTGGTTCAGGACTCTTGCTTAAGTGATCAGTGTGTCACAAAGCTTGCTTTCTTCCTGCCAGGTTCTTCACAACTCTTCCTGAAGCGATCAGTATGACACAAAGCTTGCTGTTTTCAGCCAAGTGGCAACAGGACAGTTGCTGAAGTGATCAATGACCCACAAAGCTTTTTTCTCTTCAGCCAAGTGGCAACAGAATGGTTGCTGATGTGATCATTGACTCCCGAAGCCCCGTCTTCCTCCCAGTTGCTAACAGGACGCTTGCTGAAGTGATCAGTGCGTCACAACACTTGCTTTTTCCACCAAAGTGCTTCAGAACTCTTCCTGAAGTGATCAGTGTGCTACAGGATGCTTGTTGATGAGATCTTCCCCCTCCTCACTGCATGGTTGTTTGTCCACATAGCTCCTGCAGTCTCAGGTACTATCTTTCTGGGGCTGAAACTTGCTGCGGGGAGGGCAACATGGTGAAAAACCTATGCTCTTTTGGCTAATGTACTGCCAAGTGTCTCGTAGCTCCTTGGATGAAGAGAGCAAAATTTCTCAACCTACTTGGTTGAGAAAAAGGAAGCTTTGTTACACACTGATTACTTCAACAAGCGTCCTGTACCACTTCGGTGGAAGAAAGCATGCTTTGTGAAACCCTGATCACTTCAAGAAGACTCCTGAAGCACTTTGGTAGAAGAAAGCAAATTTTGTGACTCCCTGATCACCTCAGGAAGAGCCTTGAAGCACCATGGAGAAAGAAAGCAAGGTCTGTTGAACACTGATGACTTCAGGAAGAGTCCTGAAGCACTTTGGTGGAAGACAACAAGCTTTGTGACACTCCGATCATTTCTGGAAGAGTCCTGAAGAAGCCTGGTTGAAGAGAGCAAGCTTTGTGAGTCACTGATTAAATCAGCAAGCATCCTGTACCACCATGGTTGAAGAGAGGAAGCTTTGTGACACACTGATCACTTCAGCAAGCGTCCTGTACCACCTTGGTGGAAGAAAACAAGCTTTGTAAAACCCTGATCACTTCAGGAAGACTCCTGAAGCACTTTGGTGGAAGAAAGCAAGCGTTGTGACACCCTAATCACCTCAAGCAAGAGTCCTGAAGCACCTTGAAGGAAGAAGCAAGCTTTGTGAAACACTGATCACTTTAGCAAGAGTCCTGAAGCACATTAACTGAAGACAGCAAGCTTTTTGAGTCACTGATTACATCAGCAAGCGTCCTGTAGCTCCTTGATTGAAGGGAGCAGAATCTGCGAGTCACTGATTACATCAGCAAGTGTCCTGTACCACCTTGGTTGAAGAGAGGAAGCTTTGTGACACAGTGATCACTTCAACAAGTGTCCTGTGCCACCTTGGTGGAAGGAAACAAGCTTTGTGAAACCCTGATCACTTCAGGAAGAGCCTTGAAGCCCTTTGGTGGAAATCAGAAAGCTTACTGACACCCAGATCACTTAAGTAAGGTCAAATCTACATCTGACTTTCCTGCTGGAATCATTCTAGTTTTTTTTAAAAACCCATCTATACCTGTTTCTAGTTTCAAACCATACTTGTTCTAGTTTAAAAATCACAGTCTACATTCGTTGATTGCCCTCCTGTGGTCAAGCTAACATTACACTGCTTTAAACAGATCCTGTTGCTTAGTACTCTTCAGACCCAGGGAGTGAAATTTGAAACCAGCGTGAAAGGAGCGTAGGAAAAGACAGCAGTCAAACTACTTCAGAGGGGAGGTGTAAATTGGGCCTAATAGTCCAGAAGCACCCTGGTGGAAGAAAGCAAGCTTTGTGATACACTGAAGAATCTTGGAAGATGAAAGAAACCTTTGTGACACACTGATCACTTCAGGAAGAGTCCTGTTAGTGACTGGGAGGAAGACAGGGGGCTTTGGGAGTAAATGATCTCATCAGTAAGCATCCTGTTGCCGCTTGGCTGAAGAGAGGAAGCTTTGTGACACCCTGTTCACTTCAGCAAGCGTCCTGTAGCACCTTGGTTGAAGAGAGGAAGCTTTGTGACACACTGATCAATTCGGGAAGAGTCACTAATGATATCAGCAAGCGTCCTGTACCACCTTGGCGGAAGGAAGCAAGTGTTTTTGTTTTTGTTTTACTATATTTATTTAAAAGTTTTTTTATATACATATGAAAACATACGCTAATTTAACAGCTATACGAGAAGCATCCAAAGAAACGACAAGGAGAAATAGAGAAATTACAAAACCAAAGGAAAGAAAAGAAGTTGCCAAACACACAACTGACTACTAACATGGAAGAAAGCAAGTGTTTTGACACCCTGATTACTTTAGCAAGTGTCCTGAAGCAAATTTGAAGAAGAAAGCAAGCTTTCTGTCACACTGATAACTTCCGGAAGTATCCTGAAGCACTTTGGTTGAAGACAGCAAGCTTTGAGACAAGTGATCCCTTCAGCAAGTGACCTGTACCACCTTGATGGAGAACAGCGACCTTTGTAGCACACTGAACAATTCAGGAAGAGTCCTGAAGCACCTTGATGGAAGACAGCACGTGTTGTGACACAGTGTTCACTTCAGGAAGAGTCCTGAAGCACCTTGATGGAAAACAGTGACCTTTGTACACACTGAACACTTCAGGAAGAGTCCTGAAGCACCTTGGTTAAAGAGAGGAAACTTTGTGATTACTGGTCACTTCAGCAAGCATCTTGTGCCACCTTGGTGGGAGACAGCAAGCTTTGTAACACTCTGAAAATTTCAGGAGGAGTCCTGAAGAACCTTGGTGGAAGAAAGCAAGCTTTCTGATACCCTGATCACTTTGAGAGGAGTCCTGAAGCAGTTTGGCAGAAGAAAGCAAGCATTGTGAAACACTGATCACTTCAGCAAGAGTCCTGGAGCACCGTGGTGGAAGAAAGCAAGCTTTGTGGCACCCTGATAATTTAGGGAAGAGTCCTGAAGCCTCTTAGTTGAAGAGAACAACCTCCAGCCACTTTGAATAGGCATCTACAACGATTAGGAGAGTTCAGCCTTGGAAAGGCCCAGCAAAGTCCACATGAATGTGAGACCACAGGCCCCTCGGCTTCTCCCATGGGTGGACTGGAACATTGGGGGCTGTGGGGGCTAGACTCTTGGCATGGCTGACACGTCCGGACCCACCACTCGATTTGCTGGTCCAGGCCGGGCCACCAGACATAACTCCGAGCGACAGCTTTCATTTTCACGATGCCCTAGTGGCCTACATGCAAAGCGTCCAGCACACATTGTCAAATTGGGGGAGGGACGATGACTCAGTTTCCCCACAGCAGACAGCCCTTGCTCACTAGACAGCTCTGATGACCATGACTGGAACGGCTGGAACTTGTCCTCGAATGTCCCCAGCGGCCACCCCCTCCACACATAGTGGTAGACTCAGCTGAGCATTCGGTCCCAGTTGGTGTGCAATGCTATGTCGGCGACGGAGAGTGGAGGCTGCGGCAGCTCTTCAAGTAGGAGGGTTTCTTGGATCAGAGCCTCAGGTGACCCCGGTGACAGCAGTGGCAGGCAGCTGAGGGCATCAGCGTGCCCGATGGTCTTGCCGGGCCTGTGGAGGAGGTGGAAAGAGTAGGCGGAGAGCAGGACTGCCCAATGCATCATCCGTGGTGACAAGATTTGAGGGGTTTGATGGTTGGCTGTGAAAATGCCAAGCAGCGGCTTGTGGTCAGTGACAATCTCAAACTCACGCTCGTATATTAAATCATAGAATTTCTTCACAGCTGCAATGATTGCTAGCACCTCCGGGTCTATCTGCACGTAGTTTCTTTCTGCCGCAGATAAAGTCCTGGAATAGAAAGCAATAGGGGCCTCCCAGCCGGAGGACAATCAGTGGCTAAGTACGGCCCTGATTCCGTAAGGTGACATGTCACAGGCTAAGACGAGGTGCTTCTTTTCATCATAATGAACGAGGACAGCATCAGAGGCGAGGAGAGGCTTGAAGGCTAGAAAAGCAGTGTTTTCTCGGCGACCCCATGCCCACGGAGCCGATTTGTCTAGCAGACGGAGTGGTTCAGCGAGAGCTGCCTTGTTGGGCAAAAAGGCATGATAAAAGTTCAGAAGTCTTAAAAAGGACTGCAGCTCTTTCTTCGACTTCAGAGGGGGCACGTTGCGGATCACAGCAACCTTGTCCGGAGCAGGGTTGATGCCGTCTGCATCTAGAATGTAGCTCAGGAATTGAACGACAGGGATGAAAAACTCACACTTCTCCTTCTTGAGCCATATTCTGACCTCTTGTAGCCGATGAAGGACCTCTTGCACCCGGGTAGCTAGTTTGAGTTCAGAGGCCCCTGCAATTAAGAAGTCATCAAAGTAGGGAGTCTTCCAGTAGCTGGCGCTTTAATGGCGGGTGCTTCTCTCTGCTGCTGCGGGAGAGGCAACCCGCTCTCGGCAGGATAGAAGTGGTCCTGGACTGGAGCTGGACCCCCAGGGACTCTAGAGAAGGGACCCTGCCTGGGGTGCTTGAAGGTAGCTTCTCCCGGCGGTGGTGACCACGGGATTGAGTCTCCTTCTTACCCCTATAGGTTCAGCTGCCGCAGAAGCCTTCGGGCTACTCAAAGCGTAGCCGTGAAGCTGCAGAAAATGCAGAGCGGAGAAGCGATGGACTCTCAGATACGCAATGGTTAAATCATGAGTCTCAAATGAATCTCTGAAATCAAAGCGTTTGAGGGGTGGGTTGGAGGATCGGATTCCCCCTCCCCTCCCCCGTAACTTATGGCTTGAGACTTTCACATGCTCCTACTGTTATTTTGGAAGCGTTGCATCGGTGCTGGAGTGCTGGATCGCACAGAGGAAGAAGAAAGCTTCTTAAAGGCATTAGTGTGATAAAGCGATATTATTTTCTTTGGGATCTCTTATCTAACTGTAAACAACTGAGAAAAGAAAGGAAAAATGGTGGGGAGAAAACACTCTCAGAGAGTCGGAAGTTCTGTTCTTAGTTCAAAGGGCGAAACTACTGAGCTGAATGCAGTTTTATCAGCAGCACTGCGACCCCTGGTGGAGCAGCTGGCTTCAGTCAATACTAAACTAGATGCTATGCAAAAAGAAATCACGGAGTCTGCCAAGAGATCAAAGAAGCTGCAACAAGACCTCCAGGAAGTGAAAACTGCAGTAGATAAAAATGGCTCAAGACTGCAGAAAATGGAAAAAGAAAAAGCTTTTCAAAGTGACAATGTTTTAAAACTTCAAATAGACCGTTCAAATTTCTTCTTGAGATTTCAGAACATTCCTGAACAAAAGGGAGAGAATCTTAAGAAAGTGTTAAGTGAAGCATTGGCACGTGTGACAGGTTGGGAAGCGAAGAAACTACAAAGCGATATGGATATGGCCTATAGGACCTATCCAGAATTTGTAAAGAAGAAAAACCTGCCAGGTGAAATCATGGTAAGATTCTCCAAGAGATCAACTAGAGATGTGGTGTTAAAAGCTACAAACAGAGCGGTTCTGAAGATCCAAGAAGAGGAAATTAAAGTTTTAAAGGATATTCCGTTTGAAATCAGGAAGAGAAGAAAAGCTTACAGGAATTTGACTTTATGGTTGCAGTCAGAGACTATTTCCTATAGTTGGGATATCCCGGAGGGCTTGATGTTCAGCTATAAAGATAAGAAATATAAAATTGACTCTATTGAAAAGGCGAAAACATTCCTGGAAAAGCACAAGAAGAAGAAGGTAGAGACTGATCCGGAAGATTCACTAGCACAGCAGGAGTGTATGTATGGATTTGATGGCTCAGAAAGTGGAGAGACTGAAGGAGAGGACTCAGATTCAGAGAAAGGGGCAGCCGCCCCTAAGTACCAGGAAGAAGGCAAGAAGAAAAGATGAGAACCAAAGAAAAAATAATGTTATAAATGTTTATGTTGTTATAACACACTATATCATGTAGTTTTTAAGTTTATGTTTTAGGTTGCTTCATCTTCTGTATGTGATCCAGGTGTCTAGCTTTTAAAATTAATTGTAAACAGCAGGAAGGATTTAACAGCTAATACCAAGAAGTAATATTGCTTTTCAGTTATTAATAATGTTGGCATTTTCAATATTCATGACCGCATTTTCTGTATACCTTAGGGTAGTTTAGTTTGCAGTTTTTAGTTTAGCTGTAGGGTTAAAAATCAATAAAATCTTTAAAAAAAAGAAGAAGAAGAAGTCATCAAAGTAGGCACAACTCCGGGCAAACCTTGTCGAAGACACTCCATCAGTTCTTGGAAGATGCCGGGGGCAACCCTTACCCCGAACTGTACCCGGTTCACCTTAAAGGCACCTCCGTGCATTATAATAGACTGTGCCTCGGCAGTGGCTTCATCTACCAGCAGTTGTTGATACGCCTGGGCTAGGTCGATCTTGGCGAACACTCGGCCCCCGGAGACTGAGGCTAGAAGATGGCTTACCACAGGAACCGGGTATGCATGTGGCTGCAGGGCCTTGTTGAGGGTGCACTTGTAATCAGTGCACAGGTGGACGGAACCATCAGGTTTGAGAGGAGTGACGATGGGAGTCTCCCACTTGGCATTTGGAACTGGCTCTAAGATGCCTTGAGCCAACAGCATGTCGATCTGCTTGTTGATCTTAGGATTGAAAGCGACGGGGCAGCATCTGGGCTTGAGGCATCTGGGCTGCACAGCAGGATTCAGGTTAAAAGAGACAGGTGGGCCTAGCTCTGCTTTGAACACATTGGGGAACTCTTCCTCAAAGTCTATAAGGGGCTGCTGACTGACGTGATTCACGCCAACAATGTCGATGCCCAGGGTGGCAAACCAGTCCAAATTGATAAGACTTGTGCGGCGACCTTCCACTACTTGCAAATTCAGATGGCCAGTGAACTTCTTGTGTCTGACCTGGACTGTGGTGATGCTGACAACTGGAACTTGGTGTCTTTGGAAGTTGAACATCTGTAGAGTGCACTTCTGAAGGTGGCGTGCAGGGAAATGCGGGCAGACTTGTTGGAAGGTGCTTCATGAGATGATGGACAATGCAGACCCAGAGTCTACTTCCATCTCGCATGCCCGACCTTTGATGAAGATGGTGGCTGTGATTTTAGGACATGGATGCAACCCTTGGTGAATGTATAGGTGATTGGTTGCTTCATGATTGTACTTTGGTCTTTGCTCAAACGACCTTGATGACCTGGAACGATATGATCGGCTGGAGGCATTAGCAGACCCTCGCGTATGCTGGGACTCTTCTGGAACATCACGACCTTGAGACGAACAGCATACTTTGGCAAGGTAGCCCGCTTTACCACAGCATGGCAGATGGCATCATGAAATTGACAGTCTCACTGTGCATGCGCACCACCACAACTGGCACAGCATTTCCTTCATGGGCTTTTTTGAGAGCGGTATGGGATTTTTTGAGAGCAGCATGGTTTCTGATTGGTCCTCGCACTGTAGACTCCATCATTGGACGCATCAGATTGGTCATCCCAGATGTCATCGGAATCAGCGGTACTGCCATGGTGTACAGCATCAGCGCGGCATGACGTGTGGCCTTGGGGACCCAATTGCAGCTCGCGGAGGGACAGGTCTGCGGCCTCTACTCGCAGGGCCTCTTTGAGGGCTGATTCGTATGTGAGAGTCTTTAATAAGAGTAGGACCCTCTTAATGCTTTCATCTCTGAGGCTACAGAGAAGCTGATCTAAAAGGACTGACTTCAGATCAGGGAATTGACAGTCTCAAGCAGCTCTTCTGAGTGCGGTAATCATTTCTGAAAGAGTCCTGAAAAACTTTGGTTGAAGAGAACAAGCTTTGTGAGTCACTAATTATATCAGCAGGTATCCTATAGCGCCTTCGTTGAAGAGAGCAAAATTTTTAAGTCATTGCTCACTTCAGCAAGCGTCCTGTACCACCTTGGTAGAAGAAAGAAAGCTTTGTGAGACACTGATCAGTAAGTATCCTGAAGCACTTTGGAAAAAGAAAGCAAGTTTTCTGTCACACTGATAATTTCAGCAAAAGTTCTGATGCAGTTTGATGGAAGACAGCAACCATTATGACACACTGATCAGTTTGATAAGAGTCCTGAAGCACTTTGGTGGAAGACGGCAAGCTTTGTGACACACTGATCACTTCAGGAAGAGTCCTGTAGCAGCTTGGTGGAAGAAGGCAAGCTGATTACTTCTGAACTGCTGAAGTGATCAGCAAGAAAGCAATCTTTGAGACACACTGATCCTTTCTGGAAGAGTCCAGAAAATCTTTGGTTGAAGAGAGCAAGCTTTGTGAGTCACTAAATTACATCAGCAAGCATCCTGTAGCTCCTTCATTGAAGAGAGCAAAGTTTGTAAGTCATTGATCACATCAGCAAGCGTCCTGTACCACCTTCCACTTTGGTGGAAGAGAGGAAGCTTTGTGACACCCTGATCACTTCAGCATAGAGTTCTGAAGCATTGGTTCCAGTTTTCAGCAGCTTGATGGCTGGCACGCTCCAATGGAGCTCCATATGGAGCGGCCTGCAAACCCAGCGATCGGGAGGGATACCGGCTGGATTCCAGTTCTCCCCCCCCCCCCCCCGGGGCATGAGAGGCGCCTCTCTCAAGGCGTTGGCTGAGAGATTGAGGCACCTCTTTGTCCCAAGAGGTCCCACTGCTGGGGAGCCTTTGTGCATGTAAAGCGGCATACCAGGCAGCGAGCAAGAAATGAAGCAAATAAAATGAAAGTCACCTACCTGCGGTGCAGTCAAAGAATCGTGAGCTAATGGTCCACTCAATTGGACATTTAAGTGTTTTCCCAGCCCGGAAGAAAGCGAGGGAGGGGAAGGGGAAAAGTTTGCCCCCCCTTACACCTTTTTAAAAATTGCAAAGCAGAGGACTGGGATCGTTGGCGCTGCATTTGTACTCCAAGGGAGCTGGAAGCTTGTTTAAAGCATCTCCTTTAAAGAACTTTTTTTGAATCTGAGATTCCCCCCCCCCCCCCAAAAAAAGAAAAATGGCTGGCAGGGGAGAAAAAATGGCTGGCGGGGAGGGGAAGCTGCAATACCTTCTCTTCCTGTTCCTAAACAGGAAGCCACCATAGACTTCCCAAACATGTTGTCAGCAGCATTACGCCCTCTGCTGAACCAAATGACTACAATGAATCAAAGCATTGATGCTCTTCATAAAGACATTAGAGAATCCAATGTTAAAATAGAAGAAGTGATCAAATCAACTAAATCAACTGAAGCCAAAACAAAAATATTGAATCAAAGGTTGCAAGTGATGAAGGAAGAGCGAGCATCTGACAAAGATCAACTTTTGAAGTTGCAAATGGAACGAGCAGCTTATATTCTGCAATTTCAAGATGTCCCAGAACAAAAACATTGAGAATTTAAAAGAAATCTTAAGTGAAGCTTTGGCTCCAGTAGTAGGTTTGCAAGCGGATTATTTGCAAAGCGATATGGATATTGTGAAGAAGAATAACCTGCCTGGAGAAACTAGGTGAAATTCTCTAAGAGAACAAGAGACGTAGTGCTCAAGGCCACTAACGGGACAATCCTAAAAATCAAGGAAGTGGAAATCAAGGTACTAAAAGACATTCCATCTGAGATACGAAAAAGAAGAAAGCAATACAAAAATCTGATAAATTTAAAAATCCTTATAGGTGGATTTTTGCGGAAGGTTTGGTCTTCAATTAAAACAACAACAAAAAGAGAAGATCACCTCTCTCAAAAGTGCAGAGACTTTCTTGGAATCTCATCAAAAGCAACCAAAAGAGAAGAAGGCAGCAGAGGAAGAGGAAGAAGACATTATACATGATTTGAGAAGTCTGTACTTGTCGGACAGCTCTTCAGAGGACTCTGATTCAGCAAAGGGGGCAGCAGCCCCTAAGCAACTGGCAGTCCAAAGAGAACCGGCTAAACCAAGAAGGAGGAGGGGAAAATAGTTTTTCTCTGTTATTTTAAACTTAAAGTTTCTGGATATATGTACCACTTGCTTGGATTTACACATGCTTAGCCAACATTGATTTAAATTTACTATCACGTTTCAGTTTAATGTGATTTAAGGTGAAGTTCATTTATATATGTATTTGAAAAGCGTTTTTACATTCTTTGCTTTAAGCAGGGATAGTTTTTGTAGTTTTAGGGATAGAATTTTTATAGTTGTAGAAAATGCAACAATTTTTTTTTTAAAAAAAGAAAGAGTCCTGAACCACCTTGCAGGAAGAAAGCAAGCTTTGTGACACACTGATCACTTCAGCAAGAGTCCTGAACCACCTTGCAGGAAGAAAGCAAGCTTTGTGTCACACTGATCAATTCAGCAAGAGTCCTGAAGCACCTTGGTGGAAGAGAGGAAGCTTTGTGTCACACTGATCGCTTCAGCAAGAGTCCTCTAGCACCTTGGTGGAAGAAAGAAAGCTTTGTGAGTCACTGATCGCTTCAACAAGAGTCCTCTAGCACCTTGATGGAAGACCAGGGGCATTGTGAGTCACTGATCATTTCAGCAAGGGTCCTCTAGCACGTTGGTGGATGACAGGGAGTTTTGTGAGTCACTGATGGCTTCAAGAAGAGTCCTCTACCTCCTTGGTGGAAATCAGGAGGCTTTTTTATCACTGATAATTTCAGCAAGAATCCTGTTGCACCTTGATGGAAGATAGGGGGCTTTGTGAGTCACTTAGAACATCAGCAGCGGTGTTTGAGGCAATGTAGTAGTCTTTCTGAGTCACTGATCAATTCAGCATGTGACCAGGCATATCTTGGGGGCAGTGTAGAAGCTTTTGTGAGTTACTGATCACTTCAGCAAGCGTCCAGTAGTACCTTGATGGCAGGCTAGGAGGCTTTACGAATCACTGATAGCTTCAGCTAGCATCTAGTAGCACCTTGGTGGCAGGGTAGGATCTTTTGTGAGTCCCTCGTCACTTTTGCAAGAGTCCAGTAGGATGTTGGTGGCAGGTAGGAGCTTCCATGAGTCTGTGCTTACAGTGAGCAGTGACTCACTAAAGTGTCTACCCTGCCACAAATGTTGTTAGTCTGACTTTAGTAGCAGGATTGTGCAAGAATCCAAGAGCAACTGAAAGACTATCACAGCAACTCATCTTGCTCTATCTCATTTTTTCTTCTTTTTTTCTGTGCCAAGTGATCCCAGATTCAGCCTGCTTTTGCAGAGTAATCTGGAAATGTCCTTGCCAGTTTATCAAATTACGGCTCTCCTTCCTACCTTGCGCACACACATGCAGAACACACACACACACCATGATCTTGGGGCTGCCCTTTTTGTTTTTTAAGTTCAGCATGCATATTGATTTCATTTGTCCTCCTGTTAAAAAAAAAGAAGGAAAAAGAACATGCATAATCAGGATTTAAAATGCTAGAGTGCCCTCTAGTTTAGAAGAATGGTTTCAGTTAATGGGATGTCACTGACGCTCCAGCAGATCAGATGTGCATCCAGCTACCTCTTGCTCAGGCCCGTGGCCAGAATTTTAAAGTCAGGGGGCAATTAAACTTCTTAGGGGGCACTGGCTAATTGAAATAAAGGTAATTTAACCTGGACCCTTGCACCGGACAGCTGCGCAGGAATACCCAACTCCTTCCCTGCACTTGCAACCACTCGGGGGTCCTGAGTGGAATGGGAAGTCGGAGGGCCTTGCCAGTAAGTCGGGGGGCCTAGCCCCAAGATGCCCCACTGTAGCTACAAGCCTGCTCCTGTTGCACACTAACATTACCAGGTTCACCTGAGCTTGAGTTTGCATAGAAGCAGGGTCAGATTAAGGCAGGTTAGGAGCCTAGTTTGAGTGTTAGCCACCTCAAGGTGAGATCTGAATTGCTCCTGGAATTCCTAGTTTCCTAGTTTGGAATTCCTAGTTTGAGTGTTAGCCACCTCAAGGTGAGATCTGAATTGCTCCTGGAATTCCGACTGAACTCCAGACTATCGCAATAAGTTTCCCTGGAGGATGTGCTCGCTTTGCAGGGTGGGCTGTATGGCAGAGATCCCCAACATGGTGCCTGGGGGTGCCTTTCCTGACACCTGCCAATTGCTTTTAGAAACTGGGTGCCAGCCAGGTAGGGCCTTTCTCCAGCAAGGCTTCTGACTGGCTGCGTAGAGTTGTAAAAGGTTTCTTTGGCAGAAGCTTGCCTCCCCGGCACAAGGATCTTCACTGTGTGATGGCTGCTGGCTCTGCCTCCTGCGGCAGCTGTGCCCGCCACACAGTCCAAATGCCAAAGGGGCCTGCAGTCTCAAAAAGATCGGGGACTCCAGCTCTATGACCCTCTCCTTCCCTCTCCAAACTTGGCCCTCGCCAAGCAAATCTCGAAGACTTGCCCAGGCCAGACTAGGCAGCCATCCCTGAGCTATGTTAAGACTACAAAAAGAAGAAAGTAGTTTATTAATTGTTAGTAATTTTTTACTAAGGGCAATTCTGCATCTAGGATTCACTCTACATTTTCTCAACTGGGAGGAAAAAGTGCAGCTCAAAACCGCATTCAGATACCTTGGGGCAACGCCGTACTGACTGCTAAGTCACCCCTGAATGGCCATAAAACAGCCATAAATCTATGCAGAAGGTACCATAAAATCCGATGATTACAGGAGGCGAAAGCAACATGGAGTGTGGAGGCTACCATCAAATCCCGTGATCAAAGGAAGTGAAAGCAGCATGCCATGCAGAGGGAAATTTCTGTTCCAATGTAGGTTTGCTAAAACAATGGAGGGAAAAGCCAATGCAGAATCAGCCTAAAACATCCCACCATCTCCATTTTCAAAATTTCCAAGCATCACTTGCAAATCTGTTCTATGGAAATGCAGTTGTTCTTTCAATGGCCCATCCAATGCAATTGAATTGCTGGGTTAATTTTTAAAGTCGCCAGAGCTCTGTCACACCAACCTCTCCAAATGGATCTGTGAGCAGAATTTTACACCTGGGGAGACAACCTTTGTTTGGTTTTTATTTGCTTGACCAATACCATAAAGGATGCTCCTGAGGCTCTTCTTTTATGACGGCTGTTGTCTTTCCTTTGCCTACTTTTTTAGAGCTTGAGATAGAAACAAACAAAGGTAACAAGCCGTTGGCATCCCGCTGGGAGCCAGCAGAAGAGGCAGCCCGGAGGGAGGGTCTGGCGTCAGATGTGTCCAGTCATCCATGTCACACCACAATGTGTTCGGGCCAGACGGAGGCGGGTGGGCCGAGGCTGCCTGGCGAAAGGAGGGGAAAGGGCATCTGACCCGAAAATTTCAGCTGAGAGATATTGATAGACAGATAGACATAGTGCCTGAGGACACAAAATATAGATTCCAGACTTCCTTTTTCAAAAGACAGGAATCAAACACACGGAATAAATCTGAAGATATACTTTTTACAAAACCCACCAGGGGATCTTTCAACTTTCAAGCGTCTTGTTACGTAAAGCAAACATTTCTTTATTCAAGATGCGTATGCAACGTGCCTGGTCTCTTTGCCAGAAAGGATGTGGATTGATTCGTAGAGAGCACTAATACCATAGCGAGCCTCTGTGGATACAGACTGATGTACTACTGAAGTCTGATTGGATAATATGGAAAAAAAAAATCACCGTGCACATTCGATGGGAAAGTGTCCCGTAATTATAAGAGCTTATAAAGAGAATCCTAGCTGCGCTGAGAATTAAAATAGAACGTACGTTGATGTTAGGATTGCTTATCGTTTACAAAGTTGTTTCATGAAGTCAAAACCTCTGTACAGCATGTCGTTGCCAATGTTCCCATTTCACATGGAGGGAAGCTGAGGGAACTAATGCTTAACAGTGCCTGGGTATTTTCTAGAGCCAGTGTGGTGGTGTAGAGAGAACGCAGGACTCAGATCTGGGAGCCCCAGATGTGAATATGCCACTCGTGTGGTGGAAGCTAGCTGGGTGAACTTTGGTCAGTCAATCATGCTCAACCTAGCCTAACTCGCAAGGTGGTTGTGAGAATAAAATGGAGGACAGAAGAATGATGTAATCCACTTTTGGTCTCCACTGGGGAGAAACATGATGTACAAAAGGAGTAATTAAAATGAAATTAAACAGACTTGCCAATAGGACAAGTCAGCATGAAATTTCATTATTTTTTGATAGCATCTATTTCTGGTGGATACTCATTACATGCAAGAAAAGCTCCACTGAAATGAGCACGTTCCAGGTAAATTGCTAATTTTTCTCTCACCCTTCCAGCAAGGAAGCCTCAATGGACAAGGATGCTCAGCACGGCTGCTGCAAGTTAATCACTTCAGCCAGCCTAAGCAACAATTCTGAGAAGTGACTTCTATAGTCCAGAAAGATAAACACTTATGCAGAAAAACTCTCTTAAAGGAGACCAGTTTCTTGATACAGAGTTAGAAGGGATCCTAAAGGTCACCTACTCCAACCCGCTTGCTCAGTGCAGGAAGAAGTCAACTACAGCACCCTACTCTGCTTAAATGAGCACACACTTAAAAAAATGTTTTATAATAACATAATAAAATACACAAACAAATCAGACTTTAAATAGGACAGATTTACCGAACGGGCAGCTGAACACGGCTAACCAAAATAACCAACAGCTGAAGCAGGAGCCAATAGCATTATAGAACAGGGCGTGGAAGGTTTTTCTAAGGGGCAAAGGAGACAAGGTACTGGGACATCTGCCGTTGACTCTGCTCATCGTCTTCTTAACTAAGGGCGATTATGCATCTAGCATTTGCTCCACATTTTCTCAACTGGGAGGACTTCAGAGCATGTTGATCTGAAGCAGCAGAACAATGTTTGAGTCCATTGGCACCTTTAAGACCAACCAAGCTTAATTCAAGGTATAAACTTTTGTGTGCAAGGTATCTGAAGAAGTGTGCGTGCACACGAAAGCTTATACCTTGAATAAAACTTTGTTGGTCTTAAAGGTGCCACTGGACTCTAAATTTGTTCTACAAACCATACATGAATTTGAAAGTCAACAGCAGCACTTTGCATTATGCCTGGGAACAAACTGGGAGCAAGTGTAGATGAGCCCAGACTGGAGTGATACGGTCTCTACAACCCATTCTGGTTAGGGTTGCTAGTTCCAGGTTAGGCAATACCTGGAGATTTTTTTTGGGGGGGGGGTGCGTGTGGAGGGTGGGGTTTGGGGAAGAGAGGGACTTCAATGGGTTATAAATGCCATAGAGTCCAGTTTGGTGTAGTGGTTAAGTGCACGGACTCTAATCTGGGAGAACTGGTTTTGATTCCTCACTCCTCCACTTGCAGCAAGCCATAGTTCTGTCAGAGCTGTTCTCTCAAGGACAGTTGTCTCAGAGCTCTCTCAGCCCCACCTACCTCAGAGGGTGTCTGTTGTGGGGAGGGGAAGGGAAAGGAGTTTGTAAGCCACTCTGAGACTCCCTTGGGTAGTGAAGGGTGGGGTATAACTACAATCTCCTCCTCCTCCTCCTCCTTTTCTTCTTCTTCTTCTCTTTCAAAGCAGCCATTTTCTCCAGGCGAACTGATTTCCACCACCTGGAGATCAGCTGTAATCCCAGGAGATCTCCAGCCACCACCTGGAGGCTGACAACCCTAACTCGAGTCAGCTTCCTGGATGCAGCATTCTGCACCAGCTGAAGTCTCTGAACACTTTTCAAGGACAGACTCATATAGAATGAATTGCAGTCATTTAATCTACATGTAACCAGAGTATGCACCACAGCGGCCAGATCTTTTCTGTTCACTAAAGACTGTAGTTGGCTGCCCAGTCAAAGATTGTAAAAGGCACTCCTGGTCACACCTGCCACCTGAAGAAGAAGAAGAGAAGAGATTGGATTTATATCCCACCCTTCACTCACTTAAGAGTCTCAGAGCGGCTTACAAACTCCTTTTCCCTTCCCCTCCCCACAACAGACACCCTGTGAGGTAGGTGGGGCTGAGAGAACTCTTTCCCAAGCTGTCCTTGAGGGAACAGCTGGTACAGAGCTATGGCTTGCCCAAGGTCATCCAGCCAGGTGCAAGTGGAGGAGTGGGGAATCAAGCCCGGTTCTCCCAGATTAGAGTCCGTGCACTTAACCACTACACCAGACTGGCTCTCCAGCAATAGGCCTGGGTACAAGAGCACCCCCCCCCCCAAACTGTGGATCTGTTACTTCAAGGGGAGTGCAATTTTATCCAGAACAGGTGATGCCCTAAGTCCTGTGTCAGACCTTCTGTCTTGTCAGAATGAATCTTCAGTTTCTTATCCCGCATCCACTCCAAAACTGCCTCCAGGCACCGGCTTGGGGTTTCTACAGCCTCCCTGAGACTGGCTGGGAGTGTGAGATAGAACTGAATGTCAACTGCATACTGGTGACAACCCCGACCAAATCCCTGGATGACTTCACCTTGTGGTTTTATGTAGATGTGAAAAGGCGTAGAGGGAGTAATGGAGCCTTGCAGGAACCCAGTGTCAGTTAGCACTGCCATAAGTTTATATTGACTACTGACTTTGTCTTATGTATCAATACCTGAGGTTTTATCAGCTATCCTGATGACCAATTAATCTTGCCTTTATTTTTAGTCCTATTTCGACCCCTCTAGGTCCCAACCGGGAGATCGCATTGGGGACTTGACCCCCACCTCGGGAATGCGAGTCTTGCTTGCCTGCTTCGCTTTGTGCATGCTTATTGCTCATTAGTTTTTCCTCCTCTCTTATCTCTAGCTCGCCTTTCCCTAGCTAACGGCCTTGAGCGACAAAGCCTCCTGCTATGTGTTATAGGATTCACAGGTGTTATGTATTCATTTGCTTGGTTTTTCCTTGGGAACATTTGCCCTGAAAATCTCAACAGTGTCTTTTCCTGAGAACCTAGTTTGCCACGCTTTCCCTGGGAACAGTGAGCCAGTATATTTGGGCGCCAATAATTCTTCCAATTGATCGGTGGATGTTATGGGGCCATATTTCATATCAAGTATAATTGTAGTTGTCTTTCTATGCTTGGGCATTACTAACAGAAGAAGTGTATTTGACCAACCAGATCTTTTCTGCAAATAAAGGACTTTCTGTTTAAGGAGACCTGTTGTGGACTACATCTATTGGCACAATCTCACACCCATAGGCCAAAAGTCCAAGGGGATGAGTTGCAGTCCCTCAGTACTACCTTCTGAAACCGACCCTCCAGGTGGGACCAGTTGAACCACCACAAAATGGTGTCTCCTAGTCTGAATCCAGAAGAGTGGTCTAGAAGGACATCATAACTGATGGTATCAAAAATCCCTGGGAGGTCCAAGAGAAACAACAGAGCCAAACTCCCTCTGTCCATCTCCCAGCATTTGAGTTGCTGTCCCTCAGCGGGGCCTGGAGATCTTCTAGAATTATAACCGATCTCCAGACTACAGAAATCAGTTCCCCTGGGGAAAATGGCTGTTCTGGAGGGTAGAGTCTGTGGCATTATACACTTTGAGGTCTCTCCCTTCCCCAAACGCTGCTCCCCCCCCCCCCCCCCACCTCTACCTCCAAATCTCCAAGAATTTCTAGATCCAGAGCTGGCAATCCTACCGAGGACAAGTCATCCAGCAGGGTGACCAAGGCCATTTCAGTCCCATACCCAGGCTTGAAACGGCACTGGAAAGGACCCAAACAAGTGCGATACCAACATTTTTAAGGCTATTTGGAAAATGGGAGAGAACCCACCGGGTAGATTCCCTGGTTCTGCATTGAGCACAACAGCCAAGAGAGATGCCACCCCCATCTGGCCTTCTCAAGGTGACAAACACACAGCAGGGCCTCCTGGGCAGATCTTAAGGTACAAAGCAGAAGGCGGTCTTCCAGAGAGCTGGAGCCAAAATTACTTGGAGCTTCCATGGTTATCATCCGAATACATCGGGGGCCCCATCGGGGTGGTTATGGGCACCAGGGCGCCTGCCAACACCTTTTTTGTTGCCTGGCTAGTGCTTTCACGAAGTGGGTGGGGCTAGGTGGAGCTTTTGCCCAAAAAGGACTCTGATTGGCTGTGTAGATTAAAAATCTTTCTGTTAAACAGAGCTACTGCCTGAAATGTTGAAGAGTTGAAATGTTGAACGTCAATCCTTGCCACTTTGTGTCGGCTCTGGCTCCTGCAGTGGCCATTTTGTGACTGGCTCCACTTCTTGTGGCAGCCATTTTTGTGATTGTGCCCGCTTCCCTGTGACAGAATTTCAAAATGTCCGCAGGCTGAAAAAAGCAGGGGAACCCTAGAATACATGAAGACAACAGGCGTATGAACTGCCTAGTTTTATGCAATTTTGCAGTTACAGTCTAATACATCAAATTCTTCTGGGGGGGGGGGGTGTTCCAGAAAGGACTGTTTTAATGGCAGTTCCATCTGGTTCTTGCGTGCAGGTCAGATTTAAAAAAATGGATTCCGGTTTTTCCTTACATGACAGCAGCAATAATAGAGCAGGATTACATGTGATCCATGAAAATACTATATTTGTGTGCCATTGTAATCCATTCATTGGTTTATAGATCCAGAGTTCCAAAGGGAATGTCAGAAAGCCCTAGAATGTCTCCAAGCACTGTTTTTGCATTTGGATTGCTGTCGTAGTAGACAGATGTGCAAAATCCCATGCATGGAGCCAACTCCCCTGAGCCCTAACATCTGGGGCTGCTGAACAGCAGCTTATCCACTGCTAAATTAGAGAGGCATTCACGTACTCCACTGTTGGCTTCCCAAATCCCCAGTGACATACTGCTCATTAAGGTTTTCTAGCAAAACAAAAAAACAAAACAAAATCCAGTGTAAGCTGGCTTAATGCTGCTGGTAAGCCTTTCCACAAATGGAGGCCAAGTTAGCACATTGTTAAGAAATGGGACGTTGAAAAAATGAAGGACATAATCTCGACATCTCACCACAGAAGGGAGGGCATGAAGAGACACGCCATAGTAGCTGAGCAGGAACACCTGGATCAATATGGTGGCAACCTAAAGCAATGGAGGCCTACAAACAGGGGTCCGTTGGAGTGGGAGCGCACAGGAGCACAGCTCCAGGAGTGAGGAGCCCAGGGGACAGGCACATGACCAAGCCCCGCCCCCTCCTCGGCTTCCCCGAGCAGTGCAGAGGCGCAGCGCTCCGGGGAAAGCCCTGCTAGGGTCTTTATTGTTTTTAATGTTTCGTTTTAATATTGATAATTTTTTCATTGTTCCTTTTATGACTGTGTGCTGCTTTTCCAGAGACTTGCTCAACATGGCATATAATTTTTCTAAGTATAGCATTTTTTATCTGGGCACATGGCAGATAAGTTCTGGAGAAATTTCACCAACCCTTCAGCAGCTCCCACCCCATTAGTTTGGTGTAGTGGCCAGGAGTTGGACTCTAATCTGGGAGAACCGGGTTTGATTCCCCACTCCTCCACATGCAGCTGCTGGTGTGACCTTGGGCCAGTCACAAGTTCTCTCAGAGCTGTTCTCTCATGAGCAGTTCTCAAAAGACCTCTCTCAGCCCCACCTACCTCACAGGGTGTCTTGTGGTGGGGAGGGGAAGGGAAGGGAAAGGGATGGGTGGTGCACATGTCCTGGGTATCTCAAGTCTACTTGAAACCTGGTGGTTTCAAGGGAGCAGGAAGAGAATGAGGGTGTGTTCTTGACGCTTATTTTTATTGCACAAAGTATTGGATGGGGAAGGGAATGGAGGAAGAGCAGGTCAGTTTCACTCACCTGTGGAGTGGAGCCTGAGGGGTGGGTGTTGCCTTCTGACACACTTCTGGTATGTTAGGGGGTGTGGCATATGCAAATGAGTTATGCAAATGAGTTATGGTAATGAGCTCCTGCACCTCTTTTTCTATGAAATGACCCCTACCTACAAATAATAATATATCGGCTTGGAACAAGACAGAGGCACATGTACAAACATCCAAGTCATTAGCTGCTCCTGAAGACCAAGAGAGGTCACCAAGCTGACCGACTGATAACTAGGGATGTGCATTTGGTGTTTCTGAGCTGAATTAATACCTAAATCATGCCTTTTTGGGAAAAAAAAAAGAAGAAGCAAGGCAAACATACAACAAGCCCAGCAGATTCTCCCAGAGAGTCTCTGCAGTAGAAAGGGAGGTGTAGAGAGGGGGCATGCTTGCAAGGCCAGCAGCAGAAACAGTGCCAAAACTCAACAGGATTAAAGTCCAATCTGAGAATCTCCAGTGTTCCCAGTGGTGGGGAAAAAGCAAGGCAGGCATACAAGAAGCCCAGCAGATTCTCCCAGAGAGTTTCTAAAGCAGAAAGGGAGCTGTGGGGAGGAAGCATGTTTGCAAGGCCAGCTGCAGAACCAGTGCAATGTGCCCAGTAGAACCAGTGCCACTGTGGCAGTGCCAAAACCCAACAGGACTAAAGTCAAAGAAGCACCACAGCATTACCAATAAACATGATAATTTAATGATTTTTTTAAGGGGGGTGGTTGTGCATTTTGATGTCACTCATAATATGAGGCCCTAAACTTACATGTACTTAGCTCTGCATAATGCACTTGGCTGACCCATCACATCTGAGCCCTGTTAGCATATTATAGTGAATGGATGCTCAACGTGCATGTTACCAGTCACTTTACATATGGAACTGGGGACCAGTACCTGGATAAATGAAGGGTTTCAATTACATGTTCAACAGTACATTCTAGAGTTGCCAGCTCTTGGCTGGGAAATTCCTGGAGATTTGGGGGGTGGAGCCTGGGGAGGGCCCTCCGTGGGGTGAGAGCCAGTTTGGTGTAGTGGTTAAGTCTACAGCCTCTAACCTGGGAGAACAGGATTTGATTCCCCACTCCTTTACTTTGCAGCTGCTGGATGACCTTGGGCAAGCCATAGTTTTCTCAGAGCTGTTTTTGAAAGAGCAGCTCTTGAAAGAGCTCTCTCAGCCCCACCTACCTCAGAGGATGTCTGTTGTGGGGAGAGGAAGGGAAAGGAGTATGTAAGCCGCTCTGAGACCCCAAGTGAAGGACGGGGTATAAATCCAATCTCTTCTTCTTCTTCTTCTATAATGCCATAGATTCCACCCTCCAAAACAGCCATTTTCTCTAGGGAAACTGGTCTCTGTTACCTGGAGATCAGTTGTAATACCAGGAGGTCTTCAGGCCTCACCTGGAGGCTAGCAACCCATGCACTGAATGTAACATGAGAATTACTCAATTCATGTACAAAGAAAAATCAAATGTACACTGTACATGGATTGTACATGTGTTCATCGTTGCTTGTAAACAGGGGCTCTAGTGCATTCTGATTTACTCAGTAATGAATTCCTTTTGGATCAAGACGTTTGGTAGAACTAGAATAATATTTCCCTTGCCATCCTTCTCTGACCGTCACGACACTCTCTTCAGTGCATTGAAATCAGAAGATGAAAGCACCATCAAGACCAGCTGGTGGTTTTCAAAGCAAACCCTCATATTAATGAGCAATTCAAGACTCTCCCTCCCACACAGAGCTTTAAGCCCCGCTGTCCTGAGAACAGGAAATCAAACAGATACTCTGTTTCTTGATATAACAATCCTAGCCTTTCCTTTCATTTCAATCCAGCTGTACATTTTTTTCTATTATTTTTCCTAGTAGACAATTCCATGCTCTAGGGGCCTCCATTCATATTGTGTCCACCCCACTTCCAATTTTTTTTGTAAAATGATTTCCCCTAAAGTATTTGCACAGCAGCTGCCATTCTATTTCCTCTGGAGGTGCAGTCAAATAAGGGGCTTTGGGGAAGAGGGTGTGTTTTCTATCTTTCCCCTTCATATGTTCTTCGCGATTGAAGGGTTTAATACATTCATTTTCACAGTTGTGGTCTAAGTGTCCCCCCCCCCCCTTTCTTCTATTACAGGCTTTAATGCAGCAGGCCTCTGGGAAAACAGAAGTCGGAACACAAGCTAAATTCTCAACACGTTAAACTGGTTATCTATTACATTTTATCCTCCCTTTCCTGAGAAGAGTTCAGTGTCACATGTGTGGTTCCCCCAACTCTACTGTATCCTAATGACCACTCTGAAAGGTAAGCCAGGGCCTGCTTCTTTCCCTAAAGTAAGTTCTGTGGACACCAGTTCAAATCCCACTTGAAGTAACCATGCTGATGTGATTGGGCTGAGTCTGTTTTCTAAAACAGTTCCTCGTGATTTATTGATGAAAATGAGTTCATCAGCTCAACAGAATCTCTCTGTCCAAAGGCAGTATGTGTCCTGCACAGCTCCAAAGTCTATAAATCAAGGCAGGAGGCAAGGCCCAGAGTTCAGGCCAAAGTTGGAGCTAATAGTATTGCATTGATGTCGTTCCAGCAAAAGCAGTGGGTGAATGGAGGCCTTCAATGCTACTGCAAGGAGAGGCACTGACCAGGATGTTTTCCACACAAACGGATTTCTCCACTCCTGCATTTGTATTCATCTGTCTTTTTCACTCATTTCCACAGAGGTATTTACAGTCCGAGGTGCAAAAACGCAGTTTGTCCTCTCTTGTGGGGCAGCGTCAGACTTCCCTGCATCCACAAGAGGGAGCAAACTGCGCCACATGAGGAAGCAAACTGCATTTTTGTTACCTCAGACTGCAAATACCTCTGTGGAAACTAAAGAAAGTGGCAGAGGAATACAAATGCAGGAGCGGGGAGATCCATTAGTGTGGAAAATTTCCTGGATAGCCCAAGCAAGCCCGATCTTGTCAGATCTTGGAAGCCAAGCAGGGTCGATCCTGGCAAGTACTTGGAAGGGCGACCTCCAAGGAATATGCAGAGGCAGGTAATATCAAAGCCACGTCCCTGAAATGTTCTAGCCATACTAGGGGTCACCAAAAGTCACCACAGCTTCCAGACTCACAAGCACGTACAAACACAAACACTCACAAACAAATTATCAAATGCTGCACGGAGGTAAAGACACAGGCCCCTCCCCTCCAGGAGGTAGCTGCTGGTACTTCACAGTGCTGTTCCTGATTATGGTGGTGAGTGCTATGACAGGGCTGAGGTGTTTCTGAGCTGAGGGCTGAGGTGGGGCTGAGTCTGAGTACAAAGGCAGGACTGTTTCCCAAGGTGAGCAGGCCAACTCAGATCCTTGGGGCTCCTCCTGCACATCAATGGGGGCCCCTGGAGGTGTCCCTGCTGCCTCATTCTGTGGTGGTGCTAGGTGCCCACCTCCCTCCTCCTCTGGGTCTCCAGCCACCTCATCTGAGGAGGGGTCTGCATGACTCCAGTTGGGACCTTCGGATCCCCAAGAACTTCAGCTCAACTCCAGACTCCAGAGATCAGTTCCCATGGAGGAAATGGCTGCTTTGGAGGGTGGTCTCTGTGGCACTGTGCCCCACTGAGGTCCCTGTTCTCCTCAGGCTCCACCCCCCAAATCTCCAGGAGTTCCCCAACATGGATCTGGCACCCCATCCCCCACCAGTGCCCAGGAGGGACCTGGTAACCCCAGTGCTAGTCTATGTCAATAGGCCTCTGAATACCAGATATTGGGGGTGGTCATTTTTATTGTAGCCTGCTTGGGAGACACTCAAGACTGCTGAGGCCCAACTGGAACCATGATGCTAAAGCAGATGGGTCTTGGTAGTCCATCTAAGTAACAGTGAATGAAACAGGAGGATAGCGATACTCAGGGCTATTTTGGGGCAGGAACGCACAGGAACAGAGTTCCGGCTGGCTCCTGAGTTGGCCACACCCAGCAGGAACTCATTAGCATAACAGGCCACACCCAAACAGCAGAAGCTCATTAGGACTGGCTACACTAGGAGTATGTGGCCTAACATGTAAATTAATTCCTGCTACAAAAAAGTCTTGGGTTTTGACAACAAACAAGGTAAACAGAATAAGAAGCAAAAGGTGGGTGTGGCTGGATGACCACTCTTCTGGTAACATGGGGGTGTGGCCTAGTATGCTAATAAGCTGTGCTGTCAGGGGTGTGGCGTAATATGCTAATGAGTTTCTACTGTTGGGTGTGGCCTATTATGCTAACGAGTTCCTGCTGGGTTTTTTCTACAAAAACAGCCCTGGCGATACTAACCTAGGATAACACAAGACATATTCTGACACTGGTAATACAAATGCAGAGTGAAGCTTCACAAGAGGATGGTGGATGCATGAATTTAAATTCCTCGAACTGAGCTCAAATCTGTCCCATCCCTTTCTTAACAACGTGACAGATAAAGTGAACATTTATTATATATCTGTGAATGTGGATGGAGGGGGATTAGTTTTGCAAACAAGCTTAAGGGGAACTCTCAGAGTTGTCATTATGAAAGGAGATTTAAAGTCACTGGAGCCAGACTTTGACAAGTGGGCAAATGAAGCCTGCATGACTAACAGAGCAGAAATGAGGCAATGACATCGAAGTACAGGAGGATGAGTCATGCATGGCTTTGGAGGGGGAAAAAGAGATCTTTGCGTCGCATGCAGATGTAGTTATTCCATTTGGACAGATCTGAGAAGGAGGGAGGCAGAAGGTCAGCCAGGGAAGATGATCTTAGCAGAAAAACAGAAAGGGGGACTGTGATGTAGTATGTTCTGTGTGACAACCGGCCTGCCATGTGCTCCCAGGTAATGGCACCGCTGCTTGGCCAGAGCACATGGTTAGGCAGAGAGGGGAGCTTGAATCTGGAGGAACCATAGACATCCAGATTCTAAGCCTCCACCAATGTGGGACCTAGGTTCTCCCTGGGGAGCCAATGCAGCCAAAGGCTCCTCCAGGGAACCTATGACAAACCTGCGCATATGTTAAGCCCCTATCAGGTATTTTGGGTGCGGCCGGAGGTGTGGCTCCAGCCAGCATATAATGAGGGCCCTGGAGCCCTGGAAGCATGCTTGATCTGACCATCTACTGGGCATGCTGAATCACTCAATAAAGTCTTCATGATTTCACTGTTCCTGGTCTCCCGAGTCCAGTACTCTTCAGGGACCTAAAAAATAAACTGTATTGGGGGGGTGGGGTGTATAATACAACCGAAGACATTTAGTAGTGCAGTCCTATGCAGAGTTACTCCAGTCTAAACCCACTATAGTGCAAAGGCATGTGTAATATATACAGATTTATAGAACTGTAAAATCCAATTAATAATACAGAGGAAGTTCAAACTAGATACATAAAAATGTACAGATCAGATGTCAATTCAGAGCAGGTGACCTCTGTAAGGCTGAGCTTTGATTTCAGAAGTAAGAACTTGAGTTTCAGACTTCAAGTTCAATAGGGCTGGATATCAGTTGAAATTATATGGAAGACACTGAAGAATGACTTTATTTTCAAAGTTCAGTGGGGTGCTGGTCTGCTCCTAATTCAGCACAATCCTTAATCTGAAAACCTAAGAGAACCATAGAGCCAAAGAATCATAGAGTTGGAAGGGATCTCCACGGTCATCTGGTACAAACCCCTGCACAATGCAGGAAATTCACAAATACCTCCCCCCACACACACACCCAGTGACCCGTGTTCCACACCCAGAAGACAAAAAACCTCCAGGATCCCTGGCCAAAATGGCCTGGAGAAAAATTGCTCCCTGACCCCAAAGTGGCAATCAGCATTTCCCTGGGCATGTAAGAAAGGGCCATAAGAACTAAGTGCGAATGCAACCCTTCCTGCCCTCCCTCTCATGATCTGCCTAAGTTCACACAATCAGCATTTAACCAGAGGTTTAAAAGCTGCAAGGTGGTCATGTGATGAGTTATGTCCCATACTGTTCAGCAATGAACACCTTGTTAATACATACAAACACATAAAAAGCAAAATTCAGACTTTTACGATGAAATCCTCTTTCCTGAAAGTAAGCCCCACTAAATACACATGAGTAGTACTGTGAGCAGACCTACTTCGCACTGCTCTCTTACAGGACCAAAGCGTGAAAAGGAATGATCTCTTAAGAATATAGCTAACCAATACAGATGGCCTTATAGGCAGTTATACTAAAATGATGGCAAAATACATAGAAAACTCCTTAAAGAGGCAACATTTGGAAAAGTACTTTGGAAAAATGGCTGAACTGAAAAGAAGCATGTCAGTTTCAAAAGCAATCCCATATGAGAAACTTCCGAAATACCATTCCAGATCAATGCTGGGAAACAATTATTGTTTATTTTATTTACTTCATTCATATCCCCGCATGTACATTGCAAAATGCATGTGCATGCAAAATGCTGTCAAGTCACAGCTGACTTATGGCAACCCCAAAGGGTTTTCAGGCAAGTGATTAAGCAGAGGTGGTTTGCCATTGCCTTCCTCAGCAGGGTCTTCCTTGGTGGTCTCCCATCCAAGTACCAACCAAGCTTAGCTTCCAAGAGCTACAAGATCAGACTTGTACTCCACCATTCAGCATCCCTACATTGCAAAATAGGGGAATGTAATTTTTGTTTCTGACCCAATTTTGGACAATAAGTAGCAACACTGCTTCTTAGAAGGGTGTAACTCTGCATAGGATGGCTCCGCAGATCTGAAAGCCAGTTTGGTGTAGTGGTTAAGAGCGTGGACTCTAATCTGGAAGAACCGGGTCTGATTCCCCACTCCTCTACCTGCAGCTGTTGGTGTGACCTTGGGTCAGTAGCAAGTTCTCTCAGAGCTGTTCTCTCAAGAGCAATCCTCAGAAGAGCTCTCTCGGCCCCACCTACCTGTGTCTGTTGTGGGGAGGGGAAGGGAAAGGAGATTGTAAGCCACTCTGAGACTCCGAGTGAAGGGCAGGGTATAAATCCAATCTCCTCCTCCTCCTCCTCCTCCTGAGCGCTAAATCCTCCTTGAGGTACTAACATCAAGTGAATCAATGGAACCGAACCAGCTGCTGGTGTAACTTGAGTTCCCATATGAGGTTTAATCCTATGGAAACTTACATATTATTCAAAATACAACAGCTACTATGTAGGAAGTAAGAAACACCTATTTCTACAAGGGATGTGACCTTATTAAATCTTGCATGCCTTGGAGGAAAACCAGCAATGCCCAACTTGAGAAATGTATGAATCTGATATGAAAGGGAATCTACAATTACAAAAAGGGAAACTATTTTCCATTTAAACCTTTAGGTGTCACTATATCTAATGTTATGTCCAGCAGGATCCACACCAAAGTAGTTACAGATCCAAATTGGTGTGAATCCTGCTGGATATAACATTAGATATAGTGACACCTAAAGGTTTAAATGGAAAATCGTTTCCTTTTTTTGTAGTTACAGGTCCAAATAAGATGCTCTTCTTCGTGAATATAGAAAAGATCACTGAAAACAGAGAGTTGCCATCCACAAAGACGTGGCTGACGTGGGCCTATCCAGACTAAGATCCCGACACCCAGCAATAAGATCTGCAGAAATCCGGCAGTCACAAAGTTTCATTCTAGGGAATGAATGGTTGTGAATGTGGATGCAATCAGTTCCACCCGATGCCCATAACCTGATAAACACCAACAAGAGGCCTGCAGGATTTGACTTGCCACGTAAAGTATGGAAAATGGCTAATAAAATACGAACAAACTTTGGCAGTTGTGCAGACCTGTTGTTTAAATGGGGAAAAATACCAGAACCTGAATGTGATTGTGGTACAACCCGCCAAACTATTTTCCATCTGTCACAGGAACGTGAGCATTGTCTTTTCCAGGAAGATGTGACGGAGCTCTTTCAACTCTCCCCATCTGCGACTGAGTGGACTGAAAAATTAGATATTAGAAGAAGAAGAGATTGGATTTATACCCCGCCCTCCACTCCCCAAGGGAGCCTCAGAGTGGTTTACAAACTCCTTTTCCCTTCCCCTCCCCACAACAGACACCCTGTGAGGTAGGTGGGGCTGAGAGAGCTCTTTCCCAAGCTGTCCTTGAGGGAACAGCTGGTACAGAGCTATGGTTTGCCCAAGGTCATCCAGCCAGGTGCAAGTGGAGGAATGGGGAATCAAACCCGGTTCTCCCAGATTAGAGTCCACGCACTTAACCACTACACCAAACTGGATTTAGGGGGATTGCCCAGTTGGTCTGCATGCCCGCTGTATCAACTTGATTATGTATTTTATATTATTATATACTTCCTTTGTGTAACTCTGCCGTAAGTTAAATGAATGATCCAAATCCACAAATCAGGAGGCAGGATTGTTTCTGTCATGACCACCCTCCTTAAAATAATTTCCCAAGTGCTTACTATGACGGACCCCTGCTTCTTCTCTGTGAGGTAGATTTTCCCACCAAAATGCTGCTCCCCACTCTGACTGAGCAGCTTCTTAGTAGCGTTTTTTAAAAAAAATCATTAGATTTTTACCCCACCCTCCCAGCAAAGCTGGCTCAGGTATTTGAATTATAAAATTTTAACCTTCTGCAGGACCCACCCTGTGACAGAAATCATTTGGCTTTTGTCCAGGACAGAGATTTTTTTGTAACTCAGCAGGAGTCTTCTTATAAGTTCCTTTTTGAAATGGCACTTGACCCAAAGTAAAGTTCAAACAGAAAGGTTGATTTTATTGAACAGGCTCAGTTGAGTTAGGCATAGGGTAGGGGGTGAGAAGTTGAGGTAAAATTGGTTGTTTATACAAATTATAATATTTTGAACAGGCAACAGGGAATAGTTGAAGCTTATATTCTTAGTGACTCAGTTTTATTTATTTATTTATTTAACTTTTACCCTGCCCTCCCCACCAAGGCAGGCTTAGGGCGGCTTACATAAAACCAATAAAACAGTATACATTCCACTGTAAAATCCATAACAGAAAATTTAAAACAGTTGATATAACGATGGTGGTGTGATATAATAAAGTGCATTTAAGAACACATTCAGTGGTGCTGCCACTCTGGTAACTTCTAACTTTAGGTCGACACAGGGCATGGCTGATAAAATGCAGGTCCTATTGGAATGCCTGCCAGAAAAACTCCATTTTCACAGCCCTGCGGTACTGTGGGAGGTCCTGCAGGGCCCTGATCTCACCAGGGAGCTTGTTCCAATAGGTCGGAGCTGCCAAAGAAAACGCCCTGGTCCTCATCGATGTCAACCTGGCGACCTTTGGCCCAGAGAGAGCCAAGTGGTTTTGTGGACCTGATTGCAGTGATCTCTGGGGAACGTGCGAGGAAAGGTAGTCCCTCAGGTAGGCAGGCCCCTGATCATAAAGGGCTTTAAAGGTCAAAACCAGCACCTTGAAGCAAATCCGGTAAGCTATTGGAAGCCAGTGCAATGACTTCAGCACAGGCCGGATGTGCTCCCGCATGGGAAGCCCCATCAGCAGCCTGCCTGCCACATTTTGCACCAGCTGCAGGTTCTGGAATTGCACCAAGGGCAGCCCCATGTAGAGAATGTTGCAGTAGTCCAACCTCGAGGTGACCATTGCATGGATCACTAAAGCCAGATCATTGCGTTTGAGGAAGGGAACGAACTGCCTGATCAGCCGAAGGTAGTAAAAGGCTGCCTTGGCAGTGGCTGCTACCTGGGCCTCCATTCTTAAGGAGGCATCCAGGAGCACTCCCAAACTTCTGACCCTTGGCGCTGGCACCAACAGTGCCCCATCGAAGGCCAGTAGTGGGATCCCTACCCCCAAACCACTCCGATTCAGGCACAGGACCTCTGTCTTTGTCGGATTCAGTTTCAATCGACTCAGTCAGAGCCAACCAGCCACGTCCTCTAGCGCCCGGTCCAGATCTTCCAGGGTAGAGTCAGACTGACTGCCCAACAGCAGATAGAGCTGGGTGTCATCCACATATTGGTGACACCCTAGCCCATGCCTCCAGACAATCTGGGCAAGGGGGTGCATATAGATGTTCTTAACTGTGAGAGGTTTGTTTGTCTTGGAGATTTTTTTCAGGAAGAATGTGTATTAATAAAGTTTTATTAAACTATCTTAGTTCCCTGGAAAATTAAAGTTCTACTGCTGCCACTTATCCACTTTAAGAATTTGCAAACCATATGGAACATTCATAGAGAGAGGCTGGAGATCTTTGCAATTAGATGCAAGCTTATTGCACATATGGTGGCTTTGTCCCACGCTCAAGACATTTTTGGAAAAAATGTTCTTTATGCTATCAGTTTAATGAGCAGGGTTGCCAACTCTGGGTTGGGAAATATCTGGAGCTTTTGGGGGTGGAGCCAGGGGAGGGTGGGGTTTGGGAAGGGGAGGGGAAGGATCTCAGCAAGATTTAATGCCATTGAGTCTGCCCTCCAAAATAGCCATTTTTCTCCAGGGGCACTGATTTTGGTTATCTGGAGATCACTTGTAATAGTGAGAGATCACCAGGTGCCACCTGGAGGGTGGCAACCCTTTTAATTATTCGTCACCCATTTCTCTTAATACAAGTATAGTTTTGCTTGGATATGTGGAGGGTTCAATTAAAACTGAACATCAGGAAATTAATCTTGAATTCACTGACTCTGGTGAGACAGTAAGTGGCACAGCTCTGACTCTTCTGTGTTATTGCATTGTCTTCAAAAGGCAGCAGAAATGGCAAAATAAAATTTGTACAGGCTCAAAAAGGAAGAAACTATTCAGAAACTTTTCAAACTGCAGATACTATGACAAATTTCCCACTAGCGCTGCCCCAGCGTCGGGTCCTCCGTTTGCCCTGATTGCCTGCTTGAATTTCCCACTATTTGCCACGGATAGGGCTGCCAAGTACCAGCGACTTACCGGCGGGGGGGAGTTGTTCTCCCCCCGGGAGCTCTTCTGGCACGTGCACTTTGCGCGTGTGCCACGGCAACGAAATGACGTCACCCGGAGGTGACGTCATTACACGGGGGAAGTCGTCCTCACCGGATGACTTCTGGGGCGGGGTTTCCCCCGCTGGCCGAATGCTGGCCGGCAGATCGGGAACCCCTATAGCGGGGGATCCCCCGCCCCCCGGGCTGACTTGGCAGCCCTAGCCACAGGGCACATTTTGACCCGGGGCTTCGCAAAAAACAGGATCACCGAAGCCATGGAGGAAATCACGTGAAGCCCCGGGTCAAAATGCGCCCGTGGCAAATAGTGGGAAATTCAAGCAGGCAATCGGGGCAAACGGAGGACCTGATGCCAGGGCAGCGCTAGTGGGAAATCGGTCTATGTGTTCATTTTGTTTTGAATAGTTGACATTTAACGTTAATTTTAGAACTACATCTATGCATGTACAAAAAATATAAAATGAAAAACACAGAATGATTCCTTAAGAAGTGATGCAGGGATAATTCGAAAGCATACTCTAATTCATTTCTTAACCTGTAATCACTTTATAGAGAAAATTAATCACATTATTCCCATCACTACTGTTTTTGTTCACAGACTTGACAAAATCCAGTCTCCATGCTCCAAAAGGCCTTGCTTTTTCCCCCCCTCAGGAAGAAGAAGGCCCTGACAAACTGCCAGAGCAACAGTACACAGAACCTGTGTCCTGAGTCTCAGTCAGTCTTCTCATGAACATCTACATTGGTCCACAGATAAAAGGGGGAAATAAGATCTTCCATTTCCTTTTGTGTGTTCCATTTTTCGGACAACCAAGCCTGGAGTTTAGCACAGTGTTAACTGAACCTATTTTCCTGCCTGCTACCTCAGGCGATGTAGCTGACCCCCAGGAACTATACACCCCCAGGACTATACACAATTCTCCACCACCACCCCTTCATACCTCAATCAATTATTTTCTTGATGCTTCCATCAATATTAATTAACTTGGGAGATGTTTGAGGGTATGTTGGGGGTGGAAACTTAGATTAGCTATTAACAGATTACCCAATGCAAGGAATACAATACAAGGGCAAAATTTATTTAGGAAAGATCAAGAAGGAGCTTTGAAGAAACTGGAAAACTGGCTTAGGAACTACATAACAGGTGAAGAGCTTCAGATATCTTGGTATACACTTCCATTACAATGCTAACTGGGCCTCCCACATTAAGGAGGTGGTAAAATCAGTGAACAGTAGTTTGCCAGATCACTGAAAGGAAATTTTTAAAAAATTATCAAAAAGGGGGGCTTGACATGTCCCTGAGGGCCCTGACAAGACCTCTCTGGAATACAGTCCAGTTTACAGTCCCTGTCTGGTAGAAAATGGAGCACGGCCATCTTCTTCCCAGTGTTCTCCAAAGTTCCTCACAGTTCAGAACATGTCTGACAAAACTTCCAGTACAGCAGGGAAGCCAATTCAGCATACTTTTTATATCAGTACATCTATGTTTGATAAACACACCATCCATCATGGCTCTTCTGCTGCCTTACGTTGTTATGACCAACATTCCTTCCCTTCTTATGCCAAGAAATAACTTGAATGAGCCACAATCCTGTTTATCTTCAAATAAATCAAGGACTGGGGCTCTCTGATGGAAATTGTCAGTGAAAATATTCCTTTGGCATTCTATTGTGTACTTATTTAGAACTAGGGTGTCAACGGACAGGTGGAGCCAGGAGATCTCTCGCTGTTACAGTGGATCTCCAGACGGCCAAGATCAGTTCCCCTGGAGAAAACGGCTGCTTTGGAGGGTGGACTCTATGGCACTGTAGCCCACTGAGGTACCTCTCTTCCCCAAACCCTGCCCTCTCTAGGCTGCACCCCCAAAATCTCCAGGTATTTCCCAACCCAGAGCTGACAACCCTATTTAGAACCTCTCTGTGGCGCCTCTCCAAAGAACCTGCCGGGATCAACTGAATCATCAACATTCTTCCCCCTGCCCCACAGCAAAAAGTATGAAGTTCCTATTAAGTGAATATTCATTTCCAACATATATGTTTCCCAGAGAGACCCAGCATGATGTAGTGGTTAATCCTCCTGCACATGAAGCCTGTTGGGTGACATTGGGACAGTCACAGTTTCTCTCAGAACTCTCTCAGCCGCACCTTACCTCACAAGGTGCCTGTGGTAGGAGAGGAAGGGATGGAGACTGTAAGCCACTACAGCCCTAGAGCCAGTGTGGTGCAGTGGTTAAGAGCAGTGGACTCTAATCCAGAGAACCGGGTTTGATTCCCCACTCGTCCTCCACCTGAAGCCTGCTGAGTGACCCTGGACCACACGCAGTTCTCTCATAACTCTCTGAGCCCCACCTCCCTCACAAGGTGCCTGTTGTGGGGAGAGGAAGAGAAGGTGATTGTAAGCCACTGGGAGGATCCTTAAAGTAGAGAAAAGCAGGGTAAGGAAACCTCGTCTTCTTCTTCCCTCCAACCCCCCAAAAAGGAAGTTTGATCTTCTTGATTATTAAAAAGCAAATATTGTCAAGCATAACACTTTTGACTTTGACGAAGCATCTCACAAAAATTAGGGACCTGCCCATTGCTAGAAAAATATGCTGGCTTTTTGAGAATATTCAAATGGCAAAATCCCAAATGAATGCAAGGGGTTTTCTATTGCCTGTTTCAAAGCCTTGCCAAAGTATTATCAAAGGGCATGGTATGGTATATTTTAGAATAGCAACACCCAAACTGTGCCTTTAAAGGTACAGTTTGGATGTTTATGTCTATTTATTTATGTCATTTATGTTTACTTATTTATATCATTTATGTCCTGTGTTCCCCCTCCATGAGAATTCAAAGAGGCATATGTTGTTCTCCTCTACTGCATTTTAACCTCACAACAACCTTGTGAGGTAGGTTAGGTTGGAAGTCCATGATTGGCCCAAGGTTATTGTGATGGACAGGAGGCTGTCCTGCTCCTGGAGGGAAAAACAGCCACTCAGCGGAGCCAATGGGAGGGCTGCCCCAGCATCCAATCGCCTTTCATTAGAGGAGGGTGGAATGTAGGAGGGATCCACGGTGAGGCCTGGGCCTGCCAATCCTTCTCTCCCACCCACACCCCCACACCGACAGTGAGGCCTGAGGCTTCTAGCCACCAGGCCTGCTGCTTTTCTCCCCCCCCCCCATGGGCACCGGCGAGGCCTGAGCAGCTTTCACCAGGCCCGCCAATTTTCTGTCCCCCCCACAGGCATAGGGTTCCCAAGTCCCCCCAGGGGTGGGGAAATCCCCGCTCCCTGCCAGCCTGGATTGGGCTGCGGGGGCGTGCCCAGCATGATGATGTCACCTGGAGGTGTATGTTTTGGAAGGGACACTCTCTAATTTGAGGGAAAACTCTATGGTTTTCCTTCAAATTAGAGAGGTCCTGCCCCAATGTGCCTGATGTGATGATGTCACTTCTGGGTGATGTCATTGTGGTGCGTGCGTGAAGCGTGCATGCCCGAAAACTCCTGGGAGGGGAAGGACTCCCCCCCCCCACTGCACTACCGGTAAGGACTTGGCAACCTTACACGGGCACTGGCGAGGCCTGAGCTGCTCTCAGCCGCCAGGCCCACCTATTCCCCCCCCCCCCGGAACTGGCAGCGAAGCCAAAACAGCTCTCAGCCACTGGGCCGCCGATTCCCCTCCTGCTGACCCCCCGGCATCGGCAGCGAGGCCTCAGCACCTTTCAGCCACCGGGCCACCGCAGAGTTCCCATAGTGTTCCCTGCAATATTTAAATCCCCCCAAAAGTTTTTTTAAGTTTTCAGATTTTTCTGCACATGTGGGAAGTCCCCCAAGTGTGCAGGAAAATCTCTCTGCCCCTCAAGTGCCCCCCTCTGCGCAGATTTAGATATCCACATGGAGGGAGTGCCTTGGGAATTAGTATATAGATTTGTGCAGATCAGAATGTTATTGCCTACAATCAAAGGGATGCTTCAGACCTGAGACAGGCCACCTTCTGAATATGGATACACCTCTGACTATAAATAGAAATTTTGCTTTGCCAGAACAGAGATCAAATTCTGATCCTCCCCCCCCCCCCATTTAATTGTTTTTTAACATATATGCTGTGACTCAACACAGATCCATCTAATTACAGTGACTTTAAGTATGTGTTGGACTGTGGACGTAACTTTTTTTTTAAACAGTCTAATATAAACTCATACTGACATTAAGTGATATTTTTATTGTTGCATTATTTATAAAACATTTCTGTATGAATGGCAAATGTGTACAAGGGCTTCTTCAGGGAACAGTTGCTACTAATGCTAGATAATGTAGTTAAAATGATTAATAGTTAAACAATGATTAACTACACTACCTACAATCAGTAGCAACTCTCTCTCTCTCACACACACACACAATATGCCATATTAGATAAAGTAATTTAGACATTCAGGACATCCTCAGTGGTCTCTTTTCTCCCTCACCTTAATTATTTTATGAAGTACATAAACTCCAATTGGGTTAAGGAAATTCTCTGTATATTCCCCTGAATGCATCTCAGGCCCTTTCTGCACTCTCCTTTTAATCCATGTTCACCACCATGTCCTGCAAGCAATTCTGCACTAAAATTGAATTCAACCTTCTTTTTAATCCAGGTTTCTCTGCCCCCCAACTCTGCACTAAAATCAAGTTCAACCTCCTTTTTATTCCGTCCATCCCTCCACCCCTCCATTCTGCATTACATTACCTCCCAGCTCCCATCAGTGGTCAAACCAGTCTCAGCCTGGTGTTGCCTCGGGTTATTTGGATGCTGTTTTGCCCTGGACTTAAACTACCTCAGCTCAAATACTGAGAAAATCCAGACTGGTAGGCAAATGTGGAATGGACCTCATTGAGAAAAGTGGCATAAAAGTATTTTTAAATAAATTCATTTTAAAGACTATAAACATGCACTAGATTATACTGTTTTGGTTTTGGATTTCTGAAAATGAGACAGTTGTTCATATGTATATTTGTGCTGTGAGTGTGGAAGAAGAAGAAGAGGAGGAGGAGGAGATTGGATTTATACCCTTCCCTTCACTCAGAGCAGCTGACAGTCTCCTTTTCCTTCCCCTCCACACACCTGTGAGGTAGGTGGGACTGAGAGAGCTCTTTCAAGAACTGCTCTTGAGAGAACAGCTCTGAGAGAACTTGTGGCTGACCCAAGGTCACAATACAATGAAAACCACAGTAATGTATAAACAAAGGGAGAGTCACTGTTTAACGCAGAATAAATCACAAACAATATATAATATAAACAATATAATAGCCCAACAGGGTCTATATGTAAACAACCCACCAGGGTCTACAAGCAAAACATATAAGTCTCTCTTGTACAGAATACAATCAAATAAAGACACATAATCTTCAGACGAAGGCCGAAGATGCCGGCTTTGATCCTTCGTTTCGTCAGGAGCTTCTTCAGCTTGAACCTCTTCAGAACAAGAAATCCAATTTCTATTCTATTCAAAGATGATTATTCCAAAAGTAAGAACATTGACGGGCAACCGATCCAAAAAGGGACACAGCCTCACATAGTCGGCACGCCAAGGTCACACCAACAGCTGCAGGTAGAGTAGTGGGGAATCAAACCTGGTTCTCCCAGATTAGAGTCCATGCTCTTAACCACTACACCGAACTGGCAGTGTCTATCTTCTTCTTCCCTATGTCTCTTCCAGAATGAACTGCTCTTCCTTAACACACAGGTACATATCTGCCCCCTTTCTTCAGCCTAGCAGGTGCTTGGCCAGAGCCATTTTCTAAGGCTGCGGTCACACAGCCCTTTAATGCGGGAGGAAGTGCTGTTTCCTCCCACATTTAAAGGGATTGATCATACTGGCCGCGGCTAGTCCCGCGCCAAAGCGGGCTCAATTGCGGGTTCCTCCCACGTTTTCCGACTCCAGAAAAATCAACTATTTTCCCGGTGGCTGCATGAGGAACCCACAATTGAGCCTATCTGGACAGCCCTCTCTCGCAATCATTGCAAGAGAGGGCTGTTCAGATCGTCCCTCCTCCATTTTTTCCCCTTTTGCACTTGGGCACTCAAGCGTCCAAGTGCAAAAGGGGGGGAAACCCCTAACTTACCAGGCGGCCAGCAGGGCTTGGGGAAGGGTGCCTCCCCCAGCTGCCGCCACCACCAGCCACCGCCTCCTCTGCTGCTCACCTCCTCCACTGTCGCCACTGCCTGCCTCCTCTGCCGCTACATGCCGCTGCCGCATACCGCCCGCCACCACCACCTGCCTCTTCCGCCACTGCCCACTGTCGCTGCTGCCTGCCTCCTCCTCCATCGCTGCTGCCTGCCTCCTCCTCTGCCACCCGTCACCTTCTCTGGTGCCGCATGCCGCCGCCACCTCCTCCGCCAGCCGCCGCCGGGGTTGGGATGTGTAAACATCCCAACCTAAAACAAAAAACCATGGTCCCTTTAAATCCAGGAATTAGACAAGGAACAGGCACTGGACTGATTCAAATAAACCTGGCTCCCATTGTTTATATGACGAAAGAGACTTCCACCCAATGACATGATGTGGCTCAGTGGTAGAGTATCTGATTGGCAGGTAGAAGATCCCAGGTGCAGTCCCCAGCATCTCCAACTGCAAGATCAGGTGGCAGGTGATGTGGAAGACTTCTGGAGAACTGCTGCCAGTCTGAGAGGACAATACTGACCTCGATGGACCAAGGGTCTGATCCAGTATAAGGCAGCTTTGTGTGTTTATGTCTCTTGGTGTGGCTCGTATTGTTGCTGTGAACACAGAGGCATCCACAGTCGCAATGAAGCACCACATGACCGCCTCTCCCAATATGCCTCTAGAAATAAGAGCCTCCTGGTGGTCCCTGGCCCGAGAGAGATCCTCGACTAGGGGCAGGGCCTTTTCGGCCCCGGACCCCACCTGGTGGAACTCTCTGCCAGAGAACATTTGCGCCCCATGGGATTTTCTATCTTTCCATAGGGCTTGCAAGGCAGAGATGTTCCGCCAGGCATCTGGTTGAGGACAGCAATGGTCTGGCACTCTCACACTCCCCCCTCCCCCCTTCCCTCCCTATTTCCCCTCCATCCAGGGGGCAGGTGGACACTGCAATTATCTGCCATCTTGGACACAGTATTGTTTTTCTGATGAATTGTTTTAATACTTCAGTGTTGTGTTGATTTTCTTGTATACTGTATTTGCCTTTGCTGTAAGCCATCCTGAGCCCTGTCCCAGGGAAAGGAAGCCTAGGAAATTGAAATAAGGAAGGGAGGAAGGAAATAAACAAATAAATAAATGATTTCCCCTGCACTTTCCTTTCCTCGCAAGAGTCTGATTCATTCGAAGGCAGCTTCATGTGTGTTCGTGTGTGGGTAGCATTATATCCATTACTGATTTCTTTTAAACCTTCTAGTTATGGGCAATACTCCCTCTAAGCTGTGGAGTCCTGTGAACAAAAATTCTACTTTGTGAGCTGCTACTGGCATTAAAGTCACGAGTGAGTTATTTAGCTACTGCATAAATCAGTTTGCTCTGCAGCCATCCTTCCTGAGCTTAGACAAAAATGTGTGAGCCGGAGGCTAAAAAAAACTGTGAGCTAGCTCACACTAACTCAGCTTAGAGGGAACACTGGCTATGCGGGAGGGGAGAATGGTGGCTACAGATACGCACATAGAAAATGGGGCTGATGTGGGGAGGGACTGGAAAAACCCACACCTTCCTATCCACCCAGTGCAAACACACTTTCAGGGCCATTGGTGGCCAGCAAGGCACTTCTAGTGCTCTTATGGATTCTAATATTCATAGACTTGAACTTGGGTTGCTATGCTGTAAGGACTACAGGCATTCTCCATTGCTGGAAGAAGCTCCAGTCCAGTCCTGAGAGCTGGCAACCTCGATAGTTCACCAAGACAGAGACAAAGACTCCTTCTGCCATGAGGTTTCTTTCTGTCACACTGCGCTAGTCAACCACTGCCCCCTCCAACATACCTGCAAGGATTATGCTAAACAAGGTTACCTGGCAACTAATGGTCGGGCCATCAGCCAGCCGGCTAGGGCCATCAACGGACAATAGAGGCGATCCAGTGACTCATTGCAGGAGTGCCCAGGTGTCAAGTTCCTGTTTAGTTTCAGTTTCTCAATATTGACCACTCCCCAGCCTCTCCTCCTTTTTACCTTTAACCTATGGTAAGGTCAGAAAGGGACAAACCACCTAGTAGGTGTGTTAGTGGGATGTGGTTAGTGCTGCCAGCCCCCCAAGACCACCTAATAAAAGACTTTGCACAGCAGGCAATCGGTCTCTTGAGCCATCGTCCCCTGTCTGCTTTGCTACCCCTTATGTCCAGCTGCCTATCCAAATACCCTTGCCTCCATCTTTAACCTCTGAGTCGCGACCAGAGAGACCACGTGGTCTTGCCAGTTCGAGCCACATGCCCCATTTTTCTATTTTTTTCTCCCCATCCAATTCTTCCTTCGAGCGGACAACTCTTCTTCAGGACAGGTACAGTATTACCCAAACAACGAAACTCCTGCTAATGCAACAGTGCTAGTTTCTATCTGAGTTTCCTTAGGTCTGTGTGTGTGAATCTGTTTTGCGTGCTTGAATAACATCATCCAGTAAACGGCATTGAACTTGCTATCTGCCTCACGTGCCTTTTTCCTTGAGAACTCCCGGGAGGGGTGGGCCTGGTATAGCTGGCAAGAACCCGGTATTTCGCCAATTGCTAATTTTAAATTAAAGCACTTCAGCTAACACCATCCTAAGGTGAGCTGCATCTTTCTAAGTCTGTTGGGACTGCACGGCTTGGCTGTGATCTTTCCAAAAAGACCAGGTTTAGGGAAGATGGCAGCAAATGGGAGAACTGGAAGGTGCACAAAGAAACAGTGATGCTGTACGGATGCTGGAGAAACGACAGTTCTTGTTTTTGAGCCCTGGAAGAATTGGACAGCCATGATGTGGGACCAGCCCAGGCTGGTTGAGAGGCTAAACTCAAGGTTGTTCCCCGGACAAGACCCCATCAGTGTTTATAGGCAACGCAAAGGTGTTTCCTCTCCCAAATCTTTGCTTCATTCTTGAGTAATTCTTAGGTCACTTTTGCTTACAGTGAACTTTGCACTCTGCCCACCTGTACATACAACCCATCTTCTGTTTATAATCTTCGCTTTTCCAAAGAGGCGAAAGAAAGGTCGGTTTAAGAGCGCTTGTTTTCCCCTTTCAGCTCATTTAGGCATCGGATCCAGTCCTTAAATATATAAACAAATCCGAAGCTACCACTAATTAAATAGTTGTTATTCCAGAATAATAGCCAAGAATACGAATATGCTACTTAGAGGTATCTTTAAAAGTGAGTGAATGAAAACAAGTGCTTTTCCCCCTCCTATCGAACAGGGAACATATAATATATACATGCAGAGATTTCATCTGCTTATTTTGTTAGCAAAACCACATTTGAATTCCTTTCCAGGCAGTAAAGGGGAAAGCACACTGCTGGATTGTATTCCTTCTATTCCAATGCAGAACTGCATGCGGTAATAAGTCCCATATGGCCCTGCCTCTGCAACACAGCTGGAATAGCTGGCCGGCAGAATCGTTCATTATTGCACGAAAACTATCCAAACTACACAACTGGACTTCCAGATCCCAAGATGAATCTTATGCTTTCTAAAATTTAGATTAGTTGCAGACTTAACTTATCTGATACAGGAGTATAAAAGAAACCAACACAAAAACTAAGGATACGTTCACTCCATTTTCCTGATCCAGCAAGGCTAGCCAATGTATAAAAGCATACTTCAGCACACATATCACATTGCCGGATGAATTCTGCTTGGGAGGAGGAGGAGGAGGAGAAGATTGGCTTTATACCCTACCCTTCACTCGGTAGGGTATAAAGTCTCAGAGCGGCTTACAATCTCCTTCCCTTCCTCTCCCCACAACAGACACCCTGTGAGGTAGGTGGGACTGAGGGAGCTCTCCTGAGAACTGCCCTTGAGAGAACAGCTCTGAGAGAATGGTGACTGACCCAAGGTCACCCAGCTGGCTTCATGTGCAGGAGTGAGAAATCAAACCTGGTTCTCTCAGATTAGAGAGTTGGATTTATACTCTGCCCTTCACTTGGAGTCTCAGAGTGGCTTACAATCACCTGCCCTTTCTCACCCCACATGAATATAAGAGAAGCCAATGTTGGATCAGGCCTGTGGCCCATCCAGTCCAACTCTGTCACACAGTGGCCAAAAATACCAGGTGCCCTCAGGAGGTCCACCACTGGGGCCAGGACACTAGAAGCCCTCCCACTGTTGCCCACTCCCCCCAAGCACCAAGAATACAGAGCATCACTTGCCCCAGACCGAGAGTTCCTATCCATACCTTTTGGCTAATAGCCACTGATGGACCTCTGCTCCATATGTCTAATCTATCTAATTTATCTAGTTTAATGTCTAATCTATCTAGTTTATCTAATTTCCTCTTGAAGCCATCTACGCTTGTAGTCGCCACCACCTCCTGTGGCCGTGAATGCCACATGTTAATCACTCTTTGGGTGAAGAAGTACTCCCTTTTATCCGTTCTAACCCAATTGCTCAGCAATTTCATAGGGTGGCCCCGAGTTCTTGTATTGTGAGAAAGGGAGAAAAGTACTTCTTTATCTACCTGCTCTATCCCATGCATAATCTTATAAACCTTGATCATGTCACCCCTCAGCCATCGTTTCCCCAACAACAGACACCCTGTGAGGTAGGTGGGGCTGAGAGAGCTCTGAGAGAGCTGTGACTGACCCAGGGTCACCCAGCTGGCTGCATGTGGAGGAGTGGGGAATCAAACCTGCTTCTCCAGATTACAGTCTGCCGCTCTTAACCACTACACCAAACTGGCTCTCTCAGCCCATGCCCTGGGCTCTCGGTGAAGGGATCTGTGATTAGTTCAGTCCACACTTTGTCTTCTCTAACACTGGCAGCTTCCATAAGGAGTCTTTGGTCCATTTAGCAACCAAACTTGGGGGGGGGGGGGGGATGTTGGACTGTCATTCCCCAGTCATGCTCCAAACATCTTTTACCCCTCTTCTCTCTCTCTCTCTCTCTCTGTGTAAGGTGCCATCATATAATATAGTAGTCAGAAACTCAAAAATACATGGTCCAAATACATAAATAACCTTCAGAAATAATCCAAGTCAAATTCCTCAAACAGTGAAAAGTCCAAACATCAATGTTTATAAATCCTCTTCGAAAAACTCGTCTTGCCACTTGTGTATCCACTTAACGGTCCTGCCAGCTTCCTGTTGCCAGATCGCCTTGCTTCCTCAAAAGTGGAACGCCAACACCGCCCAGCTACAGTATTGTTGAATAATACACAGCATCTTTTACATTCTTAATGTCCAGCAGACCAACTACTGTGATGTATCTCATTTTCTGAAAGGTACTTATGTTATCTGGACCATGAATTTTGGAGTTTCTGACTATGATATTATATTTTTGATAAACTACACTATTTATATAGGTTCAGATTATCATACTCACTGACTATTGAATGTTTTTTGTTATTTATGCACGGTTTGTATCTTTTGTGTAACTTACTAACAACCTCCAGGTGGTGGCTTATGCTTAAGCCTTATGTAGCCTGAGACCAGCATACCTACGGGAACTTCTCTCCCGGTATGTGCCCTGGAGAACCTTGTGCTATGCTGACCAAAACCTAGTAGTAGTCCCTGGTCCAAAGACATCCTCTTAGCCTCGACCAGGGCCAGGGCTTTTTCTGCCTTGGCTCCAGCCTGGTGGAACACACTCCCACATGAGATCAGGCCCTGCGGGACCTGTTACAGTTCCACAGGGCCTGCAAAACAGAATTGTTTCGCCAGGCCTTTGGCTGAGGCGGTGGACATGCAATCCATCTTGGCCTCCCCTGCCCACAGAAATACATCTTTGAACTAATTCATCCTACAGGAGGCATTAAGGACTGCCCTAGGGTTTTTGCCTTACTTTTGCTGCCATCTTGTTTTATTGCCTGATTGTTTTAACTTTGTTTTATTATATGGTACTACTATTTATTTAGATCTTAATGTGAGCTGCCCTGAGCCCATTTTTGGGAAAGGGCGGGATATAAATCTAATAGAATTTATTTATTTATTTATTCAGATGGATGGACGGATGGATGGATGGATGGATGATCCTGGCAACCCTACATGATCCCCACAGAATGAGAGGGGACATGGTGGGATGGTCAAGGATTGGGGACTCCCAGGCTCAGTCCCCTCCCCCCGTTCATCCATTGGGTAACCGTAAACCAGTCCTTCTTTTCCTGCATAACCAAACTTGTAAGGATAGAAAGGTGGGTGGGAGAACTATCCTGAGCTTCTTGGAAGAAGGGCAGACTACAAAAGATGTGATAGGTAGGATAAAAGACCCTTTTACTCTAATTTACAATAGAACGCAAACGTTTGACTGAAAGGGGAAACAGAGCTAGACGCTGGGCAGCTGCCAAGAATTGGAATTAATATTTTTGGTTAAAATGTGGGTCTTCCAGCAAGTGATTACGAGACGGATCCCCTCATTACGGGTCGCTCCTCTGCCCCTTGATCAAGGTAGCAATGGGACTTCCACTAGGATTTTTAAAGTGCTAATGCCTAATTATGACTGACAGAACGACTGGCCACCCGGCCATTGTTACGTATGGCTGAAAACACAGCAATTCCTGGTGACACTTTGATTGTGCAGTGCAGTCAGCTCCCATCATCCTTTTGTGCCTCGTATGTCTGACATGTGGATCAAACCCTCTGCATTGTGCTCTGCCTTTCTAAAGAGAACAAAGAGGGAACTGACAATGAAGTGGCTGTCAGCCCATCGCCAGAGTCCATATATCTACCCAGCTGTCATTACGTAATCAAAGCAGCCCTGCTAGCGAGGGGAATATAAATGGCCCATCTGAGAGGTGAGCGATTTAACTCAAAAAGTTTTTTTTTCATTAGTATTATATCCGCAGCGCGTATCTAGAAACTCAATAGCTGCAGGAGGCTTTCAAATGCACTTTATAACCAAAGCATCTCTGTCTGGAGGAAATTCCCTTAACAAGAACAATCCTGAGTAGACACTTAACCCCTCACCTGAGAGAGGGGGGAAACGTGCGGCTCATCCACTGAACAAATGCACTGATTTATTAAATTACAGAAGACACATCCCCTGCTGACTGCTATCAAAATAAATTTGGAGGGGGATGAGAGGGTTATGGAACACCCACACACACGGAATCTTGGGTCCATATTGTTACCCCAGAAAAGGACTGGGCATTAACAAGCAGGAAGGTAAATATCTCATATACACTTAAATGAGATAATGTTTCCTGCTAGAAATATATAGAACCCAGCAGATCATCTCATGGTGTGGTGTTACGGGAAACTGAAAGCCCTCTTTTTTATGAAATCCTTGGCAAGGCTGTGGAAAGCTACAGAAGCAGACGATACTAGAACGTGAGGGTACCCAATGAGGCTGATGGACAGTAGATTCAGGATCAGAATGCACAAAAGGAAATAGTTTCTTACAGAGAGTGTGATTAAAATGCAGAATTTGCTGCCAGAGGATGTAGTGATGGCCACAGGAATAGATAGCTTTAAAAGGGGATTAGATAGATTCATGGAGGATAGGTCTATCTAGAGGCTACTAGCCCTGAGCCCACTTGTGGGGTAGGGTGGGGTAAAAAATCCCAGTAAATAAATTAATAAAATAAAAAAATGATGACTGAGAGGAAATCCATATTCAGAGGCCCTAATCCCTTGCATCCTAGTGCCTGGAGGCAACATCAGGGGAACACCTTGGCTTCTATGTCCGATTTTTGGCCCTCCAGAGGAACTGGCTGGCAACTATATGAGACAGGATGCTGGACAAGATGGACCGCTGGTCTGACCTAGCAGGGCCCTTCTTATGTTCTTATTAACTTGGTTCTGTTATAATATTTTTTAAGACCTGAAAAGGTGTGCATAGTAATATGTTCAATCTCTCCACATTGATCCTCTCCAAACTTCTAGCTGCCATTCCTCTATCCAGTCTTCCACCTTGCCATCATCATGGTAGCCAAAGGATTTGGCCTGTAAGGGAGGAGACTTTGGGAGTCAATGATTTCTGTCAGGGAATTGTCAGAAAAGTACTTATATAAAGAGAAGAAGAGGAGGCCTATTGTCTTAAACAGAACTACTTTGAGGGAGAATTTAGATTCTCAGTCAAGAAAGCTACAGAACAGCTTTATACAGACAACAGATACTGGAGAAGGATTTGGCAGAAGGTCAGAGTAGTTAAAAGAGAAATCCCATACAAGCCAAATAGCAAAAGGAGTTATTGCTTCTTAGGGACAAGGAGAAGAACTTCCTGCCAGTGAAAGGAGTTGGGAAGAGAACCCTGGTCTGTGATAAAGGGGAGAAACTTAGACATCTCAGGAGTTAGTGAAAAGCTGTAATATCTAAAGGAAAACCTAGATCTCTGAAGGGAGTAACCTAGAAGCACCAAGACAAAGCTATTATCTAAGAAACTGTATTCAAGCTGAAATATATAATAAGCAAAAACCTCTCACTGAAAAGAACTTGAAACTCAGAAATTGTTTCAACAACACCCTCTTGTTCATTCAAAAGCCTAAATTCTGTATATATTAGAAAGTTTTGTCTCAGCAACCTCTATAGCTTGAATCCTCATATTTATATATTCCCTGCCTGTTTAATAAAATCTTTATTCTGTTTTTGAAAGTTCATCTGCCTCAAGTGCCATTTCACAAGGCCTTATAGAACAGGACAGCTCCTGTCTTTTCCTCAAGTTCTTGTACTGGCTGAATTTTACCAGATATTTGAAGACCAACTTGTTTTGCCACTAAAGTATACTATCCAGACTATTACGGAACAAAAGAAAATCCCAGGATCCTGGAATCAAACATTGATTACTTTGATACACAAACCAGAAACAGATGAGAAAGAAATTAAAAATTATAGACCTATCTCACTTTTAAATGTTGATTATAAGATCTTTGCTAAAGAAAATCTTACTTCAAACAATACACCAAGATCAATTAGGATTTCTACCAAAAAGACAGATGAGAAACAATGTAAGAACCATTTTAGATATTTTGGTATATTTTGAGGCACATCCTGAAAAGCAACTTGCACTGGTATTTTTGGATGCAGAGAAAGCCTTTGACAACCTCAGCTGGTCTTTTTTGCTAGAACAACTAGTGGATTGTCAGTGTGGGGAAACTTTTTTTACAATGGTGAGAGCAATTTACATGAGACAATAAGCTAAACTAATGGTAAATGAGGATCTTTCACAGAATATCGAAATACAAAACGGAACCAGACAAGGGTGTCCATTATCTCCATTACTATTTATTTTTGTTCTCGAAACATTGAATAATATGGTGAGAGAAGATGTGTAGATTAAAGGGCTTAAAATAAAAGGAGAAGAATATAAATTGCAAGCTTTCACGGATGATTTGGTTTTTATTTTGGAAGACCCACTTTCTTCCATCACTCGACTCTTGGACACTTTAAAGAATTATGGACAGTTGGCAGGATTGAAAATTAATTTTAGAAAAACAAAAATGCTGACAAAGAACTGCACAATAGAACAGATCCGACAATTGCAAGAAAAATCTGGAAGAAGTACAAAAAAATAAAGTACTTAGGGATATTTTTAACAAATAGGTGTAGCTCATTGTTAAAATACAATTATTTGAAATTTTTGAGCTTTATTAAAAAAGATTTGGAAGAATGGAACCACTTACAATTTTCTCTTATGGGAAGAATAGCCACCATTAAGATGAATATATTACCGAGAGTACTCTTTTTATTTCAAACAATTCCAATTGCACTGAATCAACAGTATTATAAAGATTTACAAAAACTGACATGGCTGTTTATTTGGCAAAATAAAAGACCCCAAGAATTAATATGAAAGTATTACAAGATGTAAAAGAAAGAGGAGGTTTTGCCCAACTGGCAACTCTGTTATAAAGCTATGGCCTTGACTTGGCTGAAAGAATGGATTACTCTGGAAAATATGAGATTGCTGAAGTTAGAAGATCATGATTTGAAGTTAGGGTGGCATGCCTTTGTATGGTATGAGAAAACAAATGCACACAAATATTTTAAGCAACATATGGTAAAAGCATCCCTGGTGAAAGTATAGGAAGAGGTCAAAGGGATTTTCTACATAAAAATACCCAAATGGGTCTCACCCTTGGAGGCCTTTATAAATCCTAATCTTTTTACCAAAGACAAACTATGGAGATATGAAGATTTGTTAGATAAGAAGAACTTATTAAAACCACAAGATGCTCTTCAAAAACAGGGTCTTACTCTAAACTGGTGGGAAAGGGTTCAGCTAGATATCAGATAAGGAAAAGAATTTAAAAAATGGGATTTTATGATGACTCCACTGAATGAGACAAAAAATTGTTGGGTTAAGACATAAAACATATAAAGATGTTTATACTATACTATTAGATATGAAATTGCTAGATGAAATAGTAAAAACCTCAATGGTTAGATGGGCACAAAATATAGGGCACAGTATACAGCTAGATCAATGAGCTAAGGTGTGGAAAATAAATATAAAATGCACAGAAGCTGTCTCATTTAAAGAAAATATATATAAAATGTTTTATAAATGGCATATGACATCTGAAATGTTAGCAAAATGGTATCCAAATATGTCAAATGTATGCTGGAAATGTAAACAAAATACTGGTTCCTTTTTTCATATGTGGTGGACATGTAAGGTAACAAAAAATATTGATTTTGGATTCACGAAATATTACAAAAAATACTAGACACTACTATTGCATTTGTACCAGAACTGCTTTTATTAAACATTATACCAGAGACATTTAAGAAATTAGATGCATATATGATTATACATGTTATAACGATGGCTAGGATTTTATATGCAAAATACTGGAAAAAAGAAGTTCCATCGAAAGAAAAACTAATTTACATATTGTTGGAAACAGCAGAAATGGACAAATTGACATTACAATTACAGGGGAAACAAGAAGAAACCTTTGAGAAGAACTGGGTTAGATTCTATAAATGGTTGGAGGACTATCTTAAAAAAAACCCTAAAAAAACTGAATATTGTAGTATAAAATGAAATATGTGTATACAGGATAGATGCTATTTAGACAAAATTCAAGCAAATGTAACAAGTACAGATTTCAGCTTTGTTTGCTGTATGTGATCTTTTGTTGTTTTCTTTTTCTCTTTCTCTTTGTTTCTGGAAAAATAAAAAACTATTTTTTTTAAAAAGTTCCTGTACTGGGTCTAAAGCCTGAACAAGTATCTTTGACAGGGTGGGACAATTTAAGCTTATCAAACAAAGTAGAAATACACGCTACTGGAGGGCGACTCAGTTACTGAGGGGAAGTAAAATATTTTTGGTGAGAAATTGCTGCTTGGTTGTTGAATCTGTCATATATGGTTACCTATACACAACGAAAAGCACAGCATAAGGAATTGCTATAGTTCTGGACTAAGAGTTCTGAAGATTTCTTATGGTAACAGCAACTTAGCAAGCTCAAGGAAACATTAAATGCCAGAGGAACAAACTTAGAGATTCTCTTCTGAGTACCTTGCTTCACCTTCCAGTCACTACCCAAATAGAAGCCTTTGGGAACAGTAACCCAGTTACTGGCCCTAGTTTCTGATTTGGAACACGTTTTCAAGACATGATTTTGGTAATGCCGTCAGCCGAGCTGTGGAGTTGTTGCAAGTTGTGCGAATTTGTCTGCAACATCTAAAAAATACATTTCACAGTTCAACTGCCTCTAAAACAATGTTTAGAATGGCAGGGATGACAACAAATTTTTTTCTTTCTCATTTTCAGGGAACAATATCCCAGAATCTATAGTTTAAAGAAGTAAATATCTACAAAAGCAAACCATGCCAGAAGTTTCAAAAGAACATTTGCTTTTTTAAAAAAAATATATTGTCAAAGGGGAGGAGGGGAGGAGGGAGACAGATGGCAAATTGGAATCAGGAAACTGAATCTTGAACTTTCCACAATTACGTTTCTCTTAACCTACAGCTGCTTAAAGCGCTGATTTTGTGGCAAGCATGGGGGGGGGGGGCAGATCAAACCTAAAACATGGGAACAACAGTATGAACTATACTAGGAATAAGGGGGTGATCTGTTATTTCCTCATAAAACTACAAAGAGATGAATGAGAACTTGGCACCGCTGACACGTTTTGATGCCTTGCATCAAAATCCTCTTTATACAGCTGTTTGAAGAACAGAGCCGCTCGGTTCTTTGAAAGTCGTTTGTTCAAAGAACTTTACAAACAGCTCTCACCATTGATAAGACAGTGGAAGGCAGACGAAAGAGGTGGAAATGCAGGGGAAACATTCAGCAAACTTGTTCCTCCTTCTCCTACATAGAGGGCTTTTGGGGGGAAGATCAGCTGCCACATTTGCATACCAATTTCAAGTAAACTGTGCCAAGTTAGTATTTCTTAATATTCCATTGCCTTGACCTGGATAGCCACAGGCTAGCCTGATCTCATCAGATCTCAGAAGCTAAGCAGGGTCTGGCCTGGCCAGTATTTGGATGGGAGACCTCCAAGGAACACCAAGGTCGTGATGCAGAGGCTGGCAAAGGCAAACCACATCTGAACATCTCCTGCCTTGAAAACACCACTAGGGGTCGCCATAAATCAGCTGAGACTTGACGGCAGTTTCTGCCACTAATATTCCATTGCTGATAAATCCTGAATGGCTCCCAGTGCACTGCACCACCACTAATCATGTTTCACGAGTTGGCAACTACATGAACTTTTGCCAGAGAGCCAGTTTGGTGTAGTGGTTAAGTGCGTGGACTCTAATCTGGGAGAACTGGGTTTGATTCCCCACTCCTCCACTTGCACCTGCTGGATGACCTTGGGCAAGCCATAGCTCTGGCACAGCTATCCTTGAAAGAGCAGTTCTCTCAGAGCTCTCTCAGCCCCACCTACCTCACAGGGTGTCTGTTGTGGGGAGGGGAGGGAAAGGAGTTTGTAAGCCGCTCTGAGACTCCCTTGGGGAGTGAAGGGCAGGATCTAAATCCAATCTCCTCCTCCTCCTCCTCTACTTTCTATACCCACCTTCCATCCACACTGTGTGCATGCATTTATAAAGTGCCATCAAGTCACAGGCAACTTATGGCAAACCCAGCAAAGGGGCTTTCAAGGCAAGAGATGTGCAGAGGTGGTTTGCCATTGGCTTCTTCTGCAGCATCTTCCTTGGGGGTCTCCCTTCCAAGTACCGACCCTACTTAGCTTCTGAGATCTGACAAGACTGGGCTATACCATGCCACCTTCCCTCCCAAGGCCATCCAGTTTGGTGTAGTGGTTAAGAGCAGTGGACTCGGATCTGGAGAATCAGGTTTGAGTCCCCACTTCTCCACATACAGTCAGCTGGGTGACCCTGGGCCAGTCACAGTTCTCTCAGAGCTGTTTTCTCAAGAGCAGTTCTCAAAGAGCTCTCTCAGCCCCACCTACCTCACAGGGTGTCTGTTGTGGGGAGGGAAAGGGATCGTAAGCCACTCTGAGACGCCGAGTGAAGGGCAGGGTACAAATCCAACTCTTCTCCTCCTCCTCCTACATCGCACCACAAATGCACGTTTAAAATGATCCCCATTTCTTGATATCTAGGCATAGCTATTTATTTGTGTTTATGAAGATCCATTGGGATATTTTTCTGGGGCTATTCCTTTAAGGCTCCTATGGGACCCCCCAAAAGCAAAACTATGTCCTTGTTGAGATCCACTGTTCAGTTCTGCCGCTGGCATGGAAGCCTTTTGTGTTGCAGCAATCTTCATTTGAGCTGCAATAATCTGGCTTTGGCTGCTGCCACATGGATGTTATTCTCTACTTTTGCTTTCATACGGGAGCACTGGTGTTTTTGTTCTGTGTTGTTTTGTTTTGGGGGGTCATATTTTTTTGAAAAAACCTCACATCACCGGCTACCCTAAAAAAAAGGAATGACAAGTGAAGAAGAGAGTGGTGCTCACCACACAAAAGTCCCTCTTTCTTTTACAGTTACTTTGTCGTTCAGTGCCGAGGAACCCTGGTTCCGAGTCAGCTCTGGAAATGTTCAATCAAAAATCACCCTGAGCATGTCTATCCCTTTTTCGTTGTTGTTGATCTTACCCTTTTTTAAAAGTGCTCAAGGCAGGATACTTGGTCCTTTGCTACTTGGCCCAATCTAGGAATCTGGAGCTGCTTCCATTTGAAGGTGTAAAAAGTTGCCCCCACTACAGAAGCAGTGGTAAGCAGGGGGGAATGAACAGAGATGGTGTCTGCACATCCTGTCCCCAAACTGCTTGCACCTGAATTTTTTTTGATAGGAGCCTTCTGCCTAGGGTTGCCAGTCTACAGGTGGGGCTTGGAGATCTCCTGGAATTACAATTGATCCCCAGGCAACAGAGATCAGTTCCCCTGGAGAAAATGGCAGCTTTGGAGGGTGGACTCTATGGCATTATATACCAGTGAGGTCCTGCCCCCACAAATCCTGCCCTCCCCAGGCTCCACCCCCTAAATCTCCAGGTATTTCCTAACTCAGAGTCGACAATCCTACCTCTGTTATGAGCAGGGGTCATTTCGTAGAAAAAGAGGTGCAGGAGTTCATTAGCATAATTCATTTGCATAACTCATTTGCATATGCCACACCCCCTAACATACCAGAAGTGTGTCAGAAGGCAACACCCACCCCTCAGGCTCCAATCCACAGGTGAGTGAAACTGACCTGCTCTTCCTCCATTCCCTTCCCCATCCAATACTTTGTGCAATAAAAATAAGCGTAAAGAACACACCCTCATTCTCTTCCTGCTCCCTTGAAACCACCAGGTTTCAAGTAGACTTGAGATACCCAGGACATGTGCACCACCCATCCCTTCCCCTTCCCCTCCCCACAACAAGACACCCTGTGAGGTAGGTGGGGCTGAGAGAGGCCTTTTGAGAACTGCTCATGAGAGAACAGCTCTGAGAGAACTTGTGACTGGCCCAAGGTCACACCAGAAGCTGCATGTGGAGGAGTGGGGAATCAAACCCGGTTCTCCCAGATTAGAGTCCAACTCCTGATCACTACACCAAACTGATGGGGTGGAAGCTGCTGAAGGGTTGGTGAAATTTCTCCAGTATTCATGTGCCATGTGCCCAGATAAAAAATGGTATACTTAGAAAATTTATATGCCACCTTGAGCAAGTCTCTGGAAAAGCAGCACACAGTCATAAAAGGAACAATGATAAAATTATCAATATTAAAACAAAATATTAAAAATAATAAAGACCCTAGCAGGGCTTTGCCCGGGGCGCTGCGCCTCTGCACTGTTCGGGGAAGCCGAGGAGGGGTCGGGGCTTGGTCATGTGCCCGCCCCCTGGGCTCCTCACTCCCAGAGCTGTGCTCCTGTGTGCTCCCGCTCCATCGGACCCCTGGTTACGAGACATATTTTTTAAAATGGATGCCAGTTTGGTGTAGTGGTTAAGGGTGCAGACTCTAATTTGGGAGAACTGGGTTTCATTCCCCATTCTTCCACATGCAGCTGCTGGCATGACCTTGGGTCAGTCTGTTGTGTCCTAATGGTGACTGCACATGCAGTCAGGAAAACACACATGACTGGGCTGGCTACAGGAGCTTTGCTTCAGGAGACAATAGCTCGGCCGGATTGTAAATTAGACCAATTGGCCACCCAGAATCCGCCAGGGGGGCAATGGTGTAAGGTCACCTGTAATTAACCCTATCAGGGAGTTTGCGCGAGGCCGGGGGTGCAGTTTAGATGGACATTTAAACAGACCCCCCCCCCCCCCCCGAGCCCTGTTCAGCAGTCGTGTTTTGTACCATCAATAAACTTATGAGCTGATTTCACTGCAACGCGTCTCTGGACCCAGTACTTTACACAGTCTGAGTTCTCTCAGATCTGTTCTCTCAAGAGCAGTTCTTGAGAGAGCTCTCTCAGCCCCACCTACCTCACTGGGTGTATTTTGTGAGGAGGGAAAGGGATTGTAAGCCGCTCTGAGACTCCTTCGAGTAGTGAAGGGTGGAGTATAAATCCAATCTCCTCCTCTTCCTCCTCCTCCTCCTCCTCCTCTTCTTCTTTTTCTTTCCCATTAGGACTCAACCAAAGATGGGCACAGAGATGAAAGCCTCGCTCTGTTCTGTGCCAGCAATTTTGCTCTTCCTTCTCCCTCTCTGCTTTCCCTCTCCTCCCTCCCCTTCCCCGTTTTTGATGGACCATTTTACGTCCAATTATTTTACAGCCCAGCTTCCCTTCTGCGCAGTTTGAAAGCCTTGCTAATGAACTGATGCAAATGAAAGTTCATTGGTATCTGAACCAAGCATGTGTTTCAACTTTACAGCTGCGCCCAGCTATCAAAGGTATCTTCTTTTGTCAGGTAGGAGATTGACTGGCTGGCTTGCAGCTGGGCAAAAGAGATAGAGCCGAGGGAGAGACACAACGAGAGGCGGGGGGGGGGGGGAGAGGAGAAATAAGCCTGTTATGTTTCTTGAACAGCAGATATTTGCAAAGGGAATATCGCAAACACTATTGCAAGATGGGGGGGGGGGGGGGGAAGAGAGCCATACCAGCCCGGTGTAGGTGCTGGCACAGGAACGAGAGAAAGGCCTTGCCAAGAAATATGAAAAAGATGCGCATTTGTTGCTTTGCCAAAAACCCCACCCTAACCCTGTCCTCTCAGAGGATTCAATGTCACAAATTTCATTTCCCCACCTGTCCATTTCTGCCGGCTTCTCCATAAAGGCGTCTTCATGAGAACACAAACACACACACACACACAAGGAGACACAATTTGCTCCTTTCATATAATTCTGCAGGACGCTGTTTCTGCCCAATAATAGCCTCTGACTCACATTGCCTCCTCTCTCGCTCGAACTTGTTTTATACGGGCACACAGATGGCACGAACCAAATATAACTGGCGGCAGTGGGGTGTTTTATTCATTCGCTCGTTTTACTGCCCACCTGACTCAAGAACTCAGGGTGGATTACAAGACATTTGCAGGCAGCTAAAAAGCAAAAAGCCCACGGAAAATATGTTTTCCCTGGGCCTTTGGAAGTTCGGGTGAGGCGCTGCTACTATGATTTCATTCTTCCTTTAGTCATCTCAGAGCCAGCGGCATGCAATTCCCTGCAGTCTCCTTTTTCTGGCACTAATCAAACCCCCTCTGAGCCTTCTTGGCTCCCCTGTTGCTACCAGGCTTGGTGCTTTCATTTCTGCAAGATGTTGTGTACTGGGTTCGACGCATGGAGAAGCAGGACAACCGCATGATGATCAGCTCATAGTTTATTCGTACACGACACAAGACAAACCGGCCACAATGGCCAACTATATACAGCCCCCTGGGTCACACCCACAGTCCTATTGGAGGGTTTGGATTTCCCTATTGGGGTACTTCTGGAGGTTCAGGATCCTTGGCCCCTATTGTTTCCTGGAGTCAAGCTTGGACTGCCTGTCGCTGGTGCCTGGTGGCAGTCAGCGGACATAACACAAGAGAAGACTGAAGGTTTATGAAGTGGGTTTTTTTAATGGGCTGTTTGTTTTCATGTGTTCAGGAGAATATGGCAACAAACTCAAGCCCTGTATAGATAGGAGGAGCTCTTGGTCTGGGGCAAGTGATGCTTTGTATTCTTGGTGCTGGGGGGGGGGCGGCAACAGTGGGAGGGCTTCTGGAGAACTGGCCCCACTGCTGGACCTCCTGATGGCACCTGTTGCTTTTGGCCACTGTGTGACGGAGTGTTGGACTGGATGGGCAATTGACCTGATCCAACATTGGCTTCTCTTATGTTCTTATGTTCTGTTATGACCCACCTGGGCACACGCTCACCATGGAAGGAGGGAGAGCGGGCCCAAGTGTGCTGGCCCCACCTTCCACCTCTGTGGGATCACTGAGTCATCTACAGGGTGCCAACATGCAGAGGAAGTGCCTGCAAACCTATGCAGATTGAATTCAGACTTACATCCATCAATTAAAATGGGCCTAGACTGGCCTAACTCTGCATCAGATTGCCCTTCTAATCTATTCTGTTCTCTCCTCTTTTGAGAAGAAGTCAGGCCACATGATACCAGGCCCATAGACAGTATTTTGTTGCTTGTGGGACAGTTTTTTTTTTCTGGTGGGGCTGAAATTCTCAGTGCAAGAGGAAAAGCCATTTAATCAATAGAAAACTGTTACCAGGACAGATCTCTAAATTGCAAGCTGACAACCACTTTAGATGACAGTTCTCAGCTGCCGCAAGTTAATCACTTCTGCCAGTCTAAGCAGCAATTCTGAGAACAAGCTGCAAGTGGGGGGGGGGGGGGTGAATTCTATAGTCAAGTAAGCTAACACTTAGGCAAAAAAAAACTCTCTTAAAGGAGACCAGTTTCTTGACACAGAGTTAGAAGAGATCCTAGAGGTCACCCACTCCAACCCCCTTGCTCAGTGCAGGAATTAATCATCTACAGCACCCAACTCTGCTTACAGGAGCACACACCTTTAAAAGATGTTTTAAAATGATTGAAAAAAGCATTTACAGGAGAAAGTCTTGTGGGGCTGTGCCTCTAAGAAATGGGGCTGAGCCCCCAAAAGCCCCACTGTAGCTACTGGCCTGCACGATATGCTCAGATGAGAGATACCAGCCTCTGTGCTGGAATTTTCCTAGCTATTGATGCCATACGCATCACAATTATATTATCTGTAGGGTCTTTCATAATGTACTCGGCTACATCAAAATGAAAAATGAATAGGCAGTAGATCTTGCTGCCAAAGTGTACATGTCAGAAAAATCATTAGGAGTATTAAATTATGGTGACCGAGGAGACTAGAGCTAATTTTACAAATTAAGACCTAATAAATGTTGTCAATTTCCAAAATCCTTCTTTTAAAAACTTTATAATAGAGGAGGGTGAGAGAAAGAATGTATGGGTTTATGGCATGAATTAACAAGACAAATGAAAAGCTACTGCATCATTAAATCATAATTTATTATACAAATGCAATACAAATGCAAGAAAAAAGTCTGAGTAATCCATACCAAAAGAACATGTTCCCTTTGATAAGGTATTTCTTATTTTTAGGTAACAGCAACACACATAAGCCACTGTGGGGTAGTGGTCTGAGAGTCGGACTGGAATTTAGGAGACCTGGCTTCAAGTCTCCACTCTGCCATGAAGCTTGCTGGGTGACCTTGAGCCTACCCCTCAGCTGTGCCTGTGTCTACAGGTAGTTGTTGATATGCCTGGGCTAGGTCAATCTTTGTGAACACACAGCCCCCGGAGACTGAGGCTAGGAGATGGCTTACCACAGGAACCGGGTATGCATGTGGCTGCAGGGACCTGTTGAGGGTGCACTTGTAGTCAGCGCACAGGCGGATGGAACCATCAGGCTTGAGCGGGGTGACAATGGGTGTCTCCCACTTGGCATTTGGAACTGGCTCTAGGATACCCTGGGCCAGCAGCTTGTCGATCTGCTCATTGATTTTAGGCTTGAAAGCGACGGGGCAGCATCTGGGCTTGAGGCGTATGGGCTGTCCGGCAGGATCCAGGTTAAACGAGACTGGTGGACCTTTGTAGCAGCCTAGCTCTGCTCTGAACACATCGGGAAACTCTTCCTTGAAGTCTATAAGGGGCTGCTGACCAACTTGATTTACGCCGACAATGTCGATGCCCAGGGCAGTGAACCAGTCCAAGCTGATAAGACTTGTACGGCGACCTTCCACCACGAGTAGATTCAGACAGCCAGTGAATTTCTTGTATCTAACTTGGACTATGGAGATGCCGATGACTGGAACTTGGTGCCTTTGGAAGTCAAACAGCTGAAGAGTGCATTTCTGAAAGCGGCGTGCAGAGAAACGCAGGCAGACTTGTTGGAAGGTGCTCCACGAGACGATAGGCAGCATGGACCCGGAATCCACTTCCATCTGACATGCCCAACCTTCAATGAAGACAGTGGCTTTGATCTTCAGACACGAATGCAAACCTTGGTGAATGTAGAGGCGGTTGGTGTAGTCTTCGGACACACTGGCTTCATTGCTGTACTTGGGTCTTGACTCAAACGACCTTGATGACCTGGAACGATACGAGCGGCTGGAGGCATTAGCAGACCCTCGCATCCGCTGGGACTCCTGTGGAACACAGCGACCTTGTGACGAACAGCAGACTTTGGCAAGGTGGCCTGCTTTACCACACGCATGACAGATGGCATCGCGAAATTGACAGTCTCTCCACGCATGCGCACCACCACAACCAGCACAGCATTTCCTTTGTGGGCTTTTTTTAGAGTGGTGTGGGCTTTTTTGAGAGCGGTGTGGCCTCTGATTGGTCCTTGCGCTGTAGAGTCCTTCATCTGATGCATTGGATTGGTCGTCCTGGACGTCATCAGAGTCAAGGGTATTGCCATGGTGTACGGTGTCAGCGCGGCATGATGAGTGGCCTTGGGGACCCAATCACAGCTCACGGAAGGACAGGTTGGCGGCCTCTACTTGCAGGGCCTCTTCGAGGGCCGATTTGTATGTAAGAATCTTTAATAAGAGTAGGGCCCTCTTGATGCTTTCGTCTCTGAGGCCACAGAGGAGCCGATCTAAAAGGACGGACTTCAGATCAGTGAATTGACAGTCCCGAGCAGCCCGTCTGAGTGCGGTGAGGTATTCCATGACAGACTCACCCTCTTTCTGGTTCCACTGGTGAAAAGCGCATTGGTGGGCGGCAGCCAACGTCTTTGGTGTGAAGTACTCGGTCAGCCGGGTCTTGATGATGCCGAGAGGGGTCTCAAGTAGCTTGGAGGGGGCTACTAGATCATGAGCGATGTCAAATACAGACTGGCCGCATGTACTTAGAAAAGTGGCGCAGCAGACATTGTCTCCGTCAATACTATTTGCTATGTGGTAGCATTCAAAATGATCGAGGTATGACTCCCAGTTCCCAACCTTTGGGTCGAACGGTTCGATATGGCCCTTGGATGCCATGCCCATAGTGATTCAGCTCTAGGCGCCCTTAGTGATTTCAGCTGGGCAGGCAGAGTGATTTCAGCCATTTGGTTAGGACTGGGATCCCATCCTCATCACCAGTATTAAGTATTGAGTCAGGAGGCAATGAATCCAATGCAGGCTTTTATTCTAAACATCGTTCAACTCAAAGACAGCTCTGACAAGAGCGGCGCTTAACTTATACTGTTCCAACACATAACTATATACATTGTAACTAAGGATACAAAATCTGATTGGACCTAAGCAGAGCTCTTTGATTGGTTCCTAGGATTGGCTTAAGGACCAACAGGAAGTCTTTATTCAGAAGCCAATAAGATTAAGGGAGCTAGAATACCAGAGCCCTAATGATGCAATGTAAAACAACATAAGAACATAACAATAGTAATACCAAGGAAAGGCAGGGACCCTTTAGAGCCTGAGTCCTACAGACCTATCTCTCTTCTTAATCAAGATTTAAAGATTTGATCAGCAGCTTTGGCAAAACGGATTAATAATTTCATCTCTGAATATATCAACCCCGATCAAGTGGGCTTCATCCCAGGCAGGGATATAGCTGACAATGCTATTAAAACCCTGATGCTACTTCGACATTGCCAAAAAACTAAGAAACCCACTGTTTTTTAATCACTGAATGTCGAAAAAGCTTTCGACTGTGGAATTTTCTTATCTTTTTTCAGTATTAGAAAAGATGGGGTTTGGGCAGAAATTTATCTCTACTATCAAAACTTTATATTCTTCTCCCATAACTAAAATTAAAATCAATGGTTTCTGTTCTAAACCTATCTCATTACTTTGGGGCACTTGCCAAGGATGCCCATTATCTCCTTTACTGTTCGCGTTGGCAGTGGAACCACTTGCCAATGCCATTAGATCTCACCCTGGCATTTCTGTATCAAATTACGTTCAAAAGAGTATAAATTGTCTCTATTCGCAGATGATATGTTGTTATATATTACTGACCTCAATAAGTCTTTATCTGCTTTACATCAATTTTTAGGGCTCTTTGGCTTATTTTCTGGCTTGTGAATTAATGATAACAAATCGCAGTTAATGCCAATACACCTTACAGGTGAAGACACAAAACTCATACAGAAGTCCTTTAAATTTCATTGGACTTCTAAATCTCTAACATATCTAGGTATAAAGATTCCTTGTGATCAGTCAGAGTTGTTGAACATTAATCACCAGAACATGTATGTGGAATTAACCAAAACCATAATTAAATGGAGTAAACTAAATCTAAATTGGATTGAAAAATTCAACCTTATCAAAGCCTTCATATTGCCAAAATTCATTTTTCTATTTAGAACGATTCCTCTTGATATTCCACCTTATTAAATGAAACAATGGCAAACCACTTTACTTAATTTTTTATGGGCCCTCTCCTTCCAGGCTTACTTTTGCTGTCATAAGGCCATTAGGCAGTTAACTAAAAAATGAAATGGATGGTCTCATGATGCAACATAATTCTGAACCAAATCTTTATGCATGGGTCATACAGGCAATGGAGTACACAGCCCTGGGAATAGCTAACCAGTACAAAACTGTACCATTTTCTGTTTTCCCTAGTGTGGTCTTGACTCCATTGTGCTGAATTAAAGCTGGGCATTACAGAAAACTTTAAAGAATAAGCTTTAATATCTTAAGGCAGTGTTTTTCAACCACTGTGCCGTGGCACACTGGTGTGCCGCGAGATATTGTCAGGTGTGCAGCGGGATTTTTTCAATGAAAGAAATGTGCCTTCCGGGCTGACCTTCCGGGATGCATTTGCGCATGCGAGAAAGAACAGTGGCGCGGTCTCGCTGATTCCGCTCGCACGTTCTGTGGCCGGCCTGAGGTAGGGTGATTTGCACCAAGACATTCCAGTAAACATGAATATGTTTGATGGTAACAGCTGGCTGTTTCTGTCAGGGTGGGGTTCAAATCAGTAACTGTCCCTCAGCGAAGAATGGGTGTACTGTGCTTCTCTTCAAATCACTTATGGTCAGCGGAATGCCGTTCACATAAGAGTAAGAGTTTAAACTCTCTATTTGAAAAACTTTAGCAGAATCGCAGTATTAAAATACATCCACATTATATTTCTTCTGAAACTCAGGTCAATGTTATGGGAAGGAGCCATTACACTTTGGATCTGTAACTTACGATTTCAAGTTGAGTGGCTATTACGTGTATTTGTAATACTGTCATAGTTAATACTTGAGCTGAGGCAACTAATGACCCATTTATCTTGTATTTCAGTGTTTTTCAACCACTGTGCCGTGAGATATTGTCAGGTGTGCCGCGGGATTTTTTCAATGAAAGAAATGTGCCTTAGCTCGAAAAAGGTTGAAAAACACTGTCTTAAGGCGTCCAAAGTCTCTTGGCGGGTTTGCTTTGCCAGATTTGTCATTGTACAATAGAGCCATATTGTTGTCCAATATATTTAAAATGTTACGTACCTCTGGGCCTCCCCTGTGGGTGGATATTTGTAATGATCTGATTTATCCAAGATCTTTGGAAGATATGATTTGGGTTCCTGCACAATATACTAAACAAAATGTTGAAGCAATAAACTTAATAAATTCATTCATCTATGGAAACAACATACTAAAACCCTATTACCCAAGATATCATGATACTCTACATTTCTGAATCAAACCTGGTTCTTACCTAGAACAGATCTAAATGTAATTAAAAGCTGGAGAAATAAAAAAATGTGTCACAATCTGGATATTGCATCAAAAAAGGTGTTCATACCAAACTTGAACTGGAACAAAAATTAGGTAGTACTATTCTGTGGTTTTTCTATTTGCAGTTGGGTCACATGCTTAATCATATCAATGTAACTGCTTTGTTATCTAAACCTCAGACTGATCTGGAATTATTAATATGGGATTTTGATAACCAAAAAAGAGGTATTATCTCAAAACTTTATTCTCTTTTAATCAAAAACTCTTGTAACAAATTGCTGCCTTACCAATCTGCTTGGCAAAGAGATTGTACAGAATTTGTCAATGATGAGTTATGAAATAGTTATTGGAATTCTTCCAGTTTTACTTCCAAAATGATAAATGTACAACTTCAAAATCTGAAAGTTATGACTAGATGGTATGCTATGCCTAGTAAACTATCTCATATCTCGCCCAAGAAGACACCATACTGTTGGAAAGGCTGTCACCAAGTGAGTGATTTTGCCCACTGTTGGTGGAAATGTGTTAAAATCAAGAATTTTTGGACGGAAGTGTTAAATTCAAAAAGTTACCACAATACAAATTCCCTTTGCACCGGAGACTTTATTTTTAAATGCTTGGCCTCAGGGATTAGTTAATAGACCACAGAAAGCAGCCATTGAAGTCATGTTGGATGCTGCTAAAACAGCGATCACATCTTATTGGAAAGATGTTAAAGCTCCAAGTATAGAAGTATGGTTTCAAAAATTATGGAACCATTATCTAATGAATGCAGTCACAAATAAACTGAACTATATGAATCATAACTCAAAACCCTACTTTTACTGGAAAGTGGTTTTCGGTACTAGAGTACTTATCTCAACAGCAATTTATCTCTTCTGAATGGTCTCAGGTACAAGAATGGCTCTGATGTTTTGATTCTTTGTTATATAATCATAATTTAAATTTAGACTTATTTTGTTTGTGTTAGGTGTTTTACATGATATATATTTATTCTGATATGGTATACTCTTGTATATAAGTAAGTTTGGACGTTGGCACTATTTTTTGGTACACATAGTTATAGCTATTACTGCTAATCATAAGTAAGCTAATGTCATTGTTCATACTATTTGATCTATGCAATAATTGTAAAAGTGTCTCACATTTCTATTTGTTAAAATCAATAAATCATTGAAAACTTAAAAAAAAAAATTACAACTGCTCTCCAGATGGCAGAGATCAGTTTCCCTGGAGAAAATGGTGGACTCTGTGTCCTTATACCCTGCTGAGATGCCCCCCCATGACAGTCAATGTGACATGGCAGTCAGGGCTTCAGAGCATGGTAGAGGCTGTGGGGGGTGGGGAGATGGAAAGCTGAACAGTGAGAGAGAAATAAAGTTAGGTTGATGATTAGCTGAGAAGTAGATAAGGTTGCCAACTCCAGGTGGGAAATTCCAGGAGATTTGAGGGACGGAACTTGGAAAAGGTGAGATTTGAGGAGGGGTGGGACCTCAGACAGGTACAATGCCATAGACTCTACCCTCCCAACCAGCCATTCCCTCCTGGGGAACCACTGTTGCCAATCTCTAAGTGAGGCGTGGAGATCACTCAGAATTACAACTGATCCCCAGGAGGGAGGGGGGAGGAGATGGAAAGCTGAAATCAGATGGGCAGATAATGGCAGGTTGATGCTTGGCTGGGAAGGAGATAAGGTTGCCAACTCCAGGTTGGGAAATTCCTGGAGATTTGAGGGGTGGAGCCTGGAGATGGTGGGGTTTGAGAAGGGCTAGGACCTCAGACAGGTACAGTTCCATAGACTCCACCCTCTAAACCAGCCATTTTCTCCTGGGGAACCATTGTTGCCAATCTTCAGGTGAGGGGTGGAGATCACTCAGAATTACAACTGATCTCCAGGAGGGAAGGCAGAACTCAGCTGCAGTCAGAGGGGCAAATAATGGTAGGTTGACAGTTAGCTGGGAAGAACATGAGGTTGCCAACTCCAGAGCGGGAAATTTCTGGGGATTTGAGGGGTGGTGCCTGGAGAGGGTGGGGTTTGAGGAGGGGTTGAATCTCAGACAGGTACAATGCCATAGATTCCACCCTCCAAACCAGCCATTTCCTCCTGGGTAACAATTATTGCCAATCTCAATGTGAGGGCTGGAGATTACTCAAAATTACAACTGCTCTTCAGGTAGCACAGATCAGTTCCTCTGGAGAAAATGGTGGACTCTGTGTAATTATACCCTGCTGAGGTTGCCACAGCAAATTGACACTGAGTGCCCAAGGCCGGGACACTCTCCCAGAGCCTTTTTCTAGAGCCCATTGTATTTATTTCCACAACAAGCCTTATTCCTAGTCATTTATTTTTTTTAAAAAAAAAGCTTCATTCTTGCATGTAGGTGTGCATGCCGTTTTGACTTTCATTTCATGTGCAAAAGTGTCTAAAGCTTATAGCAGGGTCCCCAAAATGGTGCCCCTGGGTGCCATCCATGGCCTCCACTGACAACTTTTCTGGGGCCTGCCAAGCATTTTCAGAAACTGGGCAATGCCAGTGTTGTACCTGAAGAAGTGTGCTTACACACAAAACTTATACCCAGAATTAAACTTTGTTGGTCTTAAAGGTGCTACTGGACTCAAGCGTTGCTCTGTTGCTTCAGACCAACATGTCTACCCACCTGAATCTAAGAGCACTGCCAGGTAGGATTGCAATGTCTTACCAGGCTGGTGGTGGTGGTGGAGGTCCAGTCTTCTTCTGGGAGTCTTCTGGTGTGCATGTGAAGTGCATGCACTATGATGATGTCACACAGAGGTGATGTCATCATGCCGGGCATGTCAGGAGGGATGCTCTAGCATTCAGGCAAAAAACTCTATGGTCACCATAGAGTTTTTGCCCAGATGCTAGAGCGTCCCCCATGTGATGTGCCTGGCATGGTGACATCACCTCCGGGTGATGTCATTGTGTAGGGCACATCAGGCAGGACAGGGCTCTTTGGGGGCAAGGCTCCCCCCACTGGCCACCTGGAGATATGCTCTTGCATTTGGGGAAGAAAACTCAATGGTCACCATAGAGGTTTTGCCCAAATGCTAGAGTGTCCCCCATGCAATGTCCCTGGCACGATGACGTCCCTTCTGGGTGACATAATTGTGTAAGGAACATTGGGAAGGACAGGGCTCTTTGGAGGCGGGGTTCCCCCCACTGGCCAGCTGGCTGGTGGTGGATTTTGCCCTCCAAAATCAGAGGAACGCCCATCCCCATCGGGGGGATGGCAACCCTGATGCCAGGTGAGGCTTTTGCCCAGCAAAGCTTCTAACTGGCCACTGGAGATTTGATTGGCTGTGCAGATTTTTAAAGACATTGCTTTGGCAGTAACTGCTACCATAGCACAAACATCTTCACTGTGTGACTGAAGGTAAGCCGCTTCAGCCATTTTGTGGCTGGTTCCACCTCCTGCGGCAGCTGTTTTGTTGCTGAACACTCCACACTGTCAGAATTCTAAGGTGCCCACAGGCTCAGAAAGGTTGAGATCCCTAGCTTACAGTGTTTAGCCTCGATCCAACAAGAAGCATGGGTGGACCATCTTGTCCATATGTGTCTCCCTCCATCATGTCCCTATGTGTCTCCTCCCCCAACCCATGAATACCACATTGTACATGACACAGCCTGAAGATTATCAAGTCCATTTCCTGCAATACCTCTACATCCAAAAAAGCTGAGGGAGAAACACATACAGCTGTACACACCCATTACATGTTATATAGGGCTTATATTATGGGGTCAGCCTGTCCTTCCACGGAGATCTCAGGGAGGAAAAGGGCTTTAATAACATCCACCATGCCCTTTGACTAGAGGGTTGCCTCCATATTGAGCTCTTCCTCTTCATTTCCTTTCCAACTCCTGCTCCCGCCCCCACCCCAGGGCTTTTACATGACCCTGGTCAACTTTTTCCCAGCTTCACTGCTCGATTCGGAAGACTGTCCTCAAAATGGGTTTGGGATCTGAGTGGATAGGAAAGTGCAGAGCAAAATGGGGAACTGTCCCCATGTGGGAGCAACTGAGATGTTAGGCATTAAACCTTGAAAACAAGCTCCTCACCACAGTTCATCTCTCTCTTTTTGGCAGTATAAAAAAGCTGAAGTGGTATGATCAGAATGTAACAGATTGCTACCTGAGCATGTACCTACAAGCATGTACATACAAGATACAAACCAAGGCAACAGTATTATGGGAACACAGGCATTTTTAAAAATAAGCCAACAGATTATTCATGTCTCAATGCAATACTGTTAAATCAGGGCAATCCAGTCATACTATAGATGATTTTCATATATCCAAAAGCCTTCCATGTAAGAATGGAAAACTGGAACAAATTATACCCAAGCTTCAGAAGGGAATAAGTATCTTAGAACTATCTTAGTACTACTAAACTAGGTCAACTGTGTTCTTGCTCACGGGCATCCGCGGCAATGTATTACGGTTTCTACACAAGTCTTTTTTGCTGGAAATAGGAGGTCGGAAAGGTCAGAGCCCAGGAAGCACATTAAAAAGTCTAGTCTATCAAAACCTAACCAGGAGCAGGAAAATCTTGAAGATTCTGAAGAACACGGCTGATCTATTTTGTCAATTTCTTAAGCTTTATATTCAGAAACGGGATTGACGTGTCAATAAAATGCCGACCAAGAGCTAAAAAGGGCCAAAAATGATTTCCAGCTTACTTTGAAGCATTTTCCATTTTCCTGATCTTTGCTTTCTGCCGGTATCATCTTTTCGTCTTAGTCAGTTGCTGGTTTCTCCCTCTTCTTTTTGATCCAGATCTCATGAGAAGAAGTTCTGATCTCACTAGTCTCAAAAGAGCGACAACAGCAGGGAGGAGGATCTGTAAAGTCTCATTTTTGGCTTGTCCTAAGAAACTGAGAAAAGAAAGGGAAAAGAAGCAAGGGAGTTGTGAGTGGGATGGCTGGCACAAATGAGGAACAGGTCAGAGAGAGAATAGAGGGGTGGGGGCAACAGCAGAGCCTTCAAGCCTGCCACTATATTTAAAGTTGCATGGCTGGTGCGAGTCTGATTGAGACAACACGGCACAGAATTTCTGCTGGACTTCCTTTCCCTGAACAAAAATAAATTCCACTCGCCAGTCGTCACTGAGGGCACTGTTCTGCTGCCATTCTAAAGTTCTAATTAATTGCATTTGTTTCACAACTTGATCTTGGAGCAACTATTAGACTTCAGGGACACCCAAAGAAGTTTAACAATCTGCAAATTCAAGGTGGCCAAAAGAAAAGTCTTCTTCACACAAAGTGTAATTAATTCACAGAACTCAATGCCAAAGGATGGGGTGAGGGTCACTTACCTCAAGATGGCTTTTAAAAGGAATTAACAAATGGCATCGCTCGTGAATTTGTTTACTTGACAAAGTATTTCAAGGGCTACATTACAACAGCTGAATGGGACCTCCATGTTTAAAGGTAGCATATCTCTGGATTAGGGTTGCCAGCCCCATGTTTAGAAATATCGGGAGATTTTGGTGTGGAGCTAGAAGAGGGTGGGCTTTGGGGTGGGGAGGGACTTCAATGAGGCATAATGCCATAACCTTCCAAAACAGCCATTTTCTCCAGGTGAACTGATCTCTGTCACCTGGAGGTCAGTTGTAATAGCAGGAGATCTCCAGCCACCATGTGAAAGTTGGCCACCTCCAGGTGCAGGAGAGGCAATGACAGAGGAAGGCTGTCCCTGCTGGAGGTCTTCTGGGTCAGCTGTGGGAAACTAGTAGACCACTGGGAAGCGCTGGATTTGGCGGGGCTCTTCTTTTGTTCTCATGATCTAGAGATTATCCTTGGAAGCAAATCTCACTGACTTCACTGGGATTGCATGTCTGAAAGTAACTAATTAATGGAAATACCTGAAAGCTAACTGAATAGCTGCTTACCTTTTCTTAAGAAAAAGGAATGGAGAGATGCATGCTCTCAGCACTGCAAAGAGGGCGGAAGGCAGACTTCAGTTAATCAAACAAAAACAAATCGACATTTTGCTAAGGGGGAATGGGTTGCTTGCCTGGAGTTTATCATGTTTTAAACAGCATCTTTGCAAATTTGCTGGGCAGCTGGTTTGAGTTGCTGGAGGCAATCCAAACATATCCTTGACCAGAGGGGTTGCCAACATCCAGGTGGACTTGGAGATCTCCTGCTATTAAAATTGATCTCCAGATGGCCTAGAGCAGTTCCCCTGGAGAAAATGGCTGCTTTGGAGGGTGGACTCTCTGGCATTATATGATGCTGAGGTCCCTTCCCTCCCCAACCCTAGGCTCCCCCCCCCCCATCTCCAAGTATTCCCCAACACAGAGCTGGCAACCCTATTGATCAGCCAGCTATCTCACATGATGCAGGGGGTTGGACTGGATGGTCTTTAGGCTGCTTCCAACTTTTATATTGTATAGTTGTATAATTTTGGTTCACGGTCTGATTGTGAATGTTGAACAAAATATGTTCAGCTGCCAAACAGGTTCGCTGAGAGAACTTCAGTGCAGCCAAAGTCCCCTCTAAAAGCCTCCAAAAAGGATAAGTCCAGTATCTGAAAAAAAGACAAGTTGCTTTGCTGCCCATCAAACAGCCTTTTTGAACACTTAATGGGTCCTTCTTTTTATTGGGCACATGGCCAGATCCACAGCCAGTGCTTCGTGCATCACAAGGAACTATTTTAAAAAAAAGAATTAAATGTTCATTTGTTTAATAACTCCAGCCTTGATTTGTTTTTTAATGCCTGTAGCCAAGATGGATCAGGCAAGTTCCAAAGAGTAATTAAAAAGACTTCTGAAATTATTCATCTAAATATAACTAGGCAAGAGAGAAAAACCAGAAGTGGAATGAGTGTAAACTCTTGTCAGGACTATTTGAACAAGATAAAGGTTAAAGCAAGAGCTTCTTGGTCAATTGGCCATAAAGAGGGATCATAACCCAGAAAATCCTCCCCTTTTCTGCCGGCAATTGGTTTTGCTTTGTCTTTGGGCTTTTTGCCAACTGCCCATTTTCACGGACCTTTTGACATCTACGCAGTCTGCCATCCCTCTTTTTTTATGCATTCCTTGATTTCAACAGAAACACACATAAATCAGATATCCTGTCTTAAGTACACAGAGACCAAAGTGGGAGCTTTCCTTAAGCTGCACAAGAGAAAAAGAAGCCGCCAACATAACCTTTGTTTTCCAAAACTATTACACAAAGACTTCGCAAATGCAAAAGGACTTCTTCATCTCTCTACTGCCACCCCCATCTAAAGGCAAAACGCTAAAGTCACTCCAAAGGCTCCTTGCTTTCACCTTGTGAAATGGAACGCATCAGGCTTCAGAAAAACTGCAGCGCCAAGGCCTAGATGCATTCTGCTCAGCCATTTGGCTCATTTTTTAGGATCTTCATATGGGGGTCAAACACAATTTAGTTCTGTCAGCTCCTTCCAAGAATATGCTCTGGTTTAGTGAAAGGAACTCTTAGTGCCAGTTAAAACAAAAGAACACAGGAGACCACCCATAGACCTACAGCCCTGTTAAAAATTAACAATGGGAAGTACCACCAACAAATTCAGAGGACGGTTACTTACCCAGCAATTAATTCCTGAAGTGCCTACGGCTCAGTACCTGGAACCTCTTGGCACATAATCCTATCCATACAGGCAAAGCGTATGGTTTGCATATGGATTGATGGCTCCTGGAAGTGCGTCCCTACATTATTTCCACCTGTGTTGAAAGCAAAGCTCATTGGGTTGAACGGGACGCTCCCTTGAATCATGCTTTTATTTTTAAAAAAATGCCTATGTGAAGAACTGACGAGAGGACAAAAGAGCTAACTCCACTCACACAGAAAGGCAATACCAGACAGCCTCAAAGTCTCCTTTTCAGAGAAAAGTTGCTTTAGTAAGAATTTTGAGAGAAGAAAGGGAAGGGGAGCACTCAATCATTTGCCATCGTACTGCCCATGTGGTTCCCCACCCCACCCCACCCCACCCCCCAATGCAAAATACATGCTTATCTGTGTTTTGAATCCTGCAAGGGAAAAACCCATTTGGAAGGCAATTTGGAATGAAAAAACAGGGAAACTATTAAGGACTCCACCTATTTCTTGCTCAAAATCCCTTCCAAATAATTTTCTTTTTTTAAAAAAATTGACAAAGTGAATTCTGCTATAATACTCATTTGAGCATAACAGGGACCTGGCTCTGAACAGACCACCAGACCAGACCCCCAAAGCTCAGGTTTATGGCGTGAAGTTCCACAGCTCTGCTAACCATGCTACATGATCAAATACTTGAAAGAGAACTATATAACCCCGGGCGGGGGGGGGGGGGGGAGCCTATCTTCCTCCCTAGCACTTATTTCATTCCAAAGGTAATGGATTGGATCCTATCAGGAGGCAGTGCAAGGAGTTTCAAAATCTTCCCCATCTTTTCCTCATCGCGCCCAGATAATCCAAATAGTTTAGGCTGAGGCTTGGTGAACCCTCCTAGACAAAACGCCCATGGGGAGCAACAGGATAGAGGGGGATCCATGTCAGATCCCCTACTCCCTCCTGCTCTGGTGGAAAGCTTCCTCAGCTGAGTTTTCTCCACTAGCACAAGAGGAAAGGAGCAATTTTGCTTGCATCCCCTTCAGGCCTATAGCTACAGTGAGGCCACTCGGGGCCCAGCCCCCCAACTTCCTGCCAAGGCCCCCCAACTTCCCATTTTTATTTTTACACCTCTCTCTCTCTCTCTCTCTCTCTCTCTCTCTCTCATGGCCAGCAAGCCCCAGGGCATTCCTATGCTGTGCCAAACTGATTGGCAATGGAGGATGCATTGTTTATTCTGGCTGAGCAGTGTGCTTGTGTGTGTGTGCGTGTCCCACAAGAAAAAAATTTGCCCCACAAACTGAAAAATCCTGGCTATGGCCTTGATTCCCTTAATCCATTGTGTCCATTGGGTCTCTCTGGCCCTCAGCAGCAGCTTTTGGGAGGTCACTTGGGGTTGGGGGCATAGGCGTCAACTACGGGGGGGCTCGAGGGCTCGAGCCACCCCCGAAATTTCCCGGGGGGGACTGAGCCCCCCCTGGGAAAACGGTGCACCCTCCGCTGTGCCTCCCTCGGCCCTTCCTAGGGCCGCCGCCGTCTCTCTCCCCCCCCCCCGCCTGGCCACTCCGACCCTCCCTCCGTCCATCCAGGGGCCAGCTAAGCAAATGACCTGCTGGCCCCTGGACGGAGGGAGGGATGGAAGCAGGAGCGGTCGGGGGGAGGCGGCAGTGGCATGGTCCCAGCAGGTGCACGCAAAGCGCGCGCGCACAGAAGAGCTCTCGCCCCCCCCCCCCAGGAGTTTTTAAACTCTATGCCCCTGGTTGGGGGAAGAGGTAAATGAAGATCTGCCTCCACAATCTCCTTTCACTGGTGATTTGTAGGTTTCAACCTAATATAAGGACCATATTTGAGAGACTACAACTGAGTCAGGCAAGGTAGCTGTAAAGCTCCTGGGACTGCTAGAGCAACTCGATGAATACACAGAAATATTAAACAATGGAAGAATTATCCAAGAGAAATGTCAGGATGAGAGTTCTGAATGTTTAGTAATATCCCATAAATCTCCAAGGCCGTCACATAGGTAAGCATTCTGCACATTCTACCTATACCTTTAGTAAACCAGCAAGTCTAAATAGTAGCATGCAGTGTCATCAACTCCTGGCGTTGAATGCCTCAAAGGTAATAAACTATACGTGTCTGTGTGTGTGTGTGTGTGTGTGTGTGAGAGAGAGAGAGAGTCGGTTCTTCACACAAGTAGCATACAAGTCCAGTCCTAAGCAAAGTTATGCTCTTCTGTGCCCTTTGATTTCCATGGAGTTAGCAAGACATAACTCTGTTTAGGATTGCATCGTTCATTCCACATCCAGAGTCATGTGTAATGCAACTAACATCTGAAGTGGAAATTAATTTGTCCTGTATGGATTAATTTTCATCTGGAGACTACTAGTGGATCAGTAAATACTCAATCATAGTTGTAACATTTGAAATATGTAAGCAAAGTGAACAACATAAACTTCTGGAATGTCCTTTTTACTAATAGTCCCCACAGTTGGTGGAAGATTTCCTCTCACGCTCCAAAGGGAAGTGTGCTGGTGACTTGTGTCACCCTCTTTTCCCTTGGAATTGGACAGCCAATTCCTTGTTTCATGAAACAATAAAATCTTTCTTGTGCAATGCCGTAAGTAGACACGAGGTCATATCAAATCCATAAAAGAAAGAATGTGTATGTTATATATAAAACATCATTAGGACTACTAAGACACAAGCCATGCTTTCATGGGTCTTGTAATTGTAAGGATTCAGAGGCAGGAAGTGAGACCCTAAGGATTTTTAGGCCCAGTCCTACATACTTCTGTGTTCGGGGCTGCTGAGAGCCACCATGGGCCCCTCGATAGAGATTCCATCTGGCCCCCATCCCATATGATCTTGATCCAAACCAAATATGGTAACAAAACAAATTACTTGGCTGGCTGTTAGCATGCATCTATAATCGAAACAGGTTGTTCCCCTGTAACTGATGATCTTTGAGTGTGTTCAGACTGGCAGCTAATCCCGCCATTGGCCTGGCAGTAATTTGAGCTAGATCTTTTTGATCCAGCATTGCACGACCAGACAGCCCACCTGTGAAGTGCTTCACCACATATGACTCCCACGGTGGATTGTCTAGATGGCATCCACCATGAGGAGCTGTGCGCTCAGCTTTTTTAAAAAAATCCTGTCTGCGCATGCGCATAGGTGCCTCACCATATACTTGTTTCTCTGTGCATGTGCATATTAAAAATGGTAAAAACAAGGCCAGCGGTACCTTCCTCTAGGTACCGTTTCACTTAATAAAGTTGACAAAGTTCAGGGGACTGTCAGAAACATAACATTGTTTGGATCGCTTGAGCAGAGCTCTGGGGACTTCACTTGTTTAAGTGGTTATGCACACATGGCTAAGGTATTTTTAAATGGCAGCCATTCGGGATGGTCTGGAGACTATCTCTACAGGCTGACTGCACGCTGGAGGTATGAGTGGAAAGTCTGACATTGGCCTGTCGGCCACCTTTAGACCAGACTTTAACTAGTATCTTTTAGGTACGGATCCCCGATGGGGATCGAGGGGCTACTAATGAAAGCGCCACAATTCCCAGATGTTGAAGTTTGGACATGCACTTTAAATCCACCAGGCACTCGTGCCTGGCACAACTCAGAAGAGCCATCTGAATGCACCCTTAGAGTGGTCATCTGTGCATTCACAGCCTTGGGACTCTAGGCACCTGCACTGACCCCAACCAGTGACTTTTAAGCTCCATAGCTAGGATTTTTCGTGCCCCTGACTCTGGGGATGTCCAGGAACTCTACCGCGCATGCCTAGGGGACAGGAGGGAAGAGATCCCGCCAGTTCCTTCTTCTGTGTAACCTAAACCTTACAACTGGAGGCTGACAGCAGAGGGGAAGGTTGCGTGGGTAGTGTGAATGCACAGACAGGGGTCTGTTGGAGCGAGAGCGCACAGGAGCGCAGCTCCGGGAGGGAGGAGCCCAGGGGGTGGGCACATAACCAAGCCCTGCCCCCTCCTCGGCTTCCCCAAGCAGTGCAGAGGCGCAGCGCGCCGGGGAAAGCCCTGCTAGGGTCTTTATTGTTTTTAATGTTTTGTTTTAATATTGATAATTTTATCATTGTTCCTTTTATGACTGTGTGCTGCTTTTCCAGAGACTTGCTCAAGGTGGCATATAAATTTTCTAAGTATACCATTTTTTATCTGAGCACATGGCACATATGTACTGGAGAAATTTCACCAACCCTTCAGCAGCTTCCACTTATCAGTTTGGTGTAGTGGTCAGGAGTTGGACTCTAATCTGGGAGAACCGGGTTTGATTCGCCACTCCTCCACGTGCAGCTGCTGGTGTGACCTTGGGCCAGTCACAAGTTCTCTCAGAGCTGTTCTCTCATGAGCAGTTCTCAAAAGACCTCTCTCAGCCCCACCTACCTCACAGGATGTCTTGTGGTGGGGAGGGGAAGGGGAAGGGATGGGTGGTGCACATGTCCTGGGTATCTCAAGTCTACTTGAAACCTGGTGGTTTCAAGGGAGCAGGAAGAGAATGACGGTGTGTTCTTTATGCTTATTTTTATTGCACAAAGTATTGGATGGGGAAGGGAATGGAGGAAGAGCAGGTCAGTTTCACTCACCTGTGGAGCGGAGCCTGAGGGGTGGGTGTTGCCTTCTGACACACTTCCGGTATGTTAGGGGGTGAGGTATATGCAAATGAGTTGTGCAAATGAGTTATGCTAATGAGCTCCTGCACCTCTTTTTCTACGAAATGACCCCTGTGCACAGATGACCACTCAAGGATCATCAGTTACAGGTAAGCAACCTGTTTATCTTCTTTGTGGTCTCTGTGTATCACACGCTTGGGAGGGTAGCAAGCTCTGGACTACCTGGAGGAGGGTGCTGGGGGCTACTCAGTCACCCACTGGTTGAAGAACAGACTGTCCCATTGTCACTCGTCATCTCGTACGAACATCCAGGGCATAGTGCTTTGCACGTGTAGTGGGAGTCACCCACGCTGCAACCTTGCATATCTCGTGCAAAGGGGTCCCTCTGAGAAAGGTTGTGGATGTGGCAAGCACTCTTGTGGAACGGCCTTGTATCGGAAGTATAAAGTATAAAGAAAATAAATAAATTCTAACTTCTGTTCCTTATTCATTACCATTGAGGCTGATTAATATTGATTATCATGCACGTTGGGGGGGAAGCATTCTGTCGGGTCCTGTGCCCAGAGGGTGCCAGCTGGGTGCAGCAGAGTCCTCCAGGGCATGACTTTTATGCTAGGGAGCTTGGCAGTGGCCTCAGATGATGCAGGAGGAGGGGGTTGGCAGACACCTGAGTCCCTCTCTCCTGCTTGCAGGTTCCCCGTTGCTCTCTCCAGCCCTCTGGGTCTCTCCCACGCTCTCCCTCCCCGGCCAGCCTTGAGCTTCCCCTTCAGAGCAAGGGCCTACCGAGCCACCCAGTCCCTCTCATCCCCCATAATGACAGACAACCCTTGCTCCCAGTGGGTTGCTCTCCCTCCTTGAACCACCCATGTGTGGGGTGGGGTGAGGCTGACACACAGGTTTCCAAACCCTTCACCACCCAAGCTCCCATCCACTGTTTCCCTGTCCCTGCGGCCATCCTCTGCTCCCCCTGGGGAAAGTCCCTCCTGTAATCCAGCTGTAAGCCTGGGAGATGCTGGAGATGCCTCCCCGAGCTGCAAGACGCTGTTTCCTGGTTTTTCTTCCAAAAACCATCTGGCTCCCTTCAAGATTTGTGAGTACAGAGGTGGGGCTGGGACCTTCACACACACCCCAAACAAATTCTTGATTCCTGGGGCTCTCAGACCTGAGTTCAAGGGGTCAGGCACCTCCAGGCTCGATTTCTGGCCAGCTGGCTCAGCTGTACAGCCTCAGATGCTGCAGGAGGAGGGTGGTTAAATACACCCAGTCCCTCTCCCCCACTTATGGACTTTCTTATTCTTTATTTCTGGCTTTCCATGCCCCCCCCCTTAGAGAGCCTTGTTCCTGAAACATCTCCCTTAAAATCCTCCCCTGGAGGGTGGGGACTCCCCGAACTGACCAATCCCTTCCCTCTGTCAAAAGAGTTTGGAAGATTGCCTGTCCTGAGAAGAAATTGGGCAATCTCCAAGAGGCCCCACCCCTTGCCTCTACTCTAGGCATGATGTTATGCCACTGAGTTCAACACATGTTGAAAATGCAAAAACAATGTAGGCACCTTTTTCATATGTGGTGGAGGTGTAACAGAATACAAAAATATTGGACTAAAATACACAAAATTATACTAGAAATAATGAACATTAATCTACCAATTATTCCAGAAATCTTCTTGCTAAACATAATCCCTGATAGCTATTATCGTTCGGATTGTTATCTTATAATGTACATATTAACTTCTGCTAGAATCTTGTTAGCAAAAAAATTGGAAATTTGAAAGGATCCCCTCAAGAGAAGATGCAATAACTAAACTAATGTACTTAGCAGAAATGGACAGGTTGAATATGGTTTGGAAAAATACTAAAGAAGAAACTTATAGAAAAAGATGGAACAGAGTATATGACTGGTTAAAGAAAGAATTAGAAAGAAAGATTCATACCTTTATTATATGCATTGTATAACAACATCGTATCTATAATTTTGCTAACAAGCTGTAAATGCATGAAAATATTTTTTTTGTAACTTAAAACTTATAAATAAAACTTTTTTAAAAAAGGAGGGGCTGACTGAGCCTGTCATTTCCCCCCACCATGGCTGCATCCGACCCCGGTCTGAGCCAGAGGGAATGTGGTCCTGGAATGCCGCCACTGCACCTGGGACCGCCTGACCAACATCCTCCCGTTTGCTGCCGCTTTTCCACTGCTGCGCCCCATCTCGCCCTTGCAGAGGCACAATCCTTTGCTGCCATGCCTGGGGGCCAGCCGACCTTCATGGGCTGCCTGGCAAGGCTGTTGCCACCTGTCTCCCCTGCTCACTCTGGCAAGACAGGCCGCTTCCCATGACCATCTTCATCAGCCTCCCCAGCTTGCCCTGCTGAGTCAGAGGGTGGTGCATCAGGCCCAGAGGCTGCCAACCTCTTTCCCTTACCCACTACAACCAGGGCCACCGATTACCCCTTTGGTGACGAGGGAGGTAAGCCAGGGGCTGCCAAGTCCAGGGAAGCCACTCCGGACACACACATGCCTTGGTGCTGTGGGGCTATCTGGGGGTTTGAAGAGGTGAGACATGCAATCAGTGTTGAGGTGCTGTCGACCAGCCTGGTATCTTATGGTGACCCTAAAAGGTAGAAGGGAGAGGTACCAATGTAAGATGTGCCAACGTATCTTGGCGAGCCATTGTAGGGGAGCATGATGTTACCAGGAGGAATACATTATTGGATAGATAGTATTTTAGGGCCCCCACAGCCCAGTTTACAGCAAGAGCTTCTTTTTCAACTGTGGCATAGTGTGTTTCAGCTGGTTGTAATTTTCAGTTCAGGAACAGGATGGGAAACTCTTTCCTTTCCCACTCCTGGGAGAGAACAACTCTGAGGCCGGTGTCGGAGGCGACAGCGTGTAAGGTGAATGGTTGTTGGAATCTGGATTGTGGAGTTGGCTCATCTTTGTTGAGCTCATTTTTCCATAGACAATCAAAAGGAGGTTATGTCTGAGGGGCATAATGAGGTATGAAGCAACTGTAATATCCGAAGACTCCCAAGAACATTAGGAGGAGCTTCCTCACAGTTAGAGCGGTTCCTCAGTGGAACAGGCTTCCTCGGGAGGTGGCGGGCTCTCCTTCTTTGGAGGTTTTCAAACAGAGGCTAGATGGGGCCATCTGACAGCTGTGCTGATCCTATGAACTTGGGTAGATCATGAGAGGGAGGGCAGGAAGGGTTGCATCAGTGCCTAGTTCTCCTGGCCCCTTTCTTACATGCCCAGGGAAATGCTGATCGCAAGTTTTTCAAGGCCAGTTTGGCCAGGCATCCTGGGGCCTTCTTCTTTTTTTGCCATCTTCTGGGCATGAAGCAAGGGCCACTGGTGGTGTGGGGGGGGAGGTAGTTGTGACTCTCCTGCATTGTACAGGTGGTTGGACTAGATGACCCTGGACGTCCCTTCCAATTCTATGATTCTACCACTGATTTTTCCAGGGCAAATCCCAAAAAGGGGGGGGAGGATAATTCCAGTAGCAAATTGCCAGTAAAATCCAAGTGTGAATTCCATCCTAATATTCATCTTTTGTATCAGAAATAGTTTTCAGGTTTAAATCATTGTAATTATTTAATTAAGGTTAACCTGCATTCCAAGACAATAGCACTACTTTTAAAAATGTAATTATCTTCTCAATTTCCAGTAAATGGCAACAATACCCCTAGGGCTAAATAGAAATGTTAAATTGTTCTTTTTCTCCCCAAGGATGTTTCCCATTGGTTATTTTTCGTGGTAACTAACAACTGTAATTCAAAAAAATGTTGGAGTTACTTTAGAGAAAGAACAGACTTTCTCGTTTAATACAGCCATTAAACAGTACATTTTAAGGAAGTCCTTTGTATGTGTTGAACCACATTAATTTGTTACACTGAAAGCAGTTTCTTCTGGCAAATTACTTCTTTTGTAGCTGGGATCCCCAACATGGCTCCCATAGGCCCCATCCCCCCCACCCCCCAACACCAAAGCTGATTTCACACTAGCGTTTGTCCCAGGTGTTCCCTCATGCTTGCACTGGAGCTTCTGGTCGATTTCACACCAGTTGCTCTGGGCTCCCGTTTTGCTCTGGAGTATCGCCCTGCTGCATTGGAGTTTCCCTGGAGCAAACAAATCCTGTTTTTAGAGGATTTTCCTGTTTGCTCTGGTGGAGAACCCAAAATGAAAACACGCCCACTCGCCTGCCTTTCATCAGGGCCGCCCCATTGTGGGAGTTTTTAATTTTGGGGGGGAGAAAACCCTTTGTCATGCTATATCGAAAGGGCTGAGGTTCCAAGTGGGAAAATGAAGAAAATACTCCAGAGGAAACTGGGAGGGGAAATTCCAGAGAGAACAAGAGGCAACTGGCCAGTGCAAAATCGGCCCAAGTGTTTTAAAGAAGCAGGTGAGGCCAGGTAGGGCTTTTGCCCAGCACAGCTTCTGACTGAATACTGGAGATTTGATTGGCTGTGCAGATTTTTTTTTAAATGTTGCTTTGGTAACAGCTGCCACTACAGCCACACGGATCTTCAATCTTTTACCAGAGAGCCAATTTTGAGTTGTGGTTAAGAGTGGTGGACTCTAATTGTTGGACTTGGCTGAGCTGGACAGATTGAACATACTATGGCAAAATAAAAAAAGAAAAGATATTTCAGAAAAGATGGAATAAAGTGTACGAATGGATGAAAATTAAAATATGTATTTAAACTCTGAAAAGTATAAAACTGATAAATCTAAGAATATGATAGGATTTGAGCTTTATAAAAGATGGAAATGGTTATGTTAGATGGTAACAAGGAAAAATAGAATTGAAACATTATAAATATATGTGTATGTAATGAAAGTATCAAAGGCAGCGGCTTGTAGGGGCTCTGCTCTAGATAACAAAAAAAGTATGTTACATGTAAAAAAAATATGATACAGAATATATGTAACGATGTTGATTTTCCTTGTGGTAGATGAACTTTGGATGTTTTGTAAGATGGAAACTGTAATATATGGAAAACGAAAATAAACTTATAAAAAAAGAGTGGTGGACTCTAACCTGGAGAGAGAACGGGGTTTGATTCCCCACTCCTCCACTTGAAGGTCGTTCCACAGTTCTCTCAGAGCCATTCTTTCAGGAGCAGTTCTCTCAGAGCTCTCTCAGTCCCACCTCCCTCACAGGGTGTCTGTTGTGGGGAGAGGAAGGGAAGGAGATTGTAAGCCGCTCTGAGATTCCGAGTAAAGGGGGTGGTATAAATCCAACTCTCCTTCTTCTTCTTCTTCAGGTGCTACCCAGACATCTCCCACTATTACAACTGATCTCCAAATGACCAAGATCAGTTCCCCGAAGAAAAAGCCCAAAAAATAAACCTAGCTTGGGGGAGGGGGGGGAAGAGCTAGAGTTTCAGGCTGCCAGACGATCCTCAGATCTCCTAACTATCCTACACCCACTGCCATACTATAATTCATTCATTCATTGTCTTACTGAAGTTAAGCTGTGGCAATCACGTTGCGGCTGGCTCTGCCTCCTAGAGTAGCCATTTTGTTGCTGTGCCCACTATGCTGAGAATTCCAAACGTGTCTGCAGGTTCAAAAGGGTTGGGGGCCCCAGTTATATAGTGCCAGACAGCTTTTGCAAGCCTGGTCTTGTCAGATCTCAGAAGCGAAGCAGGGTCAGCCCTGGTTATGTCAATGTCAATTTCATTGCAGCAGTCAGCAACCAGCAGTACAATATGATTAAAATTTTCAAAGGTGATAAAAAGAGATAAAATTAAATCTTAGCTACATAAAAAATAACAAGTAACTATAAAATCATGCTGTTGTTTTCGATGCTTATCGCCCTAGTTAGAATTTGGATGGGAAATAGGAATGCCAGTCACCAGGTGGGGGTGGGGGATCCCCCAATTTTAGGGCACCTACCCACCAGCAGCCAGCTGGCCAGTGGGGGGAAGCCCTTCCCCAAACCCCACCCCCAAGAGCAACCACCAGTGGCCACCCGTCTCCCTCCCCTCCTGCAAGATTTAAAAGGGCCCTCCAGCTGATCGGCTGGAGTACATGGCCTGCCAATCAGCTGGAGGACCCTTTAAAACTTGCAGGAGAGGAGGGAGAGGGGCAGCAGCCAGCCACTTGGAGTTCAGGCACCAGTGGCCCCCATTTGTAAAAAAAACATTTAAAGGGTCCCTTTAAATGCTTTTTACAGGTGGGGGCCACTGGCGCCTGAACTGCAAGCGGTGAATTCACTGTTTGCAGTTCAGGCTGCCTCTGTAACGTGATGATGACCCTTCTGTGTGATGTCATCATGTTGGGGACATCCCCTCCCCCTCCAGGGATGTCCCCCAAAGTCTCCACTGGTGGACAGACAGGACCTGGCAACCCTAACGGGAGACCACCAAGAAAGTCCTGGGTTGCTACACAGAAGCAGGCAATGGCAAAGCACTTAAAATCATAGAATCATAGAACCACAGAGTTAGAGGGGGCCGTACAGGCCATCTAGTCCAACCCAATACAGGATCAGCCTAGAGCAGTGGTGGCGAACCTATGGCACTCATGCCAGAGGGGGGCACTCAGAGCCCTCTCTGTGGGCGAGCGCGCCATTACCCCAGCACAGAGTTTGCTAGGGAGCAGGAAGCCACAAGTGCTGGCTGCTGCTGCTGCCGCCATCAGCCGGGATAAGATGGAGTGGTGGGGCAGGGGCTTACTTGGGGAAGGGGCAGGAGGATGCTTGGAGTGTCCTTGAGCCACCCACCACCACTGCTTCAAGCTGATGGGGAAACTTTCCCCGTTGACTTGGAGCGGCAGCAGTGTTGGGCAGCTCGAGGACACTCCTGGGGGGGGGGGGGAAACTTGCCTGGAGAAGGAGCAGGAGGGCACTCGGAGCATCCTTGAGCTGCCCGCTGCTGCTCCAAGCCGATGGGGAAACTTTCCCCACCGGCTTGGGGCAGCGGCAGTGACAGGCAGCTTGAGGACTCTCCTGGGGGCTTGCCTGGGGAAAGAGTGGGAGGGCACTTGAAGCATCCTTGAGCTGCTGCCACAGCCACTCCAAGCCAATGGGGAGCTTTCCCCATCAGTTTGGAGCAGTGGTGGTGGGTGGCTGGAGGACACTCCTGGGGGGGGGGGAGCTTGCCTGGGCAAGGGTGGAAGCAGAGGCGGCTCTGCTGGGGACACACGGCCAGGCGAAGCGGGAGCCTCGGCAGGGCTGGCGGGCTAGCTGTGGGGAGGTGCGGGGCGAGCAAGGCGGAAGCAGGTTGTCACAGGGGCATCATCCCCCACACACCACAAGCCCTCCTTTTTTTCATTCTCCCCACTCGGGGAAGGGGCGACGGAGGATTCCAGGATGAAGGAGCTCACTGTCAAAGAGCTGGCTGGGAGCCTCCTGCCTGTCCAGGGCCCTGGTGACGAAAGGGAGCCTCCACCAAAAACAAACCCAGGAAAAAACCCCTCGGAGCCCCCGTGCCAGGTGGTAATATCCAGGGAAGGACGGGGGAACTGGTTGGTGAGATGGAGATGCTGGGCTTGTAGGGCTGCCAAGTCCCCCGGTAGGGCGTGGGAAACACCGATTTTTAGTCCTTCCCCCCGCTTTTTCAAAGTTGGCCACCGGGGGGACAAAATGGCTGCCTTAAAAGGGAAATGTCTGCAGAGAGCCTGCCCTGCAGTAAAAAGCCTCACCAGACATTTCCCCTTTAAGAAGTCAGCAAGAGAGCTTCCACAGCAAGAGAGGTCCGCCCAGAGATTAAGGAGGGACTGAAGGAGCTGCTTTTGCATGTGGCTGGCAAGGTAAGTTTCTCTTCCAGCTCTTTTCATTCTCTCTCCCTCTTTTTTTTTTCTGTCTGTCTGTCTGTCTGTCTCTCTCTCTCTCTGTCCCCATCCAGCAGAGGTCTATCAGTGGCTATTATAGCCACAAGGTCTAAATGGAAGTAAGTGCCTCTGCCAGTTTTTTTTCCTTCTCTCTCTCCCTCTTTCTTTTTTCTGTCTGTCTGTCTCTCTCTCTCTCTGTCCCCATCCAGCAGAGGTCTATCAGTGGCTATTATTAGCCACAAGGTCTAAATGGAACACTTTGTCTGGGGCAGTGATGCTCTGTATTCTTGGTGCTTGGGGGGCAACAGTGGGAGGGCTTCTGGAGTTCTGGCCCCGCTGCTGGACCTCCTAAGGGCACCTGGTATTTTTGGCCACTGTTGTGACACAGAGTGTTGTACTGGGTGGGCTGTACTGGATGGGCCGATCCACTGTGGCTTCTCTCCTGTTCTTATGATATGAAAATCATATTTAGCACTTGTGTAGCACTTAGTGCTTCATATTCTGCCGAGATGAGGAAGGATTCAGTAGGGCTGTTGCTCAGTGATAGAGCATCTGCTTGACATGCAGGAGGTATCAGCTTCTTCAGCTAAAAAAGGATCAGGTAATAGGTGACATTAAAGATCTCAGCCTGAGACCCTGGAGAGCCACTACCAGTCTGAGTAGTCAATAATGACCTTGATGGACCAATGGCCTGATTCAGTATTAGGAAACTTCATGAGTTCATGTGTCAGCATGTGGAAGCAACATCACAGGATGTGACATCACAAAATGATGTCACTTCCTTTCTCCTGGCTCCACCCCCAAAGTCTCCTGGCTCCACCCCCAAAGTCCCCAGATATTTCCCAAGTTGGACTTGGCAGCCCTATGGGCTCGAAGGGTCACTGGCCTGATCAAGCAGGGCTCTCCTCATGTTCAGAGGGAACTTCTCTAGGTGGCTGACCACTCTGGAGAACCCCTCTCCTCATAGCCTTTTAAGGCAAGTCCAGTGAGGTGGAGGACAGGCAGCTACAAGAGAGGCCGCCTCCTCCTCCTCTCTCTTTTCTTTTTTCCCTCCCTCCTCCTCCTTGTGTGCACTCTCTTTCCCCTCTGCAAGGCTGTTGGAGGAGGGAGGCATGTGGCGGGGCTTTATGGCATCGAATGACTGTAGGATCGAGCGAGGACTTGCATGTGTGAAGGGGAGGGTGGGTGGTCAGAACAAATACTGCAGTCAGGATGCCCAAATCACCTGAGCACCCCTCGTTCATGGATGCTTCTTCCCTCCCTGTTTAATCCTCCCAACAACCTTGTGAGGTAGGTTAGGCTGAGAGAGAGAGAGAGTGTGCCCCTGATCCAATGTAGTCCCCTGAGTTTGAGAGCTATCACACAATCTGGCTCTTGTGGGGGGTCATGAGCAATGGTTCTGGACTAAAAACCCTGTGTCTCATGAAATGGGTTGGACCACCAAGATGCCCCAGCCTGCCTTGGCCGTGGTTAGAGGCCCCACTGAAGTCCCTTTCCTCTTCAGGCTTCACCCCCAAATCTTCACCCCATCCCCTGACGGTGACCAGGAGAGACCTCGCAACCCTATTGCTGGCTTGTGAGCCCTGGGTGTGTGAGGAGAAGAGAGCAGGGTTACCAGATGTCCTCTTTTTAGAGGACATGTCCTCCTTTTTTTGGTGACACTCCTCTTTTGAGCTCTTTTTAAAACACGGATAAAAATGTCCTCTTTTGGGGTTGGAAGATAAGAAATATTCCTTGTGAGTAGCAATGATCACAGCTTAAATAGTAGGGTGTTTAAAATGAGATCTGCCATACTGATCACTTGTTCGAAGTAGTCAGTCAGGAGATATGACCTCTTTTTTCCCTAAAATGCATTTTTGTTTGAAAATTGGGGGGCGCAAGGGGGGGCGCCCACCAGAAGGTAGTCTTGCTTAGTGTGCGAAAAAATCTGGGGCGGCCCTGGGTGGGAGGGTGCTCAGAGCATTCGAGCCGCCCGCCACCACCCAGCCCCGACGCTGAGAGGGGGAGCACGCAGCGAGGTGCACCGCCTGGCCAAGATGAGGATGATGATGTGGGACTCTCTTGCGTGTGGGACTCCTTTTATCCATTGGGAATTTGATAAAGGAAGTTTATCAGTTGGTTTCTTTGGACTGAAAAGCAGACTTGACTTCAAATGTCTTTTTTCCCCTGGAGAAAAAGTTGTAAGGACACTCCTTTAGATTAAGTTGCTGCCCTTTCTAATGTACTCAGAGGCCAGTGGGTTCAAGGTCCTTTCCGAGCTTCCCCCCACTGCTGCCTTTCCCAGCTCCCTTGCAGCTTTTTTCCCCATCTCACACCCTTCTCTCTTGCACCATCATCATCTTCTTCATGATCATGGTGCCTCTTCCCTGTTTGCATCTTCATCTTACTTTTATAGTGTTGCTTGGCCATGCATTTTTACATAGTAAAATCTCAGAAGCTCATCTGCCATTTTAAATCCATCAGTTTTCAGTTGGGTGTGGGAGCCGATCGCCTACCCTGGGAGGGGGAGGGAAAGGAGATTGAAAGCCGCTCTGAGACTCCTTCAGGTAGTGAAGGGCAGGGTATAAATCCAACCTCTTCTCTCTCTCCTTCTTCTTGTCATCCCACTGAACTCAATTAAAAACTATTTGTTAGAATATGTGTTTTATGCAGGTGGCCTCGTGTATGGGAACAATATCCATCGGTCAGTGTTAATGTATGAGTTGTTTTTTCTAAACAAAAACCTCAGTATTCAGGTTAAATTGCTGTGTTGGCACTTTGCGATAAATAAGTGGGTTTTGGGTTGCAGTTTCGGCACTTGGTCTCTAAAAGGTTCACCATCACTGGCCTAGGGCATCCCTGACAAGTGTTTAAGCCGGTGCGTAAAGACTGTCATTGAGGGAGAGCTCACCACTTCCCTAGGTGGCTGATTCCACTGCTAAACAACTCTTAGGGCCTTTTCAGACTGGCCAGTTGCCTCTCACTTCCTCCTCATTTCCCCCTCTGCGACTCCTCCTGAGCAAACCTGCCGTTTTCGCACTATAGCAATCTGCTCCTCTCCCCCCCTTGAAGTTTTCTGTTCCCATTTGGGTTGCTTCGATGCTCTCTGTGCCCGCCCCTTGCATTTCCCCTCCCCTTTCCTCCCCTTCCTCCCTCGTTCCCCGCTTTTCCTTTTTTTAAAAAAAACGCATGCGTGGTAACGTTATAACGTCATAGTGGAATGACGACAGTGCATCACCCGCCTTCCTCTTCCCAGAATTCATCAAGTCCCTCCTCAGTATTCAAATTTTCCCGCCGTTCTGGGTTGGTGCAAAATGATTGGCGGGCTACAAGGAGGACCACCCCCCATGGGTGGATTCTCCGATGTGAACTGAAATGTCGTGTGCTTAACACGATCAAGGCAACAAAATGGAGGATGGTCAACATGGCGTCAGCTGGCCCGTGTTAAGAAAAAAAAAATTACATAAATGGTGGTGGTGGTGGTGGTGGCGGCAGCTGAGGAGGAGCAGCATGACACGCAGAGCAGTCTCCCCGCTCCGCAGGAATAGTTATAGCCCCTTGAAAACAGTTCAATCCATTTCTGTGACTTTTCTGCAAAGAAGCGTGCCCAGCCTGCTCTGCAGGGGCTGCCAATAAACAGCAAATTAACCCCCCCCCCATAGTAGATGTGAACGTGTGTTTATTATATAAAGACAACAATTGTGCCGTCTTCACTTGCTGCATCAAAATTTCATTATGATGTTATAACGTTATAAGGGCCTTTTTTAAAAAAAAAAAAAGGAGGGGGGGAAGTGTTGCTTCAGGATCATGGGACCGCACACAGGGAGTGGAAAGGAAGGCAAGTTTCCCCAGCCCGCCCACCCGCTTGCCGCGGCTTCTCCACGGATTGCTAGAGGAAAGCACCCACCACCAGCTCTGCACGGGCTGTTGCCGGGGAAGCCCAAACAAAGGGCAGCAGTTACTGGGGAGCAAGCACATGGAGCTCTCGGGCCAATGGCGTCCGGCTCCTGCTCCCAAGAAACGGCAAATCCACCTCGCCAACGCAGTCCCTGTGGTGCGATCTTGCCTCCCTGCCTCCTTATTTCGATATAACGTTAGGAGGGCTCGTTTCAAAAAAAAAAATTCAAGAAACGCCCACTGTGGGGCGGGCCAGATGGAGGGCGGGCGAGTGGGTGTGTTCTCATCTAGGTTTCTCCAACGGAGTAAACAGGAAACACCGCCAGGAACAGGATTTTCTTGCTCCAGGGATACTCCTGAGCAGTGCGGTGAAACTCCGGAGGAGTTTGTGAGCACGGAGCAACTGATGTGAAACTGACCAGAAACTCCGGTGCTCACTCCAGTGCTCGCCCCGGAAAAAAGCCAGTGCGAAAACGCCCTCTCTGTAAAAATGTTTTTCCTGATATCCAGCTGGTACCTTCCCACCCTTAATTTAAACCCGTGATTGTGAGTCCTCTCCTCTGCTGCCAACAGGAATAGCTCCCTGCCCTCCTCTAAGTGACAGCCCTTCAAATACTTGGAGAGAGCAATCGCGTCCCCCCCTCAACCTCCTCTTCTCCAGACTGAACATTCCCCAGTCCCTCAGCCTTTCCTCATAGGGCTTCTTGGTCTCCAGGCCCCCGATCATCCTTGTCACTCTCCTCTGCATCCACTCCATTCTGTCCACATCCTTTTTGAAGGGAGGCCTCCAGAACTGTACACAACACTCCAGGTGCGGCCTGACCAATGCAGTGTACAGGAGGACTACAACATCTTGCGATTTAGATGTTATGCCTCTGATGATACAGCCCAAGATTGCATTAGCCTTTTATGTTGCCGCATCACACTTCTGAACATTTCTTGCCTTGAAAACCCTATGAGTCAGCCGTAACTTGACAGGAGAAAAAATGGTATTGGCTGTATTTTCAACTGTATTGCATTTACCCATGCCATCCTAAGCAGTTACCCTCTTCTAAACCCACTGACTTCAATAGATTTAGAACTATGTAACCTCTGCTTGGGAAGGCAATTTTACTCTAAGAATAACAGGATCCCTGGAAGAGTCAAAGCTTTATCACCTTGGGTAATACTTGCCAAGGTTTTACACCCATGTTCCCTAACATGCAGAGCCAAATGAAAACAAAGAAATACAGAAGCCAGCCATCGAATTAAAACAAAACCCCAAATCGCATTAAAGCACAATCCACCAGAAAAAAACATCTGAAACCAGACAATGGCAGTGTAATTCAGTGAGTCTCATATAGGAGACATCCTCCATGGACTGCAGCCGTGGTGAAATATGGAAAACTCTACAGCTCTGGGACTAGCTGATGTATGTATAATGTATATGAACACATTGCATCTGTGGTTCTGTGGATGGTGTCAGTTTGAATTACGCCTATGCTATTCTGCCAAAAGTCTGTGGTTTGCTGATTTGTGTTCCATCACAGAGGAGCAGTAGCATTTGTTTCCCCTCACTGCTGTTTGACAGGTGACCCTGCAGGTATGCCCACAGAAGATGACTGATGCCTGCGATCACAGAGGGACAAAAATGGCAGTGTGCTTCCCCCACACCAGCCTGTTTCACTTGTATCAGTGGAAGAGGTGTTGACATTTTCATAACTTTTCACCATGGCTCAGGTTGCCGAGTTAGATTTTTAAAAATTTGACTTCTGCACTCTTCAGAAGCTTCCAGAAGAAGAAGAAGAGGAGGAGAAGGAGGAGGAGGAGATTAGATTTATACCCCGCCCTTCACTACCTGAAGGAGTCTCAGAGCGGCTTACAAACTCCTTTCCCTTCCCCTCCCCACAACAGACACCCTGTGAGGTAGGCGGGGCTGAGAGAGCTCTTTCCAGAACTGTCCTTTAGAGAACAGCTCTGACAGAACTATGGCTTGCTCAAGGTCATCCAGCAGCTGCAAGTGGAGGAGTGGGGAATCAAACCTGGCTCTCCCAGATTAGAGTCCACACACTTAACCACTACACCAAACTGGATATCTTGACTGTGATATATTCTGGATTTTAAAATGGCACGTTAGCAGGCATCGGGTTCAGCTCCCCTCACCCATTCAATCCATTTCTGTTAATAAAAAGTAATTTCCCCCCACCCCGGCACCAGCTCCTTACATAACTAATGGATATAAATACATGTGCAATCTCCTTTCTTCTGTCTTTTTGGTTTCTTGATGTTTCACACTAGGTTGCTGCAATGGCAGAAATTTCTCGATATGGGTGGCTGCCCCATACAAATCACCAAATCCACATTCTGCCCCTTGCGGTGGTGTGTTCAGTGGAGCATGTGTGCGGAACGGCACCTGTGTGATGAAAAAGCTTTCCCCATATCATTAGTGTGGCCCTAAATGGAGCACTCAGTTAGGATTTCCACAAAACCAGCTAAGCAAATTTGAGCTGCATTCCCAAGAAAGTTCGAATAATGAACCTGAACCTGAAAAGAATACTTCTTTTAACCAATCCTAATTTCTGTATTAGAACAGTATTAAAAAAACAAGTGATTTCCTTTCCCGTGAGACAGGTTTGCACAATTTTTATGTGCGATAAAGCCAATAAGGTTGTAAAGAAATAAGCTGTCTATGGAAATTCCCATACTGACCCATAATGAGTAAGATCCTTAGTCAAGAATTGCTTAATGGCTCCCTATAGAATACTTGGTTGAATACAAAGACAGGTTGGCTTAAAGCTTCTATAGAAGTGGTCTTGTCTTTTGTCCAGTTCAGTAAGTCCTCTATCACACCACACTGGCTCTTGGCTCATTAGGGGCACATGCTGCATGAGGCGTAGCCGCTCACACCCTCCCCACTTGCACAGAAAATATCTGGAAAAATACACTATGGAGCCCAAAGGTATTCTGCCATCATCATTCCCAATTACGTTATCAGATATTATTAAATATAGTTAACATATTGATTCTTGCTTCCTTTTTGTTTGCACTAATGCCTGTCAAATGTTTATGAAGGATACACCTGGTTGACATATGGGCAGCCAGCATACTAGATCAGACCATTCTAGGATTCACACAAAACCAGAAACAGTTCGCTGTTAGTTGGTGGAGTGGCAGGAATTCTGCAGTTTACACATTTGAAACAGAAAGAGGAAACAGGAGAACCACAACCCCGAAAGACAAATGCAATAAGGAACAAAGAAAGGTTGTGAAAACGCTATTATAATGTACATGCAGTGAACAAATACAAAAATATTGCAAAATACTCAAAACAATCAGTTCAATTCTTTCGATGAGGTTTTCCAGAATAAAGACTTGTTTCATCTGAAGACTTCATCTGAGCAGGAAATATTTTTTGGTAAGTTGCATGATGCATACATTAGGGGCAGAACTGCCAAAAAGTAACATCTGACATATAGTACTATAATCGATCACACACAAGACATGTCGAGTGAAGGCTACAGCGAAAGGTTCATAATTAGCCTTGACTTATTGCACTTATACATTTGCAACAGCCAGGATCACAAATGGTAATTCTACATTAACTGAAAGCTAAAACACTTAACAAATTAACCTGCAAGCTAACCTTAGTTATAGTTACTGTTGCATATGGATGGGCACGAACCAGCCAATTAACTAAAGTTCATCACAAATTTGGGCTAGTTTGTGGTTCACAAAGCAATGTTTGCAAACTGAAGAACCGCCACAAACTTTTATGAATTTTGATGCCATTTGTGATGGTTCACAGCAGTTCATACAGAGGAGAAAGCTCTTTACAAAAAACAGCTGTTTGGTTTAAATGGCTGAGAGCCATTTAAACCCCTGCTTTCTGCTCCCCACAAAAAGCAGTGGGGAGCAGAAAGCAGGGTGTCACGAACCAATACAAACCAGGCCTGTTCATGAACCAATTCATATGGGTTCATGGTTCAGTTTGTCGTTCAGCCACGAACCAAACTGAACTGCAAAAATGCAGTTCATGCCCATCCCTACAGTTGTGTATTGTTGCACCAAAGGGCCTTGAGATTTAAAAAAATTAATTACATACTTTGAAATAGGCAAGTAGTGAAAGAAGGCAGCTAGACAAGCTAACGCTAAGTAGATTTTTAAAAAATAGATTTGGGGATGTGAGCTATTTTAAAATTTCCGGGAATCAATAGAAAGCGAGAAAAAGATGGTACAGAAAAATCCCCGATATCGCACTTGTAATTTCTAGCACGTGCAATCGCAAACAAGAGACATTTGTAACCATAAAAACCACTGGACTGCAGATCATGTAAATGTACTGCAGCAGCTTGTCTGACCATATGACAATCACTTGAATAGATTGGAATTTGGTTTTATGGAGTTCCTTTGATAATCAGGGCATCACATGGTACTTATTGAGCAATGTGTTTAGCAAACTGATCCTATTATGCACTTAGCAATCGCATTCAGGCAAACCTGAACAGCTAGAATGTGCAGCTAATGGAGATTCGTTGGGCCAGGCATTGGCGGGGGGGGGGTGTCTGTCTAAGATTGCCGGTTAAGAACCCATCGAGGGATGCTAAGGCTTTGATGCAGCATCAATTAATGCAATGTATTTCTTATCTAGAACAGCTGCCCTGCTCTGTTTACACACTAGCCACACACTCGTGCCATTGTGGAGAATTCAGATAAAACTGCTTTCAGACTGGTGTAAGCCATAGTTTTCCATGTTGCTCCTCTGTCTTTTTTCAGATTTGATTTATGGCTGGTCTAATGTTGATTTTAAAAGTGCTCTTGATGCACCTAACAAGATGTCTTGGAAAACCGATAACATGCTTGATCAGCCCCTGTCATTTCGGTTTGCATCTTAAAATGTCCCTTCTATGATTATTTTTAAAGCAGCCCTCCAAACTGTGACTGCAGATGCACAGAAATGGCAAAGAGGAAACTAAATCAGGAAATGATTAAAAGTCTGAGTACACTAACAATGGTTATCTCATTAAGTGTGCGTGCAGAATTACCCAGAATTAAACTGCAGTCACTTTATCTCATGCTAGCCTGATACCCCTGCTTCACTACAGTATTTAGGTTCAGTAAATCCAGTTATAATACTGATGGTGTGAAGTTTGAAATGTAAGATTTCTTGTAGGAATTCTAAAGGAGAAGACTGTAGTGTAAAAAATGAAGTGGGACATACATACTGTTTTTTCTCTCTCCACTGAAGGACCTCTCTGTAGACCACATTGGTAGTTCTGCCCTCAGGAGCTAGGATCACCAGGCTGCTTGGTGAGCTCACTCTGGAGCAGGCAATGAGCCCAGAAAAGTTATAGGGGACAAGGTACCTACTGTCCTCCACAGAGTATTTTCTGCAGTCTAACTCAACCAACGCTCTTCATCGAGGCTTACAGAATGGTGCATAGACAAGCTGTCCCAAATTCCACCCAAGGATTTAAAAAAACTTAGTATTCACAGTATTAAGCTGCCATGATACATATGGCAATGAGAGCTGTTCTCTGAGTATGTGATGATGACCCATGCTAGTGATCTAGCAACTAGTTCCAGGTATATAAATAACCTCAGCTACTTCCTACTAGATGCAGATATAATGCAACAGGATTATTTTTAGAGTGATATAAACTAGTGCTAGAATTTCTTTGGATGAATTCCAGTGTAGATAATTATAGTTTGCTGGCCTAAATTCCTCCTTTAGTATTCTATATTAAGAAACAGGGTTTCCTCCCACTGGTACTGCACACTGAATCATTCACTCACTTTGCAAATTCCCATACATTTTAGTTTACATTTTTAGTTTACGTTATCATAAAATTGTCTACTTTCTTAAAGGGTCGTATTTTTATTTACCACTGTCTGAGTAGCTAGTGTCACTCCAGTGGCACCTTTAAGACCAGCCAAATTTTATTCAAGGTATTAGCTTTTGTGTGTTTATACCTTGAATAAAACTTGGCTGGTCTTAAAGGTGACACTGGACTCAAACTTTCTTCTGCTGCTTCAGACCAACACAGCTACTCACCTGAATCTATCTGGGTAGCTAGTGGTGAAACAGGGATACGCCACACACCCCAAGAGCATTTCAAGAGCAGAATGATGAGGATTATAGTTAATTAATCCATTAATTTATGCTCGCTGTACACTGCATTGGTCAGGCCGCACCTGGAGTGTTGTGTGCAGTTCTGGAGGCCTCCCGTCAAAAAGGATGTGGACAGGATGGAGCGGGTGCAGAGGAGAGCGACGAGGATGACCGGGGGCCTGGAGACCAAGAAGCCCTCTGAGGAAAGGCTGAGGGACCTGGGAATGTTCAGTCTGGAGAAAAGAAGGTGAAGGGGGGACACGATGGCTCTCTTGAAGTATTTGAAGGGCTGTCACTTAGAGGAGGACAGGGAGCTGTTCCTGTTGGCAGCAGAGGAGAGGACTCTCAATCATGGGTTTCAATTAAGGGCAGGAAGATATTAGGAAATAACTTTTTTACAGTACGAGTTGTTCAACAGTGGAATCAGCTGCCTCGGGAAGAGGTGAGCTCCCCCTCACTGGCAGCCTTTAAGCAGCGGTTGAACAAACACTTGTCAGGGGTGCTCTAGGCTTATCCTGCATTGAGCAGGGGGTTGAACTAGATGGCCTGTGTGGCCCCTCCCAACTCTGTGATTCTAACCTTAGCCCATGCACATTATTTATCACACCCATCACTGCATCTGGAGAGGGAAGAGACCACGTACACAAATTGACTCCCGACTAATGACAACCAGGGCAAGGAAGGGCTCAGTTCATCTATATATATAAAAGAAAGTCGCCTCTCCGTAAAATCAGTGCCCAGACCAAACCACTGGACCTAGATACACCAAATTTGGGGAGAGTGCTCCTACCATGGCATAGGTGCTCACTAAGAAGGGATTTTTAGAAATTCGACCCCTAAGTGGGTCAAAAGAGGGGAGATGTGCTCCCCCATTGATTCCTATGAGGCTGCCAGGCTGCTGCCTACTTGCACTCCCCACTCTCTGATTGGTCAGCTGCAAAGCTCAGCATTCTGAGGTTTAAAAAAAAACAGTTACAGGAGACTGCAGAGAGCTCATGACAGCTGAGGAAATCAGGAACGGCCAACAACTACCCGTAAGGTGCAGTGATGCTGCTGGCCCAGCCTCCCTGATGGCTTCCAACATACTTCCCACACACACACCAGACAGGCGGGTTTCTGCCAGCTGTTGGAGCAGGGCAGGGTACTTTAATGCTACAAGGAGGAGGCAACTTAGGAATGCAGCAAAGACATTTGCACATAGTACTCCTGCAGGGCACTGAGCTGCGCAGGCCAAGTACCAGCAAGATCACCCTGAGGCGCTCAGAACAACACAGTCTCCATATAAACAAAACAGTCCAGGAACACCAGTAGAAAGGCCATCACTTTTGTGGAAGATGCCAGAAGTTGACTTAACAGACAACTGCTTCTTAAATGGGCAGTTCTACATGGCCTGCTCCAGAGGGCGCTCACCATGAGGACTGGTGATCCCAGCACCTGAGGGCAGAACCACCAATGTGGTCTACAGAGAGGTCCTTCAGTAGACAGAAAAAACAGAATATATGTCCCACTTCATTTTTTACACTACAGTCTTCTCCTTTAGAATTCCTACAAGAAATCTTACATTTCAAACTTCACACCATCAGTATTATAACTGGATTTACTGAACCTAAATACCGTAGTGAAGCATGGGTATCAGGCTAGCATGAGATAAAGTGACTGCAGTTTTGGCTTTGGACGTAGGAAAACCAGGTTCATATTCCACATGAGCTACATAACTTACCGCTATCATTCATTCCAGTCTGTGTCATGGGGTTTTTGTGATGACTAAATGCTGGTTTGAGCTTGCTGCAAATATCAGCTGTCAAATCGGTGTTCCCTCTAAGCTGAGTTAGTGTGAGCTAGCTCACAGTTTTTTAGCTCACACATTTTTGTCATAGCTCAGGAAGGATGGCTCCAGAGCAAACTAATTTATGCAGCAGCCAAATTGCTCACAACTTTAATGCCAGTAGCTCACAAAGTAGAATGTTTGCTCATAAGACTCAACAGCTTAGAGGGAGCATTGGCTGTCATACTGCTGCAATGGCACTGAAGTTTATGTCCACCTGTGCAGCAGTGGATGGCCAGATTTAGATATATTTATACCCAGCTTTTCTCCACAATGAGGACCCAAGTTGCCCTACCTACAACAATGTTGTCCCACCTCCTCCATTTATTCTACCAACCATCCTGGGAGGAAGGTTAGGATAAAGACCGGCTAGCGAGCTTCCATGGCGTGGATCTCCCAGTGGCTGATGATGGCATCTACCTGAAAAAGCCACTGCTGGTGGTGGTGGTCACTGTTTCAGTGCTCTAACACCACAAGAACCCAGCCTCCCCAGTTGTATGCTTCAAGTACTCCAAATGTGGGATTAAAACAAAACCCAAAGCTGAACAAGGGTCTACTCACTGAGCCAGAGAATAAGTTCTCAGGACCCATCCTGGGCCAGGCTCAAACCCAGGAGAATACATCAGACCGGATGAGCTAGTGACGACCCCCAGGGGAAGATCAGCGGGCTTGGTGAACACACATGGCACCCTAGACCCATCTCATACCCAGAGCCTCTGGAAGCTGAGGCCGTATCAAAAGGCCTCTCAAGGCCCATAGCTACAGGGGCCCTTGGGGTGATGCCCCCTCCCAAATCTGCCCCCCCCCCGATCTTCCCTATAATTTTAATTTTGGTGGGCTCCTCCACAACAGTGACTAAGAGCTCACCTGCCTGTTACAGTCCAAGCCGCACCACGCCAGGCAACCACAGCGCAATTTCACCTATTCCTCCTTCCGGATTTACTGGTCGTCTTCCTCGGCAGCTGGATAAGCCAGCAGTTGAGGAAGCCTCGGTAGAGCTCCTCCTTCCTTCTGGAAATGAGCCATCCTCGTTGTCCATGCATTTCCAGATTAGCTGGCAGCCTTGGCCTTGGCAGAGCTCCTCCTAAGGAGCCTACAGACAGCCAGGCAGCACCTACACACCATCCGCCAGCAAGACAAGCAGGAGGAGGAGGCAGGTGCCTATCCATCCACTGCTCGGCCCCCATTTCCTGCCAGCCTGCCTTGCTCGGTGAGGCCTGGAAGGGGAAGGCTAGCCGGCTGCGGGGAAAGGGATACACACTCAGAAACGGCTGGCTGGACCACTGCCTCAGCCGGGGCTGGCTACCCAGCTAGGGTTGCCAAGTCTGGGTTGGAAAATACCTGGAGACATTGGGGGTGGAGCCAGGAGAGGGCGGGGTTTGAGGAGGGGAGGGGCCTCAGCATGGTACCATGCCATAGAGCCCACCCTTCAAAGCAGCCATTTTCTCCAGGGAAGCTAATCTCTACCAGCTGGAGATCAGTTGTAAAAGCAGGGGATTCCCCAGGCCCCACCTGGAGGCTGACAACCCTATACCCAGCTGGGAGGGGGCAAGAACGGAGAGGGACCAGGCTGCCATTGCACCCCAGTGGGGGTGGAGAGAGAGAGTGGAAAACGCCACCCACTCAAGCCTGGGCCATCCAGGCCAGGGCCAAGAGCCTCTTGAGAGCCAGTTTGGTGTAGCGGTTAAGTGCGCGGACTCTAATCTGGGAGAACCGGGTTTGATTCCCCACTCCTCCACTTGCACCTGGCTGGATGACCTTGGGCAAGCCATAGCTCTGTACCAGCTGTTCTCTCAAGGACAGCTTGGGAAAGAGTTCTCTCAGCCCCACCTACCTCACAGGGTATCTGTTGTGGGGAGGGGAAGGGAAAAGGAGTTTGTAAGCCGCTCTGAGACTCCAAGTGAGTGAAGGGCGGGGTATAAATCCAATCTCTTCTTCTAATCTCTTCTCTTCTTCTCTTCTTCTATCGGAATATAAACTGACAATTGAGGCTGGCTCAGCCTCCTCTCCCTTCCTGCCCCCCTCCCCACATGCCTACATTACTTCCAGATTACGTAGCACGTAGGAAGTGACATGGGCACATTGGAGCATGTGGGCCACCCCCACACCAAACGGGAGCACAGAGAAACTGGGCCTGTGAGGAGGCAGCACAGTGGTGACCAAGTGCCAGGCTGGCCGTGCCTATTTCTGCCACCAAACCAGACCACTGCTTAGGCACATATAAGACTTTGCAGGACTGAGGCTCAGTCAAGCCCTGGCTGGAGAAAGAGGCAGGACAGGTGGGGTTTTTCCTCAGCAGGGTGTTTAAACTCAGCAGAGAGCTTTGCTGGTTCAGTCAGGTCACACTGCCAGTTGGTGTTGCACAACCTGCGAGCCCAGACTGGACCCCAGATGCCATCTGGATCCCTGCCTCTGAGGAGCCCATAGTCAGACTCAGAACATGGCCGCTGAGGACAGGACAAAAGGGGAGCACCAGCTGTAAGGAGCGTTTGCTGTGGTTAGAACAGAGTATGAAGTTTATTGTTAAACTAGATCTGGGGGGGGTGGGGTAGTAAAAAAAAAAAAGGGAAAGTGCTGGTGCTCACGATGGAGCCCTGCAGATAAAGCAACAGGGCAGCCAATCTACTCCATGGAGCCTGTTGATGGCATCATCAGCAGGCGCACAGAGTATTTCATCTGCCATGCTGCTTTTTGTCAGCCTCTTCGCGAAGCAGCCAGCAGAGAAGCCAGTAGGTGGGACTGCAGAGAAGGTGACAGGGAAGCCAGTCTACTCTGTCGCACCTGAGAATGACATCATCAGTGGGCATACAGAGTATATCGCCTGCCACGCTGCTTTCTCTGCCAGCCTCTTTGCAAAGAGTCCCACCAGGAAGAGTGTGCTGGCATACCATACCAGTGCATACTGGCACAAAAAAGAAAGCCTCGTTTTAGATTAAAAGCAGGGGTCCGTTGGAGCGGGAGCGCACAGGAGCGCAGCTCCAGGAGTGAGGAGTCCAGGGGGCGGGCACATGACCAAGCCCCGCCCCCTCCTCGGCTTCCCCGAGCAGTGCAGAGGTGCAGTTCCCCGGGGAAAGCCCTGCTAGGGTCTTTATTGTTTTCAATGTTTTGTTTTAATATTGGTAATTTTATCATTGTTCCTTTTATGACTGTGTGCTGCTTTTCCAGAGGCTTGCTCAAGGTGGCATATAAATTTTCTAAGTATACCATTTTTTATCTGGGCACATGGCACATAAGTACTGGAGAAATTTCACCAACCCTTCTGCAGCTTCCACCCCATCAGTTTGGTGCAGTGGTCAGGAGTTGGACTCTAATCTGGGAGAACCGGGTTTGATTCCCCACTCCTCTACATGCAGCTTCTGGTGTGACCTTGGGCCAGTCACAAGTTTTCTCAGAGCTGTTCTCTCACGAGCAGTTCTCAAAAGGCCTCTCTCAGCCCCACCTACCTCCCAGGGTGTCTTGTTGTGGGGAGGGGAAGGGAAAGGGATGGGTGGTGCACATGTCCTGGGTATCTCAAGTCTACTTGAAACCTCATGGTTTCAAGGGAGCAGGAAGAGAATGAGGGTGTGTTCTTTACGCTTATTTTTATTGCACAAAGTATTGGATGGGGAAGGGAATGGAGGAAGAGCAGGTCAGTTTCACTCACCTGTGGAGGGGAGCCTGAGGGGTGGGTGTTGCCTTCTGACACACTTCCGGTATGTTAGGGTGTGTGGCATATGCAAATGAGTTATGCAAATGAGTTATGCTAATGAGCTCCTGCACCTCTTTTTCTACGAAATGACCCCTGATTAAAAGTAACATTGTTTTCCTATTGGAAGGGAAGGCTTTGATCAAAAGTGAAACAAAGGTTGTCCCCGTACAGGTCTACCATACATTTTGCTGCCTTACAAGGAGCAAGATGCAGCATGCATGGGAATAATTATTATTTCACATCGCCTAGTTGAGGTCCCTCCCCTCTCCACACCCCACTCTCCCCCATCTCCACCCCCAACATCTCCAGGTATTTCCCAACCCAGAGCTGGCAACCCAACTCCGTTAGGAGGCGTTTAAAAGAAACCAGCCTCTATCTGTTTGCCCCACTCTCCGGCTTCCATTTCAGTCACACGAGACTATCCGGCAGAATGTCGGGCCCTGGCTTTTAGCAAGAGAGACAATTTGGATGCTATGCCTTGCAATACGTTTCTTACCTGGGCCTCTGTTTCTACCTGAGCTGCACTGCACTGCAAAATCACGCAATGTTTCTTCCTGTTGTCAGACAATGTAGAGATTGTGATAAACCCATCCGACACCATACAGTCATTAGAATCTATCAACGCACCAGCATTTTTTGACATCTCTCTCTTTGCTCTTTCTTCTCCACCCCCCAACGCTCATATGGCTGCAAAGACTAAATTGCTTCTTCACATGCTAGCTCTACTAAAACTTTTATTGCTCCCAATGCTCATGAAAATGTGAATTGAAATGTGCTCGCGTTCAACCGCTTTGCTGGTGTATGTATATACAGAGAGAGAGAGAAACCGTGCACTGGAACAGATTATTCCAGACTCTTTCATGCTCTTTGTCTGCAGAAATACTTGACAGGGCTGTGCTGAGCACTCTTTTATTTTTTTTTTCTCTCTCTCTACAAAATGGGTCATCAGAACAGCTTTTCAATCTGTCAGCAGATGCTCAGTGTGTTTCGTAACCAATGGACTGTACCCCTGGGAAGATAAGATCGGGTTCCTTTGTTTAAAAAAGTCTCCCTGTCTCATAAATACACTGACAGACATAGCAGACATCCCAGGGGCCCGGATTGGAAAACATCTTTATTTGTTTATTAACCTACACAACTTTTAATGTGACAAGTGATAGTGCAATTGTTACCACTTTCTTTTCAGTAGCACCCCTTCGAAGTGGGGCCCCATGAGATAAACTGCCTCATGGGTTCCCCCGGGCCTCAGACCTGGATGAAGAAGAAAATCTCTGGTGTGACCGCCCAGCTATGAAGGCCATGAGAAAAATGTGCCTGGAACAGTGTGCCAGTCTTGCAGTCCATCTAGAAGAGACTGGATTTATACCTCAGAGCGGCTTACAAACTCCTTTCCCTTTCCTTCCCCACAACAGACACCCTGGGTGCGTTCAGATAGGCAGCTAATCCCGCCATTGGCCCGGCTGTAATTTGATCTAGATCTTTTTAATCCAGCATTGAATGACCAGACAGCTACCCCGTGAATCGCTTTATCGCACATGACTCTGTGGTGGATTGTCTAGACGGCATCCACCATAAGGAGCCGTGCGGTCGGCTTTAAAAAAAAAAAAAAATCTTGTCTGCACATGCGCATGTGTGCATATCTGCATATGTGCCTCACCATCTGCAGACATCGCATGTTTAAGCAGTTATGCATGCATCGCTAAGAGTTTTTTAAAATGGCGGCCGTTTGGGATGGTCTGGAGACCATCCCTACGGGCTGATTGCACGCTGGTGGAATGACCTGATGGTGGAAAGTCTGGCTTTGTCCCGTCAGCCAGCTTTAGACCGGACTTTAACCACTATCTTTTAAGTACAGATCCCCAATGGGGATCAACGGGCTACTAACAAAAGTCGTACGATTCCCAGATGTTGAGGTCTGGACATGCACTTTAAATCCACCAGGCACTCATGCCTGCCGCGGCTCAAAAGAGCTGTCTGAATGCACCCCCTGTGAGGCAGGTGGGGCCGAGAGAGCTCTTGACAGAGACTGCTCTTGAGAGAACAGCTCTGACAGAACTATGGCTTGCCCAAGGTCACCCAGCAGCTGCAAGTGGAGGAATGGGGAATCAAACCCAGTTTTCCCAGATTACAGTCCATGCACTTAACCACTACACCAAACTGGCTCCTAAACTCGTGGGAAACACATGAAGGCTCTCCTGAGTTTTAAAAAATCTATTTGTATCTATATGATACAACTGAAGGGGTCTAGCAACATCAATAGCCCAGACTAGCCCAATCTCATCTACAGCTTGGAAGCTAAGCAGAGGCAGCCAGAGGCTCCCATATTTGTATGGGAGGCCTTCAAGGAAGGCTGAGGTTGCTGTGCAGAGGAAGGCGAAGGCAAACTACCTCTGCTCCTCTCTGTGCCTTGAACAACCCATGAGGGGTTGCCATAAATCAGCTGTGACTTGACAGCACTTAATTATTACAGTTACAAGTGAGCTACAAACTTGATCAGAACAGTAGGAGGGTGCTTCAGTCTTTTCTGGCATTTTCCCAATAAGTGTCCCCCAACTGCTTGTCACCATGGAAGTAAAACCACTATGTTGTAGACACCAGCCTGTTTTTCCCTGTGGAGGCGGGCGGGGGGGGGGGGGAGTAGTAGGATTAAGTTTGAGTCCAGCGGCACCTTTAAGACCAACAAAGTTCAATTCTGGGTAAAAGCTTTTGTGTGCATGGATGAGGGATACACTTCTGGGTAGCAGTGCGTGGGGTATGGGTGGACTGTAAGTTAAATATGAGCAGCCAGTGTGATGCAGCAACACAAAAGGCTAATGAGATCTTGGGCTGTATCAACAGAGGCACAACATCCAGATCACAAGATGTCATGGTCCCGTTGTACACTGCATTGGTCAGGCTGCACCTGGAGTCTTGTGTGCAGTTCTGGAGGCCTCACTTCAGAAAGGATGTGGACAGAATGGGTGCAGAAGAGAGCGACGAGGATGATCGGAGGCCTGGAGACCAAGCCCTATGAGGAAAGGCTGAGGGACTTCGTAGATAAACCAGAACATTCTACTACTGCCACTGAAGAGAACAACACTTACACAGACAGGCGTATGGATGTTTACTTTCTCAAACCACATAAAAATACAGCCCATTCCTATATATCATCACAGCCTCAGCTAAATTAGCCCTGTTCTGCCCAACTGAGAGGTTTAGTGCTCCCAGCAGAACTGGTTTTACGCTTTCATCCACCTGCAAATCTTTGACACGCAGCCACACACCAGGCTGTGCCCCTGCGTGTGATACAAGAGCCAGGCTGCCCTCTCATTTGGCAGTGCCAAAGAAATCCTAAAAAGCAATGTCAATGGTGCTTTTGTTGAACAACAAAAGCACCTCTGCATTAAAATGTCACATTTGTTTTGATCGTAAGATATGGCAAGGCACATCACGGCTATCTCAGAAGACCAGGGATACGCATTTCCAGAAATATACATTTCATATCCATAGGATTTTCAGCTTTATAAAAGCCTTACAAAATCCCTCACAAAATCCTCATAGGGAGAATTTGCTGTGGGGAACTATGGGGAAGGGCTGTGGCTCAGTGGAAGAGCCTCTGCTTTGCATGCAGAAGGTCCCAAGTTCATCTCCAGTGAAGAGGAATAGGTAGGAGGTGCTGTGAAAGACCTCTGCCTGAAACCCTGGAGAGACGCTGCCAGCCTGAGTAGGCAATACTGACCTTGAGGGACCAAGGGCCTGATTCAGTATAAGGCAGCTTCATGTCTGTGCTAACATTCCTACTTGGGTGGGTGAGAATGAAGACCAGTTGCTCTCACAGAGTGATGGAAAACATAGTTCAGTAGCAGAGGGTCCTGTTTTATTTCTTCCAGTATTTCCATTAAAAATCTTTATTTGTCAGTTCAATATTGAATTCTGATGGAAATCTAACTCCTTAAAAATGTACAAGTGCGAAACCAAAGCAACTGTTGCAAACTTGGGCATATAATGTGCTTGTTTGTGATGAAGCTGCATGAGAGAGTTCTACTGCTGAAAGCAAAGTACATCTACCTCAATGGGATGTCCTTGGATGGCTCCTTAGGAAAAGCAGTCTCCATACATGGCCAGTGAACACTGAACGGCTTCCAGTATTATCACCTCCAGATTACCCTCCAAGGAAAGGAAGACGGAGAAGAACATCTTTCCCAATTGCAACATCTTTGTGGAGGGTTTGTTTTCCCTTCCTGTTGCAAGATGGAGCTTGGCTGTGGCTAGAGGTAAGGGCCTTCGGCATGAACCAAAGGCCAAGGGCCAAAGCCCATGCCTTTGAATGACCTACACTGCAATCTGAAGAACCCTTTCCTGGGAGTAAGCCCCACTGCATAGATTTCAGTAGGATTCTGAGTAGACCTGTTTAGGATTACCCTGTCAGTCACTGAAAACGAGGACCAAGCCAAAAATGGATTTTGTGGTTTTGTCTGCTGGTCGGTCAATTTATATTGTAATTTTGTATTATTGTTGTCAGCTACTTTGGGACCCCTCGGGGAGAAAAACACGGTCCACCTATTTAAAATAAACACATCAATTTTCAGAAGAAGGACTAGAACGTTCCATCTCCTAACTATGCTTTTAACCAGGTATATATCACCAGTTCTGTGATGCAGCATATCAAACCCCAAGAAAGTATAACTGCAAACTAACCTCTTTTTTCTTTTTGCAGTAAAAATTTTTATTTTTTTTCTTCCACTATTCTCAAATGCAATTGACTTTTATACATATTCCATTCTCTATAGAATTGCATAGTTAGCTAGAAAGATATAATCATTAAATGACTTCCCACCCCACCTGCACCTTCATATATATCAAAAGTATTTGCCTCCTAAGGTAACATTTTGAGCTATTATAACTTTTATATATTTAAAAATTATATTAGTTAAAAAAAGAAAAAAGGGTTAATTTCGCGGCTAACTAAAAATTCATTTTTATGTTATAGTTCTATCCCTCATTTCAGTAGTTAGAAAGTGTAAAAATATTGTCTTTCATATTCCACTCTCGCTCCATATATTCCTTCAAGTCTTTCCAATCTTCTGAGAACTTCGCTGAGTCTTGATTGTTTAGTTTTCTTGTCCATTTGTCCATTTCTGCCATATATAGCAGTTTTCTCAACCATTCCCATAACTAACCTCTTTTTTCTTAAGTCTATTTTATAGATATGTTTGGAATCAGGCTCCGTGGTCTCTTTGCCTGACACAACTTCCTCAGAGTCACAGCCACAAGATTACTTCTGGTTTCCCACAGCAGCACTTCTGTCATTCACCCTAGCTCTGATAATTACTTTCCCAGTTCCAAAGCTCCAGAAATGTTCCAGAATAAGATTGCTTCTTGGCAGCCTCTGTGGAAGAAGCATTTTCCCAAATGTCAAGAATGCTTATTATGGTGTTTGACCGTTCCTTCCATCGTTCACAGTTGTATGAATGCATGCAAACCACCAGTATTCCAGCAATATTTTCTTGGATATTGGGGGGCAACAATGGGAGGGCTTCTGGAGTTCTGGCCCCGCTGCTGGACCTCCTGATGTCACCAGGTCTTGTTGGCCACTGTGTGACACAGAGTGTTGGACTGGATGGGCCATTGGCCTGATCCAAAATGGCTTCTCTTACGCTCTTATGGAACTCTATTATCACTTTGTTCAGAATACCAAGCTGTTGCTTTTTTGCTATCATAGTTCATGGAAGTTTAACAGACCGCACAACAGATATTTCACAGCCTTCCTCAAATTACATTTAACTACTTCCATTGTCCACCATTTCCCCAGTAACGTAATGAAAGACAGCTCACAAGTGGTATAAAAGCTGCATTTTCAGAATGTACGAGCAGGTAACGTAGCTGAACGATGAAACTTTGAACTGAGAAATGACTGAAAAGGCCCACCTTGTCCAGCAGCTCCCACGTTGGTGCCACGTTCACAAGGAGACCAGAACTGTTGCTACATTCTGCTTTCTCCTCCCTAAATGGAACTCAAACCGCCCCCCCCATAAAACAAGATCCTCAAGCCTTCTCCTTCCCCCCATTCTGTACCCGTTTATTGCGCTGAACCCTTCTATAGCCACATGCATAAAAGGAAAGATTGACAAAGCAGAAGAATTAGGCTACAATCTGCCTCTCAACAGACTTAATCGAGCGTTCATATATTATATTAAGTAGTACAAGTACAAACATTTATTGCATCTATCCATTGGCCATCACAATATAAAGTATAAAAACAGTACAAGGGTTGGTGACACAATATGAAATATGTAAACAAAGTTAAAAGTATAAGATCAAGTTACTCAATAATGTATTCAAAAGTGCAGTCAAACCGTAGCCATGTCTCTAATTTTCCTTGCAGCATGGGCATGTAGTGCCATTCTCTTAAGAAATGGTGGGATTGGTGTCTCAAAGTAAAAAAGTTACTATATCAGTACCAGATGTGAATTGTAAGGTTGTAAGAATTGGGTTAAGGAATTTGATTCTGAGGCCAGTATTCAGAGGGCATTCTAAGATGTAGTGTTTTAGATCTTCCACTGAAGTCCCACACAGACAGGTACACTGGTCGTACGAGGTTTTGAGACATCGTCCTTTTAGCAGCTCAGATGGCACGGTCTGAAAATGAAGAGCAGTAAAAGCCCTTCTTATGCTGTAAATTGAAATAAGGGCCCAATAGGAGGCCCTGGAGTGGTCTGTTTTAAATGCTGAATACCATGGAGCAAATTTCTGTTGACTAATTTGGGATTTGTCAATTAGAGTTATCTTCGTTGTAAATCCAATCCCGCAACTGTGAGTTGTTATCTGAGGGGAGTAGTAAATTGTCCAGGATTGTGTATTTAGCAATGGTATTGGATAGCGTGCTAACATGGGCTGGGTCGATAGTCTGCAGAATATGGAAGCTAGAGTTGCTAAAAGAATTTGTGTCAGCTAGCTGACGTTTCTTCCAGGATTTTAGAATTGTAATATGAGCACTAGCCCTTATTGAGGGTAAGCCAAGCTCAGCTTGCATCATGGCTGCTGGTGTCCCCTTCGGGAGTGCCAGCATGTGTCTCATTGGAACGATATTATATTAAGTAGGGCTGTAGGTCAAAACATCCCTGGGGAAAGCCCCTCTCTACCCCGGCCTTTTCCCGAGAGAAACCAAGGCTTGAATACTGTTATGGTTGCCCAGCAATGGCCACTGAGGGCATCTATTTCTTAAAGCTACAGGTGCTCGTTTTAAGACCCTGCCAATTTATTTTTTAGTTCAGATTTTCCTGCAAACTGGGGCTATTCTCAGGTTTGTAGAAAGATCTGTCTTTTCTGTCGATGGCTTCAGTCTCCAGATGTAAGTATCCCAAGATGGGGGCCATGCTGAGAATTAGATACATTGATTATCAACTTGCTTCAGTAGTAAGGAATATTTCATCAGTGATGACAGATAATAAAAACTGTGTAGGGACTAAAGTCAAGTTTGCTCGTGATATGTGGTTCCCTAAAAAGGATGTGCAAACGTGGCACAGCCAAGAAACAAATTGACAATAGAAGCAAATGCGGCCATAGCATATGACTAAGTCTCTTGAGCAAAACATATGAGTCCATGGGGAATAACACATTATAATTAGATTTAATATACTATATGATCACTAAAGGAACTGCTCTCCTGAAAGCATCTGTTCTTATTCACATCTTCTGAGAAATCCTCCCCCGCAGTACTAAATGGTATCTTTCCTTATTATAAAAAGCCATTTTAAAGTGGCAAGATTCCATGGGGCGCCAAAATCAGTTGGCTGGAAGGACTGCCACTCAAAAGGGGGCCCCTGGCCACTGGCTGCATTCTCTCGCTGCTTTGCCTCAGTCCCGCCCACAGAGCCACCGGCCAGCGTCCCAGCCTCAGTCTGGAGGGAGCCAGCGAAAGGGGAGGACCAACTGGGTGCTGGGTCCACTCTTCTCCTCCACCCACTGCCAGGTGGGTCTAACTGTCCCCTCAGTGGCCTGCTTCTGTCAGTGAAAAGACAATGGATTATCAGCATAACCCCCTCCCCCACACACTGCCAGCGTGCCCAGAATAAACTGTCAGAATAAACTGTGAAACAGGGGGGCATTTCACACAGCACCCTGTAGTCCTTCAGGACCAGTAAAAGAACTGAAGAACGCTTGGAAGGAGGTTTCAAGGTAAACCGGCTCAGGAACGCATCCCCAACGGGAGAGGCACGTTTCTGTGTGAAAGGGCCAATATGTTCCATTAGGGAACCGGTACTAATACAGTTCTGTATGAAATGCCTGTCAAAAACCATAACTGAAGAGTTCCTGAAACGGAACATATTGGCTGTGTGAAATTCCTCAGGATCTCTCTCCTGCTTAGCTCCACCATGGCTGGCTGGCTAATGAGGTGGGCCAGCGACCATCAAACCATTCCCTTCAACCCCCTGCTGTGTGGCTGACTTCCCCCCTAGGGTTGCCAATCTCCAGGTGGGACCTGGAGATATCCCGCTGTTACAATAGATCTCCAGATGACAGAGATCAGTTCCCCTGGAGAAAATGGCTGCTTTGTAGGGTAGACCCTATGGCATTATACCCTGCTGACTCCTTCCACCACCACCCCCAAAAAATGCTGCCCTCCACAGGATTCACCCCCTAAATCTTTAGGTATTTCCATCATAGGATTGCCAGGTCAGGGTTGGAAAATCCCTGGAGACTTTGGGGGTGGATCCAGGAGAGGGTGCGGTTTGGGGAGGGGAAGGGCCTCAGCATGGTACAATGCCATAGAGTCCACCCTCCAAAGCAGCCATTTTCTCCAGGGGAGCTGATCTCTGTCAGCTGGAGATCCACTGTAAAAGCGGGAGATCCCCAGACCCCACCTGGAGGTTGGGAACCCTATTCCATCATCAGAGCCGGCAACTTTCCCCTCAGTACCCATTGCTAGGCAACTAAGCTTGCTTCTCTGAAAGCCCCTTTCCACACTTATGTTGGGCTCTGGGAGAAAACTCATTGGGGCAGCTGAACAGAATGCCATAGAGGCCACCCTCCAAAGCAGTCATTATCTCCGGGGGAGGGGGAATCTGTTGTCTGGAGTTCAATTGTGATACCTGGTGATCTTCAGGCTCCACCTGAAGGTTGGGTAACCTAGGCGTAGCAGTAAGTGCTTCAGAGCAGGATCTGCTAGACCCAGGTTCTTGTTGAGTGGGTAATTTTTGGCCAGTCACAGACTTTAAGCTTAACCTACCTCACAGGGTTGTTGTGCAAGTCAAAAGGGGGAGAGGAGAATGATGTCAGCTGCTTTGGTCCCCATTGGAGAGAAAAACTACTTTTCCACCAGAGGAAGTATGGTTGTCAATCTCTAGGTGAGGGCTGGAGATCACTCAGAATTACAAGTGCTCTCCAGATGGCAGAGATCAGTTCCCCTGGAGAAAATGGTGGACTCTATGTCCTTAAACCCTGCTGAGATGGACCCCTTATGACAGCCAATGTGACATAGCAGTCAGGGCTTCAGAGCACAGTGGAGGCTGCGGGAGGGAGATGGAAAGTTGAAGAGTGAGGTTGATATTGGCTGGGAAGGAGATAGGGTTGCCAACTCCAGGTGGAAAATTCCTGGAGATTTGAGGGATTGAGCCTGGAGACAGTGAGGTTTGAGGAGGGGTGGGACCTCAGACAGGTACAATGCCATAGACTCCACCCTCCAAGCCAGCGAGCCCTTCATGGTTAACCATTGTTGCCAATCTCCAGGTGGGGACTGGAGATCACTCAGAATTACTACTGTTCTCTGTGGGGGGAGGAGATAGAAAGCTGAAGCCAGGGGGCAGATAACGATACATTGACAGTTGGCTGGGAGGTAGGGTTGCCATCTCCAGGTTGGGAAATTCCTGGAGATTTGAGGGGTGGACCCTGGAGAGGGTGAGGTTTCAGCAGGGGTGGGACCTCAGACAGGTTCAATGCCCTAGACTCCACCCTTCAAATCACCCATTCCCTCATGGGGAAACATTGTTGCCAATCTCCAGGGGAGGGATGGGGATCATGCTGAATTACAACTGCTCTTCAGGTGGTACAGATCTTCCTCTGGAGAAAATGGTGGACTCTGTGTCATTACACCCTGCTGTCAGTTAACTGCCATGATTTCATTCCAATAACTGTATGGCTGTTTCAAGGTGTATTTACATGGTCTCTGAAAAGGTCACAGGCTTACATATGCTTTTCCCCCAAAGTTTGATGACAGGTCCTGCCTGGGAGTTTGCATGTATGCCATGACCCCCTCCTCTGGAATGTGTGCTCCGCTCGCTTGCCTGCTTGCTTGCTCGCCTCGCTTGCGCATGCCCTGACTCAATTACTTGCTTCCCTGGTGTTATCTCTTGTGTCCTGTCCTTGAACAGGAGTGCCTCCTATTCTGTGTGAGCTAAACTCACTGGTGTTATGTACTCCTTTTCTTCATGTCTTGGGAACTTAGCTTTTAGAAATGTTCAACATCATTATTTTCTGATAATTTCTCCTTTTCCCACGTTTTCTATGGGAACTTCAGGCCAGTATATTTAAGCGCCTAAAATCCTGTCTAGTGGTTGGTAGATATAAGCATATTTCATATCCAGTATATCAATACATGTAATCCCTAAGCACAGCATTACTAACAGGAAAAGTGTTTGACTACAATGATCTTTTCTACAAATAAAGGACTTACTGCTTAAGGAGACCTGTTGTGGACTATATCTATTGGGACATTCTCACACCTGCTGAGATTGCCACAGCAAATTGACACTGAGTGCCCAAGGCCGGGGCACTCTCCCAGAGCCTCTTTCTACAGCCCGTTGTATGTATTTCCACAACAGGCCTTATTCCTAGTTATATACTAAAGACAAGGAAGTAAGTAGGAAATCTATGGTGTCTGAGTTTATAGGAACTTACCCTATACCACATCAGGGGGAAGAAGTCTTGAGGAACATGCCCATGCGCTGACATTGATTAGGTTGAAGGATCAGCTCTGACAGAACCAAAAGGGCAGATTTCAGTACCACTTAATTGAATGTTAACAAACCAAGGTGTCTTGCTTAGAGGAATCATAACATCGGCGTTCCACTATGGCAACAGATGAGTATGTATGACATAATAAAGAACACATTAGCACAACTCAGATTTTCCAGACAGCATCACCAGGCTATTCATTTGTTTCCATTTGGGTAGCATGATTTCGGTCTTACCCACATGACAGACTTATAGCGGCTTAGCAGTAATTCCCATCATGTCAAGAGAAACTCTTTCTCAGGGGAACTTGCCTTGGTAATTAAGACAGCAGAGCTGCTCAGAACCATTAAGAAAATGACATCTGACTGAAATTGCTCCACTGGTTTGTGTGTGAGAACAGAATATGCTAAGTCTCACACAATAAGTGATCTGTGCTCTGATACCTGTGGCACCTCACTTTTACTAGCACACAGTCTGGTCTGTTTATGGACCATTTCAACCTAGTTTCTACGATGGATGTCAAGATCCTAGAATCGGTGAAGGCCACTAATTGGACCCTTGCCCATCCTGGCTGCCAGGGGCGTAGACTTTTTAAATCCCCGGGGGGGCAGGGGCTCGCGCGCACGGGACCATGTCTCCGCCGCTTCTCTCCCCCCCCCCCCGGCCCCAGGGAGGCAGGAGGGCAGGCCGGGAGTGGAGGGGAAGGAGAGGCGGTGACAACAGCCAGCTGGCCGGCTGACTGCCGTGCGCAAAGCGCGGGACGATGTCCCCTCCACCTCTCTTTCCCCCCCCCCCCGCCCCAGGGAGGCAGGAGGGCAGGCCGGGGGTGGAGGGGAAGGAGAGGTGGCGACGGCAGCCAGCTGGCCGGCTGACTGGCCACTGGCGGCACTCCATTTTGCCGGGGGAGGCTGAGCCCCCCCCGGGAAATTTCGGGGGAGGCTCGAGCCCCCCCGTAGTTGACGCCTATGCTGGCTGCTAAAATCATGTAAGGACCACATCAACAAACCCTTAGTATCTATTATTAGTCAGTCACTAACCCAAGGCACCTTCCCTTGGCCATTCATCTGCTACTTAAAAAAACATCCCTACAAAAAAATGATCTGGCCAATTACCACCCAGTCTCTATCTGCCTTTTCTGGGCAAAGTGAATGAAACACCAGTAGTGGACCAAGTTGCCTGTTCTAGATCCTTTTCAGTCTGGCTACAGGCTGGGCTATGGACAGAGATGGCTCTGCTGGCTTTAGCTGATAAACCATACAGCCTGATAGAACGCTCAAGTTTGACGAATCAAGTGACCAAGTCAGATAGAAAATGAATCTGCATGCCACGCTTCTTGAGTGTAGACAAAGGCCATGCCTCTTTGTTGCTTTTACCTGTAGCCTTTGATACAGTAGTTCATACCACCTTGTTCAGGAGTGCCATATATATGGCCCGCGGGCCAGAACTGGCCCACCCAGGGCTGTTATCCAGCCCACAAGCAACTGATTATCTTTATTGCCAGATGACAGGGGCTGTGCATTATGTCCCTGTATATTGTAATGGGCAGTGGAAGTGGGAGGGTGGGCCTCAGGGAGATACTGTAAGGAAGTACTGTAAGAGTGTTAATGTTTTAAGCATGTTTGTATTTTGAGTAAAAAATATCATTACTTGGTATGAGCTTTCGTGAGTCACTACTCATGAAAGCTTGTCCTGCCACAAATTTTGTTAGTCTTTAAGGTGCTACTGAACTCCTGCTCTTTTCTACTGCTCAAGACAGACAAACACAGCTACCCATCTTGAACTATCATTAATTGGGTTTGCCTGTGTCCTTTATAAAATCTCCTGGCATTATGTTTTATGGCACACACGGCCCAACAAAGTGACGTTTGTGTCAGATCTGGCCCTCGTAACAAATGAGTTTGACACTTCTGATTCTTGTTGATGTGTTTGGAGGCAGAGGTAGGTATCATGAGCTGTGCACTGAACTGGTTCAAATCATTCCTCACAGAGGGTTGCTTTTGGAAGCCAGCTGTAATCAGCGTGGGGCCTATCCTGCGGAGTTCAACAGCATGCAGTTCTATTTCCCGTGCTTTTCAATCTCTATGTAAAGCTCATAGAACAAATCATTTGTAACTTTGGGATTGGTTGTCATCAATATGCAGATGATACCCAGCTCTATAGATTCTTATCCAAATCCCCTGGTGATGCGGTCGAGGTCCTGAATAACTGCCTGGCTGATGTGGTAAACAAACTGAAACTACACCCTGAAAAGACAAAAGTAATGCTGTCTGAGAAGGTGGAAATCTTGAAGGACTTTGTGCTTCCCACTTTCGATGGAGTTCAGCTTCTCCTTGATGACTCAGTAAAGAGCCCTGGGGTTGTACTGGACCCAGAGTTATTACTGCAGAAGCAAGTTAATGCATCCACATAAAAGGCTTTCTTGTAACTCAGCCTAAACTGTAAGATGGCCCCATACCTTGATACAGCTGATATGGTCACCTGGGTTCACACCACAGCAACACTGAGACTAGACTACAAGGGCTATTTTTGGGCAGGAACGCACAGGAACGGAGTTCCGGCTTACTCCTGAGTTGGCCACACCCACCAGAAGCTCATTAGCATAATAGGCCACACCCAACAGCAGAAACTCATTAGGATTGGCTACATTAGGAGTATGTAGGGGTATGTACGCAAATTAATTCCTGCTACAAAAAAAGCCCTGAGTTTTGACAACAAACAAGGTAAACAGAATAAGAAGCAAAAGGTGGGTGTGGCTGGATGCCCACTCTTCTGGTAACATGGGGGTGTGGCCTAATATGCTAATAAGGTGTGCTGTCAGTGGTGTGGCCTATTATGCTAATGAGTTCCTGCTGGGCTTTTTCTACAAAAAAAGCCCTGTAGACTACTAGGGTGCACTGTACACTAAACTGTATGGTGCACTGTATGCTTTTGGAAAACTGAGAATTATTTTATGGTCACACCCGTCCATTGTTCTTGATGCCTAGCATGAGCATACAAAGTGACTCAGCTTGTGGGTTTTGCTATTAATTTCCACACAAGAGCATATATGTATATATTCAAGAGATCTATGCGTATAGCCCCGGCCCAAAAAGAGAGGCAAATCCTTTGCAGTCAAGGTTCCTACTTATGTGTAATGCAGCCCTGCTCACCTGCAACGAAACTCTGGGATGGGGATAACATAAAGTATTGTTGATGTTCTGGGGAAACTTAGGCATTTAGGTTTTCTTAAAATTGTTGTCTTAAGTATGCAGCAGTTTGACATACATGAGAACTGTGCAACCTACAACTCTGGCCTCGGCTCCGATCTTGAGTGACTCCTTTCCCATAAAATTTCCAGCATTTCCACTTAGGGCTTGGCAAGAAACAGCATGAGAGCAAGTTCCCTTGTGGCTCTTTGGCTTTCTGGTTCTAGTCCTCTTTGCCAGAAAAACCAAGTGAGGAAACATATTTGTATCTTTACATTCTCTGGACATGTGCTCAGTGGTCAATTTATTTATTTTTTCTCTGACAAGATCTCTAATGGGAACAACAGAACTCTGCCAAGCAAGTTGGGGAAACGTAAAGAAATCAGGAAACAAATTAAGCAGCTGAACCTCTACTGCAGTTTTCACCCCCATCAAGGCAAATATTTTAGAGCACTCCAGGCCTCCACAAAACTCAGTTAGTGTCCCAAGGTTGTTTTCCTACACATTGAGGTGTGCAAAATTTGAGTCCAGTGGCACTTTTAAGACCAACAAAGTTTAATTCTGGGTATAATAAACCCAGAGTTAAATTTTGTTCAGTTTTAAAGGTGCCATTGGAGCCGCAGTGGCTCAGAGGTTAAGACGCTGAGCTGCAGACCGGAAGGACGGTAGCTCGGCAGTTCGAGACCTGAGGGCTGCGTGACAGAATGAGTTCCCATCTCTGGCCTCGGCTCCTGCCAACCTAGCAGTTCGAAAGCAAGAAACTGCAAGTAGATAAATAGGTACCGCTTCAGTGGGAAGGTAACAGCATTTCGTGCACCTCAGCGTTTAGTCATGCCAGCCACGTGATCATGGAAACGTCTTCGGACAGCACTGGCTCTTCGGCTTGGAAACGGAGATGAGCACCGCCCCCTAGAGTTGGATTCAACTGACTTTTGAGCAAGAGAAACCTTTACCTTTACCTTTTTAAAGGTCCCATTAGACACAAACTTTATTCTGCAGCTTCAGACCAACATGACTTCCCACCTGAATTTAGGTGTGCAGTGTAAGGACAATGGGTCTTTTAATTCAGCTTAAGACAAGCAATTGTCCACATTTTAAAATGTATATCCCTTCAAACACATCACATTTGTCAAAACAAGGAAGCCAAGCCAGAGGGTCAAATGCGCAAGGGAAACAGATGGTGGTCTTGTATCGGAAAGAGGAGACACCGTATTTCCCTTTCGGCAACAAGCAGGACAGCTTGGTGGGAGAAAGTAGGGTTCAAACAAACCTCCCTTTGCAGTTTTAAGGCACCATTTCAGAAACATAACTGGAGAAGTAGTCGGCAAAGTCCAAGGGCCGAATTCTAATTCAAGAAGAAGGTAAGCCTCAGCAGGTGAGATGCTATCCAGCTTCCACAATCCGTACTGCTGAGGTGTTCTAGAGTCTGCTTAAGTCTATCTAATGGGGGGGGGGGGTGATCCTCCAACTGAAATCAGATTTCAAACTACAATTTAATCCTCTAAATATTTCTATTGTTTTTTTATTTACCTAACACAAGTAAAAGGCTAAATAAGATCAGCGTGTAGATTGGGACCTCTCTGAATTCTGTCCCTTACCAGTACTGTAAGTCAAGACAAACATAGCTGAGATTCTTATGGTCCAAGTAGCCTTTGAAACACAGACACTGGAAACTCCTGTGTAGTACAATGAAGGCCAGGCCAGCAGTGTCACGTGTGGGATAGTCATGTCCTAGATACCATACTTGCAAGAGAAGCAGGACTAAAAACTATAGAGGATGATAATGAGTCGGAGAGAGTCTTGAAACTGCTAAAGCAATATTCTCATGCCCATTTCTTTGAGAGGAAGCCCCTCCGAGAATTGGCTCACTCATCCCGCTGCACTTACTCCCAAATAAGCATGCATATTTATTTATTTTATTCAGTTATCAGATTTATACCCCACCACTCCCTCAACAAGCGAGGTTCAAGTTGGCTTACATCAGTGTAAAATAAAGTGTAAAAGAAACAATCTGAAAAGGGATAGTAGTAATAATAATAAAAATATATATAATGCAATTTAAAACAGCTATATAAATCTCCCATTGAGCACAGCTGCATCCAGCAACCCAGCCCGATATGATCAAGCTGCAAGAGTGCCGTGCAAGAAACAGGAGACTAAGCCCCTTCACTCTGCAGGAAATCTTCTGCTGGTCATCACAGACTGCGTTCCCAGCACACAGAGGGACTATCTCCCAGGGTTCCCTCTAAGCCGAGCTAGTGTGCGCTAGCTCACAGTTTTTTAGCCTCCAGCTCAGACATTTTTGTCTTAGCTCAGGCAAGATGGCTTCAGAGCAAACTAACTTAGGAAGCAGCCAAATCTCTTGCTCACATCTTTAATGCCAGTAGCTCACAAAGTAGAATTTCTGCTCCCAGGACTCCACAGCTTAGAGGGAGCAGTACAAGTGATCCTTTTTTTAAGGATGACTTCTTATGCCTCCTGTTGGCGCTGCTGTGAGCCAAATCCCCAGCCCCTGTCCTGCCTTTTCACATCACAAAGGAGAAATCCCAGCGTCAATGTGCTTCTACTTTGATACTTTCTATATAAAGTGGCCGCCTTGCTGAGCACATGTGGTTCTCATTTTCTGCCATTTCCCAGAGTCAGCTGTCTTTCCTTTGCACCCTGTTGTTCACGGCCAATATCCATGACCATGTGGCATTTCTTAAGGAACTGTTTCAATGTGGGTCCCCGAAGACAGATTCTAATCTGCTTTTCTCAAGGCAGATTTGCATAAGCAATTTCCCTTTGCCCAGCGTCCTTTCTTTTGTCATCTCCTAGTTGAGATTGGTGTGGAACTATAGAGCAAGGAGGATCAAATTGCTGGGAGGACTGCATGCCAAAACACTCACCATGAGTAGTAGCTATGAGTTTGTACTGCTGGCTGAAGCATTCGTTAAATGTAGGTGGAGTGGAGGGTTAAGCCTCACTGGTTGATGACAAATCTGATGGCTTCGTTCACCATAAGTAACTATGTATGGAGAATTGGACTGCCATCAACAAACTGCATCCATCAGTATGCATCAGAATTAGAGCACCTGAGAGCATTCTTTGATGTACCTGCCTTGAACTGGAAGCGGTAAGCTATGTGCATTGTATGTTGGCGTATGACCAGCAGCCTTCACTAATATCCTTGTTCTGAAAACTTCTGGAGGATATTCAAGCCCTTGCAGCATGAGTCCAATGGCAACGAGAGCTCGGGTTAAGAGTTCCATAGAAAAACTCAACAAACGACAGGAAATCTCTAACATTACACCTCTTCCCAGTAGAGCATCTGCTTTGCATGCAGAAGATCCATGGTTCAATCCCCAGCATCTCCAGTTAAAAGGATCGGGCAGTTCATGATGTAAAAGACTTCTGCCTGAGACCCTGGAGAGCCGCTGCCAGTCTGAGTAGACAATACTGACCTTGATGGACCAAGGGTCTGATTCAGTATAAGGCAGTTTCATGAGTGTGCCCTACTCTGAAAACCCCATCCATCATCCCTCCCCAACTCCTTCCATCCAAACCCCTTCCTCAACTGCACACTGTTGCCCCTTGCCAACATCCCACCCCCAGCAGACTCCCCTTCCCTTGACATTCCATCTTCCAAGCAATTCCTGTCCCTTCCATCCAGTCTCACCCAAAATCACTGTTTGTTAAACTTCCCCACTGCGTCTTGTTTCATCGAGCCATTGACCCATTTTTTCCCAACCTTATCTAGTCCACAGTGTCAGGACTAGTTCACACACACTTACATTGCATGGTATCTCATCAATTGACTAAACCAGGGGTGGGCAAACTGTGGCTCGGGAGCCGCATGCGGCTCTTTCACCTATATTATGTGGCTCCCGGCAGGGTGGCTCGGGAAAGCTAAATATCATTAGCAAACAAATATCACTGGACAAATTAATATCATTATCAATATCTGCTTTTAACCCTTTTGTTATTATTTTTGGCAGTCTCATTTAATGTTAAGAAAAAGCAAATCAGCTTATTTTCCAATAAAAGCAGGTAATATTTGTTCATGTCTTGTGGCTCTCAAACATCTGATGTTTATTCTATGTGGCTCTTACATTAAGCAAGTTTGGCCACCTCTGTTCTAGGTGGCTCTTACGCTGAGCAAGTTTGCCCACCCCTGGACTAAACAGTAATTATTAAAAACTATCCTAGTCAACAGAAAATTGTACCAAGGGAGAATTACAACTTGATGATTCATCAAAGAATGAGCTGCTGACTCCACAAGAATAAGATGATACTGCTGAGTTGGAGATGACTGATCTGTGAAGGTCATTTTGGAGACTTCATACTTCAGTTTCCAAGCAATGACTACCTGTCTGTCAACCAGACCTACGGCTCAATCCTAGAAACAGTTACACCAGTCCAAGCCCATTGATTTCAATGGACTTAGACTGGAGTAATTGCATCGGATTGTGCTTCTAATTGCTGGGCAATCCAAAACAGAGTTATGCCCTTCTCTCAGGCAGAGTTAGTGCTGAACTCAGTGAGATTAGAAGGGCACAACTCTGTTTAGGATTGCTTGGCCATTCCTGATCCTGTTAATCAGGGGTCCGTTGAAGCAGGAGCGCAGCTCCGGGAGTGAGGAGCCCAGGGGGCGGGCACATGACCAAGCCCTGCCCCCTCCTCGGCTTCCCCGAGCAGTGCAGAGGCGCAGTTCCCCGGGGAAAGCCCTGCTAGGGTCTTTATTGTTTTTAATGTTTTGTTTTAATATTGATAATTTTATCATTGTTCCTTTTATGACTGTGTGCTGCTTTTCCAGAGACTTGCTCAAGGTGGCATATAAATTTTCTAAGTATACCATTTTTTATCTGGGCACATGGCACATAAGTACTGAAGAAATTTCACCAACCCTTCTGCAGCTTCCACCCCATCAGTTTGGTGTAGTGGTCAGGAGTTGGACTGTAATCTGGGAGAACCGGGTTTGATTCCCCACTCCTCCACATGCAGCTGCTGGTGTGACCTTGGGCCAGTCACAAGTTCTCTCAGAGCTGTTCTCTCATGAGCAGTTCTCAAAAGACCTCTCTCAGCCCCACCTACCTCACAGGGTGTCTTGTTGTGGGGAGGGGAAGGAAAAGGGATGGGTGGTGCACATGTCCTGGGTATCTCAAGTCTACTTGAAACCTGGTGGTTTCAAGGGAGCAGGAAGAGAATGAGGGTGTGTTCTTTACGCTTATTTTTATTGCACAAAGTATTGGATGGGGAAGGGAATGGAGGAAGAGCATGTCAGTTTCACTCACCTGTGGAGTGGAGCCTGAGGGGTGGGTGTTGCCTTCTGACACACTTCCGGTATGTTAGGGGGTGTGGCATATGCAAATGAGTTATGCAAATGAGTTATGCTAATGAGCTCCTGCACCTCTTTTTCTACGAAATGACCCCTGCTGTTAATCAATCGTGCTTTTGTGAGTCAGCTGGGCCCTGAAACCATCTATTCATTTTTTAAAAAGGATCTTCTATAAATGAATTTTGATTTGTCCAGTTTTGCCTTTTCAGGCCAGTTTGAGGGTCAAGCTACAGATTATACAAGAAATGTGTAACTGACTATCCTAATTCTTTTTTTTTTAATTAATTTTTACAATTTTAAAATTTAAATTAATGTTTAAGTATCGTAATTTAAAATTTTAAAATGCTGCTGCAAAGAGTCTGGTGTATATACATATAAAATGTATTAATAAAGTGTTAACACAAATATTAAATGCTAATAAATATAAAGCAATAAAAAAAGAAAAATTTCAGCTTATAACATCAACATCAGGGAACCCCGATTTTTCTTACACCTCCTTGTTAAACCAGGGCCAGGGTGCCTAAGCCAGAATGATGGGTTTAACCTTTTCCCTTGGAAGAGATTGTTCTGCTCCCCATACCTATGAGTGGCTATTGGGGTTGCCAGCCTCCAGGTGGCGGCTGGAGATCTCCTGCTATTACAACTGATCTCCAGGTGACAGAGATCAGTTCACTTGGAGAAAAGGGCCACTTCGGAAGTTGATCTCTATGGCATTAGGCCCCAAACCCCGTCCTCTTCAGGCTCCACCTCCAAAATCTCCAGGTATTCCATAACTCAAGTGCTGGCAACCCTAGTAGCTATTAGTCCTGGTAAGGAACAAAAAAGGTACCTTTTCCTAACCTGGGATAATAGCAGCTGGAGGGGTATTAATTGGGGAAATGGCTAACTCCCAACATTACAGGACAGTTTTAATTTCTTCCACCCCTGAAGCTGCTTTTTAACATCAAACACTGTGAAATCTGATCACACAGAGCGTAGTTTGACCAAGGTGTCTATGCACAGGAGTTAAGACTGCTGTGAAAAAGACCCTAACAATTAAGAATTATCCTTACCTTTAATTCATTTGCTCTGGATTACCTATTTATTTACTTCATTTAGGCTGAGGTCAGACATGCCTTTAGATCCAACTCAGCTGTGAATGCCTGATGGATCTAAAGGGCATGATCATACTGCACTATCTGGGGAAAATCCCACAGCCATCAGCACTGTATGCTGCCCCACCACGGAAGCAGAGGTAGAAGACATCGGGGAAAGTCTGGTCCTAATGCTTGCCAACAGGCTACAGACAGACATTCCCATCTGATTGCTCAAGCACGCTCTCATGCCATCAGGATGGTCTGCTCATTCCATCCCGACTCAGTGCCGTTTTTTTCCCTCGCTTAGTGGTATGCGCATAACTACATACTCCACAGGGAACCCTCCATGCGGAGGTGCAATTCCTCGTTTATGCTCATGGAAAACAAAAGGCAAAAAAAAACCCACTCGCCCAAACATGCCATCTGATCGGGCAGTGATGGGCTGAGCCTGTAGCTACAAAGGATGTCTGATCGTGCAACACCATATCAATTTCAACTGGGGGGAAATAGGCTCACTCTCTCTCTGCACCAAATAGCACATGTGACCACAGCCTTATACAGTTCCCCCCCAATGGGAACCTAAAGCTTCTTACAGTGTTCTCCCCTCCTCCATGTGATCCTTACAACAACCACCCTGTGAGGCAGGGTAGGCTGAATGTGTGGTACTGGCCCAAGGGCACCCAACAAACTTCCATGGCTCAGTGGAGATTCACATCTGGGGCCGATTTCGCACTAGCGTTTGCCACAGGTTTGCCCTCATGCTTGCACCGGAACTTCTGGTCGATTTCACACCAGTTGCTCTGGGCTCACCTTTTGCTCTGGAGTATCACCCTGCTGCATCGGAGTTTCCCTGGAGCAAACAAATCCTGTTTTTAGAGGATTTTCCTGTTTGCTCAGGGGGAGAACCCAAAATGAAAACACGCCCACTCGCCCGCCTTTCATCAGGGCCACCCCATTGTGGGAGATTCTAATTTTTTTTGGAGAAAACCCTTCGTCACGCTATATCGAAAGGGCTGAGGTTCCAAGTGGGAAAATGAAGAAAATACTCCAGAGGAAACTGGGAGGGGAAATTCCAGAGAGAACGAGAGGCAACTGGCCAGTGCGAAATCGGCCTATGTCTCCCAGATCCTATTCTGGCAGTCGCACCATTACATACACCACACTAGCTCCACAAAAGGCATGATGTTTAAAAAAAACCCAAAACTCTAAGTGCCTTGAATCTATGGGTTCTCCAAAGTCATGCAGTCTGATGGTATGAAAATCACATCAGTTGCAGTTTGGGAAGGTCTCCAAACAAGACTAAAACAAATTAAATAGATTCAGGTGGGCAGTCATGTTGGTCTGAAGCAACAGAACAAAGTTTGAGTCCAGCAGCACCTTTGAGACCAACAAAGTTTAATTCTGGGTATAAACTTTTGTGTGCATGCACAGAAAGCTTCTACCCAGAATTAAACTTTGTTGGTCTTAAAGGTGCCACTGGACTCAAACTTTGTTCTACAAATTAAATAGAAAAAGACAAAATGCTGTTGCCCAGACCTGCATCACATCTGATTTTATTTATTTTATTTATACCCCACCCTGTCCCACAATCCTAGCCACTTGATTTCTCACTGTATAAGAGTAAAAACATTCAGAAAGACATAGTTATGTTCATGACAAAAAGTATGGCTTTCTCAATATTGAACATCATAACCAACCACCATCTTATGAATGTCTTGCTGCTGATTGATTGTCCCACAGTCAGATCATTAAAATATTTCAAAAGCTCAAACAAAACTGAATGCAGAAAGAAAAGAACGGATATTCCAGCCTTTCCCAGTTCCACGGCTAGATGGCATATCCAGCTTTCTAAGATGGCTCATCCAAATGCTTTGCATTATTACACAATGAAAACCAACCACCCTGGCCTTTGTTCCAAGTGTTAATTTCCAAGAACAATATCTGGGTAAGCTTTGTGAGATTTTCACACGCCGTAACAGGCCTCTGCGATTTGTGACACACCAAGCCGAATATTGCTCATCAAGACTCACTGAAATTCTTGGCATCGTTGTTTGCCTGCGGCTGTAAAAAAAGGGATGTCCCCCCCAAAAAAAACACTGAGCTCCAGAGATTGCCTGTTTGCGGGCAGTGAAGAGATGGCTCAGAAGTTGCAGTGCTGTATAAGAAGGGCTTTATTTGAACTCACCAAAATAGAACATGTAACACCCCTCAAAGTGGTGAAGAATATTTACAGAATGCCTTACTTCGTTATTGGATAAACACAACCAGTTCCCATATATCTTTGATATGGAAAAAAGGTACCCAAGGTCAGAAGACAAGACTTCCACACAAGATTTGGCTCCTTCAATTATAGAAATTAACCAGTGAATAGAAGCCAAGGGCTTTCCAGAATGTTACTATGTTGACACCAGTTTCCAGGAAGGACATCACAATAATAGCTACTTGCTGAGGCTGTTTTTAAGGGTGATAGCCACCCGGAAAGGTGGTGTAACCGCCACTCATCTCTAATTACAACTCATTATTATTGCCAGTCACTTTTGAACATGTCATGGTCGGCCCTCACAGACCTTGGGAGAAGGCTGACTGACATGACCTTCTCTACCCAATTCATGATTGCCTCAAGGTTCAGGTTAAATTAGTTTGGGCCATTCCTTGGGCCACCTAATTTGGGTTTCCCACACAGGCCCACCACACTGTGGTAAGCTAAGCCTCAAAGAAGGACCCAATTTGGTAGGGCTCAAGGAAGCTCTTTGACCAGGCCTGCGTATATTTCCATCTTGAGCCAATCTTGTCTCCAGTCAGAACCATCCCAAGTTTCAGTCACGCTCTGAGTTCACGCTGGTATCCTTCTACCTTGCACCACATGTTTATTCTGATACTCATTCTAATTGCTGGACTAAGCCACAAAGGAAGTACCTCCGAGGGCTGTGGACATCATCTTAGCCAAGTGCATTGTTTTGGCACTAAACCTTTGTCCCTTTTAAGCCAATGCAGCACCAACTTGTCACAGATCTTCTGTATTTAATACACAGAACAGCAGAGTTTTGAGAGAAAGGAACAGTAGCAAGACTGCAGCACCTTCCATTTGATAGAGTGGGGGAGAGCTATCATGTAGTATGTGGACATTAGACAGCAACTGAACCTCCCCCGCACACAAATAATGGGAAACTCTGCAGTCAGCAAAGAGATGAAAGGTTTCGACAAGCTGGAAATTCTTAATAACAGCAGAGGCATTTTTCAGTTCCATAAACCTATGCAGGTTTCATGCCACAATCTGAAGATATTATCTATGGAGGCGTGGAAAGCCATCTTTCCTCATTGCACCTTCACCCCATGTTTCAGGCCATAACTGACTATTCTTCAGGAGGACTGATACCTCTGGCCAGTTTCAGCACACTGAGTGACCAGTGTTATAATCAATTATGTGTGAGGAATGCATGCCAAAGATCCAAACCACCATGTTTTGAAAACATGAATGAGGGACTCGTCGCATATTGATAAGACGTATACTGTTATTATGGAGGAAAACTACATTGCTTTTTGTTGCAATTTCTATATAATCTTCACCGCATCTCTATGTGTTGGACTTTGTTGAATCTTCCCCCACTAAAATCTGTTTCCCACCACACATCTCCATTCCCCACTAAAATCTGAAATGGTATCCCTTAAACGAATGCTGGCAAAACGGGGGGGGGGGGGGGGGGGAAGACAAGCCCCAGAGTGAACCAGGCACAATGGGTTTCATGTCTCTGACTCAAAAGTCGAAAGAGATATAGGTAGTGCAATGGTTGAGATAACAAAATTTTCTGGAAGCTAACATGACCAATGGCTCTGGTTGCCTTGTGAAAAAAGAGCATTCTTAAACTTAGAGCTGCCAGCTCCAGGTTTGGAAGTACCTGGAGATATGGGGGGTGGAGCCTGAAGAGGTTGGAGTTTGGGATGGGGAGGGCCTTCAATGGGGTATAAAGTCCACCTTCCAAAGCAGCCAATTTCTACCGGGGAACTAGTCTCTGTAGCTTGAAGATCAGCTATAATCCCAGGAGATCTCCAGCCACCACCTTGAGGCTGGCAACCCTACCCAAACTGTAGGGCATGTTAAAGCACTCCAGTGGAGGAAACAGAATCCACTTTATATATGATGAGATAATCAAAGCAATTTGTCGAGGACTTAACATTCTAGTGTAACGGTTAAAGTAAACTTGTACAGAAGATGCCATCTAAAATATAACGGTTCCTTTTATTGTACACAGTAAGCCAGAAATTTGCCTGACGGATCTGATCAAAACATGAAATGGAGAAATACAGATTGACTAGAAAGTCTTAACATGTCAGGTGTGTCCATATATAGGTCACATTTGTTCCTCTGGGGAGTATTCCTTTAGCCATGCAAAAATCACAGACGCTTGGTTCTGAAACACCTTCCCTGAAAATTCTTCCTTATTGATAGCCACTTTTGCTGTGCCAAAAATGTCTGCAACGTATTTCACTGAAACATATTTTGTAGGCTCATTTGGGAAGCAACACGGAAATCGGCATGGACAGACTTAGAATCTAATGGCCATCTGAGCAACATCCAATCAAGACAGTTAGGATGGTCTCATAGAACAGAATTGCAATCTTACATTAATCAGGCGAGATGAATAGACAGGCGCTTGAACCCTGAGGAGACAGGGACAGAGGTCAGTGCTGAAGGCTTTGAACGTGAATGCCTCTCTTCCTTCCTTTCCTTTTCACATGTGGCACCGTAACAGTAGCAGACAGATGCTACATAAAGCCAGACACACCTGATTAACCATGAATACAACAGCTGCCGTTCCCCCACTGCCCCACCCACCCACAACCCGGCTGTTTCCGTTTTGTTTTTTCCCTTTCATTCTGCATTCATGAGGGAAATTAAAGCTAGCATTAAAATCCAAAGTTAGTGGGAGGGTGTCAGCATCGCGGGCCTTTGTTTCATTCCTAGCAGACGTGTTGTGGGCACCTTCTCATTCAGCCTTTCAGCAGAGGAGTGGGTGAGGCCTACCGCTGGTACGCCACTCAACACCTAACCTCGAGGCTGAAGAGAGGGGAGAGAAGCAGGCAAAGGGTGGAAATCAGTCAAACAAAGAAGAAAAAAGGGAACTCAGAGCAATACCTGATTTTCTGTGCAATATTCACACTGAATTTAAATTATAAGTTCCTCAGGGCATGGACCTCTCTTTCCCCCTTTATGGTACTTCGTAAAGCTCTGTTTATATTGACAGTGCTGTGTAAAGAATAAATATTAATTATTAAATTATCATCATCATCATTAGTTATGGAGATCTCCCACTATTACTATTGATCTCCACATGATTGAGATCAATTCTCCTGGAGGAAATGGCTGCTTTGGAAGGCGGACTCTCTGGTATTATATCCTGCAGAAGTCTCTCCCCACCCCAAACCCAGCCTTCCCTAGGCTCCACACCCCAAATCTCCAGGTATTTCCCAGCCCAGAGCTGGCAGCCCTATGAATATACCTTCTCATTTTTAATTACACAGTTATTTTGATATTTTATTTGCATTCTAGAGGCCAAAGTCCAATTAACAGTGCAACTATTATATGAATCTCTTTTGTAGACAAGTACTAACTACTGGTTCTGTCAACTTCTGTAAGCAATAGATCTTCCCCTGTGCAAAATAACAAAGACTTTGGGAGATGCTAAATGCTGTAAGGAGTAATGGTAGGTGCATAAGAACACAAGAGCCCTGCTGGATCAGAACAGTGGTCTATCTAGTCCAGCATCCTGTCTCACACAGCAGCTAACCAGTTCCTCTGGAGGGCCAACAACAGGGCATGGAGGCTGAGGCCTTCTCCTGATGTTGCCTCCTGGCTCTGGGATTCAGAGGTTTAGTGCCCTTGAACATGGAGGTTCCCCACCGTCACCATAGCTAGTAGCCACTGATAGAATTATCCTCTATGAATCCACTGAATCTCCTTTTAATGTTTTTTCATTCCTGTGGCCATCACTACATCCTCTGGCAGTATGGTTTTTAACAAGGTTGATTATATTCTGCAGTTTTCCCTACAGTTACCACCTAGATCAACTATTCTTTACTAACCATTCATGCGTCTAAGTACCTTCTGCTCTTACCCTTTATAGTTGTTACTGTATACAAAAGGGAACGGCTTGCGTTCAGTTTGGAGGGCCTGGAATACAATATTCGTACCCAGCTTCCTTCTTTGAAACCAAAGCGCATTCTCCACCTCACTTTGCCCCTTCAAAAGAAGAAAACAAATTGTGCCTTGGGAAAAAAAATGTACAAAGGTGATGATCAACATTTTAAAGATTCAAATTCCTAAACTGCCGGGCAGTCACAAGTGACATAATACTCTAGGAGCTGTTTCACAGATTACCATTTTTCCTATATGGAGATAATCTCCATGCAGGAAAATGGGCTTAGCATAAATGTATGAAGAATGGCATGTTCCCTTGTGTAAGTACATCAGGCAGCTAACATCTGCAGTGGATGGCCAATCCGTGTCCTCATAAACCAATTATGCCACCCTCCACACATTATGATTAACACATGGCCCAACATGATCATATTTGTAAGAAGGAAATCTGCGATGTGTGAAACAGCCCCGGAGCTAACCCTACGCTGAAAAGCATAGTTACCTGTTTCTGAGAAGACAATAACCAGACCTCAGTAGAAATGCCAGAAGAACTTCCACTCTCACATCTCAGACACATTTTGAGTTAGTGTCTCATATGACAGGGTCCGTTATCCTAAAATGTCATAGTACAATTGATACAAAGCAAGGCCTGAGATAAGAGGCTCGTTCTGCAGAATTAAAGATAACTATTGATTCTGAGCTGGCCTGTAGCTACGGTGGGGCTACTGGGGGCTCTGCCCCCTTCCTGAAATGACCAGCCCTTTCCTTAGAGAGCCCCCCACTTCTTAAAGGCCCCTCGCGTCTTCACAAAAGCACTTAAAGGGATCCTTTAAATCTTGCAGGAGAGAGGGAGAGGGGCATGCACCGCCACCATCCCGTCATTATGGCAAATAATGGCAGCCCCACCAGAAAAAATTTTTGCCCCACAAGCCACAAAATCCTGGGCAAGGGGCTGATTCTGAGTAACAAAGGTCAGGTGGCATGATGTGATTTGATGAAAGTTTAGTTTCTGAATCTAGAAATAACCGCAAGATCGCATAGAGATAGGGTTGCCAGAACTGGGTGGAGAAATACTTGGAGAATTTGGAGGCAGGGCCTTGGGTAGAGCGGGGTTTGGGGAGGGGAGGGACCTTGGCAGGGTACAAAGCCATAGAGCCCACCCCCCCAAAGCAGCCATTTTCTCCAGGGGAGCTGATCTCTGCTCAATTGTAATAGAGGGATGTCGCCAGGCCTCACCTGGAGGTCGGTAGCCCTATATGGAGACAATACTATAATTGATGGAGAGGAGACTCCCTTCCCTGTATAGCTTGAAGCACAAATCTATAAAATTTAATGAGGAGTAAGAGTAAATATGATCTGTAAAAACAAAAAAGATTTAACTAAGAAGCATACAGAAAAGCACTGACAACCCTGTCAACTAACAGCGACAGGGAGGGGGGGTTAGGGGGGAAGCTCAGTAAACAGAAGAGCAGACACAAATAGGCAACTTGACAGCGAAAACTGTTTGGATTTTAAATGAGCTCAGTGAACGGAAAGGGGAGAGATCGCTGAACTACTGCCCATCAGTGACAAAGACAGAAGGAGAATGCTAGAAAAGGAAAGACAGCAATAACTTTGGAAGACTTAAAAAACAGAGACATGGGCAAGCAGTGCTCCTTGGACTATGACATATATCACAGGAAAGGAGAAGGATGAGTGTGAAAGTACCTGACCTGGGAAGAAAGATGGACAGACAAGAACCACTGGAGAAACTGGTCATGGCACAGAAGATGGAGCGGGGGACCTCTGGGGAGGGCAACAAAATTGCTGATGAAGCATTCACCACTGAGGCTGTGGAAGGCACTTGCTCACAGCAACTGAAAATTCAGGATACCAAGAAAAGAGTTCCTATTCAGGGTTGCCGGGTTGCCCCTGGCCACCATTGGGGGATTGGGGGGGGTGGGTAGGTTGCCAGATCCAAGTTAGAAAGTGTAATGTACTGAGCGGGAAATGTACTGGGGACAGGACCCAGCTTGAGGATCCATAACAATAGCTGCCTAGGATCCTAGAATGGACTAGTAGGGAAACAAGGATCATAGATTAAACCAATAGAATAACAATGTAGTATAAATAGCCTACAGTTGGGAGTGGGGTGTGTTTAGGGTGTAACCTTTTGCATGCATAAATACCCATCTTTGGTCAGGCATTTCCCCAGTCTTCTTTCTCCTTGCTGAAATCACTAATAAACTATGAGCTGATCATTCTACGCATCTGAACCCAGTATATTTCAGAAGATTAGGATCCTTTCCGCACTTGGATCTCATCCCTGGTTTTATCAGAGTTCAACGACACAATACCTTGCATTTATCCCTGATCATAACAGCATCTGTTTATCCTGGGATTACTATGGGGCAAAACTGGGGTGACCTCAATGTAATGTGGGAACAAAAAATACCCAGAGACAATTACAGGGGTGAACTCGCATGTAGTGTGGCATGTAAAAACACCCTGAGACAATTACAGGGGTGAACTTGCATGTAGTGTAGAATGTAAAAATACCCCGAGACAATTACAAGGGTGAACTTGCATGTAGAGTAGAATCTAAGTTTGGGGACAGGGTTGAACCAGGATTTAAGGTCTAGTATGGAAAGGACATTGGAGATTTGTGGATGGAGCTTGGGGAGGGCAGGGACCTCAGTGGGGTACGATGTCACAAGAGTCCACTCTCCAAAGCGGCCATTTTCTCCTGGGGAACTGATCCCCGTAGTCTGGAGATGAGCTGTAATTCTGGGGAATCCCCAGGTCCCACCTGGAGGCTGGCATCCCTTCTGTAACTGAGAAAAACAGCAGAAAGAACAAATTCCCTGTAGGTCCCGTGTGGAACAGTGGTGAGACTAACTGTTAGAGCAATGGACTGCTCAGATCCTGAACCTGCCGTGCCAGTAGTTCTGTCACTCTTAACTAATCTCACTGTGTTGTTGTAATAAAATAAAAGAGGCTGCCCTAAGCTCCTTGGAGAAAGGGTAAGATAAAAACCTGATACTGCTGAAATCTGCATGCAGCAGGTGCCCAGAGCTCATAACCATAATTTTGCGCCAAAATATTCTCCATCAAAATTCAGGACAAAAACTTCTATATTCATCCATACTTACCCAAAAGGAAGACAACCCTGAAAGTAAGATGACCCTCCCCCTTAAAAATGTTATACACAAAAAAGTGTTTTATTACTGTACATACTTGTCGTTTGCATGCACATGTAAGATGAGCCCCATTTTTTCTTGTATTTTTCGTGTGTATGTGCACGCACACGCACCTGGAAGTCATGGGGACCTCTGGTGACTGACCCCTACTGGGGGCCCAGAGGATATTCAGAGAGGCGGCTGAATAAATCCTGACCCCACCTCCTGACTGCTCGTATTCCAAGGAGGTCTCCCATCCAAGGACTTGCCAGATTTGGCCCTGCTTAGCTTCCGGGATCTGATGAAATCAGGCTGGCCTGGGCTATCCAGGTCAGGGCGACCCCCATTTTTTCTTTTTCTTTTTTCTTTTAAATTTATTTATATAAAAGTGAATACTGTTGTAACATTGGTAACAGAAGATCTTTCAACATTTACTCCATACATTATACATTCAATTTGTGTCCCCTTTCTAAAAACAATTCAACAATATCAAAAATATAATAAGTCTTGATAATATTTGTTGGTTGGCAAAAAAAACCCATCTCTAGAGAGGTAGTCCACAATGGGAGACCAAACAGTTTGGAATGAGTGCATAGTGGTATTGTTGTTGAGCGCCATATTTTGTGCTGAAATTTTCCCTAGTAGGAAGTGTTCCCATATCTTATTTTTCCACATGTTCATCGAGGGGGTGTTTAAAAGAAACTTTATTACTAAAGGAAAAAGGGAAACGGGATTAGCTACAAATAAACAAAACATGCTTACTAAGCAGCATTGTGCTGTGTCTGCACACTAAGACATCCTACTACAGAGTGAGAGATTACAATGGAGGATCTCTCCTTCTTCTTGACCCTTGAAATGAAACACCTGATATCACTGACCAATTAGCAAAACAGTACACCTTTAGGTTTCCCGGGCTTAGAGTTAATTGGCCAGCTGCCAGGCACTTCCAGGTTAAACTAAGAAACACAACAAGTTGCATAGGTTAACCCTATAATGACTGAAATCCAGGTCTTATCTTTCATACTCATTTCTCCAACAATGGTGACCCCGTAGGGTTTTCCAGGCAAGAGGGGTTCAGAGGTGGTTTGCCATTTCCTGCTGTTGGGGAAACGGGGGTGCAGGAACCTTTTCATGCACTCCCACCCCCACTGTGTTCAATTTTGGGGAGGGAGAGAAGCTGGCTTCCCAATTGCATTAAGAGAGAGAGAGAGAGAGAGAGAGAGAGAGAGAGAGAGTTGTTCTAAATCAAGACTCAAGTTTATTCCATTACACACTCTTAAGTCAGAAAACACTTCTGTAACATTTCAATATTCAACACAGAATATTTCAACACAACCCCAATACATAAATAGTGCACTTGAAGTTCTATAAAGAATATCTTTGGTTGTCCTGTCAAGACCCATAACAGAAGGGTGGTTGGCCAGAAGAACAAGGAACAAGACTAAATTCAGATATTAAGTACCCTTTTCCACATATGGAAGCTAATGTAACTGTCAGATAAGTCTGTGATGAACATTTGGCATACATCTGATGTATACAACAAAGTCAGCCCTTTCTTTCTGTCTCTGGGGTCCAGAAGGTCATGGAAAATCAGGGTGACTCAGAGAGTCTAGGAAGCTAGTTACAGATACTCTATTTAGAATTTAATAGTGACTCCTGACTTCTGCAATGTATAAACTTCCCCAGAAGGCAAAAGTCACGTGAGACAAAGTCATGTAGAGGGTTATCAGTACCAGAAGGCCACAGCACTTAGCAGAGCCCTGAAGCCTCCTGGGAAACAGAACCACAGATTCAACTATAGAGGCTAATTGCTATAGAAATTAAAGTATCAGAGGTTTAGCAGAGGACTGAGGCTTAATCCAGCCCAGTTCTACAACTCCTGCCTCTGCATAATAACCCTGGAATTTCTTGGTGGTCTCCTTGCTTTTAGCTTCTGAGATCTGAGGAGATCAGGCTGGCCTGGGCTATCCAGGTCAGGGGAGGCCTTTTTCGATATGGTCAAATGTTGCAATGTGAGGAAATTTGTAAGAGAGCTCGAGGATGTTGTCCAGTATTCTGTCTACACTTTCACATAAAGCCCTTTATTTTAAACTAGAAGCAAAGCCCGTTGTAGGGCCAATACAATGGGTGCTAGAAAGACAGGAGCTCTCTGTCCCACACTTTCTCCCCCCTCTCCAGACCCCAGGGTTGCAAGGCGGCAACAGGCTTCCTACCCAGCTCTGTTCAGCTGTCTTTGGGCTGCCTCCATGGCTCTCCATCCCAGCGGTGTGCCAGCCCCTGCCTGCTTGCAGGCTGGGCAGTGACATGCATTTGGCCTTGGTGTGGCAGGATCAGGCTCGGCCCAACGCCCCCGTGGCTGGTGATGGGGCCAGACTGGCCATCGCCTCAGAGCAGAGTGAGGCCTGGCCTCCCCTTTCTCCCCCCTCCCCAGCCCCTAGGGTGGCAGGGTGATGGAACACCCCATGAGCCATGACTGGCTTCCTGGCCAGTAGCATCCAGTGGCCTGTGGGCCGCCTCCACAGCTCTCCACCCTGGCAGTGTACCAGCCCCCAGCCGTTCACAGGCTGGCCGCTGATGTGCAGTCTGCCTCAGTGGGCCACAGCAGCAGCAGCAGGAGTGGCCTGGGGCCAGAGTAAGGGCCGGTCTCCCACTTTCTCCCCCTTCCCCAGACCCTGGGGTCAAGAGAATGCCCCGCCAGTCCAGCTGGTGGAGTGGCCTCTGCTGGTGGAGCATCCATGCTGTCCGGCGGCTCCCTCCATGGGGAGGGCAAGAGGCTGGGCACCGGCAGTGTGGATGGGACTGAGCCCACACAGCAAGGCAATGCAGCCAGTGGCCAGGGACCCATTCTGGAGTGGCAGTTCAGGCAGCCAACTGATTTTGGCACGCATCGAATCTTGCCACCCCCAAACAGGTTTATTATAAGGAGAAATACTACAGATAAGATCCACAATACCAGTGGCGGGGGGTCATAGAGGAATCTTCCCTTAATGGAAGGAGTCTGGTAATGAAAGCCTCCTTCCTCTATAAACAGAAGCACACTCTTGCTCCAAACCTATCTAGAGTAAGCAAGGCTCTTAATTTCATTAGAAAAGATTATGCTTTGGATCTCATTGTAAACCTCTGCTGATGGGATGGGTTTTCATCAGAGGAAGCACACTTCCTCACTTCCCCCATCTTGCTGAGGCCCAAAATGGTGGTCCCGGAGGACAGGAAATCAGCAAGAACAGCATGAGTAAGGAGTCTGCAGTTGAGGAGGTGGGGAGAGAAATGGCAAAAATTCTACCCACCCTCACTGACAGAAATTTTCCTTGTGATCCTACCTGTAGCTTTGACAGAATATGCCCAAAGATCTAATTGTCTTATTTGTTTATAAAGAATCAACAAGATAATTTGGGAGGAAATAATGGCTGTATTGGAGACAGTAACAGCAGAAGAAATCTAAAAAGTTCTGGACACTAAGCAAAGAGGCTTGACCATCTCTACTGATTTATGGGAAGATTACTTCAAAGTACTATATTGTTAGAACAAAGTTTGTGTCCTGGGGTTGCCAGGTCAGGGTTGGAAAATACCTGGAGACTTTGGGGGTAGATCCAGGAGAGGGTGGGGTTTGGGTAAGGGAGGGGCCTCAGCATGGTCCAATGCCATAAAGTCTACCTTTCAAAGCAGCCATTTTCTCCAGGGGAGCTGATCTTTGTCGGCTGGAGATCAGTTGTAAGGCTGGCAACCCTATTGAGTCCAGTGGCACTTTAAGACCAACAAAGTTTAATTCTGGGTATAAGTTTTTGTGTGCGTGCACCCAAAAGCTTAAACCCAGAATTAAACTTTCTTGGTCTTAAAGGTGCCCCTGGACTCAAACTTTGTTCTCTTGCTTCAGACCAACACAGCTACCTTACTATATTGTTCATAAAGGACACCTGCGAAACCAAGTCTAGTCAGGCTAAAGAGTTCGTGATGAACAATTATAAGTTTGAATTATAGAGCACTATCACGTCTGTGGAAAAACGAAGGCCTATTGTGAAAAAGTAGCACGAACAATTCAAGATGACTCTGGAGTAGTGGGGTGTCACTGTCAGCTAATGCTGCCAACCCCTGCCCGGGAGGTGGGATGGCTGACCCTGTGATGTCAATACAGTGGAATGTTACGTTATAGTTCTCCTGGCATGCTTATCGGCACTCTCCCTACTGCTCCGACCTTAAGAGACTGTTGGTGCCGGCCTATGTATCTTTTCTTCTGTCTGGCTATAAGTCTTCCTGCTTATTTCCTGGGAACTATAAACCAGTATTTTAAGCACCTTTTTCTTTACCTAATTATTGGTCACAATGCACTGCCCCATGTCTCTTTGAATACTGTATAACTGTCCTGATTGCAATAGCGCCCGCCATTACTAACACAAGAAGTGCAGATGACCATAGCAGACCTTTCTCAATAAGCATTCCTATTTAAGGACACTTGTTGACTGACTGGCTGTGTTCACACTGGAGTGCTGGAGCCTGCTGGAGCCTGCTGCAAACGGCTGGTTCCGTAAAATCACGATCACACTAACCTCTCCTCCTGTCGCCTTCAAGCGGCTCCCCCACGTTCACACTAACAACGGGGGTGGGGGGGTTTGGGTTTTTTAAATTTTTTAGCCGCTTGCGCATGTGCATAAGCGCTCATGCAGGCAGATGGGAAAAAATTTTCGCGCATGCGCAGCACCACCGGACCAAATCACTGATTCCTTTAGACACTTGAAAACACTGTGATATTTCAACCCGAAAATAGCCTCATCGTGACCGCAAACTCATGTACACGGTAGAACTAGCCTCCATTTGCACATCTATCCTTTAAATGTAGGTTCGTATGGGCGCTCATGCAAATCTCGCTAAATGCAAAAAAAAATGGCAGACGAAAAGCGGAAGCCAGAGGCTTCCGCGGGGAGGGGAGGGGGGTTACTCGGAAGTGCCTCGGAGACAGCTCAGCATTTACACAGCACAGCAATTCGGCTGCAGGCAGAAGAGGACAGCTGAGACCAGCAGGGGAGCTGGTCTCGGATTTCAGACACTTTGTCGCACCTGAGTGACGGCTGGGGACGAGAGCCAGCTGTTACAGTGTAAACGTGCAGATTGGAGCCGGCTGCAGCCAGCTCAGATCTGCAAGTGTGAACGCACCCACTCTGTAGGACTCTCATAGTCACTCCCGAAAGCTCACAGTCAGATAAACATTGTTCGTCTTTAAGGTGGCACCGCAGTTTTGTGTCACTTTGCTATGACACACTGACATGGTGGCCCCTTTGCTGTCACTAAATCCATTCATTTTTTTTGGTATCGCTGTAAAAGATTTTGTAGAAAAGATTATTCACTTACAGTGCAACTGTCAACTACTTTTTGAGATAGAACTGAATTCACATTTAAATGGAAATCTTCCGAGACCAGTAACTGAAAAGAGGTTTACAAGGATTTTATCCACACTATATATGGTACAATTGATTCATTTTAATAGATTACAGGAATACCCATAAGTTAAAGGGTGCTGTAGGCACCTGGAATCTTTTAAAAATATATTGAATGTATTTCTTTTTAACCAGACTGTTCTTTTGGAATTTCAGACACATTAGTTTTGACGAATCTGATTATTGTCACAACATTTTCATATTTAAAGTGCAGTTGCTGTGTACGTAGATGGCTATCCCAACCAAAATTAAGAGAATGGGGTTGCAAAGCACACTGAAAACCCAACATTGCTAACGACACTTTTTTAAAAAAAAATCCTAAAATATAAAATGTATCATAAACTAATATGCTAGCTACATTTCAACTGCAGAGAGCTAGCCCAAACAAAGAAGTCTTGCAGCATTTCCAGAAATTGTTTCAACTTGGCAAACTTTCAAGAGGGAAGGAACTGCATAATTGTATGGCAAACTGGATGTTACTCCCCCCCAATGGTGGACACAGGAGACTCTTATGTCTATTTTTATATATATCCAATTCATATGTTTCCAGTTCCATGTACAGCTCAAAATAACAACATGACTTCACACTCCCTGTTTCCTCCCAAACAGTAGGAAGGTCCGGGGTAGCTTACACAATAAGTTTAGCTAACTGAATGGTTTGCGGTCTGTTTTTTTTTTTTTTTTTCTGTATAAAACTTTCAAGTTTGGATTTTGGTTCTTTAAACAAGCAGCAAAAAATAAAACTGTACCATGTTAATCCAAAATAACTTGGAAAAATGAAATGTTTGGGATAGGGGGGTTAACCTAGCAGCTGAAATTAAACAGCTCGATGCTAGGCAAACCTCAGTGTGAAGAGCAATCCCAAAATGAGGCACTGCAACTAAGAAAGCCATGTCTTTGGTAGCCTCCCATTTCCATCGTTTCCACATTTGCCTGCCACTCCAGATTTTCTCTGTCTTTGAATTGAGGTGATTTAAGTCTACGGGAAAACAGCATCCAAAAAACCTGGGGCAACAGCAGGCTGAAACAGGGCTGACCACTGAAGGGAGGCTACATAATGCAGAACTAGGGATGCCTCCAGGTGGGGCCAGAAGATCTTCAGTTTTTATAACTGATCTCTAGACAACAGAGATCAGTTCCCCTGGAGAAAATGGCTGCTTTGGAGGGTAGACTCTATAGCATTCTGCCATGCTGAGGACCATCCCTTCCCCAAATCCCATCCTCTCCAGGCTCCACCCCCAAAATCCCCAGATAGTTCCCAATCCAGAGCTGGCAACCCTTTGCAGAACGAAGGGAAAATGGAATAAAAAGAAGGTTGGATTTGGTTTTAGTGCAGAACTGGGGGAAGGGGGCGTATTAAAAAGAAGGTTGAATTAGTTTTTAGTGCAGAATTGCTTGGAGGACAGCGCGGTGAACATGGATTAAAAAGAGAGTGAAGAAAGATTCTCGGGGCTCATAAAGTAATCTTTCTGTAGAAGATCTCAGCTAACATTCAGGTTCATACAACAGTAAAGAGTTGCAGCCATAGAAGTCATTTCAAAGTAAGAAACAGTACTTTGGATTAAGAACATAAGAACATAAGAGAAGCCAATGTTGGATCAGGCCAATGGCCCATCCAGTCCCAACACTCCATCACACAGTGGCCAAAAATATCAGGTGCCATCAGGAGGTCCACCTGCAGGGCCAGGACACTAGAAGCCCTCCCACTGTTGCTTCCCCCCAAGCATCAGAAATACAGAGCATCACTTGCCCCAGACCGAGAGTTCCTATCTATACCTTGTGGCTAATAGCCACTGATGGACCTCTGCTCCATATGTTTATCCAACTTCCTCTTGAAGCCGTCCATGCTTGTAACCATCACCACCTCCTGTGGCAGTGAATTCCATGTGTTAATCACTCTTTGGGTGAAGAAGTACTTCCTTTTATCCATTCTAACCCGATTGCTCAGCAATTTCATTGAGTGCCCACGAGTTCTTGTATTGTGAGAAAGGGAGAAAAGTACTTCTTTCTCGAACTGCTCTATCCCAAACATAGTCTTGTAAACCTGTCATGTCACCCCTCAGTCTTCGTTTCTCGAAGCTAAAGAGCCCAGAGCGCTTTAACCTTTCTTCATAGTGAAAGTGTTCCAACCCTTTTATCATTCTAGTTGCCCTTTTTTGTGTCCAGATTGTGTCCAGAAGCCAACTGCAGTCGATATAATTCTGTAATCAACAGAATTCTGGTGAAATGTGTCCTCTGTAACTTACACATTCCCCTTAAAGGAGAGAGTTCTGGAGCATAGGCGATGCTTGTGATCAAAAATACAAGCTGAGCAGGCAACAGGAAAGCACAGGGGTAAGATAACCTCACCCCACTACCATGCAAAAAAATAACTGCAGACAAGTCCCCCACCCCAAAAAACTCAAAGAGATGTTCATTGACCGCCAGAACTCTCTTGTATACCATTTTAGGAAATTACAACATTCTAGATTACCTATATTCACTAACCAAAACTATATACAGAATTCCCTTCAGTCCCTACTCAGGCTGATTTTACATCTGACTTTCCTGCTGGAATCATTCTAGTTCCAAAAAAACCTGCCCACACCTCTGTGCAGTGTGAAACCGTGCTGCTACTGAAATGTCCATATCTACTAATTGCCCTCCTGTGGTCAAGCTAGTATTATACCGCTTTAGTCTGCTTTAAACAATTGTGGTTTCTTAGAGCACTTAGACCCCCTGGAGTGAAATTTCGCACCACTGTGAAATCAGCACAGGAAAAGACAGCAGTCAAACTACTTTAGAGGGGAGGTGTAAAATCAGCCTCAGTTAAGTGAGTCTGATGTATTTCTGCAGAATTCAGGAGCGGCCAAAATCTCCCAAACCATTTATTTCTCCCAACCAGGGGTCATTTTGAGCAGGAGCTCGGGGGAGCGCAGCTCCAGGAGTTGGTGCCACCACCACCACCCCTGGCAGGGGAATGCCTGCTTGTGTCATGGCTGCAGCAAAATGACCCCACCCCCTGGAAAGGTCCTTGCTCCTCTGACCAGCCTTCTGAAGTCTTCAGCCACCACTGAAGCTATCCTCCCAGAATAGTGGTATTTCTGAGGCTTGGATTAGCAGTGGTCCCCTCTCTGCCAGCTTTCTCTTTCTTTCTTTCTTTCTTTCTTTCTTTCTTTCTTTCTTTCTTTCTTTCTTTCTTTCTTTCTTTCTTCCTTTCTTTCTTCCTTCCTTCCTTCCTTCCTTCCTTCCTTCCTTCCTTCCTTCCTTCCTTCCTTCCTTCCTTCCTTTCTTCCTTCTCTCTCTCTCTTCTTTCTTTCTTGCCTTCTGACATACTTCCGGTGATGTCAGGTGGTGTAGCATATGCAAATAAGTTATGCTAATGAGTTATGCTAATGAACTCCTGCACTTCTTTTTCTACGAAATGACCCTTCCTCCCAACTGCAAAAAAAAAGTGAACAAGTCTGTATATACTGTACGGATTCACAGGACTCACACAGCTTTTTCTTGGGGTGAGTTTTGTTCATAATATAATTAATTTGGCCGAAGCAAAAGCAATCCATATACATTCAAAATGAAGTTCTTATAAGTCTTGTCTGCTCCAGGAGAAAAATCAAATGACATGCAATTTACTTTCTTAGCGTACAATTCTATCAGTTTTTTAAAAAAACACCACCTCTTCCCTCTCGAAGCATGGCCTCCCTAATGTTGAGAGGACATTTACAAGCAGTTGTCATGACCCATTCCCAAAAAACGGGAGTATTTCATCACTTATTCCAGAACCTAAAAACATTACAGTATCCTACAAGAATGGCTTCCTTTCTCCGGCCTATGCTTGAACATGCCTGATTGCAGAACGCAGTCACCTTTTCCCCCTCTCTTTTTAGCAGACTCTTAACCTTCTTAGAAGATTAAGTATCCCAAGATGCTCTGCATGAAGGGAGCACTGAAGAATGGCAAGATGCTACTGTATTGTATTAATGTCAAGTAATGGTAACTGTCAGTGCTAGTGATGGAATAAATATGGAAAAGGAAATTGCTGTAATTGATTGACAGTCTGCAGTCCTCCACATGGAGTTTAATGAGAGGGACTTGTAAGAAGCTGTCTCTATGCAAGCTATTAATGCAAATCATGTGTACCAGCCCGGCTCTCTGAATTATGCAACGCAATGTGAATGTCTATGTCTAATCCATTTCACCAGCCTTGCCTTCATCCAAGAAAAGCCCAATGACACATTGATTAATATATTATGGGAGTTTCAAAAGTTTGTTCCGGAAAGTGAACTCCAAGAACTGCATTATGGATCTTGGTCACAGCAGTCCCAGAGTTTCATGCACCCCCTCTCATCTTTGATACAGCCCTACAGTGTTATTTTAACAGGCTGATGGAAATTTACAGGATGGAAAACCCTACAAAAGGTAGTAACAATTAGTAAAAAGGGAAATAAGATACAATTTTTTTTGTTAAGAAGCATGTTAGACAAGTATCCCGGCTGAGTCTTGAATTGTCTGAATGTGAATATCCTGCACTGATTTTCAGATAGAACGCTGAAAATGTTAGACACAAAGTTGGCATGGAGAAGAAGAGAAGAAAAGGAGATTGGATTAATACCCTGCCCTTCACTCGGAATCCCAGAGCAGCTTACAAACTTCTTTCCCTTCCTTGCCCCACAACAGATGCCCTGTGAGGTAGGTGGGGCTGAAAGAGCTCTGACAGAAACTGCTCTTGAGAGAACAGCTCTGACAGAACTATGGCTTGCCCAAGGTCATCCAACAGCTGCAAGTGGAGGAGTGGGGAATCAAACCCGGTTCTCCCAGATTAGAGTCCGTGCCCTTAACCACTACACCAAACTGGCTCTCTGGGAGAATAACCAAAAACTATATTTTATACTGTTTTTAGAGTGTTCAGAATGCTTCACATATCTCAGGAATCCTCTTAACTAGCTAGTAAGAAAGGACAGTTATTCAGGAAGTGGAGACTTGTGACCTTCAGGATATGGACACCAATATGTTTCCTTTATTCTTCTCAACACAGGGAAGATGCTGGGTTTGAAACCTCCGATTATTTTGTGACTGCCCCCCCCCCCCCACATGGCATCCATTTTGCGGTGGTGCTCACTTCCATTTCTCAAAATTCCTGAAGTGCCCACAGGCTCGACAAGTTTGGAGACCCCTGTGCTACATTAAGATGGTGGTACCATAGCGCCACGGTGGCTCATAGGTTAAGACACTGAGCTGCAGAGTGGAAGGTCAGTAGCTCGGCAGTTCGAGACCCAAGAGCCACATGACGGAGTGAGCTCCCGTCTCTGGCCCCACCTCCTGCCAGCCTAGCAAGAAATTGCAAGTCAACAAATAGCTACTGCTTCGGTGAGAAGGTAACAGCGTTCTGTGCGCCTCAGCATCTAGTCATGCTGGCCACATGACCATGGAAATAGTCTTCGGACAGCGCTGGCTCTTCGCTTGGAAACAGAGAGGAGCACTGCCCCCTAGAGTCGGATTCAACTGGCTTTCGAGTAAGGGAAACCTTTACCTTACCATAGGGCTGCCAGGTTTTACCTGGCTGCTGGTGGGGGGCTCCCTCTTTCTCCCCTGGAGTTTTCAGCACACACGCCACAATGACATCACCCAGAGTTTTTTCCTCAAATGATAGAGCATCCCCCTGTAACATGCCCTGCGTGATGATATCATCTCCAGGTGACATCACTGTGTCAGTCACGTCAGAGGGACGGGGCTTTTGGGGGGTGGGGTTCCCCCACTGGCTGGATCAGGGCTGGCGGATTGGTGCCCCCAAAAGCAGGTAAACCCCCACCCCCGTCAGGGGAATGGCAATCCTATGGTACCGAATGTATTTCAGAAAGTACCATTTGCTTATCTAAAAGAGTTTGAGTGGCTATCAGTAACATTTCAGACCACAAAGGGCCATTTCTAATTAAAAATCACTCCCTCCGGGTCCTCAAGTCACATCGTCCCTAGCAACCATTGGTGGCACTGGATACCAATCACTATTCGATATTTATAAAGTGGCTATCATGTAGTGATTCCATAGGAGTAGCCATATTGACCTGTTGCAGCAAAAAAGCAGAGTGTTAGGTGGAGCTAGCATGGTATAACGGTTAGTGTATTGGACTAGGATCTGGAAGACCCAGATTCAAATCCCCACTCTGCCAACTGAAGCTTACTGGGTGACCTTGGGCCACTCAGCCTCTCTCAGCCTAGCCTACCTCACAGGTGCTGGTTGTGAGGATAAAATGGAAAACGGGAGAATGATAACAACATCACAGGAGCCCTGCTGGATCAGACCAGAGGTCCATCTAGTCCAGCATCCCCACAGCAGCCAACCCATTCCTCTAGAGGGCCAACAACAGGCCAGAGAGGCTGAGGCCTTCCTCTGTTACTGCCTCCTGGCTCTGGGATTCAAAGGTTTAGTGCCTCTGACTGTGGAGGTTCCCCTCAGTCACCATGGCTAGTAGCCATTGATAGACCTTTCCTCCATGAATCTATTTAATCCCCTTTTAAAGCTGTTTATTCCTGTGGCCATCACTACATCCTCTGGCAGTAAATTCCATATTTTAATGACTCTCCTGCCTCACACAGTGGCCAGCCAGTTCCTCTTGAGGGCCCACAAAATGGCATAGAGGCCGAGGCCTTCCCCTAATGTTGCCTCCTTGCTCTGTTATTCAGAGGTTTAGTGCCTTTGGATGTGGAGGTTCCCCTCAGCCACCATGGCTAGCAGCCATTGCTAGACTTATCCTCCATGAATCTATCTAATCCCCTTTGAAAGCTCTTTATTCCTGTGGCCATCACTACATCCTCTAGTAGTGAATTCCACATTTTAATCACTCTCTGTGTAAAGTAGTATTTCCTTTCGTCCACCCTGAATCTACTGCCCATCAGCTTCATTGGATGTCCTCAAGTACTAGTATTTTGGGAGAAGGAGAAAAATTTCTCTTTGTCCTCTCTCCACCCTGTGGATAATTTTATAAATCTGTCATTCATGACCCCCCACCCCCCACCCCGGTTGTCTTTTCTGAACTGAAAAGTCCCAGACTCTTCAGCCTTTCCTCATAATAATGTTGTAAGCCACTTTGGGTACCCTTTGGAGAGATAAGCAGGTTATACATATCTAAATAAAATAAAACCAGCTCCATCACAGTTCTCCTCCTTTCCTATGATATCTTCTTTTGTTACGTCAACACGCCAGCGAAGAGGCTGGATAGGAATAAAAAGACAAATTTTGCCGGCAATACTACAAAGCAAAATCACTATAAATCACGTGTAGGGACAACAGAGTTTTGTGATGAAGGATTGCTGTGTTTAACATTCCAGTCAAAACATAATCAGGAGGAGGAGGCGAACGCATGTTTCTGATGTCAGATTCAATTAAGAGGGACAGAAGCCACATATGAGAAATAAAAGCATCTGTATGCGGAAGTATGTTTTGCTTTGAAGCTGGTGAGGAAATATTGGCTTAGTTCTTGTTTTCCCCCAAGTGTTATGTCGTTTTATGTATGATGTTCACACTTACAAGCATTCCTTGTTAAATAATTTCTCGGCAAACAACAGGGAATAAATTCTGCCCTTTGATATCAGCAGATTAAGATCTTGTGAGCTATCTCTCATCGAGATCATATAGTTTTAGATGAATGGAACACATTCCCAGTCCAGGGGAGGAAATACATAAATGCAAAATAGAGCAAATAGGCCATATGATCCACACAGAGAAGCTCATGACTATATAAAAGAAATCTTCAACTGGCAACAAATATCCTGAAGATTACATGATAAATTTACCATTTAACAAAGCTTCTATTCTGCGCCTACCATAGGATGTTCTCACATATCCCTTCTCCATCACTGTGCCTTAACTCTTTGCTCACTCCCTTAGGTATTCAGAGTAAAAGCTTTTGAGAGTCAGAGCTAGGTAACTGACACACACCGTTGACTTTCCAAAGCCTTATATCATGAAATCTTCTCTTTTTTGCATGTTTCTATTTATACGTGTGTGTGCCCATGCCTAGAAGTCATGGTGACCTCTGGTGATTCCTTCTAGGGCACAGAGGGTGTTCAGAGAAGTGGCTTGATAGCCTGCCTCTGCCTCCTGGCCCTGGTATTCCTTGGAGGTCTCCCATCCAAATGCCTGCCAGGGTCAGCCCTGCTTAGCTCCCAAGATCTGATACCCTGGAAATCTTGTTGGTCTTTAAAGTGCCACTAGACTCGACTCTTGCTCTCCTACTGCACACCAACACGGCTACCCACCTGAAATTATTTTTCCTTACCTATATTATCTATTTACTTCCCTGTATTATGGGAACGCAGGCACTGCTGTTCTGACTGGCCATTTAACATACCAGAAAAGATCCGGTGGGCTGTTGCCCTGAAATGCCCAACTGGAATTTTTAAAATCTAAATTGTGACCTTTTGTGTGTTTTTACAATTGTTTTATTTATATTGTTTCTAATTTGCTTTGTATAATCGGCATATCGTAAGCTGCCCTGAGTTCCAGAAGGGAGAAAGGCAGCTAATAAATGTTTGAGATTAAATATATAAATAATGCCACTGGCAGCCAACACTGAAAGCCAATCTGAGCCTCAGCAGCTGTAGCAGTGCCACAGGGATCCTCAGCCCCTCTTGGTGGTGGCACCATCAGACCCAGTTGCTGATGGAACCCAGGCCATAGGAAACAGAGAGTGAGTATAAATGGGCAATTTTCTCAGTGGAGGGAGGTAAGCAGTGGGGTACCGCAGGGATCAGTACTGGGTCCGATGCTTTTTAATTTGTTTATTAATGATTTGGAGTTGGGAGTAAGCAGTGAAGTGGCTAAATTTGCAGTTGACACGAAGTTGTTCAGGGTGGTGAGACCCAGGGAGATCTGTGAGGCACTCCAAAAGGATCTGTCGAGGATGGGCAAGTGGGCATCAACATGGCAAATGGGGTTCAGTGTGGCCAAGTGCAAAGTGATGCACATTGTAGCCAAAAAATCTAACTATAAGTACATGGTGATGGGGTCCAAACTGGCAGAGACTGACCAAGAGAGAGATCTTGGAGTCGTAGTAGATAACTCACTGAAAATGTTGTGGCAGTGTGCAACTGTGATGAAAAAGGCCAACGCTGTGCTGGAGGTTATTAGGAAGGTAATTGAAAACAAATCAGCCAGTATCATAATGCCCCTGTATAAATCGATGGTGCGACCTCATTTGGAGTACTGTGTACAGTTCTGGTTGCCACACCTCAAAGAAGATATTATAGCATTGAGAAAAGTGCAGAAAAAAGCAACTAGAATGACAAAAGGGTTGGAACACTTTCCCTATGAAGAAAGGTTAAAGTGCTTGGAGCTCTTTAGCTTGGAGAAACAATGGCTGAGGGGTGACATGATCAAGTTTTTTAAGATTAGGCATGGGATAGAGCAGGTAGAGAAAGAAGTACTTTTCTCCCTTTCTCACAGTACAAGAACTCGGGGGCACTCAATGAAATTGCTGAGCAGTCGGGTTAGAACAGATAAAAGGACGTACTTCTTCAACCAAAGAGTGATTAACACATGGAATTCACTGCCATAGGAGGTGGCGGCAGCTATAAGCATAGACGTCTTCAAGAGGGAATTAGATAGACATATTGTGCAGAGGTCCATCAGTGGCTATCAGCCACAAGGTATAGATAGGAACTTTCAGTTTGGGGAAAATGATGCACTGTATTCTTCATGCTTAGGGGGGCAACAGTGGGAGGGCTTCTAGTGTCCTGGCCCCACTGCTGGACCTCCTGATGGCACCTGGTGTTTTTGGCCACTGTGTGACAGAGCGTTGGACTGGATGGGCCATTGGCCTGATCCAACATTGGCTTCTCTTATGTTCTTATCAAACCCGGTTCCCCAGATTAGAGTCCACCACTCTTAACTACTACACCAGGGATGGGATGTAGAGGCAGGCAATAGCAAGCTACCTCTCTGAAATGTCTAAACCCCACTAGGGGTCACCAGAAGTTAACCACAACTTTCAGGCATGCACACACACACACACAAACACATACATACAAATAAAACCTTTGTTGGTCTTAAAAGTGCCCCTAGACTCAAACTTTGTTCCATTGAATACAAGTTATCTTCAGCTTGAGAGTTATCTTGCAGAGTTCCTCAGGGTGCAGTCTTATTTCCTATGTTATTCAACCTCTATGTAAAGTCTTCAGGAGAAACCATTTGAAGCTTTGGAACTGGATGTCATCAATATGTGGATAACACACAGCTTTACATCTCTCTATCAAAATCCCCCTGATGATTCACAAGAGGTCCTGAGACGCTGCCTGACTGCTGTGGTCGCATGGCTGAAAGCAAATAAATTGAAACTAAAGCTAGACAAGATGGAAACGATGCTGGTTGGGAAGGCAGATGTCTTGAAGGAGCTTGCGCTTCCCACTTTTAATGAGATTCAGCTGACACTTGCTGACTCAAGAACTTTGGGGTTACACTGGATTCAGCATTACTGCTAGAGCAAAAAAAAAGCTTTCTCCCAACTCAGTCTAGCCCACAAAATAGCCCCCTACCTTGACTTGGACAGTCTGGCAACCTGGATCAGCCAGGACTCAGCAACAGCGAGGACTCCTCAGGAGAAGAAGAGCCTCAGGAAATCAGCTCTGAACCAGCAGAAACCAGCAAGCAAGAAGATGAGCTGCAGGCTTGTCAGAGTTTACAGCCGAAAGCTGATGCAGAACCACCAGCACCTTCCAGCCCTGTTCCAACAGAGAAACCCCAGGTAGTCATTACTAGTCCTCCAGTTTCACCCACACCCTTTGAACACCGGAGAAGAAGGCTTAGAATGGAGCTTCAGGAATGAAGACAAAGCACACATCTTCTGGCCTGACAACCGCTGCTTGCTGATGATCGGGCCCATAGCTAAGGTGGGGCATTTCGAGGCTTGGCCCCCTGACCTACTGCCAAGGCCCCACGACTTTCCATCCAGCCCCCCCATCCTTATTTTTTAATGCTACAGGGCTCGGCTGCACTGCACCACACCATTGCCCTCACTGAGCCTGCCTGCTTGAGTCCTGTGGGGTAAACTATCATCATTTGTATTACAAACCGTATATTTACATAGACTTACTTATATTTGTTTTACTTATATAATTCCTTTAAATTATATTTTAGGTATGATTTAAACAGTACAACTATAATCTGTATCAAGTCAACTTTAGTTCAAGGAAATGTAGGCTTTTAAAAAATCTGCACTGAAAAAGATGTACTCAAACAACTATGAGAACTCAGTCTTTGCAGAATTAGACAACACCCTGTCCAGGGGGAATATGGACAGTACAGAACCAGGGACCGATAGAACAACAACTCCAGTTACCCAAGCATATGTGATTTGGCCCTGCACAATCTTCCCATTTCAGTCCTTGGCAAAATCAAAGTGTGTTCCTTCAGAAATTAGCTCAGGACTTGCAGGTCATTCAGCTACTGCTTACTATGGGCTGCAGCACTGGCAAAGCAGCAACTTGTATTGGTCTCCCCTTGCTCTCTAAATACCTGAGAGGATGCTGCTAGATGAAGAATTATATTGCAATTCAACACTTGTGTAATCCCATAGCAACAGAAGCTGGCACAAACAAGACAATATTATCTTCTGCAATTCCCATTAATGACAGTCAGAGAACAGGGAGCTTCTTTATGGCTTTGTTTTGGATGAAGGTTGGAACGATGAGAGGGAGGGCAGGAAGGGTTGCATCAGTGCTTAGTTCTTGTGGCCCTTTCTTACACGCCCAGGAAAATGGTGGTCGCCACATTGGGGTCAGGAAGAGATTTTTCTCCAGGCCAGTTTTGGCCAGGGATCCTGGAGGTTGGGTTTTTTTGTTTGTTTGTTTGTTTGTTTGTTGCCATCCTCTGGGCATGAAGCAGAGGGCACTGGGTGTGTGTGGGGGGGAGGCATTTGTGAATTTCCTGCATTGTATGGGTTGGTCTAGATGAACCTGGAGGTCTCTTCAAACTCTATGATTCTATGATGTTGTAAACTGCTTTGGACCCCCCATTAGGCAGAAAAGCAGAGTATAAATGTATTGTGTAGTGAGAGCTTCAAATGAATACACATCAGGGCTTTTTTTTGTAGAAAAAGCCCAGCAGGAACTCATTAGCATAATAGGTCACACCCAACAGCAGGAACTCATTAGCATACTAGGCCACACCCATGACAGCACAGCTCCCTCCCAGGGTTGGCTTTCCCAGGTGCCCTGTGGCTTGTGGGGCGCATGGGGAACCCAAGGGAAGGAAGGCAATTTCCGGATCGGCTTCCCCAGGAGGGGAGGCAGTTTCAACTGCCTTCCCTCCCTGGATCGGCTTGGCTTCTCCAGGTGCCCCTCGGCTTGTGAGGTGCCTGGGGAACCCGAGGGGGGGAAGGCTGCAGGCGTGGCCAACTTGGAAGCCAGCCGGAACTGCGTTCCTGCCCAAAAATAGCCCTGATACACATTATTAGAGAGGCTACATTCAGATTGGCCACCCTTGCAGAACTGGCCAATCACGTAACCGAAGAATGAATCAGGCCATGCAAATGAAAGATTCTAGCAGCTATGTTTCTATTGGTTACTTTTATTTTGTGGGCATGTTTTGGGGCTGGGGTTTCTGTATTTATTTGCTGTGTTGTAGTTGTATTTCTGAATAAAAGAGCTATGCTGAAATCACTATAGCCTTTAAACCGACTACTTAACAAAGTGTAACAGATATTAGATTTGATTGATTCACAGTTCAGTCTTAGCTACTACACCACTCCAACATTCAGTCACTTTATAAATAATACAGGAGTGCAATAATCACCATAATAATTTGTTTCAGCTAGTCTGAGTCAGGCTGAGCTCAGTCAATGCCCTTCCCAAAGTGCAACACTACCAACTGACCGGGCAGGTGGCACCTTGGAGTGCCAGCAATGCAAGTTACAACTGCCTGTAGGGCTGAAGAAACCTATTTTGACAGTTCTGGAGAAGAGAAGGAGAAGGCTACAGTTTGAGTTTCAGATGCAGCTGACAAGCTGGTTCAGGACTGTGTGGTACAAAATAGACGCTACATTAGGATTAACACTGCCTGCGTTCCAATGGACTTGCTTCTGTGCGCCATAATACCTGCTCATCCAGCACATTGGTAAATGAATAGAAAATGGAAAATACACCTTTCATACATACAACCCTAAGCACTCTTATTCGAAAGTAAGTCTCAGTGAAATAACTGGGGAAATGTTTTTGAGTGAACATAGTTATTGTTGGTGGAAAGTGCCATCAAGGCTTACAACAAACCCAGAGGGCTTTCAAGGCATGAGATGTCCAGAGGTTGTGGTCATTGCCTGCCTCCATGTCATAACCCTGGTCTTCCTTGGAGGTCTCCCATCCAAATACTAGCCAAGGCTGACCCTGCTTAGTTTCTGAGATCTGAGGAAATCAGACTAGCCTGGGATCTCCAAGTCAAGATACACATAGGCTGTGATCACACACTCCTTTAGATCCAACATAGGTGCGAATGCCCAACAGATCTAAAGGGAGTGATCAGACCGCAACATCTGGGAAGCATCCTGCAGTCAATGGCAACCCATGATGTTCTGCCATGGAAGCGGAGTTAAAAGACTATGGGGAAAATTCAGTGTTATCTGGGTAAGGTGGGCCACGGGTGGACTTTCCCCTGTCTGATTGCTCAAGCACGTTCTCATGCTGCCGGGATGGTCTGATCTGACCATCCCGACTCTGTGCCATGTCCCCCCCCCCTTTGCAGTATGCGCATCATCGCATAAACCATACTCTACAGGGGGCCCTCAGTGTGGAGGTGTGATTCCTCGATTGCTCGTTTATGCACAAGGGAAACATACGTCAAAAAAAAAACCCAACTCATCCAAAGTTGTGTCTGATCACACAGTGACGGGCTGCGCCCATAGCTTCAAAGGGTTGTGTGATCTCACAACTGTGTGTCAAGTTCCTCCGGAGGAAATAGCCTCTCTTCTCCTCCGCTTCAACTGGCACGTGTGACTGCCGCCATAGTTAGAATCAGGCTGTAAAGAGACATTATATCTACACTTATCCATTTTATTATTTGTTTCTTTCTTTGTTTTCTATTTGATTTATAACTCGCAGGACTTGGGGTGGTTCACAGCATACACAAACATAGCATTAAAACTTGAATAGATTAAAAAAAACCTATAATAAATAATAATAAATACAAATAAATAAATAATGAAAACAATGAAAACAGACTGTAATTAAAATTCAACCAGTCTTCAGCTCTGGAACAAATCTGGTCAGCCATTCTCTTGGTTAATTAAATGCTGCACAAAACATGGCTGCTTTGCATGCCCTACAGAACCCTAACAGATCCTGCAGGGCATGAACCTCCTTGGGGAGCGGGTTCCAGAGAACAGGGCAAGCCAACCAAGAAGATCCTTGCCCTAGTGAATGACAAACAGGCTACTCATAGTAGGCCCCATGATGAAGACCAGGGGGGTGTACATTGCTCGTCTTTATTTTCTATGTTTATAACCCCACTCCACCCCCGATAACCAGGGCATCTGACAAATTAAGCTCAGAACTATGACGGTTCATGCCACTCTATTTTGGTTACTCTCTGCCATACAACAAGATTCTTTTATTATTTTAACCCTGAAAAGATTGTCCTGAGCTTCTGGCTGCTCGAAGAAAGGGAAGCGTGAATTGAAACACAACAGCTTAACCTAGTCTAAACATACTTTATGATAGCATAAAAATCTTATATAGGCCCACCAGCTCTCCTATTTCTGAGCAGATGGTTCCCAACATCAAGGATGATCTCTTCCCCATGTCAGTATCTGATCTGCAATTTTTGTCTCTGTTTTAGTTGGTCACACTTTCGCTGAGGTTTCCCAGACAATGTTGACACTGTGTTTTCTGCTGAACCTTCTAAAGAATTGAGGCTGTTGTGCTACCGTAAGATAGCATCAAAACTGTTGCAAGAGATGAACTAATAGATCATCAAAGGCTGAGCTCCTCTTCTTTTTCCTTTTTTTTTGGGGGGGGGGGGTAATAGCCTGGACCCCTACTGCTTCACTAAGGATAATCTGAAGCCTTACCTCCAGCCTAAAAAGAAGAGATTGGATTTATACCCCGCCCTTCACTCACTTGGAGTCTCAGAGCGGTTTACAAACTCCTTTCCCTTCCCCTCCCCACAACAGACACCCTGTGAGGTAGGTGGGACTGAGAGAGCTCTTTCCCAAGCTGTCTTTGAGGGAACAGCTGGTACAGAGCTATGGCTTGCCCAGGGTCATCCAGCCAGGTGCAAGTGGAGGAGTGGGGAATCAAACCCGGTTCTCCCAGATTAGAGTCCGCGCACTTAACCACTACACCAAACTGGCTCTCCCCCCGTGTCAGTGGCTCTAGGGAGGAAAGGCAGCATTCATATAGCCCGATCTCGTCAGATCTCAGAAGCTTAGCAGGGTCAGTACTTGAAAGGGAGATCACCAAGGAAGACTCTGCAGAGGAAGGCAATGGCAAACCACTTCTGCTTCTCACTTGCCTTAAAAGCCCCTTGCTGGAGTCACTGTAAATTGGCGGTGACTTGACTGCACTTTACACACACAAGCGGCTCTGAGCTGGAGGAATTCCTTGCAGCACAAGGGTCCCATAATAGGTAAAGCCTTGCTCGAAAGCCAGTCAAATCCGACTCTAGGGGGAGGTGCTCATCTCCACAAGCCGAAGAGCCAGTGCTGTCCAAAGACATTTCCATGCTCATGTAGCTGGCATGACTAAATGCCAAGGCGCACAGAACACTGTTTCCTTCCCATCAAAGTGGTACCTATTCTTCTACTTGCAATTTCTTGCTTTCAGACTTCTAGCTTGGCAGGAGCTGGGGCCAGAGACGAGAGCTCACTCTGTCACGTGGCACTCAGGTCTCAAACCGCCAAGCTACTGACCTTCCGGTCTGCAGCTCAGCGTCTTAATCTCTGAGCCCTGAGGGTCCCATAGGGTCACTGCAATTAGTTCTTTATGAACCTAGTTTTAAATGTCTGATACTTGGACTGTCTCTTTTAATTTTATTTTGTTTTATTTATGTGTACACCCTGATAAATGTTTATGTTTTCCATTATAATTATTCTGTTGTTAGCTTGACCCTCTCGGTTCGTTGCTCCTATAGGGTCGCCATAAATCACAAGCGACTCAGTGACACACGCACAAGGTAGGATCCTGCCCAATTTTTCATTTGCAGCTTGAAGTTTTGTCCAGCTCCAGCTCAAATGGCCTTGGCTCAGAAACCATTCTCGACATCATTAAGGAGCCCAGCAGGAGTCTGAGGCTTAAACAGAATGGCTGTCCAGTCCCACAAAGCCAACCCACTTTCCAAAACAGCACGACTATGCCCAAAAGCCCTAACCAGAAATCCCTATTCTCCATCCCACATATAATGCTATTGTAAGGATTGTGGAAACACCAAAGATCTTTGAATGGTTTCAATGTGCTATTTAAAGGCTGTTGTTGTTACTGCTGCTGCTACTACTACTACTACTACCACCAAGTGGGTAGCTGTGTTGGTCTGAAGCAGCAGAACCAAGTTGGAGTCCAGTGACACCTTTAAGAACAACAAAGCTTCATTCTGGGTATGAGCTTTCATATGTATGCACCCAGGGGTCATTTCGAGCAGGAGCTTGGGGGAGCTCAGCTCTGGGAGTTGGTGCCAGCCCCCCCCCCCATGGGGGAATGCCTGCTTGTGTCATGGCTGCAGCAAAAGGACCCCGTCCCCTGGAAAAGTCCTTGTTCCTCCGACCAGCCTTCTGAAGGCTTCAGCCACCACTGAAGCTGTCCTCCCAGAATAGTGGTATTTCTGAGGCTTGGATTAGTAGCTGTCCCCTCTCTGCCAGCTTTCTTTCTTCCTCTCTTCCTCTCTCTCTTCTTTCTTTCTTGCCTTCTGACATACTTCCAGTGTAGTGCAGCATATGCAAATGAGTTATGCTAATGAGCTCCTGCACCTCTTTTTCTACGAAATGACCCCTGCCTGCACCCTTCTTTCACATGAAAGCTTATATCTTGAATAAAACTTGGTTGGTCTTACAGGTGGCCCTGGGCTCAAACTCTGTTCTATCATTGCTATTGTCGTTATTATGCAAACAGGCAGTATGTATTCTCTTATCCTTACAATACCCAGAACTGCTGGAAAAATGCACACGCTGGAAAAATACAACACCACCACCACCCTGAGCTGTTGTAGACTTGTGGTCGGCGCCAAACAAAGAGGCCTTGGGGTGGCCTTCCTCCGTCAATCACTGAAGAATGTTTGGGACCCTGTTAGCAAGTACCTATCTGTTTTGTTCTTGAAGTAGACTACTTTCCAAAACATGCAGGCAGCACGCGCACACACACACACACACACACACACACAAAAGTCCACACACAGGCACTCCAAATGAATGCGAGAGAGAACTCTGTGTGGGATTTGGCATACTGGCTGGGAGTATAATCAAGGGCAAGACAAGATTCTCTTCTCTATTACCATCTCCAACCCTCTGTTCCACCTGACAGTGTTTTGGCCTGCAGCGTACCTAAGGGCTATAGTGGAAGCTGTCCAAGAAGGGGAAAGCAACATGAAAGGCATTATCATCTTATTAGGCTACAGTCTGTGCTAATTTCCTTTCCATATTCTATAGGAGAATGTAAGTGTTGAGAAAAGAAATAACTTTTGAAAGGAAGGGGAATTCAGGGCTGGATTTAGACCACCTGTCATTCTCTCTCTCGCTCTCTCCCTCCCTCCCTCTCTCTCTCCTGGCAAAAAGGGGGAGATCTTTCCCTGGTTCTAATGCCAGCCTTCCAGTGACTGCACCAGTCACATTTTAATGAGCCCTCCCCCTTCACCCCACTGGGAGAAGAGTGCCAATTTTTCTTCATGCACTAGGCTGGGGAATACAGACAGAGAGCAAGGGAGAGGAGAAAGGACTCGGGGGTTCTTGCATACGAATAGAGCAGAGCATGAATGTGGAACAATGGTAAAATACACAGATTTACTCCGAAGTAAACAAACACAGAACAGTGCCTGCCACGTGGGATTTCATGGAGCTGGACTGCCATCTGTAAACATTACAAGGCACTAGAAGGAAAGACGGGAGGAAGGGGAGTTGCCACACACAGAGGGACACAAAATCTTTGTGGGAGACTGTGAAGGATGTTCATCTACCTGCTTAGCTAGGAGACACTGGGTGGGACAGAGAAACAGCAACATCTCCCCCCCACCCCACCCCGGGCATGGACTTTCAGAGTGGCAGCCACCCTGTGCAGCCGTAGTGGTCATCATCTTGACACAGGTTGCTTCCGCACAGGGACAAACAATCCCCCCGCCCATCTGCTCTCATTGCCACCGTGAATACAAAAGTATTTGCAGCGGCAATGAAGAAGCTGCCATTCCCTTGAATGAGGGTTGCCAAGCTCCAGGCGGTGGCTGGAGATCTCTTGGGATTTCTCCAGGCAACAGAGATCAGTTCCCCTAGGGGAAATGTCAGCTTTGGAAGGTGGGCTCTATGGCATCATACCTCACTGAAGTCCCGCCCCTCCTCAAACTCTGCCCTCCTCAGTCTCCACCCCCCAAATCTCCAGGTATTTCTCAGCCCGGAGCTGGCAGCCGTAGCTGTCATTGAGGATCCACTCTCCCTCTCCCTCTCTCTCTCTCTCTCCTTCCCTCAAAGTTTCTTGTCAGCTGGCCTCACAATAAAAAGTGAGAGCGCTACCTAAAAAAAAAGGCTTTTATCTTATTATACATGTACTGACCACTGCAAGACTATTGTATGCTAAATACTGGAGAGAAGATGAAATACTTTCAAAAGAAGAAATGTTAAGCAAAACTCTTGAAACTGCTGAGATGGATAAATTAACTTTATTTTTGAGAGGGCAAGAGGAAAAGAGATTCCAGAATACATGGGTCAAGATTTTATAAATGGTTGGAAGATTACAGCAAATGATCTATATAGACTTATAATCATATTTGAAGATATTATAAAATCTATCTCTAACTATAATGCAGAATATTTAGACAAAATAGATGGTGGTAAAAATGGTCAATATACAATTAGACAATGTAGGAGGTAACATAACAGATATGACAAAGATGTATATGGAACCCCCAAACTTGTATGTTTTTTATATTTGTTCGTTTGTTTTTGTTTGTTTGATATTAAAATGCAAATTCTTAAAAATAAATAAATAAATAGTACATTGTTCATACACGCAATGCTACCACTCCAGTATGAATATTCAGTGTTCTCACAAGCACAGTTTTCAGGAGAATTATTTTATTTATTTATTATTTATTTATTTATTTCATGTGATTTATATCCCGCCCTCCCCGTCATAAGGCGGGCTCAGGGTGGCTAACAACATCTCCATACATACATAATTTAAAACATTAAAAACATTAAAACATATAATCCAACATAATATCATACAGATGGCGTATCATCAAATTCAGCACAGCACCCGAATACCACCTTAAAACAGCTACAAACTGGCGGGTGCAATCGGTCCAGGGCCAGATGTAGATCTCAATACTGGGCGGCCTCTACCCGAAAGCCTGGCGGAAGAGCTCCGTCTTGCAGGCCCTGCGGAACTGTAAATAGTCCCGCAGGGCCCTGATGTCATCCGGGAGCTCATTCCACCAGTACGGGGCCGCCACAGAGAAGGCCCTGGACCTTGTACCCGCCAGCCAGGCCTCCTTTGGCTCTGGGAGGGTCAGGCGATTTTAGGAACCAGACCGTAGTGCTCACTGGGGAACATATGGGGAGAGGCCATCCTTCAAGTAGATAGGTCCCGAGCCATATAGGGCTTTATAGGTAAGCACCAGCACCTTGAACCTCTATATCGCCTCTTTGAAAAAGGTTTCTGGAAACAGATTTGTAACAGGCTGGCAGGCTCCTTAAGAGGTGGACCCGGAGGTGTCCTTTCAACAGTCTTCATGTATACATTTTTGAAAACTGAATACCTTGGAACATTCATCTGTTGCACTTTGAAACTAGCGAACTGGAAACATTTATTTGGCACAGGCACTTTATTCCATTAAGAAATTTGGATGTGAATGGAAATGATCATCAACTGAGCATATATGGATCGTGATCTGATTGATGGTTATATGAATTATGTTGATATAAATATAGATTGTGTACAAGAGTATCTTCATTAATTGTAAAACACGAATAATATATTTGGTTCATAGTAACTTGTTCACAGTTCTGTTTTTGCATTAACCTTCTTTCCGTTAATCTCTCACTGGCTATCCATCCTGGGGTTGCCAGACCCTCCAGTGGAGGCGGGAATCCCCCGCCTCCAGGCCCCACTGCCCCACCACCAATCAGCTGGCTGGTGGAGGGTTCCTACCTGGAAAAAGAGCGAGGCCCAGCAACATGTCTACATCACTTCCAATGGGACCTGGAAGTGACATTGTCACATTGGTTGAGACGACACTAGTATTTAGGAAAAGACTGTATGTTGTTGTTGTTGTCCAGTCACACAGTTGAGTCCGACTCTTCATGACCCCAAGGACCACATCACTCCAGGCCCTCCTGTCTTCTGCCATCCTCCGGAGTTTGCTCAGTTTCATGTTCACGTTTGTTGCATCAATAATATAACTCTATAGTAGAAGCCAAATTTACCATAGAGTTCTTGCCCAAATACCAGAGCCTCACCTGGACAGCGTAGCGTGATGACATCACTTAGGAAGGGACATGGACACATCACTGCAACGTTGGCTGGGCCTCCCTCCCACTCCTGGTAAGTTCCCCACCCCCACTTGCCCACCGGTTGCCAGGAGGGACCTGGCAACCCTACTCCATCCTCAAATCTTCAGGTGTTTCCCAACCTAGACCTGGCAACCCTTTGGGAAGAAGAGAGACCCTCAGCAGGGTATATGCCATCAAATCCAAAGCAGCCATTTTCTCCAGGAGAACTGATCTTGGTCATCTGGAGATCAACTGTAATAGCAGATCTCCAGGTGGCACAAGGAGGGTAGCAACCCTAGGCTCCACCCAGGCTACATGCAGGATGGGTCTGACCCCACCCTGACAAGCCAGGGAGACAATACCTGTGGCACCATGTCCAGAGGAGGTCGCAGGACAAGGGCAGCTTCCAGGGGGGTTGTGTAGATGACTGGGTGGCAGAGAGGGCAGGAGGGGAGAGGCACAGCCATCCCCGCTGGTCTTGACCCCTTTTGCAGCCTCTTCCACCCTGAGAGACATTCCTGATCAGCTGGCAAGCACTACCAGCAGTCTTGAGGTTGCCAGCTCTGGGATAGGAAATAGCTGGAGATTTTGTGGGTGGAGCCTGGGGAGGGGAGGGCTTGGGAAGGGGAGGGACCTCAGCAGGGTGCAATGCCATAGAGTCCATCCTCCAAAGCAGCCATTTTCTCCAGGGGAGCTGATCTTGATTGCCTGGAGATCAATTGTAATAGTGGGAGATTTCCAGGTACCACCTGGAAGTTAGCAACTCTAGCCTCCATACCTGGTAACAGCAACAAATATGTACCAGAGGAGTGGGTTATAGGTGGAGAAAGGCAACACTGTTTTGTAATGGGGTTATTCCTGTTTATTTCAGCGTGAGCAACAATGAAAATGAGCACACACATGATAGCGACACAAAGGGAGGAAAGTAGAGAAAACCAAACAAAAACCAAATGGTTGGGGAGGGGACCGCACATCCCTATTTGTGGACTTTCAAACAAGCCAGTTACGTCTTCCTCAAAAAAAAAAATGAGAGAGAGAGAGAGCCTGCAGGAAACATACAGACAGTTCCTACGAGCCAGGTTGAGAGAGCATTGATCAGCATTTGGCAAAGGATGAAGGGGCCACAATCTGGGTACGAAATTTCCTCTGTCTTCCTAAGTGAACATGCCTCCCTCCCTCTCATTTGGGAGTCAGACTGCCAGATCTCCGGGAAAGATGGGCAGGGTAGAAGATTCATCTGCATATGTTAAATCTTGTGTGTGTGTGTGTGTGTGTGTGTGTGTGTGTGTGTGTGTGTGTTCTCTGCCTAGCACAGAGCCCAAGGCATTAAAAATACACACACACACACACACACACACACACACACACACACACACACACCCCAAGAGGGAGGGGGGAAATTAACTGACCAGGTGGTCAAACCCACTTCCACTTACCCATCTCAGCTGTGGGGGCTTTGCTTAGGCAGAATTTTACACCATATGCAGGAGGAAATAATTCAGAAACCACAAGGAGCCTTATGAATACATTATTAATCATTAGGCACATCAGGGATATTATCATGTTATCAGCAGAACCGTGAACAAGTTTTCCCCTGCTGAGAGTGAGAAAATGAACATGTGACACCTAAAGACTCTTCTGGATGGGCCAACTGTACCAATCTGTTGCATTAATGACAGGGGTGGGTGGGGGAGGAGAGGAGAGAAAGGACCTCCTTATGCTTGATACATAGGTCTTTTTAAGAAGGAAAAGCCTTGCATTAAAAGGATTCTCCGGTACATCTGGTTACTTTAGTTACCATTTTCCAGGTTACACATAAACAGATGGAGCTCCCTTATACTGAATTAGGCCCATTGGTCTAGCAAGAGGGTCAGTATTGTTTACTGAGAAAAAGCTTTGCCTGGCTTGATATTTTTTTCCCTCCGTTGGTTGAAAGACACAGGAGCAGGCGAAGATGAAAGATTGCAACCCAAGTGATACGATTACCCCAAAATTGGAAACAGACCTCAGAATTCAGCTATGCATCCCAGCACATTTAGAATGATGTTCTGTGGGGATTCCAGTAGTTTTTCCAACTCCATCTTGGGAAATACCTGAAGATTTTTGGGATAGAGTATGGGGAGGGGGAGTTTGGGGAGGGGCAGGACCTCAGTGGAGTATAATGCCAAAGAGTCCACCCTCCAAAGCAGCCATTTTCTCCAGGGGAATTGATCTTTGTCACCTGGAGATCAGTTCTAATTCCGGGATATCTCCAGGCCCCACCTGGGGATTGGCAACCGTAGATTCCAGACCTGTTTACACACCACAGTGAATGCAGGTTTCTGTAGTGTATTATTATTACGGCCCATGGCCAGCATAGATTGAAGCAAACTAGTTTACATAAAATACAGAAAGTACACAGCAATTTGTATGGGAATATTATAATAAAATGTACATAGACTTAAGAAAAAAGTATTAAAAAGAAGAAGGGGGGAAAGGTGCAAAGCCTGAGGGACATTTTATCACTCCTTTATATAATCTCTGCGAATTCTAGCGGCTGCAGCCAAAAATCTGGAGCAAGTGAGCGTAACTTGAGGGTTAGAATCTGCCTGAAGTATATTCCTCAATTCACAGTCCGGGAGGCCCATAAATTTTGCCAGTGTAAGTTGAATAAATTTGGCTTGTATTTCTTTGTAAAGATTACACCCAAGCAAAGTATGTTTGATTGTTTCTACTTTGCCCATGCCACGTGGACAAACATGCTCAGCCATAGGAACTATTTTGTAACAACCCTCTATAACTGCAGAAGGGAAAGTGTTACATCGGGCCATAGAAAAGTCCCTTCTATAGCATGGAATTATCAGATTTCAGAGATAGGAGCATAGGCGTCAACTTCAGGGGGGCTAGGGAGCTGGAGGCCCCCCCGAACTTTTCCAGGACACGCTGAGCCTCCCCCTAGGGTTGCCAAGTCCAGGTTGGAAAATACCTGGGGACTTTGGGGGTGGAGCCAGGAGAAGGTGGGGTTTGGGGAGGGAAGAGGCCTCAGCATGGTACAATGGCACAGAGTCCACCCTTCAAAGCAGCCATTTTCTCCAGGGGAGCTGATCTCTGTCAGCTGGGGATCAGTTGTAAAAGTGAGAGATCCCCAGGCCCCACCTGGAGGCTGGCAACCCTACCTCCCCCGGAGACAATGGCCTGTAATGTCTCTGGCCCAGCCCCAGGCCCCCCCCCCCCCGGAAACTGGAAAGTCTACGCCCTTGGATAGGGGGTTGGGGAAACTACATATCTCTTCTGGAGAGGAGCATAAAATCTTAAGACTTTGGCAGTATCATTCTGTCTCTCAGTGTCTTGCATTCTCTGCTTGACTATGGCCCTTGCTGTAAAGACTCAGGTGAAAAGCCAAGCATAGACACCTTCTGATGAATAGCCCTAAGCCAGGCACAACAATAACCTCTTCTTTAGAATTAATGAAGTGATATCTGAGGGACAATGGTTAAGTTTAAGCCAAGCGTTGACTGAGGCAAGGCTTACTTTGGCCTTGATTCTTAACAATCCAGTTTCCAGCCATAGCATAGCATTAGAAACACTTTTTGGAAATCAGAAAATGGTGCTTAAGAATTTGGATTGGATTTTCTCAAGGGGGGCAAAAAGTGATGGAGCTGGGCCCAAAATGCAGGTACATCTGTCTGTAAGAAAAAGACAATGTGCATTCAAGACGTGCAGTTTCAATCACAAGTTCAGCTGTATGTGAATTTTTTAAAAAATATTTTATTGAACATTTTTATATTTATAATAATAAAACATGTATAAAGAAACAAAATTACTACAAACTATTTCATTACTACAAAAATGTTTACAATATTAACACTCACTCTGCAATACAGCAATACGTGTTCTGTTTCTATTATTTTCAAATGAATTTGGATATTCTCAATCAAAACAACATTTTTCCCAAAAGGGGTACCATTTCTCCAGGTAATCAGAGTTAGCCCTGGGTTTTTTCTGTACATGAACTGAATGTAACATGAGAATTACTCAACACACATACAGAAAAATCAGTCTGTACAGAGACTGTGTATGTATTCACTGCTCCTTGTAAACAGGGCTTCTGAGATATGAATGGTAAGTCCCCCAGTCTTCCCCCAAGACATGAATTCATTAGGCGGCCTTGGGCAAGCTATGACTGGAGAGCCTTTTATCAGCCTCCCATCTTCACCTATATTTTTTCTTTCTTTTCTTAATTATATACCCCACCTTTCTCCACAGTGGGGACCAAAGCATGCTGGATTAAGATTTGGAGACCCAGGTTCAAATCCTTATTCTGTCAGGAAAGTCACTAGGTGACTCTGGTTCAATCATACGCTCTCTTAGCATGTTCTACCCTGAGGTTAAAATGGAGGAGAATCATGTGTACCCTGATCTCCTTGGTGTGTGTGTGTGTGTGTATAAAAGGTAAAAGTTTCCCTTGCTCGAAAGCCAGTCGAATACGACTCTAGGGGGCCGTGCTCATCTCCGTTTCCAAGCCGAAGAGACAGCGCTGTCTGAAGACATTTCTGTGGTCATGTGGCCGGCATGACTAGACACTGAGGCGCACAGAATGCTGTTACCTTCCCACCGAACCAGTACCTATTTATCTACTTGAAATTTCTTGCTTTCGAACTGCTAGGCTGGCAGGAGCTGGGGCCAGAGGTGGTAGCTCACTCTGTCACGTGACACTCGGGTCTCGAACTGCCAAACTACCGACCTTCTAGTCTGCAGTTCAGCGTACACACACACAACACCCATGGCAATGGGACTACCAGATCGCCCTAAGGATTGCCAGCCATAGCATATTCAGTATAAGAAGCTGCTGTGGCTTATACAGACAACCAAACTGACCCAGGTTAGCACTTTTTTGTACTTTAAACAAGGGTTGCCAGGTCCCCCCGGCCATTGGCAGGGGATGAGGCAGTAGATTTGTCAGATCCTGGTTGGGAAACTCCTGGAGATTTGGGGGTGGAGCTTGGGGAGGACAGGGACCTCAGTGGCGTACAGTGCAACAGAATCCACCTTCCAAAGCATCCATTTTCTCTATGTGAATTGATCTCTATAGTCTGGAAGTGAGCTGCGATTCTGGGGGATCTCCCAGTCCCACCTGGAGGCCTGCATCCCTACTTTAAACATTCTTCACAAAATGAGCCAGTGTGGTGTAGTGGTTAAGAGCAGTGGATTCTAATCTGAAGAACCAGGTTTGATTTCCCACTCCTCCACATGATGCCTGTTTGGTGACCTTGGGCCAGTTACAGAACTCTCTCGGCCCCACCTGCCTCACAAAGTGCCTGTTGCGGGGACAGGAAAGGAAGGCTGTTGTAAGCCGCTTTGAACCTCCAGGTAGAGGAAAGCGGGCAGGGCCGGTGCCAGGGTTTTGTTTTTTGGTTTTTTTGTACACTAGGTGAGGCTATCTTCTGGTGCCCACCCCCCCCCCCCCCGAAGCACCCACCAATTTTCAAACATAAATGTATTTTAGGAAGAATGAAAAACACAAAATTTGAAATTGCTACTTTCTTTTTTTTTAAATTGTGAGAACAAGTAATACAACCTCTGATTTTCTCTCTCAAACAGAAAAACACAAATCACAAAGCATTTTGAAAAATCCTGTTAATTGTGATGTTGAAATTTAAGTCTCTTTAATGTTTCCATTTCAGGCACATCAGAATCTCATTTTTCGTGCCTTTTCTTTAGCAAATTTTGTCACCAGTTCCTTCAGGTCAAGCACTGATGCTTCAGCATGTTCAGTTGAAATAGCTGGTTAATTAAAGACTGGAATTAAATTCCTGGTGGCAGCAATAGATACTTTGAGAGACAGAAAGAAACAACAAGAAATTTAAAACTACAGCACACCTAACCACACAAAATAAGAGAGAGCAAATGCGACTGCCTTATTGGACAAGTGGTGATGAGACTGCAGGTGGGACACTGAACAGTTCTCAAAAAATTTCAAGCTCCACCCCGCCAGCTTGAATCCACTACTTATTTCCCCATCTTCTTGTTACAACGGCCTCTCTCCCTATTTGAGAGAGACTGGTTTTCTTCAAGACTATCAGCTTACTTTCCCACACAGACACATATTTACACCTTCTCTCGGTCCCAGTGGAGGGCCAAGGGTCCCAGCCAGGAAGGTCTGTCCAGTTCTCTCAGGGCCCTGGCTTGGGCTTGACTTCCCATGCTGCTTTGCAGCCTCAGCAAGCCAATGCGTTTCAGACAGAAAGTGCAGGATGGCGCAGAAGGCTGCCCCCTCTTGAAGGGAGCAACAGCCAAGTGAGGTTGGAATGGAAAGCTGGTTTCAAACACAAGGGCGTAGACTTTTCAATTTTCCGGGGGGGGCTGGGGCTGAGCCAGAGTCGCTATGCTAGGTCCTTAAAAGAACCGAGGCCCAGTGACATCATAGGCTATTGTCACTATCTATGGAGGTAGAGCCATGTGGGATTTAGGGAGGGGCTCTCCAGAAATTTAGGGGAGCCTGGGAACCCCCAGCAATGCCCCCGGGCTGGGCCAAACCCAGGAAAAGGTGGGAGTTGGCCAGTGGTTATAGTGGTAGCGGTCTCTGCGGTGTCCTTTATTTAAATTCACTTTTAGAATAGATCTGCAAATATACATACCATGTGCATCAGACAAAGTAATGGTCACAAATTTGACAGTAAGGAAGACAACACAGAAAAGCCTGTAGGGGAATATTTTAAAAGTTTTCCTGGACATTCATTTAGAGGAGTCTTGTTTCTGTCTTATTTGTAAGGGTGACGTTGTACTGAAATGTACTAACTTATGGCATCACAGATGCCTTCATTTGGTAAATGCATGGCTGAAATCTCTGAGCCAGGACAGAATACCAAACAGTTGCTGCGCACTCTATTTCTGAGCAATGTACAGAGTTCAGAATAGCAGCAATCTTGAGAGCCAGTTTGGTGTAATGGTTAAGTGCATGGACTCTAATCCGTGAGAACTGGGTTTGATTCCCCACTCCTCCACTTGCACCTGCTGGATGACCTTGGGCAAGCCATAGCTGTGTACCAGCTGTTCTCTCAAGGATAGTTGTCTCAGAGCTCTCTCAGCCCCACCTACCTCACAGGGTGTCTGTTGAGGGCAGGGGAAGGGAAAGGAGTTTATAAATCGCTCTGAGACTACAAGTGAAGGGCGGGGTATAAATCCAATCTCTTCTTCTTCATCTCTTCTTCTTCTCACTTCAAACTCATATCCTAGGAGTGAGTGCAAATCCCAGAGCACTGAACCTATTCCCAGTGGCTGTCATTTCACTTTGTGACCTGTCATTCCAATCCCAGAGCACAGATTCTATTGCTAGGGATTGTCATTCCACTCTGGGGGCTGTCATTCTAGTCCCAGAGCACAGATTCTATTCCTAGGGACCGTAATTCCACTCTGGGAGCTGTCATTTGAGTCCCAGAGTAGCCTATCTGGGCCCAAAGACCTTAATGGAAAAACCATTCCATATTTTCTTTGCAACTTTTTTTGTGCTGCAATGTATTTCAGTATGCAAGTCAATTGGCATTCCTGGCTCCCATTATCTCCAATGGGCCTTCAAGCCTCTCCCATTGTTTCCAATGGGCAATCCTGTCATTCCTTTTACACATCCCAGTTAATTGTCCCTTTGAAACTATACCACACCATTTTAAGTAACAGCAAAATGAAGAGCATGAACATAAGAACATAAAAACATAAGAGAAGCCAATGTTGGATCAGGCCAGTGGCCCATCCAGTCCAACACTCTGTCACACAGTGGCTAAAAACACCAGGTGCCCTCAGGAGGTCCAGCAGTGGGGGCAGGAAGCCCTCCCACTGTTGCCCCTCCCATCAAACACCAAGAACACAGAGCATCACTTGCCCCAGACTGAGAGTTCCTATCTGTACTTTGTGGCTAATAGCCACTGATGGACTTCTGCTCCATTCCCTCTTGAAGCCATCCATGCTTGTAGCCGCCACCACCTCCTGTGGCAGTGAATTCCACGTGTTAACCACCCTTTGGGTGAAGAAGTACTTCCTTTTATCTGTTCTAACCCGACTGCTCAGCAGTTTCATCGAGTGCCCACAAGTTCTTGTATTGTGAGAAAGGGAGAACAGGACTTCTTTCTCTACCTGCTCTATCACATGTATAATCTTATAAACCTCGATCATGTCACCCCCTCAGCCGTCGTTTCTCCAAGCTAAAGAGCCCCATGCGCTTCAACCTTTCTTCATAGGGAAAGTGTTCCAAACCTTTTATCATTTTAGTTGCCCTTTTCTGCATGTTTTCCAATGCTATAATATCTTTTTTGAGGTGTGGCGACCAGAACTGTACACAGTACTCCAAATGAGGTCGCACCATCGATTTATACAGGGGCATTATGATACTGGCTGATTTGTTTTCAGTTCCCTTTTTAATAACCCCCATAGTGTTGGCCTTTTTCATTGCAGTCGCACACTGTCTCAACATTTTCATTGAGTTATCTACTTCGACTCTAAGATCTCTCTCTTAATCAGTCTCTGCCAGTTTGGACCCCATCAATGTGTATTTATAGTTAGGGTTTTTGGCTCCAATGTGCATCACTTTGCACTTGGCCACATTAAATCCCATTTGCCATGTTGATGCCCACTCACCCATCCTTGACAGATCCCTTTGGAGTGCCTCACAATCCTCCCTGGTTCTCAGCATCCTGAAAAACTTCGTGTCATCTGCAAATTTAGCCACTTCACTACTTACTCCCAACTCCAAATCATTAATAAACAAGTTAAAAAGCATTGGACCAAGTACTGATCCCTGCAGTACCCCACTGCTTACCTCCCTCCACTGAGAAAATTGCCCATTTATACTCACTCTGTTTCCTTTTAATTAGTCAGTTTTTGATCCACAAAAGGACTTGTCACAAAAGAGAGCCAGTTTGGTGTAGTGGTTTAGTGTGCGGACTCTAATCTGGGAGAACCGGGTTTGATTCCCCACTCCTCCACTTGCACCTGGCTGGATGACCTTGGGCAAGCCATAGCTCTGTACCAGCTGTTCCCTCAAGGACAGCTTGGGAAAGAGCTCTCTCAGCCCCACCTACCTCACAGGGTGTCTCTTGTGGGGAGGGGAAGGGAAAGGAGTTTGTAAGCCGCTGAGACTCCAAGTGAAGGGCGGGGTATAATCCAATCTCTTCTTCTTCTTCTTCTTCTGTCCCATGACTATTGAGCTTCATGTACAGAGTGCACAATTCTTGCCAGTGTTCTCTCCAGGCTGCACACAGCAAAAGGTAATTTTAAAAGGACGTTGATCTGCATGTCCCCCCCCCCCCCATCTTGTTCATGCAGATGGGCTTACCATTTAAAAACAGACACCCTGTGACTAGGCAGGTGGGGCTGAGAGAGCTCTTTTGAGGACTGCTCTTGAGAGAACAGCTCTGAAAGAACTTGGGACTGACCCAAGGTCACATCAGCAGCTGCAAGCGAAGGAGTGGGGAATCAAACCCGGTTCTCCCAGATTAGTCCATGCTCCTAACCACTACACCAAACTGTAACTCAAAACCTATCTCTTTTAGAAGCAAGTGACTCAAGTGGTTAAGATGCTGAACTGCAGACCGGTAGTTCAGCAGTTCGAGACCTGAGTGCTGCATGATGGAGTGAGCTCCCATCTCTGGCCCCAGCTCCTGCCAAGCTAGCAGTTCAAAAGCAAGAAATTGCAAGTAGATAAATAGGTACCAGTTCGGTGGGAAGGTAACAGCGTTCCGTGCCCCTCGGTGTCTAGTCATGCCGGCCACATGACCACAGAAACATCTTTGGACAGTGCTGGCTCTGTGGCTTGGAAACGGAGATGAGCGCTGCATCCCTAGAGTCATATTTGACTGGCTTTTGAGTAAGGGAAACCTTAACATTTCCTTAGGTGACCCTGGGTGAGGACGGAGTGTGACCGTCAAGCCTCCCAGAATGCTCAGTGGCATTACAAATGCCCCTCCGCGTCATTCATAAGGGAACTCCGCGCGGCGGGGGGGGGGTGTTTCCTCCAGGCTGGCAGCAGCTTTCCCAGATTCGCCACAGAGGGTTAGAGACTGGACCCGAAAGATGGGCCTGATCCGCCCCTTTCAGTGCCGCCAAAGGAGACGAGAAGCATGTTTTGCGGGGGGGGGAGGGGGGGCTCGCCCCCTCCAGGCAAAGAGAGCCGTGGCGGGCGGGCGGCCGGCCACTGAGAGCAGCTCCCTCCGGCCAGGCGGTGCACGCCTACCTTGCCTTTCCCTTGCGCCCAGGCGGAGAGCAGCAGCAGCAGCAGGAAGGGGAGCCGCAGGCGGCCTTGTCCGGAGCGCCCTGGCATGGCCACGGCTGACGGGCAGGGAGGGGAACGGGGTTGGCACCGACCGACGGTAGGTCCGGGCCGCCGACCGTCCGCCGCCTCCGGGCTCTCTGCCTGCGCTGCGCCTGGGTCCGGAGAGCGAGGGAGAGAGGCTGGTGGGGAGGGGCTTCCTGGACGGCGCCCCCGCCCTCGGCCTCCCAAACCTCTGCGGAGGGCGGAGTCGCCTGGCCTCGGATCGGACTCGCCTCGGGCCACCCGACCGCCGCAATGGCCGGCGAGGGCTCCACTTTGAGCTGACGTCAGAAGGAAGGGGATTCCCCACACCTGCCTTGGCGGCCGCCCCGCCCCATCCCGTGCCAGGCCCGGGCCGGGCCGGCCTCCATTGACTCCCTGGCGGCCATTGGGCCGGCAGGCAGGCAAGTGAGCCTGCCTGGTAGAGGCTTCGTTTTGCCGGGGGAGGCTGAGCCCCCCCGGGAAATTTCGGGGGGGGCTTGAGCCCTCGAGCCCCCCCGTAGTTGACGCCTATGTTCAAACACACCCTAAGGGTGGAAGTATGAACCTGAGAGATGTCATGTTGGCGCGCACACCCACCTCACTGCCTCCCTCTCCTTCTCTCAGCGCAGCAGCAGGGGGAGTCCCGGGAGAGCAGCCAATCCCCGCCCCACTGGAGCAGGCCAAGCTCAGGCACCAAGACAGCCCCTTGCAACAGAGCAGGGCTTTTGGTGGGGGGCTGGGTGGCCAGCCAATGGGGCTCTTCCTCTTGAAGTAACGCTCTAGGCAGGTGCCTAACCTGCCTCTATGGAAAGCCTGGCCCTGAAAGTGGGATATAAAAACCTGTTCTTCTCTTTCTTCCCAGATGTGCTCTTTCACCACTGCATAATTTGCTCATCTGTATCCTTCTGTCAAGGTGCAAAAACAAAACAAACTTGTGTAAAGAACCAACAAGACCAAGGAACAAAATTATACCATCTATTAAGACAAAAACGTCCTAATAGGTGGTATAATTTTGTTTCATGGTCTTGTTGTTTCTTTACACAGTTTTGTTTTCGCACCTGGCTTTACTGTGTATTTCTGCCTTGTATTTTTGCTATCCTTCTGTAAAGAAGCAAGTAGCGTTTTACCACAAATGTCCAGATGAACTGTCAAAAAAATTGTGGGGTAAAATTATCACTTGCGAGGGCTGTATACTGAGTCCATATGATACAGTGAATGAAACCTAAGTCTGTTAGGGATGCCAGCCTCCAGGTGGGACCTGGGCATCCTCCGGAATTACAGCTCATCTTCAGACTACAGAGATCAATTCCCATGCAGGAAATCGATGCTTTGGATGGTGGACTCTGTGGCAGTGTACCTCACTGAGGTCCCTGTCCTCCCCAGGCTCCATCCCCAAATCTCCAGGAGTTTCCCAACCTGGAACTGGCAACTCTACCCCTCCCCCATCCCCCACCGGTGGCGGGGGGGAGGGGGGACTTGGCAACCCTGAATCCTTTTTTCCCCCTCTGTCATCCACCATATGTTGGAATATTTATTACAAGGCCCTCATTTAAGCTCAAGCGAATTCCTCTCAGCCCCCTCTAACCAGCGTCGCCACCGCTGGCTCCACTGCCATTGTTCCAGTTTTATTTGAGCAGAATGACCTCGAGAGCACTTTTTCTGTACTTTAAACACTTCACACAAAATGGGGGCACAAGTCAAACAAAAGCCCACAACTGCCTTGTTTACTAGAACCAATGATCAATGAGCTTAAATGAAAGGACAGGAAGCTGATGTTTTCTCTGTAATTTGTTAGTTAAAGAGTGAATGGTCCAATTGTCGCTGACAAAGCGCTTTTTAATTTTTTTTTTTTAAATGAAGGGTCTGGTCAGGAGGGGAAAGACAAGGGTGTCAACAAGCCATGAAATAGGCGACATCAGCAAGCTTATTCACTTCTTTTGTTTGCTCTTCTGAGGCACAGATAAACTGACACGAAGCTAATATTCAAAAATTTCACCACAAGGTAACAAAAACAAAGTAGAAGCAATATCAGGAAGGTCTTTATTTATTAATAAGCTCATTTTTTCCCATTGCTGTTCCAACATCATCATCATCATCATTATTTGGTACATTTATTGCTCACATCCTTCACAGAGTATTCAAAGTTTACAAAATTACTAAAATACAAAAGTAAAATACACTAAAAAGTCTCTCTCACAAAAATTACTCTCACACTGGTAATAATATATCAATAGTACCGATTGTGTAAAGGTAAAGGTAAATGTTTCCCTTGCTCAAAAGCTAGTCGAAACCAACTCTAGGGGGCTGTGCTCATCTCCATTTCCAAGCCAAAGAGCCAGCGCTGTCCAAAGACTTTTCCATGGTCATGTGCCCAGCATGACAATGCTGAGGTGCACGGAACACTATTACCTTCCCACCAAAGCGGTACCTATTTATCTACTTGCAATTTCTTGCTTTCGAACTGCTAGGTTGGCAGGAGCTGGGGCCAGAGACGGGAGCTCACTCTGTCACATGGCACTCGGGTCTCAAACTGCTGAGCTACCAGTTCAGCATCTTCACCTCTGAGCCACCGCGGCCCTACAGATTGTGTAGCTCGCCTCAAAACCTGTTCTTCTATTGCTGAGCAGTTATGAAGCATTACTTACATTCTAACTACAGTAGCAAATTCACTTGTGTCTCATGGAATAATTTTAGGTTGTGAAAGCAGGCTTAACTTTCCAATGAGTGCTGCACCAAGAATCACAGCTCAAACTTGCCTGGAAATTTATTTATTTTATTTTTTACTTCATTTATACCCTGCCTTTCTCCTCAACGAGGACCCAAAGCTGTTTATGTCACTCTCCTCCATTTCTCCTCACAACAACCCTGTGAGGTAGCTTAGGCTCAGAGCTATGTAACTGGCCCAAGGTCACCCACCAAGCTTCCGTGGCAGAGCAGGGAATCAAACCTTGATTGCCCGGATCCTTGTACATCACTCTAGCCACTACACCACACCGGCTTTCATTAAGTAAAGAGGTGTACTGACTGAAGAGGTAAAGTAAGAGAACTTTTCATATGCACTGAGACACTCCTATCTAAAATTACTTTGTATATTTTATTACCAAGTCCTCAAATTCAAATCAATGACAGCAGACCAAAGCCCAGTTGTTTGCTATGTTGTGTAACTGCCACCTTTCAAGGTACCAACTTCTCATCCCAGCAACACTAAAAAGTTTGTGGTTGATGGGAAAACTTCCCATGTGGTTCTGTCTTCCAGACATCAGCTGGGCCATACTGGATCCAGCCATGAGGAAGCAGTGGCTATGCCACACCGCCAACATTTTAATTTTTAAAAATGTGTATATTGTATTTCTGCATAAGAAGCATAAAGCAATTAATCATAAGACAGTAAAAAATAATGAAATAAGAACACATCAATAAGAAGAAAGATTATTAAAAACAACAAACAGCAATTTAATGCCTAATGAAGCCTAATGAATTAGACTCCATTTGGATAAATAGTGAGGATAAATTAATTAAAAAATTATATAATCTATTGATAAACTATGAATTACAGGAAGAGGAAATAAAGGTAGTTATGGTAAAATGGATGAGAGATTTTGGGTATAGTGTGGATATGGATAGATGGTTAAAAATTTGGAAATCTGTTAAATATTTGAAGGTGGTAAATTATAAGGAAAATATTTCTAAACTTTTTTATCGTTGGCACTGGTCCCCTGATAAACTGAGTCTCTGTTACAAAAATATCTCTAATTTGTGTTGGGTCTGTGGAAAATGTATTGGAACATATTTTTATATGTGATGGACATGCAGAGCTATACAAAAATTTTGGAGAATGGTAAACAGGATGATTTATGAAATAATGGATCGTGAAATCTCTCTAGATCCCGGAACATATTTGTTAAATATGGTACCAGAAGGACTGATGATTTCAGAACAAAAACTATTAGCATGTATACTAACGGCAGCTCGTATTTCATGGGCCAAATGTTGGAAGTCTGTTTCCTTACCAGGAAGAAAAGAAATAGTTGATAAATTACTGGAATGGGCAGAAATGAATAAATTATGCTATTTATTAAATACGGGTAGTGGATTTGATCCAATGAATGTATGGTCTAAATTCTATCAGTGGATGTATTAGCTTATGTGCTCTATGATGAAAAGAAAGCTGTGACTGTTGTAAATATGGAAAAATTAATAAAATATATATTTTAAAAAACCAAAAAAAAAAGCAATTTAATGAAAAAAGCCACCAGAGAACTCTAGAAACGTATGCAATAGGCTCAGTTTAAACCTGCAGTATTACATATAATTACTGTATTTTCTGGTGTATAAAACTACTTTTTAACCCAGGAAAATCTTCTCAAAAGTCGGGTGTCGTCTTATACGCCGGGTGTCGTCTTATAGGGCGGTGATGAAACTTCCAAGCCGGACTGGAGAATCTGTGGTTACCCCATCCCCACCACGTCCACAGCTCGTCCGATGGAGGGGAACGAGGGAGCAACCAAAGGGAAGGGCACTGTGCAGACCTCCAGCCAAAGGGCGCCTTCCGAAAGACGGCGCGCGGGGCTTAGTGAGGCGGGACTAGGCAGGGCCCCCCCTGGGAAATGAAGCAGCTGCTACTCGCGCCGGCGGCCGCCGCGGGAAAAGAGGCCTTGGGCCACTTGCACTGCCACGGGGAGGGAAACCTCGCATTGCTCATGGCGGCCGCGGCGAGGTCTTGTGCTGCTCGTGCTGTTGCTGGTCGCGGGGAAGGAAGCCTTGCACCGCTTGTGGTGATGAGGCCCTGTGCTGCTTGCACCGGCTGCGGTGAGGCCCCATGGCCGGGGGTGGCGCAAGTGGCGTGAGGCCGCCCTTACCAAGGCCAGTGGCGGCGCAAGCAGCAGCCATTTCATTTCTCAGGGGGGCTCACACCGCTGCCGGCCGCGGGTAAGGAAGCCCCCACGCCGCTCACGGGGAGGCCCCGCACTGCTCACAGCGGCTGCAGGGAGGTGTTGTGCTGGCGCACAAACCCCCGCCCCCCCCCGGGAATTTAAAAAGACGACGCCCCTGGTGTGAGCTAGCTTACAGTTTCTTAGCCTCCGGAGTCCACAGAGCCGCTTGAGAGAGAAGGACTAACTGAAGGTCTGGCGCTGTATTTGGTGTGCATTGGAAGAGGGGTAGTCTTATACGGCGAGTATATCCCAAACTCTATATTTTGACTGGAAAAGTTGGGGGTCGTCTTATACACCCAGTCGTCTTATACGCTGGAAAATACGGTACTCAGATATTCATTCCACTGAAGCAAGGCACTGCTGCCCCTCTGGTTGGGCTCAAAGGTGGGTTCTGTAGTCACCCAGGTTCAGTAATGGAGAGAGGGAGGTGAGATTTCCCCTCCTGCATGTCTCATGCCCTGGCCTTGTATATTCTAATCACCAAGTTGGTCAGATCTGAGGATAATTAAACCCCATTGACTGCAGCTGTGAATGGGCAAGACAGATCTTTCTATAAATCTGAACAACACCCTGGGTATGCAGAAAAATCTGATTTTTTAATCAAAAAAACTGGGGGGGAACCCCCCCAAAATGATGAATGGAGCACTTATAGGTTTAAGAAATGGATTCCCTCAGTTGCTGTTGCTAGGCAACCACAGCTTTCCAGGCTTGGTTTCTGTGAGTAAAAGGGTGCTTTCCAAGGCTGTTTTGGCCTTTGAAGGAGGAGTCATTGGGGCCAGGCCTGGGCCTGGCAGCAACCACTGGGTGACTTGATAACTCATTGAGGTCTAGCTGACTTCTGCCATTCAACAGCCGCCACTCTATAAAAGCTGGTGCGGTGGATCATTTAGAGCTTCAGAGCAGGGTCTGGGAGACCCAGGTTTGAATGGCCATGCTGTGGAAGCTCACTGGGTGATTTGGGGCCAGTCACATACTTTCCGCCTAATCTACCTCACAGGGTTGTTGTGAGGATAAAATAGGGGATAATAATGTAAGCTGCTTTGGCGCCCACTGTGAGGAAAGGTGGGGTGTAAATGAAATAAGTAAATAATAAATATAGCTGAAGATGCGAGGCAGATAAAAAGTAGGTTGTTGAATATCTGAGAAGGAAAGAATGAGGCTGGTAAAGGGAAGAGGATATGGGGGTTGCTGGGAGGAGGGAAAAGAGGAAATAATGAGGGGAGAGGGCATACAGGGGAAAGTGACCTCCCCCCCCCCCCCCAATGAGTCTTTGAGGGTTCCCTGCCACGAAAGTGGGCCTGGCCCAGTGGCTGGCACCACACACAACTGGTAGAGGCTGTCAGAGGAGGAGGGAAAACTGAAGACAGATGGACAGATAAAGGTAGGTTGGCTGTTGGGTAGGAAGGAGAGAAGGAAGCAGGAAAGGGGGAGAGCCTATGGGGGCTTTCAGGAAAGATAAAGAAGAAATAGTGGGGGAGGAGGAAAATGAGATGCTCCCCGCACATCCTTGTGGGTTCCTCCTTGTTCATTTCTGTTCTGCATGCAAAAATGCACTGTGTGGCTGACAGACATTAAAATGCCGTCCTACAAATGAAGCCTCGTATTTTGCAAACACGAACAGCTTAAATCTTTTGATCTCCGAAGCCTCCTTCCCAATGTCCTACTGATAAAATTTCAAGAGTTCAAATCTAACGTGAGGTTTAACTCAAGGGAAACAGTGTTTTTTCCCCCTAGATGGCTCAAAGCAGAAATTTTGATTATATTAAAGACATGAGGAAAGTTATTAGTTGTGCTGTTCTTCAAAGAATGATGGGATCTTGGGAGGATTGATGTCATGGGAAAGCACAGTAATCCAAGAAAGGGGTTTAAAGAAATTAACTCTTTCTTCTCTTCCTGTTTGAAAGCAGTAACCAAATATGGTGTCAAATGCTTCAAACTGGTATGACTTCTTAGCATAGCTTGGGGGGGGGGGATCCTTACCCCAGGGTAATATATAAGTCCTCAGCACAACATGAATTTATTAAGTTAGGGAAATCAACTCTTTTCCTAGAATACAGATGCCCCACACCTTTCTTAGTGCCTGAATCAAAATAGAGGGCGGGATCTCTTGGAGGACTTTTGCAGACGGAAGGGCGGATGATTTTCACCAATCCCCCCTCCCGCTGCAGACCCCTGACTTTCCCCTCATGCTATTCCAGGAGGTTCTCTGTGCCCCCTGAGCACCATATCAGGGGGATTTGGAGGTGGAGCAGGGGAGGGGACTCTGCTGCTCCTTCTGTCAGTGGAAATGCTTGGCAGAATCCAAGCCTGGGCCGATTCCGCACAAGGGCTTTGCTTCCCTTTCCTCCCAGGTTTAATTGGTCCGAATCAGTGTGTGCATTTCCACAGTACATGAATCTGACCCGGGTTGATGCCGGTTCTTCATTTCCTCATCTGTCCTTGCCCTGAATCTAGAGCCCCTGCCCATCTCCCCCTTTTTTTAATGTAGGCGGAGTTGCGTTATGACGTCGTGAAGCAACAAAGCCGTGATTGGCCATCTGAGCTTCCAAGCCCGCGAAAATCATCTGTGTAAGAAAAAAAAAGCTTGCACCAGAGTTGGAGGGGAAGCAGAGGGTGGGAAAGGGATGGGAAATGGAGGGGGAACATGCAACACAACACATGTAACCCCTGCAAAAATTGTGTCCACACCACCACGCCACCCGCAATACATTGGCCCCGCAAAAAATGTTAACCACACAACGATGGATCAATGTCGCGTCGTATTGTTGTAATGCAACCGGGGGGGGGGACAGCTCGCACTGTGCCTCAAAGCCATCAATACATATTTTTATAGTGGCATGACTCAGGCACAACTTTTGTGCAACAAAAGATGCAACACAGAAATGTGCAGACATCAACAATAAAAGTACATTTTTAAAAAGACATTTAAATGCCAATCAACGGTGGATCAATGTCATGTCATGTTGTTATAACACAACAAAGCAGGGAACAAAAAAAAAACCCGCTCGCACCAGGGCGGGGAAGGGGAGGGAAAGGGGAGAGAAAGAAGCAGAGGGGCGTTAAAGGGGTGGAGCAAGAAACCCCAATTTCGGAGTTCCCCACCTGAATGCCCCGACTTCACTCCCATGGCAAAAAAAACGCCCTGAAAATCCTGGAAACGGAAGATCCGGGGAAAACGATGATTACATTCAGGCCAACTGTGGAACTGTTGCTCTGCCCCGGATTGTATTGGGGAGTGACGCCGGGGCAACAAGTAGTGCAGAATCGGCCCAGGACTTTTAACATGATACTTTGCTTCTGAAGCTCTGGTCATGAGTGAAAAAAAATGGAGCAGACACGGGGGTGGGGGAGAACGAAGAGGACTTTAGTCTTTAGAGAATTCCAGCTGGCTTTTATGAATGAGTGAGTTGATTAGAACAAAATAATCATTAGTGGAGACTTCCTTTGTATCAGACATCCCAGCTGTTACCATTCCTTCACTCAGTCTTGTCCTAAGGGCTGCTAGCATCATTTGTCAAAAAAAAATCATACCTTGTACAATTGTGAAACCACCTCTGGCAGCCCTCATGATCAGAAACCACAAGGTGGGGGGAAGCAGGCAGCATTGCTACAGCCAAATATACACAGCTTAGGAACTTCCAATGAGAATAAAGCCACACTATATCCACATACTCCTAGGGACAGTCCGTTTCTCCCGGAACAATGCAATGGCATGCATATTATCATTGCATGATGTACTTGCAATATGGTGGCACAGAAGATCAGACACAAAGGCACATTTTAATCATAGAGACCCAAAATTGAACCAAACAGAAGTACTTCCAAGCAGTGTTCCCTCCAAGCTGAGTTAGTGTGAGCTAGCTCACCGTTTTTTAGCCTCCAGCTCACACATTTATGTTGTAGCTCAGGAAGGATGGCTCCAGAGCAAACTAATTTACGCAGCAGCCAAATTGCCTGCTCACAGCTTTAATGCCGGTAGCTCACAAAGCAGAATTTTTGCTCACAGGACTCCACAGCTTAGACGGAGCATTGCTTCCAAGTATCCTGTAAAGATGCTGTGTGTCATAGAATGGTCTGGAGAGGAAAGCCATGAGTGGTGTGGTAGAACAGACCCAAAAGTCTGTCTGACACCATGTTCTGTTTCCAACAGTGAACAAACAATTAACCTGCAGTGAAGAAAATTAACTGGGTGTGTGTGGAGACTTGGCAAAATTTTTGCTGTCATTAAATGCAAAAGATCCTATTCCTAAAGCTTTGGCGTAAGTTTTGGCCGAGGTCTTGTCACAAGGGAAATACAGCAATGTTACATAGCAGCTAGAGCAGGAGGAGCTAAAAACAGCAACTATGGAAACCTATGACATGGGGCAGGTGGAGACAGGCAGGTATGGCTTGAAGGGCGCAAGAGTCCAGGCATGGGTAGCACAGTCGAGATTCCAGTCCAAGAGTATAAAACCCAGAGAGTTGTCACCAGAGAGTTGTTGGAGAGGCGTAGTCGAGATCTCCAAGGGTCACACAGGAGCGGGAGTTGCATAGAGCCAAGAGACAAAGTCAGAAGCCGGTCCGAGGGTCACACAAGCAAGGCAGGATCCAATGTAGTGGTCACAGAGTCAGTGGTAGTGTGACTTGTTGCCCGTGGTTACCCATGGGACCATGACTTCCGACACCTTGTTGTCAGTGATGAGTTGTGTTTAGCTGACCACACTTTAATCCCTGATTGATCTCAGCTGCTAAGTCTCTTCAGAGTTGGCCAGTACAGGCTGATCCACGACACCCTAATAGAAAAGGGGACCTCTTCCCAGACACTAACCTCCTGGCTGTTCTATTTAGGATTGCCAGCTCCAAGTAATGCCATGGATTCCAACCTGTAAAGGAGCCATTTTCTCCCAGGTAAATGATCTCTTGTAGTATGGAGGTCAGTTGTAATTCCAGGAGATCTCCAGGTCCCACCCGGATGATGACAAACCTGGACTTCTGTTGTGTACATCAACTGGCAGGGCGTGATGAGGACGAGCCAGCATACAAAGTATTATGAGTACAGACTCAAATGTGGAAAGTTTTGATTCACCTTGCGTTGGGGCGAGGCATTTTGAATCTGAATTCATATTCCAGGCTCCCTCCCATTTGCATTCAGCAATCATCTGTAGTTACAGCATGTATCACCCATGCCAGGGAACTGCAGTTGTGGAATACTTTCTTCCAGGAAAACCTTGATGTATAATCTTTTTGTATTATTATTAAACTTTATTATCAACAAACAGATACAATAACATATAAAACAATATTTGTAACTGTTGTGTATTGATGCTGTGGTCGCCATGTGCTCCTGCAATGGTGACCGCCACATGGACCTTCACGCGTGGTCCAAACCTATCTGAGCTTCGGCCAGGTAGGACAATAGGTGATCGGATCCTGAACGTCCACCAATCCTGTGCCTAGGTTCCCCCCGGGGGACCTATGAACTACAACCATGAACTTAAGGTCCTATCCGGATATTTGGGCAAAATCAGGGGATTATCTCCGACCCGCAATAAACTACCATGCTGTTTTCACCGTTACCGGCCTCCCGACTCCAGTACTTATCAGTAACCATTATTTTAAACAACAACAGTAGTATGAACAATGAGAATACAAATGCTACACAAAATGTTTAGATCATGTTTATCACCATAAAGAAGAGCCAACAATTTTAAATAGTACAATTAACACTTTAATAAACCATCGTTATTGTATCTAATATTGAAGTGTATTCAGCTTTGGAAAATAAGTATATCAAGAAGGGAAACCAAGTTGAAGTGAAACTGGAATCAGTAAAGTCTGTAGTCTTTAAAAGATGGCATGAGAAAGTTTGTCCGTAATACAAAATTCACATAGTTTCTTTATCCATTCAGAGATGGTGAGATGTGTATTCTTTTTCCAAGATTTGGCTATAACTGTTGGAGAAATGAGCATGTAATGCAAGGCCTGAGAAATTCAGTCATTATAGGGTTAACTATGCAACTTGTTTGTTTACCTGTGTTAGCCTGGAAGTGATACCTGGCAGCTGGCCAATTATCTGTAGACCCGGGAAAACTAAAGGTGTACTGTCTTGCTAATTGGTCAATGATATCAGGTGTTTCCTTTCAGGGGTCAAGAAGAAGGAGAGATCCTCCATTGCAATCTCTCACTCTCTATCAGTATGTCTTAGTGTGAAGACAGAGCACAATGCAACTCCTTAGAAAGCATGTTTTGTTTATTTGTAGCTAATCCCGTTTACCTTTTCCCTTTAGTAATAAACTTCTTTTAAACTAAAAGAAGCAATCTCTTCTTTCCAGAAAAGCAAGATTCATTACTCTGAATTTTTCTTGATTATTGGACAAAAGTCCTAACAAATGGTAGCAGAGGATGGTTCTTAAAACATGGTTTCTCTTCTAAAAAGCTTTCTGGATTGATTGAGAAAGAGAAATAGGGAATAAGCGCTAGAGGCTTGGATTTTTAAAACGACCACTTTTTTTACTTCCTGCTCTCAGAGCAATCTTGCAGCCCGAAAGGCCCAACCCTGTTTCCTTGCTGATCAGGGGAAAACCTATGCTGGATTGTAGTTTGCCAGGAGCAAAGGATTCTTTTTTGACTGGATTAATTTTTGCCTGCTGTAAGTGGAGCTGAGCTGAGCACCAGAGACGCTGCTGCCCGGAGAACAAAGGAAGGCGAGGCAAAGAAGCTTTTGAACTTTGCGCTGCTGCTGCTGCTGCAGAGAGAAGGAAAGATTAACCCTGCAAGCTCCTGGAGAAGTAGATGACTGAGCCAGATTCCAGCGAAGCTGCTCAACCTGTGCTTCTACCTCAAATCCAAAGGGACGTGAGTAACAAAATGGCTTTTAATGCCCCATCCCAAGAAATGCCAAACCTCAGACTTACAAAGGCTAACTATCAGTGGTGGGAGGAGTATTTGAAGAGTCGCCTGCAGACTCACAATGCCCTTCAAGTATTAACAACTGAAAATCCTCCAGAATCTGACCCTGATAAGACACAATTCCTTATGATGGATGGTTTTGCTAAAGCCCTGATTTTAGGGAGTATCCCCTACACAGAGGTACCAGGATTAAGAGGGCTAGCCACGTCCAGATTGATGCTTCAAAAGCTAAAGGACAAATTTGATAAACACAGCAAGAGTAAAATCTATTCCCTCAAGGGAAAGATTTTTGATTTCAGGATGAAGGAGGGAGACTGCCTTCCCAAAGAGATGGACAAATTAATGGGCATTTACACACAGCTTAAAGACCTGAATGAAGCACCCTCTGATACAGATATGATTTCTTCAATTCTTAAGGGTCTGCCTGGCTCCTATAAGTCTGTAACCAGTATGATTAGACTGAAAGATGATCTGACTTTAGAAGGTCTTTTGTCTGCACTAACTGAGGAATATGATTCTAGAAATTTGAAAGAAAGTTTGTCTGATGAGATGTCTGTTTTGAGTCTAAAGCATGGACAGAGATTTAAAAGGAAAATAGAATGTTTTATATGTGGGAAAAATCATCTTGCAAAGTACTGCTCTTCTAAGTATGTGTTTAATGATGAGCCCCAAGAACAAAGAGCCACAGGAGCACATGGTTCCAGTAACAAAGAACCAGCCAGTGGAAGGGGAAGCCATTATGGGAGGAGCAGAGGTCACGTTTCACACACACAGCACAGAGGAAAGAAGTTTGCAGCACAGACACAGAGCAAAGGCAATGCTTTTAGGATCACTGATGATTTTAACACAGATGATAAGAAAATATTTTTAATCGATTCTGGCGCTTGTACACATGTGTGTAGAGAAAAAGCCTGGTTTAGTAACATAGATGTTGAAAACAAACCAAGAATTTACCAAGCTAACAGGCAATTATTAAATGTGGAAGGCGTTGGGACTGTAAAATTACAATTGTCTACTACAGATAATCAAATAATTGAAGTTGAATTGCAAAATACAGCTTATGTGCCTGAAGCTGTTGAGAACTTAATTTCAACAAAAAGTCTCATGAACACAGGACATCATGTCCTGCTCAAACCAGAGCAAGGAAGCAAGGTCTCTACCAAGGATGGAGAGCTTGAATTTAAAGTGGAAGAGAAAAATGGCTTTCATTACTTTGTAGCTTGTGATGATGAGGAGACAGAAACTTTTGATGTTGATCCTGATGAGGAAATAGAGACTGTTGATGATAAGGAACAGGTTTGCCAGACTAAGGATGCTTGTGATGATGCTTGTAAACATGAAAAATGTTTATTTTCGTGGCATATTAAAATGGGACATAGAAATTTGAAATCTGTTGAGCAGTTGTTAAAGCAATGTGGAATACCTGTTGTGCATTGTGAAAAGAGTGAAACTAGATGTGAGACATGCCTCAGAGCAAAGGGAGATGCCCCAAGTTATTCTGGGAAAACTCCAGTGCAAAATCAAGAATTTTTGGAAACTGTATACAGTGATCTTGTTGGGCCTTTACCTGCATCCCTAGGTGGGAGCAAATATTTTGTGACTTTCACAGAGAATAAAACAAAATACACTTATGTGTATATGCTGAGAAGTAAAGATGAAACACTGCGTAGATTTAAAAATTATGTGGCTATTGTTAAAAATAAATTTAGCAAAGCACCTCAAAGCTTACTCACAGATGGAGGTGGTGAATATTGTAATGCTGAATTCAAACAATTTCTACAAGAGCAAGGAATTCAACATAAAGTATCCATTGCCTATTCACCCCAGCAAAATGGAGCTTCTGAGAGATTAAACAGAACACTGCAAGGGATGTGCAGAGCTATGCTAATGCATTCTGGACTGCCAAACGGTTTATGGGCAGAAGCCCTGAATACAGCAGTGTACTTACACAACAGATTACCCTCAAAGATTATTGGAACCTCCCCTTTTCAGGCTTGGTTTGGAAGACAGCCTGGTCTAAGACATATCAAAGCTTTTGGCGCAAAAGGGTATGCACACATACCAAAGGAAAAGAGGGGAAAGCTTGATTCCAGATCTGAAACTGGACTTATTGTAGGCTATCCTGTTGGTGGGAAAGGGTACAGGATATACAATCCCCAAACCCACACAGTAGAAGAACGCAATGTTGTTTTTATTGATGAGACGGTATTGCCTAGTGTTTCCACTGCAGCTGATCCAAAGATGCCTGGGACTGCACCTGATGAGTTCATTGCTTGGCTACCTGTAGTGACTGCTGGTGAACTGGCTGGGGAACTGGCAAGTGAAGCAGCAGGTCCACCTTCTGAGGAAACTATTGAAACAGAAGGGGAAGCAGGGGCCACACCAGAGGAAGCGGCTCAACCCACGGCAGAACCCACAGCAACACCCACACCCAGTGTGAGGCGATCAGAAAGGAGCACTAAGGGACAACCTCCAATGAAGTATGGATTTTGTGAACTTGTGCAACCTGCAAAGGAACCCAAGAACTGGAAGGAAGTTTGCAACTTACCTGCGAGTGAAAGAGGCAGATGGCTTGAAGCAATGGAACAGGAGCTGCTATCCATTAGCGAAAAAGAGGCCTGGACTCTCACTCAACTACCTCAAGGCAGAAACCCTGTTGGATGTAAATGGGTCTTCAAAATAAAGCACAAGGAAGATGGAACTGTGGAGCTATACAAAGCACGCCTAGTAGCTAAAGGCTACTCACAGCAATATGGGACTGACTATTTTGAAACTTTTGCTCCAGTTACTGACCAAGCAACATTCAGAACACTTCTAAGTGTTGCAGCATCTAGGAACATGATAGTAGAGCATCTTGATGTAAAGACTGCTTTTCTCAATGGAGAACTATCTGAGGAAATCTACATGGAACAACCTGAAGGTTTCAAGGTCAAAGGTCAAGAAAACTTAGTCTACAAACTTAATAAAGGACTCTATGGCCTAAAGCAAGGCGCAAAGGCCTGGTATGACAAACTTACTGAACTTTTAAAGAAGCAAGGCTTCAAGCAAGGGAAAGCTGAACCTTGTCTGTACACTAGAATCAGAAATGGACAATACCAGTATGTTCTTGTTTACGTTGACGACTTGATCGTGGCTTGTCAAAACAGAGGAGACATCAAAGCAATAGCTGATGGACTGAATAAGGAAGTGGAAGTCAAACAGCTAGGAGATGTTCAACAATATCTCGGAATGCAAATTGAGAGACTCAAGGATGGAACTTTTCTTTTATGCCAGAAAAGAAAGATTATGGACTTTATAGAATCTGTTGGCATGAAGAACTGCAAAGCTTCATCAATCCCACTTGAACCTGGATATCTGAAGGAGAAGGACGGCACACCACTAAAGGACATAGGAGGATACAGAGAGGCTGTCGGAAAGCTATTGTACCTGAGCAAATCAACGCGTCCAGATATTACAGCGGCAGTTGGATTTCTAAGTAGAAAAGTAAGTTCGCCAAATCATCATGATTGGAGTGCAGTAAAGAAGATGGCACGTTACCTAAGAGGAACAATGGACTTAAAACTAAAAATTGCACCAACTGAACAACCAAGACTAGTTGGCTACATGGATGCCAGTTGGGGAGAAGAGATGAACAACTACAAGTCTACCAGTGGATACCTATTCTTTTCTGGAGATGGACTGATAGACTGGACTAGTAGAAAGCAGACTGTTGTAGCGCAATCTACAGCAGAAGCTGAGTGCATTTCAGCAGCAAGTGCCTGCAGCAGACTTGAATGGATCTTTGAGATGTTGAAAGATTTTGGAATAATTGAACCTGTACCTATACTTATGTTAGAGGATAATCAAGCTTGTATAACTATATGTAAGGAAGAGAGCACGACTGCTAGAAGTAGATCTATTGGTATTAAATGTGCATTAGTTAAAGATTTGTACCAGAAAAAGCTGATAGAGATTAAGCATTGTCGTACAGAAGAGATGGTGGTTGATATTCTGACTAAGCCACTGACCAAAGACAAGTTTGAAAGACTTCGTGAAATGTTGAATATGCTTGATGCTAATGTTCAATAATGTTTTGTGTATACATGTATAATGACTTGCATTTTAGGTCTTGAGAAGGGGTGTTGGAGAAATGAGCATGTAATGCAAGGCCTGAGAAATTCAGTCATTATAGGGTTAACTATGCAACTTGTTTGTTTACCTATGTTAGCCTGGAAGTGATACCTGGCAGCTGGCCAATTATCTGTAGACCCGGGAAAACTAAAGGTGTACTGTCTTGCTAATTGGTCAATGATATCAGGTGTTTCCTTTCAGGGGTCAAGAAGAAAGAAAAATCCTCCATTGCAATCTCTCACTCTCTATCAGTATGTCTTAGTGTGAAGACAGAGCACAATGCAGCTCCTTAGAAAGCATGTTTTGTTTATTTGTAGCTAATCCCGTTTACCTTTTCCCTTTAGTAATAAACTTCTTTTAAACTAAAAGAAGCAATCTCTTCTTTCCAGAAAAGCAAGATTCATTAGTCTGAATTTTTCTTGATTATTGGACAAAAGTCCTAACAATAACAAATCGAGCTGCTGCACACAATAAAGCAATGATTTCTTTGTGTGGTGGGAGAGGATATATAATTGTATAATTATATAACAAAGTTGTATAATCTTTGGTAGCTGGTAAGTATATTTCTATTTATGAGGGGAATTTAATTTTTTCCCCTTTTTTCTTTCACTTCTGTCAGTTCTGTGTTGTTGTTTTCTAAAAATTAATTATGCATTCATAGATAAATTTTATGACACTGTGTATTTTATGGACAGGGAGCATAAATACAGTATAAATGAATGAATTTACAAATTACAATGAATTTGCTAAACACTGTAAAGGAAAAAAACTAACATTAAGGCCAAGATGCATTTTGATCTAAATGGAGTCAATCCGTGGTCCTTTCTATTAAAAAATAGCATTCCAAAACCTGGATGTTTGCAGTAATGGGGAAATTCACCTATCAGATCTGGTCTGAACAACATTACCGGAGCGGGGGGTGGGGGGGCATCTTTCTGGAAGTATGGTTACTAGTTTAATGTACTTCTTGCTCAGAGTATACCACATTAGTATGACACATTGGTCACATATGAGAATAGCGCTAAACATAACATATTTGTGCAACACTCTTTCTTGAGCCTTGTAAATTAAATATCCACTGGACACTAATGTTGTAAACAGAGCAAGAATAAAGGGTTAAAAAAAACAACCTCAAGGTAGAATTAGCACTTCAATTATATTTGGTTTGTCAAATATATTGTAATTATGCAAGAGTGGTCCATGAGGAGCAACAAAGCTGGTATCTGTATGTTTAATGTTATGGTTGTATTCTTTTGACCAGGTTATCTGGACAGACTGGACATTGGCAGGACCTTAGGAGCTGTGATGGCCACCACTTGCATTCTCAGCCTTTGTCCATCTTAGCTACTAAAATCAAGTAAGAAGCTGATTAGGAGGAGGAGGAGGAGGAGGAGATTGGATTTATACCCCACCCTTCACTACCTGAAGGAGTCTCAGAGCAGCTTACAAACTCCTTTCCCTTCCCCTCCCCACAACAGACACCCTGTGAGGTAGGTGGAGCTGAGAGAGCTCTGACAGAAACTGCTCTTTTTCAAGAACAGCTGTGCCAGAACTATGGCTTGCCCAAGGTCATCCAAGCAGCTGCAAGTGGAGGAGTGGGGAATCAAACCCGGTTCTCCCAGATTAGAGTCCGTGCACTTAACCACTACACCAAACTGGCTCTGATAGCCTCTGGGGGCCATTATAATTATTGGGCCTCTGATGGCCATTATATATTAACTAGGAATAAGGTCCATTGTGAAAATAAACACAACGGGCTCTAGAAAGAGGCTGTGGGTGAGTATCCTAGCCTTGGGCACTCAGTGTCAATTTGTTGTGGCACCCCCCTAGCAGGGACTCACTGGGTGTGGCCAGCTGCCAGTGGCCCGCCTGGTGAAGGCCAAGGTGAGCCAGCAAGGCCAGCCGTGGCCCTCCCCCCCGAGCAAGGACTCACCTGGCAGTGGGCAGAGGAGAAAAGTGGACCCAGCACCCAGTCCGTCCCCTTCACCGGCTTCCTCCAGACTGAGGCCAAGACACTGGCCTGCGGCTCTGTGGCTGGGACTAAGGCAATGCAGCGAGGGAATGCAGCCAGTGGCCAGGGACCCCTTTCGAGTGGCAGTTCTTGCAGCCAACTGATTTTGGCACCCCATGGAACTTTGCCACCCCAACTGGCTTTTATATATAAGGAAAGATGGGCCTCTGATGGCCATTACAAATCAAGCACTGACTTAGGCTGTTCTTCCTCAGCCGCTAAAGGAGGCAGCTGTTTGTCTATTATGCTGAAAACATCACTGGAGAAGAATGTTGTGCCCAATCACTGCCTGGTCTTAATCTGCCTTTCCTGGGCAAGATGACTGAAAAAGTGATGCCAGAGCAATTTCATGTTTTCCTGGATGACACATAGCTCTAGACCAGAGGTGTCGAACTCATTTGTTATGAGGGCCAGATCTGACATAAATGTCACTTTGAGGGGCCCGGCCATGTGTGCCATAAAATGTAATGCCACGTACCAGAAATATAAACTTTATAAAGGACACAGGCAAACCCAATTAACAATACTATTTTTTACTCAAAATACAAACAAAAGCAATTGATTTCTAGCAGCAAAAGCAATTGATTTACTGGGGAGCCCATAAAAGCCCCAATAAATGTATTTCATCATAATGCAAGACTAATTTTTTCCAAGGGATACCAGAAAAGGGGGAGTACCATACATTTCCATACATAACAGTTGCTTTAGGGCCAGCTAAGAGACCTGGATGGGCCAGTTCAAGCCCCTGGGGCTTAAGTTTGACACCCCTGCTCTAGACCCGTTTCAGCTGGGTTTCTGCCCAGGCTATATGATGGAGACACAGCACCGGACTGCAGACAAGGGCTGTGCTTTTTTGCTGCTGCTGTTGGGTTTATCAGCAGCCTTTGATACAGGGGATTATGACATCCTGTTGGGACAATTGGAGGCAGACGTAGGTACCGAGGAAGGTATTCTAGAATGGCTTAAATTGTTCCTTGCAGATAGGACTCCGAGGATCGCTGCTGGAGACGAGATATCATCAGTGTGGGACCTGTCTTGTGCTGTTCCACAACACTCTATTCTATCTCCCACACTGTTTATCTTTATGTAAAGGTCCTGGGACTGGAGAGGTTATTTATGGGTTTGGAGCTGGATGCCATCAATATGCTGATGACACCCAGCTCTGTCTTTCTTTGTTTAGACTGCTTGATGTTGCTGTAGTGAGTGCCTGGCTGCTGTGGTCAACTTGCTGAGTGTGAACAAATTAAAACTAAATTCTGACAAGAGAGAGGTGGTGCTGGTTGGGAAGGTAACGTGCTTCCCATCTCTGATGGGATTCAGCTAACCTTCGCTGACAAGATCTGAAGGCTATACTCGATCCAGCATCATTTTTAGAAAAACAACTTAATTCAGTTGCCAAAAAAAAAAAAAGCTTTCTTCCATCTGCATTTAGCCCAGAAATGGCTCCCTACCTTGACCGACTTATCTAGCCACATAGATCTGTGATACTGTAATCTCTAGGCTAGACTACTGTAATGCAATCAACATAAGTCTGCCCCTGTTAGACAACTCGGAGACTTCAGCCAGTACAGAACATCACAGCACAATTGCTTTTAGGAGCGAGGTGAGTGCATATTACATCTGTTCTGCAGATGTTCCATTGGTTTCCAATTAGTTCCTAGGTTCAATTCAAGGTGTTGGTCATTCCTTATAAAGCCATTCGTGGCCTAGAATGCACATATCTAAAGGACCACCTCTCCTCCACATGTCCCACTGTGCTATGTTCATCTAAACTGTGTTCTGAAGGTGTTACTCAGCAAATGGGCAGCTGCCCATCTCTGGGCATTCTCTGTTGTGGACTGGCTTGCCTGAAGGAGTCAGGAAGGCTCCCCTACTTCTGTTATTCCACAGAATGTGTAACATGGAATTGTACAGAGGGGATTTTTGTAATGGGAATAGGGCTTTAGTTAGTGGAACTGGTCAGAAAAACGCTGTCATAAAGAGAATAGTGTTGTAGCTTACTGCACTGTTCATTGTATGCACTGTTTTGCTTGTACTGCATCATTTTAAAATTTTTGTGATCCAACTGCCACCTGGTTTACCACATACCTTAAGTACATTCTTTATTTCATTGTTTTACCAACCAATCTGCTTTGAGTCTCAGCGCAAGAGGAGGAGGAGGAGAATTGGTTTTTATAACCCACCCGTCACTACCCGAAGGAGTCTCAGAGAGGCTTACAATCACCTTCCCTTCATCTCTCCACAACATACACCCTGTAAGGTAAGTGGGGCTGAGAGGGTTCTGAGAGAACTGTGACTGACCCAAGGTCACCCAGCTGGCTTCATTTGGAGGAGAGGGGAATTAAACCCAATTCTCCACATTAGAGTACACTGCTCTTAACCACTACACCAAACTGTAAGTACAGCAGATAAAATAAAATAAATTATTTTAGGGAAAAGTAGAAGAGTATTATTCTTTTTTTTAGAAGGGTGTGCATAATTTAAAAAATATTTTGACAAAAGCATTGGATACAAATAAATAAATGCACTGGTGCCGTGGTTTTTACAACATGCATCGCCCACTGGTGGCTAGGGGGGATCTGTTTAACCTGTTTGCCAGTATAACAGCACATAGAACTGATCCATTAGAGCAGAGGTGTCAAACTCACTTGTTATGAGGGCTGGATCCGACATAAATGAGACGTCGTTGGGCCTGGCCATATTTGTCATAAAATATAATGCCAAGTAGCGGAGATATAAACTTTATAAAAGACACAAACACAAAGGGTTTTTTTTACTTAAAATAAAAACATGCTTAAAACATTAGCACCTTTACAATATTTTGTTTATTTAACAGTCTCTAATAACTGACAACTCTTGCTCTGAATTACTGCATCAAAATGTCTGTGCTGTTGCAATCTTGAGTATGCTGTTCAAGTGTGTATCTGTAAGCTGCAAACCTACTTTTGATTTACTGACATTCACAGAAATCTCATGCTCTGAGTTCTGAGTCTAGGACCCAGAAGAAAACATGAAATGGCTGAGCGATTGAGAGAGTCTGGTGAAGCAAGCGATGATGCAGCAGCAGCAACAGAACTGGAAGCAGGAGATGGCCAGTTCCAGTGCAGGCCTGACAGAAGCCCTCCAGGGGCCTGATCCGGCATGTTTGACATCCCTGCATTAGAGGGAGCATTCTAGAAACATTAAAAATTAAAATGTTCATCAGCATTTAAAGACAATACCTATTTTCTTTCACAAACTGGCATTGTAATCCTAAACAGAGTCATCTCATTCTAGGCCCATGGACTTCACCAGACTTAGAAGTGCATAACTCTGCTTAGTGTTCACTGTGAATGAATCAAAACAGATAATTTTCGCTTGAAACGACCCTCTTGCTGGCCAAAAACTGACCCCTCTGGAAGTTAATTGCCTTCAAACAGACAGATCGTATGCAGCAAGGGAACACATGAGTTCAGCACATGTCTCCCATACGGACCATGGTTCAGCGGAATAAGACAGTGCTGACTGCATTCTTCTATCTGATACTAAAAAAAAAAACAAGATTCAAAAAGCACCGCTGTCTGCTCAGGCCAGAATACTGAAAATAAAGTTGCTTGCGAAGGTTTTGTTTACATAACTCTAAAATATAGCTGATAGGAACTTTTAAAATAGAGACAATATTGGCCACTGGCTCAGAGGAATACGTGAGAATTTCACACTGAGTCTAAATACAGTGTTTAGCTCGGTGCTGAAAGAACAGTGAACTGGGAGCACAGTGTTGATTGACTAGCAGTAGCTTAAGAACCCAAATGTTGACATAGCCAATTTGAACCTTTCACAACCATCACTGTCACCCAGATGTGCCTTGAGCTCCACAACTTTAAAAAAGAGAAAAGAGCAAAGGCAGGATTTACAACCGTGCAAGATACAATCAGCTCAGAACGAGGTCGCTTCCAGACTGTGCTTCTAGGACCAACACTAGCAGGAAGAAAAGCTATTGAGAGAGAGAAAGAATCTCATTTCAAAAGTACTTCCCTGGGCATCAGCTTTGAGCTAAACAGACACAAATAACTCTCCCTACTATACCAATCAGGGGCCGTGGTGGCTCAGAGGTTAAGATGCTGAGCTGCAGACCAGAAGGTTGGTAGCTCGGCAGTTCGAGACCTGAGTACCGCGTGACGGAGTGAGCTCCCATCTCTGGCCCCAGCTCCTGCCAACCTAGCAGTTCAAAAGCAAGAAACTGCAAGTAGATACATAGGTACCACTTTGGTGGGAAGGTAAGTGTTCTGTGCGCCTCAGCATCTAGTCATGCTGGCCACATGCCCATGGAAAAAGTCTTTGGACAGCTCTGGCTCTTCGGCTTGGAAACAGAGATGAGCACCGCCCCCTTAGAGTCAGATTCAACTGGCTTTCGAGAAAGGGGAACCTTTATCTTCACTTACTATACCAATCCTACTAATCCATATGGAAGACCCTCATCACAATAGTTGTCAGGCCCCCTCCCTCTCCCAGATGGTGTAGTCTGTAGATGGATGGTGCTCTGATTCAGAATGCTAAGCATCTGAAAATTGTGAGCCCAGTTATTTGGTTTCTCATACCTATATTCCGCTTTGTTTAGTTGTATCTCCTAAAATGCTGGAACTTCTGACCTCTCTCATCACTCATTATGTGTACTAACTGTGTGCCTTCCAGTCCCTTACATAGGAGGAGCGGATACCTAAATGCTACAACTTTTCCTACTCCTTCCCCCTTTTGTGATTTTGGCCATAAGAAGCTCTAGAATGGTTTTCCACGCCATATGCATCTGAAGAAGCGATGCCTGACTGAAAACTATAGGCTGGAATGAACTTAGGGAATCTTAATGATACCGCTTGACTTCTTCAGCTTTATTACAACAGACTAAAAAGGCTACCCTTTTGAAATTAGTTCTAATTTGTATTTGTAGGATTACATATCATGCTAGCATCAGTGGATCTTTGAAACACACTGCTGTTAACCAGGGCCTTTTTTGTAGAAAAAGCCCAGCAGGAACTCATTAGCATAACAGGCCACACCCAACAGCTGAAACTCATTAGCATATTAGGCCACACCCCTGACAGCGCAGCTCCCTCCCAGGGTCAGCTTCCCCAGGTGCCTTGCGGCTTGTGGGGTGCATGGGGAACCCAAGGGAAAGAAGTTTCTGGATCGGCTTCCCCAGGTGCCCCGCGGCTTGCCAGGCGCCTGGGGAACCTGGGGGGGAGGGAGGCTGTAGGCATGGTCAACTCAGAAGCCAGCCGGACCTCCATTCCTGTGCGTTCCTGCCCCAAAATAGCCCTGCTGTTAACATTTGGAATCATTTTCCCTTTGACATGCTTGAGAGCAAAAGGTTTAAAGACAGAAAGGAGGTTGGTTTGGAGCAGGCAAGATGTCGTTTTTAAAACTTTGTTTATATCTCGCTATTAGCAGTCAGACCCCCTCCTCTTGCAGAGGGGCAATTCATAGCTGGAATAACCATAAACACCCTTCCTAAAATATCACATCAGAAATCGTAAGTGCAAGACACTGCCTGGCTCAAAATGACAAAAAATGGATGCCAGTCAGGAACAAGCCTGGGCAAGTATTTTATTTTTATTTATTTATTTATCAGGCTTATATGCCGCTCTCCCCGACAAGCGGGCTCAGAGCGGCTCACGTATAAATACATTAAAACATTTAAAACAGATAAAATCCAGCAAGGAATTCATAGTTACAAAGGTTAAGGGCTCAGAAAAGATGGCGTAGTATAATACCCAGCATTCTCTGCTTAAGAGTGCAATGGTACACGCAATCGTCCAGGTCCTAGGCTGAGATCATGATGGTCAAACAGGGGTAAAGGGAAGGCAAAGGAGGAGGAGGCCCCTATTTGTAAGCCTGGTGGAAGAGCTCCATCTTGCAGGCCCTGCGGAACTGCATAAGGTCCCGCAGGACCCTGATCTCCTCTGGGAGCTCATTCCACCAGTAAGGGGCCGCCACCGAGAAGACCCTTCCCCTAGTAACAGCGAGCCTGGCTTCCCTGGGGCCAGGTATAACCAACTGATGTTGGGCCCCAGACCGTAGTGCTCTCTGGGGTACATACAGGGAAAGGCGGTCCCTCAGGTAGGTCGGACCCAGGCCATTTAGGGCTTTGAAGGTGATTACCAGCTAAACTGAAGTAGTTTAGAAATGAGTCAAAGCGGCTGTCTACTGCCCCCTCCACACCCTATATAATTTGGGATGGGTCTCTCAGGATCTATTGACTCAGCTTTGAAGTAATCTCATCAATACCCAACTTTACTTCCCCTACATCCACTTACCTTAATTAAGCAGCGATTTAATCAACATTTAATTCTATTCACCTAACCCATTAGCCCTTCCTGCCTGGTACTTGCAGGGTAGCCACACCACTGTCTACCTCAGAAAAGCCCATTACGTTATTGTTTTTCAGGCATTGCATCACCCACCTGAGGGTACCTTTTGGCCTGTTATTGGACTACTGTGCTGCCCCAGCAGTGTTCGTGTGTTGTGCAACCATATAAACCTCCACTTTGTGGGCTTCTTTTTCTCCCCTTCACAGAACAAAACGCTGGCTGCTTTCCCTCTAGATCTGCTGCTTCCACTGACCTCTCCAAGACTGGTAATTATCATCCTTCCCTAAAAAGCTTCCCCCTTCCTCCCTACCTTTCTTAGTTAGCTCTTGTATGTGTTTATTGTGTGTATGCATATTTGTCCATTTCTATTTTCTTTTTAATAAAAAAAAACATTTCTGTTTGAACATCTGCCTGGTTTATTTGAGAGTTCTCCTAGAGGGAAAAATCCTGGTATACATAGGTGGAGAATCCCAGTTACCCGCCTTTTGCTCTGTCTCCTTTAGCTAATTCCCCCAACTTAATTGGAGGCTGCCTCTTTGGGTAACACCACCTTTCTCGCCAGTGGGGACCCAAAGTGGCTTACATTGTTCTTCTCTCCTCCATTTTATCCACACAACAACCCTGTTAGGTAGGTTAGGCTAAGATAGTGTGACTGGCCCAAGGTCACCCCGCAAGAATCCTTGGCATGAGTGGGGGATTTGAACCTGGGTCTCCCAGATACTAGTTTGACACTTCAACCTCTACACCACACTGGCTCTCTGATCTCTGAGGTAGATTCCTCTGATCTGTCTCCTTAGATGTTCCCTCACCAGATCCTGAGGGGCAGTTGCTGAATTTACTTTAATTGTCCAGTTCACACATTGTCCCTATGAGCACATGTCCAAAGACAGTTATGAATGATTTTATGTGCAACATTCCCTTTGTTTCTTGATAGGTTAAGGAAAAAAGAAAGAGTTCATTTTCTGCATAGCTCTAGGCTTTGCGCACAACCTTTAAAAAGCACCAGCAGGCACTATGTGGCAAAGAAGCTCTAACATGTATAGGAAAGTCTTTCTTCTTTCCTAATGTGGTTTCTGAGCTTTCACCCTTGGTGCTAATCAACACTATATTTATGACACCCAGTTCTATAGCTGCCTATCCAAATCCCCTGGGGACACACTAGAGTCCCTAAGCCACTGCTTAAGTGCTGTGGTCAAAGGGCTGCAAGTGAATGAACTGAAACTCAACCCAGACCAAGATGCTGGTTAGGAAGGCAGAAATCTTAAAGGCCAGTCTTCCCAGTTTCCCACATGAGGACTTGCACACACATACATGAAGCTGCCTATACTGAACTAGACCACTGGTCCATCAAGGTCAGTATACTCTACTCAGACTGGCAGGGGCTCTCCAGGGTCTCAAAAAGAGGACTTTTGTATCACCTCCCACCAGTTTCTTTTAATTGGAGACACCAGGGATTGAACTTGGGTCCTTCTGCATGCCAAGCAGATGCTTCACCAGTGAGCCACAGCCCCTCACTTTTGATGGGATTCAGCTGACCCTTGCTGCCTTGGTTAAGAGCCCAGGGGTTACACTGGATCCTCCATTGATGCTGGAGAGGCCAGTTAATGCAGCTGCAAAAAAATTCTTTCTTCCAACTCAGTCTAGCCCCCTACCTTGAATGGCTGCTCTTGCCACCTGGATACAGTACGCCATGGTAACATTGAGATTAGACTACAGTGTGGCACTCGACATAGGTCTCCCCTCAAAGTCACCTCAGAGACTCTAGTTGGTACAGAATGCTGCAGCTTGGTTACTAACAGGATGTGGTGGCATGGTCAGCCGTGTTGGTCTGAAGCAGTAGAACAAATTTAGAGCCCAGTGGCACCTTTAAGACCAAGGAAGGTTTATTCAAGGTATGAGCTTTTGTGTGCAAGGCACACTTTTTCAAATACAATTGGAATGGGAGATGAGGTTCAAATTTATAGACAGGGACTTAACAGCAGATTAACATGTAACATGGTGATGTTGAAGTAATGCAAAGTGAAAAACTAAATAACAAGTTAAGGTTATAAGGTCAACAGTTGTAAAGCAATAAATATGTCAGAATACCAGATAAATGTCTAAAGGTTTTTTTTCCTAATTGTGGGAAGTAACAGAATCTTAATTATCTCCTCTCAGGCATGGAGGGCACTTAATATAGGGTTGCCAGCCTCCAGGTGGGGCCTGGGGATCTCCTGCTTTTACAACTGATCTCCAGCTGAGAGAGATCAGCTCCCCTGGAGAAAATGGCTGCTTTGAAGGGTGGACTCTATGGCATTGTCCCATGCTGAGGTGTCTCTCCTCCCCAAACCCCGCCCTCTCCTGGATCCACCCCCAAAGTCTCCAGGTATTTTCCAACCCAGACTTGGCAACCCTAACTTAATAGCATATTTTGAGCTGAATGTAATGTTGTCAGCTGACATCCCAATATTCTGATTGAGCTAAGAACCTGGAGGGAAAAAGCTAGCTTGGATTCAGATGGACTGAAGGCCTTAACTATGTCACGCTTGAATTGCAATGGCTAGCCACAGAGCAAACACCTGTGCTAAGGCCTTTTGACTCTTGGATTTAAGGTTTGTGCCATCTAACACTAGTCCTGGAAAGTGTTAGATAGTTAGGCTAGTTCTCTTGTTTTCCCACTGTATGATTCTGAGCAAAAGCGTTGCTTGTAGTCTGAACCTTTATTTTGCTAGAAATTAAATAAACAATATAAAAATTTAAAAATATAAAATTAAAGAGACATCTGCTCATTTGTGTGCAGCACCCCTGGGGACTCAAGGGGGTTCAGCCGGGGGCTCCTTGGCACTCTCCCAACACACACATGTTGTTTTCACATCCTCAGGCTGCCCCACAGAACTGCTAGTACCTCCACTGCAAAATCACATTACTGACCTGGCTGGGTTATACATAAGTTTTGCAGTGCAGCCAACAGCATCTTTGCAGGGTGATTTGCGAACAGGAAAGCAGTGCAGAAGGAAGGCCACAGCTCCCATTGCACAACTAATACAAAGTCATTGTGTAGTCCACCAATATAACCTAAGGACTTTGTAAAGAGTAGTGAGGCTCTGAGAGTTCCAGTTTAGATACTGGTTGCTGTGGAAGAGCCACAGGAACCTCTCCCTTCCCTGACTATCTTCAGAGAGAGCCCGTGGCAATCATTCATCAGCTCCCAATGACAAGCAACCACTTTCTTTTCAGCTGTACTATTTGTCAGTCATAGAATCATAGAGTCACAGAGTTGGAAGGAGCCACACAGGCCCTCTAGTCCAACCCCCTGCTCAATGCAGGATCAGCTGCCCTAGAGCATCCCTGACAAGTGTTGGTCCAGCCACTGCTTGAAGACTGCCAGTCAGGGGGAGCTCACCACCTCCCTAGGCAGCTGGTTCCACTGTCAAACAGCTCTCACTGTCAAACAGTTTTCCCTAATATCCAGCTAGTACCTTCCTGCTCTTAATTTAAACCCATTCTTGCGAGTCCTGTTCTCTGCTGCCAACAGGAACAGCTCCCTGCCCTCCTCTAAGCAACAGCCCTTCAAATACTTCAAGAGAGCAATCACATCCCCCCCTCAACCTCCTCGTCTCCAGACTGAACAATCCCAAGTCCCCCAGCCTTTCCTCACAGGGCTTGGTCTCCAGGCTGCCTTGTGATCCTCATCACTCTCCTCTGCACCCACTCCATTCTGCACACATCTTTTTTGAAGTGAGGCCTCCAGAACTGCACACAATACTCCAGGTGTGGCCTGACCAAGGCAGTGTACAGTCCTAGCAGTCCTGAAAGATACTTTGAGGGGAAAAAATGCACAGACAAGGAAATGCTGGCCCTTTTTGTCTGTTTTGCACATGCTAAAGTCGTCCCTGAAGAGTGAGGCTAAGAATGGCGAAGTCCTGGGCAAGTCTGGAGAGGCTGTTAATGGTAGAGACAGTATCTTTAAGGTCTGTGAAATGCAGCTACCAGCAAACCAGGATGTGTTGTGCTAGTTCTAAGACAAGAATCCCTGCACTCCAGAACACTGGCTTGCTCTGTTGTACACTGGGCAATCAAAACAGGCACACACACCTCAAGCCACAGCTGTTTGTTCATGCTGGAATCCCTCGTGGCTTTCGTGCCAAAATCCGCATGGTTGAGTGAGTCAGCTATAAAACCATCCCAACTGCCCCCAGTGCATTTCCTGCACAAAAGAATGAAGTGCTTTGTTCATGCAAATATGGACACAAACACACACATCCCGCCACAGCAGTGCCCTTCCCTATGCCGAGTGCTTCATGTCAAAAAGCAGGACGAGACTGGAAGGTGTCGATTATCATTTGATAACAATAACATTTGATAACAATAACAATCATTTGATAACAATAACAATATACAGCTCTCCTATGGATGTGTTACCATGCAATATCTAGAACCTGGTGCAGAATAGCCTTGGAAATCTAGTTTTTATTTAAAGAAACAAATTAATTTCTATCTATCTATCATCTATCTATCTATCTATCTATTATCTATCTATCTATCATCTATCTATTTAGAGGATTTTATGCCTCTCTTGGGGAACCTGCCTAAGGCAGGTCCTCATTGTTAGAAAACGTGATAAGTAAAGGAGACATTAATAGAGTTTTATGAGAGCCCCACCAAGCTCGCCTTCCTGTCTGCTTCAGTTGTTTCCACCCCACTGCCCTTTTCAAATATCACTGCCCTTCTTGTTGAACCCTACCTCCCCATGTCCTTCACAAAATACCCATTTTCAAATATGCCCAAAACTAGCAGCAGAAAAACTGAAAGAGCACTGATCTGCTTGCTTTTTAAGGCTATCGCCACACAGACAGAGGTCTTTGTCCATTGCCAATAACACAGTTACTTTATAGGAGTCCCATGAGTGGAAGGAAGGGTTTAGTATATTTGAAAGGGGGAGGTTTATCAAGTAGTGATGAAGGTTAGGAAGGGTCTGTGGATCAGTGGAAGAGCCTCTGCTTTGCATGCAGGAGGTCCCAGATTCAGTCCCCAGCATCTTCAGTTGAAAGGCCCAGGGGATAGGTGATGTGAAAGAACGCTACCTGAAACCTGGAGTGCTGCTGCCAGCCTGCGTAGACAATAAAATACTGACCTTGATGGACCAATGAGTGTGCCCCTTACAGAATAGCTCCCGCTCCTTATCATCCTCAGTCTCACCTCTGTCAAAGATAGAACTTCAAGCAGGGCCTTCAGTGGGAGGGCTTCTAGTGTTCTGGCCCCACTGCTGCACCTCCTGAGGGCACCTGGTATTTTTGGCCGCTGTGTGACAGAGTGTTGGACTGGATGGGCCATTGGCCTGATCCAACACTGGCTTCTCTTATGTTCTTATATTCATACTTGACCTTAGGAGACAAATAAGGGAGAGAAGAAAAACTCCTACAGGCATTTTCTAAGATGTTCTTTAAGGATTTAAAGTTTGTCTGCAGTTAGATCAAACTGGGAATCAGTACAGAACTCTTAGCACTGCTTTTGTATGCTCTCAGACACTCATTCCTTCCTGTAGGTGGGCTGCCACGTTCTAAACCAACTGAAGTTTCCAAACAGTCTTCAAGGTCAGTCCCCCACCACATGCATCAAATGTGTTACAGCAGTCCAGCTAGCAGGCTACCAAGGCTTGCATCAGTGTAGCTATTTTCTAGGCGCAGGCTTGTCTGGCCCACCGACTCCAGCAGGTAAAAGACACTTTTCTACTTGGCTAGTAACTAAGTTTTCAGGGGAAGCACTGGGTTCAGACGCAGCCCACAAGCTCTTGACACCCAGCCCGGCCATCTGAATGATAGGTGGAGGAATGACTCGCGCTGTCCGCCCCACCCACGTGTTTGTATTATTCACACATGACCCTGAACCATGGGATTGCACTACAATGGAGAGGCTCCCAGAATTTCCAAATTAACTCTTAACGAGCAGCTCACACTCTGAAACACAAAATCCCATTACAGAGACACCCCCTCTCTGATATTACACACAGTGGACATGAAGCAGCGGCTTAACCCTGGCACATGTCGCAAAATATCTAGTGATGCATGTCTTTCTATCATCCTAGTCAATGGGAAATCCCAGTTGACAGACTCATGTAACCAAGCAACCCCGTAAAGTGTGAGGTGGCACACGACACCATTGGAGAGGACTAGAGGAGAAACATTCCATGCGGCTAACTTTCCGCTTTTAGCACAGAAACACCCCCGGGGGTAAAGGGGAAGAAAACATCTTTTGAGGGGCTGCTCCCCAATTGTGCAGCACAAAGCCGAACAAGGTACCTGTGAAGCGGCTGTATGAGCATGCACAAAGAACTATTCAAGTGGATACCACAGTTATTAGGCGCTGACAAGTGACACGGAGAAGACTATAACTATGTCATTGTACAGATCAAAAGACGACAGCGGCAGCCAGACTCGGAGAGGTTATAGTGGGGGGAAATTGGCTGCCAAAGAGTCTGAAGAATTTGGGGTGGGGGTGCTAGGAAACTATTCTAGGAAGCAGTCATTTCTCTCTATTTAGGCCCTATCTCTCAAAGGTATAGGGTATAAGAATGAAAAAGAATGTGCCTTGGATAGTCACAGAACAGTCAAAGCAGTCTGTGAGGCCTTTGCTTTGAATTCAGCTCAGCTACTAGTCAACTGGACCACTGAGGTAGGGAATTTTTATCATTTTTCTTCCTGCGCGCAGACCCTTGTCCCTATTGTTATTTAATTAACACCGACAATTGCATCTAGCACTGCCATTTTCATTTAATTAGAGCTCCGTTACTTTGGCTTGTTTTCAGCAATTAGCTCTCTTCTTAAACGAGTATTAATCTTTCAATAGGAAATGGTTCCGCAATTGAGGGAAAAGAAGAGGTGTAATTTGAGGAAAATGATATCCTTAATCTGTTGTCAATCATACATGGTTTTCCTTGGGTGGTTTGTCCCCATCAATATGTAATTACGAGAAAGATTTGCAGGGTGACGTCTTCATTTCAATGTTATCACCCTGTGTTTATTTCTGAAAACGTTAGCACATGTGCGCACTTAAAAAAAAATAGCAGGCAAGTCAGGCTGACGCAAACTGCATCCTGATACCATAAGATTGCTGTTTCATAGACAGCATTTTACAGAGTTCTGCTGTCCAAACTAACGCAAGTCAGCCTCAAGATTATAGAACCTCACCCTACCTAACAAAACCCTCACCCTACAGTATTCTTTGACGGTGAACGTACAATTGTCCAGATATTGAATGTGCTTCACACCGTGCTCCTTTTAGTTTGTTCTTTAACATATAAGTTCATGATTGCATTGACCTGCCCAAGGATGCAAACCTAAATGTACTTCCTAAGATAGTAGTTCCCAATACTGGTGGGCACTTTTGAAATATTGAGACTGGGGAGTGGCCATTACCACAGAATGGACACCATGCAAGGGGCAGGACAATCACAAAATGGCTGCCATGGGGTGCCAGAAACAATCACAGAATGTCAGGAGGTTTCAGTCCAGGCATCCTATTACAGAATACAGGCAATTATTTCTCTACAGGTGGTACCCATAGCCACAACTGGCTACAAATGACACCTCACAGGGTGGGGAGGGGAAGGAAAAGGAGATTGTAAGCTGCTCTGAGTCTCCTTCGAGTAATGAAGGGTGGGGTATAATCCAATCTCCTTCTTCTCCTCCTCCTCCTCCTCTTCTTCGTCTTTTTGTCAGCCTCCAGGTGGTGGGTGGAGATCAGTTCATCTGGAGAAATTGGCCACTTTGGAAGATGGACTCTATGGCATTATAACCTGCTGAGGTCACTCCCCAAACCCCGCCCTCTTCAGGCTCCACTCCCAAAATCTCTAGGTATTCCCAACATGAAATTGGCAGCCCTAAGTCACAAAGATAACACTTCCGGATCTAGTGAAGTGGAAGAAACCCAAGATTGGCTGTGTTCCTTGGGGATAAAGCACATGGGTGCTAGGAAACTCATCAGCAAGTACCCATAGTGCCCAGAGATGCCACGTTGAACATCACTCTCCCAGGAAGTTCAGTGAGGGACAACCTAACCTTACAACAGTCATCTTATAACAAGCAAAATTGTCTGTAGCCATTATAGTATGACTCTACAGAAGCTAATTTGCACCTTATTTAAAGCTGTGGATGAAATTGAATTCAGCAGATGGATATGACAGTCTGTACATTGGATCAGGAGAACCAGATGTGCCTTTCTGTAGAACTAGCTCAGGTTCTGCATGACTGAGTAAGGCCATGGGCAATTTTTGTATCAGACAGTATTTGGGTCTACAATTTGTCACACAAGGCATTAAACACAGTAAGTGTATTCGTATTTTTTTTTTTTATTTCAGGGAAACAGTGGGTGTACAGAAAAGGGAAAGAAAAAGGGGGTTATACAACACAATTAGATAGTACAAAATTTATAAGACAGACAATATTTTTCCCTTTCAATCCCTTCATTATAATTTACAAGTATATTACATTATAAAATACAACAGTTCTTATTTCAGTTGGGGTACAGTTATATTCAACATTTAAGTTTCAAACTTCATAACTAATCTATTTTGACTACAACACTAGTTTCATCATTACAGTGTATTCAATATAGCATATTTTGCCACTTCTACATATTAATTGGAACCTTTAATAGATATGCAGTTATGTGCACCTTGCTAACTGCCTCCAAAAAAAAAGCTCCAAACCAGAAGGGAACATTCAGATTTCCCAAGCGGCTTGGGTGCACAATGGATTGATCAGACATCCAGAAATGTGGGGTAAAACCACACGCCCCGTGGTGCCAAATAACTCCAGCTCAATAAGAACAGGGTGCCCACGACTGGAGAACGGAAAACAGATGTTGCTGTCTGAACGAGCATTTTAAATCCAGAAGGGAACAGCAACAGCACCAGATCAAACAGCACATCTGATCGCAGTCTCCATCTCTCCTCAAATTTTGAAATAGACCTGTTTCTCAAATAGGTTGTTAATTTTGCCTTTACTACATATTCAGTAAGTTTATTTTCCCACTCTTTTTTTTGTTGGTCTTTATGCTTCTCATATTCCCTATAAGAGAAGCCAATGTTGGATCAGGCCAATGGCCCATCGAGTCCAACACTCTGTCACACAGTGGCCAAAAATACCAGGTGCCATCAGGAGGTTCACCAGCGGGGGCAGGACACTAGAAGCTCTCCCACTGTTGCTCACCCCCCCCCCCAGCACCATCACTTGCCCCAGACTGAGATATCCTATCTATACCTTGTGGCTAATAGCCACTGATGGACCTCTGCTTCATATGTTTATCTAATTCCCTCTTGAAGCCATCCATGCTTGTAGCCACCACCACCTCCTGTAGCAGTGAATTCCATGTGTTAATCACTCTTTGGGTGAAGAAGTACTTCCTTTTATCTGTTCTAACCCAACTGCTCAGCAATTTCATTTCTTCTAAATGTGGACTGACGTCTAGGTTCCATTTTGCTGCATAAATAGTTCTCGCCACTGTCACCATGTATTCTTCTAAAAATTTCGGTAATTTGTTAGGCAGAACACCTAATAGCATGCTATTGACTTCCACTGGAAATTTAAGCTTTCATATGTTCTGCCTTTTTTGGTGTTTTTCTTTCCAATATCTTTTTGCTTTTTACAAGTCCACCACATGTGAAAGAAGGTTCTATCTATGTCTTGACATTTCCAGCATTTTCCTTTGTAATTTTTATGTGCTTTGTCAATGTCCAACACAATAAGTATATTAACTAAAAAGTAACCCCCATAACATTTTATTTGACTGCATGGGAGCTATGCTTAGGATTGCACCAGTGATCTAGTAAAATTTTGAACATCTATATTTTTTTGCATTTGTGTGTGTGTGCGCGCGCGCACGCGTGCGCGCGTGTGCCTGGAAGTCATTCATTCATTCATTCATTCATTCATTCATTTATTTATTTTGAATTTATATTCCGCCCTCCCCACCGTACGGCAGGCTCGGGGTGGCTACCAACAGATACAATTACAGTTACAGATTAAAACTATAAAACCATATCCATAAAAACTTACAAAACACAACGAATTACACAACAAGATGGCACCATTTTGTCGACTATATCTGAGAAGCGTCGCAGATGGTAGGCAGTTCCGATCAGTGCTCAATGGTCTGGGTTGGTGGGTTCCAAAACAGGGCCAGACTGTAAAATCGGGGCGGCCCCTACTTGAAAGCCTGGTGGAAAAGCTCCATCTTTCAGGCCCTGCGGAACTGCAAAAGGTCCTGCGGGACCCTGATGTTATCTGGGAGCTCATTCCACCAGTTTGGGGCCGGCACCGAAAAGGCCCTGGCCCTTGTGATCACTAATCAGGCCTCCCTCGGCCCCGGGACAGCCAGGTGGTTTTGGGACCCTGACCGCAGTGCTCGCTGGGGTACATATGGGGAGAGACAGTCCCTCAGGTAGATAGGTCCCTGGCCATATAGGGCTTTATAGGTAAGCACCAGCACCTTGAACCTTACCCGGTATGCTATAGGCAGCCAGTGCAGTGCTTTTATGGCGGGCTGGATGTGCTCCCACTTAGGGAGGCCCACCAGCAGCCTTGCCACCGCATTCTGCACCAGCTGCAGCTTCCGGATTTGGGACAAGGGCAGCCCCATGTAGAGAGCATTGCAGTAATCCAATCTTGAGGTGACCAAAGCGTGGATCACCCAGGTCATTGCGTTCAAGGAAGGGAACCAGCTGCTTGATCAGCCATAGATGATAAAAGGCCGACCTTGCAGTGGCTGCTACCTGGGCCTCCTTCGTTAATGAGGGGTCCAGGAGTACTCCCAAACTCCTAACCACCGACGCCGGCACCAATGGCGCCCCATCGAAGGTCGAGAGAGGGATCCCTACCCTTGGTCCACTCTGACTCAGGTACAGGACCTCTGTCTTCGTCGGATTCAATTTCAGTCAGCTCTGTCTAAGCCAACCAGCCACGGCTTTCATAGCCAGGTCCAGATCACCCGGACTAGAGTCTGACTGGCAGCCCAACAACAGATAGAGCTGGGTATCATCAGCATATTGATGACAACCCAGCCCATGCCTCTGGGCAATCTGAGCGAGGGGGCGCATGTAGATGTTAAACAGCATTGGGGAAAGTACTGCTCCCTGTGGCACTCCACAGACCAGCAGGTGTCTTTGGGAGAACTGTTCCCCAATCGCCACCCTCTGTCCCCGATCTTGGAGAAATGAGGAAAGCCACTGTAAGGCCAACCCCTGGATCCCAATGTCAGCAAGGCGGTGGGCCAGTAGCTGATGGTCAACCATGTCGAACACTGCTGACAGGTCTAACAACATCAGCGCCACCACACCGCCCCAATCCAGATGCCTCCGGAGGTCGTCTGTGAGGGTGACCAGTACCGTTTCTGTCCCATGGCCTGGTCGAAACCCGGACTGGAAGGGATCTAGTATGAAGGCGTAATCCAAAAAGCCCTGCAATTGGTCCGCCACCGCCTTCTCGATCAGTTTACCCAAGTAGGGTAAATTAGATATCGGCCAATAGTTAGCTAATTCGGCCAGATCCAGTGATGGTTTTTTAAAAAGGGGGCGTACTACAGCCTCCTTAGGGCACTGGGGAACACCCCCTTTGCAAGGGATGTGTTGATAACTTCCCTTAGTGCCTCTTGTACCCCCTCACGACTTGCTTTAATTAGCCATGATGGGCACAGATTGAGACTACAGGTGGTTGGGCAGACCGATAGGAGCAATTTGTCAACCTTCTCTAGATAGAGCAGACCGAAATAATCCAGAATGTGACCAGAAGACGTGCTTGGAGCCTCAAGTTCCGCTACTGTATCAACTGTGGCAGGGAGATCCCGGCGGAGCGACAAGACTTTATCTGCAAAATAGTTCCCAAAAGCCTCTCAGCCAATGTCCAATTCCCTATCATTTGGTCTGCCTTTTGGCAGTGTTGTCAAAGACCAAATTGTCCTAAATAATTGGGCTGGGCGGGAACTTGCAGACGCTATCTCGGCCGCATAAAAAGCTTTTTTTGCAGCCTTGACAGCCATCTCATAGGCTTTCATAAACGTCCTATAGGCTGCTCTTGCTGCTTCGTCAGGGGCTCGACGCCACTGTCTCTCTAGTCGTGTAAGCTCCCACTTCATCACCCTCAGCTCCCATGTATACCATGGGGCGAACCGAGAGCGGGGGCGCAGAGGACACCGAGGAGCGATCTGACAACTCCTACTGGGGCATGGAGGACATGCTTCTGGCCTCCTGGCCCTGGTATTCCTTGGAAGTCTCCCATCCAAATACTTGCCAGGATTGGCCCTGCTTAGCTTCCAAGATCAGGCTTGCCTGGACTATCTGGGTCAGGGCTAGTTTTGAACATCTATACTGAAGGATAAACACATATGTGTACATGCACACACACACACACACAAATAAGACATTAGATGAAACAAATTAAAGCTTAGATGACACCAAGGTGACCAAAACCAGTACATTCAGAGACCCCCTGCCATTTAGGAAGCAGAAAGTTGTATGTTTTCCTGGACTGTTTTGGAGACTATGAACCAGCTGCAAGATGAACAAGGCCAGGTATGTTTCTACCCTCAGTTATTTTTTTCAGGCTTCAATGTCACTAAAAAGATAACGTACGTATGAATGTTAGCACGTGCCCTGCAGCAACATGAGGATAAGGTGGGGAGACAAGTCCAGCTACTGCACAGACTCAGAACAGCGTAGTTCAGGGGTCCCCGATGTGGTGCCCATGAGAACCATGGTGCCCACAGACACCTATTCTGGCACTCACTAAGTATTTTTAGGAAGTGGGCGGGGCCAAGTAGGGCTTTTGCTCAGCAAGGCTTCTGATTGACTGTTGGAGATTTGATTGGCTTTGCAGATTTTTTTAAATGTTGCTTTGGCTGCAACTGCCACCACAGCACAAGGACCTTCACTGTGTGACTGAAGTTAAGTGGTGGCAGCCATTTTGTGGCTGGTTCTGCCACCTACAGCAGCCATTTTGCGGCAGCTGTTTTGTCACTGCAGCTACCATGCTGTGTCAGAATTATGGTTCCCAGACCCCTGGTCTGTCAAACCTTGCTCGCTGTACACACTTTGGGTTGCCATGGTAATGGGGGGAGGGAATTCCTGCAGGGAGGGGATGGAGTGAATGAGTGAGAGAATGGGACCTTTCACTTCTAACAGCCATAACTTTCCTTGCAAGCGTGCCTCCTTTCTTGTTCCCACAGGAAGGTGTCCTTGGAGCTTTTTGGTGCTGGCTTTTCAGTAGATAACCAAACCATATGTTTTCCCTCCCTGGTTGAGATGGTGCTAGGCATGGTGTGTGAGTGATGTGTGCTTGGGGAAGGAAGGGGCTTTGTTCGAATTATCTATAATAAGCATGTACCCGCAAAAGTGCTTCAGTTCTAACACACGTAATGTTCTGGATCATGCATGCTTCTCAATAAACTTATCATGGCCAAAGAGAGAGTTGTTGAGAGTAACTTGACCAGGGGTCTGACAGGTCTATGGTTTGAAACCACTTTTAACCATAAAGTTTGTCCAAAAAGCAGAGCATCACCGTGCAACATTGCTGATTCAATGACATCACTTCCACATGATGTCATCATGTCAAGGATGTCACCACCCATCCCAGACCGCCCCCCCCAAAAAAATCCCCCCATCAGCACATCAGTTGCACCTGGCAACCCTAGTCAGAGTTCCAAATGCACCCACAGGCTCTAAAAGGTTGTGGAAAACTCGGTGTAGTTTGTAGAATCGCCACACGACCCTTCTTGCTTCCTGCTTGGTCCCACGAGTGGGCCAGACACAAACTTTGGACTGGCTTCATTCAGCCTAGGGGTCAGTGCAGCTGTTCTGATCTATTCTACATGTCCCAGACAGCTGTCATGAACATTACAGATTTCAAGGTTCCCTGGAGTAGCCCACCTTAATTCCCAACCAGACCAACATCCACCCTACTTTCCTACTTCCGCACACTGGGTTGGATCCAACAACCTTCTCTGCAGGCGAAATGAGGAAAGAGTCCAGCCAAGTGCACCAGAACCTCCTATGACCCTGCCCAGGAGGTGTGAGAACAGGAGGAGGAAGAGAAGCAGCAGCAGAAGGGCTGTGACAACCAGCAACAGCTACAGTATTTCAGACAGATCAGGTCCATCTTGCATTGTGAAAAGGAGAGAGAATGTATGGTTATATTTCTTGTTTGGATGCACAGGAAAAGGACAGAGGAGGTTTGTGTGCATCTACTTCCTGTGTCTAATATGTGCATCCATGTGTAAGATATATAATAGTTTTCTCTGTTCCAGACCTGTAGCTACCGGGGGGGCATTTCGGGGCGCTGCCCCCTTAATTAAAAGCCCTGCCACACAAATAGACATGCCAGAAACCTTATTTTTGAGGATGTTTTCCAAAGGCTCATGGGAATGCTTTTGAAATACTCACCTAGGTGGTATATTGCAGGAATGGGTTAGCAGAAAGGGGAATTGCTGGAGATGTATTGAAGGTGCCACTCTTGAGTGCCCTTCTAAGCTTTATTGCCCTGTGGAAGGGAACTCAAAAGGCATTTAGATGCCTTCTGAAGGCAATTAAGTGACCTCTGAACTGTTTCTTCCTAGGAACTGATGTGCTGGCTGCCCTGTCCCTTGAAAGGAAGGGCTAGAAACAGGCTTGGAGTCTCCCTCTTTTAAAGACAGGCATTCAGATTAATTTAATTAACTGTAATTTAAATGCCCCCTGAACAGGGGGAGAGATTCATCCAGTTTCTTCTTTTATAATATTTCTGCACCAAATTTAAAAAACTGTGCCTTTGGAGAGAGCTTTTGGGAGCCCTGACTAGTCTTTATTTAAGATATGGCTGCTTCTAATCTAATTCAGCTGATTATTTCTGCTGTCCTTTGACCAGGGGTGCTATATTCCATTTGCTTCTTGTTTTTGTTTTTTTTTAAGTATTGAGCGGGAGGCGATGAATTCAAACAACAGGCTTTTATTCAGTGACATTGCTCAGCTCCAAAGTCAGCTCTATGAGAGCGGCACCTTAATTTATACTGTTCCAACACATAACTTTCAACAAAGTAACTATTTTTTTTGCCATTTTTTTCTCCTTTATTGAAGGGATTCAAAGGGTACAAGCAGTAAAGAGTGTGTTAAATATTGGAGATTCTTAATAATATATTGGAATACAAAGTTAAAGACTTAGCTTGTATTACAGCAATTCTTAAACATTCCCGTCACATTAAACTAAGGTTTAACAAAGTAACTATATACAAGCAATACTGTTGGACCTAAGCCGGTCTCAGCGATTGGGTATCTGGATTGTCTTTAGGACCAATGGGAGTCTTTAGTCATCAGCCAATAAGAATTGGAGCTTTCAGATACCAGAGCCCTATCAAGCTATTGCTGCTTCGATTCTCCAAACACAAACACAACAGTTTTGTTTCTTTTTGTATTATAGGTTTTAATTATTATTCACCATTTGTTAGCTGTCTAGTGGACTGGGTATGCATATTTTAATGGATAAATCAATATAAATTATTTACTGCAGGAAACAACAATATAAATGTTTCATGATACAATCTCAGCCTCATTCTGTGTAAGGGCAAGTTCTTTTTCCTGGGAAAATGCCCTCTTTTATGAGTATTCATTCAGCGAGAGCCCAAAAACAGTTTCCTTCTCACCTACTTTCCTACCCCTATAACTCCAGTAGCACTGAGCTGGTCTGAAGTAATAAAACTTGTACAACATACCGGGAAAGAGGCCCCGGCCCATTAAGTGTTTACAATCTGTATTACACAGGATGGCAGACTGCAAGAGACAGCAACAGGCAAGGAGGTAGGAACAGCCATGGAGATTTATGGAGCAAAAGGTCATAAGGTTACATGTTTCCAAATTGTCCCAGTTAATGTAGAGTTTAGAGGCCACCCATTTTTTAAAAAACTAAACAATGTCATGCTGATTTTTATTTATAGCAAGTGGGATGAATCTATGCAGTGAGGTCTATCCATAAATATTGTTGTAGTTGTTGTTTGGCTTAACAAAATCCAGACTCTTTGGTCCCATGAGTTAAAAGTTTCCCAGATAACAGAAAAGGCAACCGTGCCTTCCACAAAGACCTTAAGGACCCCCAGCATCAATTCATGCTCAAAAGTTATGGCAGCTGACTCATTAAACTTAAGGGAACCTAATTTATTACCAACCAAGAACAAGCCAGTAAAAGTTCACTGAATGGTCAGCTTATTAGAATGACTTCACTAGTCGTAATAGGTGCCACAACCTGGTATGTTAATCCAGGTGATTTCACAACAACAATTTTTGTAAGAATCAAGGTCTTAAATTATTTACCTAAGTTAATTATTCATCCTACTGTATTAGTCTAGTAACAGTGAAATCCCAAGTACAGTTACTCCTTGTCCGATGGACTCAATGGATTTTGAAGGGTGTAGCTCTGTTTCGGATGGCACTGTAAGATATCCAGTACACCTATTTGGAACAATTTATCTACTAATAAAGTTCATAGAACATGAGACTGCTGTGAGATGTTGTGTGCTGGAAAATGAGTTTCTGAACACTTCCATGTAGGTCATTACCAGACTGCATATTTAAATCAGAAACCAATGCATAATTAAGCACACTAAGACCCATTAATTTGAATTGGGCAGAACAGACTGAAGCTTTAAACTTGACACAATGAAATACCGTTACGATCTAAGATTGTCAAGTTGCTGGAAAACATCACTCTATAACATCAAAAGAGTATGCAGATCTAGTGGGTAGGATCCAGCCAGCTTTTTTGTTCTGTTTTATCCAGTTCCCCTCATTATAGCCCCTGTCCCTTATGGCTTTTGCCCACGCAGGTCTCTTGATCCCAAACATAGCCTTTCTGGAGGTCAAAGGGGACACCCTCTTCCCTTTTTTCACCAGTGGAAAAGTAGGCTGGATCCAGCCCAGGTTTTTCTATCCTGTTCCTTCTTCTCAGTTTCTTCACCCATCATACCTCCCACCAAGAACAAGGCTCTGGAGAACAATGTGTGTATGACATGCATTTATAACTTCACCCTGTTTTTGTTTTACTTTTTATTTTTTTATTTTTAACTCTTTTCAGAAAGCCAGTTTGGTGTAGTGGTTAAGTGCGCGGACTCTAATCTGGGAGAACCGGGTTTGATTCCCCACTCCTTCACTTGCACCTGGCTTGGATGACCTTGGGCAAGCCATAGCTCTGTACCAGCTGTTCTCTCAAGGACAGTTGTCTCAGAGCTCTCTCAGCCTCACCTACCTCACAGGGTGTCTGTCGTGGGGAGGGGAAGGGAAAGGAGTTTGTAAGCTGCTCTGAGGCTGTGGTCACACGGGCCTTAAATGTGGGAGGAAGGGCTATTTCCTCCCGCATTTAAAGGGGCCGACCAGACGGCTGGCCCCTAGTCCCGTGCCGAAGCGGGATCCAATGCGGGTTCCTCCCACATTTTCCGACCCCGGGAAAATCAAGTATTTTCCCGGGTGTTGCGGGAGGAACCCGCATTGGAGGTATCTGGACAGCCCTCTCTCGCAAGCATTGTGAGAGCAGGGCTGTCCAGATAGCCCTGCTGGCCATTTTTTTTCCCCTTTTACACTTGGGCACATGGCTATCCATGCGCCCAAGGGTAAAAGGGGGGGGAACCCGACTTACCAAGGCGGATGGCGGGTCGGAGGCTGCCACCGCCACTTCCAGTCCTGCTGGGGCCGCCTCCGCCGCCTCCACAGCCTGCGCTGATGTCTCTTCAGCGGCGGCGGCTGCCGCCGCCACCACCGTTTCCGCCGCCGCCGCGGCTGCCGCCTCTTCCCCCGTGGCTGCCGCCGCCTCCGCCACGGCCGCCGATCACGGTGCCACAGGGGTTGGGATGTTTAGATATCCCAACCCACTGTTGAAAAATGCTGCCCCTTTAAATCCGGGATCCCTCCCGGATTAAAGGGGCCGTGTGACCGTGGCCTGAGACTCTCAAGTGAGTGAAGGGCGGGGTATACATCCAATCTTTTCTTCTTCTTCTCAGAGTGTAAACATTAATATAACAACTACATAATAACGCAATGATTGAATAAAATTATATAATCGAACAATAAAGAAGTTTTTCGTGAATAAAAAAAAATCAAAAGTGATTGAATAAAATTATATAATCGAACAATAAAGAAGTTTTTTGTGAATAAAAAAAATCAAAAGTAACAAATTATAACAGGTTAACCAAAGTTTGATGTGGATAGAACTTTTAAGGTCAGCTGACCATGAATGACAAAAACATCATTTCTTACATATCAGAATAATGATACAGTTAAAACAATGCCAGAAAACTATAAGTGGTTGGTATGGTTGTCTCTGAGTCATTTCTATTAGTTACGCAGTCCCAGAAAGGAAGCCATTGTTCTAGGAAATTGGAATTATCAATAGAATGAAGTTGATCTGAAATCTTTTCCATGATGAAAAATCCTATATTTCCTTATACCATTGTGAAATCGATGGCAGATCTTTATTTTTCCATTTAGTGGCTGCAGCGGCACAGAGGTTAAGATGCTGAGTTGCAGACCAGAAGATCGGTAGCTCAGCAGTTTGAGACCCGAGTGCCACATGACGAGTGAGCTTGCGTCTCTGGCCCCAGCTCCTGCCAACCTAGCAGTTTGAAAGCAAGAAATTGCAAGTATATAACTAAGTACTGCTTCAGTGGGAAGGTAACAGCGTTCCATGCACCTCGGCATTTAGTCATGCTGGCCACATGATCATGGAAAAGTCTTCAGACAGTGCTGGCTCTTCGGCTTGGAAATGGAGATGAGCACCGCCACCTAGAGTTGGGCTCGATTGGCTTCCGAGCAAGGGAAACCTTTACCTAAAATAAAAACTAAATATTTTCTTAAAGCTGAAATATTTAAATCTTCCCATAGATTTAATAAAAGTATTTCAGAACGAATGGGTAATATGTAACCCACGATACTTTTAATCTGTAAAATGATTTTTCCCAGAAGACCTTTATCATAGGACAGTCCATCCAACAATGAATGTAGGATCCAACAGCACAGCAGTTTCTGGCATAAGGGGTGATTGTTGGGATTAATACAACTTAATTTTCAGTGTCATATACCATATTGCCAGAATTTTAAATGATAATAATTTTGTATTTATCAGTTTTGTCAAAAGAGATTTTGAGTTCCAAATTGAGATTTTTGAGTTTGAACAATCTTTTTGCCATTTTCTCTGATATGGTATAGATGTATTTTTCACATTAAAAAGCAAACAAGATGTATATTTTGAGATTATCCTTTTCAGTTTACTGTATCCAATTTTAATAATTGTTCAAATTTGGTGAGCATTCCTTTTAGACCTATTTTGACTTTTGGGTTTTCTGACAAGTGTTGTACTTGTAAATATTGAAACCAGGCAAGTTTGATTTCGGAATCATTTTCTAGTTTTGATTTTTCTATGATTTTTATAAAATATATCTATTAATCTTGTTTTATTAAAGGCCCTCAATGTTTACCTGGTTTAAACCATGACTGACCAAGAAAAAATGTTATGGGTGAAATTCCTGGAGCCAGTGTCTTCTTTTTTTATCCCAGATTTGGAGGCTGGCGTTTAAATATTTGTTCAAGTTTATTTGGGGTGGTTGTTCTTTTTGTTTATTCCAGGTAATTTCTTTTATCTTTGCTGTGCCAACATAAGATTGTTCTATTTTGTTCCCAGTTGGGGGTTTCAAATGCATTTAAGAGAGATACCAAATTTATGAGTTGGGTGGCTTCAAAGTAAGTTTTTAGATCTGGCATGTAAAGCCCACCCATTTTAGAAGGATGTTTCATAATATTATGTGATACTATGGATACCCTTTGTGGGAATAAATACAACAGGCTCTAGAAAGAGGCTCTGGGTAGGTGCTCTAGCCTTGGGCACTCAGTGTCAATTTTCTGTGGCGACCTCAGCAGGGTATAATGACACAAAGCCCACCGTTTTGTCCAAGGGAATTGAAGTCTGCCATCTGAAGAGCAGTTGTATTTCTGAGTGATCTCCACCCCTCACCTGGAGACTGGCAATAATGGTCTTCCAGGAGGAAATGACTGGTTTGGAGGGTGGAGCCAATGGCATTGTACCTACCTTTCTGAGGTCCCACCCCGCCTCAAACCCCACCATCTCCAGGTTCCACCCCTCAAATCTCCAGAAATTTCTCAACCTGGAGTTGGCAGTCCTATCTCCTTCCCAGATAACCATCAACCTACCTTTATCTGCTCCTCCCCCTCCCTGCAACTTCTACCTAGGAAAAGAACAGTCTTTCTTGGCAGTGGGGACCAAAGCAATTCACAGGTGATTAACACGTGGAATTCACTGCCGCAGGAGGTGGTGGCGGCTACAAGCATGGACGGCTTCAAGAGGGAATTAGATAAACATATGGAGCAGAAGTCCATCAGTGGCTATTAGCCACAAAGTATAGATAGGAACTCTCAGTCTGGGGCAAGTGATGCTCTGTAATCTTGGTGTTTGGGGGGGCAACAGTGGGAGGGATTCCTGCCCCCACTGCTGGACCTTCTGAGGGCACCTGGTGTTTTGGGGCACTGTGTGACAGAGTGTTGGACTGGATGGGCCATTGGCCTGATCCAACATTGGCTTTTTTTATGTTCTTATGTTCTTACAACATTCTCTTCTTCCCCTTTTGATTTCCACAACAACCCTGTGAGGTAGGTTAGGCTGAAAGTCCTTGAGTGGTCTGAAATCACCCACTCAGTTTCCACAGCAAGAACCTGGGTCTGGCAGACCTGCCCTGAAGCACTAATGGCTACATCACACTGGCTGTCATGGGGGGCCACCTCAGCGGGGTATAATGAGACAGAGTCCACAATTTTCTGCAGGGGAACTGATCTCTGCCATGTGGAGAACAGTTGGAATTCTGAGTGATCTCCAGTCTTCACCTGGAGACTGGCAGCAATGGTTCTCCAGGAGGAACAGTACAGTGGGGACCAAAGCAGCTTACGTCATTCTCTTCTCCCCCTTTTGATTTGCACAACAATCCAGTGAGGTAGGGTAGGCTGAAAGTCTGTGACTGGTCTGAAATCACCCACTCAGCTTCCACAGCAAGAACCTGGGTTTGGCATACCCTGCTCTGAAGTGCCAACTGCTTTGCCACACTGGCTGTCCTAGTTGAGAACCAGTTTAGAATTGTGGTTAAGAGCATGGACTCTAATCTGGGAGAACTGGGTTTGATTCCCCACTTCTCCATATGCAGCTGCTGCAGAGGTATGGGGAAAATGGAGACTACAGGAGGAAAGGCTACAAAAATGGCACAGATGTGGGCAAGATCTTTTTTTTAAAAATGTCTTCCTGCCTACATAGTGTGCAAAGCCACTCTGAATGCCCTCTTTCCAAAAAGATTGTTATCAAACTAGGCTTGGCAAAGACCGTATCAAAGCAGAGGAAAACCTGGTCAGTGGATGATTAAGGGGTGATGTCATGAGTAGGCTCCACATACATCCATGCTCCAGCTTGGATGCCAAACTGGAGCATGACCTCCATGTGGAAGCGACCGATATCCCCAGTAGAAGTAGCGTTATAAAGTCTTTTATTTAATGCTATGTAAAACAGTGGCCTTTCTTGAACTGAGATTCAGAATATTCACATTAACCTAGAAACTTCATACCACCAAGCTGTCAAATGAAAACTGGAGTTATCACAGTTATAGGTCAACCTCACCCTCATTAATGCACACAAAACGATCTAGTTTCACTTGCCAAATACTGTAAAGTATATTTTTATGCACTACTTTCAAAATATACTATAAATTTTACATAGCTACATAAGTACTGGACGCAGCCAGCTTTTTAACTCAGTCTCACCTAATATCCCTCCTTTCTACAGCCCCTGTCCCACATAATCAGTGTAGGTCTCACGATGTCCAGCACAGGGTTTTTGGCAGTCAAAGGGGATCCCCCTCCTCTCCAGTGAAAAAACTGGTTGGATCCAACCCTGCATCTTGACTTTTACTTAAGCACCATTTTAGTCATCCTGTTTAAACCGAGGTGTTTGAAACTAAGTACCGTATTTTTTGCTCCATAAGACTCACTTTTTCTCCCAAAAAAAGTGGGGGGGGGAAGTGTGTGCTTCTTAAACCCCCCTCACCTTTCCCAAGCCACGGCACCGAGCAGAGCTAGGTGCGTCTTATGGTCAGGTGCATCTTATAGAGCGAAAAAATAGTACCTTCTTGACCAGGGCTGGGACACAGAGGCAGGTAATATAAGCCCCCTCTCTGAAACGTCCTAACCCGCTGGGAGACACTAGAAGTCACCATGACTTCCAGGCTCACAAGCACACAGAGAGAGAGAGAGAGAGAGAGAAAGAGAGAAATACTCACCAAAAAATAAAAAATAAATAAAACGTTTATGTTCACACGTAGTAATTTCAGTGTTAATGGTCATAAAAGTCCAACACACTGAGGCTGCTATCCTGTGCACATTTAACTGGGAGCAAATGCTATTGAACTCAGTGGGATATACTCCACATGATCATGGAGAAGTCTTCAGACAGCGCTGGCTCTTTGGCTTGGAAACGGAGATGAGCACCACCCCCTAGAGTCAGATTTGACTGGCTTTTGAGCAAGGGAAACCTTTACCTAATTCTCCCTATAAGCTGTGGATTCTTGTGAGCGAAAATTCGATTTCGTGAGCTACTGGCATTAAAGTTGAGAGTGAGCCATTTGGCTACTGCATAAATTAGCCATCCTTCCTGAGCTAAGACAAAAACGTGTGAGCCGGAGGCTAAAAAACTGAGCTAGCTCACACTGACTCAGCTTAGAGGAAACAGAGTAGACTTAAGGTTCTTCCTTAATTCTTTTACCAGTGTCACAAAAAATAAAGTGTAAGCCTAATGAAGAGCCAGTGCTGTCCAAAGACTTCTCCGTGGTCATGTGGCCAGCATGACTAGACGCCAAGGCGCACGGAACGCTGTTACCTTCCCACTGAAGTGGTACCTATTTATCTAATTGCAATTTCTTGCTTTCAAACTGCTAGGTTGGCAGGAGCTCACTCTGTCATACAGCACTTGGGTCTCGAACTGCTGAACTACCAACCTTCTGGTCTGCAGCTCAGTGTCTTGACCCCTTGAGCCACTGCAGCTCAATCTCTAATTTTTGTTGTTAAATTTTTACATTTTTGTTGTTGCTTTAGGCTGATCCTGCATTGAGTATGGCCCCTTCCAACTCTATGATTCTAAGGGGAAATGTATTGCACTACACCTCCCTTCCTGTGCCCACCCATTGTGACTTCCAGCCCAAGCCCAGAAACACAACGTTGGCTTTAAATTACTTGTTAAAGCTACTATTCTGCCACCTATTTGGGAGTAAGTCTGCTTGAGTAAGCATGCATGGGACTGGACTGCCCAAGGAATATTTTGCCTTTTTCAATTATCAGCTCATTTGATTACCTGTTTCTTAATGAAACATCGCTAAAGATCGCTAAAAGGCAAATAATTCACTGGCTCCCAAATGAACAAAGTAATGGGCTCTTCATCAATCATCAGCAACTCCCCCCCGCCCCCAGTGCCTGCTGTGGAAAAGCCTCCCCCCACCCCAAAGGCCTAAGGGCTCCCCACTTCTCACTGGTGGTCAAGACCACAAAGAAAAACTAGACCGAGCTCCATGTGGGAGGCAGCAGTGAGAGGAAATTATAAATCTGACTGCCGGACATGTTAAATGCATTAAGTTATCTCGAGGTGTGTGCCTGCAAGTTTGTGTTTCTGGACTGCAAGGGGGAAGGAAGGAAGCAACAGTATTCGGGGCAGTCGCTGGCGATCTGGAGCTTGCCAAAGCTAAACAGGCCGTGTATCAGTGAACTGAATGCGAAAGTCAAGAATTAACGGGGATTGACTGCAGCTTTCAGTGAGCAGTGGGTAACATGTGAATAGCCATTTGAGTTAACAGTATGGGGCAGTATTCTGATTATTCTGGTTCTTATCATTATCATAAATGTAGGATGAACTTGGTCTGCTGACTGTATTCAACCTCCCACGGAGCAAATGTGGAACAATATTTGGTCGCTCTCTAACAAATTCCAAGATATTTAGCATTCGGTTTAATACTTTTAAAGTTTTTAATAGGTGGTATTATACTCCTCAGATTCTTCATTGAATAAATCCTAGATACCCATTGAGGTGCTGGAAAAAATGTAGCCAACCAGCAGATTTTGCTCATTGCTGGTGGTTTTGCCCGTATATTCAAACTTTTTGGAAAACCATTTTAGTTCAAATATTTTTGATAACAGGTCACAATTTAACACCTTCATTAGAAGCGATTATTTTGGAAGCAAGCTTAACTCAATTTGATAACAATAGGACTAAATCACAACTATCCATACTTATTGCGGTGGCGTATATTACAATTGCACAATTTTGGAAGAATGAAAAAACCCCAACGCTTTATAGCTGGCAAAACAAACTTTGGGAATGTTTTGTTTTTAGTAAAATTGTCAATCTCCCCAGTTCGGATGGAGGAAAACAGCAAGAATTATTTCAAGCGATTTGGTTTCCAATTGTATGTTATTTGAATGAATGTTAAATAATTCCAAGGAATCCCTTTTATGGAAATTTGCTTTACTTCTAAAGGAATATATGCCGTATTTATGTTTTGGAATTATGTTGGGGTAGCATACCGTGTGGTTATTAGATTTTTTTTTGTACTACTGTTTCAGTTTTATGCTGTGTTTGTATTTAATTATTATTGTTAATAAAAATTTATTGGGGGGGGGGAAATCAAGCCAACAAAAAAATTGTAAAAAAAAATGTAGGATGAAGAAAGGAAAGGAAGAATCATCCAACTGTTTTTCGTTGGCTACGAATGGGCATTGACTTTAGGCTCCAGCGATGAAACTGCTGTATATTTGGCTTCATTACTGAACGTGAGTGGACAGTGAGTGCTGGTTCGTTCCACACAATCCCTCCTGACTTGTTCTGTGATGTGGTACAGGATGATTCCATGGAGAGGTGTCAGCATGACTTGGGCTTAGCATACTGACACTGCGAACAGCAGTAAGCAGTGGTTCTGCAACCACAACAGCTGGAAATTGCTGCCAGCTGTTGCTTAGTATATCCTTCGTGCTGATTTTTTTTTCCCCCTTAAACAAGAGGAGTGTCCAGCTTGCTTGTGTGGCCCACCCCTGGGCATATGAGCAGGCAGAAAACAATCCAGAACAGGACACTGAGTAGGATTGCCAACCTCCAGGTGGAGTGTGGCGATCTCCTGCTATTACAACCAATCTCCAGACCTCAGAGATGAGTTCCCCTGGAGAAAATGGCAGCTTCTGAGGGTGGACTCTATGGCACTGTACCCCGCTGAGGTCCCTCCCCTCCCCAAACCCCAGGTTTCACCCCCAAAACTGCCAGGTCTACCCCTACCCAGAGCTGGCAACCCTAATACCAAGCATGCATCTTGTCTGGGTGGGTGGCTCCCTCCATTTGAAATAGTACATACCATACACATATGCTCTGCCATGTGCCACAATTGCACCTGACAGCTAAAGTTTGATTCAGGGGCTCTTAACATAAATCTGTCCAAAATGGAGATTGCCTAAATAAATCTGCGCCCACACCTACTCCAGCCTACACTGCTGAAAAACAAGGAACAAGGCTGTGAAATACAGACCACACCTTCAGCAGCAGCGATTCCCTTGTTTATACACACCTCTTCTCAGCTGCAGCTTGGCCAAATCAGCTTCACGGACCTTTCAGACCTTCTCAGTGTCAGTTCAGGGACACTGGTAGCCGAAAAGCACTCCGCTGGTTGTCTGATCTTTCCACGTAGCAAGGGCTTTGAGATTCTCCCTAGAGTGCCCTCATTTTATAATACTTTGGGGATTAAGAAATTCCAGACACATTTCCCCGTAGGCCAGGTCCCCTTTCAGTTTGGCACAGAGAGTCAGCAGCTGCAGTACTGCTCCACTTGAGGTAGGGGGGTTAAGCCTCTCCCTACCCTGAACCGAAAAATATTGACATGCAAGAGGATTTCCTCTGTTAAGCGCCCCCACTGAGCAGACTGGCCATTAATTAGATCCGGACCATTTCCGCAGAAGTGAAATTCCCCGCACTGACATTTTAAAAACTGCACTATATGAAATTTTCTGCACTGACATTTTTAAAACTGTGTGCTATGTGAAATTTTCCAGGGTAGGTTTTTTCTCACCAGGTCCAATCCCAAAGTTTTTTCCTTCTTACCCTGGGTTTTCAGAAGTCGCCAAAACTGGGAGATTCCAAAAATGTGGGGAAAGAAGAAGAAAACTTCAGGTTTGCACCTGATGAGGGAAAAAATCTACTGCAGAAAATTTCATTTAACATGCAGTTTTGTAAAATGTCAATGTGGGGAATTCACTACTGTGGAAATGGTCCTGGGTCAAGCAGAATGTCACTGTATAGACACCTGCTAATACATCCTAGCCACCTAGGGCTACAAAGCTGAATGCCCCTTGGTACTTTGTACTATGGTATACAGTTCTAGTCATTGTATCTCAAAAAGGACATTGCAGAGCTGGGAAAAGTATACAAGAGGGCAACCAAGATGATTAGAGGGTTGAAGCATCTTCCCTATGAGGCACCTGATATTTTTGGCCACTGTGTGACAGAGTGTTGGACTGGATGGGCCATTGACCTGATCCAACATTGGCTTCTCTTATGTTCTTATGAATTTCCAAGTTGCTTCTGTGGCAAGATCCAAGGAGGATATTATGAACGGGTGGAACCACTCATGGACCTCCTGACAGCACCTGGTATTTTTGGCCACTGTGTGACAGAGTGTTGGACTGGATGGGTCATTGGCCTGATCCAACATTGGCTTCTCTTATGTTCTGATAAAAGCTGAAGAGACTAGAAAAGAGACAACTAAAGGGGGAGGTTTATACAATTATGCATGCACTGGGGAGAGTTGACAAAGAGAACTTTTCCTCCCTCTTCCAAAATACTAGAACTTGAGGGCATCCAATGAAGCTGATGGGCAGTAGGTTCAGGAAGCACAAAAGGAAATAGTGAGTGATTAAAAGGAAACAGTGAGTGGTTAAAATGTGGAATTCACTGCCGGATGAGTGATGGCCACAGCTTTAAAAGGGGATTAAACAGATTCATGAGAATAGGACTATCAGTGGCTACTAGCCATGGTGACTAAAGGGAACCTCCACATTCAGAGGCAGTCAACCTCTGAACCCCAGCACAAGGTGGCAACACCAGGGAAAGGCCTCAGCCTCTACGCCCTGTTGTTGGCCCTCCAGAGGAACTGGTTGGCCACTGTGTGAGAAAAGGTTGCTGGACTAGATGGACCACTGGTCTGATCCAGCAGGGCTCTTCTGATGTTCCTGCTTTTAGAATTTGCAGGGTCAAGCATATGCATCAGTGAACCTGTGTATGTGCTTTCCACCTCAAGTTAAAAGAAGCAATTCTGCAGCTCTTTGCCTTGGAGATTCTGAGGTCGGTGGAAAGGCGGCATAGAGATGTTTTAGATAAACGTATGCTGGAATTTATGCATTCTGGCTTCGAAGCGGGGGGGGGGGAAACAAAACCAACTGGTGGAAATGGCTCACAGCCAATTGAACGTAACAGCTCAGCTGCAGACCTTGTGCTGCTCAGCTGTTAGGTTTAAATGGCCCCAAACAGCTCAACTGGATAAAGGTCCAGCAAATGTTCAGGGAGGGCACCTTCCCTGAACATCGGTTCAGGGGCTCCGAACCAGCCAGTGTCATGCCAAATTTTGGACTGTGAGCCAGTTTGTCCCCATCCCTAGTATGATTCAGCAGTCAGATGTTGTTTTGTACACATCCGAAGAAAAATAAATTAATTTTCTTTCACTTGGAAGTTTTAATGTGGGGGGGGGGGGGAGGAAAGCTTTAAAACGAAATGTTTTTATCTGTGTTAAAATGCAAAGTGCTTTCTTTGGCTACCCTATGTTTTCAGGAACAAATCGCTGAAGCTAGCCACATCAGTGGTTTGTAACAAAACAAGGGCTCTTGTGATGTTATCAAGACCAACACATTTATTGGGTTAGAAACTTCTGCATGCAACTGCCCACTTCCTCTGATACATGAGTTTAAGACTTTCCCTGCTTCCACTGGGGGGCTCAGTATGATGACACCTGAACCTTCTAGGATCCTTTGTTCCAAATCCAGCCCATTATTTCCTTCTTCCTTGAGCCATTACTAAGGGTTTAGGTATGAAGTCTGGAAGCAGAAATGTGTGGCTTTAATGCACCGCTGACTTAGATCTATAGCCAGCTTGTCCTTCACAACTTTTGTAACAGCTAGCTGGGATAGCTCACAGTCAAGCCGGCCTACACATGTTTTCTGAGGAAATCAGGGAAGAAGCGGCAGATGTTCCCTCAGAAAGGGAGGCTTCGTGAGTAAGCTTCCTCCTCAACAGCAGATGGCTAAACAGAAAGAGAGCTAGTATGGTGTGGTGGTTAGCAAGTGAGGTTAGGGCTGGGGAGATCTGGATTCAAATTCCCATTCTGCCCAGTTCAGTGAATAACCTTAGTCCCTTTCTGCCTAAGCTATCTCATGTGATTACTATGGTGACAAATGTGAAGCAGACAACCAAACATGTTGCTCTGAGCTTCTTCAGTGAAAGAGCCAACTTGGTGTAGGGGTTAGGAGCGCAGACTCTAATCTGGGAGAACCGGGTTTGGTTCCCCACTCCTCCACATGCAGCTGCTGGCGTAACCTTGGGTCAGTAGCAAGTTCTTTCAGGAGCAGTTCTCTCAGGAACAGTTCTTGAAAGAGCTCTCTCAGGCCCACCTACCTCACAGGTTGTGAGCAGGGGAACGGAAAGGAGATTGTAAGCCACTCTGAGACTCCTTCGGGTAGGAAAGGGCAGAGTATAAATCTAATCTTCTCCTCCTCCTCTTCTTCTCCTTCTTCAGGATAAAAATATGAATATGCACATTTTGCATATCTTGTGCTATTTCTAGTGTGAACCAACTGCACTTATGCAATGCTTTGGTGAACCTCCTGTAAAAAAAGAATAGTCTTATTGTGAACTTAAGCAGAGCAAAGCTGCTACAATTATCCTCCTACTTAAGGGCTTTTGATCAAAGCCTCCCTTGCTGGATAGCTCCCACCTGAGAAAAAGCAGAAAAATGAAGACTGTTACAGCTCAAGATGGAATAAGTTCTCATGTTGAATAAGCTGTGATTTCCTCATAAACATAATATACAGGTAAGCCTCAATTGCAAATCACTGAGTGATAAGACATTGAAACAATTACTCCCTTCTAAGCCTGTTGACTTCAATGGACTTAGAAGAGAGAAACTCTACTCAGGATGACCCTATAAGTGTGGTACATGTTCTGTAAATCAAATCTTAAGTGGCAAGGAAGGCGGGGGAACAATGGTAGTGAATTACGTGTTGGGTCGGGGACCCAGACCCTAGAGGCAGCACGAACAGGCGATTAGAAGGCATAGGATAGTACCAGTGCTGTTCAGCATGTCTGGACTGTAAGAGGCCTGACTGAGAGACTGCCTGGAAAATATCTGCCAGGGCCATGAAGAAAGAGTGAACACGTGGCGCTGCTGTATACTTGGGGGATGCCAGCTCTGGATTAGGAAATTCCTGGAGATTCAAGGGGCAGGGCCTGAGGAGGGTGGAGTTTGGGAAGGGGAGGGATTTCCATGGGGTATAATCACAGGCGTCAACTATGGGGGGGCTCGAGGGCTCAAGACACCCCCGAAATTTCCCAGGGGGAACTGGGCCCCCCCCCGGAAAATGGTGTGCCCTCCGCCGCACCTCCCTCGGCCCTTCCTAGGGCCGCCACCGCAGTCTCTCCCCCCCCCCTCCGCCTGGCCATTCCGACCCTCCCTCCGTCCGTCCAGGGGCCAGCTAAGCAAATGCCCAGCTTGCCCCTGAACAGACGGAGAGAGGGATGGAAGCAGGAGCAGTCAGGCGGGGGGGAGGTGGCGGCGGTGGGGACATAGTCCTGGCGGGTGGGCACGCTTCGCGCGTGGGCACAGAAGAGCCCCCCCCCCCGGGAGTTTTTAAACTCTACGCCCCTGGGTATAATGTCATAGCCCCCACTTTCCAAAGTGACCATTTTCTCTAGGTGAACTAATCTCTGTCTCCTGGAGATCAGTTCTAATAGCGAGATATCCCCAGCCACTGCCTGGAGGCTGGCAACCCTGTTTGTACTGAGTCAGACTGCTAGTCTCTGTCAGGGTTGGTATTGTCTACTCAGACTGACAGCAGCTCTCCGGAGTCTCACTCTGAGGTCTTCCACATCACCAACTACCTATGTTTTTTAACTGGAGATGTCAGGGACTGAAGCTGCTCTATCAACTGACTCACAGTCCCTCCCCAAAGCCAACACTGTGAAACAGAGAATGCATTTTTCATGGACTAGGGAAAGGGTCCTCCGACCAGGAAATTTTTCCTGAAGAGAAAACACAACCCGAGTTTACGAGGCAGTGAAAAAATGTAATTTTCATCTATGTCAGCAAATCAGTTGATCCAGCCCTCCATTTCCACCCTCCCGATGAGTGTGGGGGAATGGAAATATATGAGATCTCACACATCTACACACCAATTTAGCTGTTTTTAAAGCAGTTCAGATTAAATGCCGTTGGCTGGATTATTGAGGAAATGTTCCTGTGTAGCCAAAGCCTACATATGCAGAGAGCTGCATGAACGTGGTGGGATTTTTGTTGCCTTTTCTAAATAGCAGTGATTAAAAACCAGGAGGAGGAAACCCAGCTATTCAAACAAAAACAAAACAGAGAGAGAGAGATTGAATATGGGCCATCTTTGCTCAGTTCGGTTCCTTCAGGAACACTGCATCAGTGGCATTTGTGTTGCAGCAAAATGACCTAATCATGAAAAAAAAATCCCTTTAAAATTCAGTTACAATTTTAAATGGGAAAAAGGCCATTTTGTACTTAGACTGGCTGGAGAAAATGCTGCCCCATTAATAATGAAAACCCATTAATAGTAACAACCTTGTTAGAAAATTGAGGCAGCAGTAAATTGGATTACTGTGGTCCCCTGTTACCAGACGCCTTGAAGAGACAAGAACCTTCCCTAACCAATTTAGCCTGTAAAGGCAGATTAAGATGAAGACTTAATGGTGAAACTGTGTCTTCTGAAGAAACTTCCACAGATGCTTCTTGTACGCTTTCATTAGATCTATTATTTCTCTGCCAAAAAGCCATTCTGTAGCAGCGTTTGAGATGGTCGTTATTATAGAACTTCTATTGAGGTGAGGGTTGTGTGTTTTTTTTCTCCTTTACTTTCTTTTGGGAAACTAGTAATTAGTCCAGTGATGTTAAAAAGCATTGCTGCTAATTAAATCCTGCAAACACTGACGTGGACCTTTACGTACTGGGAATGCAAAAATGACCCGAAACACAAGGAATCCATCTGTCAGTCTGCTGCTGATGAGTGGGGATTTTAAGAATTATTCATTAGCGGTGTTGAACTGACAGTCCTGGGAACACAAGCCAAGCTTCTGCTCACTCATTCTCTCTTGGGGGGGGGGGGGGGTTGATGTTATTTTATCGGGGATTTGTTATTTTATTCTGGTTTTAACTGGATTTATATATATATATAATTATATATACAATTATATTAATATATGATTAATTGTATGTGTACACACACACACACACATATATATATATAAGGTAAGGGTTTCCCTGGTTGAAAGCCTGTTGAATCCGACTCTAGGGGAAGGTGCTTATCTCTGTTTCCAAACTGAAGAGCCAGCACTGTCCGAAGACGTTTTCGTGGTCATGTGGCCAGCATGACTAGATGCCGAGGCGCATGGAACGCTGCTACCTTCCCACCGAAGCGGTACCTATTTTTCTACTTGCAGTTTCTTGCTTTCGAACTGCTAGGTTGGCAGGAGCTGGGGCGAGAGACAGGAGCTCACTCCGTCATGTGGCACTTGGGTTTCGAACTGCCGAGCTACCAACCTTCTGGTCTCAACTCAGCATCTTGAGCTCTGAGCCACTGAGGCCCATACATATATATACACACTATACACACACAAACTCTTTGAATGCCAGCTAAGGGCAGAATAGGGTAAACCAAGTGCAAAAAAGCAGTTTCCCAATTTTGCAAAAAAAAGTGATATGCTTTGCCTAACTATGCAAATGAGTTATTGCAGGTTCCCCCCAGTGGGTGGTCCAGTGGCAGCTCTGCAGTCTTCTCGATAGGACTCTGATTGAAACTGGGGACAAGAAAAAAGCCATGCCCAGGACCATTTGCCGGTCTGATAGACACAGCAGCCATTCCTTTCATATCCAACACTCACTGCCTCGATTTTGCCCGGACTGGGAGGCATCCAAGCCAGCCTTCAAGAGAGGTTCCTTTGGGTTGAAGTTCAACAAGCCAAACCACAACAGAACCGATAGAGGGGATGGGGATGCCAAACCCAAACAAGTTTGACTACTCTTCCATTCTGGTGGGAGCCCGACTGCGTCACTTTCTTCCCACTTGGGAGGCTTCCCAGGTGGACTCTTAGGCTCTAGAAGTAGCGTCAAGAGGATGCTCCATCAAACTTCTCCTGTAGACTCATGGTTTGCTTGTCACTCTATCAAAGAGTTCACTAGTGCTGACACCGAAAATGGAACACCCCAGACCATATCAATGCTCAATTACGGAGAGGAGGGAGATGAACATTTCTGTCCCTACAACAGTCAAGCACAGCTTTGTCTGGTGGACAGACCTGAGAACCCTTTGCCACGGCAAAACATACCATGACCATCCAATCAAGGAGATCTTCGCTGATGCCAGTCTTTCAAGCTGGGGGGGCAGTGTTGGACAATCGACCCATCCAGGGCCTGTGGTCAGCTGAAGAACAACGCCTACCAATCAGTCTCCTGGAGCTCAAGTTGATTCACCTTGCCCTGATCCACTTTGAGACCTCTCTTCAGAACCAACATGTCTTGGTCAAGATGGACAATACCTTGGCCAAAGCCTATTTGAATAAACAGGGGCTCCAGGTCATCCGAGTTACACAGAGAAGCCATGAAGGCCTTGAGATGGGCAGAGAGGAATCTCTCCACCATCCAGGCCGATTCAGTTGGGAGACCATCAGAAAGGGGGAACGGTCACTCAATCCAGACCTCTTCACTCTAATCACTTCATACCTGGGTCACCCGCTGGTCAACCTCTTTGCATTTCAGGAGAATCAGGGCTATTTTGGGGCAGGAACGCACAGGAACGGAGTTTCGGCTGGCTTTCAAGTTGGCCACACCTACAGCTTTCCCCCCTCGGGTTCCCCAGGTGCCTCACAAGCTGTGGGGCACCAGGGGAAGCCAAGCCAATCCAGGGAGGGAAGGCAGTTTAAAATGCCTCCACCCCTTGGGTTCCCCAGACATCTTGCAAGCTGTGAGGCACCTGGGAAAGCTGATCCAGAAACTGCCTTCTTTCCCTCGGGTTCTCCATGCATCCCGCAAGCCGCGGGGCACCTGGGGAAGCTGATCCTGAGAGGGAGCTGCACTGTCAGGGGTGTGACCTAATATGCTAATGAGTTTCTGCTGTTGGGTGTAGCCTATTATGCTAATGAGTTCCTGCTGAGCTTTTTCTACAAAAAAAGCCCTGAGGAGAATCATTAGCTACCTCAGTTCTTCACGAGGTATTACCACTGTGAAGCAGAGGTAACAGATGCTCTAACATCTTCATCGCCCGAGGGATTACTCTTTGCATTCCCTCTGTCCCCTCTTATTCCCAAAACCATTCAGAGGATTCGAGAACAGGAGGCAGAAGTGATTTTCTAGTTGTTAGTATACAGAGTTCGTTGTGAGCTCACTGCTTTTGGAGTCCCGAAACTGAAGTGGCACCAAAAGGAAGAGGGGGGAGTGTTTCCTGCCTCCCTAAAGGAATGACGGGAAGAACCCAGGAAAATGTCCTCCTGACCTCAGAGGAGAAGGACCCTTTACAGTAAGTGCCAACGGTAGTTCTCTCAGAGCTGTTCTCTCAAGAACAGTTCTCTCAGAGCTGTCTCAGCCCCACCTACCTCACAGGGTGTCTGTTGTGGGGAGAGGAAGGGAAGATGACTATAAGCTGCTCTGAGACTCCGAGTGAAGAGTGGGGTATAAATCCTCCTCCTCCCCATCCCCCTTCTTCTTCTTCTTCTTCTCTGAGTTTCAGAAACAGCTTTCAACCTGGACTATATCTAGCCATCTCTGAAGGCTAGCTTGAGATTCACAGGACAATACATCAAAGTAACAAGATGTTTTTCCATGCTTTCTTCATGACGTATTTACTTATGGCATTTTTACGGTGCCTCTCAACACAAGGCTCCTGGGGCAACATACAATAAAATTCAAAACAACCACTAAAATCAACAACATATCATCAACCAAAGTAGCAGCATCTATCTATTAACTTCATTTTTATCTCATCTTTTTTCAAAGGACAGCTTCCCATGGTTCTCCCAGGACAGAGCAGCAGTGGGGAATGGGATTGTATAAATCCACAGGGGCCCACTCTAGCTCAGGACCATGACATGGGGGGCTCCTACCTTGCACCATTTTCCTGAAACAAAATATCTGGGAGGAGTTATTTATCCCAGGGCCATTTCAGCTCAGGAAAACAACAAGAGGGAAGGCGGAAGCCAGTCCTGCCCCCAGCCATTCCTGAACTGAATTGGGCTCCATGGACTCTAAAATCCTGTTCTCAGCAGGTGCTATATGGCTGCAGGGAAAGTAGGTTGGGCTTATAGAAACTGGAACCAGCTCTTTAGAAATCACGACTTGCCCAAGGTCCCTCAGGCTTCAGGTCACAGCGTTGATCTGAGCCAACAGTTCTCCTGGCCTAGTCTAACATTCTAACCACTACAATATATTGGCAACACACAGCATTTAGAACAGTACCACACAATAAAATAATCCAGAGGCCAAGGAAAAATAAAAAATTCCCTTTCCCAATAAACCAGAAAAACAAACAAGCCTCCATCTGTCAGTTAAAGCCAGCTCCCATGCAAACAACTACAGAGAGGGAGTTCCACCGACAGAAAGCCACCAGAGAAAACACCTAAGCAGCCACAACCTCAGCTTAAAGGCTAAGGATAGCTGGGCAGGTTCATACAGGTCCTTCGAACAGAAGAAGAAGAGTAGGTTTTTTAAACCCTGCTTATCTCTACCTTAAGGAGACTCAAAGCAGCTTACAATTGCCTTCCTTTCTTCCCCTAACAACAGAAATCTTGTGCGGCAGATGGGGCTGAGAGAGTTCTGAGAGAACTGTGACTGGCCCAAGGTCACCCAGTGAGCTTCATGCGGAGGAGGAGGAGGAGGAAATCAAACCTGGTTCTCCAGATCAGAATCTGCTGCTCTTCGCCACTGCACCACACTGGCTCTACCCTGAATTACAGATTGTCTAGAGATTTAATGGTTTTTATTGCCGACAATGAGCACTTTGGAAACTTGCAAAATCCTTTAACTACTCATGAGAGGTTTTCCCAAAATTTGTTCTAGTCAGAAGTTTTGCTGCTGCTGCATTCTGGGTCAGCTGTCTAGATACACCCCCCCTTGCCTCTTTGATTGATTGACTGAACATCTTGTGCTTTAATGTTTGTTATACTGCTGATATTTATTGTTCATTGATTTTATTGTTTATGGATGTAATGTATCTCAGCATGTAATAAAGCACTTTGAGAATTGTTGTGTTTGTTTAGAATATGAAGCAGTAATAGCTGGAAAAGGGCTCTGGTATCCTAAAGCTCCAATTCCTATTGGCTGATTAATAAAGACTCCCATTGGTCCTGAAGCCAATCTAGATACCCAATCACTGAGCCCTGCTTGGGTCCAATAGTATTGCTTGTATATAGTTACATTGTTGAAAGTTATGTGTTGGAACAGTATGAATGAAAGAGCTGCTCTCATTGAGCTGTCTTTTGAGCTGAACAATGTCACTGAATAAAAGCCTGTTTGAATTCATTGCCTCCTGCTCAATACTTGAAAAGAATCATGTTACAAGGCAGCATAGAATACTTCATTAGTTGTGCCTTCCCTCTGCTGCCCCACCAGCCACAGTCGGGACACTCACCTAGAGCCTCTTTCTAGAGCCCGTTGTATTTCTTCCCACTACAGGCCTTACTCCTAATATACATATAATTATTCAGCCATGCATGCAATAGGTACATACATTCTACCACAAATTTCTACCTTTTGTTTGGGTGAACGTTAAGGGAACTCATTGGTATGTTGTGAAGCAGTCACTGACATAGGGTCAGTCTCTACATCTCTTTAATCTCTGTTTTTACTAGTGGATATTACAAAAGTGTGGTGCTTGTAACTTGTGACATTAAAGGTTCTCTGTTTTTAACTGGATGCAGGCCAATGGCTGATGTCTTGCAAATCAGTGACCACCAATCCCTGAGACTGACATTTAAACTAGTCCTAATCCAGCATGGAAAACAAAGGGTAGCCTTAGGGCTGCCAAATCAGCCCAGGGGGCGGGGGATCCCCCGCTACAGGGGTTCCCAATCTGCCGGCCAGCATTCGGCCGGCGGGGGAAAACCCACCCCTGAGGTCGTCCAGCCTGGACGACCTCCCTCACGTAATGACGTCTCCCGGAAGTGACACCATCACGCTGGGGGCATTGCCAGGGCAATGCTCTGGCAATCGCCCCAAAACTCTATGATACCATAGAGTTTTGGGGCGATTGCCAGAGCATCACCCTGGCAACGCCCCCAACATGCTGACATCACTTCCGGTGACGCCGCCCGGCCAGCAGAGCTTCCCCCCCCCGCCGGTAAGTTTCATACACTTGGCAACCCTAGGTGGCCTACAAATAAAAAGTTTATTATCCATATTCCTTTAGAAATTGCTTATACTAAGATATTAAGGAAGAAGATTTTAATTAAGGATATTTTTCTCATCTTCAGCAGCATGCAGAATATAATTCTCATCCCTACTGTAAAAAAGGACAGCCCCAGAGGTGAATCCAGTAAATATTTCACACGGAAAAATTTCTCAAGTTGCAAACTCTTAGAATTTTTTAGGCCTTTTCTAAATGTCACTTAATATATATTCCAGCAGGCACATGGCGATCTGGTGGGCTAAAATGTCGGAATGTAGACATAGCCCAGGTCTGCGTACATGACTCTCCCCTCCTTCATTTCAGCATCACAACAGCCCAATAAAGTACATGAGGCTGAGAGAATAGGACAGACCAAATTAACCTAGTGAGCTTCATAACTGAGTGAGGATTTGAATGTTGGGTCTCCACCATCTTAGCCTAACGCTCAAACCAGTGCACCACACCTATGGTTGCAAGCTCTGGGTTAGGAAATACCTAAAGATTTTGGGGATGGAGCCTGGAGAAGGTGGGGTTTGAGGAGGGGAGGGACCTCAGCAGGGTATAATACCATAAAGCCCACCCTTCAAAGCAGCCATTTTCTTCAGGCAAACTGATCTTGGTCATCTGAAGTTCAACTAGCAGGAGATTTCCAGGTGCCACCTGGAGTTCGTCAACCCTAACCACACTAGTTCTTCCCCCCTCCAACATTTTAATTCCAAGTATGTTCTTTTGTAAAGTATGGTGGCGTTCAGAGAACTGATTTCATTAAAATTGCGTACTGAGAATCCTCTCTAGCTCTTGCAAGCCTACAAAGGCTGCCTTTTAAATGACGGGGAAAGAAGTGTCCAGCCCGGCGTGTATTATGAGACTCTGGCTTTCAGTAGAACCTTTGTGAGCCCCGAGGAAAGCAGACGGAGCTTCTGTGTGTGTGTGTGATGTGTCTCAGCACGTGTTGCCTGAATTCTGGCTGAAGAACAGCTCTGGATCTGCCAGCGGAGTCAGGCTGCGAGAACAGGCGTCCTCCTATCTATGCCAGAAACCCAAACTCATGTCTCTCCATGTGACAGCCTGAAGAGAGAGGCAAGCTTCCAGCCAACATCGTGATGTTAAGGAATAACAAGCTTGCTTGTTTATGGTGAAGCAACAGGTGCTGTCTGTGGGAGTCCTTCTTGAGCCATATTGCTCTGATTTAATTTTGGAGGGGAGAGTGGTGTCCTCTTCTCACCCTGCTTGTATAGAAAGTGGGAATGCGTTTTTTCCACACACACACCCCACACACACACACACACCCTTCGAATCCCCCATATAATTTCTGCCTCCTCATGGTTGAAAGCGGTCTCAGCCAGACTTGTGTGAGGCCTTGGGGATAATAAGAATCAGTCATGAGAGGAGTTACTCCGCTGAGATACATTGCCATTACAGTCAGCATGCTCAGAATATGGCTGTTAACGTAGAGAGGTGGAACCACGGTTATGAGCGATACACTAGCATCTTATAAATATCGGGGGGGGGGGGGGGTTGCAGTCTAGGAATACGATAACAAGTAAGCAGAAGCCACTGCTACAGAATATATTGTGGCAGAATCTGGGGATTTCCTTGAAGCAGCAAAAGCCATCTGTCTTGGTGGTTGCAGCAAACATCAGATTGGTGTGTGTGTTGGGGGGGTGCATTTCTGAGGCAACATTCAAAATGAATTCACTTCAGAACTGTCCTGGCCTTCAGCTTGCACTCCCTGTTCAGAGGGTCTACCAGTTTATATACAAGTGAGGCAGCAATTCAGCAGCTCAGGAAGATGACTGCTACAGCACTCTATTCCAGTCCGCTGGCTAGGCGGGATATAAATTGAAACAAACAAATAAATAAATAAATAAATTCTGCCCTAGGATAGGGTTTCTGGGTTCCCCCTGGCCAAGAGTTGCCAGGTCTTACCTGGCTGCCAGCGGGGGGCTCCAGTCCTCTGTCTGGGAGTCTTCGGACAGGGACCTCAGTGGGGTACAAGTCCATAGAGTCCAGTCTCCAAAGCTTCCATTTTGTCAGTGTAGTCTCTGTAGTCGGGAGATGAGCGTTAATTCTGGGGCATCCCCAGGTCCCATCTTGGGGCTGGCATCCCTACCCTAGGGAACTGTTAGATAATGTCAAGAACATGGGGCAGGGTTTGTTTTATTTTGTGAGAAAGCTTCTGTGCTGCCTCTCCAGAGAACCTGCTTGAGGCAGCATGACATATTAAAAAAAGAGGTGGTCAACTGTCTCTCTTTTGGGGTTGTGTGTCCCAAAAGCAGAGTACCATAAGTAGTTTTCCTAGTCCTAAGTGTAGACCTGTCTTCTGTATGTGTAGGACACTATGCAGCTCTTCATAAACATTATCATAACATTCCATATCCAGATTAGGAGAGAAAGGATTTTGGGTTTAGGGATGAGAAAAACAGTTGAGATTAATCTGATCCGTACCTAGAGCTAGAGTAGCCGTCTTATTCCTGACAGTCACTGCAATAATAATACACCAAGGTAGTGCTGCCAGAACTCCCACTCTGTCAGGAGTTTTAACACCCAGCAAGCGCACAGTCTCCTGCTGCCACTTGGTACAGTGGGGGTGGGAGGAAGTATTGTGTCAACACCGCAATGTCGCTTCTGGCACGAACCCGGAAGTGATGTCATTGCCTCAGTGGGACACCTATTTACTTGCCACTGCTCCTAAATCTCCCACTGGCTTCCAGGGCTGGGCTAGCAACCCTAAGACCAGACAGAACCATCGTTTTTTTCACGGATGGGATCCTGCCATGTAGCATGACATGAGATCAGCTGGATGTTGTTTTGGCGGCAGATCAAACCTTGCATACCTGCAGAAGATTCTGATAAACACAGGGCAGCTCTCATATTTTTCTCTGCTGGTGACTGAACAAGACAACGTAGGGAAGATGGGCAGACTTATCTCCATATAATCTGTAATTGATCCATTTACGGCAGCCTAATTATACAACCGGCTCCAGGCCAAGTTGTAATTTCAAAACCCATTTCCTGTCTGGAATGTTGGCATGTGCTATGCATGCTCACGTCATGCCACAGGAATTGTAGCCCAGTTGTTCTTGTGCAAACGCATGAGTATCGCGACACACTGGGTTCTCTTCTGATGTCTTGGAGGTCTCAAACATGGTGCCGGGGATAGAAATCAAGAGATGTACTGCCCCCAAACTTGCATTTTCCCTGAAGTCTCAGGAAGGAACTTTGGAAGGCATCACAGAAGTAAGGGCAGTGCACTATTCCACTAGAGGACAGAGGACTGTTCCACTAAACCAGAGGTTCCCAAACTTATTTGGCCTACCATCCCCTTTTCAGAAAAAAAATTACTCAGTGCCTCCCTGGATATCTACCTTCAAGAAGTGGACAAAAAAGATGGTACCATAGAGTTTTTCAGGGTGATTGCTAGAGCGTTGCCCGGTGACATGCCCAGTGTGATGATGTCACTTCCGGGTGATGTCATCACGCCGGGTATGTCAGCCTGATCTGGCCACTTCAGAGGTGGGGTTCCCCCCGCTGGCCGGATCCAGACAAGTGAATTGGGGACCCTTTTAGCAGGGGAATCCCCACGCCCCGGGGGGACTTGGCAGCCCTATGCTGGAACCAGTGTACTAAACCCTGCTTAAGGCTTAACTTTACCTCTCTTAAATCTTGCAGGATATCTAATCTGCAAATCTGGCATTTTTCAACTTGAATACAAAGGGAAACTATTCTGAATAGTACCAGTGCTTTAGGATGCTGCTTCCCTGCTTTCTTTTTCTTGGAGGTTTTAGATCTCTGTTTTCTCCCCATCTCAGCATTAATAGAGTGGACTCTAGATGCAAAAAGGTGCGTCTTTCAGATTGATGAGACATACATTTCAGTAAATCAGCAGGGGAGCAAATTAGGAAAAATTCTGCCGCTGGTGCAGGTCCTTCAACCATTTGTAAGACAGAGAGCTCGAGCTTCTGGGAACGCGGTTGCTAAAAGATGTAGGTAAACTGTAATTAATAACAGATTCACATGAGTAAGTTTGCCTGCTTCCTCTCAAAGTTTACATAAACGTGGAGTGATAAAGTAGTGGGCAGTTATTCCTTCGCCCTCAACCCCGTTGCAAGTGCATGCATCATTAGCAAATCGTGTGATCTTAAGGGCACTCTTGGGAAAATAGTGTTTTAAGCATAGTTGCAATCTTGACCCAACATCAAGCCAATTCCTCGGAAAGGACCCGAAGCAAAGGACATTACTAGGCAGATATTCATGTGCCACCCTACTGCAAACAGAACAAAAGGGGGGGAAATGCCAGAACCAATGGGTTGAAGTTAAATCAGAAGAGTTTTCAGCTAAATATTAGGAAGAACCTCCTGACAGGTAGAGCGGTTCCTCAGTGGAACAGGCTTCCTCAGGAGGTGGTGGGCTCTCCTTCTTTGGAGGTTTTTAAGCAGATGCTAGATGGCCATCTGACAGCAATGCTGATTGTGTGAACTTAGGCAGATCATGAGAGGGGGGGCAGGAAGGGTTGCCACAGTTCTTATGGCCCTTTCTTACATGCCCAGGGAAATGCTGATTGCCACTTTGGGGTCAGGAAGCAATTTTTCTCCAGGCCAGTTTGGCCAGGGATCTGGGGGTGGGGGTTGTGGGCCCTCTTCTGGGCACAGAGCAGGGGTGGGGGAGGTATCTGTGAATTTCCTGCACTGTGCAGGGGGTTGTGCTAGATGACCCTGGAGGTCCCGTCCAACTCTATGATTCTATGATAGTTGACTGAATTATGTATTTATTTACTTGTTTCGCATTTATATCCCGCCCATCCTGTAAGTGGGCTCAGGGCAGGTTACGACATTTCCATAAACACAATAAAATTTTGAAACACATTATAAGCATATAAAATCAGTAATCATAGCTTGCTGTAGGGAGAATCCGGCCCATTGATGTCGGTAGGTATGGCCGGTTATCAGTGAGTGGGAGGCAAGAGCCTCGGGGGGCCACGTGTGGATGCCTGCTGCCTGCTGTCTCAGCCAAAAGCCTGGCGGAACAGCTCCGTCTTGCAGGCCCTGCAGAACTGAATATTCCATATAATTGTACAATTATCATTGTACAAAGTCCCTACGCGTTTCAGTGTGCAGGCTTCATCAGGGGGAATCAGAGCATTCACGTAGTGTTGGAACTGTCCACAGCAATTAGTAAAAAAACGAGTAAAATAACTTAATTCAGCAATTAAATTCTCTTACTTTTTTTTTTTAACTACTAATACATTTCCTTACCGTACTTGGTTTCAGTGAGCAAAGCATGATACTTAAGAGGGAAACCGCACAATACATTCCTTCACTCGTCCACACTAGTTTGCCCATGTTCCCCACAGCGCCACAGCAGCCTGTTGGAGAAATGAGCATGTAATGCAAGGCCTGAGAAATTCAGTCATTATAGGGTTAACTATGCAACTTGTTTGTTTACCTATGTTAGCCTGGAAGCAATACCTGGCAGCTGGCCAATTAACTGTAGACCCGGGAAAACTAAAGGTGTACTGTCTTGCTAATTGGTCAATGATATCAGGTGTTTCCTTTCAGGGGTCAAGAAGAAGGAGAGATCCTCCATTGCAATCTCTCACTCTCTATCACTATGTCTTAGTGTGAAGACGGAGCACAATGCAGCTCCTTAGAAAGCATGTTTTGTTTATTTGTAGCTAATCCCGTTTACCTTTTCCCTTTAGTAATAAACTTCTTTTAAACCAAAAGAAGCAATCTCTTCTTTCCAGAAAAGCAAGATTCATTACTCTGATTTTTCTGATTATTGGACAAAAGTCCTAACAAATGGTAGCAGAGGATGGTTCTTAAAAGATGGTTCTTCTCTTAAAAAAAAAAAAGCTTTCTGGATTGATTGAGAAAGAGAAATAGGGAATAAGAGCTAGAGGCTTGGATTTTTAAAACGACCACTTTTTTTCCTTCCTGCTCTCAGAGCAATCTTGCAGCCAGAAAGGCCCAACCCTGTTTCCTTGCTGATCAGGGGAAAACCTATGCTGGATTGTAGTTTGCCAGGAGCAAAGGATCTTTTTTGACTGGATTAATTTTTGCCTGCTGTAAGTGGAGCTGAGCCTTGGAGCACTGAAGAGACGCTGCTGCCGGGAGAACAAAGGAAGGCGAGGCAAAGGAGCTTTTGAACTTCGCGCTGCTGCTTCTGCTGCAGAGAAAGGAAAGATTAACCCTGCCAGCTCCTGGAGAAGTAGATGACTGAGCCAGAACCTGTGCTTCTACCTCAAATCCAAAGGGACGTGAGTAAAAAAAAGAAAATGGCTTTTAATGCCCCATCCCAAGAAATGCCAAATCTCAGACTTACAAAGGCTAACTATCAGTGGTGGGAGGAGTATTTGAAGAGTCGCCTGCAGACTCACAATGCCCTTCAAGTATTAACAACTGAAAATCCTCCAGAAACTGACCCTGATAAGACACAATTCCTTATGATGGATGGTTTTGCTAAAGCCCTGATTTTAGGGAGTATCCCCTACACAGAGGTACCAGGATTAAGAGGGCTAGCCACGTCCAGATTGATGCTTCAAAAGTTAAAGGATAAATTTGATAAGCACAGCAAGAGTAAAATCTATTCCCTCAAGGGAAAGATTTTTGATTTCAGGATGAAGGAGGGAGACTGCCTTCCCAAAGAGATGGACAAATTAATGGGCATTTACACACAGCTTAAAGACCTGAATGAAGCACCCTCTGATACAGATATGATTTCTTCAATTCTTAAGGGTCTGCCTGGCTCCTATAAGTCTGTAACCAGTATGATTAGACTGAAAGATGATCTGACTCTAGAAGGTCTTTTGTCTGCACTAACTGAGGAATATGATTCTAGAAATTTGAAAGAAAGTTTGTCTGATGAATTGTCTGTTTTGAGTCTAAAGCATGGACAGAGATTTAAAAGGAAAATAGAGTGTTTTATATGTGGGAAAAATCATCTTGCAAAGTACTGCTCTTCTATGAATGCACCTAATGATGAGCCCCAAGAACAAAGAGCCACAGGAGCACATGGTTCCAGTAACAAAGAACCAGCCAGTGGAAGGGGAAGCCATTATGGGAGGAGCAGAGGTCACGTTTCACACACACAGCACAGAGGAAAGAAGTTTGCAGCACAGACAAAGAGCAAAGGCAATGCTTTTAGGATCACTGATGATTTTAACACAGATGATAAGAAAATATTTTTAATCGATTCTGGTGCTTGTACACATGTGTGTAGAGAAAAAGCCTGGTTTAGTAACATAGATGTTGAAAACAAACCAAGAATTTACCAAGCTAACAGGCAATTATTGAATGTACAAGGCGTTGGGACTGTAAAATTGCGATTGTCCACTACAGATAATCAATTAATTGAAGTTGAATTGCAAAATACAGCTTATGTGCCTGAAGCTGTTGAGAACTTAATTTCAACAAAAAGCCTTATGAATACTGGCCATATTGTAGTGCTCAAACCAGAGCAAGGAAGCAAGGTCTCTACCATGGATGGAGAGCTTGAATTTAAAGTGGAAGAGAAAAATGGCTTTCATTACTTTGTAGCTTGTGATGATGAGGAGACAGAAACTTTTGATGTTGATCCTGATGAGGAAATAGAGACTGTTGATGATAAGGAACAGATTTGCCAGACTAAGGATGCTTGTGATGATGCTTGTAAACATGAAAAATGTTTATTTTCATGGCATATTAAAATGGGACATAGAAATTTGAAATCTGTTGAGCAATTGTTAAAGCAATGTGGAATACCTGTTGTGCATTGTGAAAAGAGTGAAACTAGATGTGAGACATGCCTCAGAGCAAAGGGAGATGCCCCAAGTTATTCTGGGAAAACTCCAGCGCAAAATCAAGAATTTTTGGAAACTGTATACAGTGATCTTGTTGGGCCTTTACCTGCATCCCTAGGTGGGAACAAATATTTTGTGACTTTCACAGAGAATAAAACAAAATACACTTATGTGTATATGCTGAGAAGTAAGGATGAAACACTGCGTAGATTTAAAAATTATGTGGCTATTGTTAAAAATAAATTTGGCAAAGCACCTCAAAGCTTACTCACAGATGGAGGTGGTGAATATTGTAATGCTGAATTCAAACAATTTCTACAAGAGCAAGGAATTCAACATAAAGTATCCATTGCCTATTCACCCCAGCAAAATGGAGCTTCTGAGAGATTAAATAGAACACTGCAGGGGATGTGCAGAGCTATGCTGATGCATTCTGGACTGCCAAACGGTTTATGGGCAGAAGCCCTGAACACAGCAGTGTACTTACACAACAGATTACCCTCAAAGATTATTGGAACCTCCCCTTTTCAGGCTTGGTTTGGAAGACAGCCTGGTCTAAGGCATATCAAAGCTTTTGGCGCAAAAGGGTATGCACACATACCAAAGGAAAAGAGGGGAAAGCTTGATTCCAGATCTGAAACTGGACTTATTGTAGGCTATCCTGTTGGTGGGAAAGGGTACAGGATATACAATCCCCAAACCCACACAGTAGAAGAACGCAATGTTGTTTTTATTGATGAGACTGTATTGCCTAGTGTTTCCACTGCAGCTGATCCAAAGATGCCTGGGACTGCACCTGATGAGTTCGTTGCTTGGCTACCTGTAGTGACTGCTGGTGAACTGGCTGGGGAACTGGCAAGTGAAGCAGCAGGTCCACCTTCTGAGGAAACTACTGAAACAGAAGGGGAAGCAGGGGCCACACCAGAGGAAGCGGCTCAACCCACGGCAGAACCCACACCCGGTGTGAGGCGATCAGAAAGGAGCACTAAGGGACAACCTCCAATGAAGTATGGATTTTGTGAACTTGTGCAACCTGAAAAGGAACCCAAGAACTGGAAGGAAGTTTGCAACTTACCTGCGAGTGAAAGAGGCAGATGGCTTGAAGCAATGGAACAAGAGCTGCTATCCATTAGCGAAAAAGAGGCCTGGACTCTCACTCAACTACCTCAAGGCAGAAACCCTGTTGGATGTAAATGGGTCTTCAAAATAAAGCACAAGGAAGATGGAACTGTGGAGCTATACAAAGCACGCCTAGTAGCTAAAGGCTACTCACAGCAATATGGGACTGACTATTTTGAAACTTTTGCTCCAGTTACTGACCAAGCAACATTCAGAACACTTCTAAGTGTTGCAGCATCTAGGAACATGATAGTAGAGCATCTTGATGTAAAGACTGCTTTTCTCAATGGAGAACTATCTGAGGAGATCTACATGGAACAACCTGAAGGTTTCAAGGTCAAAGGTCAAGAAAACTACGTCTACAAACTCAATAAAGGACTCTATGGCCTAAAGCAAGGAGCAAAGGCCTGGTATGACAAACTTACTGAACTTTTAAAGAAGCAAGGCTTCAAGCAAGGGAAAGCTGAACCTTGTCTGTACACTAGAATCAGAAATGGACAATACCAGTATGTTCTTGTTTACGTTGACGACTTGATCGTGGCTTGTCAAAACAGAGGAGACATCAAAGCAATAGCTGATGGACTGAATAAGGAAGTGGAAGTCAAACAGCTAGGAGATGTTCAACAATACCTCGGAATGCAAATTGAGAGACTCGAGGATGGAACTTTTCTTTTATGCCAGAAAAGAAAGATTATGGACTTTATTGAATCTGTTGGCATGAAGAACTGCAAAGCTTCAACAATCCCACTTGAACCTGGATATCTGAAGGAGAAGGACGGCACACCACTAAAGGACATAGGAGGATACAGAGAGGCTGTTGGAAAGCTCTTGTACCTGAGCAAATCAACGCGTCCAGATATTACAGCGGCAGTTGGATTTCTAAGCAGAAAAGTAAGTTCGCCAAATCATCATGATTGGAGTGCAATAAAGAAGATGGCACGTTACCTAAGAGGAACAATGAACTTAAAACTAAAAATTGCACCAACTGAACAACCAAGACTAGTTGGCTACATGGATGCCAGTTGGGGAGAAGAGATGAACAACTACAAGTCTACCAGTGGATACCTATTCTTTTATGGAGATGGACTGATAGACTGGACTAGTAGAAAGCAGACTGTTGTAGCGCAATCCACAGCAGAAGCTGAGTGCATTTCAGCAGCAAGTGCCTGCAGCAGACTTGAATGGATCTTTGAGATGTTGAAAGATTTTGGAATAATTGAACCTGTACCTATACTTATGTTAGAGGATAATCAAGCTTGTATAACTATATGTAAGGAAGAGAGCACGACTGCTAGAAGTAGATCTATTGGTATTAAATGTGCATTAGTTAAAGATTTGTACCAGAAAAGGTTGATAGAGATTAAGCATTGTCGTACAGAAGAGATGGTGGCTGATATTCTGACTAAGCCACTGACCAAAGACAAGTTTGAAAGACTTCGTGAAATGTTGAATATGCTTGATGCTAATGTTCAATAATGCTTTGTGTATGCATGTATAATGACTTGCATTTCAGGTCTTGAGAAGGGGTGTTGGAGAAATGAGCATGTAATGCAAGGCCTGAGAAATTCAGTCATTATAGGGTTAACTATGCAACTTGTTTGTTTACCTATGTTAGCCTGGAAGCAATACCTGGCAGCTGGCCAATTAACTGTAGACCCGGGAAAACTAAAGGTGTACTGTCTTGCTAATTGGTCAATGATATCAGGTGTTTCCTTTCAGGGGTCAAGAAGAAGGAGAGATCCTCCATTGCAATCTCTCACTCTCTATCACTATGTCTTAGTGTGAAGACGGAGCACAATGCAGCTCCTTAGAAAGCATGTTTTGTTTATTTGTAGCTAATCCCGTTTACCTTTTCCCTTTAGTAATAAACTTCTTTTAAACCAAAAGAAGCAATCTCTTCTTTCCAGAAAAGCAAGATTCATTACTCTGATTTTTCTGATTATTGGACAAAAGTCCTAACACAGCCATGGGGAACCGCTTCTTCTTCTTCTTTCTTTTCTTAAAGGAGAGCCCAAATAAGTTTAGAACAAGGCAACTGGAGAGAGGAAGGGCTCCTGCTTCCCTCCCCCCAGCAGTCTTCTTGTGCAAAAACTGCACTGGGTGGGGGAGCTATTGCACTGATTTTTGGTGCTCCAAAGGCACAGATACTTCATATGGAGCAGCAACATTGATGAAATAACCACCCCCACTTGCATGGTTTCCACACAGGAAAACTACTTGGGGGGGGCAGGACCCCTTCCTCTCCCTGTGGCACTGTTCCCAGCCTCTTTGGGCTCTCCCCTCCCCCCTTTATTTAGAAGCAGTTCCCCATAGCTGCTGTGGGGAACACGATCGTGTCACCTGCCTTTAAGGCAATGTGCTTTGATCGCTAGACAGGCAAAACTCAGCGTGGTCTAATGCAGAGAAGCAGAAAATGGATAAAGCTTCCTTTTCTGTGTTTCTGTCTGTTTGAGGGACCTGTTTGACAATCTGCAATCCTAGTTTCCCTTTTCTGTCAGTTGTCATAGAAGAAGCAAGGAATTCACTCTAATAAGGCTTTGGCTGATGGAAAAGCAGAGGGAATTAAGAAGCAAGATCTAAGCTCCCTGTATCCAGACAAGAAGTTTTGTAACTCATTCTCTCCTCCGCATCCCCTTGTGCTTCTTACACACCACCAAAGCTTTTCTTCCTATGCAATTAATCCATATCACAGGCCAGCAGTTGTACTCACCAGTAGCCAACTGTTGTTGTTAAACTGAAAGTTTCCATACGGGGACAGTTGCCCCCGCCACAGTGGCTGACGCAATTATTCGCACATTCCCTAAAGACACAGCCTACTGTTGATTAAGGAAACCCCACAAGAATCCTGCCGTCACTAAGCAGAAAGCTTGCATCACTTGCTTAGATAAAGGTGCGAGCAAAGGTGGGCCCAAGGGATCAAAGACATCTCAAATACAAAGAGAATGAGTCCAAAAGTTCAGTGTCTACACTGAATGTCCTGTGGCAGTTGCAAACTCGTAGGTACTATGACCACCCAGTTTGGTTCTCATGCTTTGATAATGGCTTTACATGATACTTTCTGAGGGGATAGCTGATGATAATTTCACATGTTCCAGTTAGCAGCAATTATGAAGCTACCTTTACTTCCTTTTCACACATCACATGACAGCAAACCCCAGTTTGCTGGAGAATATACTTGACCGGGAGTTGCAGCCAGCCCTGGTACTCTGATATATGAACTTGTATAATACATGCATTTCCAAATATATTTTTGTCTCATTCATATATTAACTTTTAGGTGTACACTGTTAAAGCCTAAGGATATATGGGAGCGGCTGTGGCTCAGTGGAAAAACCTCTGCTTTGCATGCAGAAGGTTCCCAGTTCAATCCCTGGCACCTCCATTTAAAAGGACCAGGCAGGAGGTGATATGAAAGACACCTGAGACCCTGGAGAACCACTGATCTTAATGGACCAACAGTCTGATTTGGCAGCTTCACATGTGTGTACACCTGAATATATAATGCATGAAGTGGTCCTATCTGTTTACTGTACACATGTGTCCCCATATCTGATAGTAAGCTGGCTGGCCTCTTTATTGATGATGAAAACCACGTTAACCAAGCCACTCACTGACATGATAGCAGGACTCCTGAGCTATGCAAAATATTATAACTTTGTAAGGTGGGCACAAGTAAAAGGGGCGGGGGAGCCTGAAAATATGGGAGATAACAGGTGGAATGTTAAGAGCAGCTATAAGATAAAGGGGGGGAAGGGGGGAGGTAAGAGAAATAAACCTACTCTGTCCCCTGAGAGCTTCCAGTGCCCAGGAGAGGGAGATTTTGGGGAGGCTGCCATTTAAAAGCTATTCCCCCCGCACACATGATTTCTTACAGGTCCCCAGCCCATCACTATAATGAACAGTCAAGCAGATGGCCCTCATAATAATAGGACTGCCAGACACTTTCAACAAAAATAGTGGACACACACTTGCAAAAAACTGTTGACCCTCTGAGGGACACACTGTCTCCAAACTCTCCATCCTTTTTTTTCCAGACATGGCCCTTCAGGATCTTTTTTTTTTCACTTTTCTGTAAGTAAAGGTAAAGATTTCCCTTGCTTGAAAGCCAGTTGAATCTGACTCTAGGAGTCAGTGCTCATCTCTGTTTCCAAGCCAAAGACTTCTCCGCGGTCATGTGGCCAGCATGACTGAACACCAAGGTGCACAGAATGTTGTTCAGCCTTCCCACCAAAGCGGTACCTATTTATCTACTTGCAATTTCTTGCTTTCGAACTGTTAGGTTGGCAGGAGCTGGAGCCAGAGACGGGAGCTCACTCCATCAAGCGGTACTCGGGTCTTGAACTTCCAGTCTGCAGCTCAATGTCTTAACCTCTGAGCCACTAGTGCCGCCATCCCCCCGCCCAGCCAGTTGGAACTAACATGGGAAGCCAATTGGGTGGCAGTGAAAATCTTTCCGTTTCTAGCTTCCTTCAGTCAAGCCAATAGGATTTCTCTGGAAGCATCCTACAGGCTGCTAAGTCAGCGGTTCTCAACCTGTGGGTCGCGACCCTTTGGGGGTCGAACGACACTTTCACAGGGGTCGCTAGCATGGGGTTCAGCTGGATGGCCCGCCCCACCCACCCCGCCCCTGCTCCAGCCCCCCTCCCTCACCAAAAACCCTTTGCCGCGGCACAGTACTCCCACAGCTCGCCCCAAGACCTTTCCCAGTGCTCCTGGAGCCGCCCTGCTTCAAAACTTCTCCTCTGTGGGGCCTTGGGGAGCAGCACTTGGGCTGTTGGGCGGGGCTTGGGCTCTTTGGCACCTGCGCAAAAGACAGCCAACGTGAAGGAAGAGGAGGAGGAGGAAAACAATGAGGAGGAGAAGCGCCGCCACTGCTGCCGTCACCACCTGCCTGATCCTGAGGGGACGCCTGCCTCGCCACAACTGCCTCCCGCCGCCTGAGGGGAGCCACGCCCGGCCTGCTCCAGCCCCTCCAGAGGACCAAGGCTCTGGCTCCTGGTCTGCCCTGCAGTCGCTCCTTTGCAGGGGGGGAGTGAAGCAGAGAGCACGCCTGGCATGGCAGGGCTCTGCTTGGAAACAGAAGAGACGCGGGGCTCTCCTTGGAAAAAGAAAGCTGCACTCTTCAATCCCTGTTAGTTCTACCGGGCGATGAAAGAGAGGCATTTGCTGAAAGGACCACGAACGCCTCTCCGCAATGTCACTAATTCACAGAGTTGCCAGCAGTCCCTTCTTCTCCCTCTGCCCCACCCCCCAGACCTCCCTAAAAGCGAGGCAAGGTATTTTTCTCTAGCCCTGAACTGAATTAGTTGGCTTTAGCCCAAGGGAGGTGTGTGAAATACTAAATACTTTGCTCTAATTTGGCAGGGAATTGACAGAACGCTTCATCTGAAGACAATCCCAACTTCCTGGCACTCCCAGAGTGTCCCTAATAGAGATGCACTTTTACTTTGGGAACACTTCCTCTTGCTTTGTAAGAATTAAATTATCTCCCCTTTGGGAGGGTCGGGAAGCGTGCTTGCATTCTTTTGCACAGGTAGCAGAACAGATCTGCAAAGCGACCCCCCCACCCCAGCACTTACTCTAGAGTAGTCTCCCTGAAGGTTGGGTGGAATCCCGCTAGACTCCACTGCAGCTTCGGAACGGCATGGAGTGGAGCATGTGCAGGGGAGGAGGCTAGGCAAAAGGCGAGTCTTGGGTGGGGGAGAAAACAAGTGCCCCAAGCCAGAAGATCAGCATTAAAGTTGTGAGCGAGCCATTTGGCTACTGCAAGAATTAGTTTGCTCTGGAGCCATCTTTCCTGAGCTAAGAGAAAAATGTGTGAGCTGGAAGCTAAAAAACTGTGAGCTAGCTCACACTAACTCATCTGACTTAAAGGGAACAGTGGTTGTCGTCCGGCGAGGAGTCAGCAAAGTCCTTCTCCAGACTGGTTTGGAAATACAGTGATATACCCTTTTGCAGGGGTCATTTCCAGCAGGAGCTCGGGGGAGCGCAACCCCGGCAGTTGGTGCCAGCCCCGCCCCCCGTGGGGGAATGCCTGCTTATGTCATGGCTGCAGCAAAATGACACCATTCCCTGGAAAGGTTCCTCCGACCAGCCTTCTGAAGGCTTCAGCCACCACTGAAGCTATCCTCCCATAATAGTGGTATTTCTGAGGCTTGGATTAGTAGCTGTCCCCTCTCTGCCAGCTCTCTCTCTCTCTCTTCTTTCTTTCTTGTTTTCTGACATACTTCCTGTGATGTCAGGTGGTGTAGCATATGCAAATAAGTTATGCTAATGAGTTATGCTAATGAGCTCCTGCACCTCTTTTTCTACTAAATGACCCCTGCCCTTTTGTACTAGGAAAGGCCAGAGAATCTGGGATCTTCCTGATAAAAAAAAAAAAAGTTGGCTAAAGGGGGCATGATTGAGGTTTATAAAATTAGGCTTAGGATGGAGACAGTAGATAGGGTTCCCCCACCCCTTTTCTGTAATTCAAGAACTCTCAGGGACACTGAATGAAGCTGTAAAGAAATTGATTCAGAATAGCCAAAAGGATATACTTCTTTACTCAGTGAGTAATAAAATGTGCACTTCACTACCAGTGGAAAGCAGTATGGCCACAAACATTAAAAGAGGATTACATAGATTCATGGAGGAGGGGTCCATCAATGGCCACTAGCCATGGTAACTAAAGAGAACCTTTATGTACAGAGGCAACAAAACTCTGAATACCAGTGCCAGGAGGCAGCTTTGTGGTGTAACTGGTTGGCTGCTGTGTGGAATAGGAAGCTGGACCGCCGGTCCGATCCAGCAGGCAGTAGTTATATAATTATGGTAAGCAGTGGGATACCACAGGGCTCAGTACTGGGTCTGATGCTTTTTAACTTTTTAAAACAAAAGGCAAGGTATTCAAGACAAAGGTACCCATGGTTTATATCTCACTGGTTGCAACAACAACATTAGGACCAACTACCGTGTGATCAAGAGTTCTAGTGAACTGTGAAGTTACTCTCTACCAGAGTTGCTGGAGGTCCAGCCAAATATTTTTATATATAATTATATATATATATATATATAATTACATATTGTTTTTGTGATTAATCACTATGCTTTAATTATGTTCAATTTGTAACAATAAAAATACATCCTGCATATCAGATATTTATATTACGATTCATAACAGTAGCAAAATTACAGCTATGAAGTAGCAACCAAAATAATTTTATGGTTGGGGGTCACCACAACATGAGGAACTGTATTAAAGGGTCGCGGCATTAGGAAGGTTGAGAACCACTGTGCTAAGTGGTGGACTGGGCTCTTTTCAAACCTTTCTGGCTGCAACAAGCAGAGATGGAGGCTGCCGTTTTATCAAGCCACAGATGAAAAACGGAACTCATGCACGGAGATTGGCCGCCATGGTTGCAGGTTTACGTAAACCGGAAATACTAGACATTTAGATGTCCAGTATTTGCTCAGTTTATTTGCTGTCAGAAGGAACAAATACTGGACAGTCCAGCATAAAGCCAGACAACTGGCAACCCTATATAATAATCACAGTATCAACAGCAGGCCACCCACTGAAAAAGAATAGTTTCTAGATATTGGGGGGACTTCCCGGGTATGCAAAAAAAATATACCTTGTAAATTCAACAAAAGAAATTGGGGACAGACCCACAGAAACTGTCTGATAAGGACTAAATACACTGATGAAATGAGCAGTGACTCACGAAAGCTTATACCCTGCCACATATTTTGTTAGCAGGGTTGCCAGCTTCCTGGTGGGGCCTGGAGATCTCCCACTTTTACAACTGATCTCCAGACAATAGAGATCAGCTCCTCTGGAGAAAATGGCTGCTTTGGAGGGTGGGCTGTCTATGGCATTGTACCATGCTGAGGCCCCTCCCCTCCCCAATCCCCGCCCTCTCCTGGATGCACCCCCAAAGTCTCCAGGTATTTTCCAACCCAGACCTGGCAACCCTAGTTATTAGTCTTTAAAGATGCCACTGGACTCTTGTTCTTTTCCACTACTATAAGAATACATAATGTTGAATGATGCTGCAAGTTAGTCAAAGATTAAAAATAAAAACAAACAGGAATAGAAATCAGCTTGCCCAAGTCCTTGAGAGGTTAGAGAATCCTAAAGGGAGAGATTTGGGGGCGGGGTGGGATTTCAGAATTGTTCCTGCTGTAATTTCTAGTGGGCTTCCATCTCTATAACACAAACTAATCTGGTATAGATTTCCTATGAATTAAGCCTGATTGGTTTCAATGCAACTTAGTGATCAATCAATACCCTCAAAGAATTGCAGTCTGATTAAAATCATTATGACAGAGTAAAATCACTGTGAAGACAATGACACTGGGCGTAGGTCATTGAGCTGTCACTCACACTCTACCAGACACCAAACCGTGGGATTCTGAGGTTCAAAGTGAGGACAGCAAATTGGTTTGTTGAAACTTGGCTGCCTCGTGGTAGAGGGATATGGTTTATGAAATGGGAAAGAGTTGTGTGGCTACAACTGATCACAACCATCTCTGTCCTCCCACCGGCGCCTTTTGTACAGTCTCTTCCTTAGGGTTGCCAAGTCCTTTTTCCTTACTGGCGGGGGGGAGTCCTCCTGCCGCCGGGAGCTTCCCTGGCGCGATGATGTCACCGGAAGTGACATTATCACGTTGGGGGCATTGCCAGGGCAACGCTCTGGCAATCGCCCCAAAACTCTATGCTACCATAGAGTTTTGGGGCGATTGCTAGAGCGTCGTCCCGGCAACGTCCCCAACATGATGACATCACTTCCGGGTGATGTCATTACGTTGGGGAAGGGGGTGGGGTTCCCCCCGCCGGCCGAATGCTGGCCGGCGGATTGGGAACCCCTGTAGCAGGGGATCCCCCGCCCCCCAGGCTGACTTGGCAGCCCTACTCTTCCTCCAAGTATTTTTCTTTCAGCTAAACAAGTTCTGGTGTCAGAACCAGCCTGAGGAGAAAGTATCTGGGGGGAACAGATGGTATTCACACACACTTCTTGCTATTAAATTAGATCCCACCCTCTCCTGCTGTCTATATGACTTAGGCAGGTCCAGGTTTAACGCCTTCCACTGTCCCATCTACTTTGGCCCTGAACAATCTTTTACCAGTCCAAAATGATACGAGTGAATGACATCCGCCTATACAGGGCAGCTGTAGCTACAACTTACTTCTGAACAAGACATTCTTTCAAAAATAATACAGTGACAGATTTGAAACTTTAAAAAAAATGACGCAAAACAGATACACCAACTCATCAAAATTCAGGCCATGAGTAACAACCCGGGTTTGCAGGATAACTATGTGGAACTGAAACAGACTGGCCAGGCCCACAGGCCTAGGTCTTCTTAACACTTGTTAAATCTTGTCAGCAAAGAATGCAGAAGCAGACAAAGAGTACGTTGCAGTGTAGCAAAAGCACAGAGCAGAGTTCCTAAGAAATCACAACGGACAGTCACACAAAGGTTGTTTGCCATCACTCTGTATTCTAGGGTTATCTTGATGAAACAAAGAAATGCCATTTCGCTAATCTCTGCAAAACCGTGATGCTCAAAGAGTCACGTCGTGTAATGAGATGCCTCCATCTTTCAGTCAGATCAGGAGTCACGCATTTGAGGATGCAGTCATTCCACATAATCATGTAGTGCAAATATAAACAAATTAGCTCAGACATGACCCAAAATAAACCCCAAGTTTTTCCTAGTTTTAATTCTTTTGCATACAAGCTTTCCTATTCGATCAGAGGCCCTTCTCTGGGCCTCCCTACTTTCAGAGGCACTCAAGGCAAGAGGAAATCTTAGCTCTGCCACCACACCTTCGGAATCCTCTTCCCTGAGAGATCAACGTTTAGGCTTTTAAAAGTCTGGAAAAGACTATTGTTTTTCTGTGTGCTTTCAGATGACCCTCCAGTCTGTTCACCCTTGTTTTTATTCAGTTTATTGCTGATGACTGTTCTGCCGCTGATATCCTACTTGGATTTTTTGTTTTATCACAACTGATTGCTTTCTCTAACCCACTTTGGTCTGGGAAAGCAGGATATAAAAATTTTAATGAACAAGTAGCGTCAAAACACAGATCTATCCTCTGTAGTCCTGACTAGAGACAATGAACAGGAGGAAGAGGCAGGTAGATTTAGACCCCAGAACTTTTCCCTGATTTATCTTCAAGTCACTAGAATGGTTTTACCAAAGTTACAAGAGCAATAACAAAGCAATTGTTGTTGCTCTTGTAACTTGTAAGCCAAAGGCGGCAATAACAGCAATGCAGCTAATTGTCAGTTACAAGTGAGGACAAAGGAATGAGGTAGCTGGATTTTTACGGCTCTGTCATTCTTCATGTGCTATTTGAGGAAGCCCTTGTAAAGTGGAGCCCTGGGTCTGTTCTACCATCTGTCCACCCAACTTCCAGCCAGCGATCCCAATTCCCAACTAGTCATTTGTGTACGGAAAATTCCACAAGGCTCACTTGCTCTAAACAAACACAGCAGAAAGAAAAAAGCCAAGCAGAGGGGGCTGCTATTTAGCACCTGTTATCAGAGCACAAACATTATTCTTAAAAAAAAAAAAAAAGACAAATACAATAGCCTGGACAGTGAATCAAACATCCTGTGAGATTAAATGAATCTTCAGAGAAATTCCCCTTTAGGAAATCGACTCTTTCCAAAAGAAATCTTCAGTCCAAGTCATTGCAGAGAACATAAACATTTTAAAAATGCTTATCAAGAGTTCATCTCCATCCCTTTTTTTGTTGTCATATGATGTGGGATCTTTTATTTTTTGCTTCTGGACCAGCACCTGATCACAGAGTACTGAGGAGGATATAACAGGGTAGACTTTCAATACAGCCATGATTTTCTCAGAGGAAGGTCAGCTTAAGTAATATAAATAACGTCTCTCTACTCAGTGAAAAATCTTCCAAAAATGTACAGAGGAACTAAATTCTAGTTTGACTTCGGGAACAAAGGTGAGCAGGAGAACATAAAAAACACAAACAAACTCAGATGTGTATTTTTCTCTCTTCTCACTCATTTCTCTTTGTTTCCTTTTTTCACACACTCTCCCACTATTATAATTGATTTCTGTACACGAAGGGTTGTCATGTAGAGGGTGGTGCAGAGGTTTTCTGTTGCCCCAGAAGGTTAGAGCCAGTTTGGTGTAGTGGTTAAGTGTGCAGACTCTAATCTGGGAGAACCGGGTTTGATTCCCCACTCCTCCACTTGCACCTGGCTGGTGTGACCTTGGGCAAGCCATAGCTCTGGACCAGCTGTTCCCTCAAGGACAGCTTCGGAAAGAGCTCTCTCAGCCCCACCTGCCTCACAGGGTGTCTGTTGTGGGGAGGGGAAGGGAAAAGGAGTTTGTAAGCCACTCTGAGACTCCCTTGGGGAGTGGAGGGCGGGGTATAAATCAAAAAAAAAAAAAAGGTCGGACCAGAACCAACGGGTTGAAATTAAATCAGAAGAGTTTTCGGCTAAATATTAGGAAGAACTTCCTGACAGGTAGAGCGGTTCCTCAGTGGAACAGGCTTCCTCAGAAGGCGGTGGGCTCTCCTTCTTGGGAGGTTTTAAAACAGAGGCTAGATGGCCATCTGACTGCAATGCTGATTGTGTGAACTTAGGCAGATCCTGAGAGGGAGGGCAGGAAGGGTTGCATCAGTGCTTAGTTCTTGTGGCCCTTTCTTACACGCCCAAGGAAATGCTGATCGCCAGTTTGGGGTCAGGAAGCAATTTTTCTCCAGGCCAGTTTGGCTGGGGATCCTGGAGGTTTTTTGTCATCTTCTGGGCATAGAACAGGGGTCACTAGGTGTGTGGAGGGGGAGGTTTTGTGAATTTTCTGCATTGTGCAGAGGGTTGGACTAGATGGCCCTGGAGATCCCTTCCAACTCTATGATTCTATAATTCTATTCCATGAGCAAGATCAGTTCCCCTGGAGAAAATGGCTGCTTTGGAGGATGGACTATATGGCTTTATATCCTGCTGAGGTCCCTCCCCTACCCAAACACCACTCCCCAAATCTCCAGGTATTTCCCCACCCAGAGCTGGGAACCCTAAATATAGTCAATTCACACATCCATCTGTCATCAGCTGCAGGATAATCTAGCCACTTTATTCTGTTGCACCAAAACTAAAGGAGGGTCTTTGGTAGTTTGAAGACTTAACAAATTTAGTGAAACATAGAGTGAACTTTTATTGTCCCACGTAAAGTATAGAGAAATCCGAGTGATCCATATGCACATGCTTGTGTGAGTTTCCTGTTTCCTAGTATTGGGACATTAGATGGCAGCAAGTTCTGCCCATGATGACTGGTCCTGTAAGGGCAATTCACACAAGGCTTCGGGATTTTATTGCATATGAAGCTGCCTGAAGACCACTGGTCCAGTATTGTCTCCTCAAACTGGCAGCAGCTCTCCACGGTCTCAGGTGGAGGTCTTTCACATCACCCGCTGCCTGATCCTTTTAACTGCAGATTCTGGGGACTGAACCTGGGACCTTCTGCATGCCAAGCAGATGCTCTGCCTCTGAACCACAGCCTCTCCCCTATTTTATATGCAGGCTTCCTTGGAGACATGCTTGCATGGGGAAATGTACCATCCAAAAGAGAAGATCATGCATACGGCTCAGAAGTTTTTACAGATATCAGTTATTAGCATAGCTATATCCAGGGCTTTTTTTGTAGAAAAAGCCCAGCAGGAACTCATTAGCATAATAGGCCACACCCAGCAGTGGAACTCATTAGCATATTAGGCCACACCCCTGATGGCACAGCTTATTAGCAATCAGGCCACACCCCCATGTTACCAGAAGAGTGGTCATCCCGCCACACCCACCTTTTCCTTCTTATTCTGTTTACCTTGTTGGTTGTCAAACCCCAGGGCTTTTTTTGTAGCAGGAATTAATTTGCATGTTAGGCCACACACCCCTAATGTAACCAATCCTAATGAGTTTCTGCTGTTGAGTGTGGCCTATTATGCTAATGAGTTCCTGCTGGGTGTGGCCAGCTCAGGAGCCAGCCGGAACTCCGTTCCTGTGCGTTCCTGCCCCAAAATAGCACTGGCTATATCCCTGACCACTCAGAACAAATTTATTTGTTTAGATTTTTATCCCACCCCTTCTCCAGAATGGGACTCAAGGCGGGTAACAACTGCATTGAGCGCTGAGCAGGGGATTGAACTAGATGGTCTGTATGGCCCCATCCAACTCTGTGAGTCTACAACAATAGTAATATCTATATTTCTAATTCCCAAGGCGCTCCCTGCAGGCGGATATCTAAACCTGCACAGGGGGGCACCTGGGGGGCAGGGAGATTTCTCTGCACATGTGGGGACAATAGGGACTCCCCACATGTACAGAAAAATCTTAAAACTTTAAAAAACTTTCGGGGGGATATTTAAATCCCCCAAAAAGTTAAACAGCGTTCCCTGCACATGTGCAGAGAACGCTCTGGGAACTCTCCAGCAGCTGAGAGCTGCTGGGGCTGAGCCGGGGGGGATTGCCAGCCCAAGTGGCCCTCAGCCGCAAGGGCCTTGGAGCTGGGGGGGATCACCGTGCCCAGAAGCCTGTCTGGCTCGGGCCCCGGACCTCTCCAGCCCGCCGAGCCCTCCATGGGGGCGGGGATGGCAGGCCTCCCGCGCACCCTTCTGGGGAGCCAGCTGAGCCACCACCCCAGAACTCCTGACAGCCGCGCAGGAGGTGAGCTGCAACGCCCGGGCTCGGAAGACAACGGCCGGGGGCGGGAGGCAGGAACCCCTCAGCCAACCCGCCTACCCTTTGCACCCCGCCTGAGCCAAGTGGCGCAGATGTCACGGGAGCTGAGCTGGGGCGACTCTTGCTTGGCTGGAGCGCATCTTTGCCCCATGTGAAGGGAGGCGCTGGACCCCTGCTTGGCCTCTCTGGTGGGACAATAGGTATCCCCGCCTGCCTTTTGGGGAGGGCACAGCAGTGGTCCAGAGGCAGAGAAGGATCTTAAGTGAAGCCCTCCCATCCTCCTCCCCAAATGGTTTTGGGGAAATGGTGGGAGAAGAACCGGTGGGGGCGAGTTTGCTGCCCAGTTCTGGGCGGGCTTGTATTATGCTATCTATGAAAATATATGCCTAGGGACAGTTAGGACTGTACAAATACTGAGAAAAATTATTTCATGAATCACCTAATAAGTGTCACATACAGAAAGAAAACCCATACTACTTAGTTTCACTGTGTAGTTATTATCACTATGGCATGTCCAGATGACTCTCATTTTTAAGGATTATCCCTGATTTGAGAACGTCACGATTCCACAGAATACAACAGATGTTCCCATACATTTAATTTCTAATAGGTTCTTTATCCCTCGGAGCTTTATCAGGCAGCATTCTTTCTGTTCCTCTGCAAAAATAAGCCTGGCAACTCAAGAAGATAAATGTTCTCTTACTACTGGAAGCCAATCTTGGATGAAAAGCAAGTGTGATGAGTAAATAAAGCTGTAAAGAACGTTGTCCCCATGTAGGGAAGACCAGCCACTGTCTTGCCTCCCTTTTCCACCTCATTGCCACCACCCTGGGTAAAAATTCAGCCCCTCTCTCTTGTGGGATCACCCAAGGTCAATGCCTCAGGGGAGTATTATTTCTGCATGCTGAGTAGCCAGGGGAGATGAGTAAGGCCATGTCCAGACTCTCTTAATTAAATAAACTTTATTTCTTTAAGGCATGGGACTCGGGAAACAATAAGACGGATCTAGGAACTCTAGGCAAAATAAACAAAAGGAAAAGTTACTAACTAGGTACTTGCAATCTGTGGCATGTCTTATCTTTGTTGCTTGCATGATTCCCTGCCCCCCCCCCGCCCCCCGGTGCCCCTGCAAAAATCTTTAGCCTTGTTCCTCTTGGTCTTCCTTCATGGCCAACACACATAGGTGAGTGAGCCTAAAAAGACTGCCCAACAGCTCCACCAATGAATTCCCAAACAAAGGAACAGCTCCCCTTTTCAGACCCCTCCCAGGGCCTTAGCCCATCTGGGTGCCAGGGTCTGGGGCTCAAACCCACCAGAACAGAGGCACTCCAGTCAAGAGGTGCCAACACATCAAAGAGCTAGCATGTTTTCTCCGTTGGTTGCAAAGGATGCTATCTACATGCAGAATACTATATACTGCCTACTGCCATGGCAACCTGCTTGTGTGACCGCACCCATTACCTCACACCCTACCCTGAGCCCCACAGGTACCAATACGTTGAAACTGGATCCGGACAAGATGAAGGGGCTGTCGGTAGGATATTTGCTGGACCACAGACAGGGTAGTCAACTGATTCAGGATAAAGCTGCATTTCCACCTTAAAGTGCAGGTTTCCAGGCTGGCATCGCATCTAGATCCCTCACTGCTTATCAACACGTGAGTCTGATGTCCATAACTAGAAGTGATTTCTCCCCACCTCTGTTGGTTTTCTAGTTGCAGACCTTTCCTGTAAATAGTCCTCCATGGCTCAGTAACATCCAGGCTAAATGTCTCTGACGCATGTGAGCCTGCCTCTGGTGGAATCCTTGAAAAGTTCAATGGGCGCAGAATATGGAGAGGCCAGCTGTGAACTGGAATTGGCTGCGGCGAGCAAATTTCTCAAATGCTCCAAGATCTTCGTGGGCTTCCATTATTCCAAGGTACAACTCAAAGCATGGATTCAGGCACCCAGCGGCTTGGAGCTGGGGAAGTGGGAGGACCCCCTCCTGTCCTGTCATGCTGATCAGGCAGCCACCTGAGGCCATCCCCACAAGCCCTGCCCTGAGTGCCCTTCCCCCAGCAGGTGGAAGTGAGGTAGAGGGTGATGTCGTCTTTCTTAGTGGCAGCGCCTCACCTGTAGAATATCCTCCCACCTGAGGCTTGCCTTGTGCCTGTGTTACTGTCTTTTAGATGCCAGGCCAAAGCATTTCTTTTTTTAAAAAATCAGGCTTTTAACGAATGGGCTTTTAACAATCGTTAAAAACAGTTCTTACAGCTTTTAGACTGTGTTACGAGAATCATCTTAGTCTGCTAAATGTTCTATGCTATGGCCAGTACTTAATTTCTTGGGTTTTGATGGTTTGCTGATTTTTATGATTTCTATAATTTTATGCTGTTTTTATTATTTTATAATGTTTACTTTGACAGCCACCTTGAGCAAGTTTCAGGAGAGGCAGCATATAATTAACAAAAATTAAAAAGGCTTTCAGAGTTTAGGTAGAAGTCTACCACAGAGAGGATTTCCCACCCCCAACTTCCCTTGGACCTTCATTTCCTAATTTTATGTTAACTGCACTAGCCATCTACTATTTTAAATTATTCCGCTTCCGTACTGATTGAGCCATTATGATTTGTAACTGATATTTTAGGGATTTCATTTAATGTTACTTCTGATGCCAAAGCTGTTAGAAAGGTAGCACCCCATTCTTTTAAAACAAATAAATAACAGTTTCTCAGTTTGCGCTGTCCACGGATAGCTAGCTTTTGTTGACACAAAATTAGGACTTGTTCACATAGAATTTATTGATTGATTGATTGACTGAGTGATTGATTGATTGATTTGATTTGTTAATCGCCCAATCCCTGCTGGTGCAGGGCTCTGGGTGATGTACAACAAGTCATAAAAACATATCAAGATAAAACAATTAAAGCATTAATAACACCTTTCAAACAGATCAGATGGTTGTGTACTAATTTATCCAGTTTCAGACTGCTGGCCACTTCGCGGGCCAGGGAGAGGAGGGCAAGGCAGACGTAAGAGTCAGATATAAGAAACATGTGGCTTCTATCTTATGCCTGTCCAGACACCTCAAAAGTTCTGAAACACCACTGGGGAGTACAATTCTCTCGCTTGCTTATTGCATGATCTCCTGTTGTGCATACTTATTCAAGACGGTTCTACTAATAATGTATTAATATTTTAGGACAGTTTGCCCCAGAGCTCCCCATTAGGATTCTGTAAGCGCCAGAGAGGAAAAGACACACAAGATGCTAGAAGTGATGCAACACTGAGAAGTATTGCACAAAGTGTTGATGCACATCCTCTGAGACATACCAACCCACCCACAGAGCTTAAGGGGCTTTGGAAAGCTGACTCCCTTGAGCTCTGCCCTCAGATGAACAGCAAAGCACACGCTCAACCTCCTCTCTGTTGTCTACAAAGAGCTGGGGAAAGGCTTCTGTTCCTTGCTGCTCATCATCACCGTCATCTTACAAGCATGCATCCAAACACATAAAACGATGTCCATTATAGCATTACTTGTGTGCTAATTGGCAAAAGATGCACAGCCACTTGCTTGGATGTGTGGAGTAAACCTCCAATTCCCCTGCCCCCACTTAGCTGAAACAATTTTTAACAGCAGGCATTTACAGTCACAACAGAGTTTGGCTCTTACTGATCTTGCTTAGTTGAGCTGCTCCATACCAAGGCTCATCAGTCTACAAATTTGTTTCACTGGCCGTCTTAATTCCTGAGGCTGATTTGAGTTCCTATAAAAATACACATCTGTAATCAGATAGTTAAGCAGGATCATCCAGATTTCTCAGGCAACTAATGCTGAAATCTAAGAAAATTTGTATAATTAATTTTTTCAGATCTAGGGTCTCAATTCAGTTGCACAGGCTTTAATTGAGATTTGCAGTCACCGTTCAGATTAAGAATAACATTTGAGTCCAACAAAGTTTAATTCTGGGTATAAGCTTTTGTGTGCACACACACTTCTTCAGATACAGATGAAGTGTGCCTGCACACGAAAGCTTATATCCAGAATTAAACTTTGTTGGTCTTAAAGGTGCCCCACTGGACTCAAACTTTGTTCTGTTGCTTCAGACCAACACCTGATTCTAATTCAGATTTAGGACTTTGAGTGTCAAATTAATAGACACTGAAAATTTGTGCTGAAATGGTTTTTTAAGAGGGAAGAATATTTTTTTTTGTGAAATATTGCTTTGTTCTGCTTACGGTCACAGTTTTAAAAACAAAAAAATTAAATGTGTTTCTTTAATTTTTTTTTAAGAACCTATATGACTGCTAACTGCTTGTAACTTGGGAAACGTTTGTGCCCTGTCTCAAACAGGAAAATTGGACCTTGACTCTTTACAGTAACGTTTTGCAAAGGGGGGAAATTATCCTTCTAGCACCAACCACACCCACCAGATATCTGATCTTCGGTTTTAAGACACTCAGAGGAAGGGGAAGATACCTATTTCTAGGATTCAGAACATCCCAGAATAGGAATAATATCCGTAATAACCATCTTCATCATTTTAGCCCACTCCATTTTGAAACCTATCTTTGCTTCTACATTCATTCTAGAAAGGTGGCTCCAAAATTTTCTTCTTCTCTGCTTTTTAATTACATACATTAGAGGCTTTACCCACAGTTGCTTTTTTTGTCTGAAATAACTCCTGCCCCTTCCTGAGATATGTTTTGCAGCTTTCTCCTTACCACCAAGTGGTTATTTCACATACTTCTAATAGATTTCAAAGGCTAGTTTATCCTTTTGCACAACCAGTTTTCTTCCCACTGTAAGAATGCAAGCAGGTAAACATGGTGGTTATAGTCCAGCTTAGCGGAAGGAATAAATAAACCGTTTTTGTTTTGTAGTAGACTGGAGGGTACAGGAAGGAGATTTGGGCTGGGATTTGTTCTCCTAATAGACGTATTAAAGGGCTCTGATACATGACTCTTCAAGCATGGTTGAGCCTTTTTCTGCTTTTTGTACACATGGGTATGAATGCAAAAATGCAAAGGGGGACAGGACTCCTGTTCCTCAAATAGCAGTTTAGGCAGGTACAGCTTTCTTCAAGTCTGCATTACAAATTGCTTCTGCTGAAATGAACTCTTCTGTAATGCTGCAGTCACACTGGAGGCTTCCCACAATCAGGGTGTGCCTCTAATTGCACCGGTTTAAAGTGTTGCAGGGCAGACCAACCAGACAGCACACCCTAAGGCAGTTTCTTCATGTGATCGCCTGATGGTCAGGCGTTCACATTACTCCTCATCAAGGGTCCTTTCATAGAAAAAGAGGTGCAGGAGCTTATTAGCATAACTCATTAGCATATGCCACGCCCCCTGACATTACCGGAAGTGTGTCAGAAAGGGAATGTCAGTTTCAGCCCCATTATACCCTATGGGCCATTGAAATCAATGGCAAAAACTCATAGAGTATATGAGGGGCTGGAGGAGAGGGGGTTTGAGGGAGAGGCTCCAAACTCGCAGGGTTGCTGCTGGGGCCTCTCCTCGAAATACCCACCAAGTTTCAAGAAGATTGGACCACGGGGTCCAATTCTATGGGCCCCAAAACAGATTGTCCCATCCCCTCCATTGTTCTCTATGGAGGGAAAAAATGTTAACTTTTTTCCTACCATAGAGAACAATGGAGGGGATGGGGGCAACCTGTTTGGAGGCCCATAGGATTGGACCCCCTGGTCCAATCTTCTTGAAACTTGGTGGGTATTTCGAGGAGAGGCCCCAGCAGCTACCCTGCACGTTTGGAGCCTCTCCCTCAAACCTCCTGCCCTCCAGTCGCTTTTAAAGTTGCCACCAAATTTCGGCAGCAATTCGGCAGCGGGCCGAATCAGATCAGAGAATCTGATTCAGCCCGTGGCTGCCCTACTGGCCAGTCCTGAGCTGGCAAAGCTTCGCTCCATCTCACTCCGGCCCCAAAGGACCCCCTGCTCTTCATGCACATATGCACACATAGGCAGCAACTCCAAAAAATCCAGTGGCAGAAATGGATCTGTGGGAAAGCGTAGTGGAAGTGCTGGCCTCTGTAGACACCAGACTTTCCCCGGTGCCTGATTAATCCACTTCCAAAGCGGGGCAACATGGGCTGCTGACCACTGAGGCACGGAAGGCAGATGCTGCTGTCTGATCATGCTCTTTCAATCCACAAAGGTAACACTACTATATCGCAGCAAACTGGTCATGTAACCATAGCCTAAATCTACTAAAGAATACATAAGCCGTCTTACCAGCTGCACCTCCCCAACCTACAGTACGGTTGCCAACTCCAGCTTGGGAAATTCCTGGAGATTTGGAGGTAGAGCCTGGGAAGAGATGAGAAGGATCTCAGTGGGGTGCAATGCCACAGAGTCCACCCTCCAAAGCAGCCATTTGCTCCAGGGGAACTGGTCTCTGTATTCTGGAGATCAGTTGAAATTCCAGGAAATCTCCTGGCCCCACTTGGAGGTTGGCAAACCTAACCTAAACCCATGATTACTTTAATGCAAACTGAATGCACAGGAATCCAGTTTTTAACCCAACTAAGTGCCATGCAAAAAAGCAGATTTGCAGAGTGCCACCCTAAGCGGAGTCACACCCTTGGACTTCACCCATGGACTTGCCCACAGACTTCAATGGACTTAGGAGGGTGGAACTCTCCTTAGGATGACTTTGCTACTAATTCATGCAGTTTTTGTGCTCTGATGACTAATCCTTCACCCGCCCTTATTTTTTCAGAGCTGTATTATTTCTGGATGTTCTCCCAAGTTTAGTTGAAGAGGGCAAAGGAGCACTTAAAGTAGAAGATGCCTCCATTTGTGAGCAAACGTCAATGCAAATGCTTCCAGCCCTTACAGAGAGGATCAAAATAAGTAAATGAAATAAATGAAATCAGAGCCTCTGGTGGTACCTGAGGTAGCAATTAGAGCTGGTTCAAGATCTGTAAAAATGCCCTTAGTACTGTTTCCTGATCTCGGTTAAGAGAACTTTAAAACAAAAGAGTCTTTAACATTCTATTTCAGCTGTCTCAGTGGGAAGGACGGGGGAATCAGTGTGGTGGTAGCCCCTGTTCTCTGATAAACAAACCAAGTTCAAAACTACTAGAAAGGTTCTATTTACTCCACAATTAAGAATCTCATGCTCCAGCTGAATCAGCATATTTAGAAGGAGAAGAAGAAGAGATTGGATTTATACCCCGCTCTTCACTTGGTGTCTTAGAGCAGCTTACAATCACCCGGAAGTGACGTCATCACACTGAACACGTTGCCGGGGCGACGTTCTGGCAATCACCCTAAAACTCTATGGTGCCACAGAGTTTTGGGGGCGATTGCTAGAGCGTCACTCCGGCAATGTGCCCAGTGTGATGACGTCACTTCCAGATGACGTAATCACACTGGGCATTTGCCTGAATGGTCCTGGGAGGGAGGGAAGGAGGGAGGGAGGGAGGAGTGGGTGCAGGGGACCTGGGCGGGAGGGAGAGGCTCTTGCAGCGGTGGGTGGGCCTAGGAAGGGGGCCTGGGAGGTGTGGCGGCTGGTGCTCCATTTCGCCCTGGGAAATTTCAGCAGTGGCCCACACTCCCGAGCCCCCCCATAGTTGATGCCTATGGCATTCCTCCACTTCTTTTGATCAGTGAGAAGTTCCAGGGCAACACTTAACAGCACTTGGTTCCCTTTGAAGGAGACCACGTTGGAAGCGGCTGCTATTTTTGTAGAGTTTATTTCATTTACAGATGTACCAGTAGAACACAGGCAAAGGGATATCCACTGCCCCACACCCAGGGGTGGTCTTACCTATGGGGCAGCCTAGCAGACTGCCCAAAGCCTCATGCTGGAGGAGGCAATCGTCAGCGGGATGACAGAAAGTGGCAGTGCATTTTTGAAGGAACGTACGTTGTGAAAATCAGGTTCTTTATTGTTGTTCAACGTAGGTCGGGTGGGGAATGAGGAGTGAGGAGGCCCATCCTTGAGTTTTCGCCGGGGTTTCAGAATCACCAAGGTTGTCCCCTGCCCACATCAGATGTCTACAGGAGAAGAGAAAGAGATCTTGTGCCATCAAGATACTTCAGTCAACTGTACCCACCAGGCAAACAAGGCTGTCTTCGGGTCTCTCTACTCCCAGACTAACCGAGAGGAGTGGTCCAAAAATGCACCCCACTGACTTCAGAGGCCCCCTCCAGAGGCGTCCTTGGATCTAGAGTATTCTAGACACACACAAACCCCAAAAGTGGGCCAGTTTGGCACATCTCTGGAGCCTCTCCAAGAGGCGACTGACAGCGCTGCTGCATAACAGGAAGTTCCATAACAGGAAGATCCAATGTCGGTGACATTCCTATGTTATAGGCCCTGGCTCGTAGTGAGAGCACCGCTGTTTTCTCAAAAATAAAACAAAGTCTGAGTTCAGTGGCACCTTTAAGACTGACAAAGTTTAATTCTGGGTATAAGCTTCCGTGTGCAGGCACACTTCTTCAAGTACACGAGAGCTTATGCCCAGAATTCTATTTTGTTGTTCTTAAAGGGGCCACTGGACTCTTCAGGCTAACACTGCTCCTCAAATCTATCCTCAAATATAAAACTGAGAACATGGGCAGCTTGCAGTGGGAGGGAATAACTGAGGCGGAGTAAGACGCACTCCATTCCAGCCTGCAGGGTACCAGGGAGAACAGCTTACAGGCCACCCATCTCGCCCTGTGCAACTGTTCTAGCTTTTGCAGAGATTCTCTAATCAACCTTATAAAATTCGTTTCAGGTGGAAGTCGTATTGGTCTCCAGTAGTCTCCAGTTTGGTGTTGTGGTTAAGTGCGCCGACTCTAATCTGGGAGAACCAGGTTTGATTACCCACTCCTCCACTTGCAGCTGCTGGATGACCCTGGGCAAGCCATCGTTCTATCAGAGCTGTTCTCTCAAGAGCAGTTTCTGTCAGAGCTCTCTCAGCTTGTAAGATTGTAAGACACTCTGAGACTCCGAGTGAAGGGCAGGGTATAAATCCTATCTCTTCTTCTAGCCGGTCCCCCTGGCTAGGCGGGATATAAATGGAAGAAATAAATAAATAAATAAATTCTAGAACTGTTAGGTTTGAGTCCAGGAGTACCTTAGAGGCTGACATGAGTTTCAGGGTGTCACTTTTCAAGAGTCAAAGTTCCCTTCAAACTGTGGGTGTGCTCACACAAGCAGTTTGGCCAACATAGCCACCCCTCCCCTTCGGATCAAATGGGTGCAATCAAATGTGCATATCTGGCTCCCATCCCCCACTCATCCCTACCTCACACTAAAGCAACTCCCACACATATTAAATAGCCACTGGCAAATTCTGGTGGCTACCTTGGCAAGGCGCTTCCATCGTGGGTTTCTAGGCATCTGATTGCCTGGGCATGCCATTGAAATGCATGAGTAGTGTGATAATTCCTCTACATTTCTGGTGCATCATTTTTTCTCCAACCCCACTCCAACGTGTGTCTCAGTGCCCTCACAGAACGCTGCCAGGAGCGTGTGTGTGCTTGTCTACTTCTGCGCATGGACAGTAGGACTTAGGAAAAAAACAACCAACCCAGCTGCGGGTCCATGGTTGTGGCACATTAGCAATGTGAACAACCAACTACGGGCCCACGACACTATGATGCCGGCTCAGGGGGTGCTGTGTGATCTACATAAAGCGTCCCAAACTCAAGCGGCTTCTTGGCAAAGTGTTAGTGTGACCACACCCTGTGTCTGATGAAAGGAGCTTTGACTCTTGCTGGTCTCTAAGGTCCTACTGGACTCAAACCTAATGGTTCTTATGCAATTCAACACCCTGACCACAAAGTCCCCTGCCGCTAAGGAATATTGTTCAGTTTTCTCCCCCCCCCCCCCCCATATTAACAGCAACAGAGGACACATATGACAAATTCAGTGACCCAGTACCTTCCCCGTGAGTTTAATTAATTACCATTTATGTGGACCGACGAAGACCTTTGAAAATTAAATGGCCTCTGAAATTAAAAGGAGCAAACAGATGAGTAATTAATGCAGTGTGAGAAATAAATTAGGGCAAGAAGACATCGGACCCAAAAACTGTGGAACATTAAATCTGCTTAACTGAACCGTACATGTGAAAGATGACAACATGAGCAAGATCCACCCACCCCCCTTTTAAGGAATTCTATTAAGCAAACCCCATCAAGAATCTCTAGGAATGCAACAATCAAAATAGATCCTATCAGTGCACAGCTGGTTACTAGCAATCCAGTTTGTCCACCCTACACACACACATACACTTGCCAGTTTAGTGTGGTGGTTAAGTGCACAGACTCTAATCTGGGAGAATCGGGTTTGATTCCCCACTCCTCCACTTGCACCTGGCTGGGTGACCTTGGGCAAGCCATAGTTCTGGCACAGCTATTCTTGAAAAAGAGCAGCTTCTGAGACTTCTGGTTTTGGCGAGCTCAATGTCGGGTGCGTCTCCGGCAAGCTTCGCAAGACATGACCTGAGCCCGGCGTTTGGGAGGGGTGCTGAATGGATTTCAGGGGAGCCTCCGGAGCCTTTGTAGGGGGTTCCCAGCCTGAGGCATGAGGAGAGCCTCTCCCAAGGTGGCAACTGAGGGATTGAGGCTCTCCTTTGCTTCTATAGATCCTGCCGCCACGGCGCCTGATGACATCCAGAGGCGCACACAGGACAGCTGCAGAGACTGAGGTTGAAGCGACATGAAAGGTGCTTACCTGGGAACGCATGGCAAGGATTCGTAAGCTCCTGAGCTGATTCTCTCATTTTAACTTGAAGCGGATAGAGCAGGGGTTTAAATCCTCCCCCTCTTTAAAATGGGCAATTCTTCGATCTGATCTGAGAGACTTCACTTGTTAAATGGCTGGATTTTTTTAAATATATATTTTATTAAATTTTCCAAACTACAGCAATCAGCTTTCTATAATCATAGAGCACATAAATTATTCCAGCCACAAATAAAATTTGGACCATACAGTCATCAGGTCTGATCTATTACCCATATTCAATAAATTACTTAATTTATCCATTTCTGCCCAGTCCAATAACTTGTCAATTATTTCACTTCTTCCGGGTAGCAAAGAAGTTTTCCAACATTTGGCCCGTTAAATACGAGCTGCAGTTAATATACAGGCCAATAGTTTTTGTTCTGAGATTGTCAGTCCTTCCGGTAGCATATTCAGCAAATAAATCCCAGGTTCTAAAGGTATTTCATGTCCCATTACTTCTAAAATCATCTTATTTACCATTTTCCAAAAATTCTGTATGATTTTACATGACCACCACATGTGAAAAAAAGTTCCAATACATTTTCCACAGACCCAACACAAATCAGAAATACTTTTATAACATAGATTCAACCTATCAGGAGACCAGTACCAACGATAGAAAAGTTTATAGATATTTTCTTTATAGTTTACCACTTTTAGATATTTAATTGATTTCCAGGTTTTTAACCATCTATCTATATCTACACTATGTCCAAAATCCTTCATCCATTTCACCATAACTAGCTTTACTTCTTCTTCTTGCATTTCATAGTTTATCATTAGGTTATATATTTTTTTAATTAGTTTATCTTCCCTATTTATCCAAATAGAATCTAATTAATTTGGTTTCCCATAAAACCCGGTCTTTTTATCTTCTCTATGTCTGGTTTGCAATTGGTAAATGGCTGGATTTTGAGCAAGTGTCTGCAAATCTGTTATAAGCATCCATTTAAGTGACTTTCTTGAACTTTCATATAACTTTCTGGAAATTTAAACAATAACAGTGACTGGATGGGGAGAAAAAATGGTGTCAAGACCAAAGCCTTCTCCTATGACTGCATCAGCACTTCCGGCAGCTAAGCCTGAAGTAAGCACTGACTAATCTTCTGTATTAGCTTCAGCATTGTGCCCTCTGATAGAGCAGCTGACTACTGATACAGGACCTATCCTGAATTTTTGAAGAAAAAGAACCTGTCAGGAGAGATTTTGGTGAGATTCTCTAAGAAATCTACCAGAGATGTGGTGCTCAAGGCCACCAACAGGACATCCTTGAAGATCAAAGATGAAGAAATCAAAGTTTTAAAAGACTTTCCATATGAAATTAGAAAGAAGAGGAAACCCTACAAAAGCTTAACAACGTTTCTGCAAGCAAGATCTACCACGTGCAGATGGATTACACCTGAAGGCTTGACTTTTAACTACAAAGATAAGAAGCAAAAGATTGACTCTGTCACAAAGGCAAAGAAGTTTTTGGAACAACATCTGGAAAGAAGAGAGAAAACATCCACAGAGGAAGAACTGGAACAACAAGAAAGCATATATGGACTGGAGAGTACTGACTCCTCAGCGAGTAACAAGTCTGAGGGGGAAGACTCTGACACCGAAAAAGGAGCAGCCGCTCCAAAACCCCAGAAAATCTAATAGAACTTTGTTGAAAGAAGCAAAAAGAAAGAAGAAGAAAAATGTTATTTTGAAAGTTTGATTTTTGGCTCGTATTCACTTGTCTTAAATGCAGTTATTTACTCAATTTAAATGTTTAGGGCTGGTAGTGTTAGTAAGCTAATGATGCCTTGATATAGTAACTATTTTCTTGAAAATAATTGAAGCAATATTATTTTATAAGTGGTAACAACTTGGTCTCTGTATACCTTAGGGGTAGTTTAGTGATTTTGGTTTAGTATTTTTGTAGTGTTGTAGAAAATAAAATTTAAAAATTCAAAAAGAAAAAAGAGCAGCTTCTGTCAGAGTTCTCTCAGCCCCACCTACCTCACAGGGTGTCTGTTGTGGGGAGGGGAAGGGAAAGGAGATTGTAAACCACTATGAGACTCCTTTGGGTAGTGAAGGGCGGGGAATAAATCCAATCTCTTCTTCTTCTTCTTCTTCTTCTTCTCCCCACCTGGTTTAGTCAATAGGAGCAAGGTCCCCGTCACTGGGTAATCCCATCATCTTTTTGGCTGCTACCCCATTCACAGTGATTTACTATCATTCAGCTGTGGAGTTGTTTTAAAACAAGTTAAACCCAAATTTAAACTCAAGACTTGGCAGAGAACCCAGTCTGAGTCACATGTCCCAAAAGGAAGAAAAGCCCAGTGGTTTACAAAAAGGCGGATTTGTTTCATTTGTCCACGGAGCCAAACAGCCTTGATTCCTCAGGATTTGTGGTGACAGAACAGTACGCAATATGCTTTGCTCCAGACAACTAGCCCCAAAACGAAAATCTAAAGCAAATGTCCATGGAGGAGCCTACTTTGGAAGAGCCAAAAAAAGAGGGTAGATTTATAGCCCTGACCTATCGTTGGCTGTACACGGGGAGAAGAGCAGAGTTCATATGCACTGAGAATGCCTTTTGGCCTGGGAGATGTCTCCATGCAAGGACAGAGCATGCGAGATCAGAAAGTTAGGAGAGAGACGGGTTTAAATCAAATGTGCATTCAAAGTCAACGCAGTTTTTCATCTGAATGAAAAAGAAATGCAAAATCCAGCTTAAGCTTCACTTATGAAAATGGCCAGGTAGGATCAGAGACAAGGACCACTGCATCTGAGAAAATAAAGTACGCAAGATTTCCCCAGGTTGCAGGTTAGTAGTGTTCCCTCTAAGCCAAGTTAGTGGGAGCTAGCTCACAGTTTTTTAGCCTCTGGCTCACACATTTTTGTCTTCGCTCAGGAAGGATGGCTCCAGAGCAAACTAATTTATGCAGTAGCTCACAACTTTAATGCCAGTAGCTCACAAAGTAGTAGAATTTTTTGCTCACAAGAAGACTCCACGGCTTAGAGGGAACATTGGGTAAGCCCAGCATCTCACTGACCTAACAGTCAGCTTAGTAGTACTCTAAGGAGGAGGAAATTACAGTAGCATAATAAGAGTAGTTAAAGCATTAGATTATTGGGAGACTCGAGTTAAAATCCTCATTTAGCTCTGAAACTAAAGGCTAAACTGCACGGTTTGTTTAGCCACAAGATTCCCTGACCCAGCTCACTTCCCTCACAGCCACAGGACAACAGCAGGCAACTTGAGAAACAGGGTGGTGTAGTGGTTAAGAGTGACAGACTCTAATCTGGAGAATCGGGCTTGATTCCCCACTCCTCCACATGAAGCCTAATGGGTGACCTTGGGCCAGTCACAAACCCTTTCCACACTCTCCTTTTAATCCTTGTTCACCACGGTGTCCTCCAAACAATTCTGCATTAAAATCAAATTCAATCTTCTTTTTATTCCAGGCTCCCCCCTTCCCCCCGTTCTGCACTAAAATTGAATCCAACCTTCTTTTTATTCAGGGGTTGTTGTTTTTCCATTCTGCATTATGTTACCTCCCTTCAGCGGTCGGCCTGGTTTCAGCCCACCTTTGCCCTGGGTTTATTGGATGCTGTTTTCCTGCAGACTTAAATCGCATAGACCACTGAGAAAATCTGGTGGCAGGCAAATATGGAAAGGAACACAACAGTTTCTCGTAAAGTTGGTATAGTGGTTAAGTGTGCAGACTCCAGTCTGGGAGAACCGGGTTTGATTCCCCACTCCTCCACTTGCACCTGCTGGATGACCTTGGACAAGCCATACTTCTGGCACAGCTGTTCTTGAAAAACAGCAGTTTCTGTCAGAGCTCTCTCAGCCCCACCTACCTCAGGGTGTCTTTTGTGGGGAGGGGAAGGGAAAGGAGACTTAATTTTTCTTATTGCTTCAAGACTCCCTTGGATAGTGAAGGGCGGGGTATAAATCCAATCTCTTCTTCTTCTTCTTCTTCCTTTGGGTAAAGAAAAGCAAGGTATAAAAACCTATTATTATTCTTCTTACTTACCCAAGTGCCACAGAGACCAATTCAAATTGGGACAGTGGCACTGGGGGCAGAGGCACTCCAGCCTTTCGCATCGTGCCATTTTCCCCAGTTCAAATGGGGGGGGGCACTTCTCAGGGCTGCACACGCAGTATTAACAACTCCCCAGCATGGGGGAAACAGAGCAAGAGGGAGAAAAGCTGGAGCCCCGATCTCAATCCGAATCAGGCCTTGTAGGTACTTGGTTAAATAAGACAGTCCTTTATCACTAGTTGTCAACCTCCAGGTGGCACCTGGAGATCTCCCACTACTACAATTGATCTCCAGTCAACCAAGATCAGTTTGCCTGGAGAAAAAGGCTACTACAGGGGGTGGGCTCTATGGCATTATACCCTGCTGAGGTGCTTCCCCTCCTCAAACCCTGCCCTCCCTAGGCTCCGCCCCCAAAATCTCCAGGTATTTCCCAACCCAGAGCTGGCAACCACTGATTACCAAGTTGCTTTCTTTCTTCTGGGGACCAGTTTTGTAGACAGTAGGCCTATTGAGGCCCTGTCTTGAATAGCCCAGGGTAGCCCCATCTCGTTAGATCTCATAGGGTTGCCAGCCTCCAGGTGGGGCCTTGGGATCTCCCACTTTTACAACTGATCTCCAGCTGACAGAGACCAGCTGCCCTGGAGAAAATGGCTGATTTGAAGGGTGGACTCTATGGCATTGTACCATGCTGAGGCCCCTCCCCTCCCCAAACCCCGCCCTCTCCTGGCTCCACCCCCAAAGCCTCCAGGTATTTTCCAACAGAGACTTGGCAGCCCTATCTCAGAAGCCAAGAACAGTTGGCCCTGGCTAGTTGGGATGGGATTCCACCAAGGACGTCCAGGGTTGCAACACAGAGGCAGGCAATGGCAAACTACTGCTGAACATCTCTTGACTTGAAAACCCCTTGGAGTTACCATAAGTCAATTGTGTGACCTGACACCCCAAAAAAGGCCTATTTAGTGGAGTAGAATTAGGAAACAAACAGAGATTCTCAATCTGCCTTGCCGTAGCGGGGGGCTCTTGAGTCTTGGGAAAACATTGTGCCAGTTACTCCCAGAAGTAGGAGGGTTTTTTTGGGTACATACACACTCTCAGAACATACAGGTGGGAAACAGTAGTTGCCAGTAGATCGGTGGGAATGCGGCTTTCACCAAATCAAAACTGCAGAAATTAAGACTGGGAGTATCATTTCTCCTCAGAGCCTTTAACAGGAGCCAAACCCAGAAATATTTAACTGCTGAAACTTTCCCCATCATCTCCTTGCCAAAAAAAATTTTTTTAATGGTTTCTTTTTCTGTTTACTTCTGGCTGTCAGGATCAAGGCTAAGAAGCAGAGCTTTGGAGAAAGGGGGCAACCCCACGTGACTTTGCCGGCATTGTCCTTGCTGAGGGCAGAATTTTGGATATCCAGCCAAATTCACTTGCAATATCCATGTAAAAGTAAGATCTCCTTTAAACAGCATTTGCTCAGTGATGGCCATGTAGCTATCTGTCTTACATTTATTATGCACTCAAGCTTTTAAAGGCAGGAAATGAATAGCTAATGCCCTCCCCATAAATCTCACACTGCCCAAATACTCCTGCTGACCCTTGGCCAAACAATTCCTTTATTTCCTGACACTTGCTATGCCTCTGCTTCTCTTCCAGCTTCAGGCTCAGCAAAAAAAAAAATGGAGAAAAAATATGCTAGTGTATAGCTTCTGAAGTTTCCCATTCAAGGATTCCAGATTCCACAAAAATTCAAAGGTATACAGTAGATAGGGCTGCCAAGTCAGCCCGGGGGGCGGGGGATCCCCCGCTATAGGGGTTCCCGATCCGCCGACCGGCATTTGGCCGGCGGGGGGAACCCCACCCCCGAAGTCGTCCAGCCTGGACGACTTCCCCAGCGTAGTGACATCACCCAAAAGTGACGTCACCATGTTGGAGACGTTGCCAGAGTGTCACCCTGGCAACGTCTCCAACATGGTGACGTCACTTCCGGGTGATGTCACCAAGCGCGCACGCAAAGCGTGCGCGCCAGGAAGGCTGCCGGGTGGCTCCCGGGCAGCGAGGGACTTCCCCCCCCGCCAATCGGTGAGTAAGACTTGGCAGCCCTAACAGTAGACTATTTGTATTTAGGGGATTTGTTCTTTCATATTAAATTATTATCCCCCCCCCAGTAAATTTTACAAAATATCTGGCTGTAGGTAGGATTGCCAGCTCCAGTTTGGGAAATACCTGGAAATTTTGGGGGTGGAACCTCAGGAGGGCGGGGTTTGGGACATAACGCCATAGAGTCCAACTTCCAAAGCAGCCATTTTCTCCAGGTGAACGCTGTCACCTGGAGATAATTTGTAATAGCAGGAGATCTCCAGCTACCACCTGGAGGTTGGCAACTCCAGATGCAGGGGTGCCAACAAGCCCTTACAGCTTCCTCTTTTAGGACTCGAATAAGAATTAGATGTAACCTTGTGATGAGATATTAATTGGGGGGAGAGTACCTGAAATTGTGCAATTAAAAAATAAACTTAAAAAAAAATAGCAGTTAATATCCATTTCATTTGAAGACAAAAGAGTCTGCAGAGAAAAAAAGATATATAATTGAAAGGGAAGCAGGGGAAAACCGGGAAACTGATAACTAAACGGTCAGGGTCTTCGTTGTCTGAAGAGGAGAGGAGCAGGTGGTACAACAGATCAGGAGGTTTAATGAACTGCGACTTACCCCTGACAATAGAGGGGGAACCTAATCTTACCCCTGGATCTGTACACATATGGACTTACAATAACAAATAAGAGTCACAATGGAAACCAATCTATCAGCGCCACCTTACAAGGGTGGGCAGGAAGGAAAAGAACCAGGCTGTACAATTCCTGCATAAAACTCGGTAAAGTAAATCTATTGGTGAGTATCCATTTCAGTGCTGTTTCCAGTTAGCATCTGACAGGCTCTTCAGCATAATTGCTTGTCATCACAGGCCTCACTTATGGAACCATTAGCAAGTCTCACTGGGCAATAAGGTTGCCAGCTTTTTTTCTGGAAAGATTTTTGCTTGTTGGTGATTCCCCCCTCCCCCCCCCCGCGCGCGCGCTTGTCAGTAAGCTGTTAAAAGCACAAGAGCCCTGGCCGGGGGGGGGGGGGAGGGGGAGGGACTGGCAACTCGATTGGACACTTCCTCCAAAAAATTGTGTGATACTTAAAAGAATTCTCTTCAATTATTTTATGGACCAAAGGCAACTGCGTTTAACAACAACAACCCATAAGTTCTGTCTTACTCAGAGTGTGCTGCATTTTAAACCGATCTTGTCAGAAATGACTAGTTCTGAGTAGCAAAACCAGAAAATGAAGCGCCAAAGTTAAGAATCAGGAGATGACAGCGCTGTCGCTTTAAGTGCCTAACTGCTTGGATGAACACCCAAAGCCAGCCCTCTTCCAATTATACCGTCTAGGAACAGGTCAAGAAACACTGCCAGACAATACTGAAAGAACACTTCATGCATTGCTTAGATACGTGTTGACTGCAGCCAGAATAATCTGGGCAGCCAAGTGGAAAGCTGAGGGATGCCCAAACAACAAAAACTGGAGAGATAAAATTAGGGTTGCCAGCCTCCAGGTGGGGCCGGGAGACCTCCCACTTTTACAGCTGATCTCCAGCTGACAGAGATCAGCTCCCCTGGACAAAATGGCTGCTTTGGAGGGTGGACTCTATGGCATTGTGCCATGCTGAGGCCCCTCCCCTCCCCAAACCCCGCCCTCTCCTGGCTCCACCCCCAAAGTCTCCGGGTATTTTCCAACCCAGACCTGGAAACCCTGGATAAAATGGCAGAATATGTGATCATGGCCAAATTAACAAATTATATAAATAAAAGAGTGGTCAGAGAATTTGAAAGGGGGGGATTACTATGCTTATTATAAGTAAAGATGAAAAATGAGTGACTAGTATTAAAGTTACTATAATTTTTTTAATTTTTCCCATCAGTATAATGATAGCTTAGGCACATATAACTGCACTAATATAATTAAGGTTGTTATAGATAATATTACAATGGTACAAATATAAGCGATCTCTAAAATAATGCTATATTCAAGACCTTAAAAATAGTTCTTGATGTATATATGAATCTATTTTATTGTTATCCTTTTTATTTTTAGAAATGCTCTTAAAACATACTTTTTGAGTATAGTTCGATTATGACAACTGTAGTGGTATTAAGATGTAATAATGTAATAATCAATGTCTAAAAGTTAATATTAATAGTAACTAATGGTAACAAGTGCTAGGTTTTAATAATAAATGTATATGTTTATGTTATATGTTCTATATTTACTCTGATGTCAATTGCCCTTGTTATGAATAAGTTATATATTATTATAATATCTATATCTCCCTTTCTCCTTGTTTTTCTGCATCTCTATTTTAATATAATTTAAAATAATAACAATAATAATAATTAAAAATAATTTAAAAAGAAACACACTCCAAATTTGGAAGAAGAATAGATTGGATTTATACCCTGCCCTTCACTACCCAAAGGAATCTCAGAGCAGCTTACAATCCCTTCCCCTTCCCCGTGAGGTAATTGGTGCTGAGAGATCTCTTTCGAAAACTGCCCTTGAGAGAACAGCTCTGAGAGAACTTGTGAGTGACCCAAGGTCAGACCAGCAGCTGCATGTGGAGGAGTGGGGAATCAAACCCAGTTCTCCCAGATTAGAGCCCATGCTCTTAACCACTACACCAAACTGGCTTTGTTTGTGGGTTTGGGTCGAGTACTCAGACAGGCTCCCAAGCAAGGGCATAGACTTTCCAGTTTCCCAGGGGGGACTGGGGCTGGGCCAGAGACATCACAGGCTGTCTTCGGGGGAGGCTCAGCACTTCCTTGAAAAGTTTGGAGGGGCTCCAGCTCCCCAGCCCCCCTGAAGTTGACGCCTATGCTCCCAAGCCCCAATCAGCCCTGCTCTTAGAGTAGCACAGCACAACAGAAACAGCCAAGCTTATAGCAATTTCCATTTCTTAAAAAAAGAGCATAAACCAAATCACTTGACTTGCAAAGCCTGAGGAGCTCTCAAAATCTTCTTCAGAATAGCACATGTCTCTTGCCTAGAACCAAACAAAGCCACATCCAATAAAATTAAACCAACCCATTCAAAGATCAAAATTTTCCAACAGACTTATTTCTATTCCAAACCAACTGATTACACAATACGTACTCACAGGACAGGCTGAGGAAACAACATGGCTGTCACAAGGACACAACAGCCATTAACAGGGGCACAGTCCTTTCAGCATGAGTCTGAGGCTCACGTGGCCCACGGTTACTGACCTCCAAGTGGTGGCTGAAGACCTCCTGGGATTACAACTGATCTTCAGGCTAATGAGATCAGCTCATCTGGAGAAAATGGCTGCTTTGGAAAGCGGACTCTATGGCGTTATATCCACTGAACTCCCTCCCCTTCTCAGAATCAACCCCCAAGAGCCTGTGAAAGCGGGGGTTCCCTCTCTCCCACTGAGGGACTGGGAACCTTAGGGTGATATCATTCCATGGGGATGTTGGGCGGCGACATCCCTGTTTAGGGGCGGGGTTTCCCCCACCAGCCAGCCGGTCCATGGTGAGGAGAAGCTTCCCAAATTAGGAGATCCCCTGCTGGGACCTGGGGGCTGGCAACTCTAAGAGGAAGGCTGAAGCTCCTCCCCAGGTGCTGTAGTTCTGATCCAAATCCGGCCCCTGTAGCACTTGGGAACTTAATTCCTGGCATCTGGCAGCTGACTGTGAGGAACGATCAACTGGTGACAGAGGATGGGGAATGAAAGGGGAGCCTAGACCATCTCCGGACTCATTAAAATATGTCACATCTAGGGCTGCCAACCTCCAGGTAGGGCTTCAAAATCTTCCAGGATTTTATCTGATCTGCCAACTCCAACAATCAGTTCCCTCTAATGAAAATGGTGAAATGCTTCAGAATTTTGAAGGGAGGTTCCAAGAAATGATTGATTCTTCGTTGGGAATCACTGAGGATTGCTGTATCTGAATATACTTTATGGATGTCTACATGTATCTTTGAAATGTTCAATCCAGCATGATTATTGAAAAAAAATATTGAAATGGATTTATAACCAGGGGTTTGTCGAGTCAGCTGGCAGAGACACTACATCATCCTTACAGTTCAAGGCCTTTTTTGAATTTTTTACAAATTGTTTTTGGAAAAACTCCACCTGTGAATTTCTACCTGTAATCAATTTTACCTGTGAACTTCGACCTGCTGTTTGTGGCATAAGAAAATTTGTTCTGAGTACTTTATATATCTTATCTAGATTATTAAATCATTGGGTTTTGGTGTTAAAATTTGGGCACGTCCATTTTTTTCTTGTTTCCCTTGGAAGAAACGGCAGCTTTGGAGAGTGGACTCTGTGACATCACTCGCTAAGATCCTGCTTTTCACAAAACTCCACCCTCTCCAGGCTTCACCCCAACTCCATTTCCCCTCATTTCCCAACCCGGAGTTGGCAACCCTAGATTCCTAACTAGTTGAGCTTTCCCTGTCTGTAAAATGAAAGTGACGGTGCCTTGCCTGGTTTAGAAGTTCTGTGTGAGCTTATGAGAACGACTACCATTCAAAGTCCCGTAAATCCTCTGTCAGCAATACAGCAGCAGCAGCTCAAGCTACATAAATGCAAGAGACAGCTTTATTTGTATATAAGCAGCAAAGTACTTCTGCCCGGAGCTGATGGCTATGATTATGTTTGAACAAGCACTTGCCAATTAAAGTAATTCAAACAAATCTCTTGTTCCTTCTAGAAAGAGGGGAGGAGGGGCACATGCAAAAAGTACACTCTGTAGGCCCCAGTGCATATCGAATCAAATGAGCCGGGAACAAAAGGAAAACATTATAGTTGCAAAATGCAAGGCAAATAAGCAAAGTTATATATTTAAAAAAGAGAGCAAGAGGTCATATTGTCACATTTGTAAATTTACACAAACATTAGTATAAATGAATATTTATGAATAGACCTTTGTCGATGTGTGCAGTGCTCTCTCCTTCCCAAACAGGCAATCAGTATTGATTCCAACTTCAGGGAGGGGGGAAAGGACGCCTGGATCCCTATGGCTGGCACGGGCAAACTTCCAAGCACGTTACCCCCATTTTGATCAATCTGTATTTCTTGCCAGTGAGTTTCCAGGCACAATTCAAAGTGCTACTTTAAAGTCCTTCTATGCCCATTCCAGAGGATTGCCAAGTTTGGTACAGTGGTTAAGAGCATGGACTCTAATCTGGGAGAACCAGCTGCTGGTGTGACCTTGGGTCAGTCACAAGTTTTTTCAGAGCTGTTCTCTCAAGGGCAGTCTTTGAAAGAGCTCTCTCAGCCATACCTACCTCACAGAATGTCTGTTGTGAGCAGGGGAAGGGAAAAGGGATTGTAAACTGCTCTGAAACTCCAAGTGAAGGGCGGGGTATAAATCCAGTCTACTCTCCTTTCTCTCCTTTCTCTCCTCTCCTCTCCTCTCCTCTCCTCTCCTCTTCTCTTCTTCTTCATAGTCTATTGTACCAAAGTCCAATGGAGCCAAAGGCTAACATTATTCCAGAATGAGCTTTCATCAGTCAGAGTTCACTTCTTCAGATGCAATGGAAAGAAAGAAAAGATAATCATTTTCAGGCGGAGCGAGGCGGAGCAAACCTCTGCCAGCTCAGGACTGGCCAGTAGGGCAGCCACGGGCTGAATCAGATTCTCTAATCTGATTCAGCTTGCCGCTGAATTGCCGCCGAAATTCGGTGGCAATTTTAAAATCCACTGGAGGGGAGGGGGTTTGAGGGAGAGGCTCCAAACTTGCAGGGTAGCTGCTGGGGCCTCTCCTCAAAATGCCCACTAAGTTTCAAGACGATTGGACCAGGGGGTCCAATTCTACAGGCCCCCAAACAGGTTGTCCCCATTCCCTCCATTGTTCTCTATGGTAGGAAAAAAGTTAACATTTTTTCCCTCCATAGAGAATGGAGGGGATGGGACAATCTGTTTGGGCGCCCATAGAATTGGACCCCGTGGTCCAATCTTCTTGAAACTTAGTGGGCATTTTGAGGAGAGGCCCCAGCCACTACCCTGCAAGTTTGGAGCCTCTTCCTCAAACCCCCTTTCCTCCAGCCCCTCATATACCCTATGAGTTTTTGCCATTGATTTCAATGGCCCATAGGATATAATGGGGCTGAAACTGACATTCCCTTTCTGACACACTTCTGGTGATGTCAGGGGACGTGGCATATGCTAATGAGTTATGCTAATGAGTTATGCTAATGAGCTCCTGCACCTCTTTTTCTATGAAAGGACCCCTGATCTTTTTCCAGAAAATTACAGAGGTGGAGGGGAGAGAAGTATGAGGGACAAGATTTTCCTTCTTTCCATTGCATCTAGAGCTGCCAAACTCCAGGAGTAGCTCGAGATTTCCCGGAATGACAGATGGTCTCCAGACTAACAGAGATCAGCTCCTTTGGAAGACGGGTTCTAGATCATTATACCCTGCTAAGGTCCCTCCCCTCCCCTAACCCCACCCTCCCCAGGCTCCACCCACAAAATCTCCCACCCAGAGCCAGCGGCAGCCCTAATGGCATCTGAAGAAGTGAGCTCTAACCCATGAGAGCTTGTGCTGGAGTAAATGTTGTTAGCCTTTAAGGTGCCATTGGGCTTCTTTTTGTTTTGCTTTAAAAGTTTTAGCAGGCAGGACCACAATATCTCAACGATTAAGAAGGCACTGAGATCCCCAGTCTTAAATACCTGTATATAATATCAACAACAACCATGGAAATCTAATGTTTTTCCCCAAATGTGTCCTCCAACAAGAACTGTCAGACCAACACTCAGCAATGTGGGAAATTCTGAGGCACAGGGGATGGGACCTGCCAATGTCAATTTCCACATTGTCACTTCTGGTGCAAACCAGAAATGATCTCAGTACACTAGCATACGTCTAAAACTCTATGGTTTTGCCCTAGATCTTTGAGGGAATGCAAGAGCGTCACCCAATTCCAACGTCACGTCCAGTTTGGGCCAGAAATGATGTCACAATGCCAGGAGGAGCACCAGTTCCTGTATTTTTCTCCTGCCATCGTGTTGAGTGACAAGCCTCCCTAATCTAAATTAACTCTTTTTCTTGAACTATGGAATAAAGCACAGTCTTTACATTCCAGCGCTACTGTATTCTGAAAAAAGCGTATCCATTATATGCCAAGGGGACTACATAGACAAACATCAATCATAACCCTTTAAAATACGAAAACCCTAGTAATGCTGTCTTTCGTAAACCACAGGGGCTTCAAGCTAGCCTCTTCGATATGTTTAGACTTAAAAGCTCCCATCAGCAATTCAGGTTACCATTTAGCTTTAACAGCAAATGAGACAGAATAACTTTCAAGGGATGAGCATAAGATGCTTGAGTGAATCTGTGTGTTAAATATTCCTCCTCTTTACCTCTAAAAAAAAAACCTGACTCCACATTACAGAAAAAAGGGGAAAGAGAGCTAATGGCGGGGGGGGGGGGGCTTAACTTTTATTTATTTTAGTGTGGTCATTTGGATGAAAGTGGGGTGGGGGGGAAGTATTAATGTATAATCTTTTCCCTGTGCTATACAACACTGCCTGCTTTTAATTTGGTATTAAATTGAAATACTCGTTTTGAGTAGGTTTGAATGGCAGCCAAAGTCTCTGCTTGCATTGTGTTGGCAGCTGGGTAGCCTTTTCGGGTTGTTGGGGGTGTTTTATTTTAAAATCTCCCCCCCTCCCCCTTCATCGACCATGCCTTTTTTCAGACAACTGAAAGCACTTGTCACCCTTCCAGAGTTTTAAGCTGTGCCTTGTCTTCAAGTTGACACACCAACTGACTGACAACACAGGTGAATTGGAGGGCTGCCCTGATGGCTGAAGTTTGCACACTTCTTATACAAATGCCATGCTAATTCCTAGCAAAAAGCCAAAGCTGGGAACATCTTGGCTCACTCGTCAAGACAGCACACACACACACACATGTGCGCACACACACACAAAGCAGAACCTTGAATACATAAGTAACAGAGGCACAATTTGGGGGTGGGAAAAGAATACCCTCTTCAGTCGTTATGTTGACAGCAAGAAGGATTTAAAACATTTTAACGCAACATCAGATAAGGGGAGAGACTGGACAGGCTAGGCTGTGTAGAGAAAAATGTTTAAAAACCAACCTCAATTAATGGGTTGTTCCCTTTTTATTGCATTATAAACTTTTCCCCCGCATGCGTCTCGCGAAACTGTTTAGGAAGACACTTTAGGGTTTTTTCCGCCTTTCATTTTAGACCATCGAAACCCAAAGTTTTGTGCAGCCAAAGAATCCAGGGTAGCCATCAGTCCCCTTTTTTTCCTCTTAATTATTAGCATTCACAAAGGGGGGGGGGGGTCTTCCCTTTTCAGCTGGGTTGTGAAGGGGGCTTTGCTTATCACAACAGGTGCACAGGCCACTTACAAAACCCAAAGCAGCCCAACATTGAAATGCTAAGAAATTACTTGTTCTCTTTGTTAGCGGCTCACACAACTCAGTGCAAAGCCTCCTTGGAAGGAGATATTGTGTCCTTGTAAAGGACAGAAGGTGGGGGGTGGGGAGGAAGCCTGGAGGAAAGGAAGACGTGTGTGTGCAATTTAACCGCTTGTTCCCAGAAAACATTCCAAACAGGCAAAGGTAGCTTGGAAGAAGACAAAACTAATTTGGGAACTGCAAAACTTTTGATTTGCACCAAATTCGGTTGCACTTAATATAGGGCGCTGTATAAGTCAAAAGCCGGCTGAATCCTGCTCCGAGGTACGATAGAGAGACGACTGCTTGTATTTTGTCCGTCTTCACTAACACAATCACAAATGTATCCTGCAAAAAAACCAGAAGCTCCAAAATCCTACCTTTAAAAAAAGGACACCAAATACACCAACTGAAAGCAATTAAAAACAACCAAAGTTATTAGGGCCATGATTTGTAAATTAACAACACGTTGCTTAGCTTGAATCCTTAATCGAAATGTAATTGACTAAACTGAAAAATTTCACGACAATACTTGTGAATAGAGCAAGTATATGAGGTTTTAATGAAATACCTCTTCCAATACGTTTCTGATGCAACTTTTACTTCTACTTAGGACATGTATCCAGCCAATGGCCAAGTATTACTGGTCAACAGAACTGCTGTACTGGAAACATATGACTGTCACAGACTTTAATAGCTGAAGATGCTATAATGAGAGCAGCAGAAGTAGATAGGACAATTTCTCTGTGCATTTCTTGTGTAACATCTGACAGGGATCTCATATCTCTCCCTATGATAAGTGAGTTCAAATGCAAAAAGTTGCTGTATAAGAAGCAAGGCTTTTTTTCTGGAAAAAGAGGTGACGAAACTCTCAAGAGGGAAATGAAGGAGAAACTCACAGGATCCTCTGAAACAATATTATTTTCATGCGCTACGGACTTACCTCTACTTTAAAGCAGTTTCCAAACTTTAGACATGTCACCAACTTCCTCAGTTCTTTTTCAGGTCTTGCTTTTGGTGCCTAATGCTGAATAATGACCTTGAAGCCACCATGTTTTAACATACTTTGTTGGATCAAAGACTTTTAGGGGAGGTCCAACAATTTATCAACAATAATTTTTTTGAGAATTTAGTTTCCACAAAGAGGTTTCAGAACTCTGTTCCGGGGCGCTCCCCCAGAAAAAAAGCCCAGATAATGATAATCAACAACTACCATAGTGTTAAATCTTTTGATATTATTTATAATGTGTTGTATTCAGTGCTTCTTTTCCCAGCCCCACAGCAGACCTTAACATCCCACTGTTCCTGAAGGCCCCCCGGAACACTAGGGGCAGCCATTCAAAGTGCTGTATCAGGAAAGAAGAGCCAGAAAAATTCTTTTCCATGAGCAGAGCTCTGCTCACAGTTCATTGGGTACAATCCTGTCCGGATGCTCTTGACAGGGTTGCCAACTTGATAGGGTTACCAACCTCCAGGTAGTGGCTGCAGATCTCCCACTGTTACAATTGATCTTCAGATGATGAAGTGTTATGTTCTATTATGTTATGTTGTATTGCACTGTCAGGGCTCTGGTATCCTAACTCCCTCATTCCTACTGGCTGCCGAATAAAGACTCCTTATTGGTCCTGAAGCCAATCCAAGGAACCAATCGCAAAGCCCTGCTTAGGACCAATGAGACTGCGTGTTTCCAGTTACAATGTATATAGTTATTTGTTGGAACACTGTAAGTTGAGTGCCACTCTGGCTAGAGCTGTCCCTGAGCTGAACGATGTTTTGAATAAAAGCCTACATTTGATTTATCATCTCCCGGCTCAGTACTTAAAATGAAGTTAAGTTCCTTTGGAGAAAATGGAGGGTCAACTTGTGCCATTCTACCCTGCTAAGATCCCTCCCTTCCCCAAAGCCCACCCTTCCCAGTCGCCATCCCCCAAATCTTGAGGTGTTTCTCAACCCAGCGCTGGCAAATGCCTTAAATGTTTGGAAGAGATTTCATGAAGCTAACAGATCTTCTTTGCTTTAGGATCAGGTATTGTTCTTTGGCTCAAAACTATTATAAATTTAATGGTATAATTTATGTAGCACACATGCTTGCTAATGTCCTGAAGAGGAGACAGACCCACCAAAAGTGAATAGCCATGACGACCAGGGGTCCGTTGGAGCGGGAGCGCACAGGAGCACAGCTCCGGGAGTGAGGAGCCCAGGGGGCGGGCACATGACCAAGCCCCGCCCCCTCCTCGGCTTCCCCGAGCAGTGCAGAGGCGCAGCGCCCCGGGGAAAGCCCTGCTAGGGTCTTTATTGTTTTTAATGTTTTGTTTTAATATTGATAATTTTATCATTGTTCCTTTTATGACTGTGTGCTGCTTTTCCAGAGACTTGCTCAAGGTGGCATATACATTTTCTAAGTATAACATTTTTTATCTGGGCACATGGCACATAAGTACTGGAGAAATTTCACCAACCCTTCAGCAGCTTCCACCTTATCAGTTTGGTGTAGTGGTCAGGAGTTGGACTCTAATCTGGGAGAACCGGGTTTGATTCCCCACTCCTCCACATGCAGCTGCTGGTGTGACCTTGGGCCAGTCACAAGTTCTCTCAGAGCTGTTCTCTCATGAGCATTTCTCAAAAGACCTCTCTCAGCCCCACCTACCTCACAGGGTGTCTTGTTGTGGGGAGGGGAAGGGGAAGGGATGGGTGGTGCACATGTCCTGGGTATCTCAAGTCGACTTGAAACCTGGTGGTTTCAAGGGAGCAGGAAGAGAATGAGAGTGTGTTCTTTACGCTTATTTTTATTGCACAAAGTATTGGATGGGGAAGGGAATGGAGAAAGAGCAGGTCAGTTTCACTCACCTGTGGAGTGGAGCCTGAGGGGTGGGTGTTGCCTTCTGACACACTTCCGGTATGTTAGGGGGTGTGGCATATGCAAATGAGTTATGCAAATGATTTATGCTAATGAGCTCCTGCACCTCTTTTTCTACGAAATGACCCCTGATGACGACTAAATGGAACCAAGCCAACACACCTCCAGGTTCAGAAACACGGTGCTTCTGAGTACAAGTTGTTGGGCTCGCCCAAACATTTAAGGCATTTTTGCCCAGTTTGTATTAGAAGCATCTAACTGGCCACTATCAGGAACAGGATGCTGGGCTAGGTGTACACAGGGTCTGATTCAGCAGACTTTTATTATGTTCTAATTCCTAAATAAAAGGGGCTTTAAAAAAAAACGTACTCATTCCTTACACTTTAACAGAAGGCACTTACTTCCTCTTCTTTCTCCCAAGACTTGATTTACTTTCTAGCGTTTCAGGCTGTAAAGGACCTAATCTCCTCTCCCATGCATAATCTCACTTCCTGAGTGGGAAGTCTGGCCCATCATAGTCTTCATATTAGCCGACTTCAGCTCTGGTATGGAAGCTATTATCGTTGACCTTTAAACATTCTGCCACAACTACAGCCATGTATGATGTCTTCTGTAAGCACCTTAATTATGAAAATATTTCTTACAGGATTTAACAATACAGTAGCACCTAGGCTTGCCATCCCCCCTCTAAGGGCAGGAGTTTGCCCACTTTCAGGGCCCCAAATCCAGCCAGTGGGGGGTTACTACCCCCAAAGCAGGGGCGTCGAGTTTTAAAATTCCCAGGGGGGGCAGGGGCTCTTGCGTGCGCGCATGCTTTACGTGCGCACACACTGGGACCTTATCCCTGCCGCCACTGCCTCTCCCCCCTCGCCTGGCCACGCCTGCTTCCATCCCTCCCTCCGTCCGGACAGAGGGAGGGAGGGACGGAGGCAGCCAGGCCGGTGGGGGGAGAGAGAGAGAGGTGGCGGCTCTTGTGTGCGCGGGGGCTCTTGCGTGTCCTCGCCACTGCTGCCTTTCTCCGCCGCTGCCCCGCCGTCATGTCCCCGCCGCCACTTCCTCTCCCTCCTCCCCCCCCCCGCCTGGCCACTCCTGCTTCCATCCCTCCCTCCATCCATCCAGGGGTCAGCTGGGCATTTGCTTAGCTGGCCCCTGGACAGACGGAGGGAGGAAGAGATGGAGGCAGCCAGGTGGGGGGGGAAGAGAAAGAGAGAGGCGGCGGTGGGTGCTCTGTTTTCCCGGGGGGGGGCTAAGTCCCCCCCCGGGAAATTTCAGGGGAGGCTCGAGCCCTCAAGCCCACCGGAGTTGATGCCTATGCCCCAAAGTACTGCATTCACACCAATATGCCCGGCGCAGTGATGTCACCCGGAAGTGACATCATCATGCAGGGTACATTGCAGAAGGACGCTCTTCTGGGTTACATCATCACAGCATGCATGCTTTGCACACACACTAAAAATATCCTGGATCAGGAGAAGGACCCTCCGCCAGCAGCCAAGTAAGACCTGGCAATCCTAGTAGCACCTCAAGAGAATATGCAACCACTTTCCGCGAACAGTTGTGAACAGGACACACATTTTGTTTTATGCTTTAATTCTTCTGGTGTGGAGCCCCATGTCTGTGGCATTGTTTGTCTCGGATTCCCCCCCCCCCTTCAAGAATAAACCTCAGAAGTGACGCTGACACTGAAGCAATGTTCTCAGCCTGTAACACCCATCTAATCGGTGGAACTGCCTTGAGTGCTTCATTCAGTTTTTGCTCTGTCTTCACTGAGCCTGCCGTTGGTTTACATCGAGTGCAGAGCAGAGAGTAACTCATTTGTTACGAGGGCCGGATCCAACATAAATGAGACCTTGTTGGGCCACCATGTGTGTCAAAAAATGTAATGCCAGGTAGCGGAAATATAAACTTTATAAAGGACACAAACACAAAGATATTTTTTCACTCAAAATAAAAACATGTTTAAAACATTAACACTTGCAATATTTTGTTTATTTAACAGTCCCTGATAACTGACTCCTCTTGCGCTGAATTATTGCATTAAAATGTCTGTGCTGTTGCAATCTTGAGTATGCTGTTCAAGTGTGTTATCTGTAAGCTGCAACCCTACTTTTGATTTACTGACATTCACCACAGAAATCTCATGCTCAGAGTTCTGAGTCTAGGACCCAGGGGAAAGCATGAAATGGCTGAGCGACTGAGAGAGTCTGGCGAAGCAAACTATGATGCAGCAACAGTAACAGAACTGGAAGCAGGAGATGGCCAGTTCCAGTGCGGGCCTGATAGAAGCCCTCAGGGGGCCTGATCTGGCCCTGGACCGCATGTTTGACACCCCTGATCTAGTGTATCTTATTCTCTGAGGATAATGGTTCTGTTTATTTGAACCAGCCATGGAACGATGTGCAAACCAGTCATCCTCTCAGATAGTGATTGTTCCCAGAAACAGTTGGCCAAACCTTCCACTCATAGATGGCGTAAAAAGACAGCAACACAATGAAAACGAGCATCAGCATTATAAACAAAACCCCACCCATGGTGGTTTTTAAAAATGCTCTCCTGATGGCATTATGGGAAAATAAACTTTAGTGAAATCTTTCTGGGCTTTTCTTAACTGGAGACAGAGGGTGTGATGGGGAGAGTGAGTCTCTCCAACAAGGGGCTCCCGAACAGCTCGAAATAATTGTAAGGACTTTCTTATCTTAAACATTGATTATATTCATCAGTTTCAAATTAAACAAAATGCACTCTGGATATATGGAGCAAATCCCTCTTACGCAAAATTAGTAGAGTTCATTCAGGCAGGAAAAATAATAATTCGATATTATTCTGTTCCAAATGTGGATTTTCCAAACGTTAACTTGGGCCTCTTAAGTAATGTAGGTCCTAATAAACAATACCGCGCTTTAATTACACAAGCAGAGGGTTTCCTTAAAGTTCACTGTAATCCAACAGAACCCTGGCTACATAAATCCCTCTTCTAAATCCTTCCAAATGGAGAACTGGGGGTGGCTCCAGTCAAGAAATGGCTTGGCAGGCAACTATAAAGTGGCTTCAGGGGGGAAAAACCAATACCCAAGATACTGTGCTTAGGATATCACAAGCTTGAAATATAACAGCTTACCACCAAAGGTATAATGCAGACACAAGTGCTATGAACACAGCAACTTTAGCCAATACAGGATCCCTTCACAAAGGATAACTTGAACAGAGATCCTGATCCTAACAGATGGTGCAACAATCAACCATCACGGCCAGGGGTCCGTTGGAGTGGGAGCGCACAGGAGCGCAGCTCCGGGAGTGAGGAGCCCAGGGGGCGGGCACATGACCAAGCCCTGCCCCCTCCTCGGCTTCCCCAAGCAGTGCAGAGGCGCAGTGCCCCGGGGAAAGCCCTGCTAGGGTCTTTATTGTTTTTAATGTTTTGTTTTAATATTGATAATTTTATCATTGTTCCTTTTATGACTGTGTGCTGCTTTTCCAGCGACTTGCTCAAGGTGGCATATACATTTTCTAAGTATAACATTTTTTATCTGGGCACATGGCACATAAGTACTGGAGAAATTTCACCAACCCTTCAGCAGCTCCCACCTTATCAGTTTGGTGTAGTGGTCAGGAGTTGGACTCTAATCTGGGAGAACCAGGTTTGATTCCCCACTCCTCCACGTGTAGCTGCTGGTGTGACCTTGGGCCAGTCACAAGTTCTCTCAGAGCTGTTCTCTCATGAGCAGTTCTCAAAAGACCTCTCTCAGCCCCACCTACCTCACAGGGTGTCTTGTTGTGGGGAGGGGAAGGGGAAGGGATGGGTGGTGCACATGTCCTGGGTATCTCAAGTCTCCTTGAAACCTAGTGGTTTCAAGGGAGCAGGAAGAGAATGAGGGTGTGTTCTTTACGCTTATTTTTATTGCACAAAGTATTGGATGGGGAAGGGAATGGAGGAAGAGCAGGTCAGTTTCACTCACCTGTGGAGTGGAGCCTGAGGGGTGGGTGTTGCCTTCTGACACGCTTCTGGTATGTTAGGGGGTGTGGCATATGCAAATGAGTTATGCTAAAGAGAGCCAGTCTGGTGTAGTGGTTAAGTGCATGGACTCTAATCTGGGAGAACCGGGTTTGATTCCCCACTCCTCCACTTGCACCTGGCTGGATGACCTTGGGCAAGCCGTAGCTCTGTACCAGCTGTTCCCTCAAGGACAGCTTGGGAAAGAGTTCTCTCAGCCCCACCTACCTCACAGGGTGTCTGTTGTGGGGAGGGGAGGGGAAAGGAGTTTGTAAGCCGCTCTGAGACTCTTAAGTGAGTGAAGGGCGGGATATAAATCCAATCTCTTCTTCTTCTCTTCTAATGAGCTCCTGCACCTCTTTTTTTACGAAATGACCCCAGATCACGGCAAATGTTCTTGCTAGGCGTCTTGTCCCTAGCTAGGAAAGTGGTAAATATTTTGTTTGGTGGTGGAAAGTGCTGTCAAGCTGTGGCTGACTTACAGCAACCCCACAGAGTTTTCAAGGCAATAGATGAACAGAGGTGGTTTACCATTGCCTGCCTTACGTAGCAGCCCTGGACTTCCTTTGTGGTCTCCCATCCAAGTACTAACCAGGACCAGCCCTGCTTAGCTTCCGAGATCTGAGGGCATTCTTTAGACCTTGCCAAAGAAACCACTTTCAAGATCTCTCCAAACAATTTGCCTTTGAGTTTCCTAATGGAGAACAAACTACGCTACGCCAGCCCAGGGAAGTCCAATCTCGTCAGATCTTGAAAGCTACCAGACCCGACCCTGGCAAGTATTTGGATGGGTGACCTCCAGAGAATACCAGGGCCGAGAGACCAGAGGCAGGCTGTCAAGACACTTCTCTGAATGTCCTCTGTGCCCCAGCTGGAGTCGCAAGAGGTTGCCATGGGCACACACACACACACACACACACACACAAAGGCAAAAATGCCCCCCCCCCCAAAAAAACGCTACATCACATGGAAAGGAAAATTCAACCTTAAAATCATTCTTCTTAACTTCCATGACCATGAGCCATCCCTCAATCTGTTACCTCCCACAGCAGTAGTTCCAGATGCTTTTGAGCAGAATATTTCACCATCCAGAAGATTATGCTAATGGGAGCCAGTCCTATGGACTACATATAGCTCTTTCTGTCCCATGGTATCAAAGAGTGTCATGTGTTATATTTGCTGTCGATGGCAATCAGATGCCTTTGCAAAAAATCTACATATTTGTAGCCTCTTTATACCAGTTTAGTTATTGTGTCTTCTGCTGACAAATCCTGGAAACTGTAATTTGATGAGGATACTAAAAACACTTTTGATTCCTAGTCTGCTTCACAAAAATGTAATCCCTTGAAGAAAATGAAAGCTACTGGGTTGGTATGCCCTTAATCTTGGGGGGGGGGGGGGGGCGGGGGAGAACACAGCCCAGTGGGATTACACAACATTTTGTGTTGGATTGCAGCCAGAATCATTACATGGAAACAATTGGTGATCCTGGTGTTAAAAAAAAAATCAATGAAGTGCTCAAAAACAATTTAATCCATTCATTAGTAGTGATTAGAATCATCTGTGACACAGAAAAAGGTACAAGAGAAGATGTCAAGAAATACTCACCCTCAGCCAACTTTTTGCATCTCAAAGTTCAGTCACTGTATCTTAATTACATTTTTTTTCCTTTCTCCAAAGGCAGGGAAATTTCTAAGAACCTGGATCACTTTTAGCATATGTTCAGTGATCAGAGTACAATGAACAGACAGCTTAGCCGCTTTTATTGGTGTACCTGAAAGAAAAAACCAGTTTGGAATCTCTCATTCTGCGTCTTTCTATGGGTGATGTATTTTCTAAAATAGGACTGTCTGTTGGACAACAAAACTGCACTTTGATTGTTGAACATGAAAGCCAAATGAATACATTTTTCTGTTTTAAAGTTCCCTTATGCTATATAAAGAGAGCTACGGGAATTAAACTTTCCCTTACCCCCATGTTCCATTTGGTTTTCATACTAGAATAATCAAGACACAGCTTTTCTATTTATTGGGGGTGGGGACTTAGAAGTAAACAAGATTCTGGAAAGCATCATCAAGCCTGCACCACAGTTCTTCCAGCCTCCCGAGAAAGCCATCCGATCCACACATTGCGTAAAGTCCATTGACAAGTCGCAGAAGTTACTGCTGCTCCTTCTGTAGGAGAAACTCTTCAGCTCTGATGCAAATCCAGACTTTTCAGTGTAAACAATTGTGGCTTTTGGAGTCCATTTTTGTGGTAACGGCTTACATTTTCACTTAATTTAGAAGGATTTTTTTTAAAGGCCAGTTAACCAAAAGGGAATTTGCAACCAAGAAATCAGAAAAAAGACTGAGGGCGTTTTCTCACTAGCTTTCCCCCGGGGTTTACACCGAAGCTAGCACCGGAGCTTCTGGTCAGTTTCCCACCATTTGCTCCGTGCTCACAATTTCCTCCAGAGTATCACTGCACTGCTCCGGAGCTTCCCTGGAGCAAGAAAATCCTGCTAGGAACAGGATTTTCTTGCTCCAGGGAAGCTCCGGAGCAGTGCAGTGATACTCTGGAGGAAATTGTGAGCACGGAGCAAATGGTGGGAAACTGACCAGAAGCTCCGGTGCTAGCTTCGGTGTAAACCGCGGGGGAAAGCTAGTGAGAAAAGGCCCTGAGACTGGGTAGGTGCGAAGGAGCTAGAAAAGACCCTTAAGCGTAAGGATGTGTCACTGGTGACCAAGATCAAGTTAATTCATACCATAGTATTGCCCATTGCTATGTAAGTTGGACAATGAAGAAAGGCAACAGGCTTTATGGCTTTATGTAGGGCTTTATGAATATTGTAGACCACCAAAAAGTCAAATCAGTGGGTTCTAGATCAAATCAAACCTGAAGTCTCCCTACAAGCTAAAACAACTCAACTGAGGCTATAATATTGTATAAGAGTCACTGGAAAAGACAATTATGCTAGGAAATGTTGAAGGAAGTAAGAAAAGGGGAAGAACTAGGCCTACCATGCCCCCCGGGGGGGATGTGTTGCCTGCTTTTAGGGCCCCCAATCCGCCAGCCCAGATCCAGCTGCCGGGGGAACCCTGCCCCCAAAGTCCCAGGATCGCGCCGTGCCCAGCACAATGATGTCGTTCAGAAGTGACATCATTGCACCAGGGACATTGCTGAGGGGATGCTCTAGCACTCGGCCAAAAAACTCTATGGCATGATGAGTCAGTGAGACCAAGTACCTAGAGAAGGCTAGGATAGTTATAGTCAGACATGCCAGGATTTCCTATTTCGCTGGTTTACCTACCTTTACTGTGTTCATTTTTCCTACATGTTCTTGAACTACAGCTGTTGTTAAATCTCTTTAATATAAATAGCTTGTTACTCTGCCTGGGTCCTCACACCTCATCCAGTCACTCATAAGGGGAAACCTCCTGGGAAAGGAGTGCATAAAGGGGTGGCAGGGTGGGTGCTCTGGGCCCTCCTGAGGAGATCCGTACCAGAGAAGGGGCAGCCATTATTGAACCTTCATAGCCACTGCCTGCCACAGAACCCTCCTCCCAGGGAAATGTTCTTAGGATGGCCCTGCTAATCAGCCTCCCTTCTGTCTTTTGAACCGTTATGGAAGAATTTTCACATTACTGCATTTGTATCATGTCCTTTCACCAAAGAGCTCAAACTAACGTATGTGAAGTTTTCTGATTTTGTCCTCCCAGTACTCTTTTGAGACAATTTAAATAAGAATTCAGAGGTGTCCAAGCCCTGAACAGCTGAGCCATCCATATGTTGATCGACCACATGGTTAGGGAGAGTGGGCATGAGCATACACATGATTTCTGTGTTGTCTGCACAGTGCGAACACCCAGAGAAAGTTAGATCCAGGGGGTCAGCCATGTTGGTCTGAAGCAGCAGAACAAATTTAGAGTCCAGTGGTACCTTTAAGACCAACAAAAGCTTATTCATTCAACGTATGAGCTTTTGTGTGCATGCACACTTTTTCAAATATAACCATTGACCTTATAACCTTAACTTGTTATTTAGTGTCCCTTTGCATATCTTGATCATCATCATATTGCATGTTAATTTGCTGTTCATTCTCTGGCTATAAGTTTGAACCTTGCCTGCCATTCCAATGTATTTGAAAAAGCGTGCATGCACGCACACGAAAACTCATACCTTGAATAAACCTTTATTGGTCTTAAAGGTGCTACTGGACTCTAAATGCGTTCTACCCAGAGGAAGTGTTTTTGAGAACGCTTCCTCCCCAAGATCAGGGATGATGCTTTCTGAATGCTGCTAAGCAAAAGAGTGGATACTTCCTCTGCACATTTGTACCATGCACATGATGCAGCAATCACATGGAGATTGGGGAGTGGGGCCAGCTCATGCCCTCTCCCTCTCTGCACATTCATACAGTGTGCAGACAGCTCATCTATACGGGGCTCAAGTGTGCTTCATACCAAATTTCAGTCTAGTCTCCCAGATCCATTCTGTCTTGTGCCCTTCACTGGAAATGATGAGGAGGACCAGAAATGTACATTGTCAAAAGAGCAGGCATCATATATTTTCACGCAAATGTATATTCACCTTGGCGAATCATTGGGCAGGTACACTTAAGTTTATTATTTATTTATTTATTTATTTAGATTTATATCCCGCCTGATCAACATAGCGGCTCTAGGCGGCTCACAACATTAAAAACAGTATAAATAATATAAATTAATACATTAAAATACAATACAGTTTCAATCACAGTTTCAATTGGCGGCAAATTGCAAATATAGTCATTGGCGATCTAACTACTAACACCAGGGCAACAACAGCTTTCCCCGGCCAGGAGGCTACCACTAACTGTTGTTCCGGGCCTATGTGCTTCCCTGGCCATCTCTCAATGGCCATTTCCCCCAGCGGCGGCCCCAAAAGCCTGGCGGAAGAGCTCCGTCTTGCAGGCCCTGCGGAACTGCATAAGGTCCCGCAGGGCCCTGATGTCTTCCGGGAGCTCATTCCACCAGTAGGGGGCTGCCACTGAGAAGGCTCTGTTCCGAGTGGTAGCCAGCCTGGCCTCTCTCGGTCCAGGAAGGGTCAGGCGATGTTGCGTGCCTGACCATAGTGCTCTCTGGGGTATATATAGGGAAAGGCGGTCCCTTAGGTAGGCAGGCCCCTGGCCATAAAGGGCTTTAAAGGTTAAAACCAGCACCTTGAACCGAATCCGGTACGCTATAGGCAGCCAGTGCAGTGCCCTCAGCACAGGCTGGACATGGTCCCTCACAGCGAGGCCCATCAGCAGCCTGGCCACGGCATTCTGCACTAGCTGCAGCCGCCAGAGCTGGGACAAGGGCAGCCCCATGTAGAGAGCGTTACAATAATCAAGTCTCGAGGTGACCATTGCGTGGATCACTGTAGCCAGGTCATTGCGTTCAAGGAAGGGAACCAACTGCCTAATCAGCCTCAGATGGTAGAAGGCTGCCTTGGCAGTGGCCGCTACCTGGGCCTCCATAGTCAAGGAGGCATCCAGGAGCACCCCCAGACTCCGAACCCTCGGGGCTGGCACCAGTGGAGCCCCCCCGAAGGCCAGTAATGGGGTCCCCACCCCCGAGCCGCTCCGACTCAGGCACAGGACCTCCGTCTTCGTTGGATTCAATTTCAGTCGGCTCAGCCTAAGCCAGCCTGCCATGTCCTGAAGCGCCCGCTCCAGGTCCTCTGGGGTAGCTCCAGACTGGCCACCCAACAGCAGATACAGCTGGGTGTCATCTGCATACTGATGACAACCCAGTCTGTGCCTCCGGGCAATCTGGGCAATGTTGTGCCATCATCCAGTAAAGCACAATTTATCCAGCACAAGAAATTCCACTTGCTCTCAAGGAAACAAAAAGGGCTTAAGAGATCTATGGAGGGGGTCTTAGGGTTTTCTGCTGTTGCCTAGTCTTATCTGCTTATAGTCAGCTTCGCTTCTGTTCACAGTTGGCAACAAGTGTCCAAGGCCTTTGTGAAGAAGATACTGGGTTCAAACAGTGTCAGCTGGGTGGATATATTTCCTCTTCCTTCCAGAATAAATGTCTAGCCATGTATTTGCGTTGTATTACATAAAATGAACACTTGACACCAAGACAGATTGTTATATGAATGAAAAATCCAGGGAGGAAAACATCTCTTCCGTTACAGATATCCTAAATTTGCACCAAAGCTAAGAAAAAAGCAAAAAACATTATTGGTTTGCAATACTTTGTACTTAGAAGCAATTAACCCTCGCACTGCTGAAACACCCTTTGATTTTTAAGTTAATGATTAATGTGGTAATGTAGAACATATACTTCCAAGATTCTCTTCCTTGCAGAGAAATGGATTATCAGTCTAAAGAACTGCCAGTTCTTTTACATGTCCTAAGTGACAAAACTCAGTTCATTTCTACAGCACTGGGCAGATTTATATGCCACATTGCAAGCCAGCATGGTTATTCCAAATTCTGGCATTTGTAGATCTCCTAGGGTTGCCAAGTCTGGGTTGGAAAAAACCTGGAGACTCCAGGAGAGGGTGGGGTTTGGGGAGGGAAGGGGCCTCAGCATGGTCCAATGCCACAGAGTCCACCCTTCAAAGCAGCCAGTTTATCCAGGGGAGCTGATCTCTTTCAGCTGGGGATCAGTTGTAAAAGTGGGAGATCCCCAGGGCCCCACCTGGAGGCTGGCAACCCTAAGATCTCCCCCTTTTTAGCCAGACATTATCCATGTCTTTACAGTTGTGCATGCATACAATTTGGTAGCAGAAGCTGTCTTAATAAACCCCTCCCTTTAATTGCACAGCTGATTTTACTGAGCAGAGTTAGTGACTTTTCCTTTGAAACATGGGGCAGCAGCTGCAGATGACATCAGATCTTTTGCCTGCCGTATTGGGCAAGACAAACACATGGGATGCATCAAGGGCAGGCAGAACACCATTCGAGTCTTCCATGAAAGGGATGGATGGAGGTATCAAAATAATGACATCATGAGAATCTTTCCCTTCGTCTGGTTGTGCTTAAAAACGTGATTAAGAGTTCATTATAGAACTGTAACAAAAGGACATGCGTGGCAGATATCCAAAAATCCCCAACTTTCTCCTACAGCCTACAAAACCCACAAGCCCTCTTGGCAATGAACTTCTGAGAATATATTTGTTACATGTGTTCCAGCCTAACACAGGGTGAATCCAAGGGGGTTCCAACCAAATGAGGCTAGATATTTAGGTGTTTCTCTCAGTTAGCCAAGAAACCACTGGCTGCGTTATCATTCTGCATTTAACACTTTTAAGGAGATCATAGATGATACAGATAGTTCACACTATCAGAAAAACTATTGCAGAAACACATCTGGCAGTGGAGGAAAGGGCCGTTGAGTCACAGCGGACTTATGATGACCCTGTAGGGTTTTCGAGGCAAGAGACATTCAGAGGTAGTTTGCCATTGCCTGCCTCTATGTCATGACCCTGGTATTCCTTGGAGGTCTCCCATCCAAATACTGACCAGAACCAACCCTGCTTAGTTTCCGAGATCTGACGAGCGTTTCAAGTCCTGAAGAGAGAGAGAGAGAGAGAGAGAGAGAGAGAGAGAGAGAGATCTGATGAAAGTTTTCCCTCAAATTATAGAGTGGGTCCCCCCTCAAAACGTGCTCAATACAATGATGTCACCTCCGGGTGATGTCATCGCACTGGGCACATCGTGGCAGCCCAGCAATTTGGGAGCGGGGTTCCCCCTGGTGGCCCAATCCGGGCCGGCGGGGAGCAGGCCGCTGGAGCAGGGGTTTCCCCACCCCCCGGGCTGACTTAGGAACCCTAACCCCCGATCAAGTTCCCACTGCTGCCACCCCGCACCAACACTTACTGGGAGCAGGGAGAGCAGAGAAGGAGGCGCAGAGAACCCCAATGGGGTGGCAGCAAGCCGGATGGAGAGAGCTGCAAACAGCCAGGGCCCTTTCCCACCAGTTCCCTGCACTTAAAGGGAGCTTTCCTGCACTTAAAGGGAGCCGGGAGGCCAGGCTTCATGCTCAGTCTCAATGCAGAGATCGGACATGTGGGGCCCTTTCCTGCTGGCAGGAAGGGGAGGGGTGGGCTCAGATGCCAGCCAGAACACTGTTCCAGTGTGTTCTGGCCCCAAAATAGCCCTGGGTGTAGTGGTTAGGAGTGTGGACTCTAATCTGGGAGAGCCAGATTTGATTCCCCATTCCTCCATATGCAGCTGTTGATGTGACCTTGGGTCAGTCACAAGTTCTCTCAGAGCTGTTCTCTCAAGGACAGTTCTCAAAAGAGCTCTCTCAGCCCTGCCTGCCTCACAGAGTGTCTGTTGTGGGGAGAGGAAAAGGAAAGGAGACCGTAAACTGCTCTGAGACTCCTTCGGGTAGTGAAGGTCAGAGTATAAATCCAATCTATTCTCTTCTTCTCTTCAGTTGTGGAGGCTGCACCTCCTCCTCACCCCACCTGTTGCTGGGACAGCATAAGTAGAGGTGGGTGGGTGAGATGGCTCCAACTCTCCTTGCCCATCTGTCCTCCCCTCCTCCCGACTTCACCCTTGAGCGTCAGCAGGAAAGGGGGAGGCTGAGGAGGGGGCAGAGGCTTTGGCTCCCCATCCCCCTGGCCGAGGCTGAGGCAGCAGCTTCAGAGATGGGCAGATTGGAGAATGGGCTCCAGAACCTGCTTGCCCCCCCTAACCACATCCAGCTCTGCCACCTTGGAGGTCAGCAGTGGAAGGGGGAAGGTTGGGGGTGCAGTGGAGGCTCTCAGGCCTCCTCGCCCACCTGCCTGCCACAGCACTGCTGCCTCAGTGTGTGCAGGAAGTCGGGACCCCCACTCCTCCTTCCCCCCACCAGGTGCAGCCGTGGTCTTTTTGTGTTGGGTTTTTTTTTTGTTTTTTTTTTTAAAAATCCTTTTTGTGAAGGTTGGGGATTTTTCTGCAAGTCTCAGGAGTTCCGTGGCTGAACGGGGGTTTCAAGCAGGGTCTAGCACCCTAACCATTTCACCACAGAGAGAGAGAGAGAGGTTGATTTTTTTACCACCAAACATCCTTATATAGGCATCTCCAAATGGATTTCTTTCCCTCTGTTTATAATGGCAGCAAAGAATCTGGGATCCAGTAGATTCACCTGGTGATTTTTTAAAAATTGGCTTGTTAAGCATACAGTGAACAGTAGAATTGCCAGCTCCGGGTCGGGAAATACCTGGAGATGTGGGGGGGTGGAGCCTTGGGAGGGCAGGGCTTGGAGAGGGGAGGGGAGGGGAGGGACCTCAGCAGGGTATAAGGCCATAGAGTCCACCCTCCAGAGCAGCCGTTTTCTCCAGGGGGACTGATCTCTGTAGTCTGGAGATGAGCTGTAATAATAGGAGATCTCCAGGTGCCACCTGCAGGCTGGCAACCCTAGTTAACGGTCTATACTCCTTGATCCAGAAGTAGTGTTCTCGAGAGGGTGCATCTTTGCGAAGGCTTCCATAGCAAAGATAAAATGTCAAAGGACATTTTTAAAAGTGATACCATTTTGATCTCTTGCAGTTCACTCCCTCCCAGCCTATACTTTTCTCGTCCTCAGGGGGGATGATGCAAATTCTCCTCTCTCTTTGCATCACAGGCTTCTGAAATCTGTACCTGTGGCAAACTCAACACAACAATAATAAGCAGGCCTCTTTGTTAAACAGCCTCCCTCCCTCCCTCCCCCAAGCACTGCCACTCAAGGGATAGAGAAATCAACATAATCAAGAACTTCAAATCCCAGGCAAGATTGCAGAGAAACTGAAGGCAGACGCCAGGCAGTGGAGCTGAGTCCCCTGGACAGTTTTGCCCCTCATTATCAATTGAAAAGGAGTAACAGATTTTACATGTCTACTAAAGGGCAGCTGGGGGGGGGGGGGGGGACAGTGTCCCACAAGAAACTGAGCATAAGCTTCTAGCAGCAGTCAAATTATGTGAGGCAAAGTACTGGAAATGTCTAGATTCCCCAAACATTTTTCCGTGAATCCATAATGTTGAAGATGTGATGACTGTGCAAAAAGAAAGAACTGAAAATGTCTGAACAGCAAAAGGTCCAAAAACTGATTAATAACCTTTTGAATACGGAGGGATATATATAAAGTATTGAGCGGGAGGCGATGAATCAAACAAACAGGCTTTTATTCAAACCATTGCTTCAGCTCAAAGACAGCTCTATGAGAGCGGCACCTTAATTTATACTGTTTCCAACTCATAACTTCAAACAATGTAACTATGTACAAACAATCCTATTGGACCTAAGCGAGGCTCAGCAATTGGTTACCTAGAGTGGCTTAAGGACCAATGAGAGTCTTTATTTGTTAGCCAATCAGAAAGGGCCTTTTGCATCCCAAAGTCTCTGCAAGCTGTGGCTGTAAAATAATAAGAATACAACAATATATATATATTAATAAAAACTTACATCTATCATTTATAGTTGTGTTTTTCTGTTGAGTTTATAGGGTTGGGAAGTGGGGAATCCCACTTGGAATAAAGTACTAGAATACAGGATGTCATAAATATAATATGCTATATAACAGCTTACAAAATCAGTGTACTGAAACCAGTGTAACTCAAGATGGGTAGCCATGTTAGTCTGTCTGTAGCAGTAGAAAAGAGCAAGAGTCCAGAAGCACCTTAAACACTAACAAAATACATGGCAGAGGAGGAGATTTCATGAGTCACATTTCACTTCTGCAGATACAGCTAGAAAGGGAGTCCATCCGTCCTATTTATTGGAAAGTAGAGTGATTTCAGATGCTGAATGACATTAGCAGGCGAATGACACCAGCAGGTGCGATTGGATTTAGGTGAGATATGCAAAGGGGCAATAGGCGTGGAGAAATCAGCATTGGTAACAAGACAGGAAACCTAGCTCTGAGCATGTGGTAAATAGGTCACATATACAGATAAACAGCTGTGTTTCTGGGTGTTGGAAAAGATCCAAGCTCCTAGTTTACAACTTTTGCAATGTCTGAGAGCAAGAGAGACCTACTGGACTCACACTCTGAACACCTCACATCTACATGGCCTGAATGGACTGGCTATGTGTTTGATAGTATGTTGCTCTTTTTGTGGGGTAGCATTGATGTTGATTAACACACTGGCACTTTCCCCCTTCCCCCTATTTCTCATGCAACTGTTGAGGGACACTAGGGTTGCCAAGTCGAACTTACAGTTTAGCGGATGGAGTCCTGTCCCCATTTGGGAGTCTTCTGGTGTGTGCACAAAGTGCACACGCCGCGATGATGTCACCTGGAAGTTATGTCATCGCATCAGGCACATTGGGGGCAGGACCTCTATAATTCGAGGGAAAACCATAGAGTTTTCCCTCGAATGATAGAGCATCCCCCCAAAATGCGTCCAACACGATGACATCACCTCCAGGTGACGTTATCACACCGGGCACATCTCTGCAGCTCAGCAATTTGGGGGTGGGGTTCCCCACACTGGCCCAATCCAGGCTGGCGGGGAGCAGGCCAATCAAGCAGGGGTTTCCCCACCTCCCCCAGGGGACTTGGCAACCCTAAATGGCCCATTCTCAATGTATGTTCCCCCCCACACACACACTCTTACTGCACCATCCATCCTGACTATATCATCCCCCAGCCTGGTACATAAACAATATGACACTTTGCACTACACATTACTACGCCACATTGGTTCCATTCTGCACTTTGAATTAATTTCCTTGGGCCAGATTAGGAAGGTAATTCTTATCCATTTGGCACTCACTACTATAACTCAATTCTATGTGTTCTGAGTTCTTCTTCAGATATTCTCTATGGCAATGTAGTTGCCGTACAGGATACTCTTGAATATTTTTAGGTACACAGTTGAACTACCATTCAGGATATGTGTACCTGACTTGGGCAGCGGGTGATCTCAAATGAGGCCTCTGAAGCAGATCTCTCCCTAAAGTCATGAATATTAATTAAAAGTAAGTTCTCTCAAATAGGTATTTTTAAAGGTATTTCTATGGAATAATTTGAATATTAGAAATATACTAAATTTAATAATGATTTTTCCCCCTCCCTTCTTTTTTCTTCAGCCGAATTTCAGCTTGGTTCTATATTGATTAATTATTGTAGTATTTTTGTAGTGTCTGGAGCCATTGTGTAATTAATATGCCTGATCACTGAAGATAGGGTTGCCAAGTCCTTTTTACTCATCGGCGGGGGGGAGTCCTCCTGGCACTGGGAGCTTCCCCGGTGCGTGCGCTTGCACGCGCACCGCAATAATGTCACCAGAAGTGACATCATCACATTGGGGGTGTTGCCAGGGCGACGCTCTGGCAATCGCCCCAAAACTCTATGGTACCATAGAGTTTTGGGGCAATTGCTAGAGAGTCGTCCCGGCAACGTCCCCAACGTAATGATGTAACTTCCGGGTGACGTCATTACGGGGATGGGGTTCCCCCCGCTGGCTGAATGCTGGCCGGCAGATCGGGAACCCTTGTAGCGGGGGATCCCCCGCCCCCCGGGCTGACTTGGCAGCCCTAACTGAAGAAGGCCACAAGGCCGAAACGTGTTCAGTCAGGGTCGCATGACGTCTTTGTTTGAGAGTCCTGTATGCTTTTAATCTAAATCGAGGCTACATTAGGACCTATAATTCTTTTTTAAATATTTTATAATAAATGCATGAATTTTTGTATAAGCAATGTATAGCTATATTCTATATTTATTTAAATACTGGGCCCTTTGATTTGGATTCATTTAACATTCTGCCACACAGCCAGAGCCAGGAGGGCAAGAGAAACGTATTAATTTGTGCTGTGAAAGGAGAAGCCAGGCAGATGGGGATGGTGGTGTGAGTCACTTCTGTTTTCAGGTGTGTCTGTATGTATCCGGTCTAAATCTAATGTTGCACGCACAGCATGAGCAGTGCGCTGCTCTTCTGATTAGTGGCTCTTCAAAAATATAACTGCAAAACTGGGGGAATAAGCAAAGAAGAGCAGACAAAGGCAGTCATGGCAATTTTTCATAAATATCACTTAGCCAGAGATAAAATGGCACCGTGTAGAAGTTAGGTAACAACTATACCAGCTCCACAGATTTGTCCTTCTCCGCCTTCTTGCATCAGGGTAGGGTTCAGTGAAAGAGGGCTGCAACATTTGCAAAGGTGTCTGGGTGGGAGTATGTGTGTTCTTACTCCAGCTTTCACATCATATGGGCCACGTTTCTAAAATTGAATTCTAGGTCTTCAAAGACTTGGCTAGAGGTTTTATCATATGCTTCCTATTAACATCAGAAACGGGGGAGGGGGATCACATGTTAAACCCTTCAGCTATTTTGGAAAATATCACCACCACTCTGGGGAAAAGAACCCTTTTCAGCAATCTTTGCAAGTCCACTTCAATTGCAGCAACATTTTACGCGCTTCTGATATAATTCAACATTTGCTTACAGCATTCGGGTGGGTTTTCCCCTCCCAATCTCAAAGACAGTCTGGAGACATACATACATATTTTTAAAGAATCTCCATAGGCAATTTTAAGAAGGCCTCTTGTATTGAACTCGGTGAACTTTCAGTCACATAAGTCCATGGTCTCCTATATTTCCACCATTAATTCCCAGGGGGCAGCACTGGACCCCCTAAGTTCCAAGCATGTAACAGAAGCTCACATGGCATCACAGGAAGAGGAGGAGGAGGTTATGACCTCAAAAATGGGGGTTCCATGCCACAAGTTCATGTGAGCCATTTGTGAACGGATGGATAGGGGTGGCCAGGCTGACCCAAAAAGAGTGTCTGCTCACGTACAGAGCACTGGAGAACTGAGTGGTAGAGGTGGGCAAGGTTTTTCCAGGTGAGAGAGAAGACCACAGGATGCTCTTAACCCACCTATGCTTAAAACAAATCCTGACTGATTCAGGTGGGGCAGCCATGTTGGTCTGAAACAACAGAACAAAGTTTGAGTCCAGTGGCACCCTTAAGACCAACAGAGTTTAATTCTGGGTGTCAGCTTTCGTGTGTATAAGCTTATACCCAGAATTAAACTTTGTTGGTCTCAAAGGTTCCGCTGGACTCAAACTTTGTTCTCCCTGGCTGAGTTATTTCACCTCATCATCTTGCTGCTCTTCTCAGCATTCGTGCAAAGTGGGGTTCCCATCCATCCCACCTTCCAGGTGGGGCCTAGTGTTCTCCTGACATTGAAATTGATCAGTTCCCCTGGAGGAAATGGCAGCTTCAGAGGGAAGACTCTAAGGAATCACATCATAAGAACATAAGAGAAGCCAATGCTGGATCAGGCCAATGGCCCATCCAGTCCAACACAATGTGTCACACAGTGGCCAAAAATACCAGGTGCCATCAGGAGGTCCACCAGTGGGGCCAAGACACTAGAAGCCCTCCTTGCTGAGCTCCTTCCTCCCTCCAGGTTCCACCTTCCCCCGGCTCTTCCCCCAAATCTTCAGCCATTTCTCAAGCCAACGCTGGCAACCCTAAATTGCAAAAAAGAGTCAGGAGTCATGGCACCCTTGCTCTCTACGCACACCCACTAAGCAAAAGGTCCTTCTCAAAAGCAGCTAAGAAGGTGGCAGCTCTGCATGGGATCACAGCCCAGCAGGTGGGTGTCTGTGATCCACTGGGGGGATCTGCAGCCCATTAGTTGAAGAACACTGACTTAGGATACCTCTGCATGGGGCCTTCTCCTTTGCTGATGTTTTAGCCCTAAACCAGGATATCAGGACCCTTACCTTTTTCCCTCAAAAATTTAGATACAAAGAAGACCCAAATGAGCACCTTCAGCCTTGGGGCAGAGAGGGATAGCTTGGAGATGCTTCCTTACACTGGTCCAGTTGTGCAGACAATATACTTGCGGAATCTTGTATTCTTCATAGGCATACATAGGCATACAAGGGCCAGGGCTTTTTCAGTGGTGGCCCCACACTGGTGGAATGAGCTCCCAGATAACATCAGGGCCCTGCGGGACCTCCTACAATTCCGCAGGGCCTGCAAGACGGAGTTCTTCCACCAGGCTTTTAAGTAGGGGCCGCCTAATATTTACATCTTTGGCCCTGGCCCGATTTTATCCGTCAGTCTGTGTGACCGCATACAATGGTCACATCTGGGCACTGCTCTGATATACCAAATTGAAGATACACCATCTGCATGATGCTTATGTTGTTTTATATGTTTTAATTTTTTAAGATATTGTATTTGTTACTGTTTGGCTTTGTTGTTAGCCGCCCTGAGCCCACCATATGGTGAGGAGGGTGGGATATAAATCAAAAGAAAGAAAGAAAGAAAGAAAGAAAGAAAGAAAGAAAGAAAGAAAGAAAGAAAGAAAGAAAGAAAGAAAGAAAGAAAGAAAGAAAGAAAGACACTGAGTTAGACCTAATCCTCTTAAACAGCAGATAAGGAGTTTAGGCCCCCAGAGCAAAGCTCTATACATCGAAAACTAGATGTCATGAAGAAGGGTTCTAGGCTGCAATCACACATGCAATTAGCCCCGACAGAGGTGCAAATACCAGGCAGATTTAACATGTGCGATCAGACCCGAACATCTGGGAAGCGTCCTGCAGCCGGCAGCAACCTGTGTTGCTCCACCACAGAAGCAGAGTAAACAGGCACTGGGGAAAGTCCAATAGCAAACGGTTGCTATGGGCCACAGACGGACTTTCCCGCATTTGATCGCTCCAGCACGCTCTCATGGCGTCGGGATGGTCTGATGAGGCCATCCTGATTCCATGCCGTTGTTTTTTCCCCTTCTCAGTATGCACATCATCGCACACTCCATAGGGAGACCTCAGGGCTGAGGTACGAATCATCGATCCCTCCTTTAAGTGCATCAGGAACAAACAGCAAAAAAAAAAAAACAGATTCACCTGTGGTTGCGTCTGATCACGCAGTGGCGGGCTGTGCCTGCAGCTTCAAAAGACTGTGTGATCGCACAACTGCAGGTTGACTTCCGCCGGAGGAAACAGCCTCTCCCCCCTCCCCTGCTTTATCTCACGCATGTGACCGCAACCCTAATTTAGTTTTCCCCCACATGAAAATTACATGGATTTTTTTTTCCTTTGGGACAGAGGTGCATTCAGTCACAAATCTCTATCTCCAATCTGTCCCCTGCCTGAAAGTGGGGGGTGGGGAGAGAAGGGGGGAGATTGACCGTTCTGTAGTCTAGACCTATTAGCATTTGTATGAAGGTGGGCTGTTGTAAGTCTGGATAATTCTCCCTCTCTTGCCTGTTCTCTGCCTAGAGGAAGAAACCTGTTAAAATGCAAAGTGGAGGCTTTTCTCCTTTCACACCTCCCAGGAAAAAAAAAGATTTTCTTCACATCTGGGTATAAGCTTATACCTAGAATTAAACTTTGTTGGTCTTAAAGGGGCCACTGGAGTCAAACTTGGTTCTTGTTATTTATTCATCAGAGTCCACTGAGGCTAGCAGGTCGTTTAAAAGAATTCCTACGCAGATAGGTTCTCTCCTTTCCGTGTTTGAGATGCCTTGGTCTGTCTGACTGAAGTCATCGCAACATTTTTAATAGCTATGTGTAAAAATAAATGCCCTTGGTTTCTTCTCCTTTTTTTAGTCAGCAAGTCACTGGAAGTATAAAAATAGTTAAACTGTGTATGTTCCACACCCACCGGACCTGTATGATAACAAACGGGCATATCACCTTACTGCAGCTTTCCTGTGTGGAAATATTCTGTGTTCAAGGAGGAGGGGGGATGCGATGAGGTTGGACATGGTTCCAACTAATTGCAATGGATATGAAATCTGAAAGCTTTGCCTTTGGACGGCAGGAGGCTGAGACAACCTGACAGGAAGACTTGTTCCAGCTTCTAACCCATCCGTAATAATCCTGTCAGAATGCAGGAGAAATCTCTTTGCATTAACAGAAGGGGCAGTATACTGAATAGCCAACTGGACACGGGTGCTTGAAGACAGTCAAGAAAAGTCAAGAACTCTGTCCATTTTTTCTTTGGTCTGGTTTTGTCTGTTGAAAAAAATGGCAATAAAATAAATTTAAAAAAAGAAAAGTCAGGAAAATGGG